>OY720249.1:15446923-17946923 GCA_963082625.1 Pasiphila rectangulata
TTGTCTGGGAATAACATGTGAGATAAAGAGCTGTCTTAAGCACGTTCCATTCATTATAAAGGTTTACGGTACATAGCTCTTCACTATTGGCCTTATGAATAAGCTTAGAGTCGCTCAACGAGCTATGGAGAGGGCTATGCTTGGGGTTTCTCTACGGGATCGAATCAGAAATGAGGAGATGCGTAGGAGAACTCGGGTCATCGACATAGCCAGACGGATTAGTACGTTGAAGAGGCAATGGGCAGGTTATATAGCGCGCAGAACAAATGACCGATGGGGCCGTAAAGTTCTCGAATAGAGGCCACGGACCGGCAAGCGCAGCGTAGGACGTCCACCTACAAGATTGGCAGACGACTTAGTAAGAACCGCAAGTCGGCGTTGGATGCAGGCCGCTTCGAACCGCAGTTCCTGGAAATCAATGAGGGAGGCCTTTGTCCAGCAGTGGACGTTCTACGGCTGATATGATGATGATGACGGTACATTGCAGATTCGGTCTAAAGAAGCTCAATTTTACAACACAATAACATTTATACACATTTATAATATCGGTTAAAGCTGCTCCACCCCAACCTGCAGACCTTACCAGATCGTCCGCCCATCTAGTTGGTGGACGTACGCTGCACTTGCCGGTCCGTGGCCTCCATTCGAGAACCTTTCGTAAACAGTTTCGGAGAGATAACGTCTCCCTGTCTTACGCCTCTTTTTAAGGGAATATCCTTCGAACTCGTCTTCCTGTACTTTTACTGACATAGTGGCGTTTCTATACAAAGACTTCGACACTTCGATTTACCGATAGTCGTTGAAATTAAGGTTATTATGAATTATTATTGTATCCAAATATTTTCTTTACTCTACTGTTAATCATCATTTCAGTCGTAAAACGTCCACAACTAAACACAGGCCTCCCTCATGGATTTCCATGAGAGGTAGTTGGCATATTCACCACGCTTGGCCGGCGGGTTAGCGAGCGCAATGCGGGATATTGGTACTCGGAAAAACGCTGCTGCCCATCTTCTGGAGGTATTCCTTAGCAGGCTCTTACAAATACACAGGCATGAAAGAAGGGGTAACATTCTACTACCGGCACCCCACGGCACCGACTCTACTGTTAACAAGCATTGCGTACCAATGCTTGTTAATAGTAGAGTCGGTGCCGTATCAGAAAAAGGGGGGGGGGAGGATTCCGAAAACTGCCATTTTTGACATTTAGTGACCTTTCGAGGTCACAATAACTCCGGTCCCTGTGACCTAGGGTCACCAAAATCAATCTGTACCCTTCTCTCATTAAGACAGTGCTAACAAAATAGGTTTCATGTAAATCGGTTAACGAGTTCGGTAGTAATCGTGTCATACACAGGCAGACAGACAGACAGCGCTATGCATTAAAAGGGGGTTTCGCACCCTAATATATGTGTGCAAATGAGCAAAGTTAATGGAAACCTTAGTAGTATTAAAACGATAAAAGAGTAAGTGATAATTATGTCTGGACACAAAATTAATTTACCTAAACTCTTATCAGTCGATTTAAAACTGAAATTGTATTGTATGTACATTTCCCACGGCGTCGCGGCGCATTATAGTCTTGTTCAAAAGGAATGGAACTTTGTTATAATTATTATCTAATCTATTCATGAAATGGCTGAAAAAGCCAAAATTTTGCCTTTGCATTTTATAGTTATATTATTTTATTTTATTGTTATTAGTACTTTGTTTGTGCGTAAATACATTTTAAAGGGTGTAAAAAATAAAAATTCATACTACATACAATCGGTAATTTTTCGCAATAAAGTTTCCCATTCCTATTATTTGTCCGCCTTCATTCAATAAAGAAATACAATTTAATCTTTTTCACGAAAAAGTCCTTTATTAAGATGTTGGAAAAATTAACCAGGTTGCCGCATTTCTGCAAATATTTGTCCTAGGTATATATTTGTATATTTATATTATTTTTATATTTGTATATTTTAGGATGACAATTGAAAATACAAATAATCCTGACAATGCGCATGGCAGCTTTCTTTAATTTATTTATGACATTACATTCATTTATTCATTTCCTTTCTTATGCTCCATGGAAAATTCAATTCTTTGATAACTTTGTATGTATGTATGTATTCTAATAACACAATGACAGTGCGCATTCAGCAGCTTTATTTTACTTTTCTGAACTAATTATACTTTTATTATTTTAATATAATTATTTGTTGACAATGGCCATGTACGGCCAGCTATAATAATAGAACTTAGAATTAGGATTTTATTTATTTTTACCATTTTTTTATTTTATTTAGAATTTTACTATTATTAAGAAGTGACATTTATATTAGATTATGTGACATAGCCAAGTGTACTATATGTTCATATGGTGAAATAAATGAGTATGAGTATGAGTACTAATTCTAGGTTGCGAGATCTGCTCTGACGTCCCGCATTGGGGTGTATTGTGCATTGTGCCCCATGATGCTTCCCCGACCCAATCCAACTCCTTGAAATACCAAGTACAGCCTCTGGGCAACTGTTGGCAGCATTCTATGAGCATCCCCGAAGGGTGTGCCAATTATAGTAGAAGTATATGACCCTATGAGCGTTATTATTTTATTTATGGTAAGTATAATTTCATTAGCTTGAAAACGAACTGGGCTGGACGCGTCTTCTGCATGTCAAGCGCTTTATGGGCAAGGGCAAACAAGACGGACTGGATCCCGCCCTACGCACGGTACGTACGTACGTCTCGTACGCCGGGTACGTGAAAGGCCCAGAAGGAGATGTTATGACGAGCCAAACGAATGTTTAAGATAGAAGACCTGTAACAGCGTTAAATCGCGACGAATGGAAGAAGGGAAGGGAGGCCTTTACCCTGGACATACTAATATTATATGATAAAGAAATATGATAAAGATGATAGGTATGAATTTATATAAAAGTCTAAAATAAATTAACATCTTTTTATCTTTAAAAATGCACTTATTCTAAAATAAAAGGATTAATACATCGAAGCTTATTCCGACAAATGATTATTGTTATTTAGTAAAACTGTCATCATGCGATTCAAGGGGCAGCGCCCTCCGCGCGAAGAGGTACCACAGCAATATTAAAGCATATAATAAGCTATAATAAGGCTGTGCTATAGAATATCGAATTTCGATAATTTAAGTACTATACTTGTCGAATAAGCTTCGACGTTATAATACTACGTGCATCATGCAAATCCCCATATTTTACAAAATTTATGAAAATATTATTCACCTATTGCACTTTTCTAATTAATATTTTTCGGTAAAACGTTTGCTGAAACAGTAGAATGACAAAGTGTAATCACACGTCATTCGTGTTGAAAGCACCAACAAAATAACTCAAATGAGGCGCTTGCACCTTAATCACGTTATCAATTTAACCACCATTTTTGCGCTGATTATTACCTCTCTAATCAAATTAAATATATCTGAGAGTTCTGCAATCTGCAAAGATAATTTATCTTGAAATTTATAAATAACGTAACTCAGTTAGAGCATCCACTGTGGAAATCAGTAATTTCAAGTGCAGTTGGCTAAAATATAAAATATACGCGTGGCAAATAGACTATCTCCTATTCGTTGTGATTTTTTTATTAACTATTTTTGCTGGGAAAAGGTCTTGAAAGAACTCCAACTATCCCGATCCTTTTCAGTCTTTTGCGGATTAATAAGTTGAAAATGGCGCCAAACGTAAATGAAAGCCAAGTTGATATGGAGAGTCAATTTGAGGCTGGGAAGGGATCGACCGCAGACCTGATCCAAAGGTCGGGTGATAACTACAAGCTGAGAATATTCAACAACTCACTCAACATCTTGACACATACTCTCATTGGGGCTGTGACGGGAATCTGCCTGTTCTACGCGTTTAGGAACGGCATTCCACTTGGAGCTACACCTCTTCATATCGTCTTGTGTGTTGTTGGGGTAAGTTGTTATTTTAAACCTCCTTTCAATAAGGAGGAGGTTTCTATCCTGTACCAGTGTTACAAGATTTTAGTGGTACAGGATGAGATGAGAATCTTGCCTATGTTAGAACCTATATTTTTTATGTACTCGAATGTTCAGGCCGTGTTAGCCGAGTGGTATGTACCTACCCCAGATTTTCTATCTGAAAGTCGTGGGTTTGCAGTGCCCAGATGGATGATTTTCTTGAAAAAAATATTTGCAAATTTAATACGTGCTTTAATGGTATTAAAAACGTAGCGAGGAATTGAATTGCTTCATGTTTTGACTTATTCGTCATCTCGCGGATTTGAAACTCGCGGGAATCCGCGAGTTGGTACCTTCTGATTTTACCTATTTTATTTTCGTCAAGTCGCGTGATCGTAAATATCCGACGTATTCATGTACAGTCATCTACAAAAAAGTTACCTATTTTGAATGTATCTATAGAATACAATATTATTTTATGTAGAAAACTAATTAAGCCTAATTCAAACATTACCTCTTACAGTACCAACTCCTTATGGCCCAAGCTATCCTGTCTCTGTCACCATATAACGGCTGGTCCGCCAACCTCAAGCTGGTAGACAAGCGGCGCGCCCACTGGATTCTACAGATCATGGGCTCAGGTCTCGCTATCACCGGCTGCATCATCAAGATCCTCGATAAGAATGTTCACTGGAACACGCTGCATGGACAATTCGGTAAGTTGACATTTAACATTAATCTGACTTAACTCTAGTTTAATGAGCTCATTTTTAGGCTTCCGTACCAAAATGGTAAAAAGAAACCCTTATCGTTTGACTTTGTCTGTCTGTCTGTCTGTCACAAATGGATATCTTGAGAACTATTGACGCTATTGACTTGAAATTTGAAATAGTATAAGATAAAATTTTTGCTGATAATATTAATAATTTAGATTTTCAATTCAGCACTGTATCATCTGCGCTCCCCGCGAGTGAAATTTGTATGTTAGACGTTATTCAACGTGGCGTGAAAGTGTAAGCACGTGAGGTTCACTGGTTGACCACGCGGCGTCCTCCCGTGGACCACAGAACGAGTAGACGCCGAACTTTGAGGCGATCGGGTGCCGGGTGGCTCTATTGAGCTGTGGCCGTAAAAGAGATTTCACACAGTTATTTACAATTGACAGGAAAATTAGATTTTAACCCGTGAGTAGACGAGCTCCTTTTAAAAGGTCCTTATGAATCATTATCATCATTTCAGCCATAAAACGTCCACTGATGAACACAGGCCTCATGGTTCTCCATGAGGAGTAGTTACCATTTTCACCACGCTTGACAGGCGGGTTGGTGAGCGCAGTATGGGATGTTGATACATGGATAGACGCTGCTGCCCTTCTTCCGGAGGTATCCCTTAGCAGGCTCTTACTGCATCCATGGGCATGAGAGGAGGGGTATCATTCTACTGCCGGCACCCCACGGCGGTCCTTATGAATAATGGATCCTAAAGTATAATAAAGCAATAATACTCTGACTTCGACTTTTAATCAGCTTTTTGGATAATCATCAGTAAAATTAAAGTAAACCGAATGGTTGTTGTTTTTATGCAGGACAACGTTATGCCTTTACATTGGCCGATAGGCTTAGTGACTGAAGTTTATCCAGATAAGAACGGGGTAGTTAGAGCAGTAAAATTAAGGTACTTAAACCAATTTTTTTTCCTTACAGCTTTAGTTGCACTGGTGTTCACAGGCGCTTGCTTCATCAACGGAGTGGCATCGAGTTACTCCTACGAGTGGCGTCGTATTATTCCCCCCAACCTGTCGAAACTCACTCATATATGCTTTGGAATCGTGGCCTTTTCCGCAGCTTCTATTTCCCTCTGCTACGGGCTCGATAAGAACGCTTTCCGTAACTGGGTCGCCCCCGGGCTCCCTCCCACTGTAATCGCCTTTACTGCAACTTTAACTGCCATAATCATTCTTAACCCATTGATAGTTTTAGCTACCAAAACTCTTAACATCTTCAAATGACGTTAATTAAGTTATTTTAGTTCTAGTTATTTAAACTCATAGATCTATTTTAAATTAAGCTCAACGGCCCTTGACTTACTTACTCTTTTTGTTAACATTCCTTCTGCCTTTTACATTTGGACATCTGATTTTGACTACAATAGTCATGCGGTTAGGTGCCGGCAGTAGAATATTGCCTCTTCTATCTTGCCCGTGGATGCGGTAAGAATCTGTCAATGGAAACCTCCGGAAGATGGGCAGCAGCGTCTTTCCGTTTTCTTTAGTAGTAGAGCCACAGTGGGGCTTATTCTCAATGTCATTGCTTTTACCCTGATTCTACTAACTAAAGATTTCGATTGTGTTTGTCACCTAGTCTTGCCATGTCGCCACACGAAGATTTTATCTGTAAGTTTAATGTTTATATTATTTAAGATTACAATACACTATACTAATATTTAAGACTTTTTTTATTAGCTCCTAGCTTTATCTTAATAACTTATAAGCCAAAAGTGGGTAGTACCGCACAGTGGGTCCTATGAAACGCAAGGAGTTCTTGTGGTCGTCCCAGACGGAGATTGTGGGACGAACTGGATGCGCAATGCGCATATTGGCGAACAAAAGCCCTAGACTAGGGTAAGCGGAAGAGGAGAAACGATGCCTTTGCCCAGCAATCAGATCCAGCTGAGTGTTAAGAGTAGACTATACTAATCTCAGGAATCGGCAGTGCCCCTGCGAAGTCAAACAACATGTTTATATTCTCGTAATAAATGACGAGGTCATACATCTGTTACAGTTTATATAACCATTAAACTCATGTTAAAGACAAGTTTTAGGTAAATACATTGTATTTCCGTTTGCCACGAATTGACAAGGAATTGCCAAACAATGTGTTTATCTCTTGTAATAATCGAGTATTGAATTATTACTATTAATAATGGTACAATGATTTATATCCACCTTCGTATATAATAAGTTCTAATAAACAAACTGTTACTTCCGATGTCACTTGATTGGTATAGGAATATCCGACCAATGAGAGGCTCGCATTCTGCGCCAATAAGACGCTGGTATTATAAGGCGGCGTGGTGGCCCAACGTTTTTGGGAATATTCCATTATATCCACAGGACAGGTAGTGAGCAGTAAGGTACCAAAGTTGAAAATATTAAGGCAAAGAGCAAGTTTAAATGTAAAGTGTTAAAGTACAGAAAGTATGTTAAAGTTCTTCTTTTAAATTGTGTTTCTCATATCTTTGAGATTATTGCTTAGGCTAGGCTTATAACTGGTGGGCCTTCGGTGGCCACCTCATGTAAAGTGGTAGCCTCTACCTAATACAACTGCAACCGCGGTGATCACGTCCAGTTAACACGTGCATTGCATTGCATTGCGGACGCCACTTTGAGGCATAGAATTGTAAGGTCCCGTAATTTCACTGGTCTAACCATTCAAACCGGAACACAGCAATGCAAGAATTACTGCTTGGCGGCAGAAATAGGTATGGTGGTAGTACTTCCCCGAATTAACTCTTCACATAAAATTCTACTACTGCCTACTCTTTCAAATATTTGCAAGATTAAATTAGTCAATGATAGATTGTGGGGATTTATGAAAAAGAATGAGAGAGTTATCAATAGACTGATAACGTAATCATATTTAACGATAGAAATTAGTAATTACTGATTATGAATAAACTTGAAAGTCATTCGCAGACAAGATTAGCATCATTCGCTATGATAAAATGATCGAATAGACTGCATTAAAGAACATACGTACATATCGATTTGACATTGTAATAACACGCGTTACCTATGTGAGTTTTATCACTGTTATCGATATACATAGATAAAATTAAATCATTTAACTAAGCTTAGTCGTTTCCGCCAGAGATAAGCGAGGAATGTGTTTCCTAATAGAATCGCTTCATTTACCAAGCCTCTGAGCGAAGCGACGCATTACTACCTACATACACAAGTTTATAAAATTAAAAATTTTAAGTAACCCCCAATACTGTACCTAGTCTCGGAGGTTACCTTATTTTTCTTTATTACGTACCCTCGGTCATGCAATCCACATCATGCCCTTTCATGTCTCATGAATGGCTCGACCGATTATTATATAATTTTTAGTTTTGCTTTCTACACATCATTTCCTTTTATTTGAAAAAAAAACATTCGTTTATTCATGCCCTCTTTCACTCTCCATATCTTTCAAACTTTTTAAGCGATTTTGATAAAACATTTTTAAGAACCACCGCCGGATCCCCATGCAAATCGAATAGACACACACACACAAATCAAACCTATAACACCCCTCTTTTTTGTCGGAATGTGTGTATTGCGAGGAATGTGCTTCGAATTATGCAAACAAAGATTTCAATTGTCATTGTCTTCATACGTGTGTTAACAATAATGCCGATGCACGCTCATGGTTTTGTCAATAAACTAAACTGTATTGTTACTATTTAATGTGCGAACTTACGTAAAAATAACACACCCAGATTTAGACCGAAAACACAATTAATACCTGTTATTATGTTCTGGTAAATATAATACTAAAAACATAATAACCCTTACACAGCGCGTGCACCGACAATCTATCAACACGTTTAAAACTTCTCTAAAGAAAATTATTTTATTTTCTCAAAAAACTCCCTAGTCATTCTGAGTTTTTTAACTTTCTATAACCTACATAATTCAAAATTATTTGGATTGAGTTCTATTCTCCATTAAATATTACCAACGTAATGATATTTTTATAAATAGATGTACAATTTATAATTTTACCCTTAATTGTTTAGATTTTAGTTTTTTTTATCGTATTTACTAAGTAAACTAAATATAGTGTATTTATGTGAAGTTTGTGTTTATGTATAAATTTCATGTTAAAAATTGTACTGTGTCGGGTGTGTTCCGCGCAAACTCTCCCACGGCGCCACTGAAAACCAGTGCTGTGTCTTACACAGCGTACGCTGAGTTCGCGACCAATTTATGTCCATTACTATTTTATTTTCACTGTGCATTTCCGTTTGTATCTTTGTAAATGAGACTTTGTTTTTCTTTCGACACGCACCTGGCTTAACTTATTATTCAAAAGCACAACAGTCTTTAATCCTCTGAAATTTCCCGACACTCAAATAGGTATTATTTTATCAAGGGATATTATATTTTTATTACCTATAGTCATAGACTGTTGTATTATTGGATTGATACAATATAGATAAATGGTTGTGTAGATATTTAGCCCTCAGCGGTGCAATGCGAATCTTTATGTCCATGAACTGAGAGTTTAAATTTACTTGTTATGTCTTTATATCATTTTTATCTGTAAAAATGTAGGTATTCTTATCTATTAGGAATACTTTCTTATCTCTATTTCTACACGTGCTCCATCTGCATTCAATTAACTGTGACTAGCTCATCTTTTACTGATTTTCAAAAAAGGAGAAGGTTCTCAAGTCGTCCGTATTTGTCTTCTATCTTTATTATTACTTTTTAAATCTCTATGATATTGTCGTCATGGCAAAGTCGATGGAGGAACTCGGCACGTCGCTCGAAGTCGAGTCTCCCAACGGGTAGGCCTTAAAATGAACATGGACAAGACGAAGATTATGTCGAATGTCCATGTTGTGCCCGCCCCAGTTATGGTTGAGAACTCGGCTCTCGAAGATGTCGACGCGTATGTTTACCTAGGACAAACAGTCGAATTAGGTAGGTCCAACTTCGAGAAAGAGGTCAATCGACGAATCCAACTCGGATGGGCAGAGTTTGGGAAACTACGCAACATCTTTTCGTCCAAAATTCCTTAGTGCCTTAAGACGAAAGTCTAAAATCAGTGTGTGTTACCAGTGATGACATATGGAATCGAGACGTGGTCATTCACGATTGGCCTCATGAATAATCTCAGAATCGCTCAATGAGCTATGAAAAGGGCTATGCGGGGGGTTTCTTTACGGGATCGAATCAGAAATGAGGAGATACGTAGAAGAACTCGGGTCACCGACATAGCGAAGTGGATTAGCACGTTGAAGTGGCAATGGGCAAGCCATGTAGCTCGCAGAACAGATGGCCGATGGGGCCAAAAAGTTCTCGACCGGCAATCGCAGCGTAGGACGTCCACCAACAAGATGGGCTGACGACCTGGTGAAGACCGCAGGTCGACGGTGGATGCTGATCGCTTCCAACCTCAATAACTGGAAATCCATGAGGAAGGCCTATGTCCAGCAGTGGAAGTCCTACGGCTAAAATGATGATGATGATGAAATCTCTATTATCTCAGATCTCCGTAGTTTATGTACCGATTTGGATAATACTTTTTTCGTTCGAATAAAGACAGTATGTTTAAAATAAAACCAGACAAGTGCGAGCTGAACTCGCCCACCTAAGGTTCCATAGGTATGTATGTAGGAGCATAATAAATATTAGTAAAAGTTTTTAAAATCCACAAAAAGATTCTTTCCTCGATGATTGATTTCGTACTTTTTTTATGGAGGATTTTTTAATATGATTCCATTGCAAATCTATAGTTTTTGGATTTTTATCTGAATCTACAGTATAAGACGACATACCTTGCCAATATTTTATAGTTCTATGTCTACGGAAGTAACCTATGAATTTTGTTTACTTTAAAAATGTCGAAACATGCGTTTTTGCGGCATTAACGGCCGTATTTTTTTTAGGTTAACTTCAAGTATTAATTTTTTAACAGCTTGAAAGGCTGTAGATTTGAGTATATGGTTTAATTTCAACTCGATACCTTTACACGTTCTGGAGATAAAGGGTCTTCACAGACCGACAGATGGAAAAACAGTTAGACAGACGGACAACAAAGTAATCCTATAAGAGTTCTGTTTTTCTTCCTTTTGAGGTAAGGATCCCTAAAAAAACGCTCAAAATATAAATGATATTATTATTTATTTATTTATGAGCCTTATTCTTCCCACTGTAGGACAAAGGCCTACCTTCCCTCTCTCAACTGATCCTAAAAATATAATATACAAGGTGTCCAGTAACTGGTGTATGAAGCCAGGAGCTGCAAATTACCCCCTACCAAAGGAATGCAAAGGCGAAGAAAGATTTCAGAAAAACGTATTTTCAGGTTTCCATACAAAATTAAATATCTTTACAAGTTTTCCAAGTCGCTGTCAATCCTACTGTTTAACAGACGTGTGTCCGTAATACATACCTACGCGCCTACGCACACTACGCACCTATACCCACACTCAATATACGCACAAGCGCGTTGCGGGCGCGCCGCGGGAATCCCCGGCGATATCAATAGGTCATCAATATATCATAGATAATCAATAGGTCATTGCCCGTAACAGCTGAGAGCAGGGTTGTCACTTATGAAATTGGTATAAACTTTGAACGTTATCTTATCACTGAAAAACTTGAAAATCAAGAAAGTCGTAGAACAAACGTTGTTTGCCAGGGGGGGTAGAAAACCCCCCTTTCGGCTTAGTACCCCAATTACGGGACATGCTGTATATTGAAACAATCTCTTCAAAAAAAAAATACGGGGCCAATCTAGGTCCCATATTTTGAACGCGTTGACCGATTTATATGAAACCTTTATTGTTAGCACTGTCTTAATGAGAGAAGGGTACTGATTGATTTTGATTTTGATCTAGGGTCACAGGGAGTTATTGTGACCTCAATGTATTTGAAGTATTTAAATTTATTTTTATTGTTTTTCGAAAACCTTCGCCCCCATTCCTGCAGGAATGGGGGCGAAGGTTTACGCTTTTTCACTTATATGAAACAAGCATTGGTACGAGGGTACCATGGTACCCTCGTACCAATGCTTGTTTCATATAAGTGAAAAAGCGTTATCTTATTCTAATTTCAAGTCAATAGCATCAGTAGTTCTCAAGATATCCTTAAGTGACAGACAGACAAACAAAGTCACACCATAAGGGTTCCTTTTGGCACATAAAAATAAAACTCTTTTTAGGGGCTCGTAAACCTAATAAGTGTTTTTACCAGGTAATAAATTATAAACAGGACTTATTTTATGTACAAGGAGTCCCACAGGGCTCTATTCTAGGTCCACTTCTATATGCCTGTTATTTGTACGACGTTACTAAATGTTTTCAGTATGCTAGATTCCTTATGTATGCTGATGATACAAAAATTTTCATGACAATTAAAATCATTCAGATTGTTTGAAACTTCAAGATGACCTTGATAGGCTTGGGGAATATTATAAATTAAATTGTATCGATGTTAATGTCAGTAAGAGCTGCTTTGTTTGCTTCACACGTAAGAGAAATCCTGTAAAACATGTTTATCAAGTAAGTGGAGTAAATATAAATAAAACTGAACAAGTTCGTGATTTAGGCATATTACTAGATGTAAAACTAACATTTTCAGAACATTTTGAATCAATTGTTAATAAAGCTTATAAGAGCTTAGGATTTGTCTTACGAGTGAGTAAACCTTTTTCAGACATTTCTTGTATAAAGCTGCTCTACTATTCGTTTGTCAGAAGTATCCTTGAATACTGTAGTACTGTTTGGAACCCGCACTATATAACATATATTAGCAATATCGAAAACATTCAATATAAATTTCTTAAACATTTAAATTACAGAAAATTCTTTATTCCCCAAACTTACAAAGATTCATGTAATTATCATCATCTTGCAAGTCTTGAGAATCGCCGCACACTTCTGGACATGGCTTTTTTACATGGCATATGCAACGGATACATTGACTGCCCCGAACTCGCCAGTAAGATATTATGTATTAATACCCCGATTACCCGCACTAGACACACCAAATTATTTGCAGTTTCGCACTCACTTACTAACTATGCACAAAACTCATTAGTTAACAGAATTCATAGAGTTTACAATAAGAGATTTGACTCAACTGATCTATTTTTTACTAGCAAGGGAGGTTTTAAAAAGGATGTAGTAAAAATATTGGAGGTAACTGCGTAGAAAGTAGGTACACATAAACAAAAAATAAATAAATAATTATGTATATTTTCTTAAACGAATTGAAATAAATAAATATATTTCTTATAGTTTATACATATGTATATGTAGGCATATTTGTAATTATTATTTATTTATTTCTTCATAGTAAATTGTTAGGTTTTGAATACTAGTTTTCTTAAACTGTTTTAATATATACTTTTTAACTAGATTAATTTTCACCCAATACTTTTGTTTAGATTTTTAACATTAATTTAAGTTTACTTTAACTGTCTGCTTAATTTTTTTTTCTTATATATAATGTAAATCCGTTATTGGTCGTAGGATACATATGTAATTTAGGATAAGGTAGATTAAGGACTGTGGATTTTGTTTAAATAAATAAAAAAAAAAAAAAAAAAAAAACAAGTAGCGGTTCCTGTAGTAAACAAGAACAACACAAACAGGACACCCAAGCAAAAGCATCGATATAAATCATTTGTAAAAGCATTACTAACCAGACTTCCAAAGCGAAATAGATAGCACGGTAAAATATCACTTTAATGGTTTAAAATAATTGGCTAACAGAATACTTACAAGTGGTTGAAGAGAATCCTGGGTAAACATCTCGGCGGTTTCCTCGGCCCAACGGTTCCGTTACTCACGCAATGATTGCATCTAAACGCAGCTTATCCGGAACTTGCTGCAGGTTCGTCCACGGCAAATAAAATCAATAACAGTAGAGCAACTCGACTCAATTGAAAATCATAGTTACCGACAGTAAGACTCTGACTAGCCTATGAGAATACATTAGAATACGCTTCATTGAAATAACATAAAACAGAAATACAAACAGTAATTAGTTCAGTAATAAGCGCAGCGTAGGACGTCCACCTACAGTATGGGCAGACGACTTGGTAAGAACCGCAGGTCGGCGCTGGATGCAGGCCGCTTCCACCGAGAGAGATCAATGAGGAAGGCCTTGTCCTCCCTCATTGATCTCCAAGTACAGTTTGATGATGAATTAGTAATTAACTAAAAATAACACATTATGCTGCTCGATTTTCTGCTGGAAGAACTTGTTTTAAGCTTTTAAGGCCGCCCGCCTTAGCGCTAAAACCAAGTTCTTCCAGGTTACCTCTGGAATGGATGGACATGAATTGGTAAAAAACGGTCAAGTGCAAGTCTGACTCTCACACGAAGGGTTCCGTACTATCGAGCGGCAAAAAAATCACGTTTGTATGGGAGCCCCCCTCAATATATGTATTATTTTTAATTTCATTACTTATTTTTGAAATTAATAAACAACTGACTATTCTGTGAATATTTCAAGTAGATACTTGCGTGTACCTGTTGCCGTTACTAATATCGAAAAAATCACGTTCGTTGTATGGGAGCTCCCCTTAAATAGTTGTTTTATTCTGTTTTTAGTATTAGTTATTCAAAAATACATCATCTGTGAAAATCTCAACTGTTTAGCTATCACGGTTTATGAGATACAGCCTGGAGACAGACAGACAGACACAGACAGACGGACAGCAGGGTCTTAGTAATAGAGTCCCGTTTTTACCCTCTGGTTACGGAACCCTAGAAAAAGAAAAGACGGTGGCGTAAAGCTTGCGTAAGATTATATGATATACCTATTCATAAGACGAATTTCGAGAGCGAGAAGGCGAGAGTAATATTGGAGATTTAAATTTCTATTTCCAGTGGACGTGAATAGCAGTCCTGATGAGAGATGATGATGACTTAGCAGATGCTTAATTACGGTAGCGTTTAAAAGTGTAGGGGTAAAAAGTCACCTTTAAGATATTAGAGTTTTCACTTGATCGTAAATACTAGGTAAGAGATAGTCGTTTTTCTGTGCTCGAAGGGTTGTGATATTTTATATGTGTGGGTTCCAAGCCGTACATCACGATACCGACAGTTTAATTGATAATAATTGTGAATTGCGTGCAACTATTTCAATTTGTCCAAGTATAACTGAATTGTAGTCGATGCAACATATCGAGATTGAGATGTTACAGTTATGATAAAAGGTTGGTGACTCTAATAAGCCATTGATAATAAGAAAATATTATCTACTGTACCTTATAGATGAAGTGAACGCGCGGAGTAAGCGAGGTAACACCTGCTCCAGTTCCTTCAAACGTAAAAAACGACCAAATTAATTGTTAGAGTTCGGCAGGGTGATTACGTATCTCGCGATAGGTTTTGCAGCAGGCAACTGACAGCAATATTGCTGTCAAATGTCAATTTCTTGCTGTTCTCTAATACAAAATTGACATTTGACAGCAATATTGCTGTCAATTGCCTGTTGCAAAACCTGTCGCGAGATACGTAATCATCCTGCGGTTCTTCTAATTGCTTCTTTTCAATTATGCGAACAAATTCAATTATGTGGTTACCAAAACTACTACAACTACAACTACTCTACTACTACCAAAACGAGATTGATACATTTTATATGTATGATGAAGTGTTTGGTAAATGAGTGAGCAATCAATGAGCCAGGATTAAGCATGCCATAGATAAAGTTATTTTTTTTGTAAATTTTGAAACTGGATCTACTGAGAGCAAAAACTCTTTTGATCCACAATTTATTGCTGTTCTAAAACTTGATCTACTGAGAGTGATTCCCGTGTGATTAAGCATGACGTGTCTGTTGAGTGTTTTAATAAATAAATCAAAATAATGCTGAACACTACACACAGCACCGTCTGGTCCCAAACTAAGGCTAAGACTACGGAAACCTGATGATTGATAGAATACCTAAATATGTTTCTTTATGATCCTTCAATACAACTTTAATGAAAAAATAAAAATTAATAAGCGTTTATTCAATAGAGCAAAACGCTACTTAGAACATTAAGTTTACAAAATAAGAACAAAACACATTTAAATTGAATAAAGCACATAATTGAATTCGTTCGCTTCGGAAAACTTTGTTTTCTAAGTAAGGGAAAAATGTTAATTGGATAAGTTTGGCTTTTAACCCTCTATCACTCAAGAACTTGAATTTTTCATTTTTTTTGTATTCAGGTTGATAAAACTAAAATAAAAGACATGTATTTTTTTATTTTTCGATTATTTAATAATTACTAGACATATTTTAGAGAAAAGGGAGTGTTGTTAGTGGACAACATTGAGTAATCAGCCTATAAACGTCGTAATCAACTCCGTAATATTTCAGAGATTTTTGACTCAGGAAAGGTGGAAGTTTCTGAAACAATTCTTAGTTTTAGTGTAGCATAATGCCACTCCACATTTTTCGCAAATATTGTGGGTGAATCCGGTGCACTTTGGGAACTTGCCTGATCTGCTTGTCGAACCTTTGCAGCCAGTGCCCAATCTGGTCATGCCGAACTGCCATCGGAGGTATATATTGGGCAGGTCCTTTGTGTTTCTTGGCTTGGATTTCGTTCTCCAGAGAGCATAGACTCAAAGCAGATTTTGTGCTCATTTTACATAGAGTTATTGCAACTTCCTGACGAAAATCTGCTGATGGCAAGACTGACCCGGCAAGGTTTTTGTATTTAGAGACTCTCTTGTAAAGCAACCATGTGTTGGCCATAGTCAGACCTAAATAATGGTAAAACAAGCGCAAGTTTCATCGTTTGCTGCGCAGTCATATTTTGTTAAGGCCCATGATGCTATCGATTAGGTCGACGCCACCCATGTAGCGACTGTAATCCCCGACCACATTGGGTGGCTTTATGTTTACATACCTTGAACTCTTCTTGTCCCATCTCCGAACATCAGTTGCAGGTATTTTTCCAGCAAAAGTGGATGCCAGCACGACAATTTTGTTGTCTCTCCAAGCAACAGTAGACACCTCGATTCCGTTGACATCAGCAACATATTCTTCTGAAAAACCTCGTTCTTTTTTCATCATATCTTTTTTTGATTGTAACTTACAATCCGGTATTCTATTCCTTCTCATTGTATCAAGACTGTGAATACCTTCATTAGCTAGATATTCTAGTAAACGAAGAGAGGTAAAATAGTTATCAAAATATAACCAAAAATTCAGGTTTCTTAGAATCATGCGCGCCAGTCTCGTAACAACTTTCAAAGATGCACCTAAATCAGGTTCTTCAACTAATACAACATTTTCCTTTCCAATCTCTATCTCTGTTCTATAGGCAAATTTAGAAACACCACTCAACATGTAAATTGTTTATTCCCATTTATGTGGTTTATTGGGATTATATCTTTTCAGTGTATTCCGTGCTTTTGAGGAGCATATTTGCACATCAACACAAAGGTGCTCTTCTCTAGGTACCTTAGTGTAAGCTGCATTCAATGTAATAACCACTGGTCTTAATTTGTGTATTCGGTCATGTTCTGGGTAGCTGTCTGCCTGGGAAGATTCTTGCTATTGGAATGCAAAGTCTGGCGAATTTTATCAAATTTGTTTAATGGCATAGTCTCTTTTATTAGAGGTGTACCGAGAACCGGTCCCCAATGGTTAGTAACTCTTGTTAATGAGATAAGGGACATGACATAGACCAATCCTATGAATTGTCTGATATCCATTTCTGTCAAACGCAATAAGCTATTTGGATCATTCTGCACTTGGTAAAGGTTGGTCTCCTCTATAATCTTTTTGATGAGTTCTTGTGGAAAGATATAAAAAAAGAACTGTATAGGAGTCTCAAGCTCAAGAAGATCAATCCAAAATCTTGTTACCTGTAAATGTGAGCTGCTCTGCATTAAACTCAAGGTTTTTCTTCTTCCAGCGTAATTTCAATGCAGCAGTCTTTTTCTTACCTTGTGTTTGTGGTGAAGCTATATATACGTTGTTTTGAGCTTTAGGAGACTGAGGGACACTCGCGATTGATGTGGCCAATTCAGTGCTGTTAGATGGTAAATACCAATGGTATATCATATGGTTGATTAGGAAATCATGATCAACTCCTATAGTTTCTATTATGGAATCGACTTCAATGTCCAACTCCGCATTGAAAGTTTCCGTTTTGGGTATAAATTCAGGGTCCTCGAGGCTATCATTGTCAAAATCCAAACCGTTCTAACTATCTGCACCATCCTGAAGCGCCAGGTCAATGTCATCATCAGCTAAAATCTGTCTACGAACCCTCCTGGCACATATAAAAACTCAAATCAACAAATGTAGTTCTTATACAAAATTACCCCATATCGGTCAATGTAGTTGATGAACAACAAACAAAAAACTATATAAAAAACACAAACCAATATAGTTTTTGTTAAAAATAACATCGTATAATAGAGTTGATAAACTTACCGGTCCATTTTTTCAAAATCACAGAAATAAAGTCACCAACACAATTTTTTTCGTATTTTTGTAATCGTAGCTAGCACGCAATTGTTCAAATTACCGGCGGTTGACAATTAAATTTCGTTTTTTGACAGGCAGCGACATCTAGTACAATTTCATGTTACTAGGTTGTACCCGCGGTTTGTAGGCTACGAAATATTGTGCTTTAAAACGAAATACAAATTGATCATACCGATTTCGTGGGAGCTTGATTAGTATGTTGTTTACTGACTACAGTATGATATAGAGGGTGGATGTATATTGCCACATCAAGTAAAAACTACCAAACAAGTCAAGCTAAACGCAGATAAATTTTAGATATTACATAATGTTTTCACAAAACATGCGAAGTTGTCGGAAAAAGTTAGTTTATATAGAGATATCAACAGCGCTGAAAGCATGAGCAAACTCAAAAAATAAAAAAACCCAATTTTGTACGATGACGTTTTTTATCTTATCTTTATATTATTATCGATATAGATATCAGAGCGACGCCAAAGAAAAGTGGTAATTTATGACCCAGGCCCGGCGCAAACGAAACATATCTCAGTTTATTTGTTATTTTATTTACATTGAAAATTATATATTTTTTTAGTGGTTAACTTAGTTAAATTGACTTCTTTTAAGTAGAGAGTTGTTATATAATGTTGTTAAATATTCGCCAATATAAGATTTTTTCCCGCTTTTTTAAACAAAAAAGAACTTACGCATGTAGTGGATCCATTAGGGGAGACAGTAGACCTACACCTGCTATGCTATCTCACTTGCACACTCCCCTAAAAGAGCGATAAGACTTTTTAGTGGAGTCAAAGTCAAGTCAATAAGTGTTTATTCAATAGAGCAAAACGCTATAAAGAAATAGTCAATTTACAAAACAAGAACAAGACACATTTGAATCGAGTAATGCACATAAAGCCGTGGGGTGCCGGCTGTAGAATGTTACCCCTCCTCTCATACCCGTGGATGCAGTAAGAGCCTGCTAAGGGAAGATGAGCAGCAGCGTCTTTTCGTGTATCAACATCCCGTACTGCGCTCGCCAACCCGCCTACCAAACGTGGTGAGTATGGCAACTACCCCTCATGGAGATCCATGAAGCCTCCCTGGCTTATGTTCAGTAGTGGACGTTTTACGGTACACTTTTTTTTCCAAGTTAGGGAAAGAAGCGAACAAGAAACAGAAGAGGAGATTGTGCGATTTTATTTATGTTACTCTTATTGATTTTACGACGATTTAAAAGTTCTTCCTGACAATTCTTCTCTTGATAAGCTTAATGATTGGTTGTTGAAATGCAGGACAATTAGTGTGATTTAATACCCAGGCTGGGCTAGATATCAACATGACTTCCAGCAACCTGTACTATGGACACTGTATGATAGATTATGATTTGATGTAAATATGTTAATATGAAAAATTATTAACATAATTATGTTTTTTTTTTCTGTAAGTATTTCATCAACAGTGGACCACTGTGTTGTAGGTTTAGTTTTTCGGTTATTTTTAGGTTTTCTGATTTCACTTTTAAACAAACAAATACGGAAAAACTTTTGCCTTAAAAATATCCTATACCTTACAAAGGCAATTTGACTAAGTAAACCACAGAAAAAGAAAAAAAACTGATAATCAATGTCCTTATATATAACAAAAAAACTGAGATATGTTTCGTTTGCGCCGGGCCTGGGTAAATTTTGTATGGATCGTGACTATTATTTTTTATCGCGTGAAAATAAAATGCGATTAGTTATCTGTAGCTTCGATATCGTCACTTATAACCAAACGTGAATCTGTTAGTTTGGAATATTGAAATCTGACCAATAACATAATTTATGTGCAACGGTTACCTATGTACAAACATCGGATTTACATTTCACTCACTCATTCACAGGTCTACAATGTTCCACTGGTGTATGACAGTTTATGAATTCGTAAACAGAATAAATGTAGTATTTTCTTTAATTTAAGGACACCACTGACTGTCGTGAGTTTTCACTAGTTAAGCGGTAAGTACGCCAGGCGACAGTTATAATGGACTTTCCCGGACACATTTTTATTTAGTATAGTAGTAGTAATCGGACAAGGTGTTGCTTCTCATTTAGTTTATTTTTTCATTTATTCATAAAAAAACATGGCACCAAATACTGTGGACATATTAGCTAGTACTGATGATGCCCGTCAAGAACCTGGTCTATCCAACAAGGACGAAGGTGTTACGCAGATTTCTGAAGAAAATGGAAATATACCAAGGAGTCCACCAGTTCAAAGACCACCTCACAATAGCAATGAGGAAAAGCTGAGGATATTTACAGCCACTATGAACTCTCTTGCTCATATACTCATCGGTGCAGTTACTATGATGACACTGATTTTCGCATTTAGGAATGGATTACCCATCACAGCCACACCTATTCATATCGTGCTTTGTGTTATTGGGGTAAGTACTTCTTAGAGTGGCATGACGTGTAAAAGTTTTGAGATTGATACCATATATTGGATAGTTAAAATGTATTTCAAATTAATGCTGATGCAACAGGAAGTGCACCTTCGTGTAGCGTTTTCTAGATAAGAGTCAAACAGAAAAAATATACTTAACTAATTTGAAAACTTGTAATGAGAAAATTAAATGCCTACTTTTTTCTAGGAATACTGACATTTTTGTTTTATTTCAGTATCAACTACTGATGGCGGAAGGGATCCTTAGTCTCTCATCATCGAACGGCTGGTCATCACATTTGCGACTGGTAAACAAACGCAGAGCGCATTTCACCCTGCAGATCATGGGATCAGCTCTAGCAATTGCGGGGTCTTTCATCAAAATCTTGGATAAAGATGAACATTGGACTACTACGCATGGACGATTCGGTAAGTTCCTTTGAGAATAGTAGGCAACAAAAATAACCTTATTTTATCACCCTCAACAATGGTGTGCAAGGATTGATTTATTGATGTCAACTCTAAACTAGCTTGTACCAGTTTTCAAGGTCATTTTAACAAACAATAATGATGACCCGTAGTAAAGTCAGCGTAATTTTATTCATCATTTCAGCCGTAAACGTCCACTACTGAACACAGGCCTCCCTCGTGAATCTCTATGAGGGGTTGTTGCCATACTCACCACGCTTGGCAGGCGGGTTGACGAGCGCAGTACGGGATGTTGATACACGGAAAGGCGTTGCTGCCCATCCTTCGGAGATATCCCTTAGCAGGCTTTTACTGCATCCAAGTTTACGAGGGGGTTTTTGTAATACTCGCCACGCTTGGCAGGCGGGTTGGCTACCACAGTAGGATCTAGTTGATACACGTATAGACCCTGCAAACTATCTTCCGGAGATGGCTTCCACTTGACAGATTCTTACCTCATGCTCGTTTTATAACACTAATAATTAATTAATTCAACAGCTCTTGTTGCACTAGTGTTCACAACAGTGAGCTTAGTCAACGGTGTCGCCTCCCTCTGGGCGTACGAGCTCCGAGGTATCCTCCCAGGAACCATCTCCAAGCTCACCCACGTCTGCTTTGGAACCGTCGCTTACTCTACAGCCGGTATCACCCTTTGCTACGGGTACGATAAGGGCTTGTTCAGAAACTGGATTTCCGAAGCTGTTTCTTACACAGCTATTGCCTTGACCGCCACTTTAATGTCCATTGTCATTTTATCTCCGGCTTTTACGCTTAAGCAGAAATGTGTAAGCCTTGTTAGGCGTTAAGTGACTAGCTTTATTGTGTTAAGTAATTAATTTTCCTATGTGATCTGAATATAAGCACCTAATCAGCGTTCAATTATGTAAATGTGAAAAGAGAAATGCTGAAGACAACATAACAATAAAAATTGTCCGAATTTTTGTGTTTTATTTTTAAAATAACTTTGTTAAATGAATGACAGACGTAATAAAATGATTATAACATTTTACTCCCTTATTCTAATAAACAAAAAAAAAATCTCATGAGATTTTTTTTTAATCTATTTAGGATTTTACTTTTCTTTAAAAAAACCCTTAGGGTGTGACTTTGTCAGTCCGTCTCCCTGACACAGCTGGTCATCTCAGAAACGAATAGGACGGTATATTTTTCGATATTATAAATAATGATTCAACAAGTGTGTAAAATAAAAATGGCTACGTGCTAGTGAAATATAAATAGACCTTTAAAATAATGCCCACATGATGCTGAAGCTCCACTATGAAATTTTATACGATCGTATTTTGAATTAAAAAACGCAAAGACAATTTGCATAGATCACAGACACTTTAAAATAACGTTAAATTTAGATTCGATTGAGAGAACAGGTAACAGATAAAGGATAGCAACTCGAGCGGTACCTATCTTTATGGCATCTAAACATATAAAGGAAACTGCTGCGAAGAGTAATGGGTCCCGATACGAGCATTCTGGGACATAGTATTGTTGCTATTGCTAATGTTCGAGATCCATGGGCGTATGGTTTGATAAATGAGACACTACACTGCGGAGTCTGCGGACCTTTGACCGAGGCCTACTGTGACATTATTTGTATGTGTAGATTTACGAATGACGAAGAATTGGATAGGTCAATAATAGATAGGCTGGGATGGTGGCCAAGTTCAACCCGAATAATCACATACATCATTCACGACATGATCATTCGGGTTGAAGTATAGTGGCGCATGAATGTGGATGGAGTCTGGCAGAGGAGACCTATGGTGGTATCGTTTGATATGTATGATATTCACTTTGTAAAAACGGGAATTACTCACGTAGTATTGTAACGTCGAAGATTATTCCGACACGTTTCGATTTTTCAAGAAAATCATCATCATGGGATTGAATGCCCGTCCGCGCGTGGGGCCGACACGACACTGACATGTATGATATGTTGTTATATGTAAAACATTAGACAGGTACAGGCTACAAAATGCAATGAAAATATTTAGTTTCAATTCCGCTTATGCTGAGATGCAGGAATTAAAACTAAATATTTTCATTGCATTTTATTGTCATGGTTTTCCGCAAAGTAACGCCTGATTCCATTAATTACAGGTACAGGCTAGCTGACCCGCGCGGTTTGACCCGCGAATAGTTTAAGTGAAAAACAGCGATTCTTTGAACCCCTATTTGAATCCTTTCAAGTTAAATTTTCACAACGATAAGTAGACTATGTCCGTCTCCAAGGTCTGATATATTATTATGCCAAGCTCCATCAAAATCGGTCCAGTTGTTTCGGCGTGAAAACGAAACATACATACACACTTTCGCTTTATATTAGGATGGATGATGATGATATCACCTTTAAGTATGCGTATATACACATACTTACTAGTACTACTATGTATAACCAGCTGATTATACAAACATTTATCCCGCGGTAATCGAACCCGCAATCTACTTCACCTCAGCCGGCAATCAGACCAACTGTGCCCCGATGGTCCTCAAACGGCACCTTAACATCTAGAGGAAGCTGCTGCGAAGAGTAATGGGTCCAGATACGAGCATTCAGGGACATAGTATTGTAACACAATAATAAAGTTGCTAGATAAGTTTCAACATCAACATCATGATATCAGGCGTAGGACTGTTGTCCACTTCCACTGCTAGATATATCCAGCGGCCTATGACGGAGGCATAGGCCTTAAAGATGTCTTGGCCTATTTCTTGCCTGGGTCTTACAGGTCATGAGGGGAGTTGGTGCATACCTTATATTACCATATCCATATAGAGGTATATAAAATTCAAAGCCCTGACTGACACACTGACTGACTGATATATCAACGCACAGCCTAAACCAATGGACCTAAATACTTGAAATTTGGCACACATATATGTACATACCTTGAGTATCCTAGAGGTGCACTAAGAAGGGATTTTTCGAAATTCCCACGGGATAGGGAATAAATGGGATTTATATTTTCGAATCAGAGTGGCTCTGCGTGAAAAAGGGGATTTTACGTTTTATGACTTCCACGCGGACGAAGTCGCGGGCAAAAGCTAGTATCATATATTTGGCGCGCTTGGCAGGCGGGATGGCGAGCGCAGTACGGAATGTTGATACACGGAAAGACGTTGCTGCCCATCTGCCGGAGAAGGATCTTTCTAGCTAAGTTTACAAAATAAAAGTTAACATATGGATTATGCTAATATATATGACATCTCTAAATATCCTTAGCTCTACGACTCCATGGCTTAGCTTGGGATTATTCAATTCAAGTGAAATAATAGAACTATTTTGCAATATCGAGGCATGTTTACGACATTATTTGTATCTATTTAACGCGAAATGTGTGGGTCTCATAGTCCGGTCGCAGCTTAAATCATTCTTCATCGTGTTTCTTGTGTAACGCGGCATTGATCGTGATTAATATTGTATCTTTACAAAGTATCATAAAAGATCATAATACTTCACTTTGTGTAATTTATGAATTCAAATATAGCAAGAAGTAGCTTTGCTCGCATCTCTCTCTGTAATTTGTAGGGATAATAAATAAAAAGATAAGATAAAAAATGATACAAAAAAATATTTCTGTAAAGCCTTATTAACAAATAAATGCTTAATATAGACCTAATGTAACATGTTCAGTTTCGATACCTCGCTCTTACTCACCACGCTTGGCAGGCGGGTTGGCGAGCGCAGTATGGAATGTTGATACACGGAAAGACACTGCTGCCCATCTTCCGGAGGTATCCCTTAGCAGGCTCTTACTGCATGCATGTGTATGAGAAGAGGGGTAACATTTTACTACCGGCACCCCACGGCTATAGAATGTTTCCCCAGCCTGTATATGATAGCCTGCATATTTAGCGACAACTCTAGCAACTTCAGACAATGAGCATGATAACTTGTTGTTACCTGTAGATGGCGCTAAATCTTATTGGATTTATTGGCTAAGTACCGATTTGACTGACGTGGGTTTGAACCTCAGGTTTTTAATTTCCTTGAAATGTTCAACCTAAGTGCGGTTTCATACTATAGATTAAAAATAAAGTTGAGGTGGTTTAGTTTGAATTCGGATAATGCTTTGATAATCCTCATAGGAGTAATGCCAATAGTTTAAAAAAACTAGGTAGATAAAAAAACAAAAATAGTTTATTAGGTTTATTATAAAAAAAAGTCCGTCAATTATCCTAATACAGCCATGTACAAATCCAACAAGATATTGCTCTACCAAGTGTTATTGACAAAAATGGAAGTGTAAAAAAGAATACTCTCGGAATGAACACACCATTAATTGATATTGATTCTTTAGAAATTCCGTCAAACAAAATAAACTTCAATAAACCAGTTGAACAATTAATATTTCAACAGAATTCAATGTTTTGCGCACTGCCGGACCCACGGGACGTTTGAGTTTTGCGACGCATACAAACTTGAACTACTCTCAGTTCGAGTAAAATCAACCTTACATGTAACGAAATAAGATTTATACGTGTGAAATGACGGATATTTGTAATCCTTGATCCAGTTATAGGAGCGTGAAGAGAATCGCGCCATGTGTACGGGCGCGATCCCCTTGCCGAGCATGTCGCGTGGAAAGGCAAACTTGCATTTTTTAGAATCGCCTACCCACTGGCACAAAAAATAGGATCACTAGTTTCTGCCCACTGTTGATTTATACAATGAATCCACAGTATATTGTTAGAGTAAAAATCTATCTTAGAAGGAATATTATTGGATTTTTTTAAAACTTACATGCCTGCTATCAATCGATTCTCATTGGAAACTGTGCTAGGTTGCGGACGCATAACCTTCTTATTGGCTTGGCTAAAATAAATAGAGTACTTGTGTTTGAAAAGCCATCCGAAATATTTCTTATTTGACGAAATAAATCTCTTATACCATAATCCTATTTTTCTATACCCACGCCTATGCTACATTGCTGAAGTCATTTTCCTCTAATAACTTTCGTGACTTTCGCATTCATATTAATCAAGAACCCTGAAGAAGGCCCTAGACATAACAATTACGTGAACATTTCCGATAATTAATATCCCACCAACGAGCTATGGAGCGCCGTATCTTAGGGGTAAAGCTGTCAGACCGCCTGTGGAACAGCATACTGCGCTCCAAAACACAAATCGTTGACATTGGTCCCAAAGCCCGAATGAGATCATCAGGACGGCGTGACAAGCTTGACGCCCATTTATCATCTTGGGCTGTTGCTGCGTTAAATCGCGAGGAGTGGAAGGAGGAGAAAGAGGCCTTTGCACAGTAATGGCTCAAATAAATAAATAATAATAACATTTTCATGTGAAATGTTGTCAAGAGCAGATCTCATGTAAAGCCAAGCTCCTAACTCCATACGCCCTAACTTTACAAACTTTTGGCCGTTTCACTACCGTCACTTCACATAGACGTATGGTGACAAAAATATTCGCTGCTCACTTTTTTGTTATACAATAGTTCTGGTAAAAAAAATATTTCCTTTTCTCAGTAAAATATGTTCAGTGTGTACATATTTTTCGCCTTATGCCCAGGTGGCGGTAACAAAATATTGTTTTGCCTTACGCCCATGTGACGTACGTACTCGTTACCACCAGTACTATAACATAATATGATACTTACGCCCAGGTGTTAGTTCTGTTTTACAATATTGGCAACATTTTATATGAATGTGTTTTAGTGGGATTTAACTATTGCCTATAACCTGTTAGAATGCGTATAAAGGGATAAACAATAACAAAGCTCCCATTAAACTAAATCATTAGGCCTTCCAAGCCGCCGTTTACGCGTCTACCTCTAGAAATAATATGAAGTTCTCCTCTTCTTCCAATAAGGAACATTACTGCGATCATAGATGTTTTCCGGCATGATGCTATTATTATTGAGTGGGGGTCCGCGCGATTCTGGCAGTAACCATAAAAAATAATGTCTGAGACCATACAAATAGCACCAAATTGTTTTAGCTTGTGATTAAAATTTTATCAGTCATAACCCTTTTCGAGAGCAAAATATACAAAATCAGAGGGCTTTGTTTAATTAACTTGCGTATTTTTGCGTTGATGATGGTTTAAGATACTGAATCAGGTGAGATACTGCTTATGTTTAAACCTCGGAGACTCATTCATGCATCCATTCATCTCAGCCGTAGGACTGCTGTCCACATCCACTGCTGCATAGGCCTCCTTGATGGGTCTCCAAGACCATGAGGCGTTATTACCATACTCGCCACCTTGGCATTTGCGTTGGCGAGCGCTGTACGGGATGCTTATACATGAAAATGAAGACCGGCGCTATTGTACGACTCGTTCTGCCATAGCACATGCTGAGTAGTGACCATTTTTGTCACTAGTTTTAAAACCGAATTGATGATTTTTTTTATTTGATTGTACAAATGTGACAAAATAAACGTTTCTTTATCTTTATCTTTAAAATACGCTGCAACCCATCTTCCGAAGGTATCGCTTGGCAGATTCTTACTGCATCTACGGGCAAGAAAGTAGGGGCAACATTCTACTGCACCAGCATCTCTGAGGCTCTGTTGGTCCAACAGCTGGCTAAGAAGGAGGAGGGTTCAAATCCCGCCGAGGGCCAAATGTTTGCTCATCTGTATAATACTTTGTCACAGGTCTGTGTTTTCTATAGATGTATTTATTTATACAAAACAAATTGTTATCACTCATCTGGTATCCGTGGGGTGCTGACAGTAAAATGATGCCCATATTCTCTTGCCCGTGGATACAGTAAGAATCTGCCAGGGGCTATCTCCGGAAGATCAGCAGCAGCGTCTTTCCGTGTATTAACATCCCGTTCTGCGCTCGCCAACCCGCCTGCCAATGGTGAGTATGTCAACAACCCCTCTATAATCTTGGAGATCAATGAGAAGCATATCTGCAGCTGTGGACGTAGGCAGCAGTCCTACGACTGAGATGGCATCTGGTATCCCTAGTATAAGCTTTGCTTGGTTTGGGATTGGATGCTGCTTTGTTTAGCGAGCAGTTTTAATTATTTATTTGTTTCTTCCTGATAATGACTTGACTTACGTCCAAATTCTAACAATATTAAATATTTGCTATCAGTTATTTAACTTCAAAACGGCTTTGCTATGCTGATGATCAAAGATAACATTTAAAGGACAAGTATTACTGCACCGCGACAGACGCACCGTTAGCCCTTAGCGTTTTGTCGTGTCCTTATGACATGTCATTGTCATACGGACACAGTGACAGTTCGACCGAAAGGACTACCGACAGGATATACCACCGTGATAATTAGTGTTTCTACCTGTTTCCCTTTTGACCGTGTTTATTTGGATAACACAATAATGCACAATAAAACAGGTAAAGACCTGTTTTATTGTGCATGCGACTGTACCAAACCTCTGAGATGCAAAAAGAGCAAACCCTAAAAAAACATTTTTTTTTTTTGCTTTACTCAAAGGTACAATCTGCAGTGCTAGTTTCTTCTGCGAGATCAGTAACCATCAGTGAAATTATGTCTAGACTTAGCAAAGTTATTGCACTTAAAGCACATTATTGTTCCTTCGTGTACAACTTTAAGCTAATCCCAATTAATCCAACCGAACAAACGCCATCGTTCGTACGATGACCGCAAGAACCTCGCGTTTAATGTCCATTCAGGGATGAAGCTATAACCCTGAACAAAATTACTTTCCCCTCTGAGATTCAGCCGAATCCACCGACAAAACGATACCCCGCCTCGCTTGCCATTACGTTTTATTACAGCAAAGGTACAGGAGTTTGCTTTTTTGACGTATAAATATAAGAAATCGTTGTAATAAAAGTGGATATCTTGGGTCGCCATAACAAAGAGTATAATGCGGCTTATGTACCCTAAACAAATCCCCACAAAAATCCTTTCAAGTAAACATGGGCGATAAAAATTTTACGCCTCTTTCATTATGGCTGGCTAAGGATTACCCATTACCTACTAATCGATTTCTCATTCAAGCGATGATGTACTGAGGATTTCAACGACTGGTCATTTGCCAAACCTTTCAGCTCTATTTTAATGCATATTAAGTTGATAATAACATACCGGTGTGTAATGCCATGAGAAAAAGTAAGAACAAGAAGTCAAATCAATTCGTTTTATGTAAGACTTGATTTAAAGATCATTTCAATAAAAATAGCGGATATATTGCTATTAGTGTTACTATTATGTGCAGATATTGCGTTCACATCAAAAGAGGAGTGCTTTTTTTCCTTCAGTGCATACGATATTGTACCCTGTATGCAGTGTAGGAATTTGGCTCCATGAGCTAGAAGAAAAATTAATGGCGATTTTATATTCTTGAAATTAGTATAGTCAGCATATGCCTTGGGGTGTTGGCAGTAAAATGAAGCCTCTCTTCTTTTTCCCGTGGATACATTAAGAATCTGCTAAAGGATACTTACTGAAGATGGACAGCAGCATCTTTCCGTGTATCAACATCCCATACTGCGCTCGCCAACCCATCTGCCAAGCATGGTGAGTCCTTACTCACCACTACTGAACACACGTCCACTACTGAACATAGGCCTCCCTCATGGATCTCCATGAGGGTTAGTTGCCATCAACTACCCCTCATGGAGAACCATGAGGGAGTCCTGTGTTCAGTAGTGGACGTTTTACGGCTGACATGATGATGAATGATTGTTTGTATTGCCAATGTATTTGTTATATCAACCAGAGGAGAGGTACCATTTAACTGCCGGCACCACGGCATAGTAACAATATTATTGATGAAATCAATTTCAAGAACTGTTCCATAAACAATAAACCGTAGAAATTAATTCGATTGGCGATGCAATTACGTACAGTCACGATGGCAAGTGATTCACGACCTTCATTATCACATATACACAAATAAACAAGTTTAAACTGTCTGTTTGTAATTTCAAAATAACTTTTACTACATGCATATAGTATAAAAGTACATAAATAAGCATATACATACATCTATTCACCATCATCATCATCATTTCAGCCGTAAAACGTCCGCTACTGAATACAGGCCTCTCTCATGGATCTCCATGAGGGGTAGTTGCCATACTCACCACGCTTGGCAGGCAGGTTGGCGAGCGCAGTACGGGACGTTGATACACGGAAAGATGCTGCTGCCCATCTTCCGCATGTGTCCCTTAGCAGGCTCTTACTGCATCCACGAACATGAGCGAAGGGGTAACATTCTACTGCCGGCACCCCACGGCAATTCTATACATCTATTATATATGATTTATACAGCGGCAGCAACCGGTAATCATGCTAAACGTGATGCTGAAATGCCTGGGTAATTTTTGCAGATATAGAAGACGAAGAAGAAATACATTTATTAGACTCGCACACTAAACTTAAAAATAACTATAGTAAAAAAACTGACTTATTTCTAATTTTAGTCTAGAAGTACCTACCCAGTTAAATATTCTGCGACATAGGGACAAATAGATGGTAAGCAGCTCACTCAGCGGGTCAAAGTAGATTAAATACTATTTCAAGTAATGAACAACCAGTTCACAAAGTTGTGTGAGTCCAAAGGGGCCTGACTCAGCATTATGCTCCCACACATAAGGAATGCTAGGAAGCGCTGGTTTTCAGTCAGACCCTAATAGATATACATTTGTTTGACCAAAATCTCACCTGATAGTAAGCGACGATGGCCGATAATGGATTCCAAAGCTCTAGAAGAAGACACCTATTCACTCTTGACTTGAAGAGATCCAGAGATTCGTGGAAAACAGAAGCCGGCAGAGTTCAAGATCTTAGCGGTGCGGATGATGAAGGTGGAGGAGAACCGCTAGATAAGGACGTTACTGCGCTATTCGTCTGCTTGTCCTGGAGCGGAATGGAGATGGTGGTATCAGGTCGTGGAGTTCCTGAGTAAACTCTCCGAAATATGCCATGTATCCTTTACTCTTCTAAAGGATACATTTCGGACACTGCCGCAAGGTCGCTTGCCTCTCGATCTTTCGAGAGGCAAGTGACCTTGCGGCAGTGGCCGAAACTATGGATCTTAGTCTCCACAAGATACATCTCACCGATGAGTCTCAAGGCTCTATATCGTTAGATGGATTAGGCTTGCCCAGCACTTCCCCTATACCATCCTCTCAGCTCGATATGCTATTTGTCAGAGGAAAGAACAAGACGTATTTACACGCATACGGTACACATTATCATCACAGAAATAGGACTACTGTCCACATTCACTGCTGGACATAGGCCTCCCTCATGCATCTCCAAGATCATGAGGGGAATGTAGCCATACTCGCCAGGCTTGGCTGGCGGGTTAGCAAGCGCAGTATGAGATGTTGAAACACGAAAACGCTGCTGCCCATCTTCCGGAGCTATACCTTAGCAGATTCTTAATGCATCCACGGGCAAGAGAGGAGAGGCAACATTCTACTGCCAGCACCCCACGGCTTCGGTACACATACTAGTAGGAAAATTCATTATTTTTTTGTCTGTCGGTCGACAAACTTTTGAAGCGTGCGACTTTCAAAGGCAGGTAGCTAATGATATAAGAAGTTACTTAGGCTACTAACATTTTAGAAACATAGTAAGGGTTCTGTACAAGGTAAAAACTGCAGGCAAATCCGCGAGCAGCAGCTAGTTAAGGTATAAATCATCAGTGCTAAAGTCAAGGTGGTGGATTTACATAGCGCCTATAAGAATGTGCGTAGACACGCGAAATTTTAATATGAAAGCACATGGTGCTTCTGAATAAATCTTTTGTCAACTCGTTTCGCTCTTAAAAATGGTCGTAACTCAAAATCTGTATGGCATTACTGTTGTAATAAATATTTATGAGGGCCTTGACAATAACCTCTGGCGATTTTATGTCTGCTTCATTAGAATTTTATTATTCCTTTGATTAGGGGTCTTAACATTTTATCCTGATTGTTTCTATAAGTGCACCGGTGGATAAAATAACCCTTTTACATCTATATAGGTATTGACCCTGTAACTGTAAATAAGTCTATGTTAGCATATAGTTCTCATGTTAGTGACTTTTTATTGTTAAGAATAAATGATATTTAACCTCAATATATTCATTCTTATATTTACTTTTTAAACACATATTTGTTTTAGTTCACTGCGTATTTCAGTACCAAACTATCCGCTAGAGACGCTGTAAAAGTTTTCATACATATTTTTAATCAGAGTCGCTAGGGAGTGTAGCTTGTGAAAACTCATGGTAGACCTACAGACTACAAGAACATGAAAAGAGAAAACGCATAGATCTGTTATCTCCATTGCGGATTTTGTAGTTATCTTTTCGACGAAAGCGGGAGATAGTCTAGATGTGGTCATATCAATCATCATCATTATCATCTACAGCCCATAGGTTTACCTATAAAGCAACTCTTTTTGTGCCTAACAATACATTAGTTATTCGAAGAAAGCTATATTATTATAGTGCTATATAATAAAATCGAATATACAAAATAAGACATTCCAGTCGAACTCAATAAGAGCCTAAAATGCATTATCCAAAAGTCTGCAAAAGGGTGCATACGAAATTTTCCTATACCTCGCATTCTTCGCACAAAAGTAATATATGAGTTGCCAACCCCTGTATTAGAGCCGCTTAAAAGCATTGTTCTGTTTTGCGAGAATGTGATGTTGGGTCTTGGGTGTGAAATGTTCTAAGAATTCTTAAAGTTTCCGAACTCTCTCTCGCATGTGTATTTCGGAAAACATGTGAAACAAATGAAAACAAGAGGCGTTATTTTACTTACGCTCTTACGTCATCATGTTCGCAAGGTTTTTGAGGAATAATCTTATTTAATGGCAACCTTAATTTTAAAGCACAATTTGTTCTGATGTTGGAATGCCACAGTTAACTGTAACCCGGAAAATACTCGTACGTGCAGATATTATAAAGCGCTGCTATAAATATTGCATACTTTATATTCATTATTAATGTTTAATTCAGTATTTTCAGCTTCAGTGTTGACACAGTAAAGTCCCGGGTATGTTATGATTATTCATCGACATTACATGGTAATAAAACGGGACATTGCACAAATCAACGTCGACAAGTGACAAAGTAACATTCGAGATGTTGTGCTTTTTATGTCGAACTATCGCGCACTAAAATTGTGCAACGATATATTTTTATTACATTTTGTATGCGGACCGTGAAGTTTATGGATGCAATTATTGTTGAAACAACAGGGAGATTTATGGTGACAATCGCTCCGGTGACGTTCTGATAATATAGTTTCAGGATATTGTTCGATGATCGTTAAAATGGCGCTTTCATAAAGTTTAACCTTTTGTGGGCTTATGGAGTGCATTGTTCGATGGCTATTGTGCGTTTTTTTAGTTTTATATACAGTATCTGGATTTTCTCGTGTATCTAAGTTATAAATTGTCAGGTGTAGCTTAAAACGAAAATAGTGTTTGTTTTGATTTGACTAAAAGGTTTTTAAAAACAATCTGGTAAAATTATCGATAATATTATCGTATATTTTAAATGCTTATTAAATTTCTTGCAGGGTACCTACCCTGCACTATTTCTAATAAGCATTTAAAAGCATGACAAAAGCCATTTCGCCACTATTTTCTTTCTAAAGAGTTTTTGTTTCAGTCCGCTAGCCCAGCAGGCCTCAGAATATAGGTTCGCCATTGTTGCATTTCATTGTGATGCCTCCACAGAAGTCAACGAGCTATTTTCCCATTCCATTATGCATTATTCTCATTGTTTGAGACACATACATACATATTGTCTTATTAACGCTCTAAAGCCCAGTGGCGGGATTTAATGGAAAGCTCATATAATGTTACTTAGCTTTCGCGAGTGTCATTGGAGTGGGATGCCAGTGGTTTTGGGTAATGTATAATGCTATATAGTGAAGTTAGACCACATTATCTACGACAGGGTTAAACGAATGCGTCTATCCAAACGAATGTTATAACTTTTAGCCGACTTCCAAGTTATGAAGGAATAAATTCATCTGTATTTGTTTTATTTGGAAATTTATGTTTTGATTCGAAAGGATAATTTCAGACTGTCCCATATTTTATTTCAAACTATTTATCCCATATTTTTTTCATATTCTGAAAACATCGAAAGCGTTTTCGGTTTTTTCAGCATCAAGTCAAGTAAGTCAATAATTTTGGAAGTAGGTTTTTGTGGCATTGGAACTGATGTAAGTAATAGAACCACAGATAGTCATCGAAACTCATCAATGGTTACAAGCTCACGGGTAACGATATTAACATCTCTACATGCCCAAATGCCATACCTACCATTATAACTAATCATCATCAAAATCATTGGAATATTTTTTTTTTGGTAAAAAATGTTGTTACCTTGTTACAAAATTTACTAATTAATCAGAATCTATGTTAATATATAAAGCTGAAGAGTTTGTTTGTTTGTTTGCTTGAACGCGCTAACCTCAAGAACTACTAGTCCGATTTGAAAAATTATTTCAGTGTTAGATAGCCCATTTATCGAGGAAGGCTATAGGCTAGCGGAGCAGTAACCAAAGATGCGGGTGAAACCGCGGGCGACTTCTAGTGATATAATAAATTCATTAGTCGTAGTCGACGGAAAGGTGTGAATTTAGGTCCAGGATTTCCAAAAAAACTTTGACGTTATTGACAAAAAACGTTGGTAGAAATCATCGCCCCTTATTTTCCACCCCTAGCCCGGCGTCGTTAGACCCTCAGGTGGCACCTTCATTAATCTTATTCCATCGGAACTCAAAGAATCTTAATTTGAAGTTTCGACGCTCCTCTTTATGAGAACTATGCGAAAAGAATTCTCATAAGAGATACCTATTATACGTAGGAACCGCTCTGTTCTTTGCTGAATGTAGGTTCTTGTTAGGGAAATATTGTCTAATTTTGCGGAGGCCTGTTGTTTTAAGATTTATGATTAAAGATTTCTAATGTTTCATATTGTGTGTGCCGTGGGCAAGGCGTGGGGTGCCGGCAGTAGAATGTTACCCCTCCTCTCATACCCATGGATGCCGTAAGAGCCTGCTAAGGGATACCTCCGGAAGATGGGCAGCAGCGTCTTTCCGTGTACCAACATCCCGTACTGCGCTCGCCAACCCGCCTGCCAAGCGTGGTGAGTATGGCAACTACCCCTCATGGAGATCCATGAGCGAGGCCTGTGTTCAGTAGTGGACGTTTTACGGCTGAAACAACAATATTGTGTGTATCGTTTTCTGTTTGTGCTGTATGTAAATCAAATAAATGTATATTGTTATTAGTAGGACCCTTTAATCCACAAATTTAGGTGTACGTTTATGTTTATAAATTTAATAATAATAAATAATAAAAATCATTTGTTGGATCAAAAACACGTTAGAATACAGAAAAATAAATGAAAAACGATGATATCCGCAAAAGTTTAAAAAACTGTGTCGCAGAGACCAACGCCCTCCTCCAGCTTAAGGTACAATAACAGACAAAAATAATAGTTCTAAATGATATGATGCTACGCATATATTACGGGCACATGAGACCTTACAACTCTGTCTCAGGGTGACGGGCGCAATGCAATGCAGCGTTGGTCACGTGCTTTGTGAACGTGATCACCGCGGCATTGCACTTGTTATAGGTAGAGGTTACCGCTTAACATCAGGTGGGCCTTCGGCTTGTCACGTCGTTTAGTAGTATAAATAAAAATTTAAGGAAATAAACAGTTATCGAAAATATAAGAATGTAAGTATGTATGTGTGTTTGTGTGGTGTGTGTGTGTGTAGTACGTGTGTGTGTTTGAGTGGTGTGTGTGTGTTGAAAGTGTGTGTGTATGTGTTGATTTTATTTTTATTTAATCACTGTTAATAAATCTTCAGTGTCTTTATAGCTTAGTGACAGAAACCAATTTAAACTTTTATGTTTACATTATTTATAGTGAGACAGTGGATATATGTTAATTATTTGAAACTTTATTATATAGCGCTGAGCTTAAATGAAGGTAGATGCGGCTTGCTAAGGCCGTACGGCCGTTTACTCCCATCTACTACTACTTACTTACTATTTAGTAGTTCTGTTGACAGAACTTTCTGTTGACTGGGAATTTTTTCCCATTAGTTCTGTCCACAAAACAAATGAAAATACAATTCTCACTTGTTCTGTTGAGTAGTTCTGTTGTGATTACTATTTACTTCTTTATGCAATCAATTGTATCACGAGTAGTTTTCAAGATATGGCCCTTTGAAGTTTGACAGCTGTCATCGAAAAAGTAGATCTCATCTCATTTAAACTCACAACGGAAAGCCTAGGACGAGCAGTTTTCGAGATATCGACGTTTAAATACGAGTAGACATACATATGTCAAAAACATAATTATTAACTATAGTCGGTTTTTTAGGCTACATCTGTTATTAATGATTTATACAGCGTCAGCAACTGGTAATAATGCTGTACGGTTTGTTAAGTAGGTACTAACCTAATCCTACTAATATTATAAAGCCGAAAGTTTGTTTGTATGGAGGTTTGTAACCTCTTCACGTAAAAACTATCCCACGGATTGAGCTGAAACTTTGCACACATAGGTAAATATAAATGTAGGTCTGGATTAACACATAGGCTTCTTTATATCCGGGTACAACGCGTGCGAAGCGGCGGACAGAGGCTAGTTGATGATAATTGCCGAAACATCCTGAATAAGTCCTGCGGGGAGACAACAGTACTAAAAACGGTTTTTTAAAAGTAAGTTCTAATATCTCCCTTGCCTAGGGGAGACAACAGGATTTTTTTCCTGATAACTCCCCTAGGGGATCCATCAGGGGAGCCAATAGACCTACACCGTTATTTCAGTTAAAACGCTCTTTGTATTTTGTTTGGAATGTTGTTAAAATATATTTCTCAGTTCAAATAGGATTGTTTCACTTCATCTAATTTATTTATTGCCAATATGTTCATAGAAGTGTTTTTTTAAAATTACAGTTCTGTCAAGAATTACTCAACAGAACAGGTGGGAATAGTAGAGATAAGTCAGGTAAATCATAGTCTTTTAAGTCACAGAACTAATGGGAAAAAAATCCCAGTAGTTCTGTCAACAGAACAGGTGGGAGTAAACGGGTTAAGTAATGTTCCAAACCCGGACAGGTTTTATTCCTTTACCAAGCAGAAGTCTGGTATGTTATGGGGCTATTGCTGCCATGTTCGGGATGGCTCTGCCAAGTACAAGTTAGCCGTAGACTCGATCGAACGCAGAGCCTTCAGACTCATCGGTGAGTATTATCTTGCGGATACTAAGATCCAAAGCCTCAAAGGTGGCTTGCCCTCGATTTTTCATAGGGTTCATTTCGGGGAGTGTTACCCACGTCAGCAAGAAGGTAATAAGTTAGGTACGTGGTGGAAGCTGTAATATATTTATATTCTCGTACCATCTACATTCTACGCCAGGACTAGCTGACGCATGGTGTAGTTCTACTGTGGACATTCCATCCACTCGTCATAAGTGGTTCTCCTCCACCTTCAATATCCAAACCACTAAAGTCTGGAACACGCTACTGGCTTCTTTTTTCCCCGAAAACTATAACTTGGCTTTAAGATAAGAGTGAGAAGGTGTCTTCTATACTTTTATAATCTATCGCTGGCAACATCGTCGTACCATCAGTTGAGATCGTGGCCGAGCAAATAAATATATATATATGTACATATATCTAACGTTTAAATAAAACCGGACAAGAGCGAGTCGAACTCGCGCACCGAGGGTTTCGTGCCATCATGCAATATAATATATAAGAAAGGCGGTTTTTATATGGCCAATGGCCATGTACGGCCAGCTATAATAATATTAATAATAGAACTTAGAATTAGGATTTTTTTTATTTTTACCATTTTTTTTTATTTTATTTAGAATTTTACTATGTTATTAATAAGTGACATTTATTTTAGATTCTGTGACATAGCCAAGTGTACTATATGTTCCTATGGTGAAATAAATGCAGAGGCGGCTTTACCTATTGTGCAGGGTGTGCGGCGCACACGGGCGCCTGTTCTAAGGGGGCGCCGAGCGCCCTCTAATGCGACACCTTCAAAGATGCGTGCGCCGCTCACGGCATCGGCACCGGCGCACTCAAAGACCCTGCGCCCGTATTTCGGCCGATGCCGCCGGGCGCGCGGTAGCAAAGCAAGGCGCGCCACCACAAGCTGCGTCTTTACCTACTCTACACAATTACTTTTGTTTCAACGTGAAATCTGCCTTAAAACAGTTATTTAAAGATTAAGTATATTGGCGTAGTGTCGCATCACTACCACAGGCGCGTAACGTTTCGAAAACTATATTCTGCAAACGATAGAAACTTGCTTATACCGTCTATCCTTGTTGTACCGTATGCGCGAATAAATAAGTGTCGACCTAAGGATAAAACTATGGGACTCACTCATAATGTCCAAATTAAATTTTGCTGATTGTGTGTTTAGTGACTGCCTTTTGACTCGCACAATAAAATAAGTCAACGAATACAAAACGCCTGTGTTTTTGTTATTCTATTCCAAGACGTGTCCACATCTCGCCTTACATAAATGCCAATGGTCTCCTCAATATGTCGTCCCGCCGAACTCTCCATTTCGCCACTCTGCTTTTGGTGTCATCAGGAACCAACAGCCAAGTTACCTATTTGAGAAACTTCATTTCTCAAACCGCCACGTCCGTCTATCCACCCGGTTGATATGTCCGAAGCACAGAACGGCTGCATTTCATGGCAGCTTTAAATACGCGGCCACGAAATGTTGGAATAACCTTCCACCTCTAATAAAAAATTGTAAAACAGTTCATTCATTTAAAAAAAATCTAAAAAAGTCATATATATAGTCTCAATATAACTTCGTCAATATGATCCGTCGTCCTGGGCCTCGGACAAACCACACCTAAGTGTAAGTAAGTTTTGAATACATATACATATGTAAATAATTCTCTACTTGTTATTTTATTTTCATTGTTTCAGTTCATATATTTTTGGTTAGTTCATTTACATGAATAAATATTGTTGTCTAATTCACAAAAAGTTATATATTGTTTTGTTTATTTTTTGATATTAATAGGTACTTTGTTATTATATTTTATTTTAGCGTACTGCATTTTTGTATCGCGGTAGCCACCATCCGCACACTTCGGTCACTACGGAAGACCAGCGCTGTGGTACGGACCCGTTCTGCCACCGCATATGCTGAGTAATGACCATTTTTGTCACATTTTTATTTTATTTTTTAAACGTTATTATTGTATATGGATTAATTGTAAATTGTGTGACAAAATAAACGTAGCTTTATCTTTAACGGCACCTGTTTTGATTCGTTTGAAAACACGCCGACCATCATTGCTAACTCGGCTGTATTAGAATGACATAAAGTTCAAATTCAAATTGCTAGGGACGTTGCGGCGCCGGCAGTTATTTTCAAAGGCTTAGTGTACGCGTGCCGCAATTTTTGTTTTACCGCTGCTCCGTAGTTTTGCGAAATAAGCCTTGATGCAATGAATTAAGTATCATTTTTGAGTAAACATGTAAATATGAAGTAAATCGGCTTTTCTTTAGATAAAAATTATATAAAAGATAAGATTTCGTTAATTGTTTACACAATTATTGCGATATGCATCGGGTTCAGATGTCATCAAAAACAGCAAGCGAAAAAAAATGAACAACGAGTGACAGTGATATCGAAGAATACATTTTTATGTTGTAACCCCTTCCTGCTTAAAAAGCTTCTTGACATCATTTAAAATTGCACAAATCTGAATTTTTGTATGAAAATATAACTGTATTTCATTTTGACCTCGCTCCTACTAGGGGCGCCAGGGTACTGGTGGCACACTGGCGCCACAAGGGCTAGAGCCGCCTCTGAATAAATGAGTATGAGTATAAGTATTTGTTGGACAACCTTGACAGCGATCTCTTGAGATATCCATTCGTGACAGACAGACAGACAAAGTCACACCATAAGGGTTCCTTTTTACCATTTTGGCCCCCTCGTTTTGTAATAAGATATTCCCTCACTTATAATATGCTTTCTGCACATTTTCTCTTCACTTAGCCACAACAACTAGATAAATAACAATCTACATTGTCATTAGCTGCTTTAGTTTGCAGAAACGAGCGCTGTTTGCACTTGTAGGAGTTCAGAGCACTTTGCACTTTGTAGGTGAATATTTTACGGAAACCAGCAACACAAATTACCTAACAAAATTCATATAAAATAAAATAAAAATAAATTTATTCATAATGTAGGTTTACAATACGAAATTGTAGGGATTTCCCCAAAAAAATTGAAAATAACAGCACACGTCAATATTGTAAACCGAACATCATAAAATGGACACTGACTCAGCATTGAGTTGATTGTCTATAGCACGCTAGGCAACCAACGCTGATCTTCCGTTAGCGCCATTTTCTGACATGACGGACATCTTACCCACTCAGAAAAAAACAAATTACTCATACAGTGCATCGATCACAAGAAAATACTTACAAATACAGGAAACTTACTGTAATCATGCTGTACGGGACGCTGCCTGGGACATTGTTTGATGGATTAGGCTTGCCCAGCACCTATACCATCCTGTCAGCTTAGTCAGCTGTTAGTCAGAGGAAAGAACAGGTCAATACGTCTGAAGCTAACTAAGCCGCGGGTTTCCTCACGATGTTTCCTTCACCGTTTAGCAGGTGTTAAATGTGAACTTACACTTTTCAGGAAAGAAAATCCATTGGTTCACGACCGGTATCGAACCCACGACCTTTGGATTGAAAGTCGGGGGTACGTACCTTTAGGCCAACACGGCTTTTTTTTTTAAACTTAATATAAACAAATATAGGTAGGTATATAAAAAAAAATTACAACTACCAAAAAAGAAGAAACATGCAATCAAGTGTCTAACGTAGTTTTTTTACTAAAAAACTAATATAACATCGACGATAAGACTGTTTTGAATTAATTAAAAAAAATATCTTGCCTGTTTACAATACACTAGGTAGCTCTTTCGATATTTTTAACAGAAACAAGAACATGCATTAATTTTAGGGCTTAAATTGAGAAATGCTTTTAAGATAAGGATAAGCTAAGGTGACGCATTGATAAACGATTTGCTGTCATAGTATGGTTGATGCCATACTCACCACGCCTGGCAGGAGGGTTGTCGTGCGCAGTATAGTTGTTGATACACGTAATGACGCTGCTGTCTATCTCCTCAGCACCTCCCCAGCATTATTACTAGCGAGCAAAAAACTTCTAAGAACTGAAATTGAATAAGAAAAAGCCAGCGTAATATTAATCCTTAGATCCGACTTCTGCAAGAACACTCAAGAGACCACACATTACAGTTGTGAAAGTAACTTGCCAACTTCCTAATGCAAAAGTCTGACCGTTGGATAAAACTTGCTAAGCCGAAGAAATATCTCAAGCGAAGCATCGGATATATCTACAGTACTATATGTGTACAACCCGAAAGGGGGTGATTCTGACCACCCCAAGAAACGCCATAAAGCATCGGATATATACATACAGGGTGTACTACATGAGTACTAACCCGAAAGGGGGTGATTCTGACCACAAAAAAAACACCATAATAAGTAAATCATCGAATGTCTACAGGGTGTACTAAATGTGTACTCACCCGAAAAGGAGCGATTCTGACCACCCTAAGGAACAACTTCGGTTTGGTTATTTTCATTCAAAAAAAGACCATGAGAAAGTTTTAAAGACAACAGCTGCTAAATGATAATGGCAACCTAATTGATAGCTGATTCTTGACAGGGTCATTTTCATGTCGGAATAATCTTTGACGTTACAATACTACGTGAGTAATCCCCGTTTTAACAAAATGAATAGTATATCCACGTCAATTTTGAAAGTGAAATAATTAAAAATATCATAAAAAAATTCAAAAATAATACAGATTCAAGATTTTTTTCCCTCCAAAACGACTTGTTGTCATGTACTCATACTATTTCGGTTAATAAGGCCTTTGCATCTATTATAGATGATGTATACAGCGTCAGAAACTGGTAATCATGCTGTACGGGTCGCTGCAGTGCCTGAGACATTGTTAGATGGATTCGGCTTGCCCAGCACCTATACCTACCTCTCAGCTTAGTCAGCTATTATTCAGAGGAAAGAACAGGTCAATTTCGGTTAGTACACATGTTATAATACATCCTGTATAGTTAGCAACATCCAAAGGTGCTGAAGCATGCTGGAGTGCACAACTTTGACCGGTACAACCGAACCGTAGCGACTTAATGAAGTTCCGAAGTTCCACTCCAAAGGATAAGCAGACCTATTTCAAAGGCGGTAAGCTTAAGATCCCCGTAACTACTTGCTATATTTCGTGGTCACTTCAGGCTTGTAGTGGTTACATTGGTGTAAACTTACTGAAACCGGTTCACTTTGTCACGTATAAGTTCAAATTAGTGCCCTTGACCTTTTCAAGTTTGAAGTGCCAAGGTATGTAATACCTATCACTGACATTCGTATGTAATACCTATCACTGACTGAAAACCAGCGCTTCCTAGCATTCCTTATGTGTGGGAGCATAATGCTGAGTTAGGCCCCTTTGGACTCACACAACTTTGTGAACTGGTTGTTCATTATTTGAAATAGTATATTCTGCTTTGACCCGCTGAGTGAGCTGCTTACCATCTTATTTGTCACTATGCTCCTAGATAAAAATTAGAAATAAGTCAGTTTTTTTCTTTTACTATAGTTATTTTTAAGTTTAGTGTGTGTGTTTTATAAATGTATTTCTTCTTCTTCTTCTTATCATCTTTGAAACAATTAATATTTATATTAAGGGACTGCTGTCTTCGTCCTCTGCTGGACATAGGCCTCCCTCATGGATCTCTACGATCACGAGTGGGTTGTTGCCAAAGATATAAATTACTAGCTTCTGCCCGCCGCGCCGCATGTGTTGTACCCGGATAAATCGAGGTAACTACTCAAATATAAGTTCATATAGCGGTTTAGGTATTTACAGCAACATTTTAGATTGTATCAAAGAAGTCGGTTTTTAAACTTTTATTTTCCTACATACCTCAGTGGGCGAGTCTAGCTCGCAATCGTCCGGTTTTTTTTTATTTATAAAGCATTATCTCATGTCCTAAACGTTTCACTTGGGTGACCCCACACCACGCCCGACAGTGGCCACGTCGAGCCCACGCCATTTGCGTTTGCTTATTAAAAGAAAAAATAAACAATTTAGCTTAGTCTCCACTGCAGTACATTATTATAATTGTTGTACCTTAAAATTGCCCTCCTAGGCAAATCCTCGGCGTTATGAGGTAATATCGTTAAAATTTTATTAGCTCCACTTATAGTAATGTGATATTTATGATGTAGGAGAAAAGGTTTATTGTTTCATGGTTGAAGAGAGACGATGAATAAACCCAACGATTTATGTTGGCTGTAAACTTTACAGTAACCGTAAAGGCGAATAGCGATCGCACAAATCTTCGGTTTAATTCGTGTTTGTTAATTTTATAAATAGTTTATTGTATAAAATAGGACCATTTCTCTTCTCATAATAGATCTGAAAGGCGTTTCATCCAGCAACGCTGTGGCGGATTTATTCGCGAACGCGCTCCCCCCGCCCGCCACCTGCCTCCCCGCGCGATGGCCCGATACATGCGCGTGCGCCTTCCCCCGCTCGTGCATACGCTGCAGTCGCCGCCCGCGGTGCCGTTAGCTGCCCCGCACCCGCCGCCGGTTCGGAGCAAGCGGTGCCCAAAAAAATGAAGGGGAAAAAGAAGCAGTCATCCAGTACTGCCACTGTATCAGCTCCAAGGAAGGAGCCGTGTAATCCGGAAGGCTTCACTGAGGTGGTACGGAAACGCCGGAAACAATCCAGCCGGAACCGGTGTGGTACCGCCTCTGGAACGTGTTCTGGATTCCTAGCGGAGGTGCCTACTACCCGACTATATGTCTCACGGGTTCACTACGCCGTGCAGATTAAGGAGGTGGAGGATTACCTCACGAAGAAAACCGGATACTGTCTAAGGGTTGAAAAGTTATCTTCCCACCATAGCGTGAACTTTAGTTCTTTTATGGTGAGAGTTCCAACGGACAAACTATCAACTTTTATGAGTGAAGAGTTCTGGCCAAAGGGAGTTAAATTCCGACGGTTCGTCGGACGCCTGCAAGCGGACACCGTGAATCGTCGCTGTGAAACAAGCATGCGTCATACGTCGCCGTCCTAAACGTGTGTTAGCAATAAGTATATACTATATATATGTTAGATTTAAGGAATATATCTATGGGCCGTAGAATAAGTTATTTAAGATCTGTGTACTTTTCTATTGTTGCCTGAGAATAAAGATATTATTATTATATTATTATTATTATAAATTTTCCGCCCGTAGGCTATTTTCCCGTCCCTACTGACCTGGTAAATTTTGAAATAATAAATTGCAACTTTAAGATTTGTACGTATCGTCTTCATTTCATCAGCTTTTCCGCTACTAGTAGGTATGATTATTAATTTTTTGTTAAATATTCGAGACCCGTTTTCTTCAGTGTATAAAACATTTTTTTTATTAACCTATAATAAAAAATAATAATAATAATAATGTATCCCACTGCTGGGCTCCCCATCATCTTCCACTAAAAAAAGGAAAAGGTCTAAATATACCGCCTCTTAAAAATCTGCCGCCCTAGGCTCCAGCCAATTGGTAAATCCGACACTGCAGAAACGGATTTGCAAATTTTCCGCCATTAGGTTAGTACGTTTTTGCCGCCCATCATAATTTCATAATTTCAGCCGTAAAACGTACTGAACACAGGCCTCACTCATGGATCTCCACGAGGGGTAGTTGCCATACTCACCACGCAGCGCAGTACAGTATGTTAGTACACGGAGAGACGCTGCTGCCCATCTTCCAGAGGTATCCCTTGACAGATTCTTACTGCTACTAGGCACGGTAGTGGACGTTATATTGCTGAAATTATGATGAATGAAATCATTCTATACACGGTTATAGAAGTCGAGGGTCAATAAGGTAATCGATTCAGGTCAGAGTCGAGGTGACTCGATCCATCATCGGAGACTTCAGTAAAATTGAACTGCGTCGATTCTCTTCATGAAATTATTTATGTTGACTCAGTTATGTGTTTGTAAGGAAATGTAATTATATCTTTAATTAGTGTTAATCAATTCAAATAATTTATTTATTAAAACCTTTACAACATATAATACGCCGTGGGGTGCCGGCAATAGAATATTGCCCCTCCTCTCATGCCCGTGGATGCAGTTAGAGCCTGCTAAGGGATACCTCCGGAAGATGGGCAGCAGCGTCTATCCGTGATCAACACTTGTACTGCGCTCGCCAACCCGCCTGCCAAGCGTGGTCAGTATGGCAACTACCCCTTATGAAGATCCATGAGGGAGGCCTGTGTTCAGTAGTGGACGCTTAACGGTTGAAATGATGATAAACATATAAACATTCATATATTTCACATAACAGCACGAAGCATACAAGACGAGCGTCCACGTCGAACGCTAGCACGAATGCCAGCAGCAGCAAACTGCGAACGCCGCTTCGCTGTTATTCGCAGATCTTTTCATATTACATATTTACCGTAACTTTCAAGACCTTACCACCCGTGCTAGTTAAAAACTGTAGAACAAGTAATTAGTACAAGTATCGTTCTAGTTAAAGTAAAATAAATAAATCTACATCTGAAAAATCTTTCAGTGTCGTGTCGGCCCCAGGCGCGGACGGGCATTCGATCCCATGATGATGATTTTCTTGAAAAATCGAAACGTGTCGGGAATAATCTTCGACGTTACAATACTACGTGAGTAATCCCCGAAATCTTTCAGCCGTTGGCAGGCGGGTCGGCGAGTGCAGTACAGGATGACGACAGACAGACCGATAGACAAAGCGAAACTATAAGTGTTCCTTTGTACGGAACCATAAAAAGGTACGCTAACACTGAATGCCATAAACCGTTCCTTCAGTAGCGAATTAACTTGACATTCGACTTTTCAAGCTGCCGTGCTTTCCGTACTTACTCGTGTTACTCGCTTGCCATTCACGCGGTTCTATGCGAAACTTTAGTATCCCATAAACGCTTCGATAGCTTACACAGTTCCTGCTAGGGGACTAAGCAGCACAAACAGACAACATTACCATTCTAAACCCTTGATTGATGCTAAACCTTTCCGCACGCACCGAGTCATATTTCAAGGCAGGAGAGTTCAAAATTGCGGTAAATATTGCAGCTTCCCAGTTTTATTGCGAAAATGGCATCGTCAGGGGGGGGCAACGCGCTAGTTTTTATGGCCTATTTTAGCATATCTGATGCTAAAATTGTACACAGTGCCGGAATTTTACTGTCGTGCATTTTAATGGCGGCCTTCTAGCTTCTGTTTCTGACTTTGTTTGCATCGTGAACGTGAATTACTTTTAATTTTAAACGATTCCTAAAAAGTTTCTAAGCTTGGTAAAAGAAAAATGGAAAGATTCATCGAATCAAATATTCGAGATATTTATTGCTTCAATCAAAGTATACATATAAAAGGTTTTATTAGTAAGTATTGTGCTCATGTTTAACTACTTATTATCTAGCGATTAATTAGTTCATTTACTTCATTAAAATAACGTGAACTTATCCATTTTTCTTTTGAAATAATAAGTTATTAAATAATTTAATGTCTTATTATTTATCTTGTTAAAAATATTTTGAACACATAATTTTTTTAACTTCGCTGATTTTTGGGGATGGGGTTTCATTTATAAATTAACCGGATATTTATCGCGCTATTTACCTTTATTATTGCCCGATTTTTCGACAGGATTGCACCCATCGCCTATAGCTATAGATAGCAGTCTTTCCGGGACCACGATTTGTGCAATCCTCTCGAAACGTCGGGCAATAATAAAGGTAAATAGCGCGATAAATACCCGGTTAAATATGTGTTAATAATCGTCTGATTCAGTCCTTTTGAGATCAACATGATTCAGTCATTCTGGGATCAACACATTTAGAATTTCAGGTATTACGTGATAAAATCATTATGAAATTTAGTCTTATTGGTTTCAGGTTTTGGTTTCTGTCATTGTTAGATTGTGTGGTACTGATATCGGGCATTTTGGGATTCAGTTGTAATGAACCGGACGGAAATGAATTAACACTTCTTACTTTGACTTTGAAATACCCTTAAAAGTTTTTTTTTTATCATAGCCTTTATCTGCTGTGTATGACGTATTGACCTGTTCTTTCCTCTGACTAACAGTCGACTAAGCTAGGAGGATGGTATAGGCGCTGGGCAAGCCTAATCCTTCTAACAATGTACCAAGCATTGCAGCGTGCTGTACAGCATTATTAACAGTTGCTGACGCTGTATAGATCATCTATACCACAAGCTCTGCTTAGCTTGGGGCTAGATGATGCTGTGTGAATTGTCCAGCATTATTTATTTATTTATTTTATAATGAATATTAAGGGCTAACTTTATCTACTGTGGGAATAAAAAATCCCTTTAAAAACAAATAGAGCATCCCAGGTGCCTTATCGCACCAAAACAAACACAGACTAATAGATTTTAACGACACCCTTTGCAATTCCAACTCACCAGTACCGCTTATTCATTACCCAAGGCAATCGTATTAACAATCATGCATTTATTATTTACGATAGCCTCGCAGGCCCTCTATTATTTATTTAGCTGTAGTTCTGGGCGTCAAAACGGGCGTGCGGTTAATATTTCACTGTGCCGACGTTAAGTCGACTCAGATTTATGAACGGTGCTGCCTATGTTCTACAATTAACTAGAAGGATCTTAGGAATTGTGCTTTGTTCACACGGCAGTGCTGTATCTACTGCGTTTTGTTTATGATGCGGTTGTTTGCCGGGCCGGATTCTGGAGGTAAGATCTGTACGTAAGCTACTTGAATTATTTTGACTCCAACTTGTTTTGGGCTTTTGCTTTCGCGTTTTGTTTAATATTATTAAGTTTTAAAATTATAGGACTTTATCGCGCACCTGTTTTTATCAAATCTCGTCGTTTCCAACACGTTTCAGCGTTCTTGGTCCCTTGGACTGTTGGTTGGGAAAATAATAAGAACGCGATAAAATTCTGCAATTTAAAAACTTAACCTAACTTAACATTATTTTAAATCGTTATTCAAAAACTGCATCTGCATAGGTGTCTTGCAGTCTTTTACGATTTTAATTTAGAGTATCCATAGAACCAGTAGGTACCTCGTTGAAAAAATCTCCAGAGCATTACTATCATTGAAACCCTGAATACCGTATTAATTTAAAAAAAAATACACTATTGTAATTGACGGCCCAGTTAGTTTAGCCGGCTGAGACGTAGAAGGTTGCGTTATCGAATGCTTGCATAAATATTTACTTAACGAAATCTTAAATATAAATCGGTGCGTAGGTACACCTAGCAAAGTACTCGCCTTTGTATCCAGCCTGCAATACTGTTGTGGAAAATCCAAAGATGCATTCTTATAAAATATTTTCTCTCTCCACACAACAAGCAGATTGGCGAATATCCCCGCTCTCCCGGGAAAAGCCGTCGCATTCAAAACACTCAAACTAGATCTCCCTTCGGATAAGCTATAAATAAAGGTCCAAAACCAATTTATTTTTCTAAAATCCAAGTTTTCCTTGTTACTGGGATATTTTTCCTATTGAGTCACGGCGATAACTTTTTAACCCTAGTTGACATGGGGTGAATAACTCGCGTTGACAGTTGTAAGGGGTGATCGGGAACTTTCAGCCCCCTTATTGACCTCGTAGAGACGCCGCGTCCTAGCTGACAAGTCGGACATAGAATTGTTCGCTCGCCGATTTAATTGACGTGCAAAAAAGCAGAAACGAAAGCGAAATCACCTGGTTGTGTCGACGCACGACAGTTCCATTCGTAGTTGGTTTGCTTTGGTCAAGTGCAGTGTGAAGTTAGGGCCGATCGAACTGTTGAGGCTGTTAACATAGGTAAACATGTGCATCGCAAGCTTTTGTTGATGATCGGGGTTTGTATGGTTCACATCGGGAAACTTTTAATGAGGCTTTTATGTGGTAAACTGCTAGGCAGAGGGCCAGAGGGTTTTCTTGTACTGCTTACGGTTACCGGTTGCTTGCCACCAGTCTGTACGGCAACTCTTTGCAAAGGTCAATGACCCTGTCAAGAACCAGCTGGCGTTTAGGTTGTACTGTACGTGAACTAAGCCGAAAGGTGTTAACATCTTTTGTTCTACGACTTTTCAGGATTCAGTGGTATTCAAGAAAAGACCACAAAACTCTTAACTTCAACGACTCATTTAATAAATAAATGATTTGGAAATCATTTGATTTCATTTTAGTTGCAGATACTGTGAAAGTCAGTTAGGGCATGGCGCATGGAATAGCACTTATTGACCCCATCCCTTGAGGATGCATTTTGAAGCACTAAACATAAAGCCATCTTTGGCAGGATTGATATTCCGATGGAAATCCTCTGAATAGCTTTGATGGAATGTTTTGTGGGAGACTGTTTACGAAATTCACCGCCGTATACGTGAAATTGTGCTCAATAACATATTTCATTTAATTTCGTTTCCATCCGATTTTCACCAGAGTTTTTTCAATCCTTATGGAAAATATCAGTATTAAACTACCATTTAAATTATTCATGAAATAATTTCATAAATATGAAACATAAAAGCACCATTTTTCAACGAAATACAACCATCAAAATCTAGAATTTCAGGTTCCACTTGACCTGAAAACTTCTGCAGAGTCACATAAGCGCAAAATATCAAATGCTAGTACAAATTCGTAGTTTCCAGTTAAATTAAATGTATGTCAGAACAGTCAAGAGCTCGTACTGTACCTACAAATTACTGTGCAACAGTGAATGTGGAATCTTGACCTATTTCGGGTGTCGTCTCCGAGCTAGATTCAGGAATGGAGAGACTTAGAGTGTATTCTGGATCAAGTTGCAGTGGGGTGCCGGCAGTAAAATGTTGGCTCTTTTCTCTTGCCCGAGGATGCAGTAAAAATCTTAAATAAAGGGATACCTGCGGAAGATGAGCAGCGTCTTTCCGTGTATCAACATCTCGTACTGCACTCGCCAATCCGCTTGCCAAGCGTGGAGTATGGCAACAACCCCCTATGATCCGTGCTTGGAGAGCCATAACCAGCATTGGACGTCCTACGGCTGAGATGATGATGATGATTGTGATGATACACAGTGAACCTGTTACTCAGTCAGGTCTGGAGAAATTGACTTGCTACAAATTGCCTCTAGATACGGTTAAATTCCCAGTCCGTCTGACTTCCCGCAATCGAAGTATGAATGAATGAATAACATCATTAAGAAACGAAATTGTTGACCCGAAAATCGTTTACAGTCTAATAGAGACGATGAAGCGTGAACTCTTGCAGATATAGGTAATTCTATTCAAGTCTATTGAGGTTGAGGCAGTTCACGTAGTTATAACTATAGTTAATATGGCTCAAGCTGTACTCTTCTACTATAACGTAAACCTCAATAGCTTCTTCTTTTTTCTGTCTCTATCAATTCACAAAAAAAGTTAAGAATATAAGAATAAGAAAATATTTATTTACTATTTATTTCCATAAACAAAAATGTTAACAGATCTGTCTACTTTTTTGTGAATTGCTGTAATTACAAGTGTATTTGTGATTTTTTTTAACTGGCCTTCTGTATCTATTAATTTAATGATCGTATCTTTATTGCATACAATCACAAAACTATTTAAATCAAAAGTTTCCATAAACAAAAATATTTTGCTGTCGTTTATGTTGTCACTATTACTAAGACGTCATCTCGCGGATTTGAAACTCGCTGGAATCCGCGAGTTGGCACCTTCTGATTTTATCTATTTTTATTGTCGTCAACTGGCGTGATCGTAAATATCCAGTGTTGTGGTACCTGGTATTTTCTTTATGCAGAGTGTATTATATATAACATGTGTACCGAAAGGGGTGATTCTGACCATCCCAAGGAATAACTTTTGTTCTACGACTTTTCAGGATTCAGTGATTTTCTTTCAAGAAAAGACCACGAAAATTTTGACTTCAACAGCTGATTATACGATAATGACAACCTTAAAGCCAGCTGATTCTTGACAGGGTCATTGACCTCCGCGAAGACATGCCCTACAGGTACAAATAAAAACACCTAGAACCAAAAATAGGTTTTATTATTATTAAAAAGTAAAAAAAAAACGATTATGATCTCAGGCTTATTTTCACATCACACCATCAGTAAAATTATACATAAAAATATTAAAAAAGACGAAATTCCGATTTTTATTCCTTCTAAAACAACTTGTTTTCATGGGCTGGAACCCCCGCTTCAGGTAACACGTAAGTACACATGTTATAATACACCCTGTATTGTAAGTGGACGTGTCTATGTTTTGTTATTACATATTATGGAAGTAAATTGAATTAATTCCTTGAATTTCTGAATGAAAACCACTGAATGCTGGAAAGTAGTCAAACCAAAGTTGTTCCTCGGGAGGGTTCTAACCACGTTCTAACTTTAAAATAAATGTTATTTGTTCCTTTGGGATAACTTAATGTTGCATGTTGCTTTGTCAGTGATACCTACACTTTGTTTTAGTTCCGTTTCATACTAACCGTCCAGCAAGGAATGGCTTTGGATACCTAGATGCAGCGTAGAAATTGAACATTACATAATTTGAATCTTATTTCTATAAAAGCAGTCGAGTTGGAGTAACTAGTAGTTACAGTTTAGCTTGATTCAGACTTGGTAAAATAACTTGCCCAGCACACTTAGAGCAGAAACAGTAGGTACGTAGATATTCAAAGCACAAAAATTTATAAACGTAAGTTGGGTATTGAAGTGCAGAATTCATCAAATCTCGAGAGCTTTTTGTTTATGATAACAAGACATTTTCACCACAAACTACTACGTCTATCTAGTCATGGTTAGCCCTCACCCTTCTGCATTAGATTAAGCCTAGATTCTACTTTCTGCATACGCAACATTGTAGTTTCAGGAATTGTGTTTATCGCTAACTAAGCGTCTAGACTAAGTCCGGTGACGGCTCTGCGATCCGCACCCGAACAATCTTACTTCATTATATTCTTGCCTCCAAATCGGCACAGACGTAATCACGTAGTTTTAATTTTAGAATTAATTACCCAATATTGTTTTTTAAAAAGGCAATATTACGTTCCCAAACCAAGAGTGGCGCAGCCGCAACGGATTTTCCTCATTTTCACGGGTTTTACGCGATTTTCCGACGTCCAAATTCGTCCGGAAATATATTCTCGAAAATTCCAAAAGTGATAGAGTAAAATCTGACGAACCAAATAAATTACTCTAGTGAAACGGGTTAGGAAAAGTGAGTATGGGAGTAGCAGTCGGTTGGTGAGTAAAACTTTTCGCCAATCCTTGTTCCCCTAATCCTCCTATATATTTTATATATATTTTCCTAGTTTTTAAAAAACGTATTTTGTTATTATTGAGATCAAACCTCTCTCATTATAACTGATCTGGTTAATTTGTATGCAATTCTATAGCGTTAACCTTCGTTCTAAAAATAGAACATAGAGTAAGAAAAGTTTAGAGAGTACAAATTTTAAAATTCATTTTTGTACTGTAGTTAATTTTATTTTAGTGTTAGTGATCTACAAATCGATCATAATTTAATGTTTAATTAAGATTTAAATTTTAGAAATATTTTATACAATTTTCAGATATCCAAAACTTTATTTTGCTTTTACTGTTTTATTTTTTTTGTGTGTTCTATTGATTTTTACTGTGTTTATTTTACTGTGCATTTTTGTGTATTTTGTGTGTGTTTTTGTGTAATTTGTTTAAAAGTGCGTATTCTCTGAGTAGTGCTTAACTCTATCAATATGACGACGCCCGAGATAAAACTTGACCCTATTCCAAAAGAAATAATAAGTTTAATTCCTGTGTTTAGAGGAGACAAAAGACAATTAAATTTATACCTTAGAAAATGTCAATATATTATTGATCGGTTTTACCAGGCAAATAATGAAGAACAAAATTTATACGTCTTCAACGTTTTAACGAGTAGACTTTCAGAGAATGCAGCTGCCCTCTTATCAGAAAGAGAGGATGTGGTGACTTGGTCCGCCTTAAGAGAACTACTTATTCAACATTTTGGAGATCCGCGTAGTGAAGCGTGTATTAACATAGAATTAGAATCGTTAAAAATTAAATCAGGAGAAAGTTATTTGGACTTTTGCAATCGAATCCAAAGTGTGAGATCACTATTAATGTCAAAAGTGAACACTATTGAAGACAGTGATTTAAAGCGTGCCAAGTTAATAATCTATAACAATACAGCTCTGAATGTATTTTTATACAACCTTCCTGAAAATATGGTTCGGATAGTGAGGCTTAAGACACCATCCACCTTAGAAGCAGCATTAAGTGTTGTGCTTGAGGAAGTTAATTTCCTTGAGCAATATAATATGAGAAATCGTATCCATGGTAACAATCAGATAGGTTCAAGTGCGAGACCATTGGTAACTCAACCATCTGGGTACAGGCCTATGTTACCTAATAACAACTTAACACCTAAATTCAATTTTGGTATTCCCCAAAATGGGCAATTTAGGATGCCCTTAGGTCAACCACAGAACAATGAAGCGGTCCGCCCACAAACATTCGGGTATCGACCACAGTTTGGCCTTCAGCCTCAGCAACAGTTTGGCTATAGGCCACCCCAACAATTTGGTTATAAACCACCCCAACAATTTGGACAACACAATCAGCCATTCCAATATGGAGTTAGCCAACCGCAGGTTCAAAAACCTCAGGTACAAAATACCGACGTATCTATGAGGACAGCACCTCTTAGACCTCAAGCACCTCCTCAAGGTTTTAAATTAAATGAACTAAATGAAAACGAATGCGAACCCAGCTATGATTTTGGATACGACTATGATGATTTTGAATATTGCAACGAACATTTTGAGGATACGGAACAAAGTGACGTTCATCAGGCGGTGGATTTTTACGATCCTGCCCCCAACGACAAGAAATCCTAGAAATAAATTGTATAGAAACTGAGAACTTACTTAATGCGGATAATTCGGATGCCTTATCTAGAATTAAGATCAATGTTTTAGGGTCAGACGATGAAAATCAATCGATGAAAGTTAATGTTGATGATAAAGACGAAAAACTAAAGAAACACCTAGATAATGTAGTCAAAGATATAAAAACGTTAACAGCAGAAAAGAAAACGGCACGTCATGACTCATCAACGACAACAGTATCAGATTCGAGTAGGACAGCTACAGTTAGCCCTATAGCGATTTCTGACACCCTATCAAGACCACCTAGTATCGAGAATTTTACTGAATATCCTGTTCGATCTGAATCCAGTGAATCACAAACAGTTCATTCAGCTGTAGAGTTAGAATCAACCGGTATACCGATTTTACATGAAGCTATAGACACAAAACCTAATCCAATTTTAATATACTCATGGTTTAAAAATCAAATGCAAGTAAAGAATTTATCTCGAGAGGCACAAAAGGTTTTGGAAGTTTTTTTACCAACGGACAATCCGGAATTGGTTAAAGAATTCCTAAAACAATACATAAAACCGAAGGTTAAATATTTTATCTATTTTAAATGTTTGAAAGTTTTCTAAATGTAACTGAAACTATTAATGAAAACACTGTTAGTTTAGATAACCGTTTAAAGAAAGCAGAAATAATGTTAAGAGACTTAGCTGTTAAGGAAAACAATTGGGTTTTCTACACATACATCGTAGGATTATTTAACAATTTAACAGGTAATTTCCGTACTGTTTTTATTAGATTAAGTGAAATTGAAACTGCTCTAGCCTTAAGTAGAGTCTCTATACTACATCAATCTATCGTGAATTCTACTGAACTGTTATACCATATGAGATTGATTTCTAACTCTGTAAACTTAGTGTATTCGCCTACCGAAGATAATTTGTTAAAATTAGAGAAAACAATATGTGTAAAATCTTATATTAAGAAAAACCAGATCACATTTATTATGCAAATTCCTATTACTGATAATTGTACTTATAACTATTATAAAATTTATTCCTTACCTATTTTCCACCAATCCGAACATAAAACCGTATCTATTTTTCCCAAATACCCTTACCTTTTGGCGAAAGGAATGAAATACTTACCGATTGTGAAACCATGCCGCCCGTTATCTATTGGCGACCTTTTTCTATGTAATGCAGACAACCGAGCTTTGTACCATGAGCTCACCTGCATCGAGCAGCTGGTGAAATTCGACGACGACCTTACTTATTGTACGCAGCATCAGATCCAATTGGAAGATGTAAGACTCCAGCGAATCAACGCTGATACCTGGATCCTGTTTAGTAGACTGATGACTACCCTAACTAAGCATTGTGACAACGAAGTCGGTAAGCAGCCTGTATTCGGGACATACATCGTGACCATCGACGAGCCTTGTGATTTGGAGATCAATGGAATTCGTATAAGCCACCGAATCTACATAGAATCGGAAGTTGTGAAGCCAATTCCAGTTTTCACCCTGCCGCAGCTACACGTGAACGCGAATCTATCCGGTGCACGAGCACTGAACATGAAAGGAATCAGTTTAGACGAAGTGGAGTACATGTCGTATTCTTTAAAGCATAGTGCAGTTATTGAAAGTGTTTTGAAAGAAAGGAAATACTATAACTTCAGTGAAAATTTAGGTTACGTAACTTTAGGCTTAGTAATCATAAGTTTCCTTGTATTTTTACTATATGTGTTTCGGCTAAAATTGCTGAAAATAGTATCATTAAAGAAAAATTATCGGAACAAATCTCAAATCGATCCAACCGATAATTTTCCTCTTAGGGATGGAGGAGTCATGGTTAGCCCTCACCCTTCTGCATTAGATTAAGCCTAGATTCTACTTTCTGCATACGCAACATTGTAGTTTCAGGAATTGTGTTTATCGCTAACTAAGCGTCTAGACTAAGTCCGGTGACGGCTCTGCGATCCGCACCCGAACAATCTTACTTCATTATATTCTTGCCTCCAAATCGGCACAGACGTAATCACGTAGTTTTAATTTTAGAATTAATTACCCAATATTGTTTTTTAAAAAGGCAATATTACGTTCCCAAACCAAGAGTATCTACACTCTACGTTGTCTACATGTTTTATGATTATTAAAGTTCCCAGAATTACTTTCGCAAACGAGAAAAAAGTTAGATTTTCTTTGATTTCTTTAACGGTAAACAATCAAGTAGAAAATTGTGATGTTTTCCAAACAAAGAAGACAGCTACGTTTACAGACGATGTTATTGTAGACGTTTTCCGGAAAGTTGGTCTCATTTTTATTTCAGAACAGGAATAGCAAATACAAGATCGGCTGAGTGGGCGCGGCATAAAATTAGATAACCCGGCTTGGTCCGTAGGTAGACTAACTGGGCATGCCAATTTATTTTCGAATTTTCCCTGCCTACAACTTTTTTCAGACACTTGAATATTCATGGGGAAGAAAATTAGTTCACGGTAAGAAAATACGGCATAAATTCTTTTGAAAGGGTCAAATCAGGACTTTAACATAATACTATGGCAACTTTTGCTTTACCAGTTCCCATTCGGTTATAAGTTTTCTGCAAATCCGGTGTGTAAGCTCAGGGCAGGTTCTTATTTCAAAAGATTTAGCCAGTTCATAACTATGTTCGGAGCGGTCTGTAAGTTGCCAGTGCTCGTATATTGCCAGCTTGTTTTCCGAGCTCGTTACTCGGCTTGATGTCTCGTAAGTCAACTTGGGAAGGCACCTTTGTAAGTATGAAATGTCTCTTACAATTGTGTGATGATACAAAAATTTAGCTAGTTAAAAATGCATAATAAGTATAAATTTGCATATTAACATGAATTTATTGAGTTTTCGGCTTAAAGTATTCCGGTATGTTTGGGAAACCGCATTACTTATTGTAGGCGAGGCGGGAATCGGACCCGCAACCTTTTGTGTGCCAGGCGGACCTTCGCCCGCTGCGCCACAAAGATCGTCGCCACAGAGAATTATCTTCAAACGCGTTAAATGGAGGCAAAATACCCAGAGTTGTCGTCACATTGTTATCGAGTATCCATTACAAATCGTGTGCTCTAGGAGTCTAGGTGGAGTGTTGACATTTCTGTGTCTACTATCAAATCCTGATTGAGAATACTAAAATGTCTGACCTATGCTTTACGTGGTCGGGATTAGATAGCATTGTGAAATTCATCACTAAGAACTGTGTTTTCCAATCGCGTTTTTATCACAGTGCTTACAACAGGAAAGTGAACAGATTCATATATATGTACCTTATTTAATACCATAAAACTGAATATCTATAGGTATTTGCTATTTTTTTTATTGACTTGACAAAGTTTTGTAATTACACACTAAGGAAATAAAGTAAATGATTTTAATGTTTAAAATTTCCTGATTTATTTATTAATAATTTATTGATTTAGCTCATCTTTTAGATTCTACTTAATGTGTATTGACTTAGGAACCAAAAAAGATGCTGCAGTAGCGGAAAATAGAGTATGAGCTCATCGATGGATCGAAGAGACTGGGAAAGGTTATGGGATTCCTTTGCCCAACAATGGGATGATTCGGGCTGTTAGTAACAGTAGCAGTAGCTCATCCATGTAAGCTCTACTTGACTAAATCACGTATTGGATTCCTACACAATTATCTCAGAGATAGGAGAAACTCAATTTAAAACAAGTACTTTATGAAACTTTTCGTGTATTACCACTTTTACATTTACTCTTGCACTTTGCTCTAATTCTTAGGATTGCACTTTGGTACCTTATCGCTCACCAACTGTCCCGACATAATAACAGAAAAATCCCCGAACTTTATACAAATGGTTATATAAACTGTAACACACGGGACCAAGAAACTTTAGCAATCGCTATTATGCATAAAGTTAGACTAGTTCGAAATAAAGGATTCATTTAAGGCTAAAGATAGTAAATATCGGGTAGTGCGCGTTTCTAGACAGTCGGCCCGCAACGCATCGTGAGTCCACTCTTTATGTGACATCCGCAAGTGTTTATACTCCCATAGAGCCTAGATTTACTCTCTTTTGGCAAATGCTTAGCGTGGAATGGCATTAGGTTATGTACAGAATGTTTTGTACGAGTAACTGTCTACAGGCTTGACGGTGAAATTGTATTTATGGGGATCTAAAGCTTTTGTTTTAGTATATAACTGTACTGTTGATGCGGGATTGGAATAGATTCTTCTTCGGTTAGATGACTTTGCCAACTTTGTTACAACGTTTATGAAACTTTTAAGAACTATAATATAAAGAAGTACAATTACTCTAGATTTAGTTATTGTTAAGAGTTGAAAGTATTTAATCCACTGAACAATACATAAAATTACAACCACACAATGCGAAATTGCCAAAATTGAGCCACGAGTTACTTTTGTAAATTCTGTCACGGGTAAAATAAAACTTGACTGACGTTAGCCTACTGGACGTTTAAGAATGACCTGTTGTTCCTCTGGCTAGCTCTGGTTCCTGGTTGTAGCCGACTGAGCTGGGAGGGGGTATAGGTATTGGGCAAGCCGAATCCGTCTAAAAATATCCTAAGCGTCGCCCGGCGTCAGAGGCAACATTCTACTCCCGGAACCCCATGGCTACGACGTTGTATTAATCATCTGTTAAGCCAAGATCACTTTAAACCAATAAGCAAGCGAGCCTTAACTGTCTATACCTAGTTTCAAAGCACATCACATACATTTTTTTTGTGATAAAAGGAGGTTAAAATGTTTAAACGTATAGTAATTTTGGCATATATTTTTGGACTGACTCCCGACAATAACTCGTAAATCTTTGTACATTAACATTAGACATCTAGCACTAAGACAGGGTAATTCGTTTGTTACCAGTGCTACAGTGCTACGCCACAATCCCACACGAGCAATTCAGATACCTTCTCAAGGCTGCGGTTTCCAACCTTGCAGCGTTTGTCTCGCATTTCTAGACTTGCTTGAGATAATAATGTAGACAATGAAATTGTGTAAATAATGCAGAAAATTGACTCCCTCCGTGGGTCGATTCGCTTCTCCCGCCACGGGCAAATGTTTCTAATAGTTCTACATGTATTTGTTCCTGGTCTGGGTATTTTTCTAATACCTAAGTATGTATTTACAAAAAAATATCTATGTATTGCTTATTGCTTGCTTAGTTTGGGACTAGATGGTGTTGTGTGTAGTATCCAGCATCATTTATTATTATTCATTCATTCATTATAACGCCTCCGTGGCCCAGACAGTCTAGTATATCCAACCGAAACGTTAGATTCCCGCCGCGCCGTTAATGCCTGCAGAAAAAAATACTAAAATGACCCGCGGCGAGAATCGAACCCGCGTCCTCCTGCGTCTTAGCCGGCTATTAGATCAACGCACCACGGAGGTCATCTTAGGACTTTATTTGAGTATTTTAGCTTTTTAATAGGCACATTAGTAAACTGATGATGTAACAAGTAACAAATTAAACTCGCATTTTACTTACATACATAGCTTATCACTAGTCTTGCCGTGGAGTTTCGGTAGTGGAATGTTGTCCTTCCCCTCTTGCCCGTGGATGCAGTAAAAATCTGCCTTCGAAAAATGGCTAGCAGCGTCTTTCCGTGTATCAAAAACCCGCGTGGCGGGTATGGCAACAACCACTCATGATCAGTAGGTACATAATGATCCATGAGGGAGGCCTTTGTCCAGCTATGAACGTCCTACGGCTGAGATGATGATATTTCACAAAGTAAGGCCTTTGCATCTATTATAGATGATTTATGCAGCGTCAGCAACTGGTAATCATGCTGTACGGGACGCTGCATTGCCTGGGACATTGTTTGATGGATTAGGCTTGCCCAGCACCTATACCATCCTCTCAGCTTAGTCAGATTATTTCACAAGAGATATTACTCACTCTTGAAATAAATTGCAGCAGAAAACCCGTTTTCAGTATTTACTACACGCCGTTATGAACATTCCCTCAACCTATAAAAACAAACTTGACCTTAATTAAAGCATAAACAATTCTGTTTACCAAATAACTCTCCGAAGTTGCCACGCTGAATATTTAAACTCGGGACCAGGCAACATCGGTAACTTGGCAAGTTCTTTTAGATATATTGCCAACCAACCTTATCCTACTGCACTGTAATAAGAGCAGTAAGTACCTTTACCAACGTCTACTACGGTCAACTTAATATTAAAAATCTAACCAGTATTAACCGTTTATTCCGTTTATTAAAATTAACCACCACTTAATTCAGATATTTTTGACAGCTTTGTAAGGCATTATGTCAAAAAAACTTTTTTTTAATTGCTGATTGTTTAAATAACTGTTTATACTTATAATGATGGCGATTCTGTGGTCGCACTAACTAGCTAAAGCTAATACAATTACCGTAACGGACTAAAATGTCATATAGCTAATTCTAAAACTAAAAAGGACAAAATAGACCCAATTTCACGTTGACAGCTATAAGTTTAGAAACGTCAGATCTCTAATTATAATTAGTTTTAGGAAGTGTTAAACAGAATCGACCAATAAGTAAGGGGGTAAATGTTATAAATGCAACTTAATCGTGTTGTAACTAACATTGCTTGAGATTAAACCAAGCTTTTTAGGAGATTAAACTAAGGGATTTGTGTGACTGTTTATCGTGAGTGTTCCACGGCTGTTCCAAGGATCCTGATGTAAAATGTTTTATCAATTAATTACATTCATCGACTATAATTTATTTTTGTGAGAAAATCTATGGCATACCTGTGGTGGATTACGGATGTTATAATTTTTACCTTGGAGCGTAGTATGGTGAGGGTAGGTATTTTTATGTTACACATTATAGAGGTATACATGAGCTATCTTTTTAGACATAAGTGATGGTTCTCCTTTAAAAGATTCTGCATGGCCAAAGTTAAAGTGGGACTGGACTGGACACGTGTGCGGCATGTAGTGGGTCCAGTGGATCCCACAAAGCGCAAAGTAATCTCGTGGTCAGCCCAGGCACAGATGGCGAAACGAAATGGATGCGCATTGAACAGATTGGTAGACAGAAGTCCTAGACCGCGATAAGAGAAAGAGGAGAAGTGAGATATTTTCTCAGCATGCTGATTAGATTAGATTAGCCAGAAAGAAAAGATCTTCTCACAAGTCCTGTATCTAGTAAGAGTTTTAATCCTCAGTAGATCCTGTTTTTATGAACCTTTAAGTCGTAATAGGTGAAGTAGTAGAGTAGTATTTAGTATTTATTTATTTATTTTCATTTCATTAACGCGTGACGCTTGGAGATGTGCGAGTTAGTACTAGCCTGCCCTTCGTCCAGCGTGCCTATCGTGTTAACTGTGGCGACTAGGGCTACTGTAGCGACTGTGGCGACTATGGTGACTTCAATATTTTTTTTCTTTATTTCTTAACTTCCATAGTATGGACTGCAAAAGAAACCTCACTTTTAATTTCAGAAAGCTCTCCCGCCGATTGGCCCACAACAAATGGCAGCAAAGTAAACTCAGGTTTTATCCGGCCAGATAAATCTCTGGGCCATTTACTTTACAGCTGCTATTCCGTACGATGACTGCAGCATTCGTGCCCCAGACAGAATCTTACAGAGTAGTGACAATAAAAATAATACGAATTATTGCTATTGTATCATCCACGTCCATTTACGAATTAAACTTTTGTGTTGTGAGTTCGGTCTGTCTGTCGTCTTTTGGAGAAAATGCTGTCTACATTTTCCTGTGTAGTGCTAAGTGTTTAAACTCAAACTGAAAATCCTTTATTCAATGGGATCGCAAGCTTCTCTATATTTATTATACTAGGTAGATGTCCAGGAGAACGTCGTAACGCCATCAACTACTACTCTATTACTTTTATAGTAGATCATTCACTCATATAAATAATATGAAAAAAATGTTACATTTATTTTGATGTTATAGAGAGGGTATTTAGCGTCTCACGTATTTTCCTCATAGGGCGGTATAAAAAACAGAGTGTTTCACTAGACATCAAAATTATTAGGGGGCGTTTTATTCTGTTATACGACAAAGCCCTTGTTTATAATAAAAAAAATGTTTCCAACTAGGTCGACGTAAATTGAATCCCTCGCTATGCTCAGGATATCTAAGAATCTCACTACCACTTGTATATACATTAATTTTCGAACTTGGCTGACAAATTAGATTTAAAGATAAATAAAATTATAAGTTAAGAATCACACAAACGTTAGCAATTTAAAATAACTATACGAGGTAAGCATATCTCAAGTAAGTATCCAAACGAAGTCATCAACTTCAGCCGTAAAACGTCCACTACTGAACACAGACCTTCCTCATGGGTCTCCATGAGGGGTAGTTGCCGTACTCACCACGCTTGGCAGGCAGGTTGGCGAGCGCCGTACTGTACTACACGGAAAGACGCTGCTGCCCATCTGGCGGAGGTATCCCTTAGCAGGCTCTTACTGCACCCATTGGTATGAGAGGAGGGGTAACATTCTACACCCCAAGGCGGACCCCAAACGAGGTAAATTCGGAAAAATTAAATGAAACATTATTTATTTACTCGTATGTCTTAAATATCAAGAGAATGGTGATGGTAATCTACCTAAATATGTAGGTAAATACTCGTATCCTAAAGCAAACCGCGAATAAAACAAAAAACAACAAAGAGAAACCAAGGGCAGATCAGAGGTCGACAATTTGCGCACGAGTTGTGACAATTTTAATAAATAAGGCACATGTTCGGACATCGGCGCCGACCCGAAAGGTAAACATTATATTTCGGTCATAAAACATAACAAGCTTATAAAGCCGCAACATAATCGCTAAAGGTCCCAGGGAGACTCCCATGGGACCCATTCTGTATACTTCGCCCCGAAAATTACTCACCCCATGTAATTTTTGAGCTTTTTCTTTTGTTATTCTTTAGCGCCACCCGAGATTTGCAACGTTATGATCTCATTTTGAGTTATGACAAAAAACTTTTAGTAGGCCCCAGCACGGAATTATTGTCCATGGGATAAGGTGCTTACGGGAATTCTGCCTATTTCTGTGGCGGATATTTCCTCCCCGCTCGTAACATTTTCCTTGTTTAAACCTAATTTTTCGGCCTCTAATTGCGTAGTTGATTTATATCTAACATTGGACTTTATACTGGGAACAAACAGGTCCTTTATTGTAAGGCTTTAAGCTTCGTTCAAAGAACTTTACGTTTACTAAAACACCTAACTTTAGTTAGTACTTTTGTAGGGTCAGTAACGTCACCTTTTTAGCTGGCTATTCGAGACGCTATACTAAAGTTTAGTAGGACCATCTATGTCACGTGAGGGGCGGACACTTGCAACGAAATGACTAAGCGAGTGACCAAAAGGGAAATGGCACACCCATGATGATGGAGAAAAACGATATAATTAACTCCACCTATGATACTGGCAGAATAGTGTAGGTAAAATGCAAAAAAAAAGGCATAAAAGAAGAAGAAGAAATAGAGTCTATTAATGAGAAAATCACATACACATCTGTAACATTTAACTTTTATTGATAAAATGAAGAGCTTAGTCGCTTAGCGACCAATCTGTCACGTTGAAGTGCACCTACCTAGTGCTTTTAGCCATAAGACCGCCTATTGTATGTTATATTTGTCTGTGTTTCTCTTTATGAAATTTATGTTATATGATGAATGTACAATAAAGAGTTTATCTATCTATCAGATAGATAGATAAACTCTTTATAATCTACCTAGATGAAAAATATTATTAAGAATATGTTTTCTAATAATTTTCAATTCAAAGAAGAGATTTAGCAAACCTTACTTTTTGATTTAGTGGTTTTGTTTAACGAGTGTTGATAATTAAGAAAGTCACCTTATTTAAAAATATAGTTCATAAAACTTAACTTGATCACTGCGACACTTGCCAAGTGACCGAATAGGGCTGGGACGATGGTGAAAATATGACGGTAATGTTGGTTACGATGACTCATTAAATCGCAAATCACTATTCGTACAGTCCATAAGTACGACGTTGCCACAAGTAATTTATAGGTACCATTAAATTAAAAACTTGATGGGCGGAATTTTTAATCGACTTCACAAAAGAGGAGTTTTCAAGTCATCTGTAATTTTTTTTTATTTGGAAAATGCTTGTTTAGATCATAAAGTTAAATAACAGTGAATGGTCCTAAAATGTACGAGTGCCGACATCGAAAGATGACTAGGGTAATATATCCCTATCCATCCATAATCATCATACTTACACCGACACCTCATCGAAATGGATTATTCTGTTATGTTGTATCTAAATTTATAAATAAACGAATTGAATTGAAACATCATCAGTCATTCCCCGAGGCATAGTTAAATACCCTAAAGTTGTTTAAATTTAGGTTATTTGCCCAGTTCTGATGATGGGATCCATGATAAATCGAGGGAAATAGTCAAATGTAGAAATGCATTTTGAGTATTTTCAGCAACTTTTTAGATTTTATTCAAATCGGTTCTTTTTTGTTGAAAAAAAATATGATGACACGCGCAGAGATCAAGCTTACTTTAACGGACTATAACCACTCTATTTTGCCTCGAATACAAAAACTTTTAACAATGACGGGCAGATTGCGATCCCAGAAACAATAAATATAAGAGGACAGAATGCTTAAAGTTTGCCTAGCACCACATCAACAGCACCTTTGGGCCCCATTCCGTCTAGGCGTTATCTGATCTTAACTAAGGCACCTATAGACGGGCAACTAAGTATGGCGACTTTCAACAAACATGCCTTTTATGCCATTTTATCCTCCACTTGCTGTTCGACTTCGCCCGCGTAGTGATATAAAATAAATTTGTCAGTACTACATAACAGCTAAGTTATCAAAAATACGTTGATATGAGATCTTTTTTCACTTACTTCTTTCAAATAAAATGGAAAGTCCTTGGATTATTGGAGGTCCATCCTAGGTATACTATAATTCAATCGATAAAACATTGTTTTTATCGATTTTAAAGTCGACACAGTTACATCACTAGCAATAATAAAATTGATGTAAGACAGTATTGTAAATTACAAAACTATGACTATATGGCATCTCTTTCAAACTCTGTTATAATGCCTTAAGATTTCGGTTGCTATTTCAACCTTAGGTAACTTCTATTATGTCATCATTATTCTGAGGGTAGGAGGACACATTCAATTTGACAATGATAGCAATTAAGATTAACCACAAACTCACTTCCTCCGCTTGCCAGTTCCATCTGTTAAGTTTAGTAGAAAACACTTCTTTTCCACTGAAAACCTCTCATTGTTGAGATTTATCTCAGATCGTGCGAATTACACCACAAATAAAATAACAAGGTGTAGATTCGAGTGGTCGCCATTTTGCGTACCTCGTACCCCACAGTGGTCGATTTGCTCTAACCCCAAGTTTATGTTCACAGTTAAAATTTTCAGTCTCCTTCCACAATGGTTGCGAGATAATAAGGTGATTTCCATTCCAGGTGCGGGCAATGACTTCGCTGATAAATATTTTGTGAAATAATTTGTTACTTTAAAATATGTTTTTTCTCTTTGTTTGTTTCGTTAACCTTTTGCTGCTGTATCTTTATGTGGTCAAAAAATACTTCATTAATTAATTCGGATACATACTTACAGTTTACGGTGAATGTTGTCTACGTAATTTAAGGTACTAGGGTATGTGGCAAATATCTTTCAGTGCTTTTACATTAATGTCATTAGAATAAAGAAAACGGTTCTGTCAGGTTTAGCTGTTTTAGGGTTCAAGACCAAAATAGTAAAAAGGACTCCTTAAGGTATCACTTTGTCTGTCTGTCTGTCTGTCACAAATAGATATCTCGAGAACTACTGATGCTATCGACTTTAAATTTGGAATGGTTAAAGATAACACTTTTTTATTAATATAACATTATATGAAAATGTAAAAAAATATTCTTATTATGATTGCAGGGGATAGGGATCTCAAAAATTTTTAGTGAAGTTACTAGGTCGTGTGGGGTATCATATGAAAGGTATTCATTTACACATTAATAAATAGTTTTTTTTTATTTTCCTATAAGTTTTGATTTTGAGTTATTTACAAAAATATTAAAAAAACGATCGTTCCCCCCTCGAAGTTTGCAGAGATAATCCCGTGAAACTTTTATAGCTAATAGAAATGTATGTAAAATTTATAGGAAAATTATAGCGAACTCTCTAATTTGCATCGTTTTTTTTAGAAATCATCGAAAGTGTAAAAAATCTACATAAGTTCCGCTATCAGACAAGAGATTGCGCTGTCAAGGTTCTCTAACAATATAAACCGCCTTTATCATATATTAGAGGTATATTGTACCCTCGGTGCGCGAGTCCGACTTGCTCTTGTCCGGTTTTTTTTAAGTATGAGAAGCACGATACAATACAACACGCTTTTTTGGACGCCTTAAACTTAAACAACGACAGATAAAAAGTTTATAATAAAGAAATAGTACAAGGGGCAGTCTTATCGCTTAAAAGCGGTCTTATGCTTAAAAGCGATGAGACCGAAGTACTTAGGTATGTGCTTAAAAAACATCAGGTACTATAACAACAATCTAGTAGGTACCCAACTTTTACAATACATTGGTGTTTAAAAATAATAACCCCAGACATTACACTGGGGATCATCAAACCCAAAGTAAACTGAGCTCGCATTAATAGATGATGAGACCAGATAATTAATAGAATAGATTTTTTTGTATACACAAAAATATATTTAAAATATTCACATAAAAAGACATACACCAGAGAAAAGATCTACAGTTCATAACCACATTTTCCTGCAGCTGAAATAGAATGCGCCACCTCTTGCGGTGCCACGCTCGGAGGTCGCGAGAAGCTCAGATTCCCTATGCTTCTCATAGATGGCGCGACTAAAACTTTCAAACCACAGAAAAGATAAACTCTTCTCTGTGGTCCAAACTGTAGAACGCGCGAAACGTTTTATGAAATAGCTTACTCAACCAACAAAATTTGTTGTTTTTCGTTATCTGCGTTGTCGTTGTTTGTAATGTATTTCGTTGACTTCTCCTGAAGCTGCCTTGTAGAAAGGCGTGTCGAATTATTTTTGAGTGTTTTTCAGGCGCCTACCTATGTGAATAAGGTTAAATGAATAAGTTCAACATTTATTACCAAATTTGACGCTCCGTCGCGTGCCGCGTTTGTTGGTAAAATCACTAAAAACTTTCATAATAGAGTGCACTATACTCACCGGATGTGGTACCGGAGAAGAGTATTGATTCCCCGAATTCCTCTGATACCTTCGGATTTACCGTTCGAATTTAAACGCCTACAATTTCCGGCAAAGATATCTTTTGCAATGATCATTAATAAATCGCAGGGTCAAACTTTCAACGTTGCAGGCTTAGGTTGGAGCGTTGAGTGTGTTGAACAAGGCCAATAATATGCCGCTCTTTCAAGAGTAACCTAAGAAAACATTGTCTTATGACAAAAAAAGCTGTGAACGTTGTATATGTACATTTATAGACATTCCGTAGTATATTTAGTATCAGCATTGTACCCGTGCGAAGCCGGGGCGGGTCGCAAGTTATGGTATAATCAGCTGTTGAAACAAGGATGAAACCTTAAACGACTCGTCTAAGGTTAAAAAGTGTATGATGTAGTCGCTTGGCGACTAAGCCCTTAAATAAATTGCAAAAAAAAAACATTCATGGTCTTTTCTTAAATGACAATCACTGAATGCTGAAAAGTCGTAGAACAAAAGTTTTTTCATGGAATAGTCAGAATCACCCCCTTTCGTCTTAGTTCACATATTATTATAATACACCCTGTAGAGCAGTTTTGGGATTTGTTTTCGTTGTAAAAGTTAACCAATCCTATATCCTACTATATACTTGAAGTATAAAACATTAACATACACTTTCAAGTGTTAGTTACGAAATTGGCTTGCACACAAGGTTCATTATAACCTCAGAGTACTTTGATACATAGATAATATAAAATATTAATTTAGGCGTAACTTATTGCTTTGTCAGTTTATGGCTTATTCAAATATGTTTTTTCTTCTATTGCTTAGTATTAAGTGATCACTTAATAGTGATGAGTATTCTATGTCCGAAATGGATATAATTGTTTTTACACTTATTTTTTTAAGACCTTTCATGCACATGGAAAATGTAACAATTTAACAAAGTTTTCTTGTTCTTATTCTTAAAAATAAAAACACAACATACCAATTCCGAATGTTTTGTAACTGCTGAAAAAAGTTGAAACCCCTGGCGTTAACATCGCATCGTGAATGCGTCCTCATAGAACCCTGAATTTGTCCGTTGTCAGAGCACATCCACGCGGTCGGTGAAAGCGGCAAATCTGTTGTAACATCAGCTTAACATCCTGCGCTGCGGTCCTGGTGTAAGCTATAAGCCAAGTGATGGAAATTTTAGCTCATAAATATAGCCGAACTTAAATGTTCAAATGGCTGAAGTCGTTTGCCTATTAAGAGCTTTATGTCCTCTTTAAACTTTCGCGATCACAACAAATTATTACTGAGACGTCAATGAAAGGCCGGAGTGAGCGATTGACTGGTTTATTCAACGAAACTTAAATCTACCCGCAACATGCAATAACGATGCACAACAGATCGTTACACCTCTTCCCGACAAACCGGGAAATACTTATAAATGGGTAATACTTATATATGTAATGCATAAGATCTACTTAATATAAACTACTAATCTAAATAATTTAGAAGCGCCTGTTTGGCTCGTTTTATGGCACGCAGTGCGCGAGCGGACGCGTCCGGCGGAGAGAGTGCCGCGGGCGCGGGCACGGGCGGGGCGGCCGCCGCTCGCGGGCGAGGCGGCGGCGACACCGCCGGCGCACCCGCAGCCCGCTCAGATTTAGTAAGTGGCGACCTGGCCAAATCGTCACCGCTGAACGCGTCCTCAAATGCATCCTCATGAGCGGCTCCTATATCGACCCCAGGTTCATTGTTACCATCCGAGTCGGACTCGACGGCTACGCCACTCGTTCGCGATAGCGAATAACGACCTTTACTCTGAGCCGGTATCATTTGATCGGCATGCCTGCGCCATTCTACGCCTTCGCCTGTATTGACTTTATACGAGACCGGTCCCGTTTTCTTAACAACTGTGGCTTCGGCCCACTTGTCCCCCCTCGCCGTGTAGTCGCGAGCTAGGACCGCGTCCCCCACCTTAAAATCCCTGTCGGTGCCGGCAACGCGCGCCACCTGCCGCTCCTGAGCGGCGCGCACCGCGGCCGCGCGGTCGGGGCGCAGCGCGTCCAGCCGCCCGCGCAGGCGCCGCCCCTGCAGCGCCACGGCTGGCGATACACCCGTAGTGGCGTGTGAACAGTTACGATATTGGAATAGGAATTTGCTTAAAGCAGCGTTTACATCAAGACCTTCGTAAATAGCTCTCTTTATAGCCTTCTTTACCGTCTTAACTGCATTTTCAGCCGCTCCGTTCCCCTGAGGTCTATAAGGAGCCGACGTAGTATGCTTAATGCAATTACTAATGCAATACATTTTAAATTCCTGCGAAGTAAACGGTGGGCCGTTGTCGGTTACGAGCTGCGACGGTAAACCAAAGCGTGCAAAAATACTTCGTAAAACCTGAATAGTACTATCCGCCGTGGTACTTCGCATGGGCACAGCCTCTATCCATTTGGAGTGTGCGTCTACCATGATGAGGTAACGTTTACCCGCGCAGTCTCCAAAGTCGGCGTGCACGCGCTGCCACGGGTGCAGCGGGAACTCCCACGGGTGCAGCGCGGCGCGCGGCGGCGCGTCGCGCACGCTGCAGCACGCGGCACATGCCTTACACACCTGCTCGATATCTCGGTCCAAGTTCGCCCAGTAAATATACGAACGTGACAAACTTTTCATTTTATTTATTCCTAAGTGGCCTTCATGCACTTCATCTAGAATTTTCTTTTGTAAACTACCGGGAACTACAATTCTATATTTATAAATTATGCAATCTTGATCGACCACAAAATCAAGTTTTCTAGCAAAATAAGGTTTCTCCGCGTCGCAGCTTGCAACCGATGGCCACCCAAAGAGTATATAGCCTTTTATTCTACTTAACAATGAATCACGTTCAGTTTCTTTTGCGATATCCTTACAACTAACGGGCAAATACTCTTCCACTAAATTTAAGTAATCTACCGAGTCCGCCGAGCAACCCTCCCGAGGTAACGGTAATCGCGATAACGCGTCGGCCGGACCGTTGTCCGCCGATCTAACAAACTCGATTGCAAAATCGTATGCGGCAAGCCGCGCCGCCCACCTTTGTAGTCGACTGGCTGCCGTTTGGGGGATTCCTCCTTTATCCCCAAATATATAAGTCAAAGATTGATGATCAGTCCGCAACGTGAACCGCCTCCCAAATAGGTACTGGTGGTGCTTCGTGACCCCAAACAAGATAGCCAGCGCCTCCTTGTCTAGCTGACTGTAGTTGCGTTCGGGCGCGCTGAGCGTGCGCGACACGCAGCTGACCGGGCGCTCGGCGCCGTCGGCGTAGCGGTGCGCGAGCACGGCGCCCAGCCCGTACGCACTACTGTCTACCGATAACACTAGATCGCGGCCCTCCTCGTAATGAGCTAATACTCGTTCACTGAGGAGAAATTGCTTGGCGTTCACAAAAGTCTGATTACACTTAGAATCCCATTTCCACTCGACTTCCTTTTTCAATAGATTATGTAAAGGTTGCAACAAGGTACTCAGGTTAGGTATGAACCGCCCGTAATAATTTAGCATTCCTAAAAAACTTTTAAGCTGGGATACGTTTTGAGGTGTCGGTGCGCTGGAAATAGCCTCTAATTTCATAGGATCTGGTCGTAAACCATCTTTATTTATAATAAACCCGAGGTAATTAACACTATCTTGTAAAAAACGACATTTACTTAATTTTACCGTTAGACCCATATCGCGCAAACGTTCAAGTACAGCTTTAAGATTTTTGTTATGCTCGGCAATATTCGCTCCCGTTACACAAATATCGTCTAAGAACACGACACACCCTGGCACCCCGCGCAGAGTTTCCTCCATCATTTTCTGGAATTTCTCTGGTATACACGATAAACCGTACGGCGTTCGACGATACGCATACGTACCCATATGCGTGGTGATAGCAGTGAATGCTTGTGAGTCATCTGACAAAATGCACTGTTCGTACGCATGCGTAAGGTCTATTTTAGTGAATTTTTCACCACCGCTTAAATTAGCAAACAATTCTTCAATGCGAGGCAATGGATAGTAATCGCGTTTTAGTTTAGGATTAATTGTAATTTTATAGTCTCCGCAAATACGTATGTCACCGTTTTTCTTAACAACGGGTACAATTGGGGTTCCGTAGTCAGAGTAATCTACACGATAAATAGTGGCGTCGGCCTCGAGGCGGGCTAGCTCGCGCTCGACTCGTGCGCGCAGCGCCAGAGGCATCGGTCGGGCTCGGACATAAACCGGTTCCTTATCAGTCAGCTGTAGTCGAATAGGCCGTTTACAAGTACCTAATTTGTCACAAAACACTTCGGGAAATTCGTTGCATAATTGGTTCACAAACTTATCATCCATGACTGCATTGAAGTTTATTTGTGTTATTTTTAAAGCGCGCATCCATTCTCGACCTATTATAGGTCGCGCCCCGCCTTTAATGATATATAACCGTAATGATTTAACGTTAACTTCGCCTAAACTGACGTCAACTTCAATATAGCCTTGTGTGTCGATTCGTGAACCAGAATAACAGCGTAACATGAGATTATCCCTTACAATATTTTTGCATGCAAATAAACTTTTATACGTTTCTTCGTTTATGGCTGATATACGACTACCGGTGTCCATTTCACATTCCACAGCAATGTTATCTATAAACAACTTAATAAAATAGGGATTGTTACCTTTGGATGCCACTTTAATGTTGAACATACCGTCGTCCGAGTCCTCCTCAGACACGTAGTTCTGCCGACCGCCACTACCGCGCACTTCCTGCTTACACATCACTTTTATGTGTCCTTTTTGACCGCACTCATTACAAGTATAACTTTTAAACCTACACCTATCTGGTGTATGCGCCTTGCCACAGCGCCAACAGGGCCGCGCGCTCGAGTCAGCGGCCTCGCCCGCGCCGCCCGGCCCTGCGCCCCGGCCTCCCGCGCCGCCCGCGCTGCCGCCACCGAGGGGCCGCGCCGCACGCGCTCGCCCGCCCGCACGGCCGCCAGCACCGCCGCCGCCGCCGCGCACTTGATGCAGGCCCTCGCCCGGCCCGGCGCGCGCAGCTCCCGGTGCTTCCACCGCTGTTGATCCGCTCACCTCCGCATGCTTTTCTGCCGCCTCTAGTGCTAGTGCTAGCTCGACCGCATCTTTATAGCCGATCTTTTTCTCTGCGAAGATCCTAGATCTCATTGCGTCGTTCGTTAGACCTGACACAAATTGATCCCGTAGGTTCTCTTCGAGTGTGGAACACGATTTGCCAAAATTACACGTAGCGGCGAGATGTTTTAACGCCTGTAGGTACTCGGTAAGCGACTCGCCGGTACGCTGACGACGCAACCTGAAGACGTGGCGTTCGGCGATCTCGGAACGTTGTGGTTCCAAGTGTTCGGTCACCAATTTCACTAGTTCTTCATACGTTTTATCTTCTGGGAAACTAGGTGAACACAAGTCGCACATCAACGAATAAGTTTCTTCTCCTACAACCGTTATCAACATCGGAACTTTCAACGTGTCATCAATGCTATTCAATGTTATGTACTGATTAACTCGGCGAATATAAGCCGGCCACTGTCTAGCACTTAAATTAAAGGGTTCTATTTTGCCGATAGGCATTTTACAATAAAGTTTTACGCGTTTATTTGTAAAAAATTCCGTCCTGTCGCCAATGAGACGTCAATGAAAGGCCGGAGTGAGCGATTGACTGGTTTATTCAACGAAACTTAAATCTACCCGCAACATGCAATAACGATGCACAACAGATCGTTACAATTACTATATTGGATTATTGGGTATCTATCGCGAAATTACCTTTATTTTAATCTCGATGTTTCAACCGGATTTCACATGGGCGTGGTCGCGGGAAGACTGGCGTGCTGGAGTTGACCGCAGCAAAGTAAAGGCGTCTTTTCAGACTACCCTCACTTGGTCTTCTTAATAAGAAATATGAGATTTAAGGCCGGTTTACACTGGGACAGCACACTACACTAACTGTATCAGCACACTTTTGTTTTTTTACTCGCCGAGTGCTATAAGGTCATATTCGACTAGAAAGAAAGAAAGAAAGAAAGAAAAAACATTTTTAATCCATAACAAAGGTACATCAGGTATAAATGAAGGAAAAGGAAGTTTGTGGGCCAAAAGGTCCTACCTCAGCATAATGTTAATCCAAATAAGGATTAACGCTGGTTTTGAGGTAGGTCTTCTGGCGAGTGTCGACATATTAATTTAAAGTGTTTATAAAGAAACAAAGAAAAACATAAAACAAACCAGGAAAAAAAATATAAATATTCTAAACTTAAAAATTATGTTAGAAAGCCTATGCAACACAGGATCAGCTCAACACTACACTAAAAACTTCAAGCACTGACCGGCAACCAAACTGGCTTGATGCGACCAAAATACTACATAACTAATTTTAGAGTTCACCTACACTCATAAGCAGAAATAAGAATGCCGTAGCCGCAATGGTATGGAGGATTATTATTAAGGGATTTCTGACTCTCCGATTAGAAGGTAGAATATATTACAAAATTAAATACAATCATCAGTTTCAGCGTTCAACGTTCAGTTAAAAAAACATTCATCTTCATCATCATCTCAGCCGTAGGACGTCCACTACTGGTTATGGATCTCCAAGTACGGATCATGAGGGAGTTGTTGTTACCACGCTTGGCAGGCGGGTTGGCGAGCGCAGTACCGGATGTTGATACACGGAAAGACGCTGCTGCCAATCTTCCGGAAGTATCCCTTGATTCTTACTGCATCCACGGGCAAGAGAGGACAAAATTCTACTGCCGGCACCTCACGGCTTAATAATAAACATTACTGCCCACAAAACTTTTGCTAACATCTTTGTAGCAACTGTCGCTTGTTGCTGCACCAACAGAATGAAATCTTGCCAACAATAATCTACACAGTTTTCGGCAATTTCTTTCACTAACGTATTCTTTGTAAGTTATAAGTACATATGCAATATGCTCTATCTGTAAGGAATTTGAAACTTAGTTATGCGCATTTGAAATGTAGGATCTTATGACGTCACAACACACAACTTCCCATAAAATATACCAAGACGTGACGTAAAAATACTTCGACTCAATTTATATAAGTAAGCTCTTATTTTTTCATAATTATTATTTATTAAAAAAAACTTATTTCAATTATTTTTTAACAATAACTTAACTACAAAAATAAGGAATCAAGTTTATTGTGACAACACTACCTGCCGTGCAATGTTCGTTTCTCGGCATAGTCTGTACTTTAAGGCCTCACTCTGTAGACTAAAAGCACTCAGCGCTGGCCAGTACGTCCTTTAAAATTACTGGCCACTAGCAACAAAACTTCTGCTAACATCTTTGTAGCATTAAACTGTAGCCTGTATAACCAACAGCATGAGACCCTAAGCTATACAGTTTTCCGCAATTCCTGCTACTTGTGTCTTCTTTTTACAAGCTTTTATTTAGCTTGCCCTGTATGTATGTAATTATGTTTGTTCGCGGAATCTTGCAACTCAATTTTGAAGCAGATATCTTCAACCAATTGAGCTGAAATTTTGTATACATGTTTTCTTTGGATGGCAGTGCATGGTCAGCTATGTGACGTCACTATTAATTTGAACATGGCGGAACACCCAAGATGGCTGACTACTTATTTTTAATGTACTCCTACAATATGGGTATCAAATGAAAGGGCTTGCTGAGAATAATTCGAAAATGAAATGACGATACTCTGAATCCAACATAGCGGTACATCCAAGATGGCGGACTAGTTATTATTATTTATTTATTTTATTTTTATTTTTTTTATTCTTAATGCACTCCTATAATATGGGTATCAAATGAAAGGCCTTGCTGAGAGTTACTCGAAAAATTAAATGACATCACTCTAAATCCAACATGGAGGTATACTCAAAGTGGCGGACTAATTCGAAAAATGAAATAACGTGACTCTAAATCCAATATGACAGAATACTCAAGATGGTGGACAAGTTATTTTATTAATGCACTATTACAATATGGATATCAAATAAAAGGATAAGATAAAGATTTGAGAAATTATATGACATCACTCTAAATCCAACACGGCGGACATGAGATGAACAGACAAGAAACCAACTGTCCAGTGATAACTGAAAAGTAAAAAATAAATTAAAATTAAAAAAAACTTTTTAACAAACAAGCTTTTATTTAAACGTAATAAAAATAATAAAATAAACATTTTCCATTAAAGTTTAATGTCAACTTAAAACGTATTTACACAATTTATGTGATAAAAATGCTTGTCGCCAGATTTAAGCAGGTACTCGCATTTACATTGTTTGAAAAAAAAATTAAATCAATCAGATCAAGTTACAGGTACACAGGTTAATCCCGCTATATATTTCATTGTACTTGGTTACGCAGTTAAAAAAATGAGGCTCAAGTTACTTTTTATTTATCAAATTACGTTGTGCCTTCATCATCTCAGCTGTGCGCAGTACGGGATGTGGATACACGGGACTTCTGTTGCCATCTTCCTGAGGTATTCCTTGGCTTATTCTTACTGGAAGTGCTGTGGGGTGCCGGCAGCAAAATGTTACCTCTCCTCTCATGCCCGTGGTTGCAGTGAGAGCCTGCTAAGGGATACCTCCGGAAGTTGGGCAGCAGCGCCTTTCTGTGTATCAACATTCCGTACTGCGCTCGCCAACCTAACTGCCAAGCGTGATGGTGAGTATGTCAACTTAACCCTCATGCAGATCAATGTGGGAGGCCTGTGTTCAGTAGTGGACGTTTTACGGCTGAAATGATGATTTTTACTGTTAGAGAATAAGAAGAGGAGCAACATTATTAAGCCGGCAATCCCAGCAGCAGTTGTGCCTTGCCCTTCAACTGCCACTTAAAAATTCTACTCAATTTTTGCATAAAATTTTATAAGTTTTAAAGTTTTCGATCAGCCCCATTGTGATCGAAATCCATACAATTTCACAGTGAGTGAGCGCAGATTTCAGGAGATTTCTTTGTGCACAGTTCCACCAGCCAGACTTTTATAACCGGCTAGTGCCTGGGAGCTGCCGACACCCAGGGTGTTATCTTCGGATTTGCGACGAAACGAGACATAAAGCCCGCTTGAACTGAGCTTGAAATAAGGATTTTAGGTGACACAGAGATTTCTTGTATAGATTGCGTATCACAATGTACGAACGTCTTCAAGACATTGCACTCTCAAGGAATTGAGGAAAATCTTTACATTTTCCGCGCGGTTCGGGAGCGATTGGCTTTTGATCGAATTGGATATATCGGAGTCCAATATGTTTTACTAATCGACTTTTACCTATTTTCGTGTAACTTGGGATTTATACTGAGATTATTTATTGCGATTGTGTTAAATTGATATCAGAGGGAAGGGAGTCTTGCGTGGTCTAGCTGATCTTTGACAGGACAGATGAGAGTGGAAGTGAAAAGTGAAAATTGTTTTTGTAAAGGCCGTAAACTAATTCTGTTTTGTACAACACCTATGCATAAATAAGGTCTACAACCTTAGAATAATAAGTAAGTGAACCCTAAATTGAAGATTTTTTTTTCAACCCCTAAATGGTTTTAAAATACCTATTCAACGATAGGGAAATCGAGAAAAAAACGTTCATCCGCACCTTACGTCTATGGGAGGTACCCCAAATTCAAAATTTTTTACATTTTTTGTAGCGTTATCTCGCCGTCATTATCTCGCTAATATTATTAAGCCGAAAGTTTGTTTGTATGGAGGTTTGTTACCTGTTCACGCAAAAACTAGCGTACGTATCGAGCTGAAACTTTGCAAACGTATAGATGTTGACTAGGATTAACACATAGGCTTCTTTTTATCCGGGTACAACGCATGCGAAGCGGCGGGCACAAGCTAGTTTATATGAATTTGCAAAATTACAGCTAATTGCTAATGGTCTCTTCGCAAAGCCGCAGACAGACGGACAGACAGACAGAAAAAGCGAAACTATAAGGGTTCCTTGTTGTACTGATGATGATGATGATGTCTTCCAGACCGATTTCGGCCACGGCGACTTAACTTTTGTTTACGTTTTGCAACTGCTGAAGTACGCAGATATTATCTAGGCCAACCTGTGGAAACTCTTCGCACGTACGTATGTGAATTAAAGAACGTATTCCAGGATGTTTAAAGGAATGCTTAATAATATAATTGTACGTGTACTGTGTATGAGATCTTGCCAAAAATAACCCCTAAGAACCCTATTAAGCGTACCTACTCTTATTTCTGGAAAGGATTTGGATGAATAGTTAGTAAACTTGGTTAGTTTTTACCCTCCAAAACTACTATCTTTTTGTAAAATGACGCCCATGTAAAACGCGTGTCGAAAAGCTTCTCAGTTTGGTTTTCAAGCATTTGCTTACCTTCTTTAAATCGCAAAGTTTAGTTTGCTTGAGTTTGCTCTCGTCTTGTTCAAGAATGCTATAGAGTGCATACGTCTCGTCACTTGAATAATTTACGTCTGAAGTCTACCTACCTAGCACGTCTCTTTATTCGTCGCGAGCCAATCTTTGAATTATAAAGAGGGGAGGACATTTGGGCTCTTCTTGTGCCATCTGGTTGGGCTACGTTTGACATAACAAGTTATATTCATACATATTAGCTTAGCTTTTCATATTCATGTGATGCGAATCTTTTCTCAAGCGGTTCTTAGTTAAACTTAGATGAGGCGCATTTTATAAAATTTTCCTCTGTTTTTTCCGGCTTATCTCCGAAACGGCTAGACCGATTTTTTTTTCTATCCTCGTGTGACCCTCCGTACAGACCTGGTTACAATGTGACAGTAAGTAAATAATACTTTTAACAGTTTCATTAACATGATAGTAGTTTCTGTAATCTGTGGTGGTAGTCAGTAATTTTCTTACTAACGGTCTTATCAGTTTGTCAGTGCAGTGCGAGAGTTGTCAGTAGCTAATTTTTCACTAGCAGATAGCTGATGAACACGAGGGCAGAGCAGCGGGTAGGCGGAGGCAGGGGACGGGTAGCCATGGGGTGCCAGCAGTAGAATGTTACCCCTCCTTTCATGATCGTGGATGCAGTAAGAGCCTGCTAAGGTTCCTCCGGAAGATGGGCAGCAGCGCCTTTCCGTGTATCAACATCCTGTACTGCGCTCGCCAACCCGCCTGCCAAGCGTGGTGAGTTTGGCAACTACCCCTCATGTTTCACGGTTGATAGGGAGAGCAGCGTGTAGCAGCCAATTTACTAGTATAATCCAGTACTCTATATTTCATAACACATGTTACCTACCCACAAATCAAGGGAAACACGTCAGCAGTAAACCAAATCAAAATACGATTTGTCCCCGTTCAACAATATCGTTTGGGTGTGTAGGCGTCCTATTTTCCGAGTAAGGAGCTATGTAGCGCCGAGGCACGATAAATCAGGCTGTATTGTTGGGGAAACTCGCAAATCGTAAGCAAAACGTCCGTATATTCTGAGAACTCCTTTTGGTGACCCTTACGCATAAAATGTTACGTTATAATAAGGTGGTTTTCACCTCTCTGCTCTAACCTTTCTGAGTTCTGAATGTACATATATAAACTTAAGTAAAAATAAATAAAATAATAAAGCCTTTATTTCTACTGCCTTCCTATTTAACATATTATTACTAGATTTAAGTTTTGAACGAGAACTTAGTATCACCTATTCTTATTACTAGATTTAAGTTTTACTAACTAATTTAATTTGCACTGTCTAATATCTGTCTAATTCTTCCTATCGCATCCAATCCGAACCACACCTTTGATTAAATATCTCTCTCCATCTCTTCTTTGGTCTGTCCCGCTATCGCTCACCACTATACATCTCGTGGGATCCACTGTTACTCGCTTTACCCATCTATCATGCTTTAACCTGCAGATGTGTCCGGCCCATCTCCATTTAAGAAACTTAAGTACGAGAATGTTTATCAGCTTCCGCTTGTTCGAACCCGCGGACTGCCTTTTATTTTGCCATGCGTTTTATGTGGTCATTGTTATTATGTGGCCGACCACAGAACCACTGTAAACAGACACGGTTTGTTTTTAGAAAAATATAGTCAAAGTCGTCGGCTAATCATGCTAATACTCTAAAATATCACCAACGCCTTCCACGCACCGGATGACGACCACGAACTTAGTATCATCATCATCATCATTTCAGCCATAAAACGTCCACTGATGAACACAGGCCTCCCTCATGGATCTCCATGAGGGGTAGTTGCCATACTCACCACGCTTGGCAGGCGGGTTGGTGAGCGCAGTATGGGATGTTGATACACGGATAGACGCTGCTGCCCATCTTCCGGAGGTATCCCTTAGCAGGCTCTTACTGCATCCATGGGCATGAGAAGAGGGGTATCATTCTACTGCCGGCACCCCACGGTAGAACTTAGTATAAGTTTTAGTATCTAAGAAACATAAAAACCTACTTAGGCCTAGAAACGTTTCAATTCTGAAACGTCATATAGAGTAGTATAATTACAATAAATTAGGCCACGCGCTTTTTAGGGTTCCTTAGACCTGTTGATAAGAGTTAGTATGTGTTTTTTTACGTTTACCGAAACATAACAGGTATTTATTGAGCTTTCCGCTATGTTTAGTAAACCGTATTAACATATTTGAGCGACAATTTCTCCGAAAGTAAAAAGGTAGCATAACCGTTAAAGTTTTCCTAGAAAGTTGACATTTAAAACAAAATGCTTTGTTTTTTTTAAATTTGTAAAGCTAGCAGTTTAAATACTAGAAGATCAATAAAAATTAAACCTAAATCGAAAAAATTAACCCCATAATGAAGGCAAAAATATTTTTGTCTTATATTTCGTTTAAAATGCAGCAATCGATCGTGATGCATAGAGAGAGAAAGGGGAGGCCTTTTCCAGCTGTGGGACAATCATCATCATCATTTCAGCCGTAGGACGTCCACTGCTGGACATAGGCCTCCCTCATGGATTTCCAGTTATTGCGGTTGGAAGCGATCTGCATCCACCGTCGACCTGCGGTCTTCACCAGGTCATCATCCCATCTTGTTGGTGGACGTCCTACGCTGCGCTTGCCGGTCCGTGGCCTCCACTCGAGAACTTTTCGGCCCCATCGGCCATCTGTTCTGCGAGCTACATGGCCTGCCCATTGCCACTTCAACGTGCTAATCCGTCTGGCTATGTCGGTGATCCGAGTTCTTCTACGTATCTCCTCATTTCTGATTCGATCGCGTAAAGAAACCCCGAGCATATAGCCCTCTCCATAGCTCGTTGAGCGACTCTGAGCTTATTCATGAGGCCAATCGTGAATGACCACGTTTCGGTTCCATATGTCATCACTGGTAACACACATTGATTGTAGACTTTCGTCTTAAGGCACTGAAGAATTTTGGACGAAAAAACGTTGCGTAATTTCCCAAACGCTGCCCATCCGAGTGGGACAATATAAGTTGATAAAAAAATATGTTTAACGGAGCTGGAACGAAAATATCCCAGACAAGGTGAATCTTCACAACGCAAGGTGCAAATACAAAAGTAGGTTCTTTATGGGCGGAACATTTCTCGCTGCATTTCATTCGACGTCTCCTCTCCATCGCTCCCAAAGGAGATTAGGTGTTGAGGGATTTATTTTCTTTGGTTATTTCTTCTGTCATTTCGGAATACTCTAGTCAGAGTTTTTTCTATCTCACTCGTCGATCTATTTATTTTTGCATATACAAGCCCTTACGTGACGTACCCTGTCGTTAGGTTTCAGAGGTTTACAATATAACTTAAAAAAAATCTTTGATTCCATCACCGCATCTTTTATCTACAGATAATAGAATCAATACATTATGGAGAAAAAATAGGGGAGTTAAAATAGGGGATGAAAGTTTTTATGGAAAAAATGGTTATACTTCACTTTAAAAACTTAAAATTTTGCATAATTGTAGGGTAGTTGTAGGATAAGTCGTAAGTAGTTGTTAGGAGCGATACGAAGTTCGCGGGGACAGCTAGTCCATCATAAATGTAGACTAGCTGTAGACACTATCCTACTTATCGTAAACTTAAATTAGGCCAAGTGCCGTATCAAAATAGGCCAGCAGAAATTTAATTTGCACCCCTTTTGCCCGTTAAGGTCAGTCCACACTAGTCCTGAAAGCTGCGTGAGTAAATTCGAGCGATTCAACCTACTTTTTACGATCTAAATGAAGTATGAACGTTGTACGTGCAGACCTCCCTTTTACTACGCAGGAAATAAAAAATCTAATGAACCTGGGTTTATCGCTCTTAATAAAAGGTTAAGTTGCCGGCCAACTACTGAAGGTAACTTACGAAACATAGAGCTCTCGATTTTTAAGACCTAAGGTAAGCAACATAAAATTAACCTTTTCTGCAGTAAGTATTTGAAACCAGGGGTGAACTCAAGTCTTAGTAAATATACCTTGCTTGTAGATTTTGGCAAGCATTTCCAAAGGTAAAAACTAGGCTTTCATATAAACATGTATACTTGTATAAGACAGCGCGAAATTTTGTAAACCCTATGTTGACTTAATTTAAATTATGCAAACCAAACATATTTCGATGTAATAAAACTTTTACAGCCTTACAGCCTAGCTCATAGCTCGTTGGCTATGTTGAGATGGAATAACTGGTGATCAGAATTCCCCCACGAATCACTTCTTCACGGCTAGCACGTGTTAATGCGCACTTAACAACTTTTAAACTTTACTCTCAATACGAATGTCGAAGATCAACATGCAACCTACACAAATGCACACAACAAAGCAACATTTTAGTAAACACTAAGCTACTATTTCAAGGCCAAATATGAATTGTTACCTTTTGAAGGTGGGCGCTAATGCCTATCACACAGGATACTCTCAATCCTAGTTTAGGCAATTAGTTGTATCACTAGAATAAGTTAATCTTACAACCTTAGGCCTATTTTTTAATTAAGACTACTTGTAAAATGTAATTATTTAGGTGCAAATAAACATTATTATTATTATTATTATTATTATTATTATTATTATTATCATTGTGCACAATCTGACTTAGGTTATGAATGTGTTCCCACAAACAAAATAACTTTTAAATTGTTTTCTTAGTTACAGTTAATTGCATGTTATTTTTTTAAACAATTCCACGTTCAACTAAGGTTCGACCTGCATTTATTTAAACATCCTACCTTATTTTTTTTTCTGTAGGCCGTGGTAATTGTTTTCATACTAAGGTTCCCTTAGAAATATTCAGATTTAGCGTTGGGTTCCTTCCCTACTTCCTACTACGTCAACACGATGATCTTTGAAATATTCAGATTTGGGTTTCCACTAGGCACGGCTGTACTTACGCTTCAAGCAATACCCAGATGTAGATACGTAAGTAGTAAAGAGCAGGCAGTGATCCCGCAGGATTACGATTATGCGGGTTCTTCATACCTTAACCTACCCTCAGCGCTGTGTATTAATTAAGAACAATAGGGGGCTTTACCACATCCTCTGTGAAAGCTAGCAATTTAGCGAAACAAAAAGTCTTATTGCGCAATTTTTCTCGGCAAAAGCTCTCTAAATAAGGATCATCTCATTATCCTCAGTGGTGATTTAGGTAACAAGAATTCTCAGGTAGATGGCCGTTGCTAGGTATGAATTTTCTTTGAAAGATATTATCCAAATACAGGGAGTATTCCATTCTACGTCTTTAATTATATGAAAAACGATGCCGCATAAGGTGCGAATTTATGTTTGAAGATGGTAAAACCTTAGAGAAAAATATAATGCGCGACTTTAATCTAGTGAAAATACGATGCCAAGTAAACAGAACACTTTAATTTATCTCTGTCCAATAAAAAGAGGACCTGCAGCCAAACCAGAACAAAGAACGTACACTCTTACCAAATGAGGTAAGTGAATCAGTGCAGTGGTTGCCCGGCTTGCTAGCCGTCAATTAGACACATAGGAGATTTATATGGCTATCTATCTTGTCTTGCCCAGGATACGGGACGGTGGAAATTGTTTTTCAGCCGGAGCACCCGGTGGGTGAATAAAAATTGAATTTGCTGGTCGGGTTGGTAGACAATAATGATATTGGTGTGGTATATATAGATTTATGGGTGATTTTGTAGCGGCCCAGTGGTCGGATGAACGATGGATAAGAATTGCATTAGTTAAAAAGACAAAAGATGAAAAAAAATTGTATCGCTCTCATATGCTATATATAGGTAGAGGCATAACATCAGGTCGGCCTTCGGCTTGTCATTTAGTAGTATAACAAAGATATATGTATGCATACAGGGTTGTAATATTACATGTGTACTAAGCCGAAAGGGCCGTGGGGTGCCGGCAGTAGAATGTTACCACTCCTCTCATGCCCGTAGATGCAAGAGCCTGCTAAGGGATACCTCCGAAAGATGGGCAGCAGCGTCTTTCCGTGTATCAGCATCCCATACTGCGCTCGCCAACCCGCCTGCCAAGCGTGGTGAGTATGGCAACTACCCCTCATGGATATCCACGATGGAGGCCTGTGTTCAGTAGTGGTCGTTATATGGCTGAAATGATATTCGTTGGAGAACGTTGACAGCACCATCTCTCGACTGATAGCGGAACCTACGTAGATATTTTACATGTTCGATGATTTCTAAAAAACTATGCAAATTTTCCTGTGTTTTTTACATACACTTCTATTAGCTATAAAAGTTTCAGGGTTTTATCTCCGCAAAGTTTGGAAATAAGGGGGGAAACGGTATTTTTTTCAACATTTTGGAAATTAGTCGAAAACCATTCAGCTTAGGGCCACTACTGAACAGAGGCCTCCTTCATGACCTCCATGACGGGTAGTTGCCATACATATCGCGCTTGGCAGACGGGCTGATACACCGAAAAATGTTGCTGCCCATCTTCCGGGGCATCTTCCCATCAGCATCCTCGGGCATGAGAGGAGGGGTAACATTCTACTGTCGGCACCCCACAGCAAACACATGTGTTTACTCCACACCAACAGTAACCTCAAATTGTAGTATAGGTATCCGCCAGCTCGTGTACGTATACTACATACGCAAAGCTTATCAAATATTCCGTTTTAGATTTAATCAGCTCATTAATTTATCCGGGGCCTCGTACAAAATTCGTGACTTTAAATTAAAAAGTGTATCAGACAAAATTAAAACGCTCGTACGTAGGATTAAGTTAATGAGAAAATATAATCCCTTACATAGGAGCCAGAACACGATGGGAATTAATAATGAATCTGGTTCCGGCCTGTAAGGCATAACCTATTGTGTACCTAATCCCTTTTACTTATTTACCATTTGATTGGATTGTTCCAGATAATCCTCCAGGTACGCGATTCATTTATTTATGAAGCTTCATAAGCACTTTTCTATCGTAGAAATATTGTGTAATGTGTGTAGAATTCATAGTCTTTGAGACTGTGGGAAGATTACAATAATTTAGATAGATAGATAACACTTTATTGATCACCACATGTAACAAAAAATATACCGAGTTATAAAAACAAACAGAAATATAATTAAACAATTTTGGGCATTTCTACGGACGGCCTTAATTCTGTAAGCAATCTCTTCCAGGCAACCAACTGATTTAAAGCGAGCATATGGCGAAGAAAGCGGGGGGTTAATTTTTTTGTTTTTCTATACTTGGCTTGCGTTGGAACACTTGCCTGATGTTAAGCAATGATGTGGTCTAGGTACAGGTACTTTCTAGACAAGCGTGTCCCATACACGCTTGCCTAGAAAGTACCTGTTTACCCTTGATTTGAAGATACCCAAATTGAACTTTTCGGGGAATAACACTTAGTGAATACTTTGATCACTGTGATAAATTAAATAATGTCCAACTGTCCACCCTGGGAAAGTGATTAACCTAATATTCAAAAAGTGGCAGAAAATGTATTACCTATTTTGACTTAATTTTAAAACATGACTTTGAAATGTATAATTTAATATTATTTATTTTAAAATTAATTTTGTATAAGATTAATGACTATAATAATTAAGTGTTTGCATGCCATCTTCAAAGTGGTAAAACATATTGATTCTTATAATTAGTTCCTAAGACCTTATTTTATACAATATGTTTTGCAAATAAAGTTTATGATTATGATTATGAAAAAAAAATACTGACTGTAATTTTAGTTCAGGCAACAAAGAGTATAACAACAGACTTACATATCTAGAGTCCATATAAATACCTACCAAAAGTCGTTAAAGTTGATCGTTGTCATAATATCCTCCTTTACGGCACATATTGTATACCTACACAATATTGTACAATACAATACAAAATACTTTATTGCACACCTTAAGACATTACAGAAAAAAAACTTACTATTATTTTTTTTTTTATTTTTTTTTTTATTAATAGGTCCACCAAACTGGTTGTTGCACAATTGAACTTAAATATAAACACAACAAAAAAAAAAAACAGGTGCAAAACCTTCTAGAGGTAGACACAGCATGCAATAAAAATATTATCTAAGTAGTCATGATTAGCCCTCACCCTTCTGTATTAGATTAACCCTATATTCTACTTTCTGCATACGCAACAATGTAGTTTCAGGAATTGTATTTATCGCTAACTAAGCGTCTAGACTAAGTCCGGTGACGGCTCTGCGACCCGCACCCGAACAATCTTACTTCATTATATTCTCGCCTCCAAATCGGCACAGACGTAATCACGTAGTTTTAATTTTAGAATTAATTACCCAATATTGTTTTTTAAAAAGGCAATATTACGTTCCCAAACCAAGAGTGGCGCAGCCGCAACGGATTTTCCTCATTTTCACGGGTTTTACGCGATTTTCCGACGTCCAAATTCGTCCGGAAATATATTCTCGAAAATTCCAAAAGTGATAGAGTAAAATCTGACGAACCAAATAAATTACTCTAGTGAAACGGGTTAGGAAAAGTGAGTATGGGAGTAGCAGTCGGTTGGTGAGTAAAACTTTTCGCCAATCCTTGTTCCCCTAATCCTCCTATATATTTTATATATATTTTCCTAGTTTTTAAAAAACGTATTTTGTTATTATTGAGATCAAACCTCTCTCATTATAACTGATCTGGTTAATTTGTATGCAATTCTATAGCGTTAACCTTCGTTCTAAAAATAGAACATAGAGTAAGAAAAGTTTAGAAAGTACAAATTTTAAAATTCATTTTTGTACTGTAGTTAATTTTATTTTAGTTTAGTGTTAGTGATCTACAAATCGATCATAATTTAATGTTTAATTAAGATTTAAATTTTAGAGATATTTTATACAATTTTCAGATATCCAAAACTTTATTTTGCTTTTACTGTTTTAATTTTTTTGTGTGTTCTATTGATTTTTACTGTGTTTATTTTACTGTGCATTTTTGTGTATTTTGTGTGTGTTTTTGTGTAATTTGTTTAAAAGTGCGTATTCTCTGAGTAATGCTTAACTCTATCAATATGACGACGCCCGAGATAAAACTTAACCCAATTCCAAAAGAAATAATAAGTTTAATTCCTGTGTTTAGAGGAGACAAAAGACAATTAAATTTATACCTTAGAAAATGTCAATATATTATTGATCGGTTTTATCAGGCAAATAATGAAGAACAAAATTTATACGTCTTCAACGTTTTAACGAGTAGACTTTCAGAGAATGCAGCTGCCCTCTTATCAGAAAGAGAGGATGTGGTGACTTGGTCCGCCTTAAAAGAATTACTTATTCAACATTTTGGAGATCCGCGTAGTGAAGCGTGTATTAACATAGAATTAGAATCGTTAAAAATTAAATCAGGAGAAAGTTATTTGGACTTTTGCAATCGAATCCAAAGTGTGAGATCACTATTAATGTCAAAAGTGAACACTATTGAAGACAGTGATTTAAAGCGTGCCAAGTTAATAATCTATAACAATACAGCTCTGAATGTATTTTTATACAACCTTCCTGAAAATATGGTTCGGATAGTGAGGCTTAAGACACCATCCACCTTAGAAGCAGTATTAAGTGTTGTGCTTGAGGAAGTTAATTTCCTTGAGCAATATAATATGAGAAATCGTATCCATGGTAACAATCAGATAGGTTCAAGTGCGAGACCATTGGTAACTCAACCATCTGGGTACAGGCCCATATTACCTAATAACAACTTAACACCTAAATTTAATTTTGGTATTCCCCAAAATGGGCAATTTAGGATGCCCCTAGGTCAACCACAGAACAATGAAGCGGTCCGCCCACAAACATTCGGGTATCGACCACAGTTTGGCCTTCAGCCTCAGCAACAGTTTGGCTATAGGCCACCCCAACAATTTGGTTACAAACCACCCCAACAATTTGGTTATAAACCACCCCAACAATTTGGTCATAAACCACCCCAACAATTTGGTTATAAACCACCCCAACAATTTGAATATAAACCACCCCAGCAATTTGGACAACACAATCAGCCATTACAATTTGGAGTTAGCCAACCGCAGATTCAAAAGCCTCAGGTACAAAATACCGACGTATCTATGAGGACAGCCCCTTATAGACCTCAAGCACCTCCTCAAGGTTTTAAACTAAATAAACTAAATGAAAACGAATGCGAACCCAGCTATGATTTTGGATACGACTATGATGATTTTGAATATCGCAACGAACATTTTGAGGTTATAGAAACTGAGAACTTACTTGAAGAAAATTTAAGTAAACTCAGACTTGACTGTGATTATGAGATGATTCATAAAGCAGGTAAGCAAAACGCTAATGCGGATGCCTTACCTAGAATTAAGATCAATGTTTTAGGGTCAGACGACGAAAATCAATCGATAAAAGTTCATGTTGATGATAAAGACGAAAAACTAAAGAAACACCTAGATGATGTAGTCAAAGATATAAAAAGGTTAACAGCAGAAAAGAAAAACGGCACGTCATGACTCATCAACGACGACAGTATCAGACTCGAGTAGGACAGCTACAGCTAGCCCTTATGGCATAGAATTAGAAAAACGTTATTTTCAGAAATTGGTTGAAGATCATGCGAAGCGAATAAAGGTTTTATACCAAAATTTAGTTAAAAAGATGGTAGAAACTAAAGAAAAGAATAGGAAAAAGATAGGCGGTGAAGCTGAAATAGAGTTTCCTGAAGGAAAAACTATTTATGCAAAGGATGTTAATAAACGGAAAAGCAAGGATAAACCTCGATTCATTATAGGTGAACCCGAAAGGAACGTTTTACCCATACAAGTAGGAGAAAGGAAAACTAAAGTTCCTATTAAAAATATCAAACGCCCTCCGCAGGTGGTGCAGCATTCTGTTGATAGCGATGCCATCGCTAGCACTACATCTGCAATCACTTAAAGAAAGCAAAAATAATGTTAAGAGCTGTTAAGGAAAACAATTGGGTTTTCTACACATACATACATATATCGTAGGATTATTTAACAATTAATTTCCGTACTGTTTTAATTAGATTAAGTGAAATTGAAACTACTCTAGCCTTAAGTAGAGTCTCTATACTACATCAATCTGTCGTGAATTCTACTCAACTGTTATACCATATGAGATTGATTTCTAACTCTGTAAGATTAGTGTATTCGCCTATCGAAGATAATTTGTTAAAATTAGAGGAAACAATATGTGTAAAATCCTATATTAAGAAAAACCAGATCACATTTATTATGGAAATTCCTATTACTGATAATTGAACTTATAACTATTATAAAATTTATTCCTTACCTATTTTCCACCAATCCGAAAATAAAACCGTATCTATTTTTCCCAAATACCCTTACCTTTTGGCGAAAGGAATGAAATACTTACCGATTGTGAAACCATGCCGCCCGTTATCTACTGGCGACCTTTTTCTATGTAATGCAGACAACCGAGCTTTATACCATGAGCTCACCTGCATCGAGCAGCTGATGAAATTCGACGATGACCTTACTTATTGTACGCAGCATCAGATCCAATTGGAAGATGTAAGACTCCAGCGAATCAACGCCGATACCTGGATCCTGTTTAGTAGATTGATGACTACCCTAACTAAGCATTGTGACAACGAGGTCGGTAAGCAGCCTGTATTCGGGACATATCGTGACCATCGACGAGCCTTGTGAATTGGAGATCAATGGAATTCGTATAAGCCACCGAATCTACATAGAATCGGAAGTTGTGAAGCCAATTCCAGTTTTCACCCTGCCGCAGCTACGCGTGAACGCGAATCTATCCGGTGCACGAGCACTGAACATGAAAGGAATCAATTTAGACGAAGTGAAGTACATGTCGTATTCTTTAAAGCATAGTGCAGTTATTGAAAGTGTTTTGAAAGAAAATACTATAACTTCAGTGAAAATTTAGGTTACGTTACTTTAGGCTTAGTAATCATAAGTTTCCTTGTATTTTTACTATATGTGTTTCGGCTAAAATTGCTGAAAATTGTATCATTAAAGCAAAATTATCGGAACAAATCTCAAATCGATCCAACCGATAATTTTCCTCTTAGGGATGGAGGAGTCATGATTAGCCCTCACCCTTCTGTATTAGATTAACCCTATATTCTACTTTCTGCATACGCAACAATGTAGTTTCAGGAATTGTATTTATCGCTAACTAAGCGTCTAGACTAAGTCCGGTGACGGCTCTGCGACCCGCACCCGAACAATCTTACTTCATTATATTCTCGCCTCCAAATCGGCACAGACGTAATCACGTAGTTTTAATTTTAGAATTAATTACCCAATATTGTTTTTTAAAAAGGCAATATTACGTTCCCAAACCAAGAGTAAGTACTTAAAACAAAAAGAAAACAATACAAACTATCAACTATAATTACAAAAGTGTACCTTTTGCAAGCAATGATTTTTTGACAGAACTGACTGATTGATTGACTATTAATTAACGATTTAGGCGGTCTTATTGCTTAGAAGCGATTTCTTCCAATTTTAACTAGTTTTAACATAATGGGTATGTTTATGTAGTAGCGCTGTGAACTAGATCTAGCTCTGGATCATCATTTCATCATTTCAGCCGTAAAATGTCTACTACTGGACAAAGACCTTCCTCACGGATCTCCATGAGGGGTAGTTGCCATACTCACTACGCTTGGCAGGCGGGTTGGTATCCCTTAGCAGGCTCTTACTACATCCACGGAAATGAGAGGAGGAGTAACATTCTACTGCCGGCGCCCCACGTCAATCTCGACAATCTCTAGATATTTCAAGGAAATTATGAATATATTTGTTCCTGGTCTGAATATTATATGTTTTGTTTATGGCGAGGCAGAATACGGGGTAGATCGTAGTGTCTGTCATTGACATGCATAATATGTGTTATCTACGGCCAGACTCTCGGTCTCGCGAAGAGAATAAATTCACAGAGTTTTCTTAGAGACAAAGATAGGTGTTTGTTTTATTTTATTTTATATAAATTTCTAGATTAAAGTTAAAGAGAATTGAAAAGTGCATTCTGACATCAACAGGCCTGCCAAAGGGCAGGTGATATCAGGATGCACTAGGAGTTTATAGGCACATAGGCATAAAGATGCCTGCCTGTAAACTCCTAAAATGTCTTATTTAAACTTATAAATAAAGCTAGACTACCACTGACTGACTGACATCATTGTTCTCCCACTTTCAGTTGGAATATTGAAAATCTGTAAACGGGGTTGTGTAGAGGGTGGGGGGATGAGTACGAGAAAAATACGAAAACTACCCCTTTTCGACCCCTCAAATTTTTTTTTATGTTTAAAACTTCGCGAACTGCAGAGCAGCTCACGCACAACCTACCCTCTAGTTAAACTTATAAATGTAAATAATGAGTTTGATTGTTACGCCTTCACGGCTAGACAGATCTTGATTAAGTTTTGCATGGTATGTGTACATCATGGGAAAGGACATAGTAGACTTTTCGGGCCGAAGCTAGGCATTTACTTATAAAAATGTTTTTTTTTTACAAAGTTATTTTTCATTTTCAAGTTAAATTCCCCTACTGCAGACAAAATAAAAAATTGTTCCTGTTCTGTACAAAGCATAAACTTAGAATTGTTTACTAACGTAAAAAGGCCGACATAGAGTACGAGGAATAAGAAATTCTCTTACGGTTTACAGGGTGGTATAACATGTGTACTAAGCCGAAAGGGACCTGACCATCCCAAGGAACAACTTTTGTTCTACCACTTTTCAGAATTCAGTGATTTTAATTCAAGAAAAGACTACCAAAGTTTTAACTACAACAGCTGATTATACGATAATGACTTGTCTTGTCTTTTTATTTTATGGCCTTTTGTGTTTGGTTTAACACAATTCTGCCAGTGTCAAGTTAATATACAAATTCGTAAGTTATTTGGCCAGCCATGTTGGCGGCCATGTTGTTGTGAATCACGATAATGACAATCTAAAAGCCAGCTGATTGTCATTGAACTCCGTTGTCAATGTCTGATCTGTGTGATCAATGTCTGGTGTCATTATCTGAGTTGCCGTACAGGTACAAATAAAAATACGTTTAACCACAAATAGGTTTTTTATTATTAAAAAGTAAAAAAAACCGAATATGACCTCAGGATCATTTTCACATCACACGTTGTTAGTATAAATAGAAATATTAAAAAAAATACGCCTTCCCGAATTTTTGTGCTTTGAAAATACTTGTTTTCATGGGCTGAACCCCCCCCCCCCCCCCCCTTTACACGTGTTATAATGCTATACAGAGTATATTATAACTTATAATATACTCTGTATAGCATGATAAAAAAGAAAAGCGAATCCTTTGCCGCGTCACTACTTTTGGTTGACAATAGTGCACTCGTCAACACACGTGAAATTAGTTTATTCGATTTATTAAACTTTATTATTTAACATCAACAAAATTATAGATTAGGGTCAAAATAAGTCTATAATCGCAATCATCGATAGTCCTAAAAATCAAAAGTTTATACATCACTAGCACACGGATACATCGAGAAATCAAATTTGGATACACACTATCGAGCTGTCAGTCCCTCTGTTAAGTATTACTAACTCTATGTTACAGAAGATGGGACCTACTGCAGGTTATTTATGAAGCTGTGTGATCATTTCCTTAAAAAAATATGTTCAAGGTTCATGTGCTAAAGCTTAACGCACTGCATAACTTATTAATCATTGTGGAAAGGCAATAAATTCTAATTACACGCCTTATTATTTCGAAAACGCAGTTGAGTTGAGGCAGGACAATACACTTGCGGTAATATATGGCTGTCCTTGTCTGTCACGAGATGCAGTCGGATTCACTAACTAAGCATTGTTAGTTAGATATATATCTTTTTATAGGCACCTGATGAAACAAAGTTACTGGCATTGTTAGCACACTTTTGCTGTACCTACCCACCTTTAACATAGTATTTACGAGTAGGAAAAAAACCGGAAAAGTGCCAGCTGGACTTGCCCACCGAGGGTTCCGTAGGTAGGAATATAATAATTATTATAAATTAGTTGATCTAATTAAGTAAAAGAACCGAAACTATGCGTTGAGGGACTCCAGTGTCTAATATTACAAATTATTGAATTCCTTATTGGAACCCTACATCAGAATCATATTTTGAAAAAAATAAACCTAATTGTCATTGTATCTATTCGAACCCCAATTTTTGAAAAATATATTCCAAATCCGTTTATAACCTATCCGTTTATAAACGACGGACTTTTGAGGTAGCAAAGATTCAATGAAGATTATCTTTTTTTGTTTTTGTTGATTTTGTCAAAAAGCGCTTAACCAGATGCCTTTAATGGATGCATTTATATGAGAGTACCTCTTTAACATGACCTAAATTACAATCAAAATCCATTCATAATTGGCGAATTAATCGCGTAACTAACGCGTATCTATCTTTTTGAAGTCGGTAAAGAATTAGTTTATATTTACACCATATTGCCGTGGAGTGCCGGCAGTAGAATGTTGTCCCTCCTCTCATACCCGTGGATGCAGTAAGAGCCTGCTAAGGGATACCTCTGGAAAATGGGCAGCAGCGTCGTCCCGTGTATCAACATCCCGTACTGCGCTCGCCAACCCGCCTGCCAAGCGCGGAGAGTATGGCAACTACCCCGCAGTAAGAATCTGCTAAGGGATACCTCTGGAAGATGGGCAGCAGCGTTGTCTAGTGTATCAACATCCCGTACTACGCTCGCCAACCCGCCTGCCAAGCGTGGTGAGGAATGAATGAGGAGGAAGAAATGGCAACTACCCCTCATGGAGTTCCATGAGGGAAGTATGTGTTCAATAGTGGACGTTTTACGGCTGATATGATGATGATAATGATAGACACGAGGCCTTTATTGGACAGACCACAGAGCCAATATACGGAACCGTTTCGATTATTCTAGATCACGGATATGGAATCAGTTGATCGTCAATTCCAATTCAATTAGTTCAATATCCGGCATGGTCATGTCATCGTAATCTTCTTAGCAGATGTGAAATTAAATTAAAGATCCTTTGAAGTAATATGAAGTAATCATAACAAACTTTTGGCTTTATAATATTAGTAAGGCGAATGAATACTTATTGTATTCAATATAAATTATTATTGCATTCAATGACGATTTATGTATACATGACCATATAGCAGTCATGTGTGTGTGTGGATTGAGAGCTCACTTTAGAAGTAAGGGTGTTCTTGCCATACTCACCACGCTGCAGGCGGGTTAGAGCAGAACGGGATATTGATACACACAAAGACGCCGCATTACAGCATCCCCGGGCAAGAGAGGAGAGGCAACATTCTCCTTCCGGCACCTTACACGAATCATGACGTCACAAAATAACAACTACGCTGAATATAAAACTACGTATCTAAAGTAAAAATGTCCGCTCAATTGGAGAAGAAACCACACTGATTGCACAAAGGCCTCCCGCGGGACTGAATTATCGTCACGTGCCACCATACTTGCGCACAGGGAGGGAGCCAGGATGGTGGAAACCACATGGAATTCTACATCCAAACGTAGACGGGTAGGATGTTCGAGGACATTGGCATTCTTCCGTTTAGCCTCAGGCTGTTTCTTCAGTAGCTTTTTGTCACATCATCTTTATGGTGACAAAAAGCTACTGAAGAAACAGCTATGGTAGTGATAACTTTCAAACATAGACTTAGAACGGTTCCTCTTATCTCATCCGTAGGACGGCCACTGCTGGATATAGGTCTCCCTCATGAATCACAGTAGTGATCATGAAGGGGTTGCTGCCATACGCACTACGCTTGGTAGGCGAGTTGGCGAGCGCAATACGGTATGATACACGGAAAGACGCTGCTGCCCATCTTACGGAGGTATCCTTTGACCGATTCAAATTGCATCCACGGGCACGAGATTCTACAGCCAGCACCTAAAGATAAAGATAATTTATTCACACAAGACATGGTTACATATATTGGTGGAACACAGTTATATAGAGAGCGACACATCTCGCCTGTCTACAGGTATGTGAATATTAATATTTATAAATGTACTAATAATTAGGAGTTTCATTTGGCTTACAATATATCTACAATTTAACATATTATTAAATAAATAGTTATCTAGAGTAATTAAAATGTCAACTTCATTTACAGTCAGCAATTGTCAAAATTAATAATAATACCTTTTTCATGTCCAATTAATACCTACGACGGCAAAAGAAAACGAAATAGTTTTTACTTTTACTTTTGACGACCACCTGCGTCTTCTGTGACGCAAGAGGTTGCATAAGACGTCCATAGCGTATGAAGGTTGTAGGCACTTTTAAACGCTTAGGGATGTCTTATGCAACAGTGTAAAATAGATTTTTCGACAAACTGGGCACTTTAACTTTGATTTTCTCAGAATTTTTTAGAGTAACATTTTTTTTTCTTTATATGTTTATTTCAATGCAAACTAGGCCTGTCGTATATTTCCGGTTACTCTTTGCAAACGCTATATATCAGTCATCTAGTACCTATAATACAAGCTCTGTTTAGCTTGGGGCTTGATGCTGTGTGAATTTTCCAGTATTATTTATTTATTTACTTTCATAAAAAATAGGTTTCTTTAGTTTTGATGTTTCACGACATTTTTTTGAATACACTTGTAACTTAACGTTTTTAGTTCATTTAACAATCGTAACATGCCGTAAGAGTACAAACATGCCGGTAGTAAAATGTTGCCCCTCTCCTCTACGTAGATGTAGTAATAAAAAAACTGCCAAATTATTTTTCTTTCGATCCGAACGTCATTAGGTTATGACGATGAGCGCAATCCTTCCTCAATGCGGCCCTGATGCGTTTCTCTACAAACTTTGGGGCAATATTGAAGCCAATAGCAGAAGATATCAAAATATTTTCATTATAACTAGCATTTTGAGGATTCTTCCGTGGCTCAGCTGGTTGAACAGCCGGCTAAAAGCAAGAGGTTGCGGGTTCGACATCGCAAATATCTAATATTATAAGAGTTTCTTTGTTTGTTTGGTTGAACGCGCTTATCCCAGGAATGGTCCGAATTAAAAATTATTTCGGTGTTGGAAAGCTATATAATATAAAGCCCATTTATCGAGGTATCGAGCTATGACCAATAGCAGCGGAGCATCATACAAATACAAAATCATTTATTTGCCAAAGTTAAAATTTAACAATACACGTTGACAGTGGTACCCGCACGAGGCAAGCATGTATCGCGGGAGACCTCTTTACAGAATTCGAATTATCATCGTATAAAATTTTGAACAAAATTGCCTTTACACTACTTGAATTTAAGAAACATCTTAGAAGATATCACAGTTTTCCCGCGCGCGCATTTTAATTATAGGTGCCTACAAGCTACGACCCACTCTCTCTTTTATCTTTTACGTGACGTAGATGAAGTTGCGGGAAACAGCTAGTTTGTTATATTTGTCTAGGCTCTGGGTGTTTTCTGTGTATGATGGATGAGTATGTATTTACAAAAAATCTGTCAATTTGCCGTAAGATGCCGGCAGTAGATTGTTGCCACACCTCTCTTGCCCGTGGATGCAGTAAGAATCTGCCAAGTGATACCTCCGAAAGATGGGCAGTAGCGTCTTTCTGTATCAACATCCCGTACTGCGCTCGCCAACCCGCCTGTCAAGCGTGGAGAGTAAGGCAACAGCTCTCTTTTGATCTGGAGATCCATGAGGGAGGCCTTTGTCCAGTAGTGGACAGTGTCCTACGGCTGAGATGATAATGACGATTCTGTCAATCATCTAACCCCCTGAGCTCGGTTTACTTTGGAACAAGATGGCGCACTGCGCGTGTCGTCATATTGGTGACGTGTTTTGACGATGTTGTTGCATAAGTGTTATATTAGATCAGATCATATGAGAAAAATCCTTTATTGCACACCACACCACATAACATAAAAATATAGAATATGAAAATAAAAAGTACATAATTAAATAAAACAGTACATGAGTACAAAAGGCAACCTTACATGAAATAGAGAACGATATAGACAGTAGCGTAAAATTAAAAGAGTATGTATAAATAGCAAAAAACATAAACGTAATAATTATAAACTATACAATGGACATACAAAACAAACATTTAAATTTGTATGTATGTATGTATGCGACCTTTACAGATATTTTTTATGGTGAGAGATTTAACAATTCTTTAAATAGCACGAGACATCTGCACTACTACTTTGTTAAGGTTTTAATTCATCATCATCATCATAAAAGCCGTAAAAGGTCCACTACTGAACAAAGACCTCCCTCATGGATCTCCATGAGGGGTAGTTGCCATACTCACCACGCTTGGCAGGCGAGTTGGCGAGCGCAGAACAGGATGTTGCTACACGGAAAGACGCTGCTGCTCATCTTCCGCAGGTATCCCTAAGCAGGCTCTTACTGCATCCACGGGCATGAGAGGAGGGATAACATTCCACTGCCGGCACCCCACGGCTTTTTTAAGGTTTCAACTAATAAATTGATGATATATTAAGATGGATTTAAATTTTAAAACGTATTTCTAGTCTTAGACTGCCGGCCAAGCGTGGTGAGTATGGCAACTACCCCTCATGGTTATCCGTGACAGAGGCTTGTGTTCAGTAGTGGACGTTTTACGGCTGAAATGATGATGATGAATATGCAATTAACAATGACCTCCCAATTTTAATTAGATCACGTCTATTATGCATAAGCTAACTGGTGCTAATTAAAGCAGCTGTTTTAATTAAAAACCCTTTTTAGAACATAATTACTAATTTCAGCAGCGCGAACGGCCGGAAATTCCTCTGAAGATGGAATATTTGCAATTAGAAATTGATGAACCACTTCATGTAACGGATCTAGGAGTATAACTTCTTTATATACAGGGTGTATCATAACATGTGTACTAACCCGAAAAGAGGGGGTATCACCCCATGAAAACAAGTAGTTTTAGAAAGAAAAAATCGGGAATTCGTATTTTTTTTGTTCATATTATTTTTATTTATAATTTTACTAGATGGTGTGATGTGAAAATGATTCTGACGTCATAATCGGCTTTTTTTTACATTTTAATAAAAAAAACCTATTTGTGGTCATATGTGTTTTATATGTTTTTATATGTTCGTAAACGGCAACTCTTCGCGGAAGTCAATGACCCTGTCAAGAATCAGCTGGCTTTTAGGTTGTCATTATCGTATAATAAGCTGTTGAAGTAAAAAATTATCGTGGTCTTTTCTGAGAGGAAAATCACTGATCAATCCTGAAAAGTTGTAGAACAAAAGTTGTTCCTTGGGATGGTCAGAATCACCCCCTTTCGGCTTAGTACACATTTTATAGTACACCTTGTGTATATAAACAAAGTCAAATAATTTAAAAAAAATATTAAAATATCTTGGCTTGAGACAAAGATAGTTAAACCCAATTTTGATAAAAATCATATAGATTGCGATTCGATGTAGGTAATGAGGCGTTTTCATTAAAAAGTAAAAACTTCAAAAATAGTTACCTCGAACCTTATAGATGGCGTTAATTTTCTTTTACTGGTAGGCATTATTTGACAATGACAGGATTAATCACAAACTTGCTTACTCCGCTTGCCAGCTCCATCTGTTAGGTTTAGTAGAAAACTCTTTTTGTTTTGTTACTGAAAACGGCTCATTGTTGAAGTTTGAAAAGGAGTTTTACTTTAATTTTACGTGAATTTAACAATATCAAGGAGTCTCACAAAAAGAAAGTCGGGGCTAGACAAAAAATAATTTGGGAAATAATTTTTTTTACTATTTTCATCATCATCATCACAGCCGTATCACAGACTACTGTCCACATCCACTGCTGGGCACAGGCATATATTTAACATATTGATATTTTTACAGAATCGATTATAAAATACATTTATAAAATACAGTGTCAACAATCTACAATGTTGAAAAATAATTCGGTCTAAAAATCTTACAAGAAGAAAATAATATATGTTTTAGGTTACGTCCATAGACTAATTATACACATTGTGTATTTGTAGATAAGTCTATGGTTACGTCCTCGTCGTTTGTTTACCTACATTTTGTAACCATCGAACTTGGTTGAAGCAACTACTTGCTAGATTATACTGTGATGAGTGGCGGGAATTGGGGAAGGCCTTTGCCTGCCAAAGATTTGAATCATTAGATGCGCCCTTACCATAATGAGACCGCGCCATTTTGTTTCCGCACGAAATAAGTGAGCGCACTCATTTGGAATCAGTATCAGTGTGTGTTGTAATCAGGTATAAACACAGTGTGAGCCAGACGTTTTGTGTGTTATTTTTTCACGAAAGTTCGTGCAACATGATTGCACAATAAATGGTAGAAATAAGAGTTTAGTTTATTGGCAAAACCAAATTGTTAACACTCATTTAAATATAATAAAGCTAGACTACCACTCACTGACTGACTGACTGACTTACTGACTGACATAATTGTTCTCTTCACTTCCAGTTAGAATATCGAAAATCTATAAACGGGGTTGTGTAGAGGGTGGGGGGGGTGAGTACGAGAAAAATCGAAAGGTACCCCTTTTCCACCCCCCATTTTTTTGTTCGAAACTTCGCGAGCTGCGTAAATATAATGCCACAGTTTTTGGTGTCAGGTCACATCTAACGATTTTAAACTTTGGATGACTAATGCAAACATCAACAGTCAATCCAAATCCAGTAACCTATTTAACGGCTTTGCGTCGCCATAAACGTCCACAGCTCGACAATGCAGCGGAATTGCATTTTATCGCTCTGTTATTAAGAAGTGTGTAAAGGCGGACAATTGCTGCGATAACGAATGAGGGGGAGCTTTGTGCAATCAGCGAGATTTGTACGAGACGAGACTTGCTGGGTGGCACTGGGAAATCCCATTAGACAAGTGGCAGTCGCATTCGGGAAATAGTACTTTCTGCTGCGTATACACGTTAGCCGGGTGAAGGTCAATGCCAACATGCAGAAATCACTTACTACTTGAAAATACTTTTTGCAGCGTTTACACGTTGGCCGAGCGTAGACCAAAGCCAACGTGTGGACTATTTGCCGTGCCTTACCATTCCTTGCCGCTAGCAGGAGCGCCAAGGGCAATAAATACGCTTGCTTTAGTTTGCCGAACGTGTGGACGGTAGCGCTTGCCTTGTATCAATTTGTCTACGCTCGCGTTGGCCTACGCTCAGTCAAATGTGTATTCGGGGCTCTAGGTTAGTTAGCTAAGTATAGTGCCCGCAAATCTCGTATGAAGCTTGCTGGTTGCCTTAAGCGCACAACAAGTTGCAAATTGATTTTCAAACGAATGGTTCCGATAGAGCTACAGCTTCATTAATGAACAAAATATTGAACGACATGTCTTTTTATATGTATGTTAAGTTATCTGTAAGTTTATGATATATTATTACTTATCATCATCATCATTGCAGCTGTAGTACGTCCACTGCTGGACATAGGGCTCCCTCATGGATTTCCAGGTATTGCGGTTGGAAAGCCAACATCCACCGTCGACCTGCGGTCTTCACCAAGTCATCTGCCCATCTTGTAGGTGGACGTCCTACGCTGCGCTTACCGGTCCGTGGACTCCACTCGAGAACCTTTCGATCCCATCGGCCATCTGCACTTCGAGTTACATGGCCTGCCCATTGCCACTTCAACGTGCTAATCCGTTTGGCTATGCCGGTGACACGAGTTCTTCTACGTATCTCCTTATTTCTGATTCGATCGCGTAAAGAAACCCCGAGCATAGCCCTCTCCATAGCTCGTTGAGCTACTCTGGGCTTATTTATTAGGTTAGTAGTGAAGGAATACGTTTCATCACTAGTTGAAGACTTTCGTCTTCAGGCACTGAGGTACGAGTATATTGGACGAAATATTATTATTATATATTATTAATTAACTTACATTTATTATTTTATCAGGAACATATTTAATTATATCCTTTAATATAAATTCGAATGTAACAAGCCGTGTTGACCGAATGGTATGTACCCCCGACTTTTAATCGAAGGTCGTGGGTTCGATACCGGCCGTGAACCAATGGATTTTTCTTTCTTGAAAAATGTTAGAAGAACCCCGCGAATTTAGAAACCCGCGGCTTAGTTAGCTTCAGACGTATTGACCTGTTCTTTCCTCTGACTAACAGCTGACTAAGCTGAGAGGATGGTATAGGTGCTGGGCAAGCCTAATCCATCAAACAATGTCCCAGGCACTGCAGCGTCCCGTACAGCATGATTACCAGTTGCTGACGCTTCATAAATCGTCTATAATGGATGCAAAGGCCTTACTTTTTTCTCGAATGTAAACGGCCTTTTGTCTAACAATACTATCTACTGACTCTCGGAGGGTAATTTTGAGATCGCCGAAAACGTGCCTGCAATAGTGATGACAGATATCTACAAAGATTTTATGATCAGTTGTGATCAGTCAGACCTACATTAGACTGCACGCGCCGACTGGCTATAGCAATGTTCAATTTGATTTTAGAAGCTGGATTTACCTCCTAGATTAAATTAAATAAATAAATGAATAATTAATGCACATCAGGGTTTCTTGTTTATATCCTCTTATATTTTACTATAAGATAGTGTATTATGGTTAGTGGGACTCTGGCGCGTTCTAGCTCAAGTTAGGAGCAAATTGCGTCTTCTTCTGTAAGGAGGCCAAGACACACTTCGAGTCATTGAGCCAGCGGAGTAGCAGTAAGAAAAAAGTTAAATATAATATAAAATAATAAAAATTTTATTTTGTGTCATATTTAAAAGATATATTTTATTTACATTATGTTACTAAACAAACAGATTATAAATTATTGACAGAAAATTTTGATCGTCCCTCAGCATAGATAAACTATAATAATTATAAGAACCCTACCATGGCACTGGTTTTCAGTGACGCCAGTTTATGCTACTGTGCGGCATGACGCATAAATGCAACTTACTAAGCTAGACAAAAACACAAAACAAATAATAATTATTAAACATCTATAATAAATAACTACACCTATCCTAGGCAGTTTACAAGTAGGTAACCTACTTATATACCTTAACCTAACTGGAGTCTTATTTAAACGACTTCAAAAAAAGGAGGAGGTTCACAAATCGTCTCTATTTTTTTTTAATCTTTGTTACTTCAGAACTCCGTCGTTTATGAACCGATATGGAAAATTCTTTTAGGATTCGTATAGAATCTATACCTACGGTTAATATTCGGTTCATAAACGATGGAGTTCTGAAGTAACAAAGATAAAAAAAAATAGGTATATATAAACTTTGAATTAAGTCCCATTTTGAAAACTCAGCTCTGATGATGGGATCCACGATAAATCGAGGGAAAATCGAATGTAATAAGCATATATATAGCGATTTGGGTATTTTCAGCAACATTTTAGATTTTCTCATTGAAGTCGGTTTTGTTGTTGACAAACTAAATAATTATTATCCCGACGTTTCGACAGGATTGCACGATCACGACCAGCTGGTGCAATCCTGGTAAATACGCGGTAAATACCCGATATTCCAATATAGTAATAATATTGCCTAACTGGACGTCGCTTTACCCACCAAGCAGCACCGACATGCATTTGTTTTAAAATTGACACATGACATGATTTAAAAATAATGTAAAAATTTTTTTTTTTAACATGAAAAATTAAAATGAAAAAGCATTTATTACAGCAAAAAGAAAATAGTATAAAATACAGCAAAACTTATGCTAAAACTTAAAATTAACATCATTACTGTTTAAACAATCATAAATTATTTCTCTATTGTTTCTATCATAGGCATTATATTTAGAACACAATCGTTTATTAAAGGTTTTAAGTTAATTAAAACTTTTTTCACTTTCAAAATTAACGTGAGATATACTATTAATTTTGTAAAAACGGGGATTGCACACGTTGTATTGTAACGTCGAAGGCCGACACGTTTCGATTTTTCAAGAAAATCATCATCATGGGATTGAATGCCCGTCCGCGCGTGGGGCCGACACATACTCTATATGACGATACGTGTCGTGTCGGCCCCAGACGCGGACAGGCCGAGTGATATGTACCCTCGACTTTCAATCCGATGGTCATGGGTTCGATACCAATGGATTTTTCTTTCTTGAAAAGTATATGATGTGTACAATTAACACGTGCTACAGTGAAAGAGAACACCGTGAGGAAACCCGCGGCTTAATTAGCTCGCGACAGGTTTGCAACAGGCGTACATATATATCGCGATCAACGCTGCGACAGGCGTAATTTCGCGATCATCGTTGTCAGTGGTCAATTTTGTACTATAAAAAAGCAAAAAATTTACTTTTGAAAGCGACAATAACGAGATATATGCCTGTTGCAAACCTGTCGCGAGATACGTAATCAGCCTGCCGTTCAGCATGAATAACTAGTAGTTGACGCGGTTAAATCATCTAGTAACGAGGCATTAGTTTATGAAACTTAATTCGAACCTTAACCCTCAAAACTCAATATCTGATCCCACTGGTCCAACAACGAACCCAGATATAGTAAAAGCACGTGTAAAATTAGTTAAAAATCAGCCGAGTGCGAGTCTGACACGCGCACGAAGAGTTCCGTACCATTATTCAATCAAAAGCACGTTTGTTGTATGGAAGCCCCCCTTAAATATTTATTTTATTCTGTCTCATCATTTCAGTCATATAACATCCACTACTGTATATAGGCCTCTCATTTCCAAAACGGGTAGTTGCCATACACACCACGCTTGGCAGGCGGAATGGCGAGCGCAGTACGGGATGTTGATACACAAAAGACGCTGCTGCCCATCTTCCGGAGGTAACCCTTAGCAGGCTCTTACTGCATCCGCGGGCAAGAGAAAGGAGGGGTAACATTCTACTGCCGGCACCCCACGGCAATATTCTGTCTATTATCTGTGAAATTTTCAACTGTCTAGCTATCACGGTTCATGAGATACAGCCTGGAGACAGACAGACAGACAGACGAACAGCGGAGTCTTAGTAATAGGGTTCCGTTTTTACCCTTTGGGTACAGAAACCTAAAACATCCTTAAGCACATTGTCAAGGCGTTCTGAGGGAAAGTTTTCACGTTAGAAATACTTGAAAAGTCCATTACACGGATGATGGCGCAAGCATCTACATTTGCACGGAAATGTTGTAACTTGTTGTCTATCAGAAGGGTGGTTCATCATCATCATCATCTTTTCAGCCGTAAACGTCCACTACTGTACACAGGCCTCCCTCATGAATCTCTATGTGGGTTTGTTGCCATACTGACTGATGCAGTAAGAGCCTGCTAAGGGATGCCTCCGGAAGATGGGCAGCATTTTTCCGTGTATCAACATCCCGTACTGTGCTCGCCAACCCAAGCGTGCCCAAGCACCAAGCGTGGTGAGTATGGCAACTACCCCTCATGGAGATCCATGACGGAGGCCTGTTCAGTAGTTGGCTTTTCACGGCTGGAATGATAGATAGATAGATAGATAGATAGATAGATAACACTTTATTGATCACCACATGTAACAAAAAATATACCGAGGTATAAAAACAAGCAAAAATATAATAAAACAATTTTGGGCAATTCAACGGGCGGCCTTATCGCTGGAAGCAATCTCTTCCAGGCAACCAATGATGATGATGAAACAGTTTTTGTTTTGGTTTAAGCCGTAGTTTTCGACTTATTTACATAAACGTTAAAAAATAGCGTTTTCCCCCATCTCCGAACTTTGCACAGATAAACAACTGAAAACTTTATTGCTAATAGAAGTGTATGTAAAAAATACAGGAAAATTACAGCGAACTCTCTAATTTGCATGGTATTTTAGAAATCATCGAATGTGTAAAAAAATCTACATCAGTTCCGCTATCAGGCAAGAGATGGCGCTGTCAAGGTTCTCCAACAAATATAAACAGCCTTTATTATAATATTATTTTGTACAATGGCACGGAACCCTCGGTGCGCGAGTCCGACTCGCTCTTGGCTGGTTTTATTTTTATTTTAAGTTGACGTGTCTATGTTTTATAATTGCAAACTATGTAAATAAATTAATGTATTTCTGAATTTCTGATGGAAAATCTAATAATAGCTACGCTACTGCTGCCACATGATAAAACTGTGTAGGTACTACTTAACCTTTGACTTGTTTATAATTACAGACATAGCTCGAGATTTCATCAAAAAGGCATCTTGCAATTGCTAACTTGAAAAAATATAATTTCAGTGAACCCGACTGTTTGGAGTAGCGGAGCCGCTTGCGATGGATCACGAAGTTTTGGAACTTTCTAGACGCACAACAGATTGTCGCTCTTGCAACTTCACTGTTCGCTAGAGAGGTAAAGATGAGGCTTGTTTAAGATAGATAGATAATTTCTTTATTTGTGTTAACAAGCATAGAAAACATTGATTAGGTACATACAAAAAATAAGACAAAAATAATGAAGCCATGCTTGAGTCACAAAAAGGTCTCAGTCTCAGCTTAATGTTGGCTATGTTAACCAACGCTGGTCTTCCGACTGAGCCGTTTGGTGGTGTCCAGTGCATGTGCAACGTATGTAGTGAGCAAGGTGGTCTGATGATACCTAATCAAGTACACTCGGCTCATGCCATTTTTAACCGACTTCAAAAAAAGGAGGAGGTGCTCAAGTCGTCTTTAGGGATTTGTAGTATAACAAGAAACCCTAATAGTTTCGCTTTGTCTGTCACCGGCTTTGCGAAGATACTATTAGTCCTAGAAGGTAATTTTGTAATGTTGCAATACAAAATAACAACGCCGAGATAACTCTACAAGAAAATGCTGAAAATAAAATGAAATAAATACCTCCCATACAAGGTGAAACGGTTTTTTTTCTTGATTTTCCCATCGTGTGGGGTACCATTGACCACCATTGATACCATTCACCAATCACTGAGTTATAAAGAAATATACCATTTTAATTTCCTTTACCTCCTGCCGTGGGGTGCCTGCAGTAGAATGTTACCCCTCCTCTCATGCCCGTGGATGCAGTGAGAGCCTGCTAAGGGATACTTCCGGAAGTTGGGCAATAGCGTTTTCCGTGTATCAACATCCCGTACTGCGCTCATCAATCCGCCTGCCAAGCATGGTGAGTATGGCAACTACCCATGGAGGAAAGCTTGTGTTCAGCAGTGAACCTTTTACGGCTGAAATTATGAAATTATTACAAAATCCATTTTTTTAAAATGTTCTTAAATGATGAAAAAACCAGACAAGTACGAGCTGGACTAGCCCGAGGGTTCCGTAGGTATGTAGGAACATAATAATTATTATAAATTAGCTAACCTGATTTTGTAAAAGTTTTGAAAATGCACAAAAAAATTCGGTTACCCATCCAATTTAAGACCGCGCGTAGGGTTGCTTAACCTCGATAATTGATTTCGTACTTTTTTTAAGAATGATTTCGAATGTCGAAACATGCGTTTTTTGCGGCATAAACGGTCCTATCTTTTTTCAGGTTAACTTAGATCGAAACATTCGTCTGTTTTTCTGGAAGAAGTGGAGGGAGGCCTTTGCCCAACAATGAGATGATTCGGGCTAACATTAAAAGTAATAGTCACTTAGAATATAGTTTTTTTCACAGCTTAAAGAGACTGTAGATTTAAGTACCTACATGGTTTTATATAATTTCAACTCTATACCTCTACACGTTCTAGAGATAATGGGTCTTGACAGAGCGACAGATGGACAGACAGACAGACAGACAACACAGTGGTCCTATAAGGATTCCGTTTTTTTTTTAGTTTGAAACCTTAAAAAGGCTGAAAAATACTATTCCGTCTTCTCCTAGGTATATGTATTCCGCCTACTCCCTTTCATAAATCGTATGGGTACACAGTAGATTATACCTATTTATTTAGTGAATTAATAAACTTAGGGTACGTAGAGCGACCTTTAGTTCATGAATATTGAGCTAACCACGGCTCGCTACATATTCATACAAGCCACGAGACGGCACACCTTAGATACGCTGAACTTAAGATGGAGGGATTTGGAGGTACCATTTCTTAGTTATAGGAGGAAGTTGGACTGGCTGAATATAATTGTATTTTAATCGACTTCGAAAATGGAAGAGTTTTTTTATCACTGGAGGAGGTTCTCAAGTCGTCTGTCTTTTTTAATCCTTGTTACCTTAGAACTTTGTTGTTTAAGAACCGATTCGAAAAATTCTTTATGAGTTCGACTAGATACAATCACTTTAAACTCAGTTCTGGTGATGGGAGCCATGAGGAATCGAGGGAACTCCTCAAATGTTGTGGGTAAACATATTTTAGTTTAAGGTCATTTGCATTCTGAAAGTATGATTTGCTGAAGGGAAGTGATGAAAATAAAATCGGGCAAGTGCGAGCTGGACTCGCCCACCGAGGGTTCCGTAGGTATGTAGGAACATAATAAATATTAAATTAAAAAATTTAAAGATTCGGTCACCCATCCAATTTATGACCGCGCGTAGAGTTGCATAACCTCGATGATTGATTTCATATTTCACGATTTTTTTTATGATTCCATTGCAAATGTACTTATAGTTTTCGGATTTTTCTCTGTATCTACGGTATATCGCCTTACCAAATTTTTGTTAGTTCTAGGTCTACGGGAAGTAGGTATGAATGAACCAATGTTGATTTCTTTGAGAATGTCAAAACATGCGTTTTTTGCGGTATAAACGGTCGTATCATTTTTTCAGGTTAACTTAGAATATTGATTTCACAGCTTCAAGAGGCTGTAAATTTGAGTATAAGGTTTTAGTTTTAACTCGATACCTCTACACGTTCCCGAGATAAATGGTCTTGAAAAATCGACAGACAGACAGACGGGCAACAGAGTGATCTGTTTTTTTCCTTTCGAGGTACGGAACCCTAAAAACCACTAATGGTTATCAGAACTCTTCAATATGGGAGTGATGACTTCGAAAGATTTTTTTTGACAAAATTAACGAATCAGTTGTTGAAAAATTAAAGAATTATTAGCAAGGCACATTATGTTTTATCAAAGATTTGTAAATAAATTATAAAATCAGATGAGAGACATCTATAAAAAAAGAAAAAAAATAACCTGTAGTGCCCACTACCCCCAGTTCAACTTTGGTCCCTTATTTTAACCTTTCACTTTCTACTAATCATCTAGTACCCATAACACAAGCTCTACTTCATTTTCATCATTTCAGCCGAAAGACGTCCACTACTGAACACACGCCTCCCTCATGGATCTTCATGAGGGGTAGTTGCCATACTCACCACGCTTGGCAGGCGGGTTGGCGAGCGCAGTACGGGATGTTGATACACGGAAAGACGCTGCTGCCCATCTTCCGGAGGTATCCCTTAGCAGGCTCTTACTGCTTCCACGGGCATGAAAGGAGGGGTAACATTCTACTGCCGGTACCCCACCGCCAAGCCCTACTACAGCTCTACTTACTTTGGGGCTTAATGGTGATATACATATATACATATTAGTGTGTGTTTACTTATTTTTATTTATTAATTAATATTTATTTTAATAACATAATTTATATGAATTCAATAATAGATTACTTATTGGGATAATTACCAGGATAAACATTCCCAATAATAAAATACTCACAAATTCACGGAATCGTTCAAGTGAGCGCTTCAACTCCCGAAGTGCAATAATTTCACAATTTGATTTCTCTATCAATTAGAGCGCCCTCGGAAATAATGAGTCACAGTTACAGCCTTCAGGTCTAGTATTCCCGAAATTTAATTAAAAGTAGGTGCTGAAACGGGCTCACGTGGAGGGTTTCAATTTGCAAGCACTAGCCTTAGCAATTACGATCGCACCCCGAGGCACTGCCACTTGCCGCTCATATTTTAATTGGGACCAATTTTTGAGTGATTGACGATTTCTACGCTATGCTGGCATTTTTTAGGCAACACTATGCCTGTGATGTATTAATAAAACATGTTGGCTTAAGTCTTTTTTAAACTTTCGCGATCACAACACATTATTAAAATATGGGACTATCGGGTATTTATCGCGTAATTACCTTTATTTTATTCCCGACGTTTCGACCGGATTGCACCTGGTCGTGGTCGCGGGGAGACTCTGGAAGTCTCCCCGGACTCTGGAAGTGGAAGTCTCTGGGGAAGTCTCCCCGCGACCACGACCAGGTGCAATCCGGTCGAAACGTCGGGAATAAAATAAAGGTAATTACGCGATAAATACCCGATAGTCCCATATTTTAATAATATGTTGGCTTAACATCGTTCTCTCATCTACTTCTGCTGAGGCTAAACAATTTCACGCATGTTGATAAGGACACATTACCCACCTAAAACTACAAGGTGATAATAAGGTATATAGATATAGGCGCTACAGATGTTTAAATAGCAAAGCAGGACAATTCCTGATGTAGGAAGCAGTAAAAATAAACCTACCGTCTACTACGTGCAACTAGATTAGCCAAAGCTCACTATCATTTCAGCCATAAAACGTCCACTGATGAACACAGGCCTCCCTCATGGATCTCCATGAGGGGTAGTTGCCATTCTCACCACGCTTGGCAGGCGCGTTGGTGAGCGCAGTATGGGATGTTGATACACGGATAGACGCTGCTGCCCATCTTCCGGAGGTATCCCTGAGCAGGCTCTTACTGCATCCATGGGCATGAGAGGAGGGGTATCATTCTACTGCCGGCACCCCACGGCGGTAGCTCACTATGATTCTATGATAAAGTCACAGATTTTGTTTGCCGTTAGAATAATTGCACGTGTTAAACTAATGGCCCGTAATGCAGAAGCAATTAGCAAATGGCTGTGTACAACCGCCATTCAAGTGAAAAGCACATAACAGTCCGATAGCTTAGTTGGGTCGCCCCTGTCGTAGTCCACGTTACTGTCCACGAACTCTGTTCATCAGAAGTCTTTACTAATTCGCACTAGTACCTACCTACCTACTTGACTAAAGTAAACAATCCCTTAATTCTAGGAAATAATCTATTAGCGGGAATAAAAATACAAAAAAAAATAATTTGCTTAAAGAAGGTTTTATGAACCTTAATTATATTAATAATCTTAAATTCTAAATACAAAATTATCGGGCAGAATTTAAAAAGAATTTAGAAAACGAACGTCCTTTTCTGAATAAGGAGGTTTTGAGAACACAGTTTAACTGGTATCGTAAAACCTTATTCCAGCCGTACTTAAATTCCAATTTTGCCTTGTATTTTTTCGGCTAACTCAGCTGAAATTCTACCATCACCATGATTGATGCGACAGTGTCCTAATTAGGAGAGGCGACGTCAATCAACTAAAATCCAGTGGGAATTCAAAATGAGCCCGCCCCGATCAGGTCATCTGTCTAATGCCCGAGCATTTACAAGGGAAATTCTTCGGGCAGATTGAAAAAGGCCACCTAATTTATAGGTTCGCTGATTACGATTCAAAATTGGGGAGGGTAAACCAGTGATTTTTTTTCGTCCAATTAGGTATAATGTACAAATATATAATTGGATTGATTTGGTTAGATTTAACGTAATTTTATTTGATCACTGAAAAGTGAAAGTAGGACATTGGTCTGTTTTTATTAATTTTATAGATCGTTTATAAACTTCGCTATATATTGAAACTTGGTTAAACGATTCTCATCATTACCGCTGAAAGGTCAATTGAAAATAACTCGCGTAAAAACACCTAAGAATTTATAAAAAACCCAGTTGTACGATTAGCTTTTAAACTTTTGTTTTCTAGCTAAATGCGACTTAAAAATACGTTAACTTATTCAAATATGAACACCGTTTACCGTCATAAACTTCCTGCCAAACTGCCTGCAAACTTACCTACATATTTCTCAGTTTTCCAGGAAATAGTTTTCCACAATGGCAACGCCAGGTACCAAGCTGCATAACATATTAGGTCTCATTTTCTTTCCATTTCAGCCATATGAACCTGTAAGTTATGTATTATGTCCCAGTTGTTATGTGCCCTCCTTGCGGTTGCGACCAGGATAGGTATTTTTGAATCGCTCACATGGAAAACTCAACTCAAACTTCCGGGAAAACTGCTAGCCATAGACAACACATGCTTAGCATTATCCTCAGAATAATAATCCATGACTGCGTTCCGCTTAGCATCCTACCAAAGCATAAACAGTCTGTCTTTTTTTTGTCAAATGCAAATATCATTTTGAAATTAAACCCTATTATATTTTTTTATAGATTTCGATTGCCGTACTTACCTTATCATGAATGACTGACACGATGATGGTTGAGACCACTAGTTTCAAGAGAAAATTACGTCAAACAAATAGGTAGGTAGGAAATCGCGCAAAACTTTATAAGCTCTGTGAAGTTAACTTCAACGGCTGCGAAGTACCTACACAGTTTTTAAGACGTTGTTGAGGGGAAGGAAAGACACAAAAGATGAAGAGGGGCTCCGTCTGTGAGAGTAGGGGAAGCTGGCGAGATTTTTGGCGTATTTACTTTATGTCCAGCACATATTTTGTTTGATTTATTTATATATAAATCTAATACGAATATATTTAATAAACATTATTATATTTAATGTCATGTGTCTCTTTTCCTCGACTTCCTGCTATATGAGTTTCAAAACTAACCCCAGAACAATCGTTTTTCTGCAAAATGCAAACGTAATGTGGTCCGTACAAGAAAGAAAGATTTCTATTTATGGAACACAAAGGAATAGTTAACATTTGAAGCATAGGGAAGTAACCTGGAAGTTGCTACTTGCCCGTATTAAAATGGTCAGCACACCATTTAAATGTTCAGGCATTTGTATTGTTTTTAATGCAAGCTCTTTATGGTTCGTGATCGTAACAGATGAATGGAAAGACCTTTGTGTTGAGTGCCCATTTGGTCTCCGAAAAACGATTGTCCGAAAATCACAATCAATAACAAGTGTCTCCGAAACATCACCAACATACACAGCACTCTACAATAATAATATAGTTAATAATTATGCAAGGTGTGTTAGAGATGCCGGCAGTAGAATGTTGCCCCTCCTTTCTTGGCCGTGGATGCAGTAAGAATCTGCCAAGGGATACTTCAAAAGATGGGAAGCAGCGTCTTGCCGTGTATCAAAATCTCATACTGAGCTCGCCAACCCGCCTGCCAAGCGTGGTGAGTATGGCAACAACCCCAGTACTTGTATCTCCAAGTCCATGAGGTCTTTGTCCAGCAGTGGATATCCTACGGCTGTGATGATGGTGTGTTTACCTAAGAACTGCATAGTGATGGTGAATCGTATATTCGAAAAACAAAATGAACGCAGAATTTAAACCGACTTTCAAAAACGTACGTTTTGTGAGTCACAAGGTTTTTGGAACACAGTCATCATTTCAGCCATAAAACGTCCACTAATGAACAAAGGCCTCCCTCATGGGTCTCCATGAGGGGTAGTTGCCATACTCACCACGCTTGGCTCGCGGGTTGACGAGCGCAGTATGGGATTTTGATATAAGACGCTGCTGCCCATCTTTCGGATGTATCCCTTAGCAGGCTCTTCTGCATCCACGGGCATGAGAGGAGGGGCAACATTCTGCTGCCGGCGCCCCACGGCTAACAACTACAACTAACTGAAACACAGTAATACCACAGTAATATCTACTGGAATCGTAAAACCCAAGTCTTTATTCCTGCCAGTGTAGATTTGTGTTATAAGTATAATTATTATTACACATATCCACGGTTTAGTTTTTGATTAGAAATTGGGTATTAAACGCTGACAAACACCAACCCCTGAAGGTAAATGAAATGAAACATACCGAAGCTTCCGTGGGGTGCCAGTAAAATGTTGCCCCTCCTCTCTAGCCTGTCGATGCAGTAAGAATTTGCCGATGGATACCTCCGGAAGATGGGAAGCAGCGTCTTGCCGTGTATCAACATCCCGTACTGAGCTCGCCAAGTTGCGTGCCAAGCGTGGTGAGTATGGCAACAATCCCTTATGACCAGTACATGAGATCCATGAGGCTGTGCTCTCGGATCAAGTCACGGCGAAGTGTCATGCAATAAAATAACCACATTTCCGCTCGTCATAGAGCTACGCCACAACGAAATTTACGGTATTTGTCAATGATAAATGCCATATTAGGTATGTATGAGTATAGTCTGACAAACTTACGTCGCATTTTTTTTGTTTTAATTTTCATCAATACTAATCAATATCTATAGTTGCCTGAAATAAAGATTATATTATATTATTATTACAATTTATTTTATAGAACGTTTTACTTACGTGTTTGGTTGAATTGGTTGTTTTGTGGCGATGATGAAATTTGTGAATGAATGTAATCTATTTATCGTTGTATTCGTTGTTCGACGAATAGATTAATCAAATCCAATCCATTTATTGAAACTTCTTTAGAACTTGAATTTAGTCCATACGTATTTATTTTACTTGGAGCATTTGAAGCATTAAGGCTGCGGTCACGGAGTTAGCGGCGCGTTTCAAATCTTAAAGGCTCGAGCAGACCGGATGCGTATGCGTAGACGTAAACGTAGACGTGCACGTACCACTGAGTTGTAATGTATGGAACTGTATGAGACACGACACACCGCTTGCGTAACGTGGACGTGCGCGTACACAACCGATGTCACCGTGTGTCATACATTACAACTCAGTGGTACGTACGTGCACGTCTACGCATACGCATCCGGTCTGCACGAGCCTAGGAACTGGTCCTCAAGGCAGCGGCGGTGTACGAGCGAAGCGCGTCTGACAAGCGGTGCCCGCACGTAGTGTTGCAATATTTTATTTTTATACTAGCGACCCGCCCCGGCTTCGCACGGGTGCAATGTTGATACTAAATATACTACAGAATATACCATCGCGGACTTTTTTTGTAGACGTTTTTAAGGTGTACAATACTGTAGTACATTATTTTGATCTATCTCGTAGGGTTCAGCCAGCGTTTGCAATGTGAGCGAAAAAAAATGTGTTTATTTACTACACCACATTAGAAATCTTTAAAAAATATCAGTGTATCTCTACTATATTGTGCATGTATTATACATAAAAACCTTCCTCTTGAATTACTCTATCTAATAAAAAAATCCGCATCAACATCCGTTGCATAATTTTTATGAACTAAGCAAATATAGGGTTAGGCAGACAGCGGGAAGCGACTTTGTTTTATACCTACTATGTATGTATATTGATTGATGGATGACAAACTGACCGGCAGGGTGATTACGTATCTCGCGACGGGTTTTGCAACAGGCAATTGACAGCAATATTGCTGTCAAATGTCAATTCCTTGCTAATACAAAAATTGACATTTGACACCAATTTTGCTGTCAATTGCCTGTTGCAAAACCTGTCGCGAGATACGTAATCACCCTGCGGGGGCGTCGTCCACAGGAGCGTCGGCCACTAGGTCTAGGGTTTTGGGCCTAAGCCACAAAATGTTTTAATATATTTAGACATTTTGTTCACGAACAATGACACTCATTTCCCATAAACACAACACTACGACGCTCTACCACCGCGCCGCGCGATCTGTCCACTGACTTAGGCATCGTCCTAATAGAACGCGACTAAGCTACCATCGCAATATCGCGCGATTTTCAATCGTACGAATCCGCGATCAAACATACTGATATGGAATAGGTGTCCTAACCGGCATTCGCGCGATGCGGACGCGCGACTAGAATGTTTTATCGCGACCACACGATGGTCGCATCGCTTACTCGCGCGATAGTCGCGTAGTCGCGTTCTATTAGGACGATGCCTTCGTCTGCGTTGCCGCGCCGCTCGTGTTATTCAAATTCTACGTACCTATTTAGATTACCTTGTATTTTTATTGTCTTAGCTTTAGTTGTTTTTGGTAATGTTTGTCATATTTTAAATTGATCTATAAGTTGACTTGTATATTAATTCTTCAACATTTTTCTCTTCTTTTTCTCTTATGCACATAATAGAGTAAGCTATGTACACTTCAATTGTCGTCTGTATCAGATCAATACCTATATGCATGTGTTTTTTTTATAGTTTGTAAATACTTTCGATGTCAGTGTACTTTTAATAAATAAACTACCGCTACCGCTCTTCATGCGGAAAAAATACCATACAAAAATATATTTTAGTAGTAAAATCTATCAATACATAAATAGGTCATAATAAACACACATAATAAATGAATTCGTTTATCGAATAGAAAGCCTGCTTAGCCAATTTTTCAGAATAGATTTGATACTAAGTAGACTCCCATCAGCTGTGATTGTGTCTGTAGGCTGTTATGTACTGCCAGACATCAATAAAAATAAAAAATACATTAATTACATTTGTCATAAACTACTCGTAATAAACAAGCACATTTATTTATCATGCATGACACAGGGCAACTGACGGCAACACTGTTCTGCACTTGCTTTTGTGGGTTCGGTACTCGAAGCGGATACCTCTTTCTATTTTCTGTGGTTACCCTACCTACTGTACCACAGAGGTCGTGCAAAGTCAGCGTCACGTAGGTACCAAATACAATACCAAAGAATCTCATTAAATTAAAGTGTAACACCAAATTAGAGTTCCTATAGCTATCACAGCTGCCTAATATCATCTACATAATCAGCAGATTAGCTGTAATATCTAATCAGGAATTCCGATGAGCTTTCCAGCGCACCGTTCAAGGACAAAGGGAGGTATGCTAAATTATATTACTTGTTACTAGTTGTTCGCTACGAACTTAGAACGAGCGAGGGACTTCTTTCAATGAAGTCTCATTGCATTTGATTGAACTTGATTTTACGTAGCGATCTGGATTTGGATTGTTGTGTGTGATCTATCGCGTAAAGTTCATGCATCCAGTAAGACACAAAACAAATTATACTCCAACATTATCTTTTATTTGCCGTGGGGTGCCGGCAGTAGAATGATACCCCTCCTCTCATGCCTATGGATGCAGTAAGAGCCTGCTAAGGGATACCTCCGGAAGATGGGCAGCAGCGTCTATCCGTGTATCAACATCCCATACTGCGCTCACCAACCCGCCTGCCAAGCGTGGTGAGTATGGCAACTACCCCTCATGGAGATCCATGAGGGAGGCCTGTGTTCATCAGTGGACGTTTTATGGCTGAAATGATGAATCTCATTAAATTTTAAATTTCATCAAAAAACGATCATCCAGAAGTTATCCTCCGACAAAAAATGCGGACATACATAAATACAACCATTCAGCCGAAACGCTAGTTTACGCTAGTTTTATAGTCCGGTAACGTTGTCATGGCCATCTGCGGTCAACTACATATTATAATGTCATTTCGAAAAAAAAAAAGAAACGCTAGTTGCCACTAAGAACTTGGTTCGCTTCGCTCACTCGTCCGATTACCTATATATAGGTCGGGGTTCTGTACATCGGTACTGGAACTAATTACAAGCTGTTTACAAAGCATTAATTACAAATTTTCATAGGTTAGTAGATGGTGCAATTAAGGCTGTTTGCCCTAGGCACTAAGTGTGTGTGTTAACAGCTTATATTGGTCTATACTCTGGAAATTCCATTGGATAAAGAATAAATAAATTATGTTGGATGCTGCACACAACGCCATCTAGTCTCAAACTAAGCAAAGCTCGTATTATGGAAACCTGATGATTGATAGAATACTTAAATATATATTTTTTTAAATACATACTTATCATACTTGACGACCTCTGTGGTGCAGTGGCCGAAAGTCCGCCTGCAACGCAAGAGGTTGCGGGTTCGATTCCCGCCTCGGGAGTAAAGTCTGTACGATCTGCAGATATGTATTCAGGGTGTTCTGGGTGTTTTTACAAGCTTTTATTTAGCTTGCCCTGTATGTTTGTATGTATGTACATATGTATGTACCTATGTAACTATGTTTGTTCGCGGAATCATGAAACTCAACTTTGAAGCAGATATCTTCAACCAACTGAGCTGAAGTTTTGTATATACATGTTTTCTTTGGATGACAATGCATGGTCAGCTATGTGACGTCACTCTGAATCCAACATGGCGGAACTCCCAAAATGGCGGACTACTTATTTTTAATGTACTCCTATAATATGGGTATGAAATGAAAGGGTTTGCTGAGAATAACTCAATAAATTAAATGACGTCACTCTGAATCCAACCTAATAAAATTAAATTTTGACCCTAGAATCATTTTTACATAACACCAACTAGTAAAATGAGTAAAAATATTAAAAATAAAATACGAATTCCCGATATTTTTCCTTACTAAAACTACTTGTTTTCATGGGCTGAAACCCCCTTTTGGGTTAGTACACTTTACATACAGTATGGATTACTAGATGCTGAAGCTGAAAATAAATCATCACTATATGCACTAAGCTACTCTTAGATAAATTTAGTATTATACGTACCTATTTCTTTATAATACACCCTGTAGACTATTAGGCTATAGGTCCACTGGAATTCATTACACGCTGCTTACAATTTGATTACACATTTTCAGACATCGGGTGTGGATGGTTCAGTAATGGGCAGGTTTGCCCAGTACAAAGCATGTTTGTTAACAATTAGCCTTATTGGTCTGGAGTCTGGAAATTCCTTTGGTCGGTACGTCGGGCCTCGGGCAAATGATAAATTAACACTGTACACCAGGTATCTATCGAGCTATTTACCTTTATTATTGCCCGACGTTTCGACAGGATTGCACCCATCGTGGTCCCGGGAAGACTAAGAGGTAACCGCAGCAAAGCGAAGGCGTCTTTTCAGACTACCCTCACTTGGTCTTCATAAATATAGTAACTTGAGATTAAGGCTGTTTCACACTGGGACAGCACACTACACTAACTGTATCAGCACAGGTTGATTCATACGTCGAGTACACTTGGCTATCACTAGATTCCGCGATAGATACCCGGTTAAATATGTGTTAATAATGTGTCGTGATATGCGAAAGTTTAAAAAAGACTACTGTACACCAGATTACATGACATATTAAAATTACAGAACTATCGTCATCATCATCATGTCAGCAGGGCGTCCACTGTTGGACACGAGCCGCCCCAACCTCCAAGCATTAGTCATGAGGGAATTGTTGCCTTAATTAAAAAATCGGCCAAGTGCGAGTCGGGCTCGCGCGGGTTCCGTATGATACCATTATTTGGCAAAAGAACTTGTTCAAAACATATACTCTGTAAATATTTCAAGCGTCTACCTGTTGCCGTTAATTATTATTATCAAGCAAAAAACGTTAAAAAAGTAACGTTTGTTGTATGGGAAGATATATATTATATTCTGTTTTTAGTTATTTATTGTTATAGCGGCAACAGAAATACATCATCTGTGAAAATTTCAACTGCTATACGGCACAGCTATCACGGTCTATGAGGTACAGCCTGGTGACAGACGGAGGCGGAGTCTTAGTCTATTACTAAGACTCCGCTGTCCGTCCGTCTGTCTGTCTGTCGGTCCCGTTTTTACCCTTTGGGTACGGAACCCTAAAAACTATAATATAATACAATTGGTGGCCAAAGCGATTTCTTCCAGGCTTGTAAGATAAAGAAGGTTTTCATACTATTATAGATGATTTATACAGCGTCAGCAACTGGTACTCAGGCTGTAAAGGACGCTGCAGGGCTGGGACAACGGTAGATGGATTGGCCTTCATCTTTTTCGCTGTGAAACGTCCACTATTGAACACAAGCCTCTCTCATGATCTCCTTGAAGGGTAGTTGCCAAGCTCACCACGCTTGGCAGGCGGGTTGGCGAGCGCAGTACGGGATGTTGATGATACACGGAAAGACGCTGCTGCCCATCTTCCGGAGGTATCCCTTAGCAGGTTCTTACTGCATCCACGAGCATGAGAGGAGGGGATGATCGAGCGGGATTTAAACCTGTTGCAAACCAGTTTCGAAATACGTAGGTAATAAGCACCACTGCGCCAGTTTTGTGCATTCGTGTTGTCACATTGAAAACTATTTCCGACATTACCCTTTTTAATAAAAAACGCCTAATTACGGCATGTGTAAAGTAAAAATGCAAAGAAAACAACAACTCAGTGCAAACTATGTCGAATTGACTGGGCAGAGCGAAACCGCGGAGTGGAGTCGAGTTCTCAACTTTCTTAATTAACTCGTTATTGTGCCGCGCACGAAATACTCCGTAACGATACAATTACGGGAACCGAGTAAATATAGCTCGGAGTTTGTTTATTGCATCACGCCTGTTATTGCGAACTTGAGCTGAAGTAAATTGATAACTTGGCTGTGCACGTTTTGGCCGATTTATTTGGATAGTCCAGTAACACGAGACTATGGTTTAAGGCTGTTCCCTAAGCCGTAAACTACGTGAACGCATAGTTGATTTTGCTACTCCTCCGTAATTAATGGATGAATATCTTTAAAAAATATATATGTTCAATATGTTATATGTTCAATAGAGCCCGATTGCACAATGTCGTTAATACATTTACGTTACCGTTTCAGATCAGCAGCATGCATAACCAACTTAATTATTAACATACATATAACCGGGTATTTATCGCGTAAATTACCTTTATTATTTCCCGACGTTTCGCTTGGATTGCACCAAGCATGGTCCCGGGAAGACTGGTTATATGTATGTTAATAATGTGTTGTGATCGCGAAAGTTTAAAAAAGGCAACCAGACTAGATCCGTGAAGCTAGATTATTTTACTATCTGTTACTAACGTAAAGTATTAGTAGATCTTTAATTGATGAAGAATTAATTCAGGGAAGTATTACCACCATACCTATTTCTGCCGCCAAGCAGTAATCCTACATTGCTGTGTTCCGGTTTAAAGGGTAGGTACCTAAGGGGGGCGGTGAAATTACGGGCACATGAGAACTTACAACTCTGTCTCAGGGTGACGGGCGCAATGCAATGCAGCGTTGGTCACATGCTTAAGCGGTTAACACACTGCCACGCACCACGCTGCATGTAGCGTGTCGATGCACCTACGCGCGTTCTTGCGGGACTGCAGATCTGCATCATCGTGCGGGTTTTTCATGCACTCACGCACGTAGTAGCGGCTCTGACTCATTTCATTCAAAGCTGTTCGCTAGACTGCGGGACTCAACCTTGCGTATCGCCCGCACCTAAGCGCGTGGGTGCATGATGATGATCTGCATGAACGCGCGTGGATGCATTTTCTGTGTGTTGGACTGTGTGTGTTTTCTTTACAAACGGAGATACTTACAAGCAACATTAGAAGACGCATTCACGGAACATGCAGCGTGGTGCGTGGCAGTGAGAGAGTTAACCGCCGTGAACGTGATTATCCTGTATTACGGTTGTAATAGGTAGAGGTTACCGCTTAACATCAGGTGGGTCCGCAGCTTGTCTCGTCATTTAGTCGTTAAGAAAATGGTATGATCCATTATTGACATAGTAATTAAGTTTTATGGTAGGCAGGTAAGTATCACAAAGCTAAGGTTTTTATTTTAACTTAGTAGTAGATTTCTTACTAAATTAGGCAAACCAAGGCCCACTAGCAAAGCTTTCGCGAAATCTCAAGCTCAAATCAAAAGTCATCGCCGACGCTAGCAAAAACCCACTCCATTAAAATTTAAAGTTTTTTCAATGAGAGAGTTAGCGATGCCTTGTTTTTTCCTCCTATCCGTTCGCCCACAAACGAGCCTGTCAGTATTCCCCATTGAAATCGGTCTCCTTTAATTTTGAAGCCAATAAATTTTGTAATCCGCCAACGGAATTTATATCGGCCATTTAATGTCAATGAGACTCAACTCATGAAGCCGGCGGGACTTTTGTCCGGGGGATTAAGGTTAGCAATCACGCGGTAAAGTGGGCCATTTAGGAATAAAACACATTATTATGACCACGGACATCGCAAACCGAGCGGTGGGGCGCCGGCAGTAGAGTAAGTTGCCTCTCCTCTCTTGCCCGTGGATGCGGTAAGAATCTGCCAAGGGTAACCTCCAGATTATAGGCAGCAGCGTCTTTCCGTCTATCATAGTCCAGAACTGCGCTCGCCAACCCGCCGGCCTAGTAAGTACGGCAGCAACGCCTCATAATCTGTACTTGGCGATTCATAAGGGAGGCGTATGTCCAGCAGTAGACGGATGTCCTAAGGCTGAAACGAAAAAAACTAATATCGCAAACCTATATATTTATATAAAAACAACATATTATGTAATAATAATTCTTAAATTTTTACAAAAAAAACGACTTTAGTATCTTATGACGGTGACGAAGACGATGATGATGAAGAGCAACGAAGAATGGAATATACTGACATCATAGCTATCTTTCGATATCCCTACCCTTGAATTTTTTTACATTGAAGAGTTTCGATCATGCCCACATGCTTTGCAGTGCAGTGCCACAGTTAGCTGTAGTTACCTACTAGCTGATTGCTTGCTAATAAGCCATTTCTGGTCACCATATATGCATTATCGGTACAGTGACTACAAACGCTATTAGATTGTAATTTAACGTTAATTTATGTTAAATTATTATGTACCTACCTTTGCAGTATTACCACAGATTACAGAAACTAGGTAACAATATAATGTAAGTAAGTACCTACCTCTTTGACCTATGGTATATTTTAAACTTAAAGTAGGTACATAATAATCCTACTTATTTATTTCGTAAAATACAAGGTAATAAATGAAGTAAAAATTATTAAAGGTAATAGTCATAATCACATACATGGAATTTCAAATACTTACAAATAATAATTCGATATAAATAACAACTATCAATTATACAGAACATATTAAATCACAGTAAACCAAACAAATAAAATTAATTAAAAATAACACATAATAATTTCAATATAATTAGAGTAGGATGATGTCAGTTACAATTAAATTATTAAAGGCTATGAATTCCTCATAGCTGTAAAAGGTCGTATTTTACAATGCACTCCATCCTAAGGTTACCTGGTAGGTACAGGCCCTTCAAGCCTAGGGGCCTTCATGGCGAATCGTTCATAAATAAATAAATAAAATCATGGTGCATGTAGAAAATATTGTACGGCACGGGGAGCCTCAAACACCAAGTGCCTAAGGGCCCTAGACCCTTCATCCGGGCCTGGGTAGATATCGCTCTTTAGCGATAAGGTCGCCAATTTTTTACTTGTTTTCAGTGTGTCTCTTGTTATTATGTGTAGTTCTAGGTGCGCACAAATATTTCAATCGTATTTGAATCTTTGTGGTGTGCAAATCAAAATTCATTGATTTTAAATGTTTGTAATTACAAAACATAGACACGTCCACTTACTCAAAAGAAAATAGAGATAGTTAACAGGAAATTAGGCACAAGAATGAATGTTTCCACGATGTTTTAAGTTTAAGAAGCGATTGGAAAACACACTTTAGTTAACTCTTAGTTAATTTTTTAGAAGTTGGAGCAAATTTCAGCCCTTTCTGAAGCACACATACCGTGTTTATAATGTTAAAATTGACATGATGTTAGGCTCTATCGCACCCCCACAACACTATGCCATAGACATACGACTATGGAAATAATGAAAAATGAAAAAAATGAAAAAGCATTTATTACAGCTAAAAGAAAAAATATAAAATACAGCGAAACTTATGCTAAAACTTAAAAAAATAACATCTTAACTGTTTAAACATTGTTTCTTTTTTTGCTGAGGAATTAATTGTTCTGTGTTATTGGTGACTCCCTCACTAGGCTGAGCCTGTATCGAGGGAGCCGGCTGACGAATTAGCTAGACAACGAATAATTAAATGCTCAGCTGACAGAAATTACAATGAAAATTGAAAATTGAATAGCTAATGTAAACGTAGTTATGTCTGCGAAGTAACTATTTTTTTTTTACTGCATGGGTATGCAGCAGAACTGACAGTAAAGTACTTTCTATCTATACATCTATCTATATTAAATACTCACCTGGCGATTAAGTTCGCCATTCTAAAGCAATTACTACCCATCGTGTCAATATTGTACTCGAAGCTAAGCTATATTCCTAGCTGTATTGTTACCTATAACCACCTAGCTTGACGTCAGAGGCGGCTTTACCTATAGTGCAGGGTGTGCGGCGCACACGGGCGCCGGGTCTAAGGGGGCGCCGAGCGCCCTCTAATGCGACACCTCCAAAGATGCGTGCGTCGCTCGCGCACGGCACCGGCGCACTCAAAGACCCTGCGCCCGTGTTTCAGCTGATGCCGCCGGGCGCAAAGCAAGGCGCGCCACCACAAGCTGCGTCTTTACCTACTCTACATTAGGCTTAGTTCAGATGACCGCGCGGCGACGCGCACTACCGCGCCGTTCAGCTGTTCAGATGGCGGCGGCTTGCGCGCGGCAGTCTAGCGTGAACATTCAGTGGAGAATGGACGTGGAGGAGGCTATTTGCTTGTGGGTTTTATACCGCAAACTGCAACGTCGTCGTCGAAAGCAAAGACGTATATAGTCTTTGGGTTTTGCATACTGGGTGCACCCTATTTTGAGGCAAAGACTTTCTTTAAGCCTGTTTGTGACTTTATATCCCACACTAAGACAACACGAAGATCGGTTTTTCAACTGCTTTTGGATGTCCATTCGAATTAAGATTCCAAATCGCATCTCTTCTTTTAATTTCGTTAGTTATTAAATCAATTGATATCTCGTCCTCCATTTTTTAGTGGCTCCGTGCGTCCGCCCGCCTCAACCCACGCGGGTCATCTGAACAGGTCGATACAGGATTGTAGATCTTAAGCCTGCTTCAAGATCTTGCGCGCGGTGCATGGCGGTGCGCGCGGGAACGCGCGGTGACGCGCGGTCATGTACACAACAACATTGATTTGTTACAATCTCAAAACGCGCGCCGAGCCAACCGCGCGTCGCCGCGCGTTCATCTGAACTTACTCTTACTTTTGTTTCAACGTGAAATCAGCCTTAAAACAGATAATTAAAGATTATATTGGCGCAGAAAAGTAAAGATTACATACACTTCTATATGAATTGTTTCCTATAAATTTTACATACATTTCTGTTAGCAAACTTCGGAGATAAGGATAACGGTCGTTTTTTCAACATTTTTGTTAATAACTCAAAAACGATACTGCTTAAAGGAAAAATAAAAACTGTTTATTAATGTGCAAATGAATACCTTTCATATGATACCCCACACGACCTAGTAACTTCACAAAAAATTTGAAAACCATAAATGCAACCATTTCTCGTCCCATAGCTGCAATTGCCCTCGTTTATTAACAGTAGAGTCAGAAAAATATAAACTGTTTAATAATATGCAAATAATTATCTTTCATATGATACCCACACGACCTAGTAACTTAACATAAAAATTTTGAGATCCCCGCCCGATTTTATCTGCAATCATAATAAGAATATTGCATTTACAGCATTTTCATTTAAGCTATATTAGTAAAAAAGTGTTACCTATCTATATAACCCTACAAAGTTGTGATTTTTTATATATGTTGTAACCCCTTCCTTCCTAAAAAGCTTCTTGACATTTAAAATTGCACTATTTGCACCCGAATTTTCGTATGAAAATATAACTGTATATAATAAATATTCCATTTTGACCCCGCTCCTACTAGGGGGCGCCAGGGGGCTACTGGTGGCACACTGGCGCCACAAGGGCTAGAGCCGCCTCTGCTTGACGTACCTACCTACATGTCACTTGCACAAATTTAATTACATAGCGTGTATGTAGTGCCTATGCATATATAGTTAGTCCTCAATCAAGTTCGATTAAACCACAAAGCTACATTGAGCCCTTGGTTGAGTAGGTATTGTGAAAACAGTAAGATGAAATAAAGGAAATCAAACTGAAACTCCCGGAATAAAAATAAAAATGTCCATTATAATCTACCTTAGGCATGCAAATATTTTGCCCAAAGTTGTACATACCTAAGTTATCAATAAAGACAGCGACTGTACAGCATCCTCCGTGGAGCGTCCGTGTCTAAACCCGTATTGACTAGCGCTTAATAGGTTATTGTTTTCCAAATATCCCAATAATCTTTGATTTACTTACCTACAATTTTTTCTATTATTTTCGAAAGTGTAGACAACAGAAAAAATGGTCTGTAGTTAGATAGGTTTCTCTTATCACCAGCCTTATAGACAGGACAGACCAAGGCCATTTTGAAAGAGTGGAAAAGCACCGGTGGCAAAACTTAGGTTACAAATGGCTTTGATAATTGAGAAAGGGAGTGCTTCAGAATCTCTGCAGTAATAGGGTCCCATCCAGGTGCACTATGCGATCTCAATTGGTAAACCGTTGCTAACCTCTGACGGATCTGTTGGTAGCATCAACATAGATTTTGGTGTTGATGGAGTTGTCGTTTCCAATGTAGCAAGCTTAGTTTCTGTGGTATTAAGTTTCGTTAACGTTTGATTCGCCAGTTCCTTACCAATGAATGTAAAATAATAGTTCAATGAATGGATGTAAAAAAACTTCGTTAAGGGAGGCAGTAGTACCACAGATTACAGAAACTAACAGATACATCACTCCAATACAAAAGCGAAAATACCTACGCTATAATAGCCTACAAAATCGTTGAGATTGCTTTGCTCACCCGCCTCACCTACTTGCAAGTAATCTGTGACGCGGCATCGAATGAGTGGCTAGGATTGCTTCTACGATGAGATTTTTATAATAAAACGAATGTGGTGAAAAAAACAGCTATTTTTATTGGTTGCTCAAATATGATTTAGTTTTTTAAAATGATGGATACCTTTCGATGGTCGAAACGTAGGGTAATTATAAAGGTAATTACGCGATAAATACCCGTTAATCCAATAAAGTAATAATCAGTTCATAAACGACATAGTTCTCAAACAAATAAAAAAATCAGATGGCCTGAGAACCTCCTCTTTTTTTTAAGTCGGTTTAGAAAAGTAGCGACCTTTGTACAGGGAGGTAAGTACCTACCTACTCTCCGTACGCAGTAGTAATAGGTATACTATGGCAGTAGTTATATAATCTTTGATATAACGAACTAAGTACACACCACACTTTACACACCTATACATAAACTATTATATTATATACATATACGTCTGGGAGGCTCCTAATTATTTCATTTTTACACATGTCAGCTCTGGACATGAATGACGCTACTCGCTTTCTCTGGATGGCGTTGAAAGAGTCTACACGGGCTTCTGTGAACCTCTCTGAAGCGCTACGATAGCGCTTCAGGCCCATGAGATGTCTAGAGATATTGTTGTAGGCCATCCTTATACAATCGTGAGATCTTTTAGTATAATTTGTCCAAAGACATGTGTAGAATGACTGTACGATTTAAAAGGGTATAAATTAACTTAGGTAAGTACCCCAAACACTTCCTAAAACTAATTATAATTAGAGATCTGACATTTTTAAAGGAGATGTTTCAAAATGGGCTAGGTCTATGTACCCAGACTGAAAAATTGCGCAAAAATCGGTGATTTCGGAAAAAAATACTCTTTATTTAATTTAAACTAAAATGATTGTTTTATAAATGTTTTAAATACGAGGCATAATTATCACTGGTAACATTTTTACTGGGCAGCCAAGACAGTTTCTATAAATTCTTGTAACTGTCACTGCCTAATGATTTTGACAGATGGTTTTACGTGTTTGAGTTGAAGATTTTGAAGTTTTTTAACAGTAGCTAGGCTCTTAATGTAGTTTACGTAGGTAGCCTGAGGTACTTAGGTACTCGAAAATTGAAATACCTCAGGTTGACTTGATTTAGCTTCTATCATAAATCATTAATTTCACTATTATGTCAACAGCTGTCAAAATGACGGCACCACCTGTATTGGTCCGCCATATTGTTCTACAGTTTTGTGTTGCTCGACTTAGGCTAGTTATTTTTAGGAAAATGCATCAAACGAAGCAACATATTAAAAAACTGATAGTGGGAAAATGTTTAATAAATATTTAGCCATGTTTGTGCACGTGTACACCTAGTTAGCCTGGATTCCATACATTCGTGAAACATCTCCTTTATTAATTTATTTTGCAATCGGCGGATAATTGGGGATTTTAGAACAGCATTAACCGAATAGCTATAATATGTCATTTTAGTGTGATTTTAGTCCGTTATACGTCAATTTAATTAGCTTTAGCTAGGTAGTGCAACAACAGAATCGCCACCACTACCGTATACCCGTAAACGTGTGAGTCAGAATGGCGGGTGTACCTACTTTTTCAAAAATCATTATGTATGATAATCTATGTATACTAATATTATAAAGCTGAAGAGTTTGTTTGTTTGTTTGTTTGCTTGAACGCGCTAATCTCAGGAACTACTGGTCCGATTTAAAAAATTATCTCAGTGTATTAGTTACCTAGCTCATTTATCGAGGAAGGCTATAGATAGGCTATATATCATCACACTAAGACTAATAGAAGCTGAGCACCAATGAATAATGTTTCAAAATCGGGTTTTTTTTTTTCCTTTTGAGAGCTTCCACTGCGTGCGCCGTGTACCTAAACGGTTCAAGTTTCGCAAAAATCATGTATGAATGAAATTGAGAGGGGGAACCCCCTTAAAAGATCTAAAAAAAAGTCCGCGACAGCGTACCGACATCTATCTTTCAAGGTTGGCTCACTATAACCTTTTTAAGCTAACCAAATTTGTTCTAAAATAATGCATTAGGTATTTGCGCAGTTGTTTTTACAAACATGATACAGTATTTAATTTAAAACAAAATTGCCCTTTACATCATTTGATTTCAATGAATATAATTAATGGAATCAGGCGTTACTTTGCGGAAATCCATGACAATAAAATGCAATGAAAATATTAACGTCTTAATATTGACGTCAGGATGGCGGGTGTAATGTTGCGAATCAGCATAGAATAAATATGGGTCAAATCTACCTTATTTTCTACCTACCCGGGTCTCACAGACCCACCAGACATATGTAACTTTATGCCACCGGGCAAGCCGAGGGTTAAAAGGTTAGTCCCCTTTTACGTGATTGCAACTACAACACTTAATTTATCTCAAAACTTATATAATTCCAATTTAAAATTAAATTCAAGAGGAAATAAAAATAAAGTTAGAGGAATAATGAAGAGTGAAATAACCTAGTTTACTACTCGTGTTTTAATAGACAAATCGCGTAAAAATGATGTAAAAATAAACACTTTACTAATTAATACGATTACATAATAACAATGTGTGTAATAGTAGTAATAGTGTTTTTTTAACTTATCTAGGTTCCGAGATTTAACAATTTTTATCAATGGCAATCAACGATACCGCCACGCGCCTTTCGAAAAACGGGTAATTATTCTATCAGTGATATTGCTATGGGAAAATGGTAGGCGTTAAAATTTGTTTTTAGATTTTCTCCATAACTACTAGTTTTTAGCGTTTGATTTCTGATTATATTTTTATGAGGTACATAGAAGGTACATTCTTCTGGTAAATATCAGGTATCTATGAGATATCTATAACCATCATTATCAAAATACAACCGTCGTTCTGACCGTCAGGGCCGTGGAACATTTTATTGTTGAAATTATTCTTTTTTCATGGAGGTACATTGAAAGGTACATTCAGGTACATTGCTGGTACATTCCTTTTATGTAAAACAATAACATACTATATATTGATTTTTTTTAAAAAGAACACCCGCCATTCTGACTCACACCCGTAAAGACTAAAGACTAAAAAAATCTCCTTTACACAATTGTACGACCTATGTCGGTACTACGTGGCTAACGAAGTCCAGGCATAGGGGCCTTCGCCTCAATCACTCGGCTATCTGTTTATGCCTGTTGGTCTACTTCTATTAAACGATCCCATTGGGTTAAAAAACAAAGAAATGGGTACTACTTAGAACAATATATAGCAATAGATATACCTTTTCCATAAGGTAGGTACCTATAGTATCGGTTATCGTGATTATTTTATACGACCCTGCAAAATTACAGCTTTCTAGGCCCCTTCGTAAGTCCGAAGATACAGACAAAGCTAAACTATAATGTTAAAAAAAGAAGTTTTCGAGGCTGGTTATGAAATTGTTATCAGGTCTCTTGAATCCATTGACTGGTCAGACAGATTTCAGAAATGTAGCGATGACGTTACTGCTATGGTCAATTTGTTTTTTTTATCCTTATGAGAAATTATTCAAGAGCACATACCATTAAAATAATCTAGGTATAGTAAATATCCCTTTTGGTATACCAAGGAGTTAATCCGCATGTTAAAAGAAAAACATAAACTGCACAAAAAAATTAAAAAACACAAAACTTCCTTTGGACTTAAATTGATCCGTGACTTTTTGTCCATTTGACTTTGACTGTGTGCTTTTGTGCTAGTTTTTGAAGAGCACTATAGCATTCTGCAACGGATTTGGACCTGGTGTCTGGTCTACCGAGTGCATTCGTAAGTGCTGCGCTATCTGTTAAGAAAAAGAGCGTCGTTTATTTGGCATTGTCTTTGCTTGCAAGGTCGATGTAAGCGGACATCTCTTTTGTCGCTTGCAAAAGCCTGCCAAGCGTTTCTGCCTGGAAGGCTGTAGTCGTTCAGCAATAATATCTTATTATACATTAGTCTAAATTACAGAAGACCAATTGGAGGTTTACACGTCTCGAAACATGCTAGTGACAGATGTAAACCAACTTTTAAGTAATATTATTAGAATCTTCTATATATCTAACACACAAACATACTTATAATTTAAAATCAATAAAAATGTTTGATCATATAAAATACTTACCTAATTTCGAGGATTTTTTCCAAAAAAATATCTGTTCAGCCGCTGCCTGGCCGAACCGACACTTGTGCAGAATAGATCAAGGTCAAATTGCTCGCTTAACTTATTGAAATTGTCACTTGCTCGCCATAAAAATGTATTTTGCCGGTAGTTGGTACCAGCAAGAGGAACATGGATGCTGGGGTTAAATCTTAATGTTTTAAATGGAACATTAAGATTAATTTTATTTAATTAATTTTATTTTATTATAAGTTCAGGAGAGTTAATAGTATTTCAAGTAATTTTTAACAAAAGTGATAAGTCAGCAATTTCACGTCTTTTTACCAGAGGAAGAATATGAAATTTTTTACAATAGTTTTCATAATTTGATGAACTGTATGGGATCTTCAGGTACAACAGCTACTTCAGGTCAACAAAGGTACTTAAGAAATTTGATTTGGATGTGTTCAATTCTATCTATGTAAACATTACCTATGCATGCCGTGACACCCTTTAATTATAAGAGCACTAGATTGGCTTTTAAACATGTAGGTAATCCGATTAATCATGTGTATCTTAAGTTGGGAGTCCATAATAAATAAATAAAAAGGCCTGCAGAAAAAGTAGGTAGTTCAAAGTACAAAAACCGTGGGTAGGTACAAATACCCCTTCTCTAAACCGATTTGTACACAAAATTCAATTTACCCAAACAAACCAGAAGCGCATCACACCTTCGAATATCTAATCTTGAAGAATAATCTTTTACGAATAGCACCAAATGGCTTTGCCATTCAGCTGGTGAATCCGACAGCGGATTGAAAGGACTGAATTCGATATCGCACAGAACAGACTAACTGCGTCGAATGAATGCTCGTAGCAATACAAAGAACTGAATATTAACGCGATACGAACACTGCGCGACTTGAAATGGAACACGTTTAGAATAGTAACTGTTATTGGTACCTTAATCGCATTTTTAGGGTTCCTTCTTGACCAAAATGTTAAGTGATTCTGTTTGTTCTGTCGGCCGTGGGGTGCATGTTGCCCCTCTTGCCAGAGGATGCAGTAAGAATCTGCCAAGGAATGCCACTGGAAGATGGGCATCAGCGTCTTTTCGTGTATCAACAACCCGTACTGCGCTCCCCAACCCGCCTGCCAAGCGTAGTAGGTAAGTATGGCAGTAATCCCCTCATGATCACCTGGAGATCCATAAGGTAGGCCTGTGTCGAGCAGTGGACATCTACTGCTGAGATGATGATGATTAGAAAAAGAACTCTGTCTGTCACAGCTTAACTCAAGAAACTTAATACTTAAGCTATCATCTTGAAATTTGGAATAGTTAAAGATGGGACGGTGTATGATAATAACGCATGGTAAATTAAACGTAGGTACCTACGGTAAACGCAAATCGTAAAGTTGCTATTTTATTGTTTTTAATTTCTTAGGTCAGTAGGGGCGGGAATAATGTGATAGCCTGTAATAGCCTACTGGCGGCAAATTTGTAAATCCGCCACTACCCTCAGCTACTCAGTCGGGTCTTCGCTATGTGTATGTAAAAATAATAGAATAAAGCATGTCATCGAAGTCACGGTGACATTTTCAGTCATTTCACAATTTACACCAAGTTTCGTCATTCCAAAATTACAGTAAAAATAACAAAAAGCAAAATTTCAAGTTAGTTAACTGGAACTCCAAATTCAACGATGCATTTTCGATCTTGCGAGGGTTGCTTCAAGCCTGCTAAACTACGACTGGCTACAAACCAAGACTATGAATGCTATGCGGAGAGCTACGTCAAGTGTTTCTGGAACCTCTGCGACCGCCAGCATAGCACCACCAGCTTTCTGGCGAATGTTGAGGACAGGGGTAAGATAGTAGACTGTCTGTACGCACTTAGAATAGAACTTGGAAGGCACTAAAGCCTGTATTACACTACACGGTATTCAGGGCCCGGTAGTTAGGGCGATTAGGGAACAAGGCTTGCTGGGTCCGCCCTTACTCTTATTACTAGTGTATTATATTATATGTGCTCTTATTACACCACTCTTAGTTAGGGTAAGGGTCCCTGAATATCGTGTAATGTAATACAGGCTTAAGTATTAGGTGCTACAGATTATACATAGCGTTTCTGTAACCTCTAAAAAAGCCGGGGGATGCATTAGAATACGGTTGCACGAATTTAATTATAAATACCTACGGTGCTAGACGAAAGGAGATACCCACTTATATTTCATTATACCATAAAGCTAATGCTTATTTCATCATCATCATCCATCTCAGCCGTAAGACGTGCACTGGTGGACATAGGCCTTCCCTCATGGATCCGCAAGTACTGATCATAAAGGGTTTACGTATTGCTGCTCAGTGTGACCAGATTCTGGTCACACTGTAACTTAGTTCTAAGGCAGTCCTCAGCACGCCCGCACACGCCCGTAAGCATAATAATAATCTTCAGCATAGTATTTTAATACTTTTTCATACTGAAAAAGTATTAAAATACTGAATCTGGTCACACTGTTGCTGCTACCGTGGGGTGCCGGCAGTAGAATGATACCCCTCCTCTCATGCCCATGGATGCAGTAAGAGCCTGCTAAGGGATACCTCCGGAAGATGTGCAGCAGCGTCTATCTGTGTATCAACATCCCATACTGCGCTCACCAACCCGCCTGCCAAGCGTGGTGAGAATGGCAACTACCCCTCATGGAGATCCATGAGGGAGGCCTGTGTTCATCAGTTGAAGTTTAATGGCTGAAATGAATATTGCTGCTGTACTATGGCAAGGAAAAATGTTTTCTTGTCTGCAGATGTCTGCTAGGTTTTTTCTGAGTATAATAAGAATGTAGGTATTTACAAAAAAAAACCGTACCTATTCTATAAATCTCTGTTTTCCATAGTGCAAGCTTTGCATAGTTTGGAACTAGATGATGCTGTCTTTTTTAAACTTTCGCGATCACAACACATTATTACTATATTGGATTATCGGGTATTTATCGCGTAATTACGTCGAAACGTCGGGAATAAAATAAAATAAAGGTTACGCGATAAATACCCGATAATCCAATATATCCAATATATCCTGTATTATTAGAGTAAATAAATAACACTGGACAATACACACAGCATCATCTATTAAGATGATGCTGTGTGTATTGTCCAGTGTTATTTATTTACTCTAATAATACAGGATAATATCTAAATTAATGTTTTCTTTTTGCAGTTATAACTGCTCAGCCAAGAAGACTTTTGGAACACAAAAACCTTCTCTAGACAAACTTCAGTTCTATGAATATACATAAATACTTTATTTACATTTTTATTTTACCTATCATTTAAATTATCCTGCTTTTCATTTAGCACTTGTCTCACATTCATGTTAATTCTGGACTCTGCTATGTAGTTTTGGTATTTCCTCCATTCAATATTGTCAATGTTCAAATTCATCAGTTCCCATATCCCTTTTGGGTCTGATATGTACTTAAATTCAGTTGTACTGTAATCTTTGGGTGTTAGTTCTTCATTCCAAGGGGAAGTGTTTGATAGTAATACTTTAGGTACAGCATGGTAGCAAAGTCTGGCTTCTTTTGACATAACAACAATATCTCCACTGCTGAGAAGTATAGCTGATGGTTTGATGTCTTTAGTTCTGCCTCCGAGTAGAAAGATGGCTGATTGGCCGAAGCTAAAACCAAAAATAAATTAACAATGTTGGACCTATTCACACGGTTGTCCCCAATATAGATAGAAATGAATACATGAAATACTTCTTTTTGGGTTTAATAGATATATTGTATTAATACAGCTGAGTGGTTACCATTTTCGTTGTCAAATAGTTTGTTTATATTTGTATTTTTTTTACTGTAATGTCCTTTTAATTTTGTGGTATCTTCTGTTTATAATATATAAACAAGCATTGGTACGGGGGCACCAGAAAAGGGGCGAAAGCCTCAAAAGGTCACTGAACGTCAAAAATGGCATTTTTGGGTTTTTGGATGTTTTCTGCCATTTGAAGACTTATTTATTTGGTGACCTTTTGAGGTCACAATAACTCCGGTCCCTGTGACCCTCCTCCTCCTGGTCACCAAACTCAATTAGTACCCTTCTCACACTTAGATGGTGCTAACAAAAAGGTTTCATGTAAATCAGTCAACGCATTCGGTTGTAATCGCCCCATACATAGACAGGCAGACAGCGCTATGCATATTAGGGGCCGAAGCCTATCTTATCTTATACTACATACTCAAATCTTTATTTATAGATATTTGACACGAATGCAGGCAAAAATAAAATAATTTTAATAGATTTTAATGCATTTCTAAAAGTTTATGTGCTGCTGAAAATATTTTTTCACATTTATTATCACACTGCTCATGTTTTTATAAGGGATTTTTAGGGAAATGCTATTTAGAGGGCTGTCATTTGAAATACACGAAGAACAGTGTGCAGATCTTAAACTAGCAAAATCATAATAATGGGTTGACTTAAATCAGGTGGCGGGTTCCATGATAAACATGCCACATAACCGATTCCTTGCCACCTTCATTTTTCGATCCTTTCCGCCCCGGCCCTATACAAAATTGAATGACGCGCGAGTCGCGTCATTGGCCCTCCTGAATGATAACGCACCTAGCGCGTCGTAGATTTCCACCATGAGTTGTAAACCTTTGGATAGTAGATATGGATAGATTTGTTTAATCGCACATCTTCGTTTTTACACTGAGATATTATAAATAGAGTAACTACACACCAAACAAAAAAAACTAATTAATCGTTGTAATCATTAGGTACTTGTACAATTAATAAATGATAAAAATATAACATTTTTTTCTACCTCATTCATTTCACAGACTAATCTAAATAGAACGCTCTTGCGTTCTACTTAGATTAGTATTTGTGAAATGCTCTAAAACATTCCAGGCATAATCCAGGAAAACCTGGACAGTCTGGACAGCCAAACAATATCTCCACTCGTTTTTTATTTACGTTAAAGCAGAGCCTGCATCGTTTTCTCAATGTTTTGCCGTTATTCTTCGGTAAATGTGCCGGCAAATGAATTTTACCTGGATGTGACGGTCGAATGATCTCTGATTTATTAGGTAACAGGTGTTCAATTACTTTTAATCTAAAATCATACAAACTTGTCTTCTGTTCTCTGTTCAAATTATATAGGAAAAAAGAATTTAATAGCTGAACCTGCATGATGTGGATAATTACTTTTTTATACCATCTTAACGTTTTATGTTCGGCACAATAATAATTTAACATCTGGTCGTGCTTGTCGACTGATCTCATATATTTGTTGTATTTAACCTGCACTTTAGGTTTGAAGGATTCGTTTCCGTATTTATTTTTAGTATGTACGTATTCGCTATTGTGTTCGGAACTGACGAAACAGACCTCCCTCTTATCTTGCCATTTTGTAACTGTAACATTTTTATTATTATGCATAATAACACGCTTCGTTTTTTTTTAGTTTGGTATTCATTAAGTCCTTGGGATTACCTTTTTTATTTTGCCTTAAAGTGCCGGTCAAATATGTAGCATTATTTAAAAATTCGTTGGCCATATCAACGCTTGCATAATAATTATTTACATAAATAGAATGGCCAGCATTTAAATATTTTTCAGTTAGTAAACGTAATATTTTTTTTACATGATCACGACCACCCACTACAACATCTTGAGCCCCAGCATATTATAAATACCCTATTGACAATTGAGACACTGCCATCTATCGAGGAATATGGAACTAACTTTTTGTTTTTTAATGCAAATCGAAAACCCCTCATTATACCATGTGGTTGACGACCCCTGATAATTTAATTTTCCAAAAAAATGTAATGGCCACAGATAATAGTGTCTCTAATGTGTCAATTTGTATATAAAATAAAAGGATTTTTTGTTTAAAATGAATAAAAGTTGATATTTTAACAATTTACTAATGACGCGCTTGTCGCGTCATTGGCCTCACTGAAGGTTTCTTCATGACGCGCTGCGTGCGTCATAGGCCAGGAATCGGATAATCAATTCTTAAAACAGCATAGCCCCAAGGCTCTGATAAGTTATTCCTTGTTATGAGAGTCCCAAATTTAAATTTATACCATAATATTGCTTACCTGAAGGAAAACAGTGGTGCCTCAAGGTTAACTTCAGAATGATCTGTGTGTGCTGAAAGTGTGGAATTCATGTGGTAGTAGTTTACTATAGCCGCTTCTGCTGTGAAGCCTTCATGGCTGAGATATTGTGCAATTACATCGGAAAGCTCTGCCAAGTCTTCAGGAAATACATCTTTGTTCTCTTCAGCATATTTCTGGAAAATGGTAGCCATTATTTAGTTTATTCTTTGACAAATTTGTCTTCCAGGTATATGAGTAGATTTTTAAATTTGATTAATATATAATTAATTAGCTCTAAGGGATGATGGATGATTGGCATGGGGTACCGGCACTAGAATATTACCTCTCCTCTCTTGCCCGTGGATGCAGTAAGAACCTGCTAAGGGATGCCTTCGGAAGATGGGCAGCAGTGTCTTCCGCGTCTTAAACACCATATACTGCGCTCGCCAACCCGCCTGCCAAGCGTGGCGAGTATGGCAACAACCCCTCATGATTGTACAACTGTGGATGCAGATTGCTTCCAACCGCAATAACTGGATACCCATGAGGGAGGCTTATGTCCAGCAGTGGACGTCCTACGGCTGAAATGATGAAGGGATGATGGAAGATGGACAAAAGCTGTAAATGAATGGTGGCCAAGGGCCAAACCACATGCCCCATGATGTTAATGGCCAAAGGAACTAACAATTGCATTGTTAGTTCTGTTAGGAACTGGTTCTGTCAGGGACCAGAAAGAATTATCCATGAATGCACCATACATTAAAGAGGAGGCCTTTACCCAGCAGTGGGTACAAACAGCAGTGCCGGTTTTAGCACTACCAGCGCCCTGGGCGAGATTTATACGGCGCCCCCTAACTGCAATTCAAACCCATATGAAAAAAGGAAAAAGATATAATGAGATTACCATTTATTAAAGGAAATAACCATTTATTTAAAAAAAGACTAATAAAATTTTACTTTTCTAGCCTTTCTTTAATTTTATCGAAATCGAGGTTTTCAGCAATTTCAAGTTGCCATTTGTCAATCGGGATTGCGATATTGTCGATCACAGATAGGTTTTTATCAGCTCAAGCTTAGAAAAACTCCTCTCCCCACTAGCAACCGTTACAGGTATAGTTAATAATATGCGCATTGCTATCCATACATTTGGATACAGTTCTTGTAAGTTGCGATCTTTGATAAAATATAAAACAAAAACAGGGGTAGCCACATTCTGATCAGGCAAAAAAGATTTCAGACTTATGACTTCATCACACAACATACACCCATCTATATCTGATTTAGAGTCTACGGTTAATTTCGATAAAATGTTAAAATTAAGTTAGTTGAAAAATTCAATCTCAATTTTTTTTCCGGAGAAGCTATAGGTTCATCGCGGGCAGTTTCACCAGCTTGACGCTTAACATATCGAATTCTTGTCGTGGCTCTAAACACAGGTTCAATTTCCAGTTCTTCAGCCAATTCCTTCGCCGTTAAAATGGCGCTTTTGAAGCCTTTATTTCTATATTCTTCCAAGAAAGTGCAGCATTTTTTCAGCAGTTCTGTGCATTTACCGAGATCTGTGTCTGTTGATTGCAGAGATTTACTAACAATAATAATTTGAAAAAGTATGTCATACCAAACGACCAATGACACTATGAAGCTAAAATCTTTTAGCTGTTCGGCTAGAGTAGTAGCCTCATGAGAGACTTGAACATCAGTTTTCTGAGTTTCAATAGCTAAAGTAATTATAGCGTCATGGATGGCACTAATTTGATAACGGACTGCTTTAACACTGCTGATTCTTGCTTCCCAACGTGTGTCACTGAGCTTTTTTATAGTAGGTATATAATTCCAAGTGATCGGTAAGAATTTTCCATCGATGAACAGAAGCTGAAAACAATATGAACAACCTCTGAAGTACCCCAAACAAAGTAACTGATTTTACGGATGACTTAGCGGCATCGCAGAGTACGAGATTGTAGCTGTGACAGCCACACGGTACGTAAACAGCTAAGGGATTTATATCTAGAATTCTCTTTGCGCCTGCGGCGCCCCTTTATATCCGGCGCCCTGGGCGGTCGCCCAACCGCGCCCTACCCTAACGCCGCTACTGAAACAGGCTGAATTTTGATGATGATGTATAACTAAATACAAAAGAAGTTGAATATTTTTACTCTTATAATAAAACTCATTCAATATTTTTGATAAAGCATAGTATTGGTATTGAACTAGTTTACTAATCGATCCCATTAGTAAACTAGTTCAATACCAAACAGTTGACCTAAAAGAAATGACAATGATCATCATCATCTCAGCCACTGCTAACCACATTCACAGCTGAATATAACTAGGCAAGCCTTTATGGTGGGCTTAAAGCAGAGTTTATATGAAGCCAGTAATGCTGGCGCCAGTAAGACGAGCACTGGCAGCCAGTGATGGCCTCGTGTAAGCAAGGTGTAAAGGAAATATGCCAGTAGAAATAACAGCACTAAGAGTGAATGCAGAAAATACAAAAAGGAATATTAACATTTTACTTTTGTGTCCCAGTTATGATGATATCCAAGAGTGATCCATCGCATTTTCTTCTGTAACTTCCTGTTACAGATTCCATTATCAAAGCAAGACTTCCACCAATCTTTGTATTCTCCATCAATATCAATGTTTGACTTGCCCGGTTTCCTTGGATACTCTTCCAGACATTTCCTTATCCAAAACCTTTGGCCTAGGGGAGTAAAGGGGTTTCGGATGAGAAATAAGCCCGGATTGTCGGGAAATGAGAACAGTTCCCAATTAGTTACGTTTCGTAGCCCCAATATTTCAGTTCTTGGATCATCTGTTAATTTATTGGGAGCTGTTCTTGATACCTATGGATAATAACAAAACATTTATTTTATAGTGTAAGCTGCTTGGAATAAACATAGCAAGGAAGTGAACGGAACAAAATACCTTTTCGGATGCTGATTCTGCGGACAACACTCTGTCTAGGGATGGTTTAGGTTCATTGCTTTTGTAATACTTGAATGTCTTCATAAATCTATCCTCTTTCGTCAGCTTTAGGTCGCTTTCTTCATACATTATTTTTCAAATCTTTTTAGTAATGGATTTTGGACTTACTACTACGTACAAAACAGTCAGCTGAGACAGAAAGACAGTCAAGCAATTTTTGACAATTTCATTTCATTTCGGCAGTCAGCAGTTTTGAAAATATCAATGTCGATTCGACATTGTCGAAACAAGTCTTATACCGTCAATTTCTACATTCTCGTAGCCAAAAATAAGAAGAAAAAAGTTTTTTATGAAATTCTCTGACAATGGACATTGGCAAACTATAATATGCTATAAATTGTTTTTGAATGTTTTCTTATTATATTACTATGTGTGAACCTGTGTTTGGTATCCTATTAAAATAAATAAATAAAGAAGAAACATCCACATCGAGAAAAAACTTGGCCTACATATTCCTTCCTTAAATAAAAGAAGCAGAAGAAGAAATTGTTAAAAAAAAAAACATCAAAACCGTAGACAGAGAAAAAACAAACATTTAATTCTCTTTAATTTAATTTAACCACATTTCTTTCGCTGAGTAGTTTTATAATAGTGTTCTGTGGGCAGAGTTGAGTTCTCAGTGCTTCTCATCATTTTAAAATATTTGCAAAAGCAAGTTATTTTAGTAATAGAGATAGGATTAGAGGATCTACTGAAAATGAGTAAAAGTGATGCATCGGATCTCTCACAAAGTTTAAACACGGTAAACTAACCCTGGTATTAAACCACCCATTTTATTTACTTATTCATTAATATTGTAGAACCAATGAATCGCCCAACAGAAACACTCAAGGATGAACGAGTCTCCCATCTTTCCATACAAACGTAGAAGGGTAACTACTCCACTGTCATGACGTTAACCATCCAACACTAAGGATTATATCAATGTATCTCGTCATAATCTATGTTTGTATACACCCCATACCGTAAAAAAAGTATTTATTTAAAAAATGCAAGCTTCAAAACTTTCGGATTTCAACACTGATTTTAGCCCAACTTTGGACGAAACTAAATAATAAAAGGAGAAAGAAAACTCAAAAATAAACGCCGTTCCGACATAGTTTAATTATTCAAAAGTTGAAATAAATGTTATTTTGAAAAGATTACACTCAAGTTTTTCTATAATAACCCTTGTGCTAAAAGTCTATTCACATGCAAAAATATGGTCGGATTAGCATTGTGCATTTCATTCTAGTGCACGGGTAAACACACTTTGTCAGGTGAGATGGCATACATTTAGGCCGCGCTCACTAATGACTGCCTCTGCAACTAGTTGGACCTTAAACTCACCAAATTTAGCTTAAATAAACCATACATCTAAATTTTTACCACATCTTAATTGGAATTACAAGACCATATTTCTTTAAATTCTCTCTGTCTATCTTAATTTCATAATACTGAATTGGTTTTCCTGCATTCAAATATCCTAACTTAATATTTTGGAAACTTAAAAAAAATAACCCATCTTCCTATTCTAGGAGCTCCAAGTGGAAACTGGCAAAGCAAAACTGAGGAAATGGCTCAACATGAATTTCCGAATAGAAATGACCGATGGAAGGATACTAAAAGGAGTGTTTCTATGCACAGACAGAGATGCCAATGTTATTTTGGGTAAGCTTAATCATATAAGAGCTGTGGGATAACATAGTTTATAGTCTATTCCACAACAGCACTTGACCTATCATAGCTTCGCTAACCGTAGTATCTATTCACATTTGTTTTCGTAAAATGTGTTAGTTATGGTGGAAACTTCACTGGTTTAAGTGTTACTCTTACTTTACTAAATTGTCTATGTTATTGTACTGTTTGTTTTCCCGAATAAAACAAAATAAAATAAAACAGATTAGTTTGTGTGACAGTAGAATAATTCAAATAAATACCTCATAATACAAGTCCTACAGATTTTAAGGCCTCCCTTAAGTCCCTCCACTTGCCCCTATCAAGAGTGATAACTTTAATTTAAAAAAATCTGTATTTTTTCATATTTTTTGTGTTAGTGCAATACCCCCAGTACCTACCTTGTTTACTTCTTAGTTATGTGTGCAATTATTAGCATATTGTAGCCCCCTATAATTGGGGGAGCACTAGCCCAAGCACCTATTGTTTTATATTGAGTAGCATTTATGTGCATCTCTTGTTGGTAGAAAATAAAAATAAATAAAGAGTTATCTTTCTATCTATGACCATTTGTATCAAGCTGAACTGACATCTTAGTCACTAAAAAGAGAACAACATTTCTATGAATAGTCATTTATTATATTAAACTTATAAGTCTTATATCTTTTACAAATAAAATCTACAATAAATAAATAATTTTCCAGGTGGATGTTCTGAGTATTGCAAAAACAGTGATGGTGAGACAGAAGAAACCCGAGTTCTGGGCTTAGTCATGGTGCCTGGACGACATATAGTCACCCTCAAAATCGATGAGACTCAGCCAAAGTACTACTATGAAGAATAAACAGCTACAGCCCTGTGATACTTGGTATAGTAATTATTTGATATTTCGTAATTTTATTTAATCTTAAGTCTGATTTCAATAAAAAAAAAATTATGAATGAACTTTTATTCAAATTTTAAGTTTTCAACCAATCTGTTCAAAACATTTACTTCAAGGTACATATTTTTGGAATCATTAGCAAAGGGATTGTCTTCATCGATTTTATGTAGGCTAGTTGACTCAAAGTTTAGAATATTGTCACACAAAATATTAATCATTTTAGGATCACAAAATATTTCTAGTAAGAAATTTCTATCCAAAATTTTGTGCAAGCAAATGTTTGAGTGAACTGCATATTTTAAATTTCTAATGTTCTTATAATAATTAACACAGGCACTTCTTATGTCCTCATCTTCATCTTGCAAGAGGTAGATGGCAGTTTTAATTGAAATCATTTTAACTTCATCAGTTAATTTATCAAAGTGATTAGCTATTTCATTATTGGCCAATACTGCTATGTGCCTCATATCAAAATCAGCTGTTTCAGGGTCACTTAGTTTAAAAATAATATTTTGTAAAGATTTTTGTTGCAGTTCCGACATATTTGCACTTGCTAATATTCTTGCAGCAAATGGTACAATGTATCTTAGTTTATAGGTAACTCCGTTTTCTAATGCTTTCAATAGCTGCTCTACATTAACTTTGGTGAGTTTGACTCTCAAAGATACTTCATAAAGTATTTTCCAAGTGACACCACTGTTGAACTTATTTTCAAATGAGAGAATAGTTTGTGCGATTTTTAACAACACTTCATTAGGGACCATAATATCACTATTCAGTTTTTCAACTAAAAATTCACAATAACACTCATAGTCACTGCATTCCAGGAGAGTTTCTAGGTATTGAGGTATATCTTCCCAACTACTGTTGCGAATACAATTTCTAACGCAAGTATTTAGCCAAAAAGGGATCGCAAGAACATTTGCATTTTTCTTTGCTTCTGACAAAATATTCTCTAGGGCCATAGTTTTGTCATTACATCCAACACTTTCTAATACTTCTTTGGACCAATAAGAATGCCTTCTGTGTTCCAATAGGGTTCTGAACATTTTTTCTAATTGTAAAATCTCTTTAGAAAATGTATTTTGGTAGTACTGATATTGATAACAAAGTTTAAACAGCAGAAGAGCTCCATGCAACATATTTTCAGACTGAAAACGCATGTTCACAAAAAGGTCCTGAATTAATTCAAATGGAAACATGTTGAAAATGCATTTCGCTGTGAGTCTCCTAACTGTGTGTATAGGGCTGTCTAGAATCGTTACTAAACTGTAAAGCAGCTTTTTATCAACAACCTCGTGTACTTCCAAGTCAAAGGAAAAGTTGTATCTCTTAGCGCTATTGGCAAGCATGTTAAGGATCGGTATAAGATTGGAATGGCTCTCGAGTTTATTGCAGTGACTGTTTCTCAGTTGTTCTGTGATGTAGCTCCACAGTTTTGGTGAATGTGTCCTTAATTCATCGCAACCTACAGTAGCTATTGTCTCGTCATCTGTTCCGGAAGCTTTCTTTTGTCCAACTAGTTTTTGTACAAGAGCTCCGTAGAGTTGAAGGGCAGCATTCCTGAAATGTGTAAATGTAAATAAAGGATAATGAGCGTTCCTTTAAAATTAGGATAGGATTGGACGACCTCTGTGGTACAGTAAGTACAATAACCGTCTGAGACGTAGAAGATAGAGGTTCGACTGCGTTCGCGGGACATAAGATAGTATCAACCGCAGTTGTTCGTCCCAGGTCTAGAACTGGTGTTCTCTACGTTTAATGTACTAACAACATTAATGTAGGTTACTCCTATAAGCCGTACGGTTTCCACACCCAAGCTCTAGTTACATATTAGTCTAGATGGTGCTGTGTGAAATAATATATTTCAACATGTTTGGTGCATGCATAGCATTTGTAATGACGTATTCAAGACCTAACAATAAAGGTAAACATCGTGAGGAAACCCTTAGTCAGTTTTCGACGTAATGACATGTTATTTCCTCTGAATTTAGCCAACTAAGCTGAGAGGATGGTAGAGGTCCTGGGCAAGCCTAATGCATCTAATAATGTCCCAGGCACTGCAGCATCTACTATGACAGCATGAGTATCAATCAGTTGCTGACGCTAAATAATAGATTTATATAGTGAAAGGCCAAATTTCTTGATTCAAGACCTGTACAAAAACCAGCATGTTCGGAATTCATGCAAACTCACCAGCACCTGCATTTTCATAATCTATTTAAATCAATACCTAATGGACACACACAACATCATAGACATAACACCGTCTAGTCCACAGAACAATACTACTCTACGTACGAGGTCTAGTCCAAAATTAAGCAATGTTGTGCTATGGAAACTAAATGATTGATAGAATAACTACTTACGCAAATACATTTTTTTTGTATATACGTATTTTTGATAAATGAAAATCATACATAGAAAAATAAATAATGCTGGACACTACATACAACCCCATCAAGTCTCAAACGAAGCAAAGCTTGTACTATCGAAACCAGATGATTAATAGAATACCTACTTAATAGAATAGAATATACTTTATTGTACACCATAACAAACAGGAAAAAAAAATACAGAAATAAACATAATTTACAAAAAGTGGTACAATGGGCGGCCTTATCGCTAAACGCGATCTCTGCCATGCAACCTTTGGATGGACACGAAAAGTTGAATATGAGAAGACGGTGGCGTACTTAGAAGCAATAATATAATATAATGCGAGCAATAAATAAATATACTTACATTATATACACATACATAAATATGCCTGCTTCGATAAATAAATACTACATATTTTATAATACATACTTATATACCCATAATAGACTATGTGCGAAAGGAAATGTTACAGACTAGAAGATACTGAGGATGCTAAATGTTCTTTTTGTAACGGACGTGACAAATATCTGCAGAAGAATTACAATCATTTGTCTGTGGCGGGAATCGAACCCTGCGTATCAGTCGGCTATTAGACCAACTGAGCCACGGAGGCGGTAAACATTATCTAGACTATTACCTTATTTGCCAATGTGGACTGATGAGATTGCTAAAAGCAAGCTCGGCCAGTTCCGCTGAGTAAAACATCATGTCTGAAGCCAAACTGCTGTCTGTGACGATTTTCGTCAGGAAATGTATCAGTATAGCCTTTGGCAAATCCACTTGGTTTTCGAGGTTCGTCATATCTTGCGTATCTGGAATGTCTTCAGTGTTCTGGCATGTGTTTAGTATAGTTTTCATGAAGTAGTGGAATAGGGGCTGAAACAAAAATGAACGTCAGTGTCACTGAATGTTGTAGGTATAGTCATCATCATTGTCTCAGGCGTAGGACTGCTGTCCACGTTCACTGTTGGACACAGGCCTCCGTCACGGATCTCCGAGATCACGAGAGGTTTTTTGACATACTCGCCACGCTTGGCCTTGTCAGGCGTGTTGGCGAGCGCGGTACGGGATGTTGATACACGGAAAGACTGGTGCCCATCTACCGGAGGTATGCCTTGGAGATTACTACATCCACGTACAAGAGAGAAGGGCAAAATTCTACTGCCGGCCCCCCTCGGCATTAAGGTAGTACCTTTCTTTTACTATTTGGATAAATAGTCGAAAGTATAGTACTTATGCAACATACTCTAGTTTCACTCGAACCAAGATGCGCTACTATAGTCCACTTAATCATTTCTCTGACCTTCTCCCGCATTACACGAGGTCGGCACAGAATGTGCTTTTCTCCAAAGTCAAAAAGTGTTTATTCAATAGAGCAAAAAGCTAACATAGAATAGTCAGTTTACAAAATAAAAACTTAATAACAAGTTGTTTTATGAGTTGGCTGTTTTTTAAGTATGTTTTTATTTCTAATTCTGATACACCAGTTCTGCTTCCCGCGTATTGTGCATTGTCCCCGTTATACCAGACCCAAGCCAGAAATAACAAGGAAAAATTCTGGGGCATTGGTTTTACATGTATGAGCATCCGTGACTGAAGGTTGGAAGGATCGTTACAATATAGACGCTTTATGATCGTCCTCCGTCCGGTATGACGACTACTAGGTTTCATTTCCGCTTCTGCCCCTCACTTGGAAAAAGAAGTTTGCTGAAGCGAACGAATTCAATTGTAGAATAGAGTAGTATAAATTATTGGGAGGGGTATTGAAAGTTGCGGTAAATGTGTAATATGTTGTAAAGGTGTGGTAAAGGTTTTAATTAAATAAATGATTTGATTTGAATATGTGTGTCAATTTACAAAAGAGAAACAAAACGCATTTAAATTGAATAAATGTTTATGTTTTAATTGTAAATTGACTATTCTAAGAAATTCTTAACTCTATTGAATAAACACTTATTGACTTTGACTATAGACATCGAGCTTGCCAGATACGTGGCGTGGCAGACAAAAAAAATCTATGCATTGTGTCTGTCGGCATTTGTGTGTGCAACTGATATACAACACTGGGCTGTGTTACAACTGATATATTAGATACGAGTACGTCAATACACACATACACTGTATGGAATAATATAATTTTGATTGCCATGGCACATGTCTGGCACGCTCGATGTCTGTGATATAAACGGACCTTTAACCTCGTCTGCTATAAGGCTGCGCTAGTCGACGGGCCGAACTTATTCATGGGCGTGGCTAATATAAGTACATATACCGTGTAAGAAACGGATAGAGTCAGTGATGATCAGTAGTAAGAAGCTATTGCGCGCATACAAAATACTCCTGTATAGTTGTGCGCACTAGCACAATCGTTCTTGTTAGAAAGATCGCCTAAAAATTAAAAAAATTACTTTTAGGAGAGGGGTTCCAAAAAAAACTATTACATGTATTCATTCAAAGTAAAGATTGTTAAACTCTAAAATAATTAAAATACGCTTGTATGATTTAAATTTAATAAAACACTTGTTATTTATTTAATTGGCTTAAAAAACTTGCGTTAAATTAGAATTAAAATAACTACGGATATTTCGAGGCTCCTAACTTTCAAATTACTTTTTATTATTAGGAGGCGAAGCCCCCTAATATGCATAGCGCTGTCTGCCTGTCTGTGCATGAGACGATTACAACCGAACGCGTTGACCGATTTACATGAAACCTTTTTTGTTAGCACCGTCTTAATGAGAGAAGGGTACTGATTGATTTTGGTGATCCTAGGGTCACAGGGACCGAAGTTATTGTGACCTCGAAAGGTAACCTTAAGGTAAGTCTTCATGCTCTTTTACTAATCTGGACGTACGATTTCAAACAGAGGAGTTATCACCTCACAACGTTTGTTTGGAAAAAAATCGACTAAAGCGACCTTAAGCGTTGAATTTAATCATACCTTTCCTTTCCTCATATCACTGGACACAATCCTATGCACCATTATGGAGAGTCCGGCGCCCCTGCGTGTGATAGACGCCATCTTGCTCGCCTCCGTTATAAGCATCTGCAGTTTGCTCTTGAGTAGGGTCTGAGGTAAACTGGACGTGCTTGAGTCTTCGGGTAAACTTGTTAAATATTGTATGGCTTTACCTGTAAAGAACAACATTACAAATATATTATTATGTGGTCTTGTTTGGCTATGTGAACGTTACATGCAGCTAGGCTATTTAAAACAACGATTCGCGGATGCTATTTTAGCACACTATGTAAGGTCTCATATCTCCGTGGCATAGTTGGTTTTATAGCAAGCTAAGACGCAAGAGGTTGTAGGTTCCATTCTGCGGGACATAATTTTATTTAGGTCTTGAATTGGGTATTTTTGTGTATTAAAAAAAAATGTATTTAAGTAGGTATTATATTAGTCATCGCTGCCGTGGGCTGACGACAGCAGAATGTTGCCTCTCCCTTTGCCAGGGGACGTAAGATTTTTTTCGGAGTTAAGGGATAACTGTGGAAGATAAGCAGCAGCGTCTTTCCGTGTATCAACATCCCTTACTGCACTCGCCAACCCACGTGCCAAGCGTGGCGAGTACACAACAACCACCTCATGATGAGGAAGTACTTAGAGATCCATGTGGGAGGCCTTTGTCCAGCAGTAGACGTCCTACGGCTGAGGTGATGATGATGATGATCAATCATCACGTACCCACAACTCTGCTTACTTCGGGTGCTGTGTGAAATGTCCAGCATTAATTGAACTTGCTCACCTAAAGATACTCCAGCGGCCTCTATAGCACCTTTGTGACGCGAGGTCTCCAGCACCCGAGTGATAATCATCAAGCATTTACTGCATCTCTCTAAATCATCTGCGTTGTACTGGACTAAAAGCGCCGCCAGTTGAGACGAGGTCTATAAATAAAAGTCTAAGTCAATAAGTGTTTATTCAAAAAGCTACATATAATAGTCAACTTACAATTCTTTTGTAAATTGACTATTCTATATACATTTTTGCTCTATTGAATAAACACTTATTACAGCAAGACACATTTAAATAGAATAAAGCACTTGTTTGAATTTTTTCATTTCCGATAACTTTTTTTACAAGTGAGGGAAAGAAGCGAACAAGAAACCTTTCACAATGTTTCTGTTAACTAGACTATGTCGCAAGTGTGTTGAAGAGAAGACAGTGGAGCAAGTGCTACTGCACTGCACTGCCACAAAGGGCACTAGATCAAAATTGGGACTAAGAGCTCATAGAGTCATGCCCTTCCTCTACATCTGCATATCCTTCGGATGCTCAAGGAATGCAGCCAGCGACGACCCGGAGTACCGGATACTTCAAGAAGTGTTATTGGTTAGGATAGTATCCCGGGGGACAATGCACAATACACCCCGATGCGGGACGATAGCTGATCTGGTAACCCCCATAAGAATTAGCCTATGTACATTCCCATGGCGCAGTTGGTTAGTTAGGTGTAGTCGCATGAGGTTGGAGGATTTTATTTTTTTGATTTTGGAGGGTTTTATCAGTATGCCAGTATCATTATGATTATTATAGTTAGGATGTCTTCCTACAGCTAGATTATTTTTTATGCCTATGGGCCAAAGCGTTCGACAAACGTTCATGGAGCCTGATAACATGCATCTTAATTACAAAAAAGTTGCCCCTCATGCCCTGGATGCCGTAATCTGCCAAGGGAATCCTCCGGCAGCAGTGACTACATGTATCAACATCCCGTACTGCGCTCGCCAACCCGCTTGCCATGCTGTTGAGTATGGAAACAACCCTCTCATGGTCTTGGAGATCCATGAGGGAGGCCTGTGTGCAGCAGTGGTGTGGTGGACAGCAGTCATTAGGCTGAGATTATGATATGGTGTAGTTTTGTACCTACCTTTACATTATGCCACAGGCAATTCAAGACCATTTGATGCATGCCTGATATCTTAGCCTCATCCTTATCATTTGATTTGTACCCAGCTTTCTCGATTATAGCCTCTACCATGTCACTCATTTCTGAAAAATCTGTGAGTGTGGAGTGACCTTGCTCCCAATAGAATTGGTTTGCAATATCATGTATCATGTTCAACAAATCATCTACAGTTTGATGTGGAATGTGGATTTTCTTGGAGTTTAAGCTAGCTTCTAAAACGACCTGTAAAATACTTATAAAAGAATGCAACTGCTTTCCTTCTTCAATTGTCTTTGTAATAGTTCTCTTCAATTCATACTCTGTCTTCAATTCATTGTATCCAAAATTGAACACATCTTCAACACTTTTAAAGATGGTGCGATCACATTTGTCTTTGAGCAATAGATTTACTATCAAGTAAAACATACTTTGTCCACAACTAACATTATAGAAGAATTTACTTTTAATGCATTTCAGGGCTTCTTCAACAATGATAGAATAATAGTCATTCTCAACATATGACTTTCGCAATTCTGTGTGATAGTGCAAGAGTAACAGATTAGTGACATTATCTCTTATATCATCTGAAGGGTCTCTCAGCAAACTTATAAGCTTCATGAGGAATGGTTTTTCAAGCAAAATCCAACTGTTCTTGTCTCTCAAAACATCTATCAATATTACATTGGAGTCTCTTGTTTGCTGCCTTCTCTTTTTAGGGATCTCACTTACACAACCAATGAAAGTGTTACATAATTTAATAGTTGTAATGTTCCTTTGATAGTTTCCATTGGAATTCAGAGAGTTCACAATCATCTTCTGAATATCTTTACAGAAGTCCACAAGCTTGTCTATTCCATCACCCTCCTTGATTCTGAGATTCCTAAAAAGTATGTGTAATTCACCCATGAAGGTATCAAAGCTTTTTAACATGCTAATTCTTAGCACAGTACAATCGGAGTTTATATTATCTTGTACATAATTGAGGATAAGTTCATATCGCTTATCACTGGGCATTGTCTTGTGATTTGGAATACAAAGAATATCAAAAGCTAACTTTCTGATTTGAGTGTTGCAGTGTTCTATTCCATCTGACACCAACTTATCAATAATAGAGTTATCTTCTAACACTGTTGATGGAGTTCCAATCTTATTACCTTGCTTCACAAGGAACAACATGCTGTGCAGCCTCTGTTCTGTATCATCACACTTCATCAAACCTTCAAGTAGAATATCCAAAAGCTGTGGAAACTTCTTGAACGTGATCAGAACCCAGTAGTTATTGAAATTCTCAATAGCTCTGCTGCATGATCCATTAAGTATTTGCAGAATATTGTGTAGGAATATTTCAGACCAGTGTTCTGCTGATTTAAGTTTTCCCAGAACTGCAAAGTACATATCAGTCACCGCTGAAACTAATCCAGGTTTATGCAAGTTATCTATAAGTCCTTTATGCCACATGTTGTCAGACAATAGTTTGGTAATATTCCCATGATAGTTTTCAATCACCACAGTAAGCATGAGGTATTTTGCTTTATTCCAGTAAAATGAATTTATCTCCGCAGTTATTTCTTGTAACATGACTTCATCAATATTGGCTATGAGTACTTGAAATATTTCTCTGTTCAAATCTCTGACACCAGTGATAGGATTTTCCCAGTTATGATTGACTAGATTCAAAAGGGAAATCTGATTTTCTTTTCTGAAAATGGTATCTTGATATTGTGTTCCAACAATTTTCTTGTATGAACTCATGGTTTTAAAGGCTGGATAAGTATATAGTGAGTATTCATATGCTATTAAAACTAGTAGATTAAACGAAGAGCTTAGCAAGTTCCTTGACTGCAAGGTCCTAGTGTTATCTATGTCTTTTGTTATCAGAAATGTTGATTGGAACATTCCATAAACCATTGATACAATTTGTAATGTATTTAAGCCTTCCTTGATCCCTTGTGTTCTTAACAAGATTTCTTCATCAATCATGTCTTTGAGTTTCTGCAGATAGAATTCTTGTTTGTCTGATAAAGTGATGGCAGAAAAGAAACAAGTTCCACATAGCAATTGGTCATCCATTTTAGTAAATCCAGTTTTTAAATGCTTTATTAATGATTCCAGTATATTATTCCAGTTCTCCACATTTTCTTTTGTATTTCTCTGACGTTTTGCACTAATCAAAACTTCCTGGAAATAAAAAGTTTTAAAGAAACAGTAAGTAATGTAAATAATAATTTTTATTTGGTGCAAGTGATGCAAAGCTCAGATATTTATTTAACTTACTTGAATCTGATTTGCACCCAATTTTTTGGTTTCAATGTTGATATTTTTTTGTATTCTTACTAACTCCTCCATTATTTAGTTCCCTGCAATAAATAAAAGCCCTTAATTAGTTTGGAATATTTTTATCAAATAAATGCATTATCTCGCAATGGACCTACCTATTATCCCCTACTATTGAACGAGTTAAGGTTATTTTAAAATGAAAGGCCAATTCATAACTGAAATAATTTACTACACCATAACTATATTTACAATAAATTTATGATATTTTAATGCACAAAGTCACTTTTTCTTTGCTTCATCCTTTATAGGCTCGAAACCCTCTTTCTGCATTCTCTCTTTGAAAATATCAAAATCGCGTTTCCTGTCGAAATGCGTTACCCATTGAGTAGGGCAAGAACTTTCAAATATCCTTCTAAGCTCAGCGCAAGCCTTAGGCTTCAATGCACTGTCTTTTATATTCTGATCATCAAGGCATTCCCAGTATCGGTCCCTGGAATCCCAACAGACTTTCCTCTGCTCTTTATTAGGATAAGACATCTCTATGTATCAACGCCTTAGCAATTTGTACCTAAAACGGAAAAATATGTGTTTTATACTCTGGGACTTCGTCGAGCTGCCTATTCGAAATTATGAATGATATTAACTTAAAATCAACTTCATATAGAACTTACCTGTTAGCGATGCAAATTCTAGTCGACGAAATCCGTATTTAACACTAAAAGACAGCAATTTTAGATTAAATCTTCGATTTTCGTAAAAATAACCTAAAACTGCAACTCGTAGTCCTGTCACTTTTCCGACGTCAATGTGACATTTCATTTCGATTGACAGTGACAGTTCTTCAAGGTACGATTTGGGTTCAATGACCTGCAATGACCTCAATTTACGCTCCAATACAGTTTCCCAGTAACCCTATATTATTTACAATGGAATAATTATTATAACTGCCTTTAGTTTTTTTCAATAAAACTCAAATAATTAACTAAGCAAGAGATAAATTCAATAAAAGTTACCACGACTCCAAGAGCGAAAATAATAAACTCAGTAAGTATCGGTATGGTAACACTCCCTTACTTACCTTTAATAGCTATGTAGAATACCTGTTTAACTTAGACCATATATTTGTTTATATTGTCTTAGTACCTAGATAAATGGAGCTCCATAACGTAAAATTATCTACGTAGGTAGGTACCTAAACGAGACGGTCCTGCACTTATTGGCCTTATGAATAAACTTAAGAGTCGCTCAACGAGCTATGGAGAGGGCTATGCTCGGGGTTTATCTACGGGATCGAATCAGAAATGAGGAGATACATAGAAGAACTCGGGTCACCGACATACCCAGACGGATTAGCACGTTGAAGTGGCAATGGGCAGGCCATATAGCGCGCAGAACGGATGGCCGATGGGGCCGCTAATTTCTCCAGTGGAGGTCACGGACCGGCAAGCGCAGCGTAGGACGTCCACCTACAAGATGGGAAGACGACTTGGTAAGAACTGCAGGTCGGCGCTGGATGCAGGCTGCTTCCAACCGCAGTACTTGGAGATCAATGAGGGAGGCCTTTGTCCAGCAGTGGACGTCCTACGGCTCATATATTATGATGACGTACCTACAGGTTAGGGAAATTAGGAAGATAAGGTTTAACTCGTTTACCTAATATGCTAGCGTTAACCAATACTAGCTTGCAGCTACTGCTGCGAGAGAAACTAAACTAATTAGGTACTTTTAAACGTCTTTTATTATCTTACAAACATTGCTCAACTTATTCATAGTAAAGAAGTGAAAATGAACGGAAGGGAACTCCGACCTAATTTCTCTAATTATGTTTCCAATTATCTCCACACCGATTAGGCGCCCATCGCTATTTTTCAAATAATCCAAGATGTTATTTGATACCCTGACTTTGCACATGTTCGCAAAGTTGGTTAACTGCTTTTCATTCTCGAAAGGGAAAATGCCAGGTATTATAGGAATGTTGATACCGGCTTCATTACATTTACGCACGTAATTTTTATACACTTCAGCTTCGAAAAACGCTTGTGTCACGATAAAATCCGCAGCGGCGTCTACTTTTTCCTTTAACAGTAGCAGTTTCTTATTATCGCTTTCACAAAACCCGGCAATTCCGATACAGAAGTATTTTCCAGATATCTCGCGAATGTATTTGATTAACTCTGTTGTATTTTGAAAGTCTGATGAGCTGGGGTCGAAACTTTCTAGAACAAAGACATTTTAAATGCATTTAAACTTAATCTAACATTCATACAACACTCTACTATGTAGATACCTATCTCAATACCAGATAATAAGCAAATTGCGCTTATCACTTTTACTTTAAAATGTAAAATTAAATAATTTTCTTATACTTTTAAGTATTTACCTAATACTATATTATTTTTATTTAAGCATAAGTTTAGTTTAATTTTTTCGAGTAATATTGTAATAAGTTAACGCATGCTGTGGCACCCTGTAATTAGAAGAATACATAGTTCGAATATTATAATGTACAAGGTAAGAAAAATGTTATGTGCTACTTCTGTTGGGCGTCCTTATAAATAAAACAATAAATGTTTATCGAATCTATACAAAAAAATAAATTAAAGTGTCTGTTTGTAGTGTCAAAATAACCAAAATACAATTTAATTATTTTTTTTTGTCTGTCTGTTTGCTCCAGGTTATTTCCGAAACGGCTGGACCGATTTTGACTTTTGGCAGATATGTTTATAACTATACAAGGAGTAACGCTACTAATATTAGATTAGATAGAAAGTTATGCTACTAATATTCTAAAAAAATAATTCTTGTTTCGTAAAAATAATATGAAACGGGCACAGGTGCAGGTAGCAGCAAGTCATAGATATACACAACATTTTATTTAAGCAACGCCGAAGTCTTACCTCCCAAAACCAAAAACAAATTGCAGATTCCCTTTTCTTGCAAGAAAGCCAACACCCTCTCCAAATACGCCTTCTTCATCAGATCACATGACATATGAATCAGCACTTGTTCCCCATGGCTTCGCAAGGATTCCGCCAACTTCAAGGGTTCTATATCTAAACTCTTACATTTATGCGACTTTGCATGCCAAGTTACAGAGAAAAAAGCTGGTTTAACATCCAGATTTATCAAATCATCTTTGTTCAAATCTGGGGTAACTTCGAAAGAATACGTGAAGTTGTCTTCCTTGATCAGATCAGTCACTTTTCTTGGTTCTGAAGTCATATCTGCGATACTTATAAGTTAATGTGGCACTAAAGCACTTATAGCACGAAACGTGTTTACTGTCTAGCTCGCGACCGAGTAATGACCGTACATAACTCAATATCGCAGGAGCTGAGTTATCTTGCGCAAATATAGTCTTTATTGAACTCAATGGTGATAAGACTATTGATAGGTATAGTTTACACTTCATCAAGAGTAGGTACTATTTATTCAATTTAATACCTGTTTGTTTTTTACCTGCACGCCTACTATAAAACCTACCGATATAATCCGATTCGTTCACGGATATTCGACGTTTGTACTTTTGTTAAGATTAAGATAACATTGCAAATTAAATTCTCTAGGAGGAATTGCAATCTTCGAACTTTGTTTCAATCCACTTTAAGATAAAAAAAATATTGAAACTTTGCATACTTATCAAGGACCGATGACAATACAATACGGCTTTTTTAAGTTTTTAAATTTTATCATCCTAGATACTAATTCATTTTAAAATTTAACCCCTTACTATAAACGCTGCCTAAATTTAAGCGTTGCGTTAGTCACGACTCTTTGAATGAATTCATTCTTAAAACCGTTACTTAAGTTGTGCTTAAGCAAAGTTACTTTGTTAAGAGGGTAAGTTCAAAGGGAAATAAAACGAAAGTGTTTTTATTTATTAAATTATTGTAATTTCGACTGCTCTATATAATTGGATTAACAATCAGCAATACTGTGTGTATAGTCACAACCAAAACGTTATAAATAAAAAAAGGTTTACAAATACTCCTAGTAACACTGTAAAAATAAATTTTACAAAGCTGAAACACGCCGAGTGTAGGTACGATATTAGTATTAAGGTTTAAATAGTGATAATTCTCTACGTTTCCTACAAATCTCATTATAAAATCACCTACAATAATTAACTAATTAATCGTGAATAACATATTTTACTTGCATAACTGGAATGTAGGTAATGTAGTTTAACATTGAGAAAATATTCTAACGGTGTAAAAGCATCCAAACACCTATTACTATATTAATAGTTATACTTCATTCCACTAACGATTTGAAAGACCGAAAGTAAAGGGAAAACATCTTGACTAACATGTCATATAGGTACAGTCAGTATCAATTGCATCTCAGCCTCCAACTGACCAAAAATATTTCATTGACAAAAGTATTTTTTTATCTACGCTACCAGAGTCACCATATTGACCTCTGTCCCTAGTGTACAAAATATTCACCATCAAAAATTTCATATTCATCTCAGCTGTCAAAATTATGTCAGTAAATAAAACGCTCAACGGTATCTAAGCATTCACGTGACTATTATCAACGTATTTATTTGACAAATGTCAACCTTCCGGTGTTAAAAAGCGATACGTTTTCGATTCGAAATGAAGGTTTACTATATTCTTCTTTACTTCTCAGCGGTTTTCTCTTCCATTTTCATATATCTATTTCTTTAATTTTGTGCATGACGTCTAATAAATAGCGATACAATTGATTTTATGACACATACTATTGACCACTTTTAATGCCTAGATACCATTGGGCACTTTGACTGCTTATATAACAATGAACGCCTTGGTAACGGAGATATTTTTGACAGCACGTTGCTCAGATCTTTTCAACACTTTGTTTGCTTAGATCAATGAATTTCTGGCTACTCTGCAAGCTTAAACACATTTGATGCTGACTGTACTTCAGTCGAATTCAATGTTACAAAATGTAAACAAACTACATCACTCTAAATGTGCTTGCCTAACAAGCATAGCTGTTTTGACAGAATTGATTATAATTTTACATTGATGGGAGTTGTCAACAATCTATAATTAATAAAACTTCTGCATTAAAAATAACAAGAAAAAAGTGATTTTAGATTAAATGGTCGTTTAAATATTATACACATTGAATTTGGCTAATTTATAGGTCAAAAGTATAGATTAGGTATTTATTTTCCGTAAGCTCGTTACCTGTCCATGTAAAATTGATTACCTATTGAATTAAGTTGGACATGAGTTAGACACTCACTTGTTTTATAGCCTAGAAAAAATAAAAATCACCCCTTTCTTTATTGTATGTTTGGTTCATCGTTTGCCAAATTATTTAGTATACAATTTAATATATAGTAAATTACCATATTTTCAGCCCCAATAACCCAACTATCACAGTTTAAAAAAAACAAATCTTAACTTTAAAAAAAATAATATATTGGTAGTCTCCAACCTTAATTTTTATATCCTTATTCACTGTGGGGTGGTTCTAAACAAATAACGAACAATTAACTCCTATTGTTTTGGAAGTGGAAATATAATCTCATCCAAACCACGTGTGTCTGAAGACAAGACAACAGCTCTACTTTCGGCCAATTTTTTTTTTATGTATGCACCAAACGTCGTGTACGTATCTCATAGTACCGAGTTTACAAAATTATGATTACGTTTCTTATTTGCAACGAAGAATTGAATTTTGATATATTTTCTGTAAAATAAATAAATGTCTAAACTGAACTATTCTTGCAAAACGATCCGTTGTAATAAATAAATAAATTTGGATATTTCACACAGCACCATCTAACCCCAAAGTAAGCAAAGCCTGTGTTATGCGTAATATGATTGATAAAAAAAATTTGTTAATACTATCATACATAGACAAATAAGTGTTACAAGATATTTGAACTCGATATTTGAGTGTATCCTCTATTTCTGGTATTAGATAAAATCGAACTGGAATGAAATATACTGGAGACCTACCAGAAAAATACCTTTTTGCGGTTTCTGCGGCTGAATACTGAACAGAAATCCGAAAAACTCTCTTTTAAATTTGTTTGTCTAAATTAAAAACGAATTTATTTCTGATAGGCCACTGATTTAAACGCAGTAACAAAGCCAATCAAACTAATTTTACATGAACCTAAATCGTAATATTTTTGTTACGTGTATTTTTTTGATAGGTCCTCCCTCTTTCTAATTCTCTTTAACCTACTGCAGTGTTACATTTTCCTTACGTATTTTTTTTGGCTTTTATCTTTAAGCTTGTTACTCGTACAAAATACAAAATATCCATAAACCCACTGCAAAGTAATACATGGTATGATCTATTTGATCGTATATAATGTAATTGTCTTCGAATTGTTGACTGTAGTAGGTATACTTGTATACCTAGTTCTGAAAAGCCATTGCAAATAACTTTGCTAGGTAGTTACACTGTGATATGTCTATTCAATATTATTATTTTTTTCTATATTATAAGCAGGGAGACGAGCAGACGGGCCACTTGATGGGAAATTAATTCATTATTGCGATCTTCAAATTATCTTAATATACAAAATCGATACATGGCTGACAGACAACGCACAGAAATGCCCGATACTCACTGTGATGTGATGACTCACTGTATTTTGGCGTTATCATAAAAAAATAAAACACGTCCAAAATTGTTTTCTTAAGCCTAATAGATGGCGCTAGTTTTTTTTCTGTTAGGTTAAACACAATGAGACTAAATTTTAATTGTTAGTCCGTCATGTAGAATAACAAAATCTACTGGATACGTATTTTTTAACTTTTTAACGTAATCCAAAAATAACAGCAACACATTATATAGAAATGTCGCGTAAAGTCACACGCTCCGCTGGTACGAGCCGACACGTTCAGTACAGTTCAGTATTATGTATGACGTTACGAGCCCAACTCCTAAACTTCAACTGGCTTTATCTAAGTATTCTTTCATTCATTTGAATAAGCAAAAACTACGTGTCCTTTATATGTATGTCTTGTCTTTTTATTTTATGGCTTTTGTGTTTGGTTTTACACAATTTAAATTCATATGTTATTTCGTCCTAAAACGGTTTGGAATTGTGTCTCAACAAAAAAAAAATCGTCCTTTATATTTGTATTATTTGATTTTCATATGCTGTCATCATGCCTATTGTCAATGACAGGATTATTGTTACATTGCATAATCCGCGCGCTAGTTAGGTTCTATGGCGCTAACTCCATCTACTGGGTTTAGTAGTGTATTTTTTTCTTACATAAACGGCTCAATTATTTTATTTTTCATTACAAAAAAGTCATGGGCACCAAGAATTCTCATTAACAACATTCTGCAGTTAAAAAATAGATAAAATCACACTGTTCTCAAAATTTGAATGATGTTGACATAAATTTGGTCTGAATTGACACCGAATTCAGTCTTATTATCAAATGAATTAAGAGGTAGTTTATATACAAAGATAAATATTCGCTGTTGTTGTATGCATAAAATATCTTGGTTATTTTGCTAAGACATCTTTAAATGAAGGTACACAGTCGTTTACCAAATAAGTTCAATTACAGACGTTAGCACTGTTAAAAAGCTATCGTACCGTTTATTAATAAATACGTATGAACTTAGCCTACTTTGATATTGTCGCTTCAATTATCACCTAAGTTAAATATTAATTAGGTAGTTAGTTACCAAATATTGACTTGCTGTGGTGCATAAATTTGACTAAATAATTTCTAACTACTACATCTCTACATTGATTGTGGATAACTGTGAAATATTTTCTCGTATTCATCTTTGTGTCGTCAATGCTCCTATACATTATGTGACCATTAGACAATCACTAAGATCTTTCTAAAAAAACAAAATTATCTTCTACATCAAAGAGATCTAATTTGGACGTTATCTTTATGACGAGTGACGACACAATTAAATGCATTTTACTAATTCAAGACCGAATAGCCTCAGCCTTTTTCGAAAGAAATGCGGTAAAACGTCCTTTTTTCAAATTTCCAAGATATGGTTGGATAGAGTTCATTTACCATATCGTAAAAATTACAGTCATAAATAGTATTCAGAGTGCCATTGAATGCGTTTCAGTGAGGATATTCAACGTCATTTTAACTGACTGGGTGGAGCTTAACAGAAACACACTCCCCCCTTACATAAAAACGCAGTAAAAATTGCGAATTTTCTGTCAGTTGTGAGTGAAATTTTCTCTAAAAATCTGCAAAAGTACCTTACGTACAGTTGCATAGAAAACATTTTGTCTAATTCATGGCGTGATATCACGACGACGCCGCGTCGCCCATACCTAACTACAAAACCACCTCGCTTCTGTTTACCTGACGACGCACGTTTACGTTATCTAACAAGTGAACACTTAAACCAGATTCAAATGCCAATAGTTCCAAGTTATATGGACTCCATCTGTTCTGTGAGCTCCAGAATAGGACTCTCGCTGAGTGGTAACATGGCCGCTGGTGGTGGGAGACTGTGGCCTTGCCAATTAGACTGGAAAACGAATACGTGTTTTAATTACTACTACAAGTAGGACATAATAAATTTCACACAGCGCTAAACCACGAAAAGCTTGTGAGATGGGAAATTAACTAGATAACAAAACACATGGCTCATACTTACCTACTCGATAGCAATAAAATGATACTAGACTTTTCACATAGCGCCATCTTGCTTTAAAGTAAGCGCACCTTGTGTTATGAGAACCAGATGACTGGTAAATAATACAAAATAGGTATATGTATCATCGTGCCGTGGGGTGCCGGCAGTAGAATGTTACCCCTCCTTTCATGCCCGTGGATGCAGTAAGAGCCTGCTAAGGGATACCTCCGGAAGATGGGCAGCAGCGTCTTTCCGTGTATCAACATCCGTACTGCGCTCGCCAACCCGCCTGCCAAGCGTGGTGAGTATGGCAACTACCCCTCATGGAGATCCATGAGGGAGGCCTGTGTTCAGTAGTGGACGTATTACGGCCGATATGATGATATGTATCATCTGAATTAAGCCAACTAAGCTAAGAGGATGAAATAGGTGCTGGGCAAGCCTAATCCATCTAACAATGTCCCAAGCACTGGACTCATAGAAAAAATTAAAAGCTTTTATTTTTTCTGTAGGGACGCTGCAGTGTCTGGGACATTGTTAGATGGATGGATGCACAGCATGATACCAGTTTCTGACGCTATATATGTATATCATCTATACTTAACATTATGTGAGAGGCCAGTTTAAATGTACTTATTATTACATTAATTGTATTTATCTTACTCGTACATAGCCGCAACCTTTTGCTCTAACTAATGTCTGGAGTCTGGGTCGTCGATTGTTTTAATTAGTATCGATTTTAATAGCTCAATTAGAGTATAGTATCGTCAATAACCACTTACTAATGCGAGTTAAGCTAGGGTTATTTAACTGTGGACTTCTAACTTATACGTTATTTAACTTTTATTTCTACAATTATGATTGTTTTTCTTAAGTGGGTAAATTATTAATGTAGTTGGCTAGAATAATAGTTTACTCAATTAACAAACAAATGGGTAGACTAGTCATAGGATGCGTTTCCACTGAGGCGGGCGCGGGGCTAAATTGACCAATCACAATAACGCTCGCTTCCTCGAGCCTCGTGTTCTTCAAGCGTTGTCATTGGTCAATTCAGTGCCGCTGCGCCTCTATGGTCTGTCCGCACCCTAACTTTTTGTCTTAATGTAATGTTCATGCAAACGTGCTTTCTATTTAAGCTAACTGGCAGTGTAAAATAAAACAATAACTTAAATGTATAATTATTTATATTGAAATAAAACTTGCTTCTAAGTAAAGCTATCACATCTTACATATGTACATACTTGATTTATTAGCAAATAATAATAAAACTATACAAATAATATTTGGTAAAAGTACTATTATTTATATGTAACTAAAAATAAATAGTTTTTCCTGCTACAATCTAGAATAACATGAGGGTTGATGAAATGTAGGAACACAAAGTGATGTTTTAGCGTATATGATAATGCGTACAGCTAAGATATTGTCTAAAACAAATAAATACTTGGCAAGTATAATAATTAAAACGTGGAATTTCATGTTAGTGTTACACAATCTTGTAACATTTATTAAATCATTAGGAATGAATACTTTCCTTCTACTTATAAGATCATAATATGGTGCATTTTATTATTTTTGCTAATTATGCATCGTCACAGTCATTTATATCAAATTTAAGTAAACTTTATGTACAAAATACCTACCTAGCTACCTACTGTGCTCTTGCAAACAATTTCATAAGATTTTTATGTTTATTTTTAAAGTCTTTGTGTGGCAACCAAGCTCGCTCTCAACGAGTAATATACATCATATATATAATAAACATCACGGCAAAATTACACATACAATTTAAAGCACTAGTTATTGTCATGCACTCTAAACAAATCAAGTGAACTAATTTCGCCAATTATTTCACGAATACGAACTACATGAGTGAGACCAATATGATCTTGCAGCCTTGCCTAACGCCACTGCGTGCTATCCACTAAATCTACTTGTCTATGCTTAGCGTGGTTCTAATTAATCTGTTGAAATACCTGGAAGCAGGGCTGCGGTTGGAAAAGGTTGGTGTTCCACTGAACGGGCCAAATGGATGCGTCTACGGACGAGTGGGCGGGCGTTTCGCCTTCGACTTCGCGAAGGCTCGTCTCCCGACGTCCCATCTCCGATATCTGACAAGCGCTCTGCAGACTAGACGGTAGGTTCGACCAGGTTTCGTTCCCCAGTCCCTCCTTATTCATAATGCTGATCTCCATTGAGCCTTGGTACGCAAACTTGGCGACGTCTTCTTGTTCCTCTTCTGGTTTTAGCTTCGCTCTATTCGGTCCTTCGACTATGGCTTGGAAGGCGAGCAAGTCTCTGTTCTCTGTTTCTGTTAGGGGAAGAGGTGGCAAGATTTGCTGTTGCTGTGCAATTTTGTAGCTCTGTTGTCGTAGCATTTGACGACGGCTCAGTCCGACTTGTAATGCGTGGAGGCCCATCTCGTGAGCGGTGACGTTCGGAGGCGTCAGTTGCTTCTGCAGTAACTGACGTTTCTGCTGGTAAAGGCGATGCTGCATCAGCTGTTGTTGCAATGGAGGCTTCGTTACTTGGGTCACAGTTGCGCCGAGTAAATCCGTCGGTTCCTGCAGTTGAGCTACCATCTTGGGACTGGCGGGCATCGGCGGAGACGTACTCGAGTAATTGAAAGTTTCAGGAAGGCTGATGCGTTTGGTAGGGTTTTTGTTGTCGAGGTAATGTGGACTGAAACTTGCCGCAAACTGGTTGTGCTGTATTTGTCTTTGTGTCATCTCTTCAGCTGGTATCGATGATTGGTATTGCGTCTTTAATATTTGGGCTTCTTTTTGGACTAGGTGCAGTTCTAAGACGCCTTTCGCTTTACAGTTTTCATTTAGACGTTGGCTGTTGAATGCCAAGTTGTTCTTTTGCGGTTCGTTCGACTGAGCCACTTGCTGGGCCACCAAGCCGTCGCTGGCTCGTCGTCCTTCTCTGAAGTCTACTGGACTCCGCGTCATCGCTCGAGTGCTGTTTTTGTTCGCTGACTGGTAGTTGATCGGGTTGTGTCGGGCCATCAGCCCCGTGCCTGGCGAGTTGCTGTTGTACGAAGAAATATACACGCAAGGATGCATCGGACTAGTGTTTACCAGTGAGTTGTTCTCGTACGCATGCTTGTCTTCGTTTGTCGTGCAGCTAGGCAGGCTGCTAGCTAGCTCGCTCGAGCAATCCGATAACTGGTAATCCAAACTTTCAAACGTAGAAAAGTTGCTTTGAGACGAGTCGCAGCTTAGATTCTGGCTCAGACTTTTGTTGTTAAAAAAAGTTACAACTCCACTGCTTGAGCTAGAGCTGGCGTAAGAACTCAATCTGTTTTGCACTCCGGTTGGTACGTTTGGGACGTCTTCCATGTCGGTTTCGCAACCCTCATCGGTGGATGACGAATACTGTTGTTGAAATTTTGACGGTTCTGCTGCGTTCGTTTGGAGGCCTGCCGTGTACATAGGCTGACTTGTTGTGTATCTATTGAGGGAAAATTTACTATCCGGTCTGTACAATGTGCTTGGAAATAAATCATTTGTATTTGTTACAGAAAGGTTGCTTTCTGCTGCACTGGACATCGGGGGTAATGGTGAGTTTTGTAAATGGTATGCTGAATACGTCGGTAGATGGTGATTCATGTAGTCTTTGAATGGTGGCGTGCTGGTCTGCAGTCTGCTCAAATCCTGTTGCTGCGCTTGGGACACGAGCCTAGCAGATTCAAGTGGCTTAGGTTGCTCCAAAAGACAACTCATCTTAGATTCTGCCAACGGTATAGGACTAGCACTTAAATTGACGGTACCCTTTAAAGGCAGTGGTGATTGTTGCAAGGTATTCATTAGCTTAGCAGCTTCGGAGCACATTGTGAATGTTGTAGAGTTGGGCATTTTCGCTGGTTCTGCACTGAAATTTGTCGCAGAAGCAGAGTTTTGGAGGAAACTGGCGATAACGTTATGATCGGCCGCGGCTGAACTTCTTCCGGTATCAATAGCACACTTTGAGTCGAAGCTGGATGATGTCAAAAGCCTCGTTCCATCGTTGGTACTTTTGCTGGTTTCTGGTCCGACGGTGGTTGACTGTTGTAGCAACCGTCGGCAGTCTTCGCTTGACTGTTTGAGAATGTTCTGTTGCTGTTCGTAGGTTGAGGTTAGAAGCCTGTGGGTGGGAACAGCGCCTTCGCTCAGCTTGGCTCCGAGTCTCTGGCTTGATTGTGAAACGTCGATGTTTCTCATGGAGAGTAGGCGCGTGGATTCACTCTCATGGCTTCTGGCGTCCAAGTTACTGACTAAAAAGCTCCGATGCGTATCCGAAGGGTCGGAGTTTCGCTGGAGCAGTCTTTGTTCAGTCATGTTCACTCCAGCGAGAGTGAGGAGTCGCTGCGTCTCTGAGGTTGCAGGGTCTGCAGTGGGCAATGTTGGAGTTGCTTTATTGAAGTCTCTTGTTAGATCACCTGCGTGTAACAACCTGAAACAAAAAACATTAGCTTATAGTTACAGATTAGAAAAAATACGCAGAGCACTAAGAACTTCGTTCGCTTCGCTCACTGGTTTGAAAAGTATGAGTCACAGCTTACCTTGCATGATGCTCCCGTCTATCCTGAAGCGAAGCATCCCTGGAGAGTGCATGGTCTGCTACCGTGGACGGCCGTCGTGAAGGCCTCCTCGCCTCAACCCCACCTGCCGCCCGCGCTCGTAACCTCTCCAGGAGTAGAAGGTATATAGCCGCGTGGTGGTCGTAACTGTTCGATCTTAGGCTCTGAAATTGACAACATTTTGGAATCAATGAAGCTGCTAGTCTTCTTCAAACAAATATTAACAACGACTTCTACTCTACTAATAAAAATGCTGTGGGCCGGCTAAAGAATGTTGCCCCTCCTTTCTTGCCCAGTCAGTAAGAATCTGTTAAGACAATGCCACAGATTTTGGTGTCAGACACACCTACGATTTAAATCTTTGGGTTCTATGCGATAAATCCCGTGGTATATGAACAGCCACCTCTTTAATAATTCTTAAAGCTTTTAACAAAAATAAACCTGCTTTAATGAGCACATGCTTGACTTTTGCTGAATATATCCTAACTGCTATATGTATGCATGCATATTACATTAAGGAGTTCCCTCGATATTATCACGATCCCGTTATCAGATCTTGGTGCAAAAACAACAAAAACAGTGAAAACAAAAAACAACTGCAAGTTTAAATTTAGTGCAGGTAACTATGCCTTGGGGCACTCCAATTCTGAAATAAGGACTTTGTTCCGCTGCGAAAACAAAGTTCTAGCAAAGTCGGCAAAGGAAACGATAAAAGGAAGGAAAGAGAATTACATAAATGGCACGTGGCAATGACATTACGATAACGGAAAGACGTAGTAGATTATCTACTAATCTGCCATTCGGAAGATGGACAGCAGCGTCTTTCCGTGTATAAGCATCCCGTACTGCGTTCGCCAACCCGCCTGCCAAGCGTGGTTTGTCAGATTCATACTGCATCCACGGCTAATAGAGAAGGTGCAACATTCTACTGCAGGCGTTTCACGGCAAATATAATAATAATAATAAAATCGTTTATTTCGAACAAATTACAGATACCTCTTAATTACTTATGTAAACGATGATAGCTACAAAAGTTATAGAGTCTGTAGCATGTAGAAAATGCGAGTAATGCAAACTTACCTCTTTGGTTTTAACAGGATCAATCCCCAAGCTCTGCATAAGCCGGAGCACTTGCTCATTAGGGTCAGTGTGCGCTGGCGCGTGGGCCGGGCTTCGGGCCGGATCTGCAGTCGCCAGTGGCACTGCATAGGGCTCCGCTGCCATCCACCGGTGCTTCTTGATCTGATCTATGGTGTACCGCTTCATTGGTTCCAGGACTAGCATCTTGCGGATCAGAGATTCGCATTCTGAAAGAAAACATGAAGTTTAGATTGTAAAATATTTAAAAAATATATCAGACGACCTCAGTGGCGCAGCGGCCGAAGGTCAGCCTGCGACGCAAGAGGGAACATCATCCCTCTTGCGTCGCAGGCGTAGATTATGAAATTAGAAGTGCCTTGGTGTGACGATTGGCACGCGGTCGCAAGATGCCGCAAGCTGAAGATAGGGTACAATGGCGCTAATTAAGGGAAGGCCTATGTCCAGCAGTGGACATTATACAATAGACGTAGGTACTTATAATTATTTGTGGCCGTTTGTGGCCTACTATGAGAAAAGCTTTAGTGAGAGTGAAAGGGCAGTTCTGGCTTGAATTCAAGTAATGATTTAATCCATCTCTAATTAAAGCTTTTGTTTTGTCATAATGGGAAACAATTTGGATTTTCTGGAGCTCCTTTCGCGTTAATCGAGACCTCGAATATCATAAACGGATTTTGGTGGAATCCTGTCGAAACCTCGGGTTTAAATAAAGGAAAATTACGTAATAAATCGGTATAGAAATATATTTTTATGAAGTGAACTGGATATATAGTAGACATAATTAATATAATCAGGCGTTACTTTGCGACACGTGTTTCGCCTCTCCGCGAGGCATCTTCAGGTGAAACGCCGAGATGTTGACTGGTCGGCGTTTCACCTGAAGATGCCTCGCGGAGAGGCGAAACACGTGTCGTCGTGTGGGTTTGGGTATGCATGTTGCACTAACAGCCTGGTTCCCCCTGCATGTGCATAATTAGCGGGCGGGAGGGCGGTGCATGTATATGCATCTCAGCATTAGCGGAATTAAAACTAGATATTTTAATTGCATTTTATTGTCTATAGTAGACGTTTTAATGTGTAAAAGAGAAACAAGGTTATCGCTTGCGATCGGTAATACAAATTACCCCTGATCGGGTATCAAATTTTCTTGACTCACCTACTCAACTGGTACTAGTAAATAAGGTTATCGAAAGGTCATAGGTTGCACTCTCCTCGTAAATGAGAAATTTTATAAACTCATATTCTCCGGCTCTATTTAATTAGGTACAGAAATAAACGAATCTTGCGGACTGTTTGGGTACCTACGTAATCGCTAACGATGCTCCGTGTGACACATCTATGTGGTTGCTTTAATTTTCACGTTAAGAACCTAAAGTACTAACAATGAGAACAGATAACGTCAATTAGATAGCTATATTGCGTCAGAGCTATAGGCATAAATAACTGTTAATTAATTGTTAATTTTGCAGTTTTTTAGTTAAATTAAGCTGAAGGTAGGCTTTAAATGCGGAACTAACGTGGGATAGGTAAACGTGTTCCGACTCCGGAAATAAACGTCGTCTATGAAACCCAAACGAGAAAAGAGTTTGTTCATTTTGGAATTATTTGGTAGTCGTTTAAAAACAGTTGTTCCAAATTTAAAAATAGCACAATGGAAGTAAGCGCATAGCACGCGCATTACTCGTGAAACGGTGAAACTCTTGACGTAAAACACGGCTTACGTACACAACTTGTAGGGCTTATGACACGAGCGTTTCGAGGGGTTTTCCGAATTCTCTAAATGAAGGCGTTGAAAATCTGTTGATCTCTTGGAAAGTAGGTAACAGTTTTTATGATAAACTCGATGCATATATTATCTGTGAATGTGAAAGCAATTAACTGGACTCCTTGTTGTGTGTAAAAGACAGGGTGGCATTTACCCCTGACTTTTATACCATTGGGATACTGGTCGTGCAACAAGGGTTTTTTGTTTTTTTTTCTCTCTTGTGAAATCTATGTACACATCATTTATCATATGACTAAAAACATCGTGTGAGAACCCGCGGCTTAGTTAGCTTCAGACGTATGGACCTGTTCTTTCCTTTGAATAATAGCCGACTAAGCTGGGAGAGTGGTATAGGTGCTGGCAAGCCCAATCCATCTAACAATGTCCCAGGCATTGCATCGTCCAGCATGAATACCAGTTGCTGTCGCTGTGTAAATCAGCTATAATAATTAATGTATAAGATCTTACTTTTTTTCTTCTTGTTGTGTGCAGTCAACTGCTACATACTAACTACTTAATATTTTGTACGCACACAGGCATGCGATAGGTTCACAGCGTTCGCGGGTTCTCTGTGTGTGTGCAACAGTGTATGCGCCGCCGTACGGCGAACGGCGAATTGAATCTTTAAAGCTGCTTCTAAACGGGCTACACTTTTCTGCAATTTGTGGCTGTATGGCAACTAATTGCCCGGCCATAACAAAAATATTGCTCGGCCACTGATGTCCGAGCAATCTATGGCCGGGCTATGTGTTGCGATATATCGGCTATAGGGTGGCTCATGATGCAGACTCTTAAACGGGCTACACAAATCAACAATGGCTGACTAAATCACACTTGTCGCAGCGGCTTACATTATTTTAAAATCAAAAGTCTATTGTTTAAGTTATTTGTTATAAAGCATTATTTAAGTCTAGAAATAAGCCTCGATGAAAAATTATATCCAAACTTAGACAGCAGCACAAAACATGCAATTAGTCAAAGCATCACTCATAACAAACTTCATGTCGGTAGAAAAAGATGAACTGTGCCAGTACAATAGGGAGCGACTGAAACACCAATAGAACTGGCTGGGCAATATTGCAGTTAAATCGATCGGTCAGCGATCGCCCGGCCATCTATCGAACAATATCGGCTATACATGGCCACACCTAAAATGTTTGGTAATTATTGCCGGGACATTACTGCAATATTGCATAGTCTGGCTGGTATTGCTAGCAATGTTGCCGGCCATTGTATTGCAGCCACATATTGCAGAAAAATATTGCCCGTTTAGAAGTGCCATTAGCTAACTTTAGGGCAATAAGCGAGCCATGACTGTATTGTCTCTTTGTCTAACTGCGAACAATTTCAAACTTATTTAAGATTGGCCTAAATATTAATTGATGTGTTCCTTCTTACTTGAATTGTAATTTATGAGAACCTAGTGTCCAAATAAACCTAATATAGGCTTATGGATGCTACTAACCAGATTATAATGTAAACTCTTTGTTAAGTAAATAAATCTGATCTAATCTAAATCTAATTACCTACCTATTATTAGGTTACATTATAGCTTTCCTAAGACTGCAATAATAAAATAATTAAAAATAAAATTCAGTCGTGCGAGGCCAAAATATTAAATTGTTGCCTAGTTATTCTGATTATAGAAAGATATGCGGCCTAGAACGACGAAACCTAAATTCAGGGTATTCATTAATCATTCTGAGATAATTGTGCGAGGCAAGTTATTCCACGTAACAGTCAAATCGCATTAAGATTTCATTAGTCAAGAACTATTTCAGCAGTCAAGTTTATTTATTATTACAAATTAGCTTTTGGGAAAAGTCCCTCGAATCCGTCGTTGTAACAACATTCGGTTCATGCGTCATTCAATCTAAAATACGAATAATTGCTTTCATGTGCCGAAAGAGATTGACGCCAGTCGAAAATAAATGAATCCTCCGAAAATAATCTAAAGTAAATAATATTTTTCCGCTCTTCGTAACCAAAACATAGTTTCTATATTTCTCGAGTCTAATCATAAAATGTTTCGAAAGCCAGGAATAGCTCTTGATTATAGAATCAAACCCTAACTTTTCACGCACCATCCGGTCTGGAGTGGGTACTTTCGAATTTACTCTTTATTTACTTACTTTTCGCCGGGTTGTGTTATAAATAGACTAACAGACGCAAATATCGCGTGCTTGGTTTGACCATTGACGCAATCGGATGAAAAATGTGCGGCGGTAATGCTCGATTTCCACTGCTTACGTCTGATTGAAATCAGAGATTTAAGAGGTGCGAGCCAAATTAATATTATTTTTCTATGTCGTAGATGGGAAAATCAATCAACCCTTGCATGGTGCGGCTTAAGAAGTGACTTTAATAACTGCAAAACATAAATAATATGGGTATACTTGCTGAAATTTTATACATACTCTATAATAGTTGTCAATCTTTATTATCTTTTACATTTTTATCTATACGCTATTACAGCTGTTTGATGTCCAAATAAATAACGTCTTAGTGCCAAACTTAGGTTTTTGCGAACTCTACTATACTGTGTAAATGATTAAAGAATGTAATCATTTTTCCCGTTGCTCGCTCTGCCTATGAAATAGAATCTGCTCGCCTCGCTCCTACTGAAAAACTGGCATTCAATCGATGGAAAGTCGGGTGGGCGACCGACGCCACCGGCTTTCAGCTCCATGAACTTGGCTTCACCACGGACACGCCGCGTCGCCGGCCAGTGTCGGCGTCACTAACCATTCTTGGCACGGTGGTATTAGCGCCAGCGATAACGACCCATAAAAACCCTGTAAACGTACCTATAAACACGATGACGCGATCGCGTGCTGACCATTTTATGATTATATCTGAACTAACAAACGCCTTACAGCTTCAGTCAACCTACACCGTCCGAAAAAGGCTTTCTTGCCGCCTACGCTAATAACAAATAATATTATTTGCTAATAACTTACGTACTTAAATGGCAATGTGACGTAGGCCTACTATCTTCATAATACGAGTACCTACACCTACTTAAACGCCTTAAGAGACCGATGAAGACATCGACAGTCTTATCGTTCCTATGCAGATCCATTTGGAAAAAAGTTTTCCGAAGCGAACGAATTCAATTATGTGCTTTATTCAATTTAAATGTGTTTTGTTCTTATTTGTAAACTGACTATTCTAAGTAGCAGCGTTTTGATCTATTGAATAAACACTTATTGACTTTGACTGTTATTTATGAATCACTCAACCAAAATAAACTTTTACCAACGCAATCCATCAAATAAAGCTCTTCTGCCTTCTTTTAAGTGAATATTATTTATAAAGTATCAGCAACTTATGCAGTAACAATAATTATCAATGATAATGTTAAGCAGAAAAAGTTTAATTAGTAAATTATCGCGCACGTTATTAGGTATCTATTAACGTAACTACCTATTATTCGCGAGAATTTTATTGACGCAATATAAATATAGAAAAAAGTTCCTTCACATTCATTATAAGTAGATGATTTACACGGCGTCAGCAACTGATATTCATGCTGTACGGAACGATGCAGTGCCTGGGACATTGGAAATATAGAAACAAAGGTCAAATTTAATAAAAAAATTACACCCTAACAATACGGTGTGAATTTTATTCGAAAAGCGAAAATACGTTATTTAAAATTGTTTCGGTCTTTTTACAAAATTTATTACTTTTAGAGCTGGCTCTATATAAGATAAGTTAATAATTTAAACCACTAACAGATGATACATGACGTTAAGAAGCCTAGGACAAAGAAAAGAGGCAATTAAAAACACTTGTGCTATATTTATATGTGCAGCTGCTCCGTTGCTTGCAATTTGACCTAAAAAGCATATCTTCTGAGCCGAAACTCAACTAGCCGAAAGCAATTGAGCATTTGCTCATAGTGAATAGAAGGAAAGGTAAAGATATTTCGCAAATCAAAGTAGGTGCATTGTTCTTTGTTGTTTTGCGTAGCTACTTCGAGAACCTAAAAAGGAACCAGAATAAGGGGTATTTTACATAACTTTCTTGTAAACTGAAGCTAAGCAATTCAGGTTGCTAATAGCTAAGCTGTTTATATAACCAACCACTTGGGAACTCGTGCAAAGTTTGAGTGCTGCTCTATTGGTGTAGACTGGGTTTTCATTGCATTACAAATTGTTATACCTACTAATAAGGGACATGCTTTTTTATTTAATTCATATTTATGATTTCAAGAAATCTTAATAAACTATCTTCAGTTTTGTAGCCGGCTTACACAACCATCGACCGATAAATATTACATTAGATTTGTAATCATTATTTAAGATATATTTTTGGGTAAAACAGGTTTCTTCCAAAGGTTTTCGAGGATCTCAATAATTCCTGGAAGACAATGTCAAATGGGATTCTGAAAGGATCAAACCTGGGTCCAATATTGTTCATAAGGCGTACCAAGTTTTAACAAGTTTATATTCAGTTGAATAGAGCTAAAGGGTATTTGACCGATAAAAATGGCGCAGTTCGTTTTGCAACGCTTAACTACCGACGCCGACGTATCATTATCTCGACAATACTTTAGAATTTATTGTATAGATTATCAACATCATTATAGGCATGCAAGCGAACCAATTAATTTCGCAACTTAAAGGAAATAATCCACCGAATGTGCATGTCGATTGGTATAATATTAGCGGTATGAGCACGCATTGCGAAAACACAGCGTAATACTAAACGCATCGGAGAAAACAGTTGTGATATTCCGCTCTATCCCTACAATTATCGACTGGCTCTTGGTTCGTTTTCGCAGTGTGGGTGGGTCCACGCACCTGTAAGGTATTCGTTAACTAGCACGCAATGGTTTTTACGGATTAATTAATAAACGGACGGTTTTTGATTAGTTGCGTTTACGTGTGAAACGCTATCCGCATCTTGACGTTAGTATCCGCGGTAAATAATGATTATTTGCTGATAAGTGTCTGAAGAAATACCAAGAATAGACTTTGGTGTAATACCGAGTTTTCAGAAAACGTAGTAATGTAATTCTGCTTCCAATGCATGAGGAATTTAAGATATTATTAAGTCTAAAATAATATCTTAAGAAATAAACTTTGTTTCAAACATTGACTTGAAAAAACAGTTTTCAAGTATTTACAAAATGCCTCGTGTCGATTAAACTGATAGTAGTTTAATTGAATTCAATTAACTGTTGTTTCGAACGAATTTCAGACCTGTGTTGAGTATTTATTTACGCTTTCAGAAATAAACCTAAAACACGGTTTTATACTTAAACCACTTGACTCTGAAGGGGTTCTTGCCAAGAAATTCAAATTTGTGAAAACAATGCCCGATTTTCCACGACACAAAGTCCAATTTGCAAACCTGAATTATTCAAAAGCCTCAGCCGGTTCTTAAATGATAATATTTTTCCAGCAGTGAAGTATGCCCTGTGTCTTACTAAAAATAAGCTACAACGAGGCACATATAGTCTTCAGTTCAGTCTTCAGTAGATTGTCTACTATACCTAGTTTAAATGTTTTGAATGTGTTTGTAAAAGTAAGCATCATTTAAATGTGTATTTTATTTATTTAATTATTGATTAAGGCACACAATACACGATACAAGATTAACGATACGATAATAAAAAGTAAGCTTTAGACCTAGCTTGTAGCATAACTTTTGTGCGCACTGCAAAAACAGCATGGCAGTGTCAAAAAAGTGGACATAATATGATAAATAGTTCAAGAACATAAATAGTTGACGACAAATAAGAGTACCTATACATAAAAGAGAAAAAGATAATACAATTATGAGAAAAAATAATAAAAATAAAATAAAAAATATACCTACCTACCAAATCAATTGACACAGAGGCACTGTACAACACTGCCGGGAGCATCGCAGCCCCCGTTGTTTAAATGGAGGATGTCTTTCACAGTTTTCGTAAATTTAGTTAAATTCCAACAAAAATTGTCTAATACAATATTTGCCTTAGCTAACTCATTATACTGCCGACACATTCTTGACAGTGGGTTAAAATATGAGATATTATTTTTATAAGTTAGCAAGGCAAATATGTTGCTCTGGTTTGCTCTTCGAGCACTGAACCTAATATTGATAGAAATATGCGATAATCATTCAGTTGAGTCTACCATAGAATGTAATATCTTATAAAGGTACACCAGATCGAAGTAAGTGCGTCTTATCTCCAACGATTGTACGTTAAACCTATGTAACCTATCAACATATTAGTGAGTATAAAGATATTAATCAATATAGTGTAAAAGAATAGCTTGTAGCCTATTTTAGTCGCCATATAGCACACCGGCCAGATAAAAGTAATCCCTTCGTTAGAGAAGCAAATAGTAGACTTTTAACGGGCTTGTCTTCGACAAGCAGCACTCGACTAGTTGGACAAAGTACTTCGGTATTACTGTCTACCAGTGGAGGCAAAACCGCACGACCATGCTTAAAAGCCCTTATCTCGCTTCAACAATTTTCTGTATCTATTGTACTGGAGATATAATTACTTTAACCAAATGAATAAGAGGATTAAATCAGATACATTTAGAACGAACTGGAGACGACACGAATGGGACATTGCTCTGTTTTGAACACCTTTTAGGGTAGCTGTTTTGAAATATTGCTTATGTAGAACCAGTCCAACTAAGCTGAACATTGCCTTAAGTGACCCAAGAAAGCTGCTTTTGTTACCCAAACAAAACCCAATAACAAACCGATTTAAGCCTAAGTTTGCCGATTAATCCGTTACAATACAAGTACGTCACTGACCAACACCAGTATAGCCACTTTAATATCAAAAATATATAAATCGGGACCGGCAGCCGTCGCTCTGTGATAATAATAAAATAAAGTCGTAGAAACCCTGTCGCAGCGCCACCTACCGACCGGGTCCAATTGTGACTAACGATACCTACAGATGGTGTTATAGTATGTGTCATACGAGTAGATACACAAAAACACGATTACTATTCCAAGCAAGGATTTTAGACACATGGGAATAAAAGTCATTCACATTAGTGTACAGAGTACCACAGAAAATTGGATTATCCTTTCTAAAAGAACCTGATCATTTGCACCCAAGTCACGTCTCAACACCTATTTATTACCTGAAAGATCGAACTCTTGAGGATTCGATAATATAAGAACTTTCAGAGAAGTTCTGAAGCTACCCAAGAGGAATATTATGTACCCTCATTTATTATGTTTATTCAATAACGACCGACGGAAAGCTATAAATAGCCGAAAACCAATACCTAATGTAGGATCTCTGATATTGGTTATTCTTTGTCGGCTAAATAACGCTGCATGGAATCTACACACAGCACCAAGTCCTAAACTAAGCAAAGCTTGTACTATGGAAACCAAGTGATTAATAAATTTACTAAATACATACAGATCGGAGACAAAAAATTCCAGAAAAGCAACCCGCACTCTCTCGACTCAGCAAGCTATGAAACTAATTAAACCACGGAGGTCATCAAATGAAATAACAGAGAAGTATCTAACAGGCATAACACTCTCGTAGGTATTCCAATAATAGCCAAAATTATCTTCACATTCCCTATTCCTCCAATATCGTGTTAATAATAAAGTCATTAACATTTCATGCGTCAAACATCGTGGAGAAATGTATCGACGTACAGCTAACGTCAGAAACCTATTCCTGGATGTACAACGTCATCGGCCAAGGTGCTTCAGAGAGGACGTCTCCTAAAGACCTTTAAAAAACTTTTAACCTAAAATAATAGGCAAGTCGACTGTCATGAAAATCAATAGTCTACCAGCTAGATAATAAAAAATAAAAGACGAATTTTTGCTTTTTAAATATTCATGAAAACTGGCTTGGTTATAAGCGTTTGTTGATAAGCGTTAAGGAGTTGAGACTCGGTCAAAGCATGCCTTACACTGTAACAATTAGTGACGTCAAGCGACATTTCACGCGACTCTACGTATCGCCAGTTTTTTTTTTATTACATGCATTAAAACCAATATATTTTGAGAATGTACATGACGTGTACATCAAAATTTAAAAATAACGCAACTACTGTAGCCTATTGAAGTCGTATTCACTGCAGCGTCCCGTACAACATGAATACAGCGTAATTAGTATTATTTTTGATAAATTTTAAATTATATGTATGTAAAAAAATATTTAAACTATTACCGATTTTAAATCCCTTCATGACTCACATCCGGTTTCCATGACATGATGAAAATCGGGGAAAGTAGATAAAATTTTAAAAATAATAGGTATAATCTGATATTTCTAAGTATTAACAAATCTCTGAAATAACTTAAAAATTAAGTGAACACAACCATTTGTGAAGATTATAATGCTGGACAATGCTGGACAAGTCACACAGCATCATCTAGCCCCAAGCTAAGCAGAGCTTGTGTTATGGGTACTAGATGACTGATATACTTAATACATTATACTACATAGATAGATATTTTTATTATATACCTCTATAGAAAAACACCCAGAACACCCTGAACAAATATCTGCAGATCGTACAGACATTTGTCCCGAGGCGGGAATCGAACCCGCAACCCCTTGCGTCGCAGGCGGACCTTCGCCCGCTGCGCCACAGAGCTCGTCATTAGCTCGTCATCGTCATAGATTGTTAAGTTATCATTAAATACAGAATATAATTTTTGGGTTAAGTCTCTGAAAAGCAGCATTGTGTTTAATTAAAAAGTAAAAAATTAATGTATGTTCTTGTATTTATTCTCAGGACCTACTCTGTCGTCCTCAGCTAGTTCTAAAGGTGCCTTTGGTTCGTCATCTAGACAGGTCGTCTTCATAAAGTTGCACGTAGGTTGGTAGATAACGCTGTCAAATTAGATCTACCCACCTATTGCTATCAAAGCACTTGTTATAGAAATCTAAACAACCATAAAACTACTACTACACATAATAGTAAAGTACGTAGTAGATTTTAAAGCTTTAAAATCTTTATATTTTCATAGTAGATCCATTTCATTTATGTGTGTAATTAATAAGCTTCTACTTAGACTTAAGAATAATTTCTGAAAATAAAAATTGTTTTGTTTGTTTAGATGATTTCAGTAGCGTTAGCAACTGGTATTCATGCTGAACGGGACGCTGCCGTGCCTGGGACATTGTTAGATGTCGTAGGCTTGCCCAGCACCATTCTCGCTGCTTAGTCGGCTATTAGAGGAAAGGTCAGGAGTCAGGTCAATGCGTGTTTTCCTTCACCGTTAAAGCACGTGTTATATGTGCACATACATTTTTCAAGAAAGAAAATTCCATGGGTGCACGGCCGGTACCGAACCCTATAGCTGTCGAAAGTCGTAGTGCCAAAAGTCGGGGGTACATACCACTCGGCCAACACAGCTTTATATGAAACTACACACCAGTCATAATAGTCATCCTAAAGTACTCTACAGTCTGAAAAACTCCGTAAAAAACTAATCCCGGTTTACAAGAGTTTTCTGCTGCGATAAATCAGTCAATTGGGGCTTTTGTAGTGGTTTTCGTTCCGTACTTATCAGCTACAGCTTTATGTAGGCAAGTAACTAGAGTTAAAAATTAGCTGTAATCAACTTAATATGCCGTTTTATTGCCGTGGGGTGCCGGCTGTAGAATGTTGCCCCTCCTTTCTTGCCCGTGGATGCAGTAAGAATCTGCTAAGGGATGCCTTCGGAAGATGGGCAGCAGCATCTTCCGCGACTTTAACACCCTATACTGCGCTCGCCAACCCGCCTGCCAAGCGTGGCGAGTATGGCAACAACCCCTTATGATTGCGAAACCAAGGACCAGGCCCCGAGTTCCCGGCAGCCCCGCTAGTCGTGGCTACGGTAGCGGCCACGGTAACGGCGGGGCTAGGGGTGCTAAGAATCCCCGGGAGACGGACGGCTACCAACCCCAACGACGACCACTGGCCCTGGTAACACACAACATCCGCACTTTGAGGACAGACGAAAAGATTGTTGAGCTGGAAGAAGAAATGAGTAGGTTACACTGGGACATTTTAGGATTATCAGAAGTCCGTAGAGAGGGCGAGGACACGATATCCCTTAAGTCCGGTAATCTACTCTACTACCGGGAGGGCGACCAACAGTCCCAAGGTGGTGTCGGGTTTCTCGTTCACAAGTCACTCATTAACAACATTGTCACCATCGACAGTGTGTCGAGCAGGGTCGCATACCTAACACTCAGAATATCTAAAAGATATTCGCTGAAGGTTGTTCAGGTATATGCGCCGACCTCGTCACACCCAGATGAAGAAGTAGAGTCTATGTATGAGGACATTAGTAGGGCCATACATACGAACAAAACTCACTTTACTGTTGTTATGGGGGACTTCAATGCAAAGTTAGGCAAGAGAAGCGATGATGAGTTGAGAGTGGGGCAATTTGGGTATGGGCAACGGAACCCCAGGGGACAGAGGCTGGCCGATTTTCTGGAGAAAGAAGGACTCTTTATGATGAATTCTTTCTTCCAGAAGCCGCCTCACAGGAAATGGACCTGGATGAGTCCCGATGGTTCCACGAGAAATGAGATTGATTTCATCTTGACCAACAAGAAACGGGTATTCAATGATGTCACTGTGATTCACAGGGCGAAAACCGGAAGTGATCACCGAATCGTTAGAGGCACATTGAATATGAACGTTAGACTTGAAAGGTCCCGTCTGATGAAATCTACGCTCCGACCCACTCGTGCACATATCCAAAACCTCGAGAGCTTTCAACTCGAACTTTCAAATCGCTTTGATTGTCTGGGTCTCGAAGAACATGCATCAGTGGACGAGATCAATAACAGGTTCGTAGAAACTGTCCATACGGTGGGGTCTCAGTTCTTTAAGACGCCCCGTACAAATAGACCTCAGAAACTCTCGGATGACACTCTTAACCTCATGGCTGAACGACGCTCATTACGACTGCAGTCTCCCGATGATGCTAAGTCACATAGGCAGCTCAATAGACAAGTTTGGAAATCCTTGCGGCACGATATTCGTACCTTTAATACAGCTCGTATTAAAGATACGATAGAGCGGAACAAAGGCTCCAAAGTGTTCGCGAGAGATATGTCTATTGGGCAAAGCCAGATGACGAAGCTGAAGAGGGAAGATGGCAGTATAGCGTCAAGTAAAGCAGAAGTGTTAAGGGAAGTCGAAAGGTTCTATGGACAGCTCTACGATTCGGTCACTAAACCTGTTTGCAGTGTGGCAGAAGACCCTAGAGCCAAGCTGACCCGACATTATACCGAAGATATCCCGGACATCAGCCTGTACGAGATCAGGATGGCCCTGAAACAGCTTAAGAACGACAAGGCGCCGGGGGAGGACGGAATCACTTCAGAGCTTCTGAAAGCGGGTGGATCACCGATACTTAAAGTCCTTCAGAAGCTCTTCAACTCCGTCTTGTTCGAAGGTATTACGCCAAAAACATGGAACAAAAGCGTCGTGGTACTGTTCTTTAAGAAAGGTGACAACACCTTGCTTAAGAACTACAGACCGATCTCGCTTTTGAGCCATGTTTATAAGCTGTTTTCAAGGGTCATTACAAATCGTCTCGATCGCAGGTTTGATGACTTCCAGCGTCCCGAACAAGCCGGGTTTCGAAAAGGCTACAGTACCATAGACCACATTCATACGCTGCGGCAAGTGATACAGAAGACCGAAGAGTATAACTTGCCGCTATGTCTCGCGTTTGTGGACTATGAGAAAGCCTTCGATTCGATCGAAACATGGGCGGTGCTCGAGTCTCTCTAACGATGCCGAATTGACTATCGGTATATCGAAGTGTTGAAGTCTTTGTATAGAAACGCCACTATGTCTGTCCGAGTACAGGAACAGAGTTCGAAGGATATTCCCTTAAAAAGAGGCGTAAGACAGGGAGACGTTATTTCTCCGAAACTGTTTACGACCGCTTTGGAAGATGCCTTCAAGCTCTTGGAATGGAAAGGACTAGGCATCAACATTAACGGCGAATACATGACTCACCTTCGGTTTGCTGACGATATTGTGGTCATGGCAAAGTCGATGGAGGAACTTGGCACGATGCTCGAAGGCCTCAACCGAGTCTCCCAACGGGTCGGCCTTAAAATGAACATGGACAAGACGAAGATTATGTCGAATGTCCATGTTGCGCCTTCCCCAGTTATGGTTGAGAACTCGGCTCTCGAAGTTGTCGACGCGTATGTATACCTAGGACAAACAGTCCAATTAGGTAGGTCCAACTTCGAGAAAGAGGTAAATTGACGAATCCAACTCGGATGGGCAGCGTTTGGGAAACTACGCAACGTCTTTTCGTCCAAAATTCCTCAGTGCCTTAAGACGAAAGTCTACAATCAGTGTGTGTTACCAGTGATGACATATGGAACCGAGACGTGGTCATTCACGATTGGCCTCATGAATAAGCTCAGAGTCGCTCAACGAGCTATGGAGAGGGCTATGCTCGGGGTTTCTTTACGCGATCGAATCAGAAATGAGGAGATACGTAGAAGAACTCGGGTCACCGACATAGCCAAACGGATTAGCACGTTGAAGTGGCAATGGGCAGGCCATGTAGCTCGCAGAACAGATGGCCGATGGGGCCGAAAAGTTCTCGAGTGGAGGCCACGGACCGGCAAGCGCAGCGTAGGACGTCCACCAACAAGATGGGATGATGACCTGGTGAAGACCGCAGGTCGACGGTGGATGCAGATCGCTTCAAACCGCATTAACTGGATATCCATGAGGGAGGCCTATGTCCAGCAGTGGACGTCCTACGGTTGAAATGATGAACTTAATATTATTTTTCACGTAAAAACGTGACCGATTCAAGTGTGTTTCTATGATTTAAAAAATAAAAATATATTTTGCTAATTGAAAATTAATTACAATCAATTGTTCAAGGTTATTAAGTAAGGGAGAAAGGTGTTCAAATTACTAATTTAATGCTACTAAACAATACTATGAGCAGTTTCAGCGGGCTAGCGTACATGCGTTTTAAAGGTACGATGACTCAACTCAGCTCTCTCTAAACAATTTTGAGAGCATGGTTTCTAAGAGCTTGCGTACATGCTACGTAGTTTTAATCGGTTACAGATGTACCGAAAACTCAACTTTGGTCTTTTTAAACATTTTCATGAGCATAGTTTCACGGAATAAGTACATAGCTTCCTAGTTTTAAAGATAGGAGAACTCAACTTACTTAGCTCTTTTGAAAGAGCAGGGTTTCAAAGAGCTATCGTAAATGCCGGCCTTGTTTGAAAGTTTACGTTTTCTTACTTGCGCTCGATGCATGCTCGAAACACGTCTGATGATAATAGTGATGGGTGTCTTCGACGCCGATTTCGGCCACGGCGACTTAACTTTCATTGGTGGATTGAACGGGAGAGTTTTATTAGTGTGCTAGGATTGATATATTTAACATTGTATCTGTGTCTCTGTGGCATCGTAGATACCAAACGGCTGACCAGATTATTTAAGAGGTGTTTTAATTAAACGTTGTTAATCAATTTTAAGAGCAGAGTTTAAAACTAACATGTCTAACTAGTATTAGGTATTTCGGTTACGTTTTCTACATCCCGCTGGGCAGTCGGCCGCCCGATGCATGAATGAACACGCCTATGACGCAGGTGGCTTATCGATTTCATTATTTTTTTATCTCCAGTCCACAATAGCATCCGAGCCCGTAAGCGATTCATGAACCAACCAATTACAGATAGCGCAATCAGATCAACTCGGAACAACACGTGTCTGTTCGGGAATTAATTGGTTTTAGCGTTGATTCTGCGGAGATACTTGAGTCCACTTTCGTGAAAATTCATTTGCGCTAAGAGATAATTGTAAAGTCTTTTACGCGGAGCAATTCTAGAGATTCCACGAAAGTCCAATGCACGGAAGCACACTCAAGTATACTAGTTGGTGGTTAGTAATTTTCACGAAGAGTAAATTTTCTAGGCAATAAGTACTTTACGAAAAGGCCCCGAAACTGCCTGCAAAATGCTTTTGCGCAGAAACTTTCTACGTTTCATTTTTCAAATCTGTTTGACTTGGGTTTGTAACAATTAATTCGCACAGCCTCCCTTTTGTGAAGTTGGATGGCTCTTGATTCCGCGGGATGGCACTACATTCTGGTTTGTTGACAATGTACATCGTAACGCCAAATGAAATTTTCTTTTCGCGTACAATGTTTTTTTTATTTTCTAAATTTAATGCCTAGTACAAGAATGCCTAGTGAGGTCCTTTGACAGCACTAGGCCTTCGAGGACGTAAACTACGTCACTCTTTAGTGACGAAGTTTACGTCCTCGAATGGATTGACGTCTCTAAATATCTAAATATCCATTGCGGATTTAGTTCCCCCTTTTGATTTTTCGTTCAGAATAAAGTAAATTGTTAATGATATGTGCCACTTCTCAACTTTTAGAACAAATTAAGTGGTAGAAACTTAAAGAGAATGTTGAGCGAATGTTTTGGAAATTGGAAAAGTTGTTGAGCGTAGCCTGTCCTTACGTTTTTTTTACGATGGCTTGAAGAGTCTTACATTTGACACTTACGAAGTTCTTTTTTGCGAACCCGCTTAGAAAGTTTATATTTGATCCTTTAGCGACACACCACATTGTAAGCAGAAATTGAATTAAAAAAATATCGATGTAGCATTACAAATTGGTCATTTATATTATTAGCATTCACAGGACAATAATTTACAATGACCTACTTATTGTTCCTGGATTATGGATTTGTCTTTTTTAATTTTCCTCTAATTTAACATTGATATAAATCGTTAGATGGGCTCTCACACGAAAAACTCTAGCATTGTCTTTATATTGTGTGTTTACAACACTGCCGACGCACGCACACTAATGTCTAGTAAAGTCATTAGTGTGTGTGCGGTACGGTCAGCAAACTCATCTCAGATTACAGTAGTGCCTGCAGTAGAATGTTGCTTCTTCATGGATGCAGTAAAAATCTGCCATGGGATACCTCCGGCATGTGTTACCTACCTAACTGACCCATCAGCTTTGCTACGCCGCAGAGATCAACAAAATGATGAAAATAAAAAAAAATGGTTTAAAGATTTAAAGCCTTAGGTGCAGCCGAGCTATTTAAAAACTGCGGTATCTCCTAAGACATGAATTGAAATCTAATAATATTAATAACAATATGTTTGAAATTAAATAAGTACTTGTGATGAATTAAAAACGGAACAAAAACTTTGGTACAAACATGATTCAGTCAGAAAAAAAGTTGACTGCAAAAGTTTCAAAAAGAACTAAGTAGCATAGTCAGCGCCCAACTCCGAAGTATTGGGTGTTCCTATTTAAGGTTCAACAAGTCGCGGAGGCAAAGTCGTCAGTGGGCGCGGCCTAAATGTATGCTATCTCATCTGACATAGTGTGCGAAAGCGCGCGCTAAGATGAAATGCACGATGATTCATTCCTAAAACGACCGCGCAAAAATATGTGAATAGACTTTAGCACAAGGGTTATTATAGTAAAACTTAAGTGCGTCTGGATTTGTTGGTGCACTTGCGAAATGCAGAAGATGGCATTTTGTGACACTTTTCATCTATTTTAGATGCAAAGATCAACACGCCCGGCTAACACTGTGTTTCAATGTGCACTGATTCCAAACGAGTGAGCTCACTCATTTCGTTTGGAAACACAACGGCGCGGTCTCAGTACGGTGCGGGCGTATCTAACGATATAATATCAATGTAATTTAATCCAACTTTATCAAAGGTCGATAAAACAAACCGTATATTAGCAATATTATAGTTATTTTACAACAAAATTATCAAATGTACCTCATGGAAATAATAAAGTCATGGTTATTTTCGTTTATAATTATAAACTATCCAACGAGACTTTATAATTATAAACGGAATTAACTAAATTAATTACCACAAAAAAAAACTCCACCCGTGACCACAAGAGCTGCAACGCACTCGAAACTTCGGGAAATAATAAGATGAGGTATGTTAGTGTTCCATTATAATTATAGAAATAAAACTATAAATAAAATAACTGAATGGTGACCGAGACAAGGACACAGAAACGATGGTCGACCGGCAGCAAGATGGGCAGACGATATCGATAAAGTCATATGGGCAAAAGAGATCGGTCTGGCGGATGGCACAAACTTAGGTAGGCCTACCCAGCAGTGAATTTAGGCTGTGAATGAAAATTATGTCAACAGATTAGAAATTTCCAAAATAACTATCTTTTTTCAATTTCAGGGCGACTTTATTATAATGTGTAAAGTGGCTAGCAGTAGCGGCAATAAAAGTGGTACTTTTAGATGCGTCATACATTTGCAGATCGTCAAGGTGAATTTAAATTCAATGTTTCAGCGTGTGTCGGCCTTGGATAATCTTCACGTCAGATAACACGTGCCATTGTTTGTTTGTCACAAGCATTGTAGATGTTGCTATTACCATTTACCGACCAATCATATTTCTTACCAAAAAGAACACACAAATTATACAGCGCAGAGTTAAAATAAAACACAAGATACAGATCAACGATAAACTTATATCTGATCTGAAACTACACAAGATACAGATCAACGATAAACATATATCAGATCTGCAACTAATCTAAAAGCTTTGTATCTTGGGAATCAGAGTGATCATATATTTTAGTTGTAAATATTAGTAGAAATGTTATGATCCTAAAACAGGTAATTAACCAAGTGGCCGAAGATAGATCACAAAAGTTTAGAAGACACCTATTCACTCTTATGATTTAAGTGTGAGTGTGGACAGGTAGAGCAGTCCACTCCACGATGGACCACATTCCGTTACACGACGAGGTTACTTCACAGTTCGGGATGGCACAGTCCGAGGGTGGTGAAAGCCAAGTCTACTATTGGCACCGCCCTCAGGGGACACGTTTGGGGCTTACATTGATAAATACCGAACTTCAACCTTTGAACTTACACCCTCGAACTTACAGCCTTTGAACCTACAACCTACTTATTCCAAATATTATAAGTTAACACTCATACGTTATCAATTTCACATTAAATAGCCATTAGTAACAGGACAATAGTTCAAATGAATCGACGTGAGGCAAATATTAGCAACTTAAAAGCTTTTAGGTGAAACTTTAGAACAATAATAAGAAGCCAGACGTAACTTAAACAAACAATATAATAGTGCCTAAACTTTCTACTCAAACTTGAGCACTGTGGGAGTAGAAATCGATAAGCTTAAGGTGCCTAGATAGTTAGTAGTTTCATTTAATTAGGCTCCCTAAACCGACAGACATCTTTTGTAGGTGAAGTCTAACTTTAGGAGTTGTTAATAATTTACCTTCTTTTGTTAAATATATTGTGGATAACTAAATAATCTTATAAGGTCATTTTCATTCATCATCATTTAGTAGAATGTCCACTGCTAGACATAGGCCTCCCTCATGGACCTCCAAGTATTGCGGCGGGAAGCGGCTTGCATCCGCCACCTACCTGCAGACTCTATCAGGTCGCCGGCCATCTAGTTGGTGGATGTCCTACGCTGTGCGCTTGCCGGTCCGTGGCCTCCATTCGAGAACTTTTCGACCCCATATCAATAATGTGTTAGGCTTCAACGTTTGACCAACTGACCCGAAAAAACAGATGGTTTTTTTCAGTTGTAAAATCCTACTCATTCTTCGTGGAGCCTCATTTTGGGCACAGCTATTTAATAAACACCTGGCGAAACAATAAACTTAAAAAGACGGTGGCTAATGCGAGTTAAAGCCAAGTTCAGTGTTATATAAAACCTCTCTGGCAAAGTTCTTTAAATACTCTAAATTCTTTAATACTTTTAATAATAAATTCTTACCAGAGCGCTCCAAGAGCATCGAAACTCTTCAATGTTAAAAAATTTACGAGTGGCGGCGGTATATATACTCATCATCATCACCATCAACATAAGGGTCGGTTTTTTGTTATAAATTTAAGAGTATAACTAATACAAATAAATAAAATTGAAGTGTCCGTTTGTAATGTAAAGATAACAGGTTTTTACTAGATTCACTTAAAAGTATTTGTAATTTATTTATTAATTGGATCATGTACATAATTTGCATTAGAGATCTATGTAATACATAATTATTATCAGTAACATATGTACATGAACCCTGTTAGGGTGCTGCAAATTTGAGTCAGTATTTAAAATTCTTTTAAATGCTTTTTAATATTAGATCAATAAATAATTTACATTGATTTTTTACGTGTATTGTTCACATATAGATAATTTTAATCTCTTGAGATTAGCATAACTTAATCTACTAACATTCTGAAAAAAAATAGAGTTCTGGGCAATAAAAACGCGGGCAAAGCCGCTAGTTCTGGATATAAACTTCTAATACGAATATAACGTTCTATTCTTACCTTCACTCATAAAGTAGGGTATCCTAAACCGCCCCGACAGCACCCTGTCCCGTAACGACTGCAGTGTTGAGCCGTCGAATGGCAGGGCTCCGCAGACGAGCACGTATAGCACCACGCCAAGACTCTGAAAGCGACGGTTAAGTTACTCAAAGGAACTGTCTTGTTGGAAAAAGCTTAACGTACAGTCGCGTTCATAGTAAAGGATACCACCATGGACCAATATACCACTGAGCCGGTCAGTAACATTAGTCGGCCAGTCACAAGTGATAACTTTTACGATGAACGCAGTGCCGAATTTACCAATAGGCTGAGTAAGCTGGAGCCTAAGGCGGCAGATTTTAGGGGGCGACATTTAGACCATTTTTTTTATTCTTTGAGAAACAAAAAAAAAATATATACACAGGAATCTCGAAATTTTTGTAATCATACTAATAACGGGAAAGTGCCGTCCAATGGCAGGGCTCAACACAACAGGGCGACACAAGCACGTATAGCACCACTCAAAAACTCTGAAAGCGACGGTTTAGTTTCTCAAAGGAACTGTCTTGTTAGGGAGAAGCTTAAACCACAGGCTTAAACGTACATTTTGTTTGTTTTCACTTTCTAGTTGTGCGTTTGAATTTAACTAAATGTTGTTGAATTCAAATATAATACAAATGCTATAGAACAATCTCATCATGTGCAATAATCAATATATATAAAACTCTTCCGTTACTGACTGAGTGACTGACAGACAACGCACAGCCTAAACCACTGGACCTAGAGATTTGAAATTTGGCACACATATACCTTGAGTATCTTAGAGGTGCACTAAGCAGGGATTTTTCGAAATTCTCACGGGAACGGGAACTACGCGGGTGAAACTGCGGGTTGCGGCTAGCACGTAATACGTTTGTAATTTTAAAAAGAAGGAAAAGCTTCTGACAAAACGGGTTTTTTTGTGTGACTTTTTAGCTGTATGATGAAATGTGGTGAGATTGCCCTATATCAAATACATATTGCCGTGGGGTGCCGGCAGTAGAATGCGAAAAAAGCGGGTAAGAGAGGAGAACTAAAGGAGAATGAATGAGCGAGGTTTAATGCTCGCTTCTTTCCCTCGCTAAAAAAAGTTTTCTGAAGCGAACGAATTCAATTATGTGCCTTATTAAATTTAAATGTGTTTTTATTTTGTAAACAGACTATAATAATGTACCTTTTCAACACGCTTTTATTAGCTTCACTTGTATGTATGTAACCGACTCTTTTTGAACTTGATTTTGGCCCACTTGTAACGGGATTTGGCACATTTGAAACTTTGTAGACTTATCAAGGTCCGGTGACAATACAATTATTTGATGATGTTATTCCATTATTCTGATTAGGATCGTCAGGATTAAATAATTTCCTAACATATATGCACCCTCGTAGCAGTTTCTTAGCCCTTTGCTACGCAAGCACGAATGATTTCAACGCGCTCGTGTGTATCATCCATCACAATAGCTGACATTGTGATTCCTATTTCTTTATTCTTTTAAACTATCTTTATTACTCTAAACACTTATTGACTTTGAACATTCTACTGATTCCCAATCACATCCGACAGTATTTATTGAACTAAGTAACGTATTCCCACTTATATTATCTATTATTAAAATTCTCGTGGGTGTGGTTGGGAACTAATGTATGAATGAAACTTATCTTTTCCGAATGGGTTTAGATGTGGTGGGAAGTAGCCAGCCCACGGCACTTTATTTTTAACCCCCGACAAAAAAGAGGGGTGTTATAAGTTTGACCGCTATGTGTGTCTGCCTGTGGCACCGTAGCGCTTATACGAGTGGGCCGATTTGCATGCAGTTTTTTTTTATTTAAAGGAGGTTTTCCGACGGTGGTTCTTAACTACATGTTTTATCAAAATCGGTTGAAAAGTTTACATTTAGATTATTCATCCCCTCTTTCACCGCCCATGGTGAAGGAGGGGATGAACAATCGAATGTTTCCAAAGATACCCGAGTTTGGTATCAAATGAATGTTAACTTACCCAAATATCAATTTCGGGGCCGGTGTATCTCTTCCCCTCGAAGACCTCGGGAGCCGCGTACGGTGGGGACCCACACCACGTGGCCAGCAGTTCACCTGCCGCGTAGTAGTTACTGAAGCCGAAGTCAGCGATCTTGATGTTCATGTTTGCGTCTAGGAGCAGATTCTCCGCCTGTTAGATAAATGAGCTTTAGACAATCGAAGAGGAGACAAATGGCGATATCTTAGCAACCATTTAAAGTGACCTCCGTGGTTCATCATCATCATCGTCATTTCAGTCGTAATACGACCACTAACTGAACACAGGTCAAGGATCTCCATAAGGGGTAGTTGCCATACCACGCTTGTAGGATGGTTGGCGGACGCAGTACGGGATGTTGATACACGGAAAGACGCTGCTGCCTATCTTCGGGAGATATCCCTGAGCAGGCTTCTTACTGCTGAGAGGAGGGGTAACATTCTACTACCGGCACCCCACAGCACCTCCGCGGTTAAGTTGGTCTAATAGAATGCTGAATGAAACGCTACTGCGTTGCGCGCAAACAACGGCGGGGATCCCCGCCGTTGTTTGCTTGATCTGTCTCGGGTTTGGGTATTTCGCCTTTAATTAGGAATAACCTGAAACGGATCGAAGCATCTCCCATCTCCTTGAGGAAGATGGGCAGCAGCGTGTTTTACCTCCATGATCTTAGAGATCCATGAGGGAAGCCATGTCCAGCAGTGAACGTGGAGCAGTCCTACTGCTGATAATGACTGACAGTTTGTTTAGCTTTTGTTCACATCGAGTTTGACTAGAGTAGATTATTTGGTATGTCTATCTTGTACCTGGACGAGCTCTCTCCACAAAGAGCTAAATTACTACAAATCGTCAACAGTTTACTTCGCTTACGGACCGTAAGCGCGCCCCTAATGCGCCTTACAGTAACTTACTGTACCGTACACGGTTGTCTAACAACGTGGTTTTAAAATGTACAGTCGGCCTACTCTTACGCAAATTGCGACAAATCAAGCCGAACTAACACTTATGGCCATTACGTAAAGATTGCTATTAACGATATTGACGATAATACGGTTATCGTTTTCTAGAGTAGGCACCCTGTACGCATGCTACTGTTCGTATCACGTAACCACCACTAGAAGGTATTTATTTCATACTTTATTGCACAATAACAAAAGGTGTGAATAAAGCAATATCTAACAACCAAACACCACAGGTTTGGTTGTTAGAGATTGCTTTAGTTAGAGAATGGTTGGTGCGCTATAATCTACGTACGTTAAAAACGAGAGCAAGCGTAGAGATGAAGCTTTCAAAACTCTTAGCTCTAGAACCACTTTTGCACAAAAACATAACTCTTTTCTAGCACCATATATCTACAACAAAATAAATAAAAGTGTCTCTACAAAATACCTGTCGTATACGGATTGTGAATTAAATATTAACAATTACCTTAAATCCCTTACCTATGAACAGACAAAGGACTTTTTTCGCAGAATATCTTAAAATACCACCTGTCCCATATACATATAATACCTGCCTTCATCTCCCATTTATAGAATAATAAGTAGTTGTACTTTTTCCTTTAATTTTACTTTACTATACTTTAACTTTTCTATTGTTAAATTATGTTCGTTTAATATTAAGATAACTTAAAACTTAAGTATTTTTTATTACCACTTCATAAGCACACCATTTGTGAGTAAAAAACCTAATTTAACCCGAGCAGGTGCCCTCGCTTCTTAATACAAGTTTCGACTTAGCAAGAGCGAGGAACTCATTATTCATAGTGAGGCATTGAAATTGGTCTTTTTCACACATCTGGTACCAACTGTTTCTAAGACAAATCCTGTACTTATATTAAGAAATTATTTGTACGAGTTTCTATAGGTATCTCATCATCATCATCTCACTGCTGGACATAGACCTTCTTCATGAATCTACAAGTACTCGTAGGTACTGATCATGAGGAGTTGTTGCTATACTCGCCACGCTTGGCAGGCGGATTGGCGAGCGCAGCACGGGATGTTGATACACAGAAAACCGCTGCTGCCTTTCTTCCATAGGTATCCCAGATTCTTACTGCATCCACGGGCAAGAGAGTAGGGACAACATTCTACGGCCCCACGGCAGAAGTGGTAACTCCTTACTAAAACGTTAATATTATAATTTCCGAGACAAAGTCCATTGCTTAAGGTTTAACGTGTTTGTTTCCCCAAACATCTGTAACTAACCTCATTTGTTAATTGCTCTTTTAGGTTTTCCTCTCTAAATAATTTTTCCTCATTTCTCTGCGTTTATTTTCGGCGAGGCCCAAAAATTTCAGAGTTTCTTTTGTTAACGTTTATAACGAACCAAAAGTTTTTAATTTCATTCAACATGTTGATTCGCACCTGAGGTATTTTAAAAACTTCTATTTAAAGCTCACGTTGATACACGTAACGGGAGTTTTTTCTGAGTTGCCATCGGCAAAGGAAAATTGCATGGAATTTGTGTTTTATTTCTGCGTCATGATTAAGATAAAATAAGATAATTTATTGTTTCATCTACAAACATCAATTAGCATATTTTACAGACACAAAGTTGCTTAGATCTAGAGAGATGCATTTTCTGAGTGGATGACATAGGTGTCCAAACTAGGATAACCTGTGTGATGGCGATAGCACACCTACATATACCCTCCCCCCGACATGAAATTTACATGTATGAATGACGTTAACGTCATTTAATTATATAGAGGTACATACATGAATGAATTCATCTGTTTAGCATTTTAAATATCAAGTTAAGATACGTAATTATTTGTCGGAACCAATTAATATCTTGTGTTGGTAACCTGAGTAGGTTGATGGAAGGTAGGGCGCCTGAATGATAACGTTATACCAGTTCATAAGTACACGTTCTAATTGGTAAAATACAATACCTTCTATTGTTCGGAGTTCTCCCACGGACATGACCACAATGAATCTTTATCCAACTTACAAAATCGCACGTAATGACGAATGCGTTTGAACTTCGCTGAGACAACGGTTCTGAAGATATTCGAAAGCGAGAAGCAAAATAAGATACCGTTATATACCTTTGTCTGAAATTACTTTTACTGAACAAATGACATTGTAGAGCATTGAATAATATAGAGGCATTTTGTATAAGAATTTTAAATAACATACGAAATGTTTTCCTTCAACGTCAAAGCACGTGTTAAACGTGCACATACATTTTTCTAGAAAGAAAAATCCATTGGTGCACGGCCGATGATATCCGAACCCTTCGAATCGAAAGTCGGGCGCACTTACCACTAGGCCAGCACGGATTTATGGCTTAGAATATGTTGAAATTAATGACAGACTGACATACTTAGAACATTTGATTTATTTTATTTTATTTATTTATTTGAGCCACCAACAGAAGATACACAAGTAAAAAATTACAAAAGTAAAAGCAATAAAAATCATGAGCTAGTGTTCTCCCAATTACAGGCAGCTACATCTTACAAATTAAGTTATCATAGCAAAAGTTAATATATTATGAATTAGAATTTTTAAACATAGGTAACAATTATATTAAATTATATTTAAGAATGTTTAAACAAAACAAATATCTACGTTAAATCATTATTATTTTATCATTTAGGTACATTGAAGTGTAAATTACTATAGCGCTTCCCCGGGCACGATAGTGTCACGTAAGCTGAGTTTTGCACGTGAGTAATTGTTCGTGACATCTTGGCCAAGAGAATTATTTAATTTGTCAACAAAAAAAACCGACTTCATTGAGGAAATCTCAGATGTTGCTGAAAATATTGAAAACGCTCTATGTATACTTATTAAATTTTAATGTTTCCCTTGATTTATCATGGATCCCATCATCAGAACTGGATTTTGAAAAAAATGGGACCTAATACGACTGACACAGGACCGTGGTAGATAGCACATACTAAGGGAGGCCTATACCCAACAGTAAGTGAAATCAGGCTGTGGCTGATTTGATGAAGTTACAAAAAAACGTATCAGTAGAGTTGTTACCTTGAGATCCCTGTGAACTATCCGCCTCTCGTGGCAGTACTCCACAGCTGAGAGAATCTGCCAGAACTTGCGTCGAGCGGCCTGCTCCGCCATCCTGCCGTACCTGGCGATGTAATCTGCGGAAACATCCTCCTGTTAAACTTAGCTTGCGCAACAATCACAAGAATCCTTAAATGCGTTTTGCGGCCAACTTAAATACGAAGTGACAAATCGTATAAAGTTTTATTTTTAATTTTGATAAACTGTTATAATATGCATTAAGCGATTGCTGTGCAAGCCGATTAAAATGCAATTGACAGCTTTAAAAAATAATAGGAAAATAAGAAAAAGGTACGAGATAATATCCTGTTATTTTAAAAATAAATAATATGACCAGGTATTTTATTCTTACAATCCAGTTTATGCAGGATATAATCAACACCATCTGTCGCAGCTGCAGGTGCTACGCTCGCAGTCTTTAAAATGCATTGGTATTTGAGCATTGCATCGTTCTGAACCTTATTACCATTTTAACCATTTTTCCGTGGTACAGTTGGACTAATAGCCGACTGTGCCACGGACGTGAAGGGGCCAATTCCCGCCACGGGACAAATGTTTGTAATTGTTCTGCAGATATTTGTCCCGGATTTGGGTATTTTTGTATATCATGTAATTATTTACAAAATATACGTACCTATAAATATATTATAATATTTACAAAAAAATATGATATCAATCACCTGGTACCTATAACACAAGCTCAGCTTACTTTGGGGCTAGATGAGATATGTAGATATATAATAGATGTCCAGCATTATTTGTTTATGCTGTCATCATTAGGGTAAATCGGAGTTGAAACTGCCTGAACGGTATGTATTTTTTAATTTATTCCATTCTTTATTGCACAAAAATACAATGATTGCACAAATGGAGGAATTGATGCAATAAGCATTTTCTACCAGTCATCCAAAAAGGTCTTACATTCTTCAAACAATTACTTAATAAGAATTAAAAAAAATGTTATTAAATATACCTATACTAAAAATAATAGTTATAATAATATACCTTATAATATTTATAATGAGAAAATTATGCTAAATATGAAAAAAAAAATCTTAATTCTATTTAGGTAGAATTTAGATAAAGAGCATGGACAAGACGTTTGAAGACCGGTTTACAAGATGACTGTTTCATATTTAAAGGGAGAGCATTCCACCAGCTCCCTGCCGCCACTGAGTTACCAATACAAGCAGAGTAATGTGATGGAGTTGCTATACAGAGTGCATCCGCGGATCTTTTGACGATATCGACGCCGATAAATTCGTTTTCGTTTTCAAGAGTACATACTGGTTCGCCGAGTGTATCTGCTGATTGTGAGTGTCAGCTAGAAGACTGAACTTTGAATTCAGGTACGAGTAGTAATGGCTGCATTTAAGTGTTCCGGTTTGAAGGGTAAGCGGGCCGGTGAAATTACGGAGACATAAGACCTTATGCCTCAGGGCGCAATGCAATGCAGCGTTAGTCACGTGCTTAGTGAACATGATCACCGCGGTATTGCAGTTGTAAGAAGAGGTTACAGCTTAACATCAGGTGGTTTTGCTTTGTCTTGTCATTTAGTTGTATAAAAAAGGTACTGAGGAGAATTTAAGATTCTCAAATTCCTTCGCGCTCTTATTGGTGGTAGCCACTTTAGTGTTCGTCACTTTTCGTCGATACTCGGAAAATAGAAAAAGCAAGAGATGGCCAAATTTTAAAATAAGAACATAAATATCGTCTTCTTGAAAATAAACCACTTTGAAGATGAATAATATGCTTATGCATGCGTAAAATTCTGTCTTAGACACTTCGAGGTCATTTAAAAAGACCTATTTTACACTACCTGCTGCTACCGACGACCTGCAGTTCTTACCAGGTCTCCGCCCAACTAGTTTTAACGTATTTATACGAAATCAAAGATTATAATATAATAATAAGATATTATTGGGAACCTCCTCTTTTTTCTGAAATCGGTTAAAAAGATAAGCAGGGATTCTAGCGAGAGCATTTTTGATGTCGATTCATGGTAGTACTTCAAGGTCGAACTCTACGTAAAACGTCGTTCTGAAGCTATTAACTTACCAGCTTCTGCCCGCCGCTTCGCATGCGTTGTACCCGTACAAAAAATAGCCTATGTGTTAATCCTGATCAACATCAATACGTGTGCAAAGTTTCAGCTCAGTCCGTAGCCTAGTTTTTGCGTGAAGAGGTAAAAAGCCTCCATCCAAACAAACTTTCGGCTTTATAATATTAGTGGGATGCTTTCAAAGAAAAATCGGATCCGTTTCATTCCATAACCGTTAAATTTTAGGGGAAAAGTCAGCTGTACGCGAGCAGGAAATTGCACCCCCATCTCCTTTCTCTTCCCCCTTCACCCCTGTTCAATGACATCACAGAGAACCACTGACGTCATGCGAAGCGGTCACGAACTCACGAAACGAACGCCCTTAATACACGCCGAGGTTACTTTTGGGTCGAATATTTGACCGCAATTTAAATAGTGACTAAGGGCTTAATTAGAATAACAAAGAGTGCTGACGTCAAGGCGTTAAATTATTAAAACAATAATTACTTAGGTATTGCAATTGATTCTTATCAAGGGTTGACCAGCGGCGCAAGTGGCCATTTTACTATACTTATGTATATGCTTAAAACACAAGCCTAACACCCTTACTTATAAACGCTGTTTAATTAATCAGTATGACGATGTTTCTAAACATATTTTCATACAGAACTGTTAAATATTCTTCAATAAAATGTTGATTAAATTTAATCAGCGTTATTAAGTAAGGGGGCACCATTAACTGTCGGCATCAGCAACCAAGTTATGTTGTGGTCAGGCTTTTGCACAGGCGATTTTTAATGACCTATTTTTTTACTAAGAGTAAAGGATTTATGAAACTATATATTTGTCTAGGTGGGTATCATAATCAGGTCCACTGCTGGACATAGGCCTCCCTCATAGATACGAAAATAACTTTACCTACCTATTGACAGCTACATTATACATACACCCAGTATGTATATGTAGCTGTCAATAGGTAGGTAACGTTATTTTTGTCAAGTACGTAATACGTAAATATATACTTAGGTTTACTCGTATACTCTGGAAACCTCTTTTACTTGTAATAAAATATTCTCATTATTCCACCCCCGTAACCACTGAGATAATAATTCTTTAATGTTTCAACAAAAATAAACAGACTTCAATGTTAAAATCTATAATATTTATGAAATACCGCTTTATGTATGACATATGACATTTGAATAGTTCCCTCATTTTATCATGGAAGCTTGGAACCATGCATCAGAACTGGGTTTATGAGCAAGCAAACATTATAAAGTGAAACTAGAAACCGAACGGCAAGTTTAAAGGGCTATTATCTATACCTTCAGGGACTCCAGTATACCTCTATACTATTACAAATATTTCATCCTTCATGGATCCCGTTTTAACCGGCAAAAAAACGAGGTTTCTTAATTCGACCGTATGTTCTATTTGTTCGCGGGTAACTTCGTCGTTTATGAACCGATTTTGATAATTCTTAATTAATTATTATGATCGCAAGGGGGGCGGAAAGGGGACTCAAAAATTTTAAACGAAGTTACTAGGTCATGTGGTATATTATAGGAAAGGTATTCATTGGCACATTAATAAACAGTTTTTTGTTTTCCTTTAAGCCGTATCGTTTTCGAGTTATTTACAAAAACTTTGAAAAAATAGCGTTCCCCTTATCTCCGAAGTTAGCAGAGATAAACCCCTGAAACTTTTATTACTAATAGAAGTGTATTAAAGATTACAGATAAATTATAGCAAACACTCTAATTTGCATAGTGTTTTTAGAAATCATCAAAAGTGTAAAAAATCTACATAAGTTCCGCTATCAGACAAGAGATGACACTTTCAAGGTTCTCCAACAAATATAAACCGCCTTTATCATATATTTTATTGTATGATGGCACGGAACCCTCGGTGCGCGAGTCCGACTCACTCTTGGCCGGTTTTATTAATTAAAGGGAAAAATTATGTATACAGCGGCTCCTCAAAGTATTTAATTTTAGCTAACAACGGCTAGGACAACTAATTCCCGAGATATAAATGTTTAAATTTTGACAGCTGTCATTAAAAAAATAGATCACGTCAATGCCTTTAATTTGTAGGTCAGAGCAGGATTGAATTCTCTCGGCTTAGTGGGCCATATAGAGTTCGTACATGCTTCAAGTATAGCAGTTATAATTGATTTTCAAGGGTCACTTAGTTACACGATGGAAAACTGATTGAGTCGATCGGATTAAGCTAAAACAAGAACCACTGATTGTTTATTTACACCGATCGTGCTGAAAACGAGTAGGAATAAAATATGCTTCCTTATCTAAATTACATCAGATCTTGGGATTCACGTATGTGGTATTTCACCAGGAAAAACTATATGTCGCAAGATGCTTACCGAATATTTCTCCTTTGCTTGCATACTCTGACACAATGTAGATCATGTTTTTCGTCTCCATGACCTAGAACAATGATAACAAAAAGTCACGTAAATGCACAAAATCTCACTAATATTATACAGACGAAAGTTTGTTTGTATTGAGGTTTGTTACCTCTTCACGCACAAACTAGCGTATGTATCGAGCTGAAACTTTGCAAACGTATAGATTGTTAACCAGGATTAACACATAGGCTACTTTTTATCCGGATACAACGCATGCGAAGCGGCGGGCACAAGCTAGTAGTAGATAAAAATGTAAACAAAAACAGAACTATCAATCAGTTCTCATTTATGGGCTACGAAAACATCGAAGTAGGTAAATATTTTGCGTAGATGTTATTCTAAATATAGGCTGAATTTAAAGTCGATATTCCGATAGGTATTGGGGTCCTATAGGTGGCTTTGTATGTTAAATGACCAGAAATATTTTAACGGTAGCGCTTTCATCTCTACGTTTGGAACCACCGATCTATCACATCGTGTCCTCTCGCTTAAATACATTTCCTTGGAAGTAAATCTATTAGAGATGATATCAGTCAAATCAAATCAGCTATTTATTAAAACCTTTACAACATATACTCGTAACATATTTACCGCAACTATCGATACCTTACTACCCGTGCTAGTTAAAAACTGTGTTACGGCAAGGTAAGGTTTGTCAAACTACGTGCACATATAAAAATACATCACAAGATCGATCGATATGGTTGGTAAAGAGGTTGCGGGTTCGATGCCCGCCTCGAGACAAATGTCAGTACGATCTGCAAATATTTGTTCAGGGTGTTCTGGATGTTTTTCTATGTATAATAAAAATATTCATCTATGTAGTAGTATAATGTATTAAGTTTATCAGTCATCTAGTACCCATAAAACAAGCTCTGCTTAGCTTGGGGCTAGATGATGCTGTGTGAATTGTCTAGCATTCTTTATTTTTAAGCAACGATCTTAGCAAGTGAGAACCAATGGCCTCTGGTACCTTCTTGTTTTCTTGTCTAAAAGATAACATTCTATAAAGTCAAATAGCGTAATATTTAAAGTATTTTCAAAATGAACTAAGGACTCATTTATTCGCTTAAAACCTATTTCTACAGCACGAAATTACGAAAGGGTCTTACAATTGTCTTGAAAGTAAATTATTGAACGCAGCTTGTGATAATTTGAAAATTTGCTTTTCAAAAGTAGGGGAATGATTGAAATAAATTAAGTCGTAATTTTACGTCATAAGCTGCTTTAAAACTGTTGAATTTGTTGATGAGGTTTTGGAATTATTGTACATATCTTAAACTACATTTTTGTAGGTGTTTAATTAAAATGATCCTCGACATTATACACGCCACCTAGTCCTAAGCAAACCTAATAATAGTTTAAAAACAATAAAAAATTAGCCAACCCGCCTCGCCTGCCAAGCGTGGCGAGTATGGCAACAACCTAGTAGAGTATGGCAACATTATTTGGAGATTCATGGGGGAGGCCTACGTCCAGCAGTGAACGTAGACAGCAGTCCTACGGCTCAGATGACGATGATGATCAACAAGCATTGGTACGGGGGTACCAGAAAAGGGGGCGAAGGCCTCGAAAGGTCACCAAAGGTAAAAAATGGCATTTTTGGGGTTTTGAACATTTTCGGCCATTTGAATACCTACTTTTATTATTTTTTTGGTGACCTTTTGAGATCACAATAACTCCGGTCCCTGTGACCCTAGGGTCACCAAAATCAATCAGTGCCTCTCGTTAAGACGGTGCTAACAAAAAAGGTTTCATGTAAATCGGTCAACGCGTTCGGTTGTAATCGTCTCATGCACAGACAGACAGACAGCGCTATGCCTAATATTGACTAGCGGACGAAATTTTTATTCGTTTCGACAGTTGCCCCTCCTCTTACCCGAGGCTGCAGTACGAATAATGCCAAGTGATACCGGAAGATAAGCAGCAGCCTTTTCCCGTGTACCGACATCCTCGTCTCCCAAGCGTAGGGAGTACGACAACCACCCTCTAATGATCAGTACTTGGAGATCCACGAGGGAGGCATATTTCTAGCAGTGCATATCTATCAGTCTTACGGCTGAGAGGATAATGTATATTCAGACCATACCGTCCCAGTCTCTATTCTACTCATCAATCTATTCAACTTTTCCATAGCATTCCAGTTATATCCGCCGTGCCCGTGAACTAGCCATGGGTTTACAACCAGATGGTATAAATATCGACATGACTCACTGTTTTCGTCGGTGTTTTTCGTTTATCTCGCTCGTTTCCCGAACAATGTGAATGGACGCCTATTCGAAACGCTTTTCATTCAATCTGTTTTTATTGACCTTTACTCTTTTTGTTTAGAGTTTTTTTTTATAATTTGTGTAAGTTTCATGGTTGCGAAAACTGTAGATATCGTCTACGGTATATTTGAGAATAGAAAATAAATTGTTTATTTACGTTTTAAATGTCTACCATGAGTTGTCACTGTTAAATCGCCTGCCGTTACTACAGCAGTAATAGTACCTACGTTACATCAGTCAGATTTGTAACTCATGGTACTAAATTCTAAGCAAATAAAGCCCAAACTACAGTCGCTGTAGTTTACTGCGTGTTTTAGTACCAAACTATCCGCTAGAAGCGCTGTACAAGTTTTCATACATTTTTTTACCACAGTCGCTAGCGAGTATAGATTTTTAAAACTCATGGTAGACCTACTGAAGTAAAAAGTCAAATTCAATATCAATATGTTTATTCAAAACGCTACATAGAATAGTCAAAATAACATATTATGACAAAAAAACATAAATCGGTGTCCAACTCAGAACACACCGTGAGAACACGGCACTGATTTAACGTCCGCGCCGCATTTACCATGAAATAACGGGACACTCTTGAATACTTTACAATTTCTATTTTGCGTCTCAAAGTACCTAAAAAGATAAAGAAACTTATATCGGTCGCAAACACGCAAACTAAGCATACGACGCGCGCCCTGAGAACACGGATTTTACGGAGGCGCCGTAATACTCTTGAATACTCAAATCATAGCAGATATACACTGTTCATAGTTACTTACCTATGGATATTAGGTAGTTTCCTATGTATTTTTCATGAAGGTAGAGCCTACTCTAAGTAGTGCATTCTACACATTTATAACTCCCTTTATTTTATACCTTAAGTTTACTCAATGTAAAAATAATATAAAATACTAGCTTTTGCCCGCGACTTCGTCCGCGTGGAAGTCATAAAACGTAAAATCCCCTTTTTCACGCAGAGCCACTTTGATTCGATATAAATCTCATGTATTCCCTATCCCGTGGGAATTTCGAAAAATCCCTTCTTAGTGCACCTCTAGGATACTCAAGGTATATGTGTGCCAAATTTCAAGTCTTTAGGTCCAGTGGTTTAGGCTGTGCGTTGATATATCAGTCAGTCAATCAGTCAGTGAGTCAGTCAGGACTTTGAATTTTATATGTATAGATTGAATCTCCACGAAGCGACTGGTCTAGCCCTACTTTACATAATTATTTTAATCGTCATTACAATTCCAATTAAGGTCATTGGGCCAAGATACTCGTATTATTGTAACGAGTAAACAATTATGAAATCAAACAGCTCACAACAATAAACAAACAATAGTTCGTATTTTTCTCATATATGTGGGCCTCTTCCAAAGCGCAACTAAGCTTTGATCCAGAGGTTCGTTTCATGCACAAAAAGCCTTAAGTAGACATATAGTAGGTATGTCTATTTTTTTTATTTCAGAACATATCTAAGATTGCCTTTTTTAACTTGCGTAATCATAAATCATTATGAATATTTCTTTAATTTATAGGTATTTCTCGCGTAAATTAAAAAATACCTTATCTACTGAGTTTTACATACTATTTTCGAATTTATTTAATGTTATTTCGAATTTTGTATCTAACATATCATAAAGGTATTTAAGACAGAGTTTCTTTACCTCTTAAAATAAGAAAAGCCATTTGTGTCCCTTCTTCAATGGTCGTCAAAACTACAACGCCAAACGTAAAAGAACTGCAGGCAGATCATGCCACGTCACATTCTAGCCTGTTTTTGTCTTTCAATGTTTCATTTGTTCTTTAGCTAGGTTTGATCATTAATTTAAACAAGCAAAATAAAATATTATCTTACTAAATATAATTTCATGAGCATGTCTTATGATGATACAGAAAAGTTATTAGCAATATCGAAGTAACTAACTGTTACTCTATTATTACTACAATGTATTCCAAGAACGAAATGCTACGTTACGCAAGCGTTTTTAACAAACATAGGTGTAAAAATTTAGCTTAGTTATCTAAATCTTTATGAAACTGTTTCATTTAAGTCTTCTTTTATAATGATTGTTATGTTATTTACCTACAATAAGTAAATATAAGTCCCACAAGTCTGAAACATAGGTTTTATCCTAGTTCAGACACGGATATTTTAGTATATTTAAATAACTACGGTTTTTTGTAATTTATTGTGAATTTATATTGAATTTTTTTATTTTTGAATAAATTATCTTTTATCTTTATCTATTTTTAATTTTGATTTTCATACCATATATCCTCACGTCTTTCTGACATTGAAACACGTCGGGAAATAATAAAATATGGTAATTACGCAATAAAGTTCCGTTACTGGTTCATTATGGCCCTAATGTCGAACAGTTCTGTTCTACTTATTATCAAATAAGACGTTGAAGTAAATATTGACGTAAAACTGACTCACGTGAAAATAATCAGGTACGAGTATATGACGTCAATCCAAAGATTATTGCATAGGGCTAATGTCGGTAGAACTATCTACTTGAGTCGTTTCTTTATAGTTAGAAATCTATAAATATGGGCAGAAATAAATGCTGGACATTTCCCACAACATTAGGTGTTGCCCCAAAGTAAGCAGAGCTTGTATTGCTCTTTTGATGATCTACACGACTATACGACGAGCTAAAGCCTAAAGTTAATAACGCAATCAATTCTAGTTTTAAAGTTAATAGACTTTAAAACAAGAATTAAAGTTAACAAACTTTAAAATTGAAATTAAAATTAATAAACTTTAAAACTGAAAATCAAAGTTGAAAACTAACTTTAAAACTGGAATTAGGTTATAATATGACAAATACCAACAAAAAAAATACATCTCATGCCAATAGAATTACTTCCAGCGACAACTCACAAAGTCAATGGCACGGTTCCACTATGTGTCTTTCGTCACGCATCTAAGAACAACGGCTCCACGTAATCGCATCCCATTTTAGCAGGCACAGGACTAACGGACAGACGAATAACCTTTTGTTAACTTGCAATAATTTGATGAAAAATAATAAACAAGCAAATCAGACAGACATCACGAAACTAAGGACTACAGAAACCCCCAAAAAAGGTTATTTACGCGAGAAATTCCTTATTACATGTATTTATAATATGTATAATTGTGTTCTAAATTCTAATATCGAAAGTTAAAAAAAAAAAATTATAGACGTTTGCCGAATAAGAAGCTATACTAATTACATTCTATACAAATAATTTAAATCTTTGCTTGTATACGGTAATGTACACAATCATGATAAATTCATAAGAGTGTGTGTGCCTATTGCAATTAAAGTTCCTAAAGTTTTCTTGATCGTTTTGGGTTTCCGTAGTAGCTATTCTTGCAATTTCAAAGGTACTTTTGAGACAGTCAAATAAATATCTATAGAAAACCACAGACTAGTCGCTTGTTGCTTTAACACTAACATTGCCGCACTTGACTTTCTTTTGCATTCCTGTATTGGAATAAAACACAAACGTAACTGCAGAGGGCAAACGTAAGCCGTAGACATATGAAATGAAATGAAATGAAATGAAAAAATGAAATGAAAATGAAAAAGCATTTATTACAGCAAAAAGAAAAAGTATAAAATACAGCGAAACTTATGCTAAAACTTAAAAAATTAACATCTTAACTGTTTAAACATTGTTTCCTTTTTTGCTGAGGAATTAATTGTTCTGTGTTATTGGTGACTCCCTCACTAGGCTGAGCCTGTATCGAGGGAGCCGGCTGACGAATTAGCTAGACAACGAGTAATTAAATGCTCAGCTGACAGAAATTACAATGAAAATTGAATACAAAAAAAAACGGGACAATCTTATAAATCTAACTGTTATTATTATAGTTGAGAGATATTAGTTTAAATAATTAAAAAATATTATGTAAATTTAAATGTAAGAATATAATATTGAAAATGCAAAAAATGTTGATGTACATAGGTACCTAATTGATGATTGGATACGTGATTTTTTATCTTACGGTTACAAGCAACTCTTCTGTCTTATCATAATTTAGGGATTCAAGCCATCTATTGATAATTAGTTTTGCTTCAGCCACTGATTTATTTTTAATGTCGCAGGCTTTTATGACCTATATGTTAGTCATCATCATCATTTCAGCCATAAAACGTCCACTGATGAGCAGAGGTCTCCCTCATGGATCTCCATGAGGGGTAGTTGCCATTCTCACCACGCTTGGCAGGCGGGTTGGTGAGCGCAGTATGGGATGTTGATACACGGATAGACGCTGCTGCCCATCTTTCGGAGGTATCCCTTAGCAGGCTCTTACTGCATCCATGGGCATAAGAGGAGGGGTATCATTCTACTGCCGGCACCCCACGGCGGGTGGGATGAGTATTGAACGACGTCATATGTTAGTGACGTCGTTCAATACTCATCTGAAGTAGTGACCATTGTTGCAATTTCAGTTTGAGATAGTTAAGAAGATCTCTATGGAAAACTACAGAAACCGCTTGTAATGTTGCTTTAACGTCAACAGTGTCGTACATCTTGACTTTTCTTTCTTTACATTCCTGTCTTGAAATAAAACGCAGACATATCTGCAAGCGACGTAAGCCGTTGACGTGTGTACCGACCTTTTAATGTCGTTACTATAACATTTGGAGCAAGAAATGTGCACAAATCAACACGGTAGATGGCTTGGAAACAGTTGATAGTACGAATTTGTTCCGCTTAGCACCAAGGTAACGGGTGTACTCCACTTGCGACCGTCACTGACCTCTACCAAGGAGTTTGTTGCCCCTATTTGCGTCACCCTTACGAGGTCGACATTCGTGTATTCAGAAAAATTGCTGAAGGTGACTTATCTTTTTGTGTCATTCGTCTAGCAGGTCAAGTAGGTACGAGTATAATCATTTTACCGCTATTAAGATGAAAGTTAAAGGAAATATCGATCATCATCATCATCATCATCATTTCAGCCGTAGGACGTCCACTGCTGGACATAGGCCTCCCTCATGGATTTCCAGTTGTTGCGGTTGGAAGCGATCTGCATCCACCGTCGACCTGCGGTCTTCACCAGGTCATCATCCCATCTTGTTGGTGGACGTCCTACGCTGCGCTTGCCGGTCCGTGGCCTCCACTCGAGAACTTTTCGGCCCCATCGGCCATCTGTTCTGCGAGCTACATGGCCTGCCCATTGCCACTTCAACGTGCTAATCCGTTTGGCTATGTCGGTGACCCGAGTTCTTCTACGTATCTCCTCATTTCTGATTCGATCGCGTAAAGAAACCCCGAGCATAGCCCTCTCCATAGCTCGTTGAGCGACTCTGAGCTTATTCATGAGGCCAATCGTGAATGACCACGTTTCGGTTCCATATGTCATCACTGGTAACACACATTGATCGTAGACTTTCGTCTTAAGGCACTGAGGAATTTTGGACGAAAAAACGTTGCGTAGTTTCCCAAACGCTGCCCATCCGAGTTGGATTCGTCGATTGACCTCTTTCTCAAAGTTGGACCTACCTAACTGGACAGTTTGTCCTAGGTATACATACGCGTCGACAACTTCGAGAGCCGAGTTCTCAACCATAACTGGGGCAGGCACCACATGGACATTCGACATAACCTTCGTCTTGTCCATGTTCATTTTAAGGCCTACCCGTTGGGAGACTCGATTGAGGCCTTCGAGCATCGTGCCGAGTTCCTCCATCGACTTTGCCATGACCACAATATCGTCGGCAAACCGAAGGTGAGTCATGTATTCGCCGTTAATGTTGATGCCTAGTCCTTTCCATTCCAAGAGCTTGAAGGCATCTTCCAAAGCGGTCGTAAACAGTTTCGGAGAAATAACGTCTCCCTGCCTTACGCCTCTTTTTAAGGGAATATCCTTCGAACTCTGTTCCTGTACTCGGACTGACATAGTGGCGTTTCTATACAAAGACTTCAACACTTCGATATACCGATAGTCAATTCGGCATCGTTGGAGAGAATCGAGCACCGCCCATGTTTCGATCGAATCGAAGGCTTTCTCATAGTCCACAAACGCGAGACATAGCGGCAAGTTATACTCTTCGGTCTTCTGTATCACTTGCCGCAGCGTATGAATGTGGTCTATGGTACTGTAGCCTTTTCGAAACCCGGCTTGTTCGGGACGCTGGAAGTCATCAAACCTGCGATCGAGACGATTTGCGATGATCCTTGAGAACAGCTTATAAACATGGCTCAAAAGCGAGATCGGTCTGTAGTTCTTAAGCAAGGTGTTGTCACCTTTCTTAAAGAACAGTACCACGACGCTTTTGTTCCATGTTTTTGGCGTAATACCTTCGAGCAAGACGGAGTTGAAGAGCTTCTGAAGGACTTTAAGTATCGGTGATCCACCCGCTTTCAGAAGCTCTGACGTGATTCCGTCCTCCCCCGGCGCCTTGTCGTTCTTAAGCTGTTTTAGGGCCATCCTGATCTCGTACAGGCTGATGTCCGGGATATCTTCGGTATAATGTCGGGTCAGCTTGGCTCTAGGGTCTTCTGCCACACTGCAAACAGGTTTAGTGACCGAATCGTAGAGCTGTCCATAGAACCTTTCGACTTCCCTTAACACATCGGCTTTACTTGACGCTATGCTGCCATCTTCCCTCTTCAGCTTCGTCATCTGGCTTTGCCCAATAGACATATCTCTCGCGAACACTTTGGAGCCTTTGTTCCGCTCTATCGTATCTTTAATACGAGCTGTATTAAAGGTACGAATATCGTGCCGCAAGGATTTCCAAACTTGTCTATTGAGCTGCCTATGTGACTTAGCATCATCGGGAGACTGCAGTCGTAATGAGCGTCGTTCAGCCATGAGGTTAAGAGTGTCATCAGAGAGTTTCTGAGGTCTATTTGTACGGGGCGTCTTAAAGAACTGAGACCCCACCGTATGGACAGTTTCTACGAACCTGTTATTGATCTCGTCCACTGATGCATGTTCTTCGAGACCCAGACAATCAAAGCGATTTGAAAGTTCGAGTTGAAAGCTCTCGAGGTTTTGGATATGTGCGCGAGTGGGTCGGAGCGTAGATTTCATCAGACGGGACCTTTCAAGTCTAACGTTCATATTCAATGTGCCTCTAACGATTCGGTGATCACTTCCGGTTTTCACCCTGTGAATCACAGTGACATCATTGAATACCCGTTTCTTGTTGGTCAAGATGAAATCAATCTCATTTCTCGTGGAACCATCGGGGCTCATCCAGGTCCATTTCCTGTGAGGCGGCTTCTGGAAGAAAGAATTCATCATAAAGAGTCCTTCTTTCTCCAGAAAATCGGCCAGCCTCTGTCCCCTGGGGTTCCGTTGCCCATACCCAAATTGCCCCACTCTCAACTCATCATCGCTTCTCTTGCCTAACTTTGCATTGAAGTCCCCCATAACAACAGTGAAGTGAGTTTTATTTGTATGTATGGCCCTACTAATGTCCTCATACATAGACTCTACTTCTTCATCTGGGTGTGACGAGGTCGGCGCATATACCTGAACGACCTTAAGCGAATATCTTTTAGATATTCTGAGTGTTAGGTATGCGACCCTGCTCGACACACTGTCGATGGTGACAATGTTGTTAACGAGTGACTTGTGAACGAGAAACCCGACACCACCTTGGGACTGTTGGTCGCCCTCCCGGTAGTAGAGTAGATTACCGGATTTAAGGGATATCGTGTCCTCGCCCTCTCTACGGACTTCTGATAATCCTAAAATGTCCCAGTGTAGCCTACTCATTTCTTCTTCCAGCTCAACAATCTTTTCGTCTGTCCTCAAAGTGCGGATGTTGTGTGTTACCAGGGCCAGTGGTCGTCGTTGGGGTTGGTAGCCTTCCGTCTCCCGGGGATTCTTAGCACCCCTAGCCCCGCCGTTACCGTGGCCGCTACCGTAGCCACGACTAGCGGGGCTGCCGGGGACTCGGGGCCTGGTCCTTGTTTTTACAATCATAAGGGGTTGTTGCCATACTCGCCACGCTTGGCAGGCGGGTTGGCGAGCGCAGTATAGGGTGTTGAAGACGCGGAAGACGCTGCTGCCCGTCTTCCCAAGGCATCCCTTAGCAGATTCTTACTGCATCCACGGGCAAGAGAGGAGGGGCAACATTCTACAGCCGGCACCCCACGGCACCATGGCATTATCATTATTTCCAGCCTCATATAGTAAGTATATGTAGTAATTACTCATATACTAGTAATTACTCATATAGTAATTCTTATATCATCAGTTCAAATATCGATATTTCCTTTCTAATGTATTGTGGAATTATTGTTAAAAAAACACTACTTATAAATTCTCTTTAAGAGGTGGCTCTACACGAGAACGATATTATATATTTACGAGTACCATCTTGGATTAACAAGTTCGGATTCCGTGACCATTATGGTATTTAGATAAAAGATAAGTTTATTTTGTCACACACGCAATTTCAGACGCTAAAGCGTAGATTGGAACTTAAGTGACGAATTGTTGATAGTTTTTAATTAAAACAAGTCATCAATCTTCACTTAAAACCTAGTCAAGTCATGCTATAACATACCTAGAAGGTAAAAACAATAGTAGACCCATTGAAGTATTATTACTATTTACAACTCACTGAGTAGACCACTGTTTAATTTGAACTAAAAATGTGGGAAGCTCAGAACAATTGAAGACAGTATTCTAAACATTTTCTAAAGTGTTAATTAAAGTGAAAAACTCACCTGATAAAGCTTAATAATATGAGGGTGATCCAGTCGTTTCATGATGTCCACTTCTCTGTAGACTTTCTGAAGATTGCTGGCGTCTAATTGCGATTTATCTATTATCTTAATTGCTACCTGCAACAAAATAAGTAATCGTTACAACAATGACATACATCTTATCGTAGTTTATACGGTTCTGTCTTAAAATAGGCCACTTGACCAAATTTTAGTCCTTCATGTAGATTAACTAAAACTTGTTTTTTTAACGTAATCCAGAAATAACGTCTATAAATTATGACGAAATGTAGCGTGATGTCACGCGCTGACGTGTTTCGGTACAGTTTATGACTAGTGCGACGTTACGAGCCCACTTTTCAACTTCAATGCGCTTTATCTAAGAATTGTTTCATTAAATTGAAAAAGCTAAAAATATTATAATACACCCTAGATGTTTTATAATATTTTCTATTCAGAGCCTAGATTTGGCTTTCTCAGAACCTATACCATCTCAGCGTAGCCGCTATATTCAGAGGAGTTCAACTGTGATCAACCGAATTTGATCTTATCAAGATCAAATTTGGTTGATCACAGTCATTCTGGCCGACCTTTGTAGGATTCCGTTGATCAATTAGTTAAAGGACTTCCGGTTTTGGAAAGGATCGAAACTATTAAAAAGGATTTTTATTTCGATGATTGTGAAGACTAGGGTAAGCACACAGCACCATATTATCCCAAAGTAAGCAAAGCTACTATGGAATCCAGACAGTGGCGTAGCTAGGTAACCAAGGGCCCTGGGGCAAATTAAAAAATGGGGCCCCACTGCTATGTAAACTGATTCATCATCATCATCATCATTTCAGCCGTAAAACGTCCACTACTGAACTAAGGCCTCCCTCATGGATCTCCATGAGGGGTAGTTGCCATACTCACCACGCTTGGCAGGCGGGTTGGTGAGCGCAGTATGGGATGTTGAGATAGGAAAGACGCTGCTGCCCATCTTCCGGAGGTGTCCCTTGGCAGGCTCTTACTGCATCCACGGGTAGGAGAGGAGGGGTAACATTCTACAGCCGGCACCCCACGGCTCATTGTATAACGCGAAATATCGTGAAAAATTGCAAGTCAGGTGACTGTAGGTACATTAATTCAGGTCCGCGGACAGGAGATCGTTCATGGTCTCCATCGTTAAATGTGGTAACACTAACGGTGATAATTTTTTTCCGGGGATTCCCCAACGACACTTGTAGCGTATCATTGTGTTTCTCTATCTAAAAAAATTATCACCGTTAGCGTTCACTATCCGTCAAATTGACAACACTGCAATGCAAAGACATTTTCCACTGGACACGTTATGCTTGCAAAATGAATGCAATCACGTTCAACCAATTTTTGCGGGGTACGGGGCGAGTGATTTTTTGCTGTCTTAGTTACGCATATAGCGCACTGTTTCACAATTCTATAAGATGTTCTATAGTGATCGACGCAATCGATGAAATTCATGAATCAAAATAAATGAATGACGAAAAATGTAGGAGTTTGGTTACCTACTTACATTTTGATTTGAAATTATAGTACCTAAATACGATCGTTTGCCTGTACTTCGTGAAAAAAATATTTTAATAGTGGTTTCACTGTTCACCCTCATCCCGAGGATTCAATTGCGTGCACCTAACGCCTTTAATTAGCGCTCAAAATTACAGATTTTCTTTATGAATTCCGACAAATAGAACACTAATTAATAAGATTACGCTGAGGTGCAGCCCCGGCATTACGTACGACACACTGATACACAGAAACCAATTAAGAGAAGGTACAATGTTTGCACGCCAGTATAGGAGCAGGAGTGAGTTCGTTTGTAGGTACAAACAATAAATAAATGAAACTCTTAATACTAAACTCTTCTTAGACATACATATTTATTATTAACATTTATGAATATCTTTATAATGAACGAATGGAAAATGAACGGTATAATCCAGACTTGTTTTGGTAGGTCACAAGTTTAGTTAAATTGCATTAAAATTTGAGTACTTTTTAAAATGGCGGTATGAATGAAATAATTACATCACATTTATTTAATTTTCCAAAAAAATAGCTGCTTTTATGGGATAAAATTGTACTTGTTGAAAAGAAATATTGGCAGATCAGTCACTATAATTTTTACAAAACAATACACCTAGTCAATTTTTTAACTAATGTTTGTCCTCGACAACCACCAACGCACGGACAAGACAATTTCGGTCAGTTAGGCTAAAAGGCTGACTGAGTGACAGCGGGGTATAGGGCGAGATCGGCCGAGTAACGCGTCCTGTGGAAAATGTCTTTGCAACACTGCCAACCTACAGAAAGTTAAAAAACTGAGTTGTCATGATTAAAGTGGGGTTGCCTGTCATATTTATTTTGAAAATGGTAGAAATTTCTAAAAGTTCAGTTCGATCGAAATTTCTGGTAAGGATTGGAGGGCCCCCTGAGCTTGAGGGCCCCGGGGCACTGCCCCGCCTAGCCCCTGGGTAGCTACGCCACTGAATCCAGATGATTGACAGAATACTCAAATACATGTTGTATAAAATATATTTACTATGCATAGAAAATACCCAGACCCGAGACATTTTTTTGCAGAAAAGCAAACGTTTATCTCCGGCGGTGATCAAACCCGCAACCTCATGCGCCTCAGCCGGGTATTAGACCAACTGAGCCACCGAGGTCGTCACAATAGGGTCACTCGTACTAGAACATGTCTGTCTACAGATCCAGTCAGGATCTAGTGAGAGTTTTAGCTCTCAATGTTCCGCCTTAATAGACTTTATTAATGAGACACACTTGCATAGACAAGCGTGAAGCGTGTTTATCGAAGCCGGTTACCGATAAACAAAGTCTAAAAAAGCAGATGTTCTCGATTTAAACTTCATTCAAATCACTAAGAACTATTTACTTAAAGTGAAGGTCCGTCGACGCATAAATTAGCCAGCCTTGTTTACTGAGTAAACGTTTTACAACAGCTGTTTACGTTAACTAAATAAGAGAGCTGTGATAATTAAATCAAGTATTCAGGGTTCCGTACCTAAAGGTAGCCTGCTCCTTAGTGTCTGTCTTGTCTATCTGAATCTGAACATCTGTTGGAGGCCTCTATCTCAGTAACCGCACTCGATAGAACAGATAATAGATAGTGATGTGAGTCAATTTTTCACTTTGACGGTGTGTGTATAATTAGAATAGCTTTAGGTCAAAACTCACTTTCATATTTCATTTATTTTGCTTAACATGTGCATATTTTATATAGCTTAGATCTTAAATAGCCTTAAGTAAGTACATGTACCCTGCAAGGGCACTGCAATTGTGTTTCTTTGAGCCTATGTTAACAATATAAAAGAAATCGTCAAATTCTAAAAATATTAAATACAATGAATAAGCCAATAGAATTACGAAAATAAGATTAAAATAAAAATGTCAAACATGTCATAAAATAGAAAGATTTTTAAAAATCTATGTACGTAAATCATTTATACTACGAGTAGGTAAATTGTTTGTCGCATGACATTACTTCATCAAATTTTATCCTCAAAAGCAACACTCGGATGGTGTAATGATATTGTGTAATCAATCAAACAAAAAATATATTGTTTTTACACAGAGTTTTATGTATGACTTAAGAAATCTAGAATTATCGATGCTGATTTTAAACTCGCTATTATCTGACACAACTTCATAACCCATCCAGTTTGTATGGAATAGTATAAGTATTGTTTAATGTGTGGTGATACAAGACCCATAATGCCGAAGTCCGACTCGTACTTGGCGATTTTTTTGTAATGGAACTATACCGTTGGATATTAGAGGGGCCACATAGACGTCAGCACGGGCGTCACTCGTGATTGAACCAATTGGTGTGTGTGGTGATAAAGGACCCTTAGTGCGGGAGTCCAACTCGAACTTGGCAGTTTTATCAGGCGTCCGTCACTCGCTCAAGGCCACGCGTTAAATGCCTACCGCTCTGCACATCGCCGGAGTTGCTAGTAGGGATGTTCCGATACCATCAAAGTATCGATACCTACTCATATCAGTAGTACTCATATCGTTTTACGATACTACTCATATAAGTAACCATAAAGTATCGATACCTAGTTATAACGATAGGTTTTAGTATCTTTTTAGGAATAATGAAAAAATAGTTTTTCTTTTTTATTATTATTAACATATGTACATATGACAACCGTCCATTAACCACCATTAACATACATACAACCGGGTATTTATCGCGTAAATTACTTTAATTTTTTTATTATTATTTAAATTATTAAATATTTATTATTAAATTTCCTAAAAAGAGCAGTTGCTCCAGATATTTGGGAGATAATCGGTTCCTCGCTTTGCACATCGTAAAACCCGCTTTGGAAAAAAGACCGCTCGGCACCGATGTTGCTATTACTGGTAAATATTGAAGTGCATATTTATATAGGCAGGGAAACACGAACTTCATGTCATCCTATTCGGCAAATGGATTATGTTTTAGAGATACCACAGGGTTTGAGAGGTAAAGTGATACCTCGTCTCCTTGATGAGTCTACTTCTTCTTTTTGTGACCGTGAGCCAATTCCTTGTGGTGCTGCCAGAAATCATAATCAGGGCGTTCAATAGATGTGGCATCGTTCTCTGATTAATTTGGGCTAGTCTGTTGATCGGTGACCATGTTTTTCACTTTATTTATGGCTCGTTCACCAACCAAACAAACAATGTCAGAAAATAAATATGGCGAAATATCTGGCTTCCTAACAATCGAACCATTATGGCTGGCTCAACCAAACAAACAAATGGCTGCTATTGGCTGGCTGGTGACGGGCGATGACGCGCCGAGGAAAAAAAATAGTGCCGTTCGTTCGTACATGATTCGATTCGATTCAAGTACATTTGTTTCGATAGTCCAAGTAGGTACTCTCTAGATTGATTCGATGCTAAAATTTGTTGGTATCGAAACAAAAGTATCGAGTACGTACTCGTATTTACTTGAATCGGAACATCTCTAGTTGCAAGGCAGTAGGCTGCCACAAGCCCGCTTGAGCGCACGCACGTTAAATGCGTTCATTTAGATATCGAAAGCGCGTCGTACTAACTATTGTGCAGTGGATGGATGCCGAAACCAAAGATCTAATGAACAATTGATATTTTATATCTGAAGTTCTAAAAATGAACGTAGGAAGGTACTATGTAAATATTCGTAAATAAAGAAGTTCAGCTATTAGACAGATAGATAGATAAGTATTTTAGTATTTTGATTATAGTATTTTGTACACACAACATAGGTCATCGCTTTCCAGATCAGCGTTCCTTCAAATCGATTATGGCTTTGAAAACAACACAGTCCTAAAATCAAGCATTAGGTACCCACCGGCGAACAAAGATTCAAATCTGCTGGCGAAGTATCTAAATACCTAGGTAAAAGAGCAATAATAGTATAGGTGTGTAAAGTATGGCGTATACTTAGTTCGTTATGTCAAAGATTATAACTACTACCATAGTATACCTACTGCGTACGGAGAGTAGGTAGGTACTTACCTCCCTGTACAAAGGTCGCTGCTTTTCTTAACCGACTTAAATAAAGAGGATGTTCTCAGGCCATCTGATTTTTTTATTTATTTGAGAACTCTATCGTTTATGAACTGATTATTACTATATTGGATTAACGGGTATTTATCACGTAATTACCTTTATTATTATCCTGACGTTTCGAACATCGAAAGGTATCCATCATTTTATAAAACTAAATCATATTTGAGCAACCAATAAAAATAGCTGTTTTTTTCACCACATTCGTTTTATTATAAAAATCTCATCGTAGAAGCGCAACCCTAGCCCTAGCGATGCCGCGTCACAGATTACTTGCAAGTAGGTGAGGCGGGTGAGCAAAGCAATCTCAACGATTTTGTAGGCTATTATAGCGTAGGTATTTTCGCTTTTGTATTGGAGTGATGTATCTGTTAGTTTCTGTAATCTGTGGTTTTATAGGGTTCCAGAACCTTTATAGGATCACCCGTTTGTCTATCTGTCTGTTATGGACCTTTTTTTCCGCAACGGCTGAAGGTATCGAAACGAATACCGAACATCAGGCAGATGATGCCCATCAAAAATCAGGGTTCTGCCTCAAGGCATTGAGAAGTTGTAGCAACAAGTGTCAAAAATTTGTAGGAAAATGGCAACGAATGGAAACCTCTAGGGAACTTCCATAAGTCTCACGTCTCTTAAATGTGGAATGGTGTTGTGGCACAAATAAAAGAAATTTTCTGAAAGGGATTTTCGTTTTTCCTTAACCCTATACCTAATACCGAAAAGCATTGATTAACTAAGATTTTTCTAAAGATTGGGGGGTATGCTAGATAAAGAAATTATATAAATCGAAGTCTTATCTATTCTAAAACTAAGTTTATGCGTTTTTATAAAATAGTTATCAAAATTCCATACTGCGCTCGCCAACCCGCCTGCCAAGCGTGGTGAGTATGGCATCTAGATGCACGGATATCTATGAGGGAGGCCTATGTTCAATAGTGGATGTTGTACGGCTGAAATGATGATTAAGTACCAATTTACATTTGTAAGCGGTGTAGTTTTAAATATCCTACTATTTTAAATGTACGTGACTTACATATGTAATGTACCTATCTATTATATTAACTTAAATGGCCGACGTCCTACCTACTGCCTAGATATTTCATCTAATATTATAAATTTAAATTCTGGAACCCTTAGGGCGCGAGTATCTACTCCGTTTTATTTAGTAACGGAACAATACCGTCGACTGTTTGAGGGGCCATTTCATGACGTCAGCGCGGACGTCACTCGCTATGGAACCAATTGGCGTGATTGGGACAACCGGCCTTTGCCTCTCGAAGGCTACAGGAAGGAAATAAAATAAACATTATCGATTTTCTTAGCGGCATTACTAACAGACTAAACATACAGTTTAAAAACATTCTAGTGTAGTAGTAAAAATATATCAAGCTCACAAGTCACAAAGCGGTTATACAGTAGGACCGCTAGGGCCTCCTAGATTAGTCAGAATCATCATCTCAGCCGTAAAACGTCCACTACTGAACTAAGGCCTCCCTCATGGATCTCCGTGAGGGGTAATTGCCATACTCACCACGCTTGGCAGGCGGGTTGGTGAGCGCAGTATGGGATGTTTATATACGGAAAGACGCTGCTGACCATCTTCCGGAGGTGTTCCTTAGCAGGCTCTTACTGCATCCACGGGTAGGAGAGGAGGGGTAACATTCTACTGCCGGCACCCCACGGCTGAGTCAGAATAAAAGAACACAATTTTGTTGAATAAAGCACATAATGGAATTTGTTCACATCAAATGACAAGCGAGTTAGTCATAGTAAAAATAACTAAAAACAATCAAGCCCATTTTTTAACTACTTACTTCAAAAAGAAGGAGGTTTTCAAGACCTTACAATATTCGAGGAGTTCCCTCGGTTTCTTATGAATCCCATCTGCAGAACTGGGTTTTGAAAACATGCGACTTAGTTGAAAGTGTATCTATTCGAACTCATAAAGAATTTTCCAAATAATTAATTCTGAGGTTACAAAGATTAAAAAATCGGCTAAGTGTGAGTCGCACTCGCGCACGAAGGGTCCCGTAACCCCTCTTAAATATTTATTTTATTCAGTTTATAGTATTTGTTGTTATAGCGGCAACAGAAATACATCACCTCTGAAAATTTCAACTGTCTAGCTATTACGGTTCATGATCTCGGGATATAAAGCCTGGTGACAGACAGACTGACAGCGGAGCCTTACTAATAGGGTGCCATTTTCCTTTTTTTGAAGTCGTTTAAAATCGTCAGGATCTCCCTGAATGAGCTTTAAATTAAATTAATAATACTTAACAAGAAGCAGTCTTGAATGAATAGTGATGTCCCAATTTCGTACAATAATTTCCTACTCGCACTTAGCCGATTTTTATATGTCTTGTCTTGTCTTTTTATTTTATGGCCTTTTGTGTTTGGTCTAACACAATTCCGCCAGTGTCAAGTTAATTTATAAATTGAAAATGAAAAAAATGAAAAATATTTATTTAGCAAGCAAAACAGTTCGGTACATATTAATCAGCGGCCTTCACACTAGGCATAGCCTGTATCGTGGAGGCCAGACAGAGACTAACATTCACGGAATTATGGACTACCAATACATATAGAGGTATATATTATTTTTTAAATAAATGTTACCCAATTCAAACAGAGAAAACAAAAATAACATGATAAACTACCAGAAACAATAAAGAAACATAGAAAGTGCAATTTTATAGCTAATCTATCTTGTATATTCTAATGTGTTATAATATAATATAATATACATATGTACAATATAATAAAATTCGTAAGTTATTTGGCCAGCCATGTTGGCGGCCATGTTGTTGTTCGATTTTTATATTATCAGCAATGTTCTTCACTCCTATTTAGTCCGTGTCAAGGTTGGCATCCTTCAAAGTCAAAAGACTAATTAAAATCCTGAGATTCTATAGCATTGGATCAGAAGAAGGCTTCCCACAAAGAACCTTGGAACCAGAGTTCAGTTAATTACAATATCAATCACTAGGCTTCTTTGCTTTTTGATGACCTCTTTGGCACAGTTGGTCTAGTAACCGGCTGATACATAGGAGGTTACAGTTTCGATTACCGCGGGACAAATGTCTGTAATTTTTCTGCAGTTTCTTGTCCCAGGTCTTTATTAAGCATGAGAGTTTCTGAGTTTCTTGGGAAAATAAAATAGAGCATTGTATTGAGACAAAAATTTTAATAATGAATAGGAGTGAAAGTGTGAGGTTTGTTTTTCGCTTATTTCCCACACTAGGAAAAGTTTTCAGAAGCGAACGAGTTCCAATGTGCTTTATTATATTTAAAAGTGGTTTTATTTTTTTTGTAAAAACATTTCTATGTGTCCTTTGGATACAAATGAATAAATACTTCTTGGTTTTGACTTTGTGAACGTTGAGAATGCTTTCGTTATTTTATGACTAAACGGAGTTTTATAACCTGACGCTTTTTTGTGTGATTGACGCAACTGACTTTTACGGATGTAGGTGCAAAAAAGAGCTCGGTAAAAAATCTAGCAAAGAGTTATGTATGACGCTCATTATATTTCTTTGGTCCATAAATTTTGTCTTTGCACTGCGTCATTATAAGCAATTACTTAAATGAATTAGGCCGAGTGCGTGTCACTTAATGGTTTTCAAATCATCATCACCATCATATCAGCCCGTTGACACCCACTGCTGGGTATAGGCCTCCTCTTCAGCACGGTTTTCAAATACCTACATATAAAATAAATAAAATATACATTTCCAATGGAATCATAAAAAATATCGTCCTTAAAAAAAAGTACGAAGTCAATCATCGAGGATAAGCAACCCTACATAGGTCATAAATTCGATGGGTGACCGAATCTTTTTGTGCTCTTTCAACTTTTACTAAATCAGATCAGCTAATTTATAATACATATACATATGTATATTATTTTCCTACAAACATACTGAACCTACCTTCGGTGGGCGAAGCCAGCTCGCTGTTGTCCGGTTTTTTAGATGTTAAAACCACACTTATTGCACATCTATTATTAATATAATAATGCGAGTGAGAATTCAATCCGAATCTTAACATAATAAAAAACTTTTATTTTGATAATACATACATTAATTTTATTGATATTGTGAATGAAAATTGGGAAAATCCTACATGTTACCTAAGTAGTGTATTTTATCTGGTCACATTAACTAAGTAGCGCTTCTATTTTAATTTTGTTGTAATGTTCGTTGATCTTTTGACTGAAACACACAATTAAATCGCTCACAGTTTTATAAAGTCCCCGCGTCCTTGGAGACACTGGCTGGCTGAAAATCGAGATAGTTACCGGTGAGCACATCGTTGCAGCTGATGGGCGAGCGTGGTGGACAAAGTGCGTCAAGATTCACGATCCTCAGCAGTGATGCGGGCTGTCGACTGCGAGATACATCGGCTTATAAAAGACTCGCAAGCCATGTATTGATTGTCATTATTAGAATCAATAGCGAAAATGTCAATTAATGCAAGCATTGTCATTCAGGCGCCCCTTCATCTTGCAGTGGAAAGCCTGTTTGCGGGACAACGGACCTTCTCCCTAGGCAACTACAGCGTCCGTACAGTTCGGGATTCTGCTGTAGGTATAAATTATAATCAAGAATGGAGATAGTTATAAAATACCTTTATTATCATCATATATATTAAGTCGTTACAAGCCGTGGGCTGCCGGCAGTAGAATGTAAGCCGTGGGGTGCCGGAATTAGAATGTTACCCCTCCTCTCATGCCCGTGGATGCAGTAAGAGCCTGCTACGGGATACCTTCGGAAGATGGGCAGCAGCGTGTTTCCGTGTATCAACATCCCGTACTGCGCTCGCCAACCCGCCTGCCAAGCGTGGTGAGTATGGCAACTACCCCTCATGAGGGAGGCCTGTTCAGTAATGGACTTTTTACGGCTGGAATCATGATTTAAAGTAAACGAGACGTATTCAGACGTTTTGTTAAGTTTTTAAGAGAAACATTACATATATTTTGTATATTGGCTAAATAAGCCAATACGAGAGCGGACAATGTGCTGCCATGCCTCTTGGCCTTTTAAAAAGAACTTAGGCACCATGCAAAACATAGGGAAGTTACACCATCTGCAATGAACTGATAGCAACTTCTTGGATGACGTCACGCTTTGCGTAATACTGCTATCTGAACAATGCAGCAATGGGGTCAATGTCAGAACGGCCGCGGCGCATCCTATATTGACTCAACTAGGTACCTATATTAGCCAATATTTTAGTACCTACATAAACCATACACCTAACTAACATTTAAAAGACCTAACTATGGCCTTACATACTCGTAGTATAAATTGATGTTGCTACATCCGTGTGTTTGCTTCCTAATATAGTATTTGAACTGGGCAATGAATTTACTTGTGGTTCCACCATTAATTTGTGTACATAATGGTATAGGCGAAGCTATAGTTAAGGACTTGTTTATAAATACCTGAGCATTGGAAAGAAGCACGCAACGTGACCGGCGATTTCTACAACTTATAAAGTGTGTAGAAATTTTGCAACAAATAACTATGGAATGTATGAGTGTATCACCGACTTATCTCTTTCAGCAAACTTAAATGAAACCAGGGTGCAACTTTATAATGTTGGTCAGCTTCTATCAATAGAAAAATCTCGACTTTGATTTATAATGATGATAACTTCCTGGCCGATTTCGACCACAGCAACTGCGTTGCCGACCAGACGTACTGAACTGAAGAACTAACGAGATTCTCTGTTCCAGTCTTAAGTGCGTTTTGAGGTAGTTTGTGTACCTAATTATGTTGAAGGTACGAATGTACTTCGGGCAAGTCAATAGCTTGGTTACGGCAATACCTCTATATTAGCAACTTTGCTTAAATTCAAGCAGGTTAATTGACTCATAGAGTCACCGGCAAGGCGGCAACACTAAAAACATATGAGCTTAGTCATTAGTCTTAACGTGTAGCCCGTAAAGTTAAAATATATGGCTAAGAGGCGATTGTAAAGAAAATATAATGTATCGTTGGTTTTATGTCCACAAGGCCACATGTTTTAGCAAGTCGAGAAAATTATCAATGTTTTTCACGAGTACCATAGGTTCCTAAACGAAATAAAAATAAATCGAAGCATGTATCAAAGAAACATCAATTTATTTTGTGGCGACTGATGATTTTGGAGAATTTTGGCTCAAATATTTATACAAACAATGTATTGGTAGCAAAAAGCTGTTGAGAGGACATAAGGGTTTAGCCATAACAATGACAAAAGACAATAGATGTTGCCATTAGCAAGTATTAGAGAGTTAGTGATAAAGAAATTAGTGACGTCTAGTAAATTTGCTACAAACAGAGTTCATACTAAAAACAGGTATCCAGAATTGTTCAGGTACCTTAGACATTTCAGCATAAAGGTATAATGATGTGCGTAAGAAAACTTAGATTGTCTACTACTCCAAATTTGTACTCGGACATTCAGATTGTTACAGAACATCTAGGTTACTTTCTTATGTTCTCACAGATTAAACAGATTACATCCGAACCTGTATATTATATCCTTTACTAAGGATTCCTTAGCGACCAGAAAATTAGATAAATGCAGTCGTCCTACGTTTTTAACGTTTAGTTAAAGTCAAAAATATATAAGTAACTAAGTAAAAACCCTTTTATTTATTTTCAAAGAAGCTTACGGTGTAAATCGGGTTAGGTCGGAAAAGTAACGTACGTACAAATTCGCGCCTTGGTGCTAATGATTATTTGCAGGCTTGCATTGTGTTGATAAAGTTTAATGGCAACCACGTAGCAAGTAAGGAAATTTACTTTGGAGGTGAGGTTCTGTTTTATGCAACAAAGAACATGAATAATGCTGTGAACACGTAAAAGCGTAGCTATCGATATCTTCTACGAAAGCATGTCTGGCTATAAGAACTACTCATATAGGCGTAGCGACTGCTACGTCGGACGTAGCAATCTTCTACGAAACGTGTCTTGCTATGAGAGCACTCTTATGAGAAGCAACTGCTACGTCGGTCGTAGCTATCTTCTACGAAAGCATGTTGTGTGGCTATGACAGCATTCATATTATTAGCGTAATGACTGCTACGTCGGTCGTAGCTATCTTCTACGAGTACGAAAACTATTATGAGATCACTCATAAGCATAGCGATTGCTCTATCGTCGGATGTAGTTATCTTCTACGAATACGTGTGAAGTAAAAGCTAACCGTGCTACGGAGCGTAGTGAATTGTTAACCTTACATGTTTAAAAACATGCTATCGAAGGTTAACAGAAATAATAATTAACAGACGTAAAGTATGTATTAGCATTCTTCGTTTTGCCTATATTCTTCTTGCACGTGTATCGCCCACTCTCTATTAGTATGTGTATTATGTAGTAAATATTTACGAGCACTCGCGAACGAACAAAACCAGGATAATTAGAATCTAGATAATACATTATAAGATATGAATGGAATATTATTAGAGACCTCTTTTTGGAAACCCTTATCTCGACAGGTCCATTAGTAACATGATACAATAATGCCATTGGAGAGATAATATTAGATAATTTTAAGTTGTTTGTGGACTACGTGGTTACGTAGACTCAAGAATTCTAATTACCATACTAGGCTTTCAAACAAATACTTACTTATTACAGTATTTACTAATATCATGGACCAAGTAAATACTAATTGGTCCATGCTAATATATTTCTCTCTACCACTAGGCACCAACAAAAACAATTGTGCAAACCTAGCGTTTTTGTTGGATAAATATAACTTACTTAAATAATTTATCATTAACCTAGCTAAACTGGTCAGCCAGAACACACGTGATACCAATAATGTCTATTAATTTATTCATCATTCATAGGCAAGGTATAATTAAATAGATATTTGTTTATGCAAGAAATGCTGTTTTAGCTTCTATACTTAACTTTTATTATCTGCATAGCGCTAGCCATTTTATCTCGAGGGAAACCGGTTTTATCATAATATCGATGATAAGTACCTAACTGATGTTAACATTTTCTTTATTTTTTCTGCCCTTATGTGTAGTAAGTGCCCTTATGTGGGATAAGGCAGGAAAATTACGATGGACTTATTCGTATCAAACAGCAAAACATAGCACAATACTTACGTGTTTTATATCAGTTATGTTTAAATCAGTTAGTTAGTTACTGGGTAGGGTCGGCACAACACGTTTTTTCTTCCATTCTCCTCCACGAGTGGTCACCTTGACACTCACTCCTTTCTTATTAATTCAAGGAGTTCGATTATAAGCGTGACGAGCTCAAGGCTCGACCACCGTGGCCATATTTATAATATAATTTATGATATACATACATCGGCGAGGTATTGAGGCCACGATATTCCAAATGCCGTGGAGTGCCGGCAGTAGAATGTTACGCCTCCTCTCATGCCCGTGGATGCAGTAAGAGCCTGCTAAGGGATACCTCCGGAAAATGGGCAGCAGCGTTTTTCCATGTATCAACATCCCGTACTGCGCTCGCCAACCCGCCTGCCAAGCGTGGTGAGTATGGCAACTACCCGTCATGGAGATCCATGAGGGCTAAGGGATACCTCCGAAAAATGGGCAGCAGTGTTTTTCCGTGTATCAACATCTTATATATATCTTTGCGGAGTTGGTGTTTGGTGTCTAGCTCGTGAAGGCGATTGTCTTCAAAGGCTTTTACTTTATTATAGATAGTGGTTCGCCAAGATGACCGCTGTGAAGCAAGCTCCTCCCGACATCCCGGGTCAATATTACAAGCGTTAAGATGTCGCTTGAACACGTCATTGTACCGCAGATGCTGACCGCCGTGTTTTCTCTTACCGTCAGGCATCTCCGAATAGAAAACTGCTTTAGGTAACCGGCGGTCATCCATGCGCAGATCGTGTCCACTGCTTATTGAGGAATAACGTAATAAATCATAACTATACCCAGTTGTTACTTGTAACCTATCACTATTAGCATCTATTATAGATGATTTATGCAGCGTCAGCAACTGGTAATCATGCCTGTACGGGACGCTGCAGTGCCTGGGACATTTTTTGATGGATTAGGCTTGCCCAGCACCTTTACCATCCTCTCAGCTTAGTCAGCTGTTTGACTAACTGACCGTATTGACCTGTTCTTAAAAACAATATACTCGTGAAAATCAATATCGTGGCGTAGTCAGTCTGTTATTATATTAGATAAAGCGCCGTAAGTATAGCATTATTAAGAAGTCTGGCGCCGCAAAAGCCCCGTAACCGCCGCAGCCAAGTTTACTGCCAGTTTCCCTGGAGGAGCCTAAGAACCCTCACTCCTTCATCAACAAGTCTAGACAGCGATCAATATGTGGTTGAGCGGGAGAGGGCGAGAAAGAAGGATGCATAGCTCTAACAAGCTTTTACAACTGGATTATCCAAAAGTAGTTAAATGAACCAGAGATTTATTCCAGAGATATTGTGTCCTGACACCAAAAACTGTGGCATTGTCTTATTTAATTAAATAACATTAATTTACATAATAATACACACAACGTCCGGCTAACACTATGTTAAGAGGATTCCAAACGAGTGAGCTTACTCATTTCGGTAAGGGCGTATCTAAAGATTTAAATCTTTGAATTGAACTGGATATGGCAACTGAAATTTTAGATCCTCACACCAAGATAGTAACATTCCATATTTGAACTTGAATTTTATCTGAGAACTAAGCACAAGCATTACACCGAATTCATTGCGTCCCATTTTTTCCATTTGCACAGTTTTTTTAGAAATCAGACAAGAGATGGCGCTGTCAAGGTTTTCCAACAAATATAAACCGCCTTTATCATTATATATTGTATGATGGCACGGAACCCTCGGTGCGCGAGTCTGACTCGCTCTTGCCCGGTTTTATTTCTCATAATCGGCTTATTTTATTCAATTAGGAAACCCGTTTTCAATATACTCACATGAAAATTTGTTACGTAAAGTCCAACCACGTTTCATCGAAAGTGTGAATCTTGTATGTAAACGCTAGAGTAGGTAAGTACTTGATACGATACAAAAGAGCCCCACATTTCACAGACGCTAGCAAAGCGTTTCTGGAACATCTTACGGGTACGTTGATTTTCACAAGCCGACGCTTTGCACGTAGTATAAGAATTAACACTGTAGATATCCTTTTTAGGAACGATTTGAGCGACGCTTTCTGAGTAAAAAGTCAGTCAGACAAATCTGTGTCACATAGTAACACAAAATGTGTCAAAGAACTGAAAATGTTATATTATTTTTGTCTTCCTACAGATCTGGAAGGGTACGTCGATAAAGTAAGCCGTTATCAGTAAAAAAAACAAGCATTGGTACAGGGGTACCAGAAAAGGGGGCGAAGGCCTCAAAAAGACACCAAAGATCAAAAATGGCATTTTTGGGTTTTTGGACGTTTTGGCCATTTGAAGACTTATTTTTTTGGTGACCTTTAGAGGTCACAATAACTCCGGTCCTTGTGACCCTAGGGTCACCAAAATCAATCAGTACCCTTCTCTCATTAAGACGGTGCTAAAAAAAAGGTTTCATGTAAATTGGTCAACGCGTTCGGTTGTAATCGTGTCATACACAGACAGACAGCGCTATGCATATTAGGGGCTTAGCCCCCTAAAAATTAGACTCGCATTAACTATGTACTGAACCTAATAGACGGAGCTAGCGAAATAACAATTGTTCAGTCATTGTCAATTCTGTATTCTATTACTAAAACGTCCGGCGCTAGAAACATTTATTAGGTGCTGAGAAACTATCGTCAATGTTTTGTTTAGTTTTCAAACGTCCGGAAACTAATTAACAAACGTCGGGAAAATAATAAAAAAGGTACGCGATAAAATCCTGTTATTTTTGAAATGATAACGAATCAATATAACAAATCGCGAAATTTTAACAAGTTGTCACTAGTCTACAAGTAAAAAAATCGGTCAAGTGAGAGTCGGACTCGCGCACGAATTGTTCCGTACCTACCATCATTTGGCAAAAAAAATCACGTTTGTTGTATGGGAGCCCCCCTTAAATATTTATTTTATTCTGTTTTTAGTATTTGTTGTTATAGCGGCAACAGAAATACATCATCTGTGAAAATTTCAACTCTAGCTATCATGGTTCATCATGAGATACAGCCTGGTGACAGACAGACAGACGAACAGCGGAGTCTTAGTAAAAAAAATTAAGTCCCGTTTTTACCCTTTGGGTACTGAACCTTAAAAAGGTACGCGATAAAATCCTGTAATTTTTGAAATGATAACGAATCAATGTAACAAATCGCGAAAGTTTAACAAGTTGTCAATTTTTTACAAGTTAAAAAAACGGTAGCGCCATCTATTAGGTGCCAAAGACCTATTTTTGACATGAATTATTTTTATTAAAACGCCTCATTCCATGGGAACGTCTGCGCTTTACGTTTTCTCTCACACAGGTACGTTCCGAGAATCTACTGCCCTCCTTTTTAGACTCCCATCCATTGTTCTTGCTAGACTTTCAAGGATAAAAAGCATCGCATAAAGTCGGTTTAGGAGGTAAATTTCACATTTGCTCTACTATCCGACCTTAGTGTTTATCAGAGCGAAACTTTGCCTTGGCAGACACATTTTTTTCTGTTACCTTTTCCATATTTATTAAGTACTTCCTAAAAAGTACATATACAAAGTTACAATTAAATCTAATGCCTTAAAGTGGGCTTACAGTTTAAAACATCGTTCCAAGATTCCGTTCTTAGAATAAAAATTATTCTAAGATACCGTTACAGTTATCTATAATATACACGTTACATAGGTATGTACGTAAAGTTAATAAAAGCGTGTTAAAATGCATTTTGATCCTACGTACTTTAAATTATAATTAATTATTCTAGAAATTTCACACGACGCTACCCGATCTAAATTACACTGTCTAATGAGAATGGACAATATAACCTACATTATCCTTTAGAAATCGTGTCAGATAACTTTCTTCCAACAACAATGTCGCTGTCAGAATGACGCTCGAGAGTGTTGATTCGTACTTTAGGTGTCAATATTGTGACAAAGTTTAATAAAAATATTTCAAAAAATGTCCACTGAAGTGTTACTATGTCTGAGAGTCCTTTTATTATTACTTTAGGGAATGGTTATTTTATGGATACAAAGTTACATGTACAATACTCGTAGGTCCATATTTATTTTAGAAGTAAAACTTTGCTCAAGATAATCTCAGATCAAATACCTATGTAGATTTTTGTTAGGAGGTATAACTATACAAATTTTCAAAAAAAATTACTTCGTGTCAAACTAAAACGATACATGCTTTATCAATCAAAGCACCTACTTTTAGGTGGTCGTTGTTATGGAAGCTAATCATAATTACTTAGATGAGAGAAAAGACGTCATCACAAGCACTCGGCAGAAGTCATCAAGGTTAATTTAATTACCTAGGTACACTCAAAGAATTCTTTTCATCGCGAAGCATCTTCAATTCAACAGCGTATTGACGTCATAGCGAGAGATAACGACAATACCTAACTACTTATCGAGAGCAAACAAACACGCGTGTCTTTGATAACACGTTATCAGAAAGACATCCTAGTTTACCTACTAATATAGTAGCTAGCGCCAATTTAGAACCTAATAAATAAGCTATTCAAAAATATTTTTTAACGCGGTACACTCAATAATAAGCTTATAGAGAAAGTAAAAAGAGTCGAAAGTGAAAATTAAGAACACAAATCTAATAAGGAATGAAATGGTGAACGTCCACTGTGACCGCTAGACTGCAAAACGTAGATAACAAGTCTCTGACGCAAATCTCCAAAATAGATAACGCATTTGCGTCAAGCATTACATTTTTCAAGCAAAGCGCGTGCCATACTGTACGATTTCCTGGCTAAATATTCGAAGACACGTATACGGTGACTGATCACTTGATCGGACTCTTTGGAATCTGCGAATCGACCTGTCTTTTATTTGAGATTTATACTTGGAGCACAGGCATTAACAAGTGAGTAAATAAGACAACCTCGCACATTCCTAGCAATTAGGAATTTTATCGAGGCGTTTTTGATTGCCTTGCTCGCTCTGATGATTTTAACGTTCACTACATATTAAATTGCTTATATTGAAGGTAAAATTTATCATACATATTACAACCGGAAAGCAATTATAATTTGAATAGCTATTATATAGAATTTCCATTGCGAAGTCGACGAATAAGCTAATGAACCGTGAAATAAACCTTTGGTTCTCAAAGGTTTAGTTCACGGTTCACGTTTTCAGCGCTGAACAGAGACTCGAAAATTTTAACACTTTCGAGAATACCGTATTACCTTAACAAGAAAGCAAGAAATAAACCTTTTGAGCAGCTATTTATATAATTTCCATTGTGAAGCCGATCTAGAGCTATAGCGCTGATTAATGAATGATCTAGGAACTTCCCATAGGTTTATTTTACGCTTTGCACGTTTCAGCGATAAGCAGACTCCAAATTTAAAATCATGGAGAAATTGTTTTGATATATACTTAAAATTCGTATATCGCACAGAGGTCTAAAATCACCATCTAATTAGAAGCAAAAGATGGCAATCTGACCATGAACGAGCTAGAAACTGGCCGAAGGTTCATTGTAGGGTGCACTTTTTTGAATACCTATCGTGGATAAATTATCTTGGTATAGCCCTAATTAGAAGCAAAATAAGGCAATCTGGCCATCACCTTGCTTTCAAAAAGTGATGTAAAAACAAGCGCGTGCATCCTCAGACAAGGTCGATGCCGCGGTATTTCTGGACGCGGCGGAGGCAGACTCCGTGCTGAATCACTTGATAGAGTTATGTGAAAATGGACGGAGCATTTAGCTGATGCTCCTCACCCACTTTATCTAGCCAATCAGTTTAGTTTGCAACGGTTGAACTCTTAGCTGTTTCTAATTCTAGAGCAATTGCAAAGTTTCCACCTGGATATATTTCGTGAAGCATCTATTTTAATTTCAAGCAGCATGTTCAGTAAAACAATCTGGTACTGCTTATTCAAAAAAAAAAGGTTATGTGTTCGACTTTGAGAACAACGTAGGATTTATTCTAAGAATAAAAATATTCCGTTTCAGGTTAGTAGATTTCTAACGTACGTAAGTAATACGATTATGATAATTAATGTATAGAACTTTCTAAGTATTCACAAGAGCCAATGCAAGAAAATCATGAATACGCCATTCCACACACAATGGTTCTCATTGACAAAAACAGCAATAACTCGGAATTATTGACCCGGTTTGTTTACTAGCGTTCTATCAGATCAAAGAACACGCACTCTATAAAGCAGGGTACGAAGGCCGGGGGCAGGCATTCTGTTATTTCGGTGCATTCATTCACCGTCCTCGTGCCTCGACATGCATCAACCGACATTTGCAGTTCAGGCTCTACGTATAAATAGAAGCGAGAGCCCTGAAAATGTAATGACCAGTTAGAAAGTCAACTCATGACTCAACCGAGTGTGCCACAGTATTCGGCCAATGACCCACTTGCCGTAGACTGACTTTATCTAAATCGGTAAGTATAAGTCTAGCAGGCGACGACTTCTGAACTCGGAGCGTATTGAAAACTACTGTCATAAATAGATTAACAGTATTGATTTTGTCAATACATGAATTTAAATTGCGTAGTTGAATAATTACTACTGAGTCTACTGACTGTTCTGGATCGGATTGGAATACAATGTTTGTTCACATGATCATCGCTTTGCCAATGGGTAAGGTACGTATATTAAATTCTTCGAGTAACAGTTTAAATTTATTGATTAATTAATTCACATAATGTATTATTGCAAGCTACCATAAACCTTACTTACCTTACAATAGGTATCAGATTTTTTTAAATAGGTGTTCCTAAAGTTCTTATAATGTTGCCTCAGTCTTTGGATATATGTAAATGGAATACCTACCTAGTTACACAATAATAAGATGCTTCGCAAATAACTTCAGTAAATTCTCCGGATATCAGTCTTAATTTGAGTGTCATGGATTTGTTATCATTATTTACTTGACATTTAGGTACCACACTACATTTTTCTTGCGATAACGACGTCTAGGCGTCATTTAGGCCTTAGGTGTATTCTTCTGGTTTCATAGAGGCCCCGAAGAGCCTTTTTCTCGATCGTTGTGAAAGCAATGCACTCACTGCAAAGTATAACAATCCTTGTAAGTCTCATGGAAGTGTTTACACAAGACAACTTCGTCTTACGTTAAAAAAATCAATTCAAAATTCTGGTTATTACGTTTGCCTTCTTCATCAACTGCATCACTTTCTTATGCTCAGATAATGCTGATAGAATCCTTCTTCGTCATTATACATTAGATAAATTAGCTGGCTAGTCTCGGGGTAACAGCAGGGCGAGACTGCACAGCACACCCCAACGCAGGATGTCATGATTTAGTAACTCTTCCAGAATCAGAATCAAAATGTATTGCCCAATATTGGTAATTGGTTTTGTGTGGCACCTATATCATTAAAATGATTTCCGTCTATTATTGGTCTCATTTCAGAAGCACTTTCGTCACGCACACGGAGATTATTTCTTTAATATTGTGTTTTATATTTGAAATTGAGATTACTGCCTACTCGGCCGATTTGATAATACTATTTACTCTTACGTCAGTAAAGCCATACAGTTCTTTGTTTACAAGGCTAGGTAAGAAATCCAACAATAGCTTATCAATGCTATAAATAAAAACTACATAAAACTCCCGGGTCACAAAGTTTCCAATAATTGAATGGTTATAGTCTATTGTTTCTGTTTATTGTAAAAATCCCTGATAGACAGTTAAATCCCACAACAATGTATAATTAAAATTTAACCTCTTAACTTATTGGCTAACCAACAAAGTTACTCAAACTCTGTATGAGAATATCCTGCTGTTTTTGCGTTGATTTGCAATTTGCATAGGAAAATATTTGCGGTAGGTAGCGTGCGATATTATCGACGAAAACTAAAAACCACATAACGTGATTAAACTGAAAATTATATGTAGCAACTCAATAAATGATTAATGCTCTAGTCTTTTTTAAACTTTCGCGATCACGACACATTATTAACACATATTTAAACGGGTATTTATCGCGGTCCCGGGAAGACTTCAGTCTTCCCGGGACCACGATGGGTGCAATCCTGTCGAAACGTCGGGCAATAATAAAGGTAAATAGCGCGATAAATACCCGTTTATATATGGATTAATGCTCTGTTAAGTGCAGTTATATATGTACAAGGATACATAGCTAGCACATGGAATATTTTGGAAGAGGATGTCAAAGAGGAAAAATTCAGACACATCCACAAATATTTGATCGTGAAAAAGATGAACCTGTAAACTTTTAGATTTTTCTGTCAGTAAGAATTCCGTGGAATTCCTGTGAAGTAGGTAAGTACCTAAGCAAAACACAATGCTAAGAGCTAAGATGATGTTTTGGGTGCTGGACAAGCCTTATCCATCTAAGAATGTAAGTGGTATTAACCGTTGATGACGCTGCATAAATCATCTGTAGATTTATAAAGCCGAAACTAATGGCGAAAATTGCTCTATATAACATGCACATTATGATTTACTAGGCGGATATAGCAGTGCATTTACTGCGGATCACGTTCTTACGTGAGAGACCTGCAATGTGATGATTACGATTAAGCGTTGGTTAAGCAGGAACCACTTAACGTCAGGAAGACCGTTTTGTTCCGACTCTGCTGGTCATAAAAATATATAGGTAAATAGCTCTATCTAGAGGTACATGACGCTCATGTGAGACTTAGGATATTAAGAGCGTTAAGTAGAACTAGGTCTTATTGATTCGCACTTACCTCAGTCTTCGTTATTCGATGTCGTGCTAATTTTACGACGGCAAAGTTACCCTTGCCAATGGTCCTCTCGATGTCGTAAAAACCGACCCTAATGGGGGTTTTTGCAGGACGATCGCGCTCCGCCATTGTCGCTTAGAAATCCTCAGCTCAAAGGACTTCAACGCCACAAATCAGTTTTTCCACTGGCTTTTAACACGGTAGGTCTGTATTGTTTATATCCATCGGAGATGTTGGTAGCTCCAGTCAGGAAAATGACCAGTTTAACATACCGAATGTCATTTATTTACACGCATAGTAGGTAATACATTTTACTTTAACTACGTAATCACGCATCACGTTGGGTAGGTACATTTCATACCCTGAAGTAAATAGGCATTATCAAAAGGAACTCATTTTATGATGGATGAGCGTTTACACCTCTCGGGTGAACGGAACGGTTGATCGCGCACAACTAATAATCCCAGTAAACACGACGGGTTTTGTGTACAAAATTTTATAACAGTGATTATTCTAATCGCGACGGCGGCGTGCGCGTAAAAAGGCTGCGGAACGTCACGCCGCGCCGCCTCGCCGGTTGTCAACCGGGTACTGAACTCGAGTCGATCGAGTCGAACACTCGTCCCGCGAGCTACCTGCGGTGGTACGCGGCCGCGCGCTTTCAGCCGCCCGCCATATTGGATCGTCATGACGTCAACAGCATGCCTTACCTACCTACGACGTAACTGGGCACATCCATCCACCCACACCCCATGGATCCAATTCTAACCAACTAGGTATAGGCAAAGAATTTAAATTTGTGGGTAAGTATAGACAGGTGCACAGACTACTAGATAATTACCTATAATAGTAAGTGTTATATCTGTTTAAGGTGTACGTAAAGTTAATCTATCTATAGAGGTGTTTATTATCAGATCATCAGCATATTGTAAAATACAAACTGTATCACCAACAGATGCTTCCATGTCATACGTATTTATGTTATAAAGTGGGCTTAAAACAGAACCCTGTGGTAAGCCTTTCAAGGTTGTAAGGTCAGTGGATTCTAAAATAATCACTCGACCATATTTTGTATAAAATGAGTTAAGATAAGCGGATTTTAAAAATTTTAATTTTCTTATGAGCAATTCAATAAGCACATTGTTGTAAGCAGATTTTAAATCTAAGAATGTTGCCACAACGGATTTATTAAGTGAGAAAGCTATACGTATATTCGTCGTAAAGATACTAACACTATCCATTGAACTTCTTCCTTTCCTAAAGCCATATTGGCTATGTAAGATTTTTAGATTTTCAACAAACCATTCTATTCTATTTTTAATTAAATGTTCGGCAATTTTTATTATAACTGGAGATAAAGCTATGGGTCTATAAGAATTGCAATCTTCTGAAATTTTTGAAGGTTTTAGAAGTGGTAGAGTTCGCGCAAAACTTCTTGAGCTCTGTGAACGTTGCGGCAAATGCAAAGTTGCGCATGTTGACATGTTCATTCAATATTGCCAACTAGGTTATAAAAAATCTTGCTACACAGTAGAAATTTTATATTAAAAAATTGGCTTCTTGCGATAACGTGAATTTGTTCTATCATTTCAATTTTTATTAATCCTTAATTTAATTTAATAATTGATTTTTAAATATTGTCTGTTTTAATAATTGAAAAATAAATAAATGCATAGTAAAATGTGTGCTAGATAAAACGAAAATACACCAAAACTCGCGCTGGCAACCCTAGTTTCACAGACTGAGCCCCTCTCGCACCCCTTTTATCATTCCTTCCCCTCAACGCCCTAAACACTGTGTACTGCGCAGTCACTGAAGCTAACTTCACAGAGCTCAAGAAGTTTTGCGCGAACTCTAACACTATTTACGATTTCCATCCCGAAGGTATGACACCTGTCAAAATGACAGCATTGTTAAGACCAGGAAAATATTTGAGAGCGCTATCATCAAGATGTACATAGAATGAATACGGAATATTATATGTAATAATAAATTAATAATATGATAATTATTTATTATATAATTCCGCGTCCTACTTCCTCAAAATGCATACTGTCCCTTACTTTCTGCCCCCTAATTTCTATGTAAATTTGTAGACATGAATAATATTAAATTATAATTAGTGTGTTATATGTGTATACACATATACTAACTAGTTACTATAGAATACACTACTAGTTGTAACAATTATCGACCAGTTTCAGTGCTTCCAAGTCTGAGTAAGATTTTTGAGAAATATTTAGCTGAGGAGCTCATGGACTTTCTAATACAAAAAGAAACACTATGTAAACGACAATTTGGCTTCCAAAGGGCCAAGTCAACAAAGCACGCAATATCGAACTGATTGAGGACGTTTATTTGAGTTTGGAGGAGTCGCAGATAACATATGGTGTTTTTTGTGACTTGTCCAAGGCCTTTGATTGCGTTTCACATGAAATAATGTTAGGAAAATTAGAGCATTACGGTGTCAGTGGAAAAGAGCTAGAAGTATTTATTTCATATCTAGAATGTAGAAAACAAGTCACGGAAATTAATGGATGTCGATCAACCACATGTAAAATAAATCTAGGTGTTCCTCAGGGGTCAATTTTGGGCCCACTGCTTTTCTTAGTTTATATTAATGACGTGTCGATTGTATTAGATAAAGTAGATGTAATACTGTTTGCAGATGATACAAGTCTAGTCATAAAAGACAAATCGGTCCATAATGTAAGTAAAAAAATACTTAAATCAATTGATGACATGAAAATCTGGTTTTCGGCAAATAACATGCTACTTAATGTAGATAAAACAAATATTATTAAGTTCTCTCTAAGTACAAGACAACATGCTACTCCGAACTGCATTGAAAATGTTCTCGAGAAACTAATGGTCTCCCCAGCCAAAAGCGTTAAATTTCTAGGGGTCTGGCTGGACTCCAAATTGACATGGAATATCCATCTGGACATCCTACTTAAAAAATTGTGTTCAGCTATTTATGCCATAAAAAAAATTAAGGAACTTGGTGGACTTAAAGCAGCTCGTGACGTATACTTTGCATATTTCCACTCACTAATGCTATATGGCATTTTATTTTGGGGTACTGCCGCAAATGCCCATAGAGTATTTTTACTGCAAAAGCGTGTGTTATAGATTTATACTAATAAAAAAAAGATAATTATTCATTATAATCATTTATTATACTTTCTTCTATTACTTAATCCATAATTTACACACTAAGAGATTAGCATCAAACAGTCCAACAAACTGGATAAATAACAACCCGAAAATAACAGCGTCATCATCATCATCCTCATCATCACCAGCTCTATCATCATCGTCATCACCATCACTATTAAGTTACAATTACATTGCATAGCAATATCATCAGATATAACAACCTAGGAGAAACAACAATAAGGAACAATGTACTTAACTTGCTTGTCGCCACGTGATCGGAACAGAACTGACTGAGCAAGCCACTCGCAGCTGCTTTTATAATAAAACGTTATTTACAACTCATAAAACAGCCGACGATAGCCGCCAGTACAACGTGGACCAATCACAGCCCTTTCTGGTCGAATAACAATACATTTTATATACAACTCATTATTTTATAGGGTAACTATATACGTAATTAACTTATTATTATAGTTATGATTATTCATAATTATCACATTAGTAAAGAACAAAGTAAACACAAAGAACATTAATTAATCAGACGTCACAGCCGTCCTTCTTTGACAAACATTTAACAATTTCAACAATAAAATAGTAATGTTATGTTTTTAAATATGTATCAAATATAACTGTAAGAATTACTAATAAATGTTCAATTATTACATACTTCCAAATCCAAGTATTTCAATTGGTTGTTTCATATTCGTAAAGTGACGTCGCTGTAGCGGCAAGCTCAAATACCTAACCAGTTTTAAAACAATATCGAATTGTGAGCGTGTTTTACAGTGATTTAAGTTTAGTTATATCTTAATTTCCCGACACGGCCATTCTGATAATTACTTCGTTCCCGAAGTACTAAATTTTCTAAAAAGAACAATACATTTTGTCTTAGATCGAATACATTTAATGTTTTCTTAGTCTACTCCTTACATTGAGTGACATCACTTTCATCATTACTACCTATCCAACTCTTCACATTGAGTGGACATTTTTGCTTACACCTGTTTTCAAGTAGTTATCATTCTTGTTATTATCAGTCTTTACACTACATCGTTTTCACATCATTAGTGTTATCGTCACATCAAAATATACATTTTCTTAACCATCAAACCGTTTTACATTTTTATTATGGTCACATCTTAATTTACATTTTCTTAACCATCAGATCGTTTCACATTTTTAATAAAATCACACCTTATTTTACATTTTCTTTACCATCAAATCGTTCCACATTGTTATTGTCTTAACTATCTTCAGTTTAAAAATTCTACCCTCTCTTAATGGTAACTCACTGGCTTTGCTATAGCCGCTGTCATGATACTGTTCCAGTTAAATTCAATAACAAGTAGGTATATCTAAAATATTTCATAACCGTCCGTGTCAAAAAACGAAAAATTAAACTAGATTTATAGCAGTGCCCCGTAGGGACCTACCAGTCTTAACAGTTTATTATGTTCCACTCCAGTTCTGCTCTGCACCAACTGTCTTGATCTTCTTAATCCACGTGGCTGCGCCGTTGCCGCTCTTTCCGGGATCAAAAACTTGTAACGCGAAGTCACCGTGTTGTGGCTTTGATGAGACAGCATCGTGTAGGTTTGGCCTTCAAAAGACCTTGTTGTGGCTTTGATGAAACAGCATCGTGTAGATTTGGCCTTCAAAAGACCTTCTGGTACCGTAGGTGTCATAAATCCTGAAAATAAGTAAAAACATGTTTTAACTATGTATATGGCATGGCATAATATCCCACTTCTGATGTTAGATATTTATACTAATAAAAAATAAGAGAATTATTCATTATAATCATTTATTATACTTTCTTCTATTACTTAATCCATAATTTACACACTAAGAGATTAGCATCAAACAGTCCAACAAACTGGATAAATAACAACCCGAAAATAACAGCGTCATCATCATCATCCTCATCATCACCAGCTCTATCATCATCGTCATCACCATCACTATTAAGTTACAATTACATTGCATAGCAATATCATCAGATATAACAACCTAGGAGAAACAACAATAAGGAACAATGTACTTAACTTGCTTGTCGCCACGTGATCGGAACAGAACTGACTGAGCAAGCCACTCGCAGCTGCTTTTATAATAAAACGTTATTTACAACTCATAAAACAGCCGACGATAGCCGCCAGTACAACGTGGACCAATCACAGCCCTTTCTGGTCGAATAACAATACATTTTATATACAACTCATTATTTTATAGGGTAACTATATACGTAATTAACTTATTATTATAGTTATGATTATTCATAATTATCACATTAGTAAAGAACAAAGTAAACACAAAGAACATTAATTAATCAGACGTCACAGCCGTCCTTCTTTGACAAACATTTAACAATTTCAACAATAAAATAGTAATGTTATGTTTTTAAATATGTATCAAATATAACTGTAAGAATTACTAATAAATGTTCAATTATTACATACTTCCAAATCCAAGTATTTCAATTGGTTGTTTCATATTCGTAAAGTGACGTCGCTGTAGCGGCAAGCTCAAATACCTAACCAGTTTTAAAACAATATCGAATTGTGAGCGTGTTTTACAGTGATTTAAGTTTAGTTATATCTTAATTTCCCGACACGTGCGGTACGTTATATATTAGGAATGGGCTACATTGATTCTTGCAGGGGAAAATTTAGGGAATTAGGTATAATGACAATGATAGGGGAATTTATATATCAAAACATAATTTATACAAGAGAAAATATTGAGAATATGCCTAAAATTAAAGATGTACATACCTATAACACCAGGAACAAGGATCACCTTGTCGCTCCCTACACTAGACTAGCCAGGATTTCTAAGAGTTACTACTGTACAGGAATTAAATTATATAACAGAGTTCCAACCAATGTGAAAACCATGTCTGACGTTTCATTTAAATCTTATATAAAAAGACATTTAATAAATAAGAATTATTATAATTTAAGCGAAGCTTTTGCTGATAAAAAATTGTTTAAAGATGATGAAAATTTGACTTTATAATTATAATTACCTATGTTATTTATTAAAGATATTATTATAACATCCCTTTACAATTTGACGATGCTTTTGCTGATAATATTAATAATTAGGATTATCTATTCTGTATTGTAAATTTTTGTTTTTATTATTTATTGTATTCAAATTTCAAAATTAATATTATGTTACTTTTATAAGTAGGCTTACATTTATTTTTATTTTAAACTGACTTGTCCAAGAACATGTAATTTGTCAAAGGATATGAATAAATAAACAAAATAAACACACTAATTATAATTTAAATACTATTTATCATAAGTTAGCTATAATATTATTTATGACTAGGTACTAATATTTGTGATGTCTATAAATGTTTATTTGTCTTTGTTGTAGATTAATCATTTAGTCATAATTTCGGGTGTGTCTCTTTTAGAACACCGGCCATATTCTTATTTGATTCTCCGGCGTAATTTATGAAAGTATCATTGTACGGACACTGGCAGAATAGGGGACCGGACAACTTTTGAAAAAGTTTTTTTTATTAATCCTCATGGTTAATTATTCTTACAAAAAATATAGCTTTAATTAAATTTAGCTTAATTTGTACCCAAAACCATAAATCAAATTCAAATGGCTAAAATTGCCGCGTAAACACTACTAAGCGATCGCGTGACGTCATCTGTGGATGACAGTTCAGTCAGTCAGTTCAGAACAAACCGCCCCCGTGCATAATTTTGAAACTGGTGTTATTATCTTCTTCTTCTTTTATTTCTAATGGCTGATGCATGCCACTTGCTGCAACTCTGCCAGTGGTGTTATTATCTTTGATAAACTATCTGTACCGTGAACCAGCTACGTGAAGTTGGCAGTAGTATCCCTACTTTAAAAAGAAATAAGTTGCCATTAATAAAAAAAAACAACTAACTTTACTAATCAAGTGCGTTTTGTAAGCTTTCGTGAAATTTGGAAGATATGGAAAGGAAAAAATATCGTTGGTGTGTTGTACCTACCTCAATGTACGAACACATCTGAAACTACATACTCCAAATAAATTATTTATTGATGTACCTCGAAAAGCCGAAATAAGACAAAAATGGCTGGCGTTAGCAAGAAAAAAAAACTGCGAAGGAATGTCTGTAACTTCACCTCAACATGATGACGCCCATACACAAATGACGTCACTCGCTGTGATTGGTGTTTCGTTTGACATGCGAAACAGATTATAAATATCGTAATTATTAAATTTTGTTTTTTGATTTAAAAATATAAATCATTATTTATTTTATGAAAATTTTAGTAGGAAAATCGTAAAATTTTATGAACATTTTATGTAACTATATCTTAGATTTTTTTTCGATTACTGTCCGGTCCCCTATTGTGACCGCTAGTCACAGAAGCCAAAAAATAGGAAGAAGAACACGGGATACCGTCGCCAGTGGTCTCGAACCTACCGATTTTTCGGTATTTCTACCGAAATATAACGATTTTTCTACGATTTCACAGTATACATGGAAATTCTCCCGATTTTTCTACCGAGTTTACACTTTTAAGTTGGCAACCCTTTTCATTTATGTTTAATGTTACGGGAATGCCATCAATAGTATGGACCTAGTGCAGAATGTAGTTCATATATTTTGGGGAATACCCTTGACACCCTTGTGTCCTACAATTCGATGTTATAAGGGGCTTTCCGCTCGGGAATTTACCTGTCTAGTATATATAAACAGTAATTCGGTTTTGTTTTTTCATTAATTTTCTTAACTTTGAAGCGTGAGTACCTAACCGGAAGAGTCCCTACAAAATCAGATAATTAAGTTAAAATGTCGTCTGACGAGGAGCCAAGCACGAGTGCGAGTGTAAAAAGAAAAAAATATCTACAATATTATAGAAAAGAATGGGAAGAAGAATTTCCAGGTTGGCTGCAAGATAGTCGTAAAGGCGAAAGCTATGCCTATTGTAAGAGTTGTAATAAAGATATCAACATCACATCAGGAAAAGACGCTATAAAGAAACATAGTTCTTCACAAGCACACTCATTATCATCAAAGAACATAAAATCACAACCGAAGATATCATCATTTACTGTGACCAAAACTGAAAAATCTGATATACTGGTTAAGCAAGGTAATTTTTTTAGTTTATTTATTTTACTATTTACATTGTCATATTATTTTGTTTTCTACTTATCGGTTTATAGAAGCAGTGGATATAATTATACCCTAATCGCTACTAGACATACCTACGTAATTTTAATTCTTTATTTTTAATTTCAGATGAAATAAGATTAGCCTCGTTTGTTGCTGAACACAATCTACCATTCACTATTATGGAGCACCTACCGCAGTTGATGCAAGCCGTTTGTCCTGATTCAAAAATAGCAAAAGAAATAAAATGCTCTTCAACCAAAACTCATGACATAATTGATCATATTATAGGTAAAGAAAGTTTCAATAATTTATGTGAAGATCTAGGGCAAACTAAGTTTTTGCTTATTATTGACGAGTTTACTGATCTTAGTACGACCAAACACTTGTGATTAGATGTGAGATATGCGAAAATGAATCGTATTAAAGATTGTTTTTTAGCTCTTATTCCATTAGAAGAAGCTAATGCAGCAACCTTATTTGAACACATTGTAATTTTTTTAGAAGCAATAATATTCCATATAAAGATAATCTAATAGGTTTTGCATCTGACGGAGCAAACGTAATGATGGGACGTAATAATTCTGTTGTAACATTGCTACAAAATGAAATCCCTAACATTTTTATACTTAAATGCGCCTGCCATTCGTTTCACCTTTGCGCGTCATATGCTTGTACCAAATTGCCACGTTTTATAGAGGATCTTGTAAGAGACATTTACAACTACTTTTCTTCTATCCCAAAAAGAGTGGCAGAGTTTAAAAACTTTCAAATGTTTTGCGACTTAAAAGTACATAAAATACTTCACCCCTCTCAAACACGCTGGTTATCAGTACATGCAGCAGTGAAGAGAATATTGGAACTACTCTCTGCTCTTAAACTATTTTTTATAGACCAAATATCTAACAATGATCATCTTTTAGCTGCAGAACATATATTACAAAAGCTCCAAGATCCTACTACGATATTATTTTTGGAATTTTTAGATTTTGTATTACCATTATTTACCGATTTAATGAGGCGTTTTCATTAAAAAGTAAACATTTCAAAAATAGTTCCCTCAAACCTTATAGATGGCGTTAGTTTTCATTTAATGGAAGAAAACACAATTTGACAATGACAGCATTTGTAATCAATCACATACTTGTTTTCTCCGGTTACCAGCTCCATCTGTTTGGTTTAGTAGAAAACACTTTTTTATTTTTTACTGAAAACGGCTCATTAAAGAAATGCAAGCAGAACACCCGAAAATTCATAATTTATATGAAAAAATAACTGGAACATTAAAAACTATTTTTGATTGTTTTTTAAAAAGAGTATATTTAACTAGCACTCCAATCGAAAATGTTGATTTTAAGAATCCCAGAAATTTTATGGATATTGATGACGTATACTATGGTGCCGCTGCGTCTAATACACTTCTAAGTAGTTCAGAAAATCTAAACTCAGATCAAGTAAATTTGTTTAAATGCAGATGCCTAGATTTTTATATCGAAGCTTGTAAGCAAATAACCACGCAGTTTCCATTGAAAAATAACCCAATAAAAGGTTTAGACATAATTGATCCAAAAAATGTTAAAATTGGCAAAACTGCTTCGATAGTTCCTGTGAGTAGGCTCTTTCCCAATATTGTTCACAGCAATGATTTCCAGGAAATTGATACAGAGTGGCGCATTTTAAGAAATTGTGAACAAATCAAAACATTTCCTGATGATGTAGAACTATTTTGGGATGAAGTAAGTTTACTAAAGCGTGGCGATGAAACTCAAATGTTTCCATTGTTGTCTGATTTCATCTATAATATTTTATCACTTCCCCATTCATCCGCTAACGTTGAACGCATATTTTCACATATTAATCTTTTAAAAACAAAGCAGCGAAATAGGCTGTCTACTGAATCAATCACTGGTCTATTACATTCAAAACGACTCTTTAATACAGCTAATTGTTACGATTTTGAAATTAATTCGAAGATGACTGCGGCTATGGCCAAAGAATATTGGTATAAAAAATGATTATGATTGTTACAAATTAGTCTGTAAGTTTTTTTTAATAAATAAACGATTTTTATTGAATATTGCATTTTTTTTTGTCAAATACCGATTTTGGGTACATATATACCGATTTTAGCTGGCAATTCTACCGATCTCGCTCTATGGCGTTCGAGACCACTGACCGTCGCGTCGTAGATAACCAAGGGAGCTGTATCAGTTGTTTGTTTGAGATAAAACACCTTTTAGCTCGTGTACCTATTCAAAAAGGAGTATCAAGACCAGGACACGTTGAGATTGTTATAGGGATTTCGGTTATAAACAATGCTTCAGGCGGGACTGTCGGTGGAGCCAAACGTTCCAAGAATTTGTCACGCAGAGAAGGAAGCATGGTAAACGTAGTGGTACTAACACCGGCTCTATGGCGCCTAATATTCCTCCAAACTTCCGATGGTTTTGTATTGGGAGATATGTTGGAGCAAAAACTCCTCCACCCTTGGCATTTATTTTCTTTTAATAACTTTTTCTTCCGGCTTTCACACTGGAGCACCATAAACCATTTCCTTAAAATTGATGCATCTAAGTTTTAAAATCTTCCCGCACCCGCTGGGAACAGTAGTGCATTCAATCATCTCTTTCGGAGTAATGTCAATGGGAACCCTACGAACAGGACCCATGCGCGAGACATTGTATGTTGGAATAAAAGCTTTGAAGTTGTTAGTGGCTAGGCCTAATAAAATTAATAATAAAAATATTGGCATCCATATGGTTGTTAAAAGCTATCGATATTCTATTTCTACATATCTTCTTGACACTGCCGTTAACTACATTGTAGAACGCATTGCGTCTCAAGAATTTCCCAAACTTAATGGGGTGGAGTGTGGAGTTTTCATTCTTTGACTCTGTTATGCGCTGAACATGAACAACGTAAGGGGCATTGTCTGTCGGTTCATATTGCTATCTTGTGACCGGCGACGGCGGAGACGGAATTGGAGTAGTGACCGGAAGGGGCACAGCAACAGGTACAGATCAGGGTTGTTACGGATGCAAAAATTTAGACATCCGCGGATGCAGATGCGGATGCGGATTATTAGAAGTTCACATCCGCGGATGCGGATTCTGGTACAGATTCAGCAGATGGACAGGGAACAGGGCTATTGGTATCATCAGAAGTGATAACCTTTTGTAACCTTGGTAACCTTTATTTTCACCCGAGGAACCATGTTTCCGCTTTTTCCTATTACACTTTGTGAACATTTTGTGTAAGCGACTGCGCTTTCGTGTTTTTTTTTTTTTATAATTGACGAATCAGTATCCATTGCAGAGTCATCGTTAGATTTTGTATTTTCATCGTGACACATTGATGTTGCTACAAAATAAGTCGCCGGAGGGGCCGTGCCCCCAGAAAACCATAAAAATATGACTTACCAAATGTAGATGTAACTAACTAACACTAGGTACTTTAGATACAATAATAAGTTAAATAAATAACAGAAATCAACTCTACTGATAAATATATCCTTTAAAATTAAATATAAGTACAATAATTTAGGTGGGAAAAACGCGACCGCCCTTTTTCGAAGTTTCCCGCCTTTTTAAACATTTTTATCCATACCAAAAAAAATACGCAATTTTTTCTTGGAAACTGCTAAGACGAAGGGAAACTGCCAGGTTAGTATATAAAAAAATGTATATAATAAAAAAGGTTAAGAATTACCCAAAGGCCAGTTTAAAAAAATCAGATCAAAATTCGGACTTCGACCTATGTCCCAGATTTCGTAAATCGGTACCTACCAGTGTGCATACGAGATGCAACGTAAGTTCGAAAACTCACGTCCGTCAACTCTACCGCAATCGAAAACTAAATGATAAGGTTTTTCATATTGCTTCGTTTAAGAAGAACAGTGACAATCACAATGGTATTTACATAATAAGAAATAAGAATAAACTCGCTATGCCCACTACTAGGCTCAATAAGGTTAAAAATATATTCTAAATGGCAATGTATACGCTTCTACAACAAACTGCCAAGTACGTTGCAGAAGTTATCATTGAATAAATAAAAAACATTGTCAAACGCAATTTGTTCAATAAAGCTTATTATAAAATATCAGATTACCTAGAGGACAAAACCACTTGGGACGGAATCTGCTCCAACTCCGTCAAACGTAACATAAGACAAAATCAAATTGTTAAATGATGACTATAACGACCGAGTTAGGTTCTTTTGTTCGCTTCTTTTCCTAACTCGCGTGTCATCTGAAGTGAACAGATTCAATTATATGCTTTATTCTAATCATTTGTGTTGTTTTATTTTGTAATTTGTGACGCGTCAATAAGGGCTATACGGCCGCACTAATAAAGTATTTTTTGATTCTTGATATCCTTCCTTGAAAGGTGTGGTTTATCAATTTTTAATTTACAAACTATAGATAAGGTTTTTTTTTCTAGACCCTATAATCTCTATACTCTTGTCTACTACAAACATCATAAACGCTACTTAAACAAACCATTAGTAAGTTATATGACAGGTAAATACTTTTTAATTTTAAGCATAATTTGGCAGCCCGATGTCAGACAAAGATGATAAAACATTTTTTGTACTGGTAATGATATGCAAAAAATGATCCAAAGCCAACCTAGGAAGTTGTAAGCATAAAAATATACGACATTGTTATCTCTTTCTAATAACCACTACGAAAATAAAACAACTCTATTCTATCTCTAAAGCTACCAAAGTTGCCTTCTTATTGGAAGGTACTGGAACACTATCTTTTTGCAATGTGTTGTTGAAGAAAGGATTTGGAAATTCTCCCAATTTTTGAGGATTTCAGCTAATCAGTGTTGTTTTTAATGTTATAGAACGTAATTATTCCGTACCATTTAATAATATCCTGCTGAAGCAAACAAAGTTATGATGTCGAAAATACATTCGTAGAACACTTGCCAAGATGTCGGTGATACTCTTCTACATTTCTGACAAGAAAAAGATACAAGTATCGCCCTAAAGCTCTCTCGGATTTCAAACTGCCAGTCTCTTGAATGTGTAAATATAGATAGAGAACGCAAGTATGAACCAAGTAGCCGATGAAAGCTTTCAGAACATCCAGTGCAGCCAAATAGGTACGAGTATGAAAAGCAAGAGTAAAAAGGCCAAAGATCGTTCCGAACTAAAGGACGGAAAAAGCTATTCGAATCAAGATGATCTAAGTGATACTTTAGCTAATAATTTTCATATAAATAACATCAGCAATAACCTAACAAATGGTAGCGACCACTCGCACGGTTCTCACGGCGGGAGTCCTACCGAGCAGAAGACTGTGGTATCGAAAGGTATATCTTCCGATGTAAATAGTGTTCAGTGTAGTGCAGCCACAAGTCAAGACAGCAAAGAGACTGCCCATCAAGCCATCAACAGCATCATACACAATGCTCTAGAAAACCTTGAAAACACTCTTATCATACAAGAGTCTCCACAAGATGAAATAGATATAGTGTCCTATGAATCTGAAATACAGATGCCTGAAATAATGAGACTTATTCAGAAAGATTTATCAGAACCATATTCAATCTATACATATAGATATTTTATACACAACTGGCCTAAGCTTTGCTTCTTGGCAAAACATGAAGGAAAATGTATTGGTGCCATTGTATGTAAGTTAGATATGCATCGCAATATTGTAAAGAGGGGGTACATAGCTATGTTAGCAGTTGATGAAAAGTACAGAAGCAGAAAAATTGGATCTCGACTCGCACAAAAAGCCATAAAGGTAATTATTGACAGAATAACAGTCATTCTTGGTTACCCTAGAGGCCCAAGAGCCCTTGTAAACCTAAACATTGATTGTTCTTAGTGTTTTTAGAACAAACCCCCTTACTTACAAAAACTGCTTTTTAGGCAGCATCTTAGTCATCAACACATTCAAAAAGTAATTGTTTATGTAGGGTTGGCATAACAGGTTTTCCTCTTCCACTCCACTCTATCAGTTGTCATCTCAACACTCACTCCTTTCTTAACCATATCATCCTTCACACAGTCCATCCATCTTTTCTTTGGTCTGCCTCTTCTGCTACATCCCTCCACATTCAAACCTAACATTCTTCTCATCACATGACCCTCTTCCCTCCTCATAACATGCCCATACCACAACAACCTATTACTCCTCAACTTATCCGTCACTGGTGCAATTTTCAAACTTCCTCTATTATTATATTCCTGATTTTGTCTGTTCTTGTCACACATCCATCTCAGCATTTGCATTTCCGCAACATGCACTCTTCTTTCATCCATCTCTTTGGTTGCCCACCACTCAGATCCATCATACATTATGACAGGTCTTATGATCGTCTTGTAGATTTTCCCCTTTATTTTTAGGGGCATACGTGGATCGCACGTTGTTTCTGTGACCTGTCGCCATTTCATCCATCCCGCATTTATTCTGTTTTTTCATGTCCCGGTCAATATTGCCATCATTCTGGATTAATGAACCAAGGTACCGGAAGTCGGAGCAAACTGGCAGGGATACACCGTCTAAGGCAATAGGGGAGAAACTGGATGGACCACCGAAGCCGCAGAACAAGTGCTCGGTTTTTGTTCAGCTGATCTTCAGTCCGACACTCTTCAGTCTCTCTTGCCAGTCTGCTCTGGACCTCAGTTGCATTATCTCCGACAAGTACGATGTCGTCGGCGAACAGCATGCACCAGGGTGCCTTCTGTATGTCTGATGTCAGTGCATCCATTACCAGAAGGAACAAATAAGGGCTCAAAGCTGATCCCTGGTCCAAACCCACTGCCACATCGAACTTATCGCTGACTCCTGCTTCGGACCGGACGTGTGTGTTAGCACTCTCATACATCGCACTCGCAAACTGCACGTACTTTCCAGGCATTCTTTTCTCATTCATAGCCCACACAGGACCTTACGGGGTACCCTATCATATGCTTTCTCCAGGTCAACAAACACCATATGCAAATTTTTATGTGCGCGTCTATATTTTTTGCACAGCTGCCGTAGTGCGAATATAGCGTCCGTTGTCCCTCGTCCCGGCAAAAACCCGAATTGGTTCTGTGTTATTTCACTCTCATCTCTCATACGTCGCGCTAATACTTTCTCCCAAATCTTCATACTGTGTGATGTTAGTTTTATTCCTCGATAGTTGTTGCAGTTTTGTACATCATCCTTGTTTTTAAAGATGGGCACCAGTGAACTGATGCGCCATTCGTCCGGTATCGCCTCCTCTTGCAACAACTTATTGAAGAATAAAGCCAGCCACTTCCATCCATCCACCTTCAAAAACTTTCATACTTCAGCTGGTATGCCATCAGGCCCCACAGCTTTTCCGTTTTTCATACTTTGTACAGCTATTCTAACTTCATCCATACTTATTTCATTCACAACTCCCATATTTACTGGTGCTTCTGCTAAAACACCACTCCATGCAGAAGAGTTTCTCCCTCTCGGTTTCTGCTTCCAAAGCCCCACCCTCCATGGACTCTTTCATATCCTCCATTCATTCTTTTTACATGTCCATTGAAATCCTCCCCAATATATACATCATCATCACTTCATCAAAATCCTCCCAAAACTTCTCTTTCACTACATCTTGACATCCAGCCTGAGGTGCATATACACTTACAATGATAAAAACAATATCCCCAAACAGTAACTTAACAACTATCAATCTATCATTCATCCTGTTTACATCCGTCACACACTCTTTCAACTTACTATCCAGTACTAAGTAGCATCTAAAAGTAAGGAGTTATTTTTGACTTTCCTCTAAAATTTATTTATAGTTAGTTTTAAGTTACAGACTAGTGTTAATATAATTTTAAATAATGTTTTTAATTCAACTCTTTTTTTGTTTTTTCAGGCTATGATTAATGATAATGCAGATGAAGTGGTATTAGAAACAGAAATCACAAATAGACCAGCTCTGAAGCTTTATGAAAACCTTGGTTTTGTGAGGGACAAACGCTTATTTAGATATTATCTAAATGGTGTAGATGCATTACGATTGAAGTTATGGCTAAGGTGAAAAATGTAGCTAAACGAGAAATTCTCAATGTTGTGTTTTATAACTCTATGGCTATAAAACCTCTGGGTGAAATAAGTCCATGTTATACAAACATGATCTGCCATCCCTAGGGTATATAGTCCAATGTATAGTTTGTTTCAATTTTTTTGTCATGTGATATGTTTTATTGTATCTTATTTATGTGTTAAAATTATTAGAAAATTTTCATCAATTTCTTTATCTTGACTCTTAAGAATATAATTGTTTTATATCCTTACTAAAATACACAACTTTGAAGAATATATTGTAGTCACTGTTTATTTTGTTTGCCCAACATGAGTTTTTATTTGTCCTTAGGTGGATACAGATACATTTTAAGGTATGTTCAATATGAATAAATCTTGTGGGAGTACCGATAATATACAACAGTTTCATAATAAATACTTGCTTATAAAAGTCTATTTTCATATATTTAATTCAGATTTCCATTACATTTAATAATATTAAATTTTAACACCCTAACTGTATGGATTTTAATATAACCTGCAGTGGAAGAGTTGAAATAAAAACCACATCCAAACCAGTTCACCTGTTTAAGAGCTACACTGCCATAGACATACACATCTAACACCTGTCTTTGTGTTGGATATTATGCAATTTGTTTTATGAGTTCAAATGGTCATAAGAAAAAAAAAATGGTTTTAATAATTTATTAGTAGGTATCCAATAATTTACAAGCTTTAGAATGTAAATGTAGCAGTATTAGTTGAAGCTCCATCATAAATAAAAGTATTATTTACAGGTTTATATTGTCTGGTCACAAGTTTGATGGCTTCATGGGCTACACATCCACCTAGGAAAGCTGAAATAGTGTGTAATTCAGCACCTCCATACCTACACATCTCTTGAATGTAGTCGTCTTTCCTTAATAATTCCTGGGAATAAGATATTTCACTTAGAAACTTGGTCACACATGCCTTTAGCTTTGCAACATCGCCTTCTGGTTCCCATTCTCCTGGGGCCCTACAGTGTTCCGACTCAAACATCTCGGAAGCTCTCAGCATTATGTATTGCACCATCATGACAACTGGTTCTTCTAGATGCCTGGCTATGTACGCTGCAACTGAGCTTCCTAGCTCATACTCAGTTGCAATGCTGGATCCTTTGAGCAAATTCAAGTCATGAGAATGCCTGCAGAACAATTTGACATGGAACTCGCTGATGGTATCCACATGTAGTTGGGCAACTATTTGTTGCACTTTTCGATACACCACCTCTGCATCCAGTGCAGCTTGGGTTCTGTATATGTTTTGTAGTTTTACATAGTGTTCTGTGGATGCAGTCATGTCTGGGAGTACTCCTTTCACTGGCAGTTTTCCTTTGCCCTCTGCTTCTACAAAACCTCTGAGAGCAGCGCACATTATCCAGAATGGTGAACTCTCCTTAGTCAGGTTAGTAGCAGCATTGCTATACAAGAGTTCTTGTATTTTTACTGGCAGGAATGATGGAACCAAAGATGTGTTCACAGCTCTCACAGTCTCCTCAAAGTTTTCTTCATTGATGGGCACCCCATTATCATCCTTCCGAACAAACTCTTGAATAATCTCTCTAATTTCATTCTTCTCTCTTCTACTCATCGGCCAGTTGTCATGAGTTTCTCTCCATTTTTCAACAGCTTTGTATAAAATTACAATCCAAGGAATATGACCATGATCTTTCAAATCAAGTGCATTAATGTCAATGGAGTTGAGGTAGTCAGATAAAGCTTGAAAAGGTATATCTAAGCGTAAGTCTGTTTGCTCATTGTCTGGGTGAGTTTCAACGATTGCATGCTCCTTGATTTGGATCCTGAAGGAGCCTAGAAAGCCAATAGATCTGCATTGGATTAATGGTACATTTATATCCCAAAGGTGTTGAGCAAGTCCTGGTACAGTTTTTTCACTGAGAGCTGTAGTTATGACGACACTGAACGTTTTGAAAAAGTCAGGATTTTCGCGCAGGATCTGATCTGGAGGCTCTTCAACGACATGCCCTTGTACGGCCGAATTTAGTTCTAATAAGAAACGCAGCGCCTCTGATCCTCTATTTATCCCCTTGCTTGAGCTTTCTAGAAAGAAATTGCTCCCTATATCTTCGTCTGTAACGCTTTTATCATCAACAATAGTGATAGCACCGACGCCGGGTAGAACGATGGACTTCAGTATTTCTGTTCCCAATCCTGTAGCATTTATAAGACAAATGTGGCCATTCTCTAATGCAGCTTGCCCGTGGTCACCCCATAGGCGTAACTGACGATCGTATTGTTTGGTCTTTTCACTTTGCTCTGGGGACTTTGGAGAAGGTGATGCCATGATGAGATTCTTGCTGCGAAGGTTCGCTTGCTCAGGGGATTAACGAGTCGGGTAATTCTAGTTTTAATTCACATCAACTGATTGATTTTAATGTTTTCGATCAATCACAGTAAAATATTTAATTCATTAAAATTTTATTGAATTGAACCGATTTGCAAAGCTCGTCCGCGTCCGAGCTGTAGCGAGCAGTTTTTTTTAATTTAACTTTGATATGTTAAATGACATCTGCAAAGGGCAAAGAGACGATGGTTGGCCATGGTAGATGGTAGACTAACGGCAATATCCGTCGTTCAAGCCATAAACAAAGAAGAAGAATGGCTATTACAAAAGTGTTGGGCAGCGTTGCCAATTTGTGGAGAATTCCCCGAATTGCGGGGAAATCCAACTCGATTGGGGATTGGTTCGATGCGGGGAAAACGTATCTATATCTGGGTAAGGACCAAATTCTTTGCATCGTTGGACAACGGAAATCACACTGGAATGTGTCACACAGGAAAAAAAAGTCGCACAATAAAATTGTAAAGGCACGTGTACAAGGTTTGAAGATGAACATCAGTAAAAAATAAAAATAATTTTAAATCATGTGTTTTTTTAATATCAAGCATGATAAAACCAAAACCTTCAAAACATCTCTCAAAATCTGTTACAAACATATAAAAATGCCTCTAAGTCATTATCAATTTTTTTCACATTTATCACATTTACATCTGCTTCATAATTTTCCTTTGGTTTTCCTATGTCATTTATTAAATACTTTTTTCTGAATTCAACTTCACTAGACATAGTCCGTCAATCCTCATCACTTTTTTCTTTTCAATTTGATTCATCCTGTGTCTCTTCAAACTCAGGCTTCCTTCCATTGTTGTCTCATATCTTTTTTTTCATCTTCGTTCTTATCAAATATTTTTTTCTTCGATTTAGTTCTCTCCGCATTCTTTCGTTGCTTTTGTTTAAATTTTTCAGGATTTCTTTTTTTAAATTTTTGCGATATTTCCGACATCTTTCTGCCGAGGATAATGGCATCTAAAAAACAAAACAATGTTTAACTTTACAATTCCAGCATAATACATTGATTTAAACTTGCACGATTTTCACACATTATTATAACAAAAGGAGACTTAATCGCGTTCAAAAAGGTGTTTATTTCATTATCTCGACGTTTCGGACGTGATGTTACGTCCATGGTCTCAGGGAATCCCTTCGAGACCATGGTCGTAACAACGTAACGACCTTAAATGGGTCATTGTACGCATCAAAACAAACAACTTTATATAGAAATATATGTTTCATTAAAAGTATCTAGTAGGTATCCAGAGGTATGAGTATGCCACGGTTTCAAGTAAATCTGACCATAAAATAAACTCACAATCAGTTTTTTTCTCTTTATTTGTTAGACTAGATAGAGAATAAAATGATTAAAATGATGTGTAAGCACCTTTACGAATTTCCGTTGTGACACGTAGCACACTTTCTTGTCACTTGTCGCACAATGGAGCCAAAATACTTCACGACCTACCCTAAAATGTTTCACACTCAACAAACTAAACGAGTTACACTAGTAAATTTTGGTGTATTTCAGCAATGTACTATTATAGTTCGCACTTAATTATTCGCAAGCAGAGAAATCGTGATAGAAAGCAATAAAATTACATAGCAAAATCACACAATTTTAACGTTACGCGGAGCTTCCACCGACACGATGCTCGATTGTCAGTAAAAAAAGATAGTGGCACTATCGGAGTTTTGCTTGAGAGTTCGGAGTCAGTGTTGCCATTAAAATAATTTAAGAATCTACTGGCTTAGCTTTGTAAATTCCGTGTTATGTCGTCGCGCAACTGGAGGTTGCACAATGGAAGGATATTTAGGACATACAATAAATACTTGCTAAATTTTAAATTATGAAGGATATCCTTATGAAACTATAACTGCTTCTTAGCAAAACCTAAGACTATACATACAAATAAACTGTATAGGTTAAGACGTTCGTATTTTTAAAACAAAATCAATATATTAACGACAAAGCAGAGTTGGGACATATTAATTTTCTATGGGATCATTAATAAAGATAAAAAATAATATTTATTAATAAAATGTTTATTAATTATTTTGAAAATCAATTAGTTTATAAAGATTATGTTTAATAAGGACTGTTATTTGGCGTGTTTTTTTACTCAATAAAGTAACAATAAATATTTTATTTTTAATTAGAGAAGAGGTGGACGCTAAAGTGTGACAGCATTTGCAAAGAATTTGGTTCTTACCCATCTACGCTTTTATTAATCCACCGGTAAATGATGCTTCGGACGTTTTATTAATAGTATAAAACTAAAGTCGATTTTATCAGACGATTATTACCTACGAATTACCGTATTATTATTTTGGGAAAATAGTACAGGACATCCCTAGTTTGTGTTTTCGTAAATAGGACATCACTATGCGGGGACCCCCTTGTCTTGAAACTCTGTTCAGTTAGTGTTATTGTTATTAGTAGAATCACACTGTTACACTTGTATTGTACTGTACGTAGCGTATGTGTACAATCCTTTTATTTTATTTTGTGAAGAGTTATTTGAGTTTGATAACGGATAAATGGTTACTAAGAGGCCGAGATAAAAAGGAACCTGATGATTCGAAGGTAAGTAATTAACACAATTTGTTTAAATTAATTAGCACCACGAGATCTTGTCGAGCGATGTACTCGTATATTGGTTGTTTATGAAAGTTTTTTTATAGATAGATAGCGATTAAAAACCATGAATTTTACTCTTTTTCCCTTTATTTCTGTAGGTGGGGAATTTGTATAATAAAATTATCTCCCCCAATTTGGGGAATTTCGATTTGAATTATGGGGAATTAGACAAATAGGCATTGGCAACCCTGGTGTTGGGTATGGATGGCATGATGATATCAAAAATAGACTTTTGTAAGAGCAGCCTCATTTTCGTTTTGAGTCCGTGCTGCGAGCCGGTTCGATTAAGCCGGTCATTTTTCATGACGATACAATGAACTATGATATTGAGGAACACATACTTACCTACTTCAAAAAGCGCGACATGACAAAAATCTAGTGAGGTAAAAGTGATTGTAACATTCTGATTAGAAGAAAGGAAGTATTTTGTATTTAACTACCTACGCATAATAAACTTACAAACCCGATTTTGTCTAAATTAGTTGTTTATTTTTCATTATCATTCAAAACATAGACAAAATAATATTTAAAAACATGCAAAAGCGGTGTGATAGTAGGTACATATACCAAAATATTACTAGATAAATATCACGTTAAATATCGCTATCGAGCGTGTAGCAATCACAAGGCGTGATCGTGTTATGATCATGATCGTCTATAAAACGTACACATTTTTGCATTGCGTTAGATTGCGTTCAAATCGCGACTGTGGCGCTGCTGGGAAGTACCGCACGAGAGTAAAACTGAGCACTAAAGTTGCACTAAAAAAGATTTGAGCGGTGTAATAAGGACAAACTTCAGGGTAATTATTCCGTTGATTGTTAAATAGACGTAGTCGTGCGTGCTATAAAAAGTTAAAATTAGGTCTGCATCTGCAAACAAGATCAGGAACTTTTTTCTTGTATTTTACGAAATGGTAGTGTTATAAATCGGACGAATGTGTTTTGAAATGAATTTGCAAACGCTTTTCCAGGATTTTAATCCTAGGTAAGATCAATTAATAGTTCCACATTGTAAGTACAGACTTACAATGTGAAAAATGGTAGACACAAGTCTAGAAAATGTTTTATGCTACATAATTCACTGTTTTTGTCCACAGCAAATTCGTTGTACACACTTGTCTGTTAATTTTCACGGCCTTGTTTGCTTTGAAGCTAGATAACTCTATAACATGGTCTTACTGGGCAGTTTTTGCTCCAATATGGGTATGGAAACACCTTGTAATCTTTGGTGCATCTGTTGGCACTTATGTTTGGTGGCAGTACCCACACTTCAGGTAAGTTAGAGCACATAGATTAAAACTAGGATTGTATCAAAGTTCTATCTCTCCTGTCTTCTACTAGCAATCCCCAATTGATTGTGTCCCTTACAACTTGTAATCCACTTTCAATGTGACCTAGATATTTTTGCATAACTACATTTATATATCAATGTTTAATCTGTGGCTATGGAAGTAATTTTTATACTTATCTCATATAAATAATAATCAATAATGCTTGACACTACATACAACACCATCTAATCCAAAATAAAAGCAGCGCTTGTACTATGGTCAAGCTACATTATTACAATTTATATCATTTCTTAAACAGCTTCTAGGTAGTAATAAATAAAATACACTAAAACAAAAAACCATATAAAATATGAGATGCTCATCTATGACCTTATCAAGAATTTTGATGTAACCTGACATAGGTTCAGTAGCTGAAGCACTTCCTGCTTTAGGAAGTGTCAAGGAATGATTTGACAGACATGGATTGAACCCACCAGAATTGTATTTTTTTTATAACGTTTTTCATTTCCATATAAAATATGTTTGTTATAAATAATTATTCCAGAGTGGAGGGTGAAGCCTACATCCACTACAAAGCAATGCTAATAAGTCTAGCAATCCACCTGATTCTCCTAATGTTTGAACTGCTTGTGTGCGATCAGCTGACCACTGAACGTCATCTATGGATCCTGGTGTTTATTCCGTTGATATTTATCAGCATTGTCTCAATAGCTATATGCATCTGGTCAGTCAAACATGATCGCAGCTATGAGGTATGTTATCTACATAACTTATTGTTATTATTATAGCATTTTAATGTTGCTGTTTACAAGATGTCTAAATGCTGAAACATGTATCTAAATGTAGAAAAATTAACATACAGAAATTCAGTGTTCTTTTTATGCCATTTGGATATTGAAAATGTATAAAAAATTAGATTTATACAAAATCTAGAAATCTGTAATACATGTATCATATAAACAGGTATCTAAATCTAGCAAAATGAACATACCTACAGGAATATATTATTATTAGGTAACTACAGTACATACTCTCATAAGGTCTTTTAGTAGAGGACTGTAATAAATTAAATTAAAGTAATGTTATTTCTATTTATGGTGTACATACATTAAAGAGTTAATCTATCTAAATTTGGCATGGGCTCAGAATAATAACTAAATTAATAGAATTGACAGACTATAAAAGCAACCAAATCGTTTTTCACCTATGCCAATAAGAAAGAGATACATCTTCACTTCATATTTATCATGGCATAGTATGCCTTCTTCTTCCTTATTATTCGGAACTTGTTCTGTTTTAAGTTGTGTGTAGTAATAAAGTGAAAGATTGATTTAATATTGAATCAAGCTAGCTCATAGGAAACTGCAATGATTTTATAATCTATCCGGTTTTTGTCAAGAGACTTTAAGGACCCCTGTAACAATTTTCAAAACTGTAAATCTACCTTCTTTCACAAACTTAACAAAAACAACTCTAAAAAAGCTTCAATTGGTCTTTGCCCAAGTGCGCTGTTAAACTGGTTCAGCCTCAGCCTAAAGTTGTTACTGTGCCAAAAACGATACCGACGCAGTATTTCAGTGTGAACTGCAACGAGACCGAAATCGAAGCAAGATTAATGAAAAATATTAGTTTAGATTAAGAGCATGCAATGGGGGTGGAAGATAGTTCCAGCAACGAGTGGCTGCAAAAAAAAACTAAATAATTACTACCCACCTACTTGCTAATGGTTTCAGTGTGTAACTGCGACGAATTATATCGACTCAAATCATGGTAAATATCATGTAAATATTGCACATAGTAAAATTGTATAACTTCTATTTCAGTTGGAGCTGTTCTGTGCTGTGAATATTCTCCAGTTCATATTCCTGGCATTGAAGCTGGATGACTTCATCAACTGGTCATGGGAGGTGGTGTTTGTACCCCTGTGGATACTCATGTGTCTGAGTTTAGTTGGTAAGTGTGGCTTGATCCTAAGGCCCGCTATCCTACTAGCGTTTTACGGGCGTTTCTCTAACGTCTGCGCAGCGGCGCTGGGTATACGCGCCGTTAAGGTTATGCATCCGCTGAACGCCACCCTTACGTCGCACACATGGTCTTATAATCAGAGACAAAATAGACGCCGCGGCATCGTCAACGTTAAGGTAATGCGCACCGCGACGATAATGACGCAGTGCGAACGCTTGCGTCTTCTGGCTGGTCAACGTTCGATAAACGCGAACGCTTTGGAAAACGCCCGCCACGCCAGTGGGATTGGGGCTTAAGAACTAAATTCTGTTCCCGGCTTAGGACATACAAAACAAGCTGTTTGTCTGTGTTTTGGTTTTCCTTGGCAACAATACACATACATTCTATTATTTTAATCTAATTTCGTGGATTCGGATGCCAGTAAATATAATTATACTAACGTGAACAAAACAAAAATATAGTTACATGAATTACGAGGCCGTGGGGTGCCGGCAGTAGAATGTTGCCCCTCCTCTCTTGCCTGTGGATGTAGTAAGAATCTGCTAAGGGATGCCTTCGGAAGATGGGCAGCAGCATCTTCCGCGTTATAAATATCCTATACTGCGCTCGCCAACCCGCCTTCCAAGCGTGGCGAGTATGGCAACACCCCCTCATGATTGTGCAACCATGGACCAGGCCCCGAGTCCCTGGCAGCCCCGTTAGTTCTGGCTACGGTAGCAGCCACGGTAACGGCGGGACTAGGGGTGCTAAGAATCCCCGGGAGACGGACGGCTACCAACCCCAACGACGACCACTGGCCCTGGTAACACAAACATCCGCACTTTGAGGACAGACGATAAGATCCTTAAGCTGGAAGAAGAAATGAGTAGGTTACTGGGACATTTTGGGATTATCAGAAGTCCGTAGAGAGGGCGAGGACACGATATCCCTTAAGTCCGGTAATCTACTCTACTACCGACCGGGAGGGCGACCAACAGTTGTGACTGTTGGTCGCCCTCCCGGTCGTTGGTGTCGGGTTTCTCGTTCACAAGTCACTCGTTAACAACATTATCACCATCGACAGTGTGTCGAGCAGGGTCGCGTATCTAACGAATATCTAAGCGATATTCGCTGAAGGTCGTTCAGGTATATGCGCAGAGCAGAGCCATACATACAAACAACACTCACTTCACTGTTGTTATGGGGGACTTCAATGCAAAGTTAGGCAAGAGAAGCGATGATGAGTTGAGAGTGGGGTAATTTGGTTATGGGCAACGGAACCCCAGGGGACAGAGGCTGGCCGATTTTCTGGAGAAAGAAGGACTCTTTACGATGAACTCTTTCTTCCAGAAGCCGCCTCACAGGAAATGGAACTGGATGAGTCCCGATGGTTTCACGAGAAATGAGATTGATTTCATCTTCACCAACAAGAAACGGGTATTCAACGGGATGTGATGTCACTGTGATTCACAGGGTGAAAACCGGAAGTGATCACCGAATAGTTAAGAGGCACATTGAATATGAACGTTAGACTTGAAAGGTCCCGTCTGATGAAATCTACGCTCCGACCCACTCGCGCACCATCGATATCCAAAACCTCGAGAATTTTCAACTCGAACTTTCAAATCGCTTTGATTGTTTAGGTCTAGAAGAACATGCATCAGTGGACGAGATCAATAACAGGTTCGTAGAAACTGTCCATACGGCGGGGTCTCAGTTCTTTAAGACGCCCCGTACAAATAGACCTCAGAAACTCTGATGACACTCTTAACCTCATGGCCGAACGACGCTCATTACGGCTGCAGTCTCCCGATGATGCTAAGACAGCTCAATAGACAAGTTTGGAAATCCTTGCGACACGATATTCGTACCTTTAATACAGCTCGTATTAAAGATACGATAGAGCGGAACAAAGGCTCCAAAGTATTCGCGAGAGATATGTCTATTGGGCAAAGTTTTACTTGTGATTTTAAGAATTTTTAGAATAAAATAGCTTAGTTTGAATAAGAATGAGGAATAGGTAATTAAATGTCAGTTTTAAATAACAATTTCAATAACTGTGTAATTGATTGCATTTCTAGGGGTACTGTACAGCATTATATTTGCCGGCATACTGCTACGAACGCCGGAAGTCAATATACACCAGCGACGTACCAGCTTCAACTCAGCCATGTCTTACACGTTCACTGTGTGCCCCATTTTGGTGTTCCAGGTTAGTATGCTCTTCATCATCTCAGACATAGGACTGCTGTCCACGTCCACTGCTGGACATAGGCTTCCCCCCTAGATCTCCATGATCATGAGGGGGTTCTTGGCATACTCGCCACGCTTGGCAGGCGCGTTGGCGAGCGGAGTGCAGGATGTTGATACATGGAAAGACACCGCTGCCAATCTTCCGGAGGTATCCCTGGGCTAGAAAGTTTATATAGATGCTAACTGCATCTATGAGCTAGATATGAGAGGCAACATTCTACTGCCGGCACTCCACGGCAATATCATATAGTATATTATCTTATTATACATTTTTGACTAGTTTTAAGAACTAGCTGGTACCCACGACTTTGTCTGCGTGGACTACAGAATTACATTCAGTGTGTTTAAAAATTTATTTCTAAGTGTGTATTTGCTTACATACATACGTATGTACATGCTGTGTTCACTACTCTTAGAAACTGCACTGAGTTTTTTTTATATTGTTAGTTTGTAAGCCATGTGTATATTTTCAATTTGTGAACCAAATAAAAAAAATACACTTTTATATATAAATTCGAATTACTCATTTATATGTATAATGAAAGAACAAAATATGAAAAAAATCCCATATTACTTAGACTCAAAGGTTTATTTCTATGCCATGATACTATTAGCAAGATACTACTAACAAGAAGGATAACAATGGAACTAGAATTATTGAACACTTTGAACCCCCTATAAGTGCGGCACGTCCCGGGTCTGTGTATTTTTCTACGTATGATAAGTAGAATGAGAACAATATAACTAGAATTGTAGAACACTTTGAACCGCTTATTGGAGCGAGCACGTCTGGAGACGAAATAAATTTGGACCCAAAGGCAACGATTACACAACTCCAAAGGCCGCATAGGAATTTAAATTTACAAAAGAAAACAAAAAAAATGTAAACTGAGTAAAGCATAGTTGCGAGTAGTTTAAGGGAGACCTTTGCTCAGCAGTGGGACAAAATTGGTTAAAATAAACATTGGTACGGGGGTTCCATAAAAGGGGGCGATGGCCTCAAAAGGTCACCAAAGGTCACAAATGGCAGTTTTGGTTTTTTGGACGTTTTCGGCCATTTGAAAATTTTTATTTTTTTGGTGACCTTTTGAGGTCACAATAACTCCGGCCCTGTGACCAGGGACCTGGGACCACCAAAATCAGTCATCTTCTCTAATTAAGACGGTCCTAACAAAAAAGGTTTAATGTAAATCGGTCAAAGTGTTCGGTTGTAATCATCAAATACACAGACATGCATATCAGGGGGCTTCGCCCTTTAATAAAAGCAAATATTTAAATTAAATAAAGCACATAATTAAATTAAATTGTGTGCTTGAGTTTTAAAATTTAATTCAGTATAGAGTGGAGCAACGAAATAATTATCAATAACTGTCTATTTACTGATAAAATGAAAGAGCACGAACAGAATGAGCATTTGCTCGCTCGATCTGAACCCACTTTACGAAGATTTACTTGAAATTTCCTTGGCTTTTCAGGTGCTATTAACGAATAAACTGGACGACGACCTACAACTCAAATACATCGTTGTCGTAAGCCCACTGTTCGTCAGTTACGCTACACTCATCATCATGTCGTTTAGCTCAAAAGGAGGGAATAAATGTAAGTAATTCTTCTAAACTTTTGCAATCAAAACACATTGTAAATAAATTGGATCGTCGTGTATTGATAAATGCAATCCGGTGAAAACGTCGGGATAAATATAAAGGTAATTACGGGATAAATACCCGATAATCCAATTTAGTTATAATATGTGTACTTTGATTTTTACTGTAGATAGATACACTTTATACTTAAACACTCTGTTACTACTAATTACTGTAGTTTTGGCGTTTATTCACGAATACTATATTGTATAAATATAATTGTACAGTCTAGTTAGACTGCACAGTAAAGTTCTTAGTAGTAGGTAAGTTGAATGCTTGAGTTAAACACTGATCACGCTTAAAAGTTTATTAAAATACGACAATTAACATAAGTTCGCTGTAAACGATTCCGTCACACGAAATTATCGCGCTGCGGACGGTTAAGAACTGGGTGCAAGGGCGTAAATGTGCTAATTCAGTGATATTAGCTATCTATGCAAATGTACGTAAGTACAACAACTAATGCCTGCGTATTTCGTAGTATAGTTTCCTCCGAACGAAACTTTCTAACTACACACGAAAAGATAGCTAACCTCAAGGAGCAGAATTTCGTTGTAAAGCCTTCTGTATAAGGCTTGCAATTTTATTATATGTGTATCCAAATGAGGTATGTAATCGTTAAACGCAATTTCAGGGTGGTTCGGTATCAGGAAAGATTTCTGTCAGTTCCTGCTATCCGTTTTCCCGCTACTACAGGAGTACGCTAACATTGCGTACAACAATAACGTCGCCCGAGGCGCAAACGTCGTCCCGAGCGAGCCACCAATCAACCAAGAACCATACAGGGACGAGGAACAAAAGAAAGTCAAAGAGAAGAAGTCTCATAAAAATCAGAAGAAAAACGAAGCCCTGAAACCCGTCGTCCCAATAACAAGCATAGATATGCCGGATTGAAGTGTCTATCCAAACTTCAGAGCGAAAGTTGTGTCTTCATTGTAAATAGGGCTAATGAATTGTGGAAAAATGTTGTTAAGTTTGTTAGTTTAAGTAGATTAATCTGTCGCATTATCTTCCTATCCACTAGACATGCTTTTTTTGAGATATCTTAATGATAAGGGTAGATTCTAATCTAGGCATTACAATAATGAAAATTATGATTTTGCTAAAAGTGACAGTCGAGAAACGTAAACCTTTTTGTCATGCCCCAATTATGTAATAGCCTACAATAACTTTTTGAAGTTTGCAAAGCAAATAACGCTAACGATAAGCCAAGTTAATGTCCTATACACAATACGCGGGTTGGCAGAAGGAAACATTCTAAGGGACATAGAAATGTAGGTACCTTTCTTTGCCTATTTCTTCTGTAGCAGGGTTGCGAGCTAAAAGTAGCTGTTATTGTTATTATAGATTTTGGGTAGTCTATAAGGTTTATTAGACGTTTTAGAGAAAATTGCTCAGCTGATGAGTCAGCCTTCTTATTGAAAATGTTCACGCTTCGCTTCATGATAGGAATATAACAAGTTTATTGGTAGAAGAACATTCTCTCTCAAGTTAGCAGTTAAATGATTTATTTCTGTTAAAATGAGATGAGACAGATATCTGATAAGTAGACCTTATTGTTGTGTGGTAATTCTGCCACAGTTGATTTTTTGTAAATTTTAATAGAAAATTGGATCTGTAGATAGTCTGTAGATAGATCTAATAGGAGCGTATGAGTAAATCTTATTCAATTATATGATGATCAATGTTTATATCTACCACGCATATTATATTTTTATATCTATAGTCAAATGAGGTTAAATGGGAGCACAGTGAATTGATGTATAACATTTCTCTATATTTAGAAACCTATACTACTTTCTATATATATGTAGTTACTTCTTATAGTGAAAATGATGAAAAGAAAAAAAACCTTTTCTAGTTCACACACCCTCGAACCAGTACCAATCGATATTAGATATTATCTTTCATTAGGTGACGTACCTGTTTTGTAATCACAAACTATGGAAATAATTTGAATGAATTTTGAATTTTCAAGATAATAAATCTATTGATTGGTCCAATAAATTCGCATGTGTAAATTTAGCTTTCTCTAACTTTGGGAGAATCACATAAATAATTTTGAAAATGTTCTGTGAAATGGCAAGAATAAAGAATGTTGCATTGATCAAAAAAGTTGGCTATGAACTACCGTGAAATTAAAGAAGGTAAAATTTTACTGAAATATCTTATGTCCATGTCCATTTTATCTTTCAATTTAAAAAATAATATTTTACAGCTAAGAATTACAAGACAGGTTTATAGATATAGATAGGTTTATGTAAAGCTCTACGAACCCTATCCCCGCTATGTATGGGACCTATTTATTGGTCCACGAAGCACAACCACAAGTTGGTATATCAATGTCCGCCACTGTTTTGATATACCAAAATTCTATTCATCTATGTTATTTTCGTAGGAAGGGTCTTAGAGTTTCAGTCATTCGGTGCTATATAATTTGAACGATGACTTAAAGGTGTTTGTAGTTTTAGCTTGCTTGTGACGTTTCGTCTCAATGTTAATATAGAAACGGATATTAATGTTTAATGGTACATTGTTCTGTTGTTGTTTGTCTGGTGAGTCATATTAAGACTCATTTTAGAAATAGTATTTAGGCGGTTATCACACTGCCACGCACCACGCTGCATGTTGCGTGTCGACGCACCTATGCGCGTACGCACGGTGTTCTTGCGGGAGTGCAGATCTGCATCATCGTGCGGGTTTTTGACGCACTCACGCGCGTAGTTGCGTTCTGTGGATTCACGGCGGCTCTGACTCATTTCATTCAAAGTTCTTCGCTAGACCTTGCGTCTCGCCCCGCACCTACGCGCGTGGGTGCATGTTTCTCTGCGCGTGATCTGCATGAACACGCGTAGATGCATTTTCTGTGCGTGTTTTCTATACAAACGGAGATACTTACAAGCAACGTGAGAAGACGCATTCACACAACATGCAGCGTGATACGTTGCAGTGTGTGAACCGCCTTAGGGAAGCATTTGTTATAATGTTCATTTGTTCGACTGCCTCCCTGGCTCAGTTGGTCTAACAGCCGACAGTTCGATTCTCGCCACGGTCAAATGTTTGTAATTGTTATGCAGATATTTTGTCCCGGGTCTGGGTATTGTATTTATTAAAAAAATGTATTTACGTATTCTATCAATTATCTGGTTTCCATAGAACAAGCTTTGCTTAGTTTGGGACTAGATCAGGGGTTCCCAAACTATTTTGTGACACGCCCCCTCCGCAAAATACAAAAATGTACCACGCCCCCCTCTGCAGAATACAAAAAGTTCAAGCCCGCTACTGTATATCTTTGACGGACCTAATGATAAAACCTCTAAGAACAGCCCAAAGCAAGGAATTTGTAACGTAAAGTTATCAACGCACGAGTGCGGGAATGTGTATTTGTAACTAAGGACAAGACGGACGATTGCGCGGGCTAAGCGGGTTATGGAACGCGGCCCCCGCAAAATTGTCTTACGCCCCCCTAGGAGGGCGCGCCCCCTAGTTTGGGAATCCCTGGACTAGATGGTGTTGTGTGTAGTGTCCTGCATTATTTATTCATGTGCACTTGCTATGTTGACAGTATAATTTATTTTATTAATACTCTTAAGTATGTAAATGGATCCTACTTCCGTGTCGATTTAAATACCAACACGTTTCGTTGTTCAAAAATAATCTTCATCACGGCGAGCGTGGCCTGTATTAGACCATCTCTATTTCTTAAATATGTTATTTTTGAAGATTTCTAACATTTCATACAAAACTGTCAAAAAAACCAAGACATCAAGTCAATTAAGTGCTGTTAACCAGCTTTTCTAATGAAGGGGTTCGTTCGTTTCAGCCGTAAAACGTCCACTACTGAACACAGGCCTCGTTCATGGATCTCCATGAGATAGTTGCCATACTCACCACACTTGGCAGGCGGGTTGGCGAGCGCAGTACGGGGTGTTGGTACACGGAAAGACGCTGCTCCCCATTTTCCGGAGGTATCCCTTAGCAGGCTCTTACTGCATCCATGGGTATGAGAGGAGAGGTAACATTCTACTGCCGGCACCCCACGGCGTAGGAAGGGGGTACATGTAAGTTTTATTCAACTTAAGAGATACGTTACTAAAGCAGGCCACCAGCCCAAAAGCTTTCTTTCAGCTCACGTGAAATTATTAACTATGTAATAATTATTTTACTTATAACATAATTGAAAGTCATTTGTTGTAAGCAGTTAAGATGTGCCGGCAGTAAAATGGTGCCGTTTCTCTCTTGCCCGTGGATGCTGTAACAATCGGTAAAGGGTTACCTCCGGAAGATGGGCAGCAGCGTTTTCCCGTGTATAAACATCCCGTACTGCACTCGCCAACCCGCCGCCATGCGTGGCGAATATGGCAACAACCCTCCTCATGACCTTGCAAGAAGTGGACGTGGCCAGCAGTCTTACGGCCGAGATGGTATTGATTGTAAAATAGTGTACCGATTTTTTTAAATGACTCATTTTGACTATTCCCGTTCGTTGTTGATACACATATCGGATTCTAAATGGTCTTCATAAAATTTTTAAAACTCACCTTGAACCATGAACATTTTAATGTTACGTATTATTGTGTTTCGTTTTTAGATAAGGGGCTGTCTTCACGAGCGAGGGAATCGCGGCGATGTTATCGTCCATGCCACGTATTTCTATACACTCTCTCAGAGGCCGTCTCCACGAGCGAGAGAATCGCGACGAGTCCGCGCTATAGAATCGCCGCGATTCCCTCGCTTGTGGAGAAGGTCCCTAAGGGCTTGATGTGTAAATTAATTATGGTGTTCGAAAAATCGTGGTTAATTGTTAAGACTTCACTGTTTACGTACTAACACAGTATATTGTTTAAGTTATTAAATGCAGGGCGATATGAATTATTTTACTGTGATATTTTCTTCCTTTGGTGACGCAATGTTGTATTAATATGTTACGAGTAATGTTGTTCGGAAATAAACTTACTAACTGTACAAAACATAATTTATTTATTTTAGTAATAATCCGGCTCGAAGGACTATACAAATGATCCGAAGCTATCTATATATATTTTATTATAATCAACGAGATAGTTAATAGCTTGGAACAAGATGGAATAAAATATTATTTCGTTGTGCGAGAGTATTTGAAGATGTTTTCATGTAACGCTGAAAACGTTGAACGGTTGAGTATAAAACTAGGGAATAATATTTGTAAAATAACCTAAAAACCTCAGTCTATTTTAAGGAAACGCGAAACCTTATCAAACATTTACGATTGCGGTGGGTATTGAACCCACGTTGGTGGAATCTATACTTGACCTTTCCTAAAGCCGGAAGTGCTTTTACCAACTAAGCTACGGAACCCTTAACGGGCTGACGCAATAAAACATTTGAATCGAAAATTTTTGATTGTGTATAATCTATTTTATCCGATTAAAGCAGCAGGCAAAAGCTAATTTACTAAATAAACCTGCAATACAGGGTGGGGTTACATAATTTTGCGCTGTTTCGCGAGGCCAAAGTTTATTAGAATTGTTTCCCTTGACCCACCTTACACGAATGAGTTTACAGTGAGTGAATTTAAATGCCAGTATTTTATCATCTGAAAGGTTCCCCTTTCAGGGTTTTGCTGAAAGTAATAAATTGGTACGTGACTCTAATGGTGTTTTGTCACGATAAAATGCTGCAATGAGGTATTATAGTTGAATCTTTTAGTATCATAATTTTCAGGTAAGTTTGAATACTTAAGTATAATATCTTGTTTCTATTTTATTATAAAAGGGTTCATTATAAATGGGTCATCTTGTTTGTATTTAGGCATATGTTTGACCGAAACGTGTATTTTGTGTTGTTATTACGAGTAGCTAGTTGTTAATTCTAAAAATAAGCTGGCTGCGCGTTTAGGCCATGTTTATTGCGCGTACCTATTTAAGTTTTGTCAATTATATCAAAATCTTTATATCCATAAATAAAAAACATACAATGTACCTACAGCTGTCATTGTTTGTTATGTAGGTATGTTTAAATCTGAATATCTAAAGTCTAAGTCTGAATGTGTTTAGTTTTTAACTTGGTATTAACCGTAAAATGGCGGTAATTCGTACACGAAAATTATGGCAAAACAATATTCTGAATCAGAATATTGTTTTGCCATAATTTTCTTCAATAACCAAGTCCCCAAACTATAATCACTGTCCATAAAATCAAGGTTAGGGTTACACAGCAGTAAAAAGTTTAACGATACCAATTCGAAGTTTGTTCTACACTCGCATAGACGCATAGGATGCCTGGTACCGGCATCTCCATCGATTTTAGTCAAACAATACACCGAAATGCAACCCTCAGCCAGTCACTACCGTGATTCGGGCTAGGAAACATCTTTTACGAGTAATGTAGGCTCAAGGGAACAGCCCGGGGGACTCCGTTTTACTAAACGAAACATGACTTTAGTTCAACATAGTGTAGTTACAGTGAATACTTTACAAATCTGTTCAGTATTTCAGCTTTTCAAAACGTTTACCCTCTTTACAAGTAGATTTTTATAATGATTTCGAGTACGCTCGGAAAGAAATGGATAAGCGAAGAGACGGAAGGTGAGGAGGAGCTGTTCTGCCACTGTAAAGAAATGGCCATGGTATGTTACGCGGTGACGAATGTGGTACTAGACGCAGACAATAAGTGGAAAGGCGCGGATGGGAAGAATAACACGCATTCGTTGTCTAATAGGAAGTATATAATGGAGTTGGTGAATATACAGGTGAGTTTGTTTTGTTAGTTATTTAGTAAGCACCATGGAGACGGATTGTTGATTGTGATTTTGATTAGCTGGGGGCTGATTTTATCTGATTAGCACAATCAAAGTGACGTTTATTTAGTCATACTAGAGTCTAGTAGCGATAAGGCCGCCCATTGCACCTGTTTATTTTTAATAACTCTTCCTTTTCCTGTAACTCTCTTGATTTTGGTGTACAATAAAGTGATTCATTCATTCATTCTAGTATGTCTAAATTAGTTATGTCTAGTAACTAGACAGATAAACTGCTAAATGATTCTAAGCTTTAGCCTTAGAATATTTTAGCAGAATCTAAAAGCTAACAAATAAATAAGACATTATGGACGTCAATTAAGTACTCACATGGAAATAATGTTACTCGTAAATGTGCGTTTCATATGTAAAGGCAAATGAGCGAAATATCATCTTAGTTCATATAAATTCTATGTATTATAGACCGAACACTAATATCCTACAGACTACGGGAAGAGACCTACCTATATACTACGCGTTGACTGAAAACCTGCTAACTTTTGTTTTTCCATCGTTAACAAGTTGAATGTATAGGTACATTTCAGTCAAGTATCAGTTTGTGTATCAGGTAGCTAATGAAGAACTTTAAGAGTTTAAATGAGAGTTTAATAGCATTAAAATTGATTTACCAAGTAATTAAAAATGTACCATTTTTTTAATTACTTTGTAAATCAATTTTAAGTATGTCTCTCATCTCAGCCATAGGACTGCTGTCCACGTTTACTGCTGGATATAGGCCTCCCACGCTGTTGCCATACTCGCCACGCTTGGCAGATGGATTAGCAGGCGCAGTACGGGATGTTGCTACCTCTGGAAGATGGGCAGCAGCGTCTTTCCGTGTACACGCTGCTACCCGTCTTCCAGAGGTATCCATTCGCAGATTCTTGCTTCTTCTATAAAGTCTATTCAATTTATATTTCTACGCGTATTGCACCATTCGTTTTTGAAAAATAAAGGAATAAATGAAGTTTTGACATAAAATTATATTTATTCCTTTATTTTTCAATTTTCCCTGAAACTTGCCAAAAGTTTTCTAATTAAAGTTTTCTCATCCCCCCATACATACATGATGTATATGTACACTGCCGGCCAAAAGTTTGAGACCACCTACATCTAAGTAGCAAAATGAAATAAAACTCAAAATATAAATCAAGAGGTTTAGATATTAATTAAAATGCTTATTTACTAATACACATTCATCAAGAAGAAAAAAAAAATCAAGAAATATCAACCATTTACGTTAAAAATGACGTTCATATTTAATAAAATCATTAAACGGATTTTTCGTCAAAAAAGCCTCCCTTGCATTTTATAACTTTTTTCACTAGTCTCGGCATACGAGCAATCAATTTATCAATTGTATCTTGTGAGATATTGTTCCAGCTTTTTTGTAAAGCCTTCCACATGTCTTCTTGTGAGGAGGGACAACAACTGCGCACATTTCTGTCAAGCTCTTCCCACAATAGCTCAATGGGGTTGAGATCCGGACTCTGAGGGGGCCACACCATGTTTTTTAACACCCTTTCTGTTTCTTTATGTTCTAAATAGCCCCTGCATAATTTTGAACTATGTTTAGGATCATTATCTTGTTGGAAAAAAAATCCATTTCCAATTAATCTTAAACCAGACGGAACGGCATTTTGCTGTAGTATTCGTTTATAATGCTCCTTTTTCATGATTCCTTCGACTCGTACCAAATCTCCGGTTCCATGGCCCGAGAAGCATCCCCAGACTATAATGGAACCACCACCATGCTTAACTGTTGGCACCACACAATCTGGCATCATCTTTTCCTCGGCGGTACGTCGAACAAAAATTCGTCGTTTTGAACCAAATATTTTTCAAACTTGGATTCATCTGTCCAAAGAACTTCTTTAAAGTCTTCTTCAGTCCAGTCTCGATGGGTAAGGGCCCACTGCATCCGTTTCTTTTTGTTTTGTGGCCTTAGTAGTGGTTTTCGAACGGCGACGCGACCAAATAACTTAGCATCTCTCAATCGTCTTTTTACTGTAGTCAATGACACAGGTTCTGATCGGGATTTGTTCACTTCTGCGCGGATTTCTGGTGCGGTTAGGCGTCTATTCCGCTTGCTGGTAACGACGATGAAATTATCCTCGCTAGAAGTGGTAGCTCTCGGTCTCCCCGATCGCGAACGATCTTGATTACTGCCAGTCTCCTTGTATCGGGTTATTGCGTTATGAACACAAGTCTTCGACAACTTAAGTTGAGAGGCAATCGCACGTTCAGATTTGCCTTCGCCGTGTAAAACAACTATGGCAGAACGAGTTTCAGTGCTAATTTCGCGCACTTTTCCCATTTTAAGATGTCTTCACTGTAACAACGACGAGCTCAGACTAGTTAAGATAATGAAAAATTTACTCCATCAAAACTCAGGTAAAAAATATGTTTAAGGAAGCTAAAATAATCCGGAAGTACGGTTACCGCAAAACAAAACCAAAATAATTAGAAATGAGCAGGCCATAAAAAATATAACAATGACTCTATCACCTGGTAAGCGCGCGGTACTCATTTATGTTTTGAAACAATAGACCTTTAAAGGATGATAACTTAAAAATATACAATAAAAATGACTCTCAGAAATTCTTTGATAACAATAGAATACGCAGGTGTTCAAATTAGCTCTTTATCATGTGTACTTTTGAAATATTTTGGTGGTTACAAAGATTTTTACAAGTGGTCTCAAACTTTTGGCCGGCAGTGTATATGTAGGTACATATTTTCTTTCTTACAGGTATTAGATCAAATAATAGAATATTTATCGAAACTAGTCAAGTCCTTCTACAAATTGAATCCAAAACTGGCGAGGTTGAAAAAGGACAACGGCTTACTTGAAAGCAAACATGACCATATCTTTGATAAGCTGTGCAGCAGCAGATTTATGATGCTGCAAGCGATAAACGGCCTTATCGCCACAATACTAAACACGTGCCTTCATAGAGAAGATTCGAGGAAGATGATTGAATCTTGTTTAAGGTAAGTGAAAGATTAATAATTTCTGTAAGGTCATCTATATCTACACTAGTCTATACTTCCATATTTCAAAGAGGAAAGATTTGTATTTTGTGTCTTGTATTTTGTATGTTTGTAATAAATTTAAAAACTACTGGACCGATTTTAAAAATTCACCATTACCTACAATGCTACATTATCCCTGAGTAACATAACCTATATTTTATCCCTGTATTCACACGGGAACGGGAACTACGCGGGTGAAACGCGAAGTGCGGCTAGTCTATACTTATAATAAAATCGTAAACCTTTCGCGTCTGTATATTTAATATTTTTGCAAATAAATAGGTACTTGTAAATAATACTTGAGGAAAATGCAAAAAAAAAAATGATTTTTGTCTGTTTGTCGGTTTGTTTGTTTGTGAGGGTATCACCAATCACGCAAAAGCTACTTATTTTATTCAATATATAATTACTGAAAAATGTCAAGCATTATTCTCAGTAACATTAAGTGTTTATTTAATCAAAATCGACATACAGAATCCAAAGTAATTTAGATTTTAAGTTTAGTTAGACTATAACTCTGTGCATCGCGTCACTTTAAGGGTTCAGGCGGGCGGTGTGTCGGGGAGGTTAACAACAAGGTCCTTTCAACCGTAGAAGACATGGTACAGTGTATATAGTGAACCTGGTATTTTTAACCGACTTTAAAAAAGAAGAAGTATAGATCAACTTTTTTAGGGTTCCGTACCCAAAACGTAAAAACGGGACCCTATAACTAAGAGTCCGCTGTCCGTCTGTGTGTCTGTCTTTCTGTCTGTCTGTCACCAGGCTGTATCTCATGAACCGTGATAGCTAGACAGTTGAATTGTTTACAGATGATGTATTTCTCTTGCCGCCATAACAACAAATACGAAAAACAGAATAAAATGAGTATTTAAGGGGGGCTCCCAAAACAAACGTGATTTTTTAGCCGTGTATTGCTCTGTATTAATAACGGCAACAGGTAGATGCTTGAAATATTCACAGAATACATTATGAGCTTATTTGACAACATTTGACGGCCTTTTGAACCGCTCCGCATCTTAGTGCAATGGGTTAAGCTAGCGGTGATAGGTTAAATTTTATACGAGGGCTGCCTTTCAAGTCGTGTCGTTTGCAAACCTTCCTCAATTATTAAAAAAAAAACTCCCAAAATGTCGAAATTTTAGATCACCCGCCTTATAGCCCAGACTTGAACCCTAACGATTTTTTTACGTACCCCAAAATTAAGCAGTCTTCGTGGTCAACGTTTCAGCTCAGCCGAAGAAGCTGTTGACGCATACAAGTCGGCCATTTTGACTACCCCCCATTTCGGAGTGGAATAAATGTTTTAAAAACTGGTTCGACGCAAAAGTGTATTAAATATCGCGGAGAATTCTTTGAAAAACAATAAATGGTAATAATCTTGTCTATACTTATTTCAAACGACACAACTTAAAAGGCAGCCCTCGTAGGTACTAGTCTTAACTAACACGATGAAGGTTGTCAAGGCAGTGGATTCATTATCTACTGTTTATCTCTCTACTGAAATCGGAATGCATGACCTTCCGGTTCAATGTCGGCGCTCCTCCACTAAGTCGGTTCAATGTTCCGCTTTGTTGATCCTTGAAGCAATAAAGCAGATTGTTTCTAAAGGTGCCTGTAAACGGGCTATATTTTTTGCAATTTCTTGCTGCAATTGTATAGTCGCCAAGTTGCTGATTATATCGCTCAATACAGTGCAACACTTGCTCTGTAGCCCGGCGATGTTGCCAAGATATTTCAAGTTCTTGCAAGTATTTTATGTCTAGCCGGCTAGAATTGCACGTTACTTTGAATTTAGCTGCAATATCGCCGTATATCGTCTCTGGTCTGACGTATAGGTGTATCTCTTTTCCCTCGCTCGCCTCTCGCCGCCTCGTCCCGTAGTTAGCGTCGTGGCGCCACTGTCGCAATTGCGCGCGGCGTTTATTACTGAGATCTAGCCGCAATACTTAAAGCTTGGCGTGTACATGCAAAATTCCTCAGCAATCCAGTTGCAAAATCTTGCTGGACTACACTTGGCTATGAATTGCACTATAAAATTGCAGCAAGGGTATAGTTGCAAATATACTGCGCTATATTGATCAACAAAATTGCCGGCAAGACGCAACTTTTCTAACCCGTGTACAGGCACCTTAAGAGCATTGTAGTTTTATAGCTAAGCGACTACTTGAAATGAGCTAGGTTAAATCAAGGACAGTTTAAAAGCTTTAAATTTAAAACTGATGTCACGTCCGTCGGCGTTGTCGCTAAAAGTTATCTATACTAGTGTCCTTGGTATAACTCTGTAAACGCCTACGCTCACTAACTATATTTTGATTTGAACGGAAAGAACCGTAGGTGATTGTACCTTATAGTTCGTAAAACTTTGCTTGATTGCTTTGACGGCTGTCATCAAAGTCCCGGCGCCCATCAAGTTAAACATTTTGTAACGGTATAAATTACCTGTGGCAACGTCGTACTTTATGGATGGGACTGCATGAATATTCGTAACCAACATAAACCGTCATATTTTCTACATCGTTCAGCCCTATTCGTGTCATCCTATCAATCAAGCTAAGTCTTATGAACTTTATTTTATTACACTTATTATTTGAAACTGTTTTTGAAACTCTCTTTCAGAAGCTAACGAAGTGTATGCAAATATGATACGTTTTATTTCAGTTTGGTGAACATTTACAACCATCTGATGGGTCTAAGCTACAAGAAGTACGTAGCGAAGTTTAACATAGGCAGTAACACGTACCCGACCACTGTCAGTGAAACTAAAACTATCACTCTGTCCAAAATTGTGCAGGTAAGAATGGGACAACTTAATGGGACTAGTGGGATAGACGGGAATGTTTTGAGACATAGGAGTTGTTAAGTCTCGTGTGCCCGCATTTTCACCTTCAAACGGTTTTCTCGGGAATTAGGCCCCTGAACCTGCTACAAACCTGTTGCGCCCCGAAACCATGATAAAATACGGACGTGACGTTAGTTTTAAATAGTCTAGAATAACGGCCAAAGATTTAACATATTTCGCGTGACTTTTTTAATCTAAATGGGACATCAAAAGAGGAGCGAATGTCATAAATGAAATGAAAGTGACTCACATAACAAATTTGATTCTATATGGGGACAGGTCACGATATTGTTTGTAACCAAGACCACAGTATCTAGACTAGAGTTATGGTAGCAGTGATATGGTTTCACAGTGTTGAATGTACCTACCTACTGTTGACTATCTTTGTTTCTGACTCCTTGCGTTATATTTTTAACCGACTTATAATATATGGGTATTTTTAGCAACGTTTTAGATTATCGTTGAAATCGGTTTTTTTGTAAAAATGTTTTTTTTCTCCAAACCATTACTTGCCTTTCTTTTGTAGCGCATACGTGAAGCTACATAATATACAACCTACTATAATATCTATAATTTCGTATTGTTATGAGCATAATGGGGGCAAAGGCTCGCACGCGTTACTCGATACATTTTATTTGATCTCTTACGACTCTAATGGCTACATTCCTTTACTTATATTATGTACTGGAAGACATAACTCTTTGATTTTGGGGTATGCATGCCAAACCAGAAGCCATAAAAATTATAGATAAGGGGAACAAGTCCAATTCAGATACCTACGAAATATTCCTTCTGTCAAGGCTTTGACTACCTTTTGTATCTGACCTATTAAAGAGAGAAAAAATACATGCTCGCACTTAGGTATAATTTAGACGTAGAATGCAAAGGGCTTTCGTACACTACAAAATCAGCTGCTAAGTATGTACCGCGATATCCAAAACGTCTGCCAGAAGACAACGAGGTTATTGTAGCAAAACCCTTCAGACTCCAGTTGATTAACTCCTAATGATGTGCGTTTAACCAACCAACAAACCATGTTTAACCAACACCATGTTACAGAGTTTAGCAAAAAGCCGCGTAGAGATAAACTGCCAGCGACTGATAAACTGCCTAGTTACAGTTTACAGCCCTGAAGATAATTCCGACGGAGACTCAGGCTCTAGCGGAGAAGATCTTGAAATTTATCAGTAAGTTATCTTTTTATTTTATTTAATTAAATGACGAGACAAGCCCAAGGCCCACCTGATGTTAAGCGGTAACCTCTACTTATTACAACTGCTATACCGCGGTAATCACGCTCGTTAAGCACGTGACCCGCTACATTTATATCTAAGTTAAAAAGCAAAATAGGAGAAGTTATTGAAAGCATAGAAAATTCATGTGGGTAGTTTTAAATGAGAGGCAAGCTGTCCACACTTTCACGACATCCAGTAGAAAATGTAAACGGAATCTTGCAAAGTGAAGAGATCTACATAGAAATCTTGCTAGACACAGTCTCCAATATGTCGCCAACTTTATTGGGACCTAATGGCGTAAAGAAATTGAAATCTGGTTAGTATAGTAAAAAGTACAGTCACCGTGCTTATTTTAATTACAGATTTCTTGGTAGCGGATAAATGATCACGATCTTCAGACATGAAGAGCTGACCAGAGAGAGAGAGAGGGAGTTTTAAATCCAAAAAGTAAAGTGCAACCCTTTTTGATCTGCGCTTTCATTCTAGGGTGAAATCGGCATTAACTGATAATTAATTTACCTGATAGTCGATCAGGTATTTAATATTAGGTGTTAAAGTATGAACTGAACTAGTGGGAATAGGGGAAAATGGCGGTTTGTACTGAAATATTAAAATTCTTTTTAATGAAATGAATAACCTTATCAAAAATTTTACGGTTCCGGTGGGATTTGAACCCACGTCCATTGCGAGAACACTGATATTGCGAGCTGTTTCTGCCGCGTTAGTTCCGCGTCGAGCCGTCGGAACTCGTATTCAAAAATCACTCGAAATTTCGAAGTATCTTTCTTGTCTAAGCTGAATAAAAAAACAACTGAAACTCGATAATCGAATGTTGCACATTTTTTAAAAGAAGAACTTCATAGGTAGGTATACCACATGAAAAAAGTTTCACTCAAAATTCTCAAACCATGAAGGTTCTATGTCAATTTTAAGTAGAAGTATTGTAATAGGTACAATAAAACGGCAGTTTCATACTTTAACCCTATTACCTCCTTTTGACAAACACGGTGAGGTCTCTGCCGTTCTTTGTTCCTATATGCCGGTGGGTGCCGGTAGCAGAAAGTGGCTCCTCCCCACGGGTAAGAACCCGTGGATGCAGAAACAATATGACAAGCGAGATGGGAAGAAGCAGCATCTTTCAGTGTATCAGCAACACCAACCCGTCTGTAAAGCGTGGTGAGTATGGTATCAACCCACATGAGCAGTCCTTGGAGATCCATGAGGGAGGCTTATGTCAAGCTGTGGACGACCTACGTCTGAGATGATGATGCGCCTATCATTATCTATTTCCCACCAAACATTCCGCATGGCGTTCTAGTCTCGATAACACGTTACAAAACATTTCTTATTGCCGTTATATTTGTTAATTACTTATTTAATTATTACAGTACATTAACGAAACACATAACCCCACCTGCGTCGTCGACCCTTCGCGAGATGTCTGTAGAAAAACGCAGAGAAGCTTTCATTGTCAACAAGAAGAACAAAATGAAGCAAGCCAAGAGTTTGGTGGAGGCTAAAAACGTGAACAATAAGAAGATAAGTGAGATCATGAGTGGACAGAATTCAGACGCTGAGGTTCCGTACACGTCTCTGCTGACCAATGAGTGTGTTCTGGAGAATATTATGAATAGCGATGGTAAGTACATTCAAACCCTATCCTACTAATTTTATAAATCAAAAGTTTGTTTGTATGCGTGGATGTTTGTATTGTTACATCTTTATCCAAAAACTAAGTTATGAACAGATTGCATTTAAACATTATATAGTTCTGGACCAGGATTAACATAACACATATTGCCGTTGGGTGCCGGCAGAAGAATGTTACGCCTCCTCTCAAGCCCTTGGATGCAGTAAGAGCCTGCTAAGGGATACCTCCGGAAGATGGGCAGCAGCGTCTTTCCGTGTATCAAGATCCCGTACTGCGCTCGCCAACCCGACTGCCAAGCGTGGTGAGTATGGCAACTACCCCTCATGGAGATCTATGAGGGAGGCCTGTTCAGTGGTGGACGTTTTACGGCTGGAATGATGATGATGATGATTAGAGAAGCATAACAAAATAATGATAATTGTTGTCGTTTTAGAAAATGTAAACGGAATCTTGCAAAGTGAAGAGATCTACATAGAAATCTTGCTAGACACAGTCTCCAATATGTCGCCGACTTTATTGGGACCTAATGGCGTAAAGAAACTGAAATCTGGTTAGTATAGTAAAAAGTACAGTCACCGTGCTTATTTTAATTAGAGATTTCTTGGTAGCGGATAAATTTAGATTTATTAAAGATTAATTTTCCATTGGAATTAATTTTAGATTTGCACGTAAAAATCAATTTGACGTTTCATTAAGTCTATTATATTTTTTGTTTTATTCATTATTTAAATCTTGATCCATTTGACATAGGTAAGTATATTTCTTTCAATGTTATTAAAATGTTAATGTTGCTACGCCCTTACTGGGTAAATGTACGTACCTATAGCATTCTAGACCTAAGCTAATTAAATTGTACACTATGCAATAAATAAATGAATATGAAACAGGACTCTGAAAACCTTCCCCGTATCACAAACTGCTAGCCCACGGAATTTAATATTTTATTATCTGGTACTTCAGTTTTGTCTCCGCTTAATGTTTTTCTGTTGTTTCCATTGGCTCAAGTACCGGATGTGTCTTGGCCTCCTGTAATACGGGAACTTGCCACTTTCTTGAGTCCAATGCTGTCTCTTGCCAGTCGTCGTTTCCGTGCCCTATATTTTATGTTAAGTGTTGTCTGTGGTCATAATGTTTTCTATTTCTTAGGTCGTATACAATCCAGTAAGAAATCAGCGCACAAAATCACCGAGTACTACCAAAACATTCTGTGGGGAGATGTGGGTAGCTGCCTCGAACACATTGTGCTGTGGTGGTCTTCCTACCCGCTGGCTACCAGGTGGGTTTGATCCTTGTGTCATATTCAAATGCACTTATTTTGGGTAAAATCATTCTAGTAGAATGATTTTACCTGAGGCAAAATTATTTTACCTAGGTCACATGCTGTTGATGGGTTTTCATCGTGTCGCACTAAAAAGTAATACGTAGGTTACACTGTTAAGTTGCCTATTTAAAAAAAAATTAAACAAAATTATATATAATAACAAAATTAGCCTACCAACTTAAAAAAAGTAGTTACGTACGAATTTAAATTAAGAACCATTGAATGAGTGACATTGTTGTTTTCACTTACTCGTTTTTTTATAGAAAATGTATGGGAATGTTTTTTTTAATTATTGCCAAAACTTACGATTTGATTTAGTATGTTAATTTGGGAAAAGTGTTCCTGGTTGGAAATAGAGTCGATTAAGACCAACTTGTTTTTTTTTGACAAATGTAATTTTTTGGGTGAACCGTATTTTTTTTCAAAAATCTAAAAATGGCAATATTTTTTTTCTTCAAAATAAAACAGAAAGTTTCTAAGAACAAAACCTTCTAAGGTACCCTTAAGGGGCCAAAAATTTGCCCCAACCTGTATAGTGCGCGCTACCACTAAAGTCCGATAAACGCGGCGCTGCTGTCATAGAACTAAATACAGACTACATACTGTACTGTAGAGTTTAGTTCCCGCTTTTGCAGTAATACTTCAGTGGTGGCATCGTGACTACTATTACTTATTTAAATCAGCAGATTTCAAAAATATTGAACTTCTTTCCTGATGTCAAATTCCTTCCAATTGGTTGATTTTTAATCCACAGATCACCGAACACAAGCCAAAAACTACGGGAATGGTTATTCCAGACATTCAATGTAAATAGTAAGTAAATAAAACTAAACTAATCCAAATGTATGGAAAATTTTAGAAAACCAAACGCACGAATATGTCAGAAACATGCGAGCAACCGCATACCACCTCCGTCTGCGTAAGCGGAGGTGGTATGTGGTTGCGTAAGCGTAAGTTAGGTATTTATTATCAATCAGGACAGATAGATATAATAATGTCTCATAAGGACATTTCTCATGACATTTGTCTATGTTATAATTGACTCTAGAAATTTTATGTTGAACGAGTTTTTTACTGACGTTAATTATAGGTACGTTGAAAATTGGAGTCCAAAGACGTTACAATGATTGATTTGGAATTGTATTCACTTGTAAGTAAATGCTCAAATAATATATTTTCAGATACCCCAGAACTGATACTTTCCTCGCTAAGAGTATTAGCGGACGCCCTAGGGTGTCACGTTACGTCTACATCTTGGGACAAACATTTTGGGTGAGATATTGTTGACGCCAACCGCACCACTTAATACCACCAGATATCATCATCATTCCAGACGTAAAAAGTCCACGACTGAACAGGCCTCCCTCATGGATCTCCATGAGGGGTAGTTGCCATACTCACCACGCTTGGCAGGCGGGTTGGCGAGCGCAGTACGGGATGTTGATACACGAAAAGACGCTGCTGCCCATCTTCCGGAGGTATCCCTCAGCAGGCTCTTACTGCATCCTGCATGCATGAGAGGAGGGGTAACATTCTACTGCCGGCACCCCGCGGCTAACAGACACCCTGATATACTTCAGCCAAATTCGATGTGAACAGTAAACAACCTGCAACACTTAAATGCTTGCTTATTTAGCTATTTTTTTGACAGACCTGGTTACAATTTACACTCCATCAAGGGCGTGGTCTATAATCCCACTAATATTGTTATAAAGCCGAAAGTTTGTTTGGATGGAGGTTTGTGACCTCTTCACGCAAAAACTAGGCCACGGATTGAGCTGAAACTTTGCACACGTATTGATGTTGACCAGGATTAACACATAGGCTACTTTTTATTCGGGTACAACGCATGCGAAGCGGCGGGCAGAAGCTAGTCCGCAATAAACAAAAAATCTGTATAACGATCAACAAGAAAAAGTCAAGGTTAAGTGCTGGTCGTATGTTTACATTGTGTTGTATCTAATTTGGCCGAAGTATCTGGTGCGCGATTTATCTTGAAGATGCCTTATAGAGGCGAAACAAAAGTCGAATTCTTTTTGAGAGTTTCCAAGAGCTCATTAGATATAGGTTAGCTGATGTGTTATATATATTTGTTCATCATTAAGATATTATAATCATCATTTCAGCCATAAAACGTCCACTGCTGAACACAGGCCTCCCTCATGGATCTCCATGAGGGGTAGTTGCCATACTCACCACGCTTGGCAGGCGGGTTGGTGAGCGCAGTATGGGATGTTGATACACGGATAGACGCTGCTGCCCATCTTCCGGAGGTATCCCTTAGCAGGCTCTTACTGCATCCAAGGGCATGAGAGGAGGGGTATCATTCTACTGCCGGCACCCCACGGCGGTATATTATAATGGATTTCTGCAAAGCCACGCCCGTCTGAATCAATTAATTTTATGTTTGCACTTCAAGCCAAAACTACTGAATAGATCAAGCTGAAACTTTGCACATACATACATATGATATGTAGATGTTGAGTAGAATTCACACAAAGGCTACTTTTTATCCTGGTGCAACGCGTGCGAAGCTGCGGGCACTACAAACTAGTAAATAATATTTGTTACCTTTTCAGGGCCACTTTGAGTACAAATTTGAAACCCACCTCGTTGAAACTGCATCCGGATTTGTCTGTGTATATCAGTGAAGTAAGTGTCATAAAGGAAGACATTTTTTTGAATTTGTATGCTTTTTAGTCGACTAAACGTGGACATTAGGATTGTCAAAGACTGAGGAGGCTCAAAAAAATAAAAGTAATACCTTTTACATCTATTATAGATGCTTTATACAGCGTCATCAACTGTTATTTTGCTGGTCAGGACGCTGCAGTGCCTGGGACATTGTTAGATGGATTAGGCTTGCCCAGCACCTATACCACCCTCCCGGTCTAGTCGGCTATTAGTCAGAGGAAAGAACAGGTTAATATTTTTGAAGCTAAGTCGCGGGTTTCTTCGCGATGTTTTCCTTCACCGTTAAAGCACGTGTTAAATGTGAATATTTTTTTTAAGAAAGAAAAATCCATTGGTTTACGGCCGATATAAACTATTCTATGTGAGGGTGTTCAATTGTTCAACAAATTGACAAACGAACTAAAGGAGTGTTTAAATAAAAAGGTATTTAAAAATAAACTTAAAAAGCATGTATGTACATTGTAATTATATTATCCAATCTAATGTATAAAATGAAGTGGTAAATTGATTTTGAATTAAATTTTTATTTTATGTATCACATTGATAGCTCTAGAATAATTTAAATAATTGGATACTGTAAAATTAATTATTATCTATATCTCATTTTAAGCGAACTATTGTTGTGTTCTTATGAGAAATAAAAGTTCTTAAACCTCTTATCGGATCCACGACCTCCGGATCGAAAGTCTGGGTACATTCATATTTTTTTTTTGTAAATGTGTACCTACCCTCAGTATTGTTATAAGTACATAATATGTATTGACTGGGTATTTCTCTATGTATTTTACATATTATGTAAAATATGTCTATGTATTTTACATAATATGTAAAATACACAGAGAAATACCCAGACCCGGGACAAATATCTGCAGGACAATTACAAACATTTGTCCCATGGCGGGAATCGCACCCTCCTGCGTATTACTCGGCTATTAGTCCAACTAAGCCAAGGAGGCGGTCATTACCAATATCCATTGTCTTTTTGAAACTTTCGCGATCACAACACATTATGAAATTACGGGCACATGAGACCTTACAACTCTGTCTCAGGGTGACGGGCGCAATTCAATGCAGCGTTGGTCACGTGCTTAGTGAACGTGATCACCGCGGCATTGCAATTGTTATAGGTAGAGGTTACCGCTTAACATCAGCTGGGCCTTCGGATTGTCTCGTCATTTCGTAGTATAAAAAAAATTAAACAGGTAATCTACGCGATAAATACCCGGTTTTATGTATTTTAATAATCAATATCTATGTATGTGTTCTTGTACTTTCCACTATAGCTTTTTGTTTCTACTTGTTCTTACAGTGTACAGTATCCGGTGAGAACTTTGCTCTGATGCTGCAAGAGCTGGTGACGTTGAACAACCAGTGCGAGGTCACGTGGGATTATATACTCGGAGCTCCTTTAGACGACCTGCCAATTGTAGAACAGATCCCCATATTACATCGGCTTGGTAAGTAAGATATCAGGCTTGCTCATATTAAAAGTTAATTTCCCTATGCTTTCCTTTTAAGTCTTCTGTGGTCGTGGTCCCAAATGAAAACCAGCGTAGTATCTGAGGGAACATTCTACCCGCCTCCGTTCTTCTTAAATTTGTATTGTCTCTCAAATCGCGCATACATATAAAAATACCGTAAAAAGATATTAAAAGGACCTTACCTACCTTGTCGTAACACAGTTTTTTAACTAGCACGGGAAGTTAGGTTTTCATAATTGCGCTAGATATGTAATATTTTATAAAGGTTTGTTTGTGGATAAATGAAATAAAAAAAAAATATATATTTTATGTGTTTTTGTAAATGTGCGCTTGGTAAATAAATGTTTTTTTTTGCGTTCGTTGAAAATACGAAAGTAACAAAACTACTATAATTTTGTGCATATGTGTCATCAAGACAAAAACGATACATTTTAAACCGACTTCCAAATGGAGGATTTCTTCTGTTTCAGTTATGATGGGTTGAATGACTGAATCAGAAGTGGGTTTTGTTAAACTCCACTGAATAGGGTGTAGATAGATCTTTTGAAATGAACTAGACATTAAGGTAAAATTTTTAATTCCCCATAATCTATGCAAAATTAGCCTTAAAAGTTATATAATATGATAGATAGATAATACATTTATTTGTAACACTTATAACAAAACACATAAAACAAAAATACACAACAGGAGAGAGAAAGTAACAAAATATCAAATATATAATAATTAAACTAAGAAAACACAAGTTACAAAAAGGCGTCTGACTCAGCCTAAGTTGAGCATAAGCACAACGCTGATCTTCCGTCAGAACCGGTTTGATACATGGTGAAAATCAAAACACTCAACTCATAACTACTAACTAAAATTAATATACCTACTAACAAAAAAAAAGTTGGCAATTAAATACTACGACTTACACATATGCTGAAAACTACTTGTTTCTTTTCCAGATCACTCAATCCACACATACCGACTATGGTGTTTGGCTGAGACCCGTCGGCTGGCCAATCTCTGGGAGATGGATGACTACTTCCGGATAGCGCATAACGACATGCAGGCCTGCATGGAACAACTGCTGAACCTAAGGTTCGCTGACCACAGCGTCACTATCGAAGATGGTTCGTATGTCTTGAAATGATCTGCTATACCTAAGTTTTTGTACCTCAAAGGGATTGAGTGGCGTTTTCCAGTTGGCTTGATTTTGTCCGACACATTCAACAATCATCGTCATATTTCGTCAACCGATTTTCACAAAACATTAAAGATAAAGATAAAGATAAAGAAACGTTTATTTTGTCACATTTTTACAATCAAATAAGAAAAATCATCAATTCGGTTTTAAAACTAGTGACAAAAATGGTCACTACTCAGCATGTGCTGTGGCAGAACGAGTCGTACCACAGCGCTGGTCTTCCGTAGTAACCATGATGTGCGGTTGGTGCTACCGCAATGCACGGTAATTGTATATTTATTAGGTACACATTAAAATCGAATGAAAAAGAAATACAAAATAAATAAATATAACAGTTTCACTAAAAGGAATATAAAATTACATGGATAATGTAAGACACAAAATAATTAAACAAGAACAATTTGCATGCAACATAATATACAAAAAATAAAAAAAATATCACGGATCTATACTAAACATTAAAACTAAAGGTAAGGCACAAAACGACTACTTATTTTGTTCTATCTTTTGAGTATGTAAAAGGTACTTCTTTAATGAATTTCTAAAAGACCAAATTGAAGAGGAGTTCCTAATTGGAGGTGGCAAGTTGTTCCAACATTTCGTGGCAGCGTACCTGAAACTGCCACGAAAAGCAGTCGTTTTGTGCTTGGGGCACATAAGTCGAGTGGCGAATCTTACGTGGCGATCCGAAAACTGAAGCTTCTCATACAAATAACGCGGTAATTTATTATTAATAATCCCAAAAAGTAATGTTGCAAAATGAAGCGACCTTCGTGAAGTCATGTTAAGCAAGCCATGGTGATTAATATAAGGTGTTATGTGAGCTCGTCGCGGGATGGGGAAGCAAAATCTAACGCATGCATTTTGCACACGTTGTACGAGTCTTTTTGAACGAGCCAAGAGACATTCACCAATTACATTGTCGACGTAATTAAGTTTCGATAAAACAAGAGAATCACAGAGTTGTATTCTCAGTTCTGTACTCAAGTAATTTCGTACTCGATACAGTACTGATAACCTATAAAAACAATTGCGAACAGTTTGCGTAACGTGATTTTCAAATTTAAGTCTGCCATCCATGAGAACTCCGAGATTTCGAGTCTCATTTATCCGGTCAATTGCGGCTCTCCCCACGGTAACATCTAAATTATTTGATAAAATATTAGAAATCATAATTTTCGATCCAAGCACCATAAATTTAGATTTATCTGGATTTAAAACTAAACAATTTGCTTTTGACCATTGAAATATTCGATTCAAGTCTTTGTTTAAACGCGAGACAGCTACATCTACATCGCATGGTTTGAAAGAAATCAACAGTTGTAGGTCGTCGGCATATAAATGATAGTTGCAATATTCTATGTTTCTAATAATATCTGCACAGTAGAGTGTAAAAAGTATAGGACCTAAAATGGAACCTTGAGGTACCCCACGCTTCACAGCCAAAGTCTTAGAGACAACACGGGAACCGTCCTCTTGACGTAACTCAACGAACTGTGAGCGGTTACTGAGATAACTACTAAACCATTTTATTGCGGATTCAGTAAAGCCGTAGTAAGACAACTTGGAAAGTAAGAGTGTGACATTAATTGTATCGAAAGCACGAGAAAAATCAAGCAAGGTCAATAATGTACCTTCCCCAACATCCTGTGCCGACAAGATGTTATCTACAACATCCATTAGAGCAGTCGTTGTGCTGTGACCTTTTCGAAACCCAGACTGTTTTTCCGGTAAGATGTTGTTTTGTGTTAAAAATATTATGAGCTGTGTACAGATAATCTTCTCTACAATTTTAGACAGAAATGGTAAAATACATATCGGGCGCAGGTCTTTTAATAGTACGGGATTGTCAATTTTAGGAATAGGTCTTACGATAGCTGTTTTCCACGAAGCAGGGAAGGTACCTGTCTCTATGGATGCATTCACTATAGCTGTTATAACGCCAAGCGTTTGAGGTAGTGTTAATATTATCATTTCCATAGAGATGTCATCAGTACCCATTGCATTAGAAGTGATATATTTAATAACCTTACCTACTTCTCCTTCGTCAACTGTGTGTAACTTAAACACTGCTGAGCTGTATCTATGGAATTCGTAATAGGTTAGATCTGATATTCTAATGCTGTCATTACCAGGTAATAATAAAAAGTGGTCGTTAATACTGTACAATTAATAATACTAACAAACCTTTCTCTTGAACCACTGTGTCTATTGGTGAAACCGTTTGGAAATCCATCGAGTAGTTTTTGAGTTAAGCCGTAGAAGTCGGAAACTAGTAATTCGCATGTCATTTTTCGCGTCATTATTTCGTCATTTTCTCGCCTCATATTTCGTGCAATCGTTCTCACCCTGCAGAAGATGTTTCACCTCAACAAATAATCTGTGTTACACTACCCAGCTGTTTGAAGGTCCCGCTTCCCTCCATTGCATCTCGATCCGCCGTGAGTAGGAGCGAAGCAGCATCAGGGGGCATCTAAACTTAAAAAATATTTTGGTTGAGCTAAAATGTTTTTATTTCAGGGAAAATTGGTGTTCATGAAAACGTCTGCGCAAAAATGAGAGAGAAGTTAGTGTCTGAAGTGAAAGTTAATATACAAAAGTTGAAAGTAAGTTTATAGTTTTTTTCCACAGTCCACTAACAAACATGATATCAGGTACATGTTAGGGGGCGAAGCCCTCTATTATGCATAGCGCTGTCTGTCTGTGCATGACACGATTACAACGGAACGCGTTGACCGATTTACATGAAACCTTTTTTGTTGGCACTGTCGTAATGAGAGAAGGGTACGTCGCCTTGCGTTATCAGAGAGCCAGAATGTTTTAAGGTGAACCCTTTCGCAATTTCTAGACTCGTGACATCCGTTAAATTTATCTTTCTCTGTATTAGTTATAGTTTAAGCACTATGGAAAATGTAGGTACCTACTTTTGTTATGGAGATATTCTATAGTTTCAAATGACAAAAATATATTCCAGGAAGCAAGCGAAGAGATAACAGCCGTGCTATCCAGCGTCTGCGCGACCACCAGCCTCGCGCACCTCACCATGATTTTCCCCAGCAACGCGGCATGGAGACGGTTGGTTAGCCCGGACCCGGGCCATTCGGTGTACGTGCACGACTTCTTAGGTAACTTTACAGGCCATTTTGTACCAACTGCCGGGCATAGGCCTCCCTTCTGTCATTCGCCTCTTTTCTGTCATTCGCCTCTTTTCGGTCATTCGCCTCTTTTCTGTCATTCGCCTCTTTTCGGTCATTCGCCTCTTTTCTGTCATTCGCCTCTTTTCGGTCATTCGCCTCTTTTCTGTTATTCGCCTCTTTTCGGTCATTCGCCTCTTTTCTGTTATTCGCCTCTTTTCTGTCATTCGCCTCTTTTCTGTCATTCGCCTCTTTTCTGTCATTCGCCTCTTTTCTGTCATTCGCCTCTTTTCTGCGCTAGCGTACAGCCCGGTTTTCACCACAAAAGAGAAATGAGCTGGACGGCTAAGCGGAGCGGACTCTGTCTACGTAATAATTTGCGTTTCCATCAAGAAATAGTTTGCGCGTTGTTCCACTCTCTAGAAATGAGCGTGTTCACTTTTAGGGTTCCGAAGTAAAACAAGGTTTACAGTTTCCCGTAGTCTGTCTGTCTGTCGTCGGCTTTACGAAGACTATTAGTTCAAGAAAGCTGAAATTTTCAGGGTCATAAAATTATCACGCTGAGATAACGCTTCCAATAATGCTGAAAAAGTAATTGATGAATCTTTTTTTCCTGATTTTCCCATCGTGTGGGTTTTCGTTGAATAGGTATTTTAAAACCATTTAGGGATTGCAAAGACAATTTTAAAATTTAGGATTTCGTTTGCCAATTATCGAGGGTCCCTCTTAAATCTGAAGTGCTAGCTTTAAAATTCTGAAAAAATCATGAAAGTAGTTCTAACCATGAACTTTCTGGGAAAACTATAACTTAGGGTAAAGCTAGCTTTTCAAGTAGTTATCTCGTAAATATTGCACATAGTCCGAAAATGTAGTATCCACCATTACATACCACATCTACATCTAAAATTTGACGAGCTCTGTGGTGCAGCGGGCGAAGGCCCGCCTACGACGCAAGAGGTTGCGGGTTCGATTCCCGCCTCGGGACAAATGTCTGTACGATCTGCAGATATTTGTTCAGGGTGTTCTGGATGTTTTTCTATGTATAATAAAAATATCTATCTATTTAGTAAATGTGTTAAGTATATCAGTCATCTAGTACCCATAACGCAAGCTCTGCTTAGCTTGGGGCTAGATGATGTTGTGTGGATTGTCGAGCATTATTATTATTATAAAGGATTATGGGTAATAGTCCTTTTATAGTATTGGTAAAAATAATTTTGACTTATATATGTACATTTTGAAATAAACTTATTTGAGTGAGAGTGACAGCCGTCGGTGCCGGCATAAGAGTGTTGCGCCTCCTCTCTTGCCCGTGGACGCAGTAAGAGCCGAGTGATACCTCCAGATAGTGGACAGCAGCGTCTATCCGTGAATTATGTAAGGCTGCTAGGAGGTACAATTGAAACACGCGAGACAGTTTATTCAAATTTGAATTACAATAATTCACGACCTATAATGGTTTGACTCTGTCGATATTAACAAAGCGACAAAGACAATACTATAACTCTCGTCAGCACTTATTGTCCATCCGGGTGGTATAATGATGAAATGAAATTTATGAATTTCCCGGTAAGCGGTCTATGGTGACTAAAGTGCCGATATTTATTTATTTATTTAACGTATACAAAACACGTCACAACCACTTTAAACAATGAGGTTACATAATGGTAAATTACAACAACAATGATAATGATAGGGGAATTTATATATCAAAACATAATTTATACAAGAGAAAATATTGAGAATATGCCAAAAATTAAAGATGTACATACCTACCTATAACACCAGGTACAGGGATCACCTTGTCGCTCCCTACACTAGACTAGCCAGGATTTCTAAGAGTTACTACTGTACAGGAATTAAATTATATAACAGAGTTCCAAACAATGTGAAAACCATGTCTGACATTTCATTTAAATCTTACAAGTAGGCTTACATTTTTTTATTTTATTTTAAACTGACTTGTCCAAGAACATGTAATTTGTCAAAGGATATGAATAAATGAAATGAAATAACTTGATTGTAACATAAACTTATGTACATACTGCTAAAATATACATTTATATCGAGTAAATAGACAAATATAGAATTATATAATATACGATATGATGTCGTAATCGCAAAACATGTGTATCGACATCCCGTACTGCGCTCGCCAACCCGCCTGCCAGGCGGTAGGAGGGAGGCCTCGCTAGTGGACGTACAGCTGAGAAGAGTAAGATAATATCGATCCGTGCAATAACTATGATTCCAGATAAGATGTTACTGCCCGTTATAAAAGCTACGAATGACGTGACCACACTGAATATGGTGCTCAAGATTATTTGCGAGTCCTGGCTTCATCATATCTACGTGTCTAAAGTAAAATTTAGGTGAGCAAATTTTATAATTAAAGCTGTAAATATCGACAACGCGTGATCTTACTTACAGCACAAACATTAATGGCAACTCTATTTCCTGTCACCTAAGTTTCGATTTGTCACTAATCTGCAATACCCTATTTGTTATATTTGTGCAAAACTGAAGGAACCCAAGAAGTTATAACTCCTCACAAAAAAAACTAGGTTAAGTTAGATAGAGTTGCAAGAAAAACGCACTAGCCGAGCGAGCAATCGTGCCGCGGCAGCCGCCGGCGAAGTGCCAGAACTAAATTCTACTTGGTGATTTAATTACAGTGACACATCTACTGTTTTAAGCACAAATATATTTATTAGGTAATTGATAAAATAATACCCAATTAACAAAAAAATAAATAATGCTGGACACGGTAACTTCTAGTTTGATTTCATTTGATAGTCCCAAAATTTTGAAATTAAGTTTAGCTTGTACTCAGATTTTTTTGTTAGCCTTGCAAAGTTAAGGAGATATGAGGCCATACCATTACTAACATTATTGCAATTATGGGCAAAAACAATCACCGTGCACCGGTTGATCTCACCAACAACTTTAATCCTTGAAAAAAGCAAAGACTCTTAATAAAAATAAAATAACAAACAAAAAACGAACATATTATTATTTTTTAACCTCCACTGTCCCACTGCAAGGCAAAGGCCTCCCTACTCTTCTTCCACTCTTCGCCACTTAACGTAGTACGAACATATAGACAAACTAGCCGCACCCCGCAGTTTCACCCGCGTAGTTCCCGTTCCTGTGGAAATTTCGAAAAATCCCTTCTTAGTGCACCTCTAGGATACTCAAGGTATATGTGTGCCAAATTTCAAGTCTCTAGGTCCAGTGGTTTAGGCTGTGCGTTGTCTGTCAGTCACTCAGTCAATAACGGAAGAGTTTTATATATATTGATGATAAAATCAAAGAGATGATACAGTCGCGTTCATAGCAAAGGATACTAAGCCGGCCAGCCACAAGTGGTATCCCTTACTATGAACGCGACTGTAGAATGGATGCTTGTTTGATTTCAGTAAAGAAGCAGCAATGCAGCTTTTAGCCGACTTCAATGAAGTTAGGAATTGGCTGAACGAATGCAAACCGCTCTCCACAGCGGGCAGGAAGCAAATGCTGCTGAATGAAGTGTTGAGGTAACTATATATTATATGTAAATAGTTATATATAAATACAAGTCCACACTACGGAGAAAGATGGTGATGCCCAGACTGACCCAAGGCCCTCAGAATGAGAAAAATAGCCTTATGTATCCAGTGAGAGCATCTCCTTAGATGCTCTCACTGGAGAGATCACTTAACACGTCATTATACACCCAAAACATCAGCTAAAAGTCTACTGATTGCAGATAGAAAACAAGCACCAAAAAAAAAAAATATATATATAAAACTCTTACGTTACTGACTGAGTGACTGACAGACAACGCACAGCCTAAACCACTGGACCTAGAGACTTGAAATTTGGCACACATATACCTTGAGTATCCTAGAGGTGCACCAAGAAGGGGTTTTTCGAAATTCCCACGGGAACGGGAACTACGCGGGTGGAACTGCAGGGTGCGGCTAGTATATATAAATATAACAATTTACTTGCACCTCTAGTAGTTGATACTACTAATACTGTGTCATTATTGTAATAAACGAATCATCAACATCAGCCTTACGACTGTCCACGGCCACTGCTGGACATAAACCTCCCTCATGTATCTCCAAGATCATGAGGGGGCTGTTGCCTTACTCGCCACCCTAGACAGGCGGGTTGGCGAGCGCAATACGATATGTTACACGGAAAAACGCTGGAGGTAACCCTTGGCAGATTCTTGCTGCATCCACGGGAATGAGAGGGGATGCAAAGTTATACTGCCGGCAGCCCACGGCAAATAAACGAATGTCTATGTCTATTTCTAAAACATGGCCAACGCCGGCATTCTGGCAAGACCTTTGTGTCTACCATGAGTTGTCACTGTTAGATCGCCTGCCGTTACTACAGTAGTAATAGTACGTTATTAATAATGGCCGCCAACATAGGCAGTCAAATAAATAAGAATTTATAAACTTGACACTGGCGGAATTGTGTAAAGCCAAACACAAAAAGCCATTATATAAAAAGACAAGTACGTTATTATGACATCTGTCAGACTCATGATACCAAATTCTAAGCTAATGAAGCCCAAACTACAGTCGCCGTAGTATAGTTTACTGCGTATTTTAGTACCAAACTATCCGCTAGAGGCGCTGTACAAGTTTTCATACATTTTTTTAACTACAGTCGCTAGCGAGTATAGATTGTAAAAACTCATGGTAGACCTACTTTACATCTAACGGTCGCTGTGTTTCAGGCGGTGCGAAGGCGTTGGCAGATTGCTGTTACACGCGCCCGGAGACCTGATATCAATGCAGGACTCCACAATGCAGTCTGCACAGCAGTTGCGGAAAGATGGTAACTTGTATTTTTGATGTAAAACTGATAGGACGGGAGGTGACGCGTGACGCTTGGAAATGTGCGAGTTAGTACTAGGGCGAGAGCCCTTCGTCCATCATGCGACTGTGGCGACTATGGCTACTGAGGTGAAAGTGTTTTACATTTGCCAGGCGTCCCTTGACGGCTCATTTTTAGGGTTCCGGACCAAAATGGTGAAAAGGAACCCTCATGGTGTGACTTAGCCTGTCGGTCTGTCAAAAATGTATATCTTGAAAACTACTGATGCTATCGTCTTGAAATTTTTAAATGGTATAACGCTTTTTCAGTAATATGGATTATACAAGGTGTCCCGTAACTGGTGTATGAAGCCAGGAGCTGCAATTTACCCCCCACCAAAGGAATGCAAAGGCGAAGAAAGATTTCAGAAAAACGTGTTTTCAGGTTTCCATACAAAATTAAATATCTTTACAAGTTTTCCAAGTCACTGTCAACCCTAATGTGTATAACAGACGTGTGTCCGTAATACATACCTACGCGCCTACGCACACCACGCACCTATACCCACACTCAATATACGCACAAGCGCGTTGCGGGCGCGCCGCGGGAATCCCCGGCGGTCAATAGGTCATTGCCCGTAACAGCTGAGAGCAGGGTTGTCACTCTTATGAAATTAGTATAGACTTTGAACGTTATCTTATCACTGAAAAACTTGAAAATCAAGAAAGTCGTAGAACAAACGTTGTTTGCCAGGGGGGGTAGAAAACCCCCCTTTCGGCTTAGTACCCCAATTACGGGACATGCTGTATAAAACTGTTGAAAAATATTCTTTTTATTGCTGCAAGGGGACGGAAAGGTAGTCTCAAAAATTTCAAGTTACTAGGTTATGTAGGGTATCATGTGAAAGGGCTTCATTTGTATTCATAATTTTCCTTTATTTAAGTCGTTTAATAAAATGTAATAAAAATGTCTAGTTTTAATTCCGCTAATGCAATAGCGGAATAAAACTAGACATAATTTTCAGCATTGTCATGGATTTCCGCAAAGTTACGCCTGATTCCATTAATTAAGCCATTTAGTTTCAAACTTATTTATAAAAAAAAAAAAAATACCGTTCCCCCCCCCTCCCCCTTATCTCCGAAGTTTGCGGAGATAAACCCCTGAAACTTTTATAGCTAATAGAAGTGTATGTGAAGACTACAGGAAAAATAAAGCGAAAACTCTAATTTGCATAGTTTTTTAGAAATTATTGAAAGTGTAAAAAATCTACATAAGTTCCGCTACCAGATAAGAAATGGCGCTGTCAAGGTTCTCCAACAAATATAAACGGCCTTTATCATAATATGATATTGTCTGATGGCACGGAACCCTCGGTGCGCGAGACCGACTCGCTCTAGGCCGATTTTATTTAAACAATAGCGATCACAACACATCCCCGAATATTATAACGTTTGTAAAGACGTATAGATGTTTTTTACCTCTTCACGCAAAAACTACCCTACTGATTGAGCTGAAACTTTACACATGTATTGATATTGACCAGGATTAAAAACAGGGTACTTTTTATCCGGGTACAATTCATGCGAGGCGGCGGGCAAAAGCTAGTTACATACATAGCCGTATATTTATCGCGTAAACTTTTTTGTTTCTCGACGTTTCCCGGGACCATGTCTGTTGCAAACCAGTCGACACTTCGGGAAGCAAGTATTATAAGAAGTTACCCGTTTACATGTATTGATATGATGATTATAGGATGCAATTTCACCAAAATGCCCATCTTGTAGGTTGCGCTTGCTGGTCCGTGGTCTCCATTCGAGAACTTTACGGCCCCATCGGTCAACTGTTCTGCGCTCTATATGGCCTGCCCATTGCCACTTCAACGTTCAATCCGTTTGACTATGTCGGTGACCCGCAGGGTGATTGATTACGTATCTCGCGACAGGTTTGCAACAAGCGTATATCTCGCGATCAACGCTGCAACAGGCGTAAATCTCGCGATTATCACTGTCAATTTTGTTGTAAGTATATAAAAGCCAATAACTGACGTTTGACGGCGATGGTCGCAAGATGTACGCCTGTTGCAAACCTGTCGCGAGATACGTAATCAGCCTGCGGTGTTCTATCACAGAATAGTAATGGTTCTATACTGCGATCAACAGTTGCACGACATTAGGTTGCTAAGGAATTAAAAATCCTCTTCGTTGGTCTTGTCGGGATTTTCTTTGCAATTTGACGACCTCCGTGGATAATAGCCAGATGAAACGGGGGAGGTGAATGAATGAATGATTATAACTTTATTGTACACCATAAAATAAAAGAAATAACAGTAGAGGATAAGATACTTAACTAAATGCACAATGGGCGGCCTTATCGCTAAAAGCGATTTCTTCCAGGCAACCTTTGGATGGACAGGATTGTGAGAACTATATAAGACAGTGGCGTACCAATAAGATACAGATTAAAACAAATAAAATAACAATAAATTAAATGAACTATTCAATACCCAAAAACAATAAAATATATAAATATAGGTGACGAATACTTAAAGTGTGAGAGGTTGCGGGTTCGATCCCTCCCGAACCCGCAAATGTCCCCACAAATTTTTGCTTTTCTGCAGGTCTTTGTCTCGGGTCTGTGTATATTTTAGAATATATTTTTATTCTGCAGAGAGCGACGCCCCGGAGCAACTGATGCCCGCAGAGATGTACGTCCCGAACCAGAAACAATGGCTGACTTTGCGAGCTACGAAATTGAGAGGCCCCCTAGCGTTCACACTGTGCTGTGTTGTACTGAGCTAATATTAATTAAACAAATATATTATTACACGTTTATTTGATTACCACCCATTGATGATAACGATAGTACCTATTCCACAACGCTATTTATGAATCATATACATGTTTACTTATATGCATATTATGATGTGTGTATAAATGGCTTCTACGGTTCTGTAATCTATGCTTTGCTTGTACTTACACTACATTATCATAATTAATTAACGACATAAATTATGAGAGCAATGTAGGAGTTCCGTGCACGCACCCCTCACGGCCGGTTCGCTATCCCGTGCACTGTGCGTTTAAAATTCTAAATATGTCTTTGCGTACGTCAGGGTACTTACCCTTCCGCATTAAAAAGAGTGAAGATCAGCCCTCTTTACAAAGGTAAGGGTAAAAAAAACTGACGCTAAATCATACCGTCCAATTTCATTAGTCCCAGCGATCAGCAAAATTTTAGAGGCTGGATTAAATAACAGACTGCTGAGTTTTATGGGTAATTGTGCGATTTTGTTTGAGCGGCAGTACGCACATCGACCGGGCCGCGCTACGGACCTAGTGGTGGTGCCATACCACCTGCTGCTGGGCGCGCGCGAGGCGGGGCAGCGCGTCGCGCTACTATACTGCGACCTGTCGCGCGCGTTCGACACCGCCGACCACGCTCTCATTAAAAATAAACTGGAGTACTACGGAATCCACGGCCCTCCATCTTCCGTCCTCGCATCGTTCATGTCCAAAAGGACGCAGGTGGTGGTAGGCAATGAAGGGCGGGTTATATCCTCTGAGCTGGAGAATGTCTTAGGCGTCCCCCAGGGTTCCTGTTTGTCAAACACACTCTTCAGCTTGCTGCGTAACGACCTCCCAGGTATTGTACCTGATGCTGATATTGTCATGTAAGTACGCGGACGACGTCGCCGCTATAGTCACCGCGTCTAATGACGACCAGCTTGAGCTTACTAAATTAAACACGGTGGTGCGAAGGCTGGTGTTGTGGTTCCAAATTAACGGCTTCGCCCTAAACAGGTACAAAACGTGCCACATGAACTTTCAACTGAACGGAAGGAAGCGTATCGTTTAAGGTAATCGCAGGAAACACGTTACTGCAACAAGTTCAGGACACGAAACTACTAGGCTTTATAATAGACACTTCCCTCTGTTTGGACACCCACATCGAGGAACTCAGCGCCAAGCTCGGGCGCGCTTGCTTTGCTCTGCGCAGATTAGCGAGCACGGCGACTCGTGACGTGGTGCGCTCGTGCTACTTCGCCACAATCCATAGTCTCATCACGTATGGAGTCGAGTTGTGGGGAGGAGCAGCGGACTCATCTCGTGCTTTCGTCCTCCAAAAACGCGCTATACGGGCTATGGTGGGTATTCCTAACCGCGTCTCTTGCAAAGAATTTTTCTACCTTTTCTACCATGTGGCCCTCTTTACTTATATAAATATCGACTTGTTTCAGTGCCGTGGCACAAACGAAGATCACGCCATGCGTAGCAATAAGTTTTTTTATCGTCTCGTCACTCCGCGGCACAAATTGACAAAATCAGAAAAATCTGCATACATTTTTAGGCCCTTCTATATACCTAAAACAGACTACCGGAACAAATTCGTAAAGCAGCTTCCATTCCTTCCTTATGAGCAGTGATAGGAATAGGTAGGGCTTATATACCTAAATTTCAAGGAATAGTGAAAAGAATCGGAGACTTCCTTACAACAATATTTTTTCTGGTACCAAGTCTGGTACCAAGTTACATTACTTAGGTACATTAAAATTTAATTTTATTCGGAATAAGTAGGTAGTTGGTCTATGTTAACCTAAAGTTTGCCACTAGACATAACATCACACAGAGTCGTTACAACCACAAAATAATCTGAAAAATGTTTTGAAATGTGTTATACCTCTATCTATTTATATTTTAAACTAAAACGGGGTTAAAGAAAAATAAAACACAGTGAATATGGTTGTTACAAATATTTGAATTATTTTTCAACATTATAATTGGAAAGTATGAAACAAAATGACCTGACGGAATAACTTAAATTACAAAGTGTACTCTTTATGTTTACATAAGCAAATATTACAAATAGATTTTAACATTCTACTTGTTGACATTGAGAGTTGTTGATTGTAACTCACAGTAGACTTTAATTTATTTTACTGACGTCGAGGGATGCAATTTTGACTCAAATCATAGCATTGATAAATGAAACTTTGAAGTAGAACATTTAAGACAATCGGTTTTTACTGAACTTGACGCATTAAAGATTATTAAAAATTATAAAACCTTTATCCGTCTTGAAAATACCTTAAAAAATACAGAAAGATTTTTATTTAGTCATCTTGATTCGATTCGTCAAGTTCAGTGTCAGAACCGAAGTTTTCTGCTTCAGAAGAGTCATTTAAGTTAAAATACACAATCATAATTTTTTCTATATTTTCAACTTTAAGGCGATTTCGTTTTACGTTAACAATCCATTTTAAAGTTGAAAATTACCTCTCAACATCGACCGAGGTCAAAGGCACGTACATATAGTATGATCGATTATCCATTCCTACTTTTATTGCGTCACATATGTCTCTAATTTTGTCTAGATCGGGATTTCTGGATATAACATTTTCAAATTTATATTTTATAAGCTCAGACGAACACCAGCTTAGCACAGTTCTCACGTGATCAAAGATTTCAAAAGATTCAACAAGGGTTAAATTAGTTTTTTGTAGTTTCTTTAAACCAATTTGTACATCTTTAAAAAAATCCTCAATATAGTCCAAGTCCGACTTCAAATTTTCTTTTTGAAGAACATTTTTGGCACATCTAATAGATAACGCGTCAGAACTTCTCAAAAGATTTACTATTATTTTAATTTGATCATAATATTTTGCATAATATGACACTGCCTCCAACCAAGTACCCCATCTTGTAATAACGGGTTGTGGAGGAAGTGGCATATCAGGAAATGTGTTTTTTAACAATCTTACTCTACTAGGAGATTTTAAAAATATTTTTTTTACATTTGAAATTAGCTCATCCACGTCTGAGTATTCAGATCGTATTTTTTCTGCCACGAGATTTAGTGCATGTGCTAAACAAGTGACGTGTATCATGTTCGGTAAATAATTTTTCAAAGCACGTCCCGCCTTCAGCATATATGCTACACTATCAGTACATAATACAACAACGTCTCCTACTTTGGATTCATACGAATTGCCCCACATATTTTCAAGGCAGTCTATTACCAATTGGGCAATCGTGCTACCATTAACAATTTCTAGTACCTTGCACGCAACTAAGAAAGGCTTGTTTGCAATCGCATTTAAGGGTTTTACAAGAAAATGTACCGTATACCTGCCTAAAAAATCTGTTGTCTCGTCTAAAGATATCCACAGCTTTTGATTTGCAGTTTGTTCGTAAATCGAGTCAATTTTCGTCTTGAAAATTTTGTCTAAATAAACTTTCCTCAGCAACGATTGCTCAGGAACATTTCGTTGATTAGTACAATTGCAGCAAATATATTTTTCGAAGAATTTTTTGAAAGCGGGATTGTTTACTTGAACCCAAGGTATATTACATAATATGAGAAATTGTACCAGGTCCAAATAAAATTCCTCAGTGGGTTTTTTACTTGTCCCTTTGTGTTTTGGACTTTCAATATGCCTCTTGACACCACTAAGTTTAGCTGTTATACTGCTCTCACACTTAGAACAGTAAATTAAGTTACTAGCAGAGTCGTAATATAGCTCAGGGTGATTTCCAATCCAACTTCGCACTGTTCCTTCCATAGGCTTTTTCGACATCGCTAATCTCACTGTTCTCTCTCAAAAGAGGTGTATTAGCGAAGAACCTAAAATAAAACACGTGACTATTATTGGAAATGTTTTTTTTCTTCTATTTTACAGCTATTTTATAAAAAAATATCCCCAAAATTAGAAGATATTGATATTTTGCCACCATACAGGCAAAATGTAAAAAAAAAATGTTGACTCCCCATGACCATACCACTTTCTCACCTATTGGCAGGCAACCTGAACCTGTACTTAACAGCTCTCTTGTGGCCGGTTTTTCATCTGCTTGTTATTTTTGACTAGAGTTTAAACAAGTCGTTGACGAGAGCCGGGTATACAATTTTTGGCAAATAGCAAATGGTTGACAAGCACACGATATGACAAGCTGATTAAAAACCGGCCGTCAGTCTGCATGAACGCAAAATTTTAGTCAAAATATTAAAAATAAATAAAGTTTGATTTACCTTATATGTATAGATGGGAACAAAATATAATAATCCTTTTAGCAGCAAATCGTAATCCATAAATTCAAGCCAAGGTAGTCGTATTTAGAAGATCCAATAAACCAAAAAACGTGCAAGGGTCAAAAACAATATTCACAGAAACAAAACAGGTAGATGCGCACTCAACAGACCGAGGTACAGGAGTGAGGGTAACCTACTTCGGCAGCGGAGCAACGGGGAGGGGGGAAGGTATGTAGGGGCGGGTAGTGCGGTGGTTGCATGACCAAAGCCTGACCACCGGCGAGTTGTTTTTGAATTTCTAAGAATAGATAAATTTAACCATTTAGATAACACCGACGATAAAGATAAAAGATAAAATACTTTTCTTTACTAAATTAAATAATCGTCCAACTCCGTCCAAAATACTTTATATAATACTAAATAAAATACTATAGAGAAGAGTTGAAAACGACAATTTTATTATATTAACGACAATGGCCGGAATATTTTTCAATTATACTACACTTGAACATTAGAAATCTCAAGAAACGTGGTCGAGAGTGAGCGAGAAAGCAGATATTTACTTCAAAACGTGTAAAACTTCTTAGACAAAAATTGCGTTTGATAGCTTAAAGATCAACAAGTTAATTACAAAATTTTCTCCAAAAATAAAATTTTCAGACACTTTAATGGTTGTAACGACTCTGTGTTATGTTATGTCTAGTGGCAAACTTTAGGTTAACATAGACCAACTACCTACTTATTCCGAATAAAATTAAATTTTAATGTACCTAAGTAATGTCTCAAACTTGGTACTTGGTACCAGACTTGGTACCAGAAAAAATATTGTTGTAAGGAAGTCTCCGATTCTTTTCACTATTCCTTGAAATTTAGGTATATAAGCCCTACCTATTCCTATCACTGCTTATGAGAGATTAAGATATTGCATTTTCTATTACCTAATAATTTTAATGATTTTTAATTAATGAGTTTAGTGAATGCCGTGTTGGCCGAGTGGTATGTACCCCCGACTTTCAATCCGAAGGTCGTGGGTTCGATGTGCACCAATGGATTTTTCTTTATTGAAAAATGTATGTGCACACTTAACACGTGCTTTAACGGTGAAGGAAACATCGTGAGGAAACCCGCGGCTTAGTACGTATTGACCTGATCTTTCCTCTGACTAAGTTGAGAGGATGGTATAGGTGCTGGGCAAGCCTAATCCATCTAACAATGTCCCAGGCACTGCAGCGTCCCGTACAGCATGATTACCAGTTGCTGACGCTGTATAAATCATCTATAATAGATGCAAAAAGGCCTTACTTTTTTTAGTGAATTATTTATGAAAGATTTCAATTAATGATTTTAATTAATGTTATATTGGTGTTATTATGTTTAAATGAAATTTGTATTATGTTATGTAAACTGATTGACTTGTAAAACTGGTTGTATGAATAAATTATTGTATTGGAGTCATAAAATTATTGCAGGTATATCCTACCTCTATATACTTCAAATACTTTCTTGAATATTATCAGATATTTTTATTTCATATACATTCATATACATTTCATATTCCCTGAAACCTGACAACCTGATAGGCAATTTTTTTTCAAACTTTTTTCTGAAAGACTCGTTTATTTCATAGTCAGAATACAAAAGACATGAAATATATATATTGAAAATATATTTTGTATCAAAATCACTATTTCACCAGCAACCCGCAATCAATAACATAGTTGGAGCCGGTAATGCTAGTCGCCTTCGAGCTAGCAACGAATGCCACCAGATCAGCTATTTCCTCAGGCGCGCTTAACCTGTTCTGTGCAGTTCTCAATTTAACCATCTCCACAGTAAGGTTCTTATGGCCTGCGAATATCTCTGTTTGAACAGGCCCAGGGCTAATTGTGTTAACCCTGACTCCAACATCAGCTAACTCCAAAGCGGCTACACATCCAAATTGGGTGACGGCAGCTTTAGAAGCCGCGTATAAGGCGTAGTGGGGCGAACCTTTTATTCCGGAAATGCTGGACACATTGACTATGTTACCTTTCGTTTTGGCGAGGTGCGGAGCGGCCAAGTTGGTAAGGAGAACAACAGATTTTAGATTCGTGTTCATGACTTCATCGTACACAGTTAGCAGGTTTGGCTCGATGACCAGTTGCGCGTTCCCAAGTATCCCAGCGTTGTTGACGAGCACGTCGATTTTGCCGAACTCTTTGATGGTCTTTTCTATGATTTGCTTGATATTTTCGACTTTGCTGATGTCGGCTTTTAGGGGTAAATGTTTCTGGCCGAATTGGGTGCATTTTTTAGCGACTTCGTCCAGTTTTTCGGGACTCCTGCCGATAATGACTACGTTCGCGCCTTCTTTAGCGAAGAGCACTGATATTGCCGCACCGATACCGGCGCTCCCTCCAGTCACAATAACAACTTTATTTGCGAAACTCATTTCTTAAGCTAACCACAATGTTTCTTGTAGAATCACTGGTGGATAAACAGTTCAGTCTTTATATCTGCGCTCTTATCTTATTTAATTATGCAAGTAATGGTTATTGAAACCCTTATCAAGGTTCAGTTAAGGTTCCCTTAAGTGTTGTTAAGTGTCCTTAAGTGTTGAGTTGATTGCGTGTGCATTATAAGTACCCTACAGGGTTATTGGTAATTCGATGTGTGCCCGTTAGGAGGTGATAAGGTTGACCATTTGCGATATTTTGTACCCCCATAATATGCATTATGCAAAAGTGAATAAATGAATAGTTGTGTTAATAGCTTTTTTAAAATAAGTCAAATATGCAAAGAAATTGAAAAAACTACCAAAGTAGTTAAATTATTCCGCATCGATTTGCTGCGTTTATACCTAATTATTGTTTTGAGTTCTTCCCCAGATGACACAGGCGAGACGTCATAAACTAGGTTTTTATGTGACATAGAAATCGACCGGCGTTAAGTCCGGACTCCTTGCTGGCCACGGAATGGGTCCTCCTTGCCCTATCCAACGATTAGGAAAATTGCTGTCGAGCCATCGCCTAACATTGACACCAAAATGTGCAGGACATTCGTCTAGCTGGTATAACATGTTTTGCCTTGTAGCCAAATGCACGTCTTCAAGGAAACGAGCTCAGCACTATCGATTTAACCCCCATGTATGATGTTCTACGATATTCATTGGTTCAAAAGTTTAAACTCTTCTAAAACGTTAGTTAAAATAGGACTTCAGTAGGTTCGCAATTGCAGCCAAACTATTGGATCTAATACGACCCTATTTTTTTCCGGACCAAAACGGTAAAAAGAAACCCTTATAGTATCACTTTGTCTGTCTGTCTGTCACAAATGGATATCTGGAGAACTACTGATGCTATCGACTTAAAATTTGAAATGGTTAAAGATAACACTTTTTTACTAATATAGCATATATGAAAATGTTAAAAAATATTCTTATTATGATTGCAGGGGGGCGGATAGGGGAACTCAAAATTTAATGTTGAAATAACGGCCGTTCCGTTCCCCCCTTATCTCCGAAGTTTGCACAGATAAACCCGTGAAACTTTTATAGCTAAAAGAAGTGTACCTACCTATGTAATGTTTATAGGAAAATTATAGCGAACTCTCTAATTTGCATAGTTTTTTTGACAAGTAGTTTTTTTGGGTGGAAGGGGGTTTTAAAAAAAATTGTGAAGTTACTAGGTCATGTGGGGGGGGGGGGGTATCATAAGAAAGGTATTCATTTGCATATGAATAAGCACTTTTTAGTAGTGCTTTAAGCCGTATAGTGTTTGACTTACTTAGAAAACGTTGAAAAAAATAGCGTTCCCCCCTTATCTCCGAAGTTTGTAGAGATAAATTTACATAATAGATTTCAGACTTGCTATCGTCTTATCTCAAAGATCGACGACAAATCACAGAAATAACAAGACTGGAACTCAGTACAAAATGTGAAATCACCTACAAGTCATCAGTAAGAGAAGTCAATTATGGAGTACCCCAGGGGAGCGTACTAGGACCCTTACTTTTCATTATTTATGTAAATGACCTTCCAAATATAATAAATCAACCAATGACATTATTTGCTGATGATAGCACTGTGACGATTAGATGTAATGACCTTAATTCCTATAAATATGACATAAGCAATTCTTTAAAATCAATAATTTCGTGGCTTGACAATAATAATTTAAAAATCAATCTTAATAAAACGAACATTATGCACTTTAGTCAAAGAGCACTTTGGTGCTAAATTGGATTTGTCCAATTGACATAAATCTAAAATTTCAAGGTCATATTGTGAATCAATTGACATAAATTTTAGATTTATGTCAATTGGACAAATCCAATTTAGCACCAAAATCTAAAATTTCAAGGTCATATTGTGAATCAGGTTGACTCTACACGATTTTTAGGTATTTAAATTGATAAGAAACTTAACTGGAAAAGCCAAATTGACACACTTAGCAGGCGAATTAGTAGTTCAGCATATGCTTCGTATAAATTATCATTAACTGTCAACACAGAATCTTTACTCACAGTTTATTACGGAATAGTGGAATCCCTGCTTAGATTTGGGGTAATATTCTGGGGTAAATCTACAGATAGAGATCATATTTAAGGCACCAAAACGTTGCATCAGATCCATGTTTGGCATTCCTATGACTGATAGTTTTAAGACTTGGTTTATTGAGCATAAAATTCTTACACTTCCGTCTCTTTACATCCTTGAAATCGCATTGTTTGTAAGAAAAAACCCTCAGCTTTTTCAACGTATGACGGATGTTGATGTACGTAACAGACGAGACAATAATAGGCTTCGTAATTCCAACCGCAAAACAGCACTTTTACGAAAAAGTGTAGTCTGTATGGCCCCAAATATTTATATTAAAGTACCAAAGTCATATAAAAACAAAAATTACAATATAGTTAAATCTAAATTGAGGCAATTATTACTAAGCAAATGTTATTATGATATTCATGAATTTTTAGATGACAAGTTGGAATTATGAGTAAATATTTTATATGAATTTAATATCCCTATTTACATTTTTATTTCCTTTAAATTTTTTTCAAACTTTTTAATTTTTATTAATAAATTTGCATGCTAATTAAGGTAGAACATAATTGGAACTACATTAATTTTAAGACCTTTAAAACATTGTGTGTAAGCAAATAAATTAGCATTAAATAATTATTAATAATTCATCATCATCATCATTTCAGCCGTAGGACGTCCACTGCTGGACAAAGGCCTCCCTCATTGATCTCCAAGTACTGCGGTTGGAAGCCGTCTGCATCCACCGCCGACCAGCAGTTCTCACCAAGTCGTCTGCCCATCTTGTAGGTGGACGTCCTACGCTGCGCTTGCCGATCCGTGGCCTCCATTCGAGAACTTTGCGGCCCCATCGGCCATCTGTTCTGCGCGCTATATGGCCTGCCCATTGCCACTTCAACGTGCTAATCCGTTTGGCTATGTCGGTGACCCGAGTTCTTCTACGTATCTCCTCATTTCTGATTCGATCCCGTAGTGAAACCCCGAGCATAGCCCTCTCCATAGCTCGTTGAGCGACTCTGAGCTTGTTCAGAAGGCCAATAGTGAAGGACCACGTCTCGGTTCCATATGTCATCACTGGTAACACACACTGGTTGTAGACTTTCGTCTTAAGGCACTGAGGTATGTTGGACGAAAAGACGTTGCGAAGTTTCCCAAACGCTGCCCATCCGAGTTGGATTCGACGATTGACCTCTTTCTCGAAGTTGGACCTACCTTATTGGACTGTTTGTCCTAGGTATACGTACGCGTCAACAACTTCAAGAGCCGAGTTCTCAACCATAACTGGGGCAGGCACGACATGGACATTTGACATGATTTTCGTCTTGTCCATGTTCATTTTAAGGCCTACCCGCTGGGAGACTCGATTGAGGCCTTCGAGCATCGTGCTGAGCTCTTCCATCGACTTTGCCATGACCACAATATCGTCGGCAAATCGAAGATGAGTGATGTATTCGCTGTTAATATTGATGCCCAGCCCTTTCCATTCCAGGAGCTTGAAGGCATCTTCCAAAGCGGTCGTAAACAGTTTCGGAGAGATTACGTCTCCCTGTCTTACGCCTCTTTTTAAGGGAATCGCCTTCGAGCTCTGTTCTTGTACTCGGACTGACATAGTGGCGTTTGTATACAAACACTTCAACACTTCGATGTACCGATAGTCAATTCGGCATCGTTGGAGAGACTCAAGCACCGCCCATGTTTCGATCGAATCGAAGGCTTTCTCATAGTCCACAAACGCAAGACATAGCGGCAAGTTATACTCTTCGGTCTTCTGTATGACTTGCCGCAGCGTATGTATGTGGTCTATGGTACTGTAGCCTTTTCGGAACCCGGCTTGTTCGGGAGGCTGGAAGTCATCAAACCTGCGCTCGAGACGGTTTGCGATGACCCTTGAAAACAGCTTATAAACATAGCTCAACAGCGAGATGGGTCTGTAATTCTTAAGTAAGGTTTTGTCACCTTTCTTGAAGAACAGAACCACCACGCCCTTGTTCCATGCTTTTGGCGTCGTACCTTAAATCGTAATTAAATAGCTTCTGAAGGACTTTAAGTACTGGTGATCCACCCGCTTTCAGAAGCTCTGAAGTGATTCCGTCCTCACCCGGCGCCTTGTCGTTCTTAAGCTGTTTCAAGGCCATCCTGATCTCGTACAGGCTGATGTCCGGGATATCCTCGGTATAATGTCGGGTCAGTTTAGCTCTTGGGTCGTTGGCCGCACTGCAAACAGGTTTCGTGACCGAATCGTAGAGCCGTCCATAGAACCTTTCGACTTCCCTTAACACTTCTGCTTTACTTGACGTTATGCTGCCATCTTCCCTCTTCAGCTTCGTCATCTGGCTCTGCCCAATAGAACTATCTCTCGCGAACACTTTGGAGCCTTTATTCCGCTCTATCGTAGCTTAAGGTAATAATTATTAATTAGCAAATAAATATATCTTTATCTTTATAAACCCCTAAAACTTTTATTGCTAATAGGAGTATATGTAAAGATTACAGGAAAATTATAACGAACCCTCTAATTTGTATAGTTTTTTTAGAAATCATCGAAAGTGTAAAAAATCTAAGTTCATCATCATATATCATAAGTTCCGCTATCTGACAAGAGATGGCGCTGTCAAGGTTCTCCAACAAATATAAATCGCCTGTATGATGACTCGGTGCGCGAGTTCAACTCACTCTTGCCCGGTTTCATTTTCAAATATCATCAATATTGGGCCTTTTAATATTAAAATTATCAATTATCAGTCTTAGATCTGTAAAAATCCAAATAAAAAAAATATATATTTGCACTGATATTGACGCACCGATACCGGCGCTCCCTCCAGTCACAATTACAACTTTATTTGCGAAACTCATTTCAGCTACCTAACCACAATGTGTCTTGTAGAATCACTGGCGGATAAACAATCTTCAGTCTTTTATCTATAAGCAAATAGCCCCGAAAACCAGCACGGTCGTATAATGGCATATCCGCTAGCGTAATAAAATGGCTGCAAAATCATTTGCCAATTCCATCAGTGTTATGTGTAACCTTTGCGTACGTCAGGGAACTTACCCTTCCGCATTAAGATGAGTGAAGATCAGCCCTCTTTACAAAGGTAAGGGTAAAAAAAACTGACGCTAAATCACACCGTCCAATTTCATTAGTCCCAGTGATCAGCAAAATTTTAGAGGCTGGATTAAATAACAGACTGCTGAGTTTTATGGGTAACCGTGCGATTTTGTCTGAGCGGCAGTACACGCATCGACCGGCAGGGTGATTACGTATTTTGCGACAGGTTTTGCAATAGGCAATTGACAGCTATATTGCTGTCTAATGTAAATTTATGTATTACAGAACAGCAAGGAATTGACATTTGACAGCAATATTGCTGTCAATTGCCTGTTGCAAAACCTGTCGCGAGATACGTAATCACCCTGCGGGCCGCGCTACGGACCTACGGTGCGGGAGGTGGTGTGGCGTGTGCTGGGCGCGCGCGAGGCGGGGCAGCGCGTCGCGCTACTATACTGCGACCTGTCGCGCGCGTTCGACACCACCGACCACGCTCTCATCTATACTAATATTAGAAAGCTGAAGAGTTTGTTTGTTTGTTTGTTTGCTTGAACGCGCTAATCTCGGGAACTACTGGTCCGATTTGAAAAAAAATCAGTCTTTCAGTGTTAGATAGCCCATTTATCGAGGAAGGCTATAGACTATTATATCATTACGCTAAGACTAATAGGAGCAGAATACCAATGAAGAATGTTTCAAAATCGGGGTTATTTTTTTCCTTTTGAGAGCTTCCGCTGCGTGCGCTGCGTGAACGGTTAAAGTTTCGCAAAAATCATGTATGACAGAATTGTTCCTCCTTAAAAGATCTAAAAAAAAAGTCATCGACAGCATATATCTATCTCTTAAGGTTGGCTCACTATAACCTTTATAAGCTAACCAAATTTGTTCTAAAATAATGCATTTGGTATTTGCGAAGGTGTTTTTATAAACATGATATTTTTCAAACCTTATCCAAATAAATAAGTTATTCGTTACATACAAGAATTTAATTTAAAACAAAATTGCCTTTTACATTATTTGATTTCAATGAATATCTTAGGAGATATCACAGTTTTAAAATAACATTTCGCAGCAATATAATGATCTCTAAATCCGAGTGGCCTTCCCTCACATTCACTCAAATAAATAACTGGCACTCCAATTATGTTTCTAAGAAACCTTAAACCACCAAATTTATTCAACGGAACCAGACTTAATTTCTTCGCAATAACGTGATTGGTGCTACAGTTTTGACTGGTTCAGCAGTTGGGCAAATAGTGCTGATACCTCGCATCCCTACCAACGGATTTGCATTTTAACTTAAAAATAATTCGATTTCCGGGTGAAGGTATCTGTAGACGGTCTTAACCCGAGTTAGTGTAAGAAGATGGTTTGGCAGTTAAATGATGAACAAAACATTAAGGTTTACACTAATTTATTCGCGAAAAATGCTACAACTCATAAGGACCAGAGGAGCGTGCGGTATGCGTGGGGCTAGGATTGCGACTATACTCAAGTTCAGGGGCAGCCATGCAAGTCAGAGCTGCCCCCCCACCTGTGCATACCCCGCAAGCTCCTGTACATAATATTCGGTGCACTTCTATTCACTTTTTATGATCGCGTCGCTAACATTCCCCACCCTAGTGTGCCTAGCAACACTCTTCAGCCAACGGGATCCGTGCGACGCGAGCAGCTGAGCGGGTAAGTACACCATTCATTGTTTTTACCTTTACCATTCTGACCCTCTTATCTCTTCCAGGACACACTTCCTGGATCAAGCCCTTCGGCCATCTGTTCCTAGGTCCATTTGGGTCAACCACGTACACTAGATCTCCGACTTCCAGTGTTCTTTGGTCTCTATTCCACTTCCTCCTAGGTATCAGATCGGGAAGCACCTCCTTCACCCACCTGTTCCAGAACATGTCAGCTAGGCGCTGGGATATCCGCCATTGTTTTCTCAAGGTCAGGTCAGTATCATCAAACTTGCCTATCTGTGGCATATTGGAAGACGCTCCTAGAAGAAAGTGGTTAGGTGTTAGGCTTTCATTGCCACCTGGTTCCACGGACACGTGGGTCAGCGGCCGGCTATTTACCATGTTTTCAATTTCAGCCAGAAGGGTTTTCAGAACTTCGTCACGTGGAGCTCTTTCTTTAAGGACTACTTTCAACGAGGTCTTAACACTACGGATTAGCCGCTCCCAAGCCCCACCCCAGTGTGGGCTTGCAGGCGGTATAAAAGACCATCTAGTTCCATGGTTTTCTGCCTCGTTGACCAACCGTTCCTCATCTAGCTCCTGCATGGACCTTTTCAGTTCGGTATGTGCCCCTCGGAGATTCGTTCCGTTGTCAGAGAAGAGATGGTGTGGCCAACCACGGCGCGCGGCCATCCTACGCAGCGCCATGATGAATGAGTCGGTTGTCAGAGTGGACACTATCTCTATGTGTATTGCCCTTATTGTGAGCCAGGTGAACAGCACTCCGTACCTTGGTTCGTGACGTCTTCCCACCGTAACGTCCATTGGGCCGAACAGATCTACACCGCAGAACGAAAAGGGGCGCTGATGATGGGCCATTCTAGCATAAGGTAAGTCTCCAATTCTTGGAATTTCTGGTTTGCATTTTCTTATTCTACATATCATACATTTTGTTACGACACTCTTTATAGTAGGTCGTAGTTTTATCACCCAATATTTCTGCTTTATTTCATTAACTACCGTTTCTTGGTTTCCATGTGCATGCAGCACGTGGTAATGTTTCACCAGCAGACGTGTAACATAATTCTGTCCATCCATGATTACAGGTCTCTTCACGTCGGGGGACACCTCACGCGCGGCGTCGATCCGTCCGCCCACGCGCAGCACGCCGGCGCCATCAAGGTAAGGTGTTAAGGTAAGTAGCTTACTTGTGGTAGGTATCTCTTTACAGCTTCTCAGCAGCGCGATTTCCTCTCTAAATGACTGTGCTTGCGAGTATTTTATTAGCATTAACTCGGCTTTTTCCATAACGTCATCATTCAACTTGTAGGTAAATGTATGTACTTCGACCAAAACGGCGAGTTATGGCCATCAGACTCTTGTCAACAAAAGTAAGTACGCGCGAAGCTGATCTCAACAAGCGTAGCCATGTCGAAAACTTGGTTGGTTCCGGTACAGGTAAAACATTGTTTTCTTCACATACTACATTTATACATTCTAATAAATCTTCTTTGTTTACAGGTTCGATCACATCGCGCGGCCATTGGTCACAGGTACTTTGTAAGAATTTAGGTCCCAGGTACCATTCATTTTGCAAGGCTGAGCTGTCATAACATTCTCTCGTAGCTATGTCCGCTACGTTTAATTTTGTAGGTACGTATCGCCACTCGTGTATCTGTGTAAGATCGTCAATTTCTCCAAGTCGATTCGCTATATATGTTTTATACGTACGGCAATTATTTCTGATCCAATGCAGTACCGTTGTCGAATCACTCCAAAATACGCGCTGATCAGCGGACATTGTGTGTTCTTTTGTTATTGTGTTCGCTAATCTTGCCGCTAGCACAGCGGCCTGCAGCTCCAGGCGCGGTACAGTTATAGGTTTATTTCCCGCCACACGGCACTTACTTGCAATAAACGCCACGCGCGTTTTATTATCCGTATCTGTCCAGCGCCAATAAGCCACCGCGCAGAATGCTTTTGTCGATGCGTCACAGAATATATGCAGCTGTAGGTTTCTATAGCAAGTTATAGAAACATTATTATTCTTAGCAGGGAACGGTTGCGGGCCTCGGGACATAGCGCGTGTAGCGGTCGTAGCGCACCTCGTAGCGCTCTTGTGATCTGCTACGGGCGTAGCACTGTCTACGAAATCTGTAGGTTGCGGCTGCGATGGTAGGTAAGTCTCGTGCTCCGTCTCGCTTTCACTCGTAGTGGCCGCAGGATAGTATCTCGGTAATCTAATGTTATTGACGACCTCTGTGGCGCAGCGGGCGAAGATCCGCCTGCTACGCAAGAGGTTGCGGGTTCGAATCCCGCCTCGGAACAAATGTCTGTATGACCTGCAGATATTTGTTCAGGGTGTTCTGGATGTTTTCTATATATAATAAAAAATATCTATCTATGTAGTATATTGTATTAAGTATATCAGTCATCTAGTACCCATAACACAAGCTCTGCTTAGCTTGGGGCTAGATGATGCTGTGTGAATTGTCCAGCATTATTTATTTATTATTATTATTTATTTACAAAGCGTAATAAACATATCCATAAATGCCACTTTTTGTTAATTTCTTCGGGTACAGGTTCGTCCCAGCTGATATCTAGGCGCCAAGTTTCTTGTAGAATAATCTTACCGTTGATCGTGAGTGGAGATAAAAATCCGTAGACATCGAAGATGGACATGACGACGCGTAGCATTTCTCTCTTTGTAGGTATTTTTTCGCAATTAATAATACGTGCAGGAATTTTCTTAAAAGAAACATCAAACCTTAGTGTGTCGTCATCGGTGCACCATATTAGCCCAAGTGTTCTTTCGCCGTCACACTGCTGCCCCATTTTCAACCTTACAGCAGAAGCGCCGAGAGTCTCTTTCGGTATACTATCTACCACGGCTTTGTTATTGCTTATCCAGTTACGAATTTCGAACCCACCTTGCGAATGTATGTACGAAATATCTCTTATCTGCTGGACAGCCGATTGTTCGTCAGATAGACTTTGTATGTAGTCGTCCATGTAATGTTGCTTGTATATAGCTTCACAAGCGTTAGGCATATTTGACTCGAATCGTTGGGCGTTTTTATTTTTAATAAATTGGGCAATAAAGGGCGAACAGTTGGCACCAAATATTAAGGATTTCATTACATAGGTTTTTATCGGTTCATCTCGATTTTTAGCTGTGTATTCTAGTGAAGGGCATCCTCTATAAACAAATCTTAACGCATCTCGGTCTTCAGGGCGGATTTTAACCCTTAAAAACATATCTTTAATATCTCCCATTACGGCAATTTTATTTTCTCGGAAGCGTAACATAATACCGAATAGAGACATAAGTAAGTCGGGCCCTTTGTATAGATAGTCATTCAATGATAAATTTGAGGTTTGCGCTGCGGCATCAAACACTAATCTCAATTTATTTTTATTTGGATTGTCAACACCAAAATGCGGTAAGTACCAGGTTCTGTCTGTTGCCTCATCGTTAACCAATTCTTCAGCATAATCATTTTGTAGTAAATGCTGTATTCGCTCGTGGTACCTACGTGCATATTCGGGATTTTTCTTCATCTTGTGTTCTACTCCTCGCAGCCGGTTCAACGCAGTGGGTAGTGAGTCAGGCATTACGCAGTTGCTGTCTTTCCAGGGTAAGCCGACTTGCCACCTACCTTCGACCAGTGTAGCCGTTTGTTCCAAGTGATGCCAGGCACTTTGTTCCTCAGAGTTCTGCCGTGGATCACAAGCAGAAACCCCCATGGATTCCATTGAAAAGTAGCGCCGGACGTCGTCGTGGAGATCACGAAGATCGCAGTCATCCTCAGGTACGTGATAACGATTTTTAGATGACTCACCGCCGCTGATCAAAAGAGTGGAATGGTTCTTACGCACGGTGTAGGCGCGCACGTGCGGCACGACACCGTGGAGGCTCCAGCCTGCTGCTGTTCGGGTGGCGCAGGGCTGGCCCGCCTCGCCGACCAATACCTCCAGAGGTACCAGTAGTTGGTAATTGTCCTGTCCTATCAGCACTTCTGGCGTCTGGAGGCCAACACACAGCTCGTCACTTATTGCACGTAAGTACTTATATTGTTCACAGTTCACTAAAATTAAGTCTTGTTCAGGTAAGTTTAGTTCATTTACACTGCGCACTGTAATATTGTATTTATGTCCGTTCTTATTACACAAAGTTAAGTCCACTACTTCCGTATCACACCGTAAGTCTGTATTGTCCCACGCACCACGAACTCGCATGGAATGTTTGCGTCCGCGCAAACCCGCGCGCGCAGCAAGTTTCGCACTGATAAGAGATACGGTCGACCCGTCATCGAGTAGCGCGCTGGTACGAAACTTACCGTTAGGTCCATAAATGTCTATAGGCACTACCTTTAAAAACACTGAACTGTTCATCTTGATATTATTAACACTTTCGGCGGGATTATTCTCTGTCTCAGTTAAGGTCATGTCCGTGGGGGAAGATTGCACTGTGTTAATGTTATCTTGCCGCGAGCTAGGCACGTAATGCAGCAGGCGGTGATGCGCCGCCCCGCACCCCTCGACGTCACAGGCGGCCGCTGGGCAGGTTTGTCTATCATGTTGCGATAACAAGCATTTATAACAAATGCGCGCGCGCTTCACAAATAACCACCGGTTCTTACGTAATGATTTTTTAAACTTTTTACAGTCTGTTAATCTGTGTACCGATTCACGACAAAAACCGCACTTTTTAACACTTTGTGTTTCTTCCGTCTGCAACAAAACAGTACGACCGTGTCCAGAGTTATTTTCACTATTTTTACGTTTATTTTCCCATCGAATGTTCATTAAATTGGCACTGCACGTAGATACTTTCAGAGCTTCTTCACTTAGGAAATCGGATAGTATATCTAGTCGTTTTCTAGTACCTGCAGTTATGAGTGGGTAACTGTAATCTGCCCACTTAGACAGTAGCACTGTAGGTAATTTAGATAGTACTATGTTCACGACACTAAGTCCCTGTAGGTACTCATCACACTTGAGTTCACGCACAGCTGCCACATAGTTCATTATTTTCACAGAAAACGGCACTATGTCTTTGTGATATTCTTGAGCTAAAGGATTTAATTTCTTTACTTCTAGTAGAATTCTGTTGATAATTATTTCTGGGTTGCCAAATTGTAGCTTCAGCGTAGACATAATGATATCAGGAGACGTTGTGCTGACCAATAAAGCTGACACCGCTTCTTTCGCTGAGCCACGTAGACATTTTCGTAATCTCCACAAGTTCTCTTTCTCACTAAATTTACAAACGTTTGTGGATTCATCATATGCGGCTTTGAATGAAAGCCATTCCATTGGGTCACCAAAAAACCAGGGTAGTTCTTTTGGTGTACTTAAACGGCTAAGTAGATTGGCATTATGGCTGGTGGAGGCGGTGGACACAACCAAGTCCCTCAGCGCGCTGGCCAACTGTTGAACTGGACCGTTAGTGCCATCATCATTCGACGGCGGAAACATCGAGCCTCGTATGATACCATCCTGGGCGACCTTCTGTTTCTCCAGTTCATGCTGGCTTTGCTCCAACCACTTCTCAATATCCTTGCCATCACTTCGACTAGCATCTTCAGATGCAGGTGGACTGTATTGTTCGTCGATAGCTGCCAAATCAGCTGCCAACTTTGAGTCGATTAAATCCATTTGAATCCTAGCTTTGGCTTTCGCAGCTTCGAGTTCCAGCTTTTTCTTCTGTGCCAGGGCAGATGATGTAGAAGACCTTTTGGTGTGTGAAGTTTTCGATTTTTTTGAAGACGCGGAGGGTACCACTGGCGGCGGTACGAGAAGTGGATCCATGGGTTCAACTTTAGCACTTCCCCCACTAGTTCCGGGTTTTTCATTATTATCGATCACTTTTAAGTATTTATTATCACTTTTTACCAATTCTAAATGAGTCTGCGATTTGGCTTTTTGTCCATCATTTTTCGCGGAACTGCGGGTACTTACCATCTTCTTACTTGGCGGCGTGTGGTACATAGATCCGACTCGAAGACCAATGAAGACGGTCTTAACTCGAGTTAGTGTAAGAAGATGGTTTGGCAGTTAAATGATGAACAAATGTTAAGGTTTACACTAATTTATTCGCGAAAAATGCTACAACTCATAAGGACCAGAGGAGCGTGCGGTATGCGTGGGGCTAGGATTGCGACTATACTCAAGTTCAGGGGCAGCCATGCAAGTCAGAGCTGCCCCCCCACCTGTGCATACCCCGCAAGCTCCTGTACATAATATTCGGTGCACTTCTATTCACTTTTTATGATCGCGTCGCTAACAGTATCGTTTGCGGTAAGAATTATTAAGACCCAGGGGCAAACAGGACACATACAAAGCACGTAGGAATAGGTTTACGACAAGAGTGTTTTTCGCACGGGCAACTTGCCATATCGAGATCTGGTTCTGGTGAAAATCAATATCTACTTCTGCCGGAAGAAAACAAATCTATTTAAAAATAGTTTCACCTTCTACGTAAACGAAGTCTTATCGTCTCGTCACTCCGCCGCACAAACTGACAAAATCAGAAAAATCTGCATAGTACATTTTAGGCCTTTCTATATACCTACAAGAGACTACCGGAACAAATTCGTAAAGCAGCTTCCATTCCTTCCTTTAAAAATAAATGAAAAATGTGGTTATTGGTATAAGTATATATATATTATATTGGGAGTATTTTAGAGTTTAAATGAATTTAACGAATTACCTGAACTGTTAGGCTTCCCACCCATAGCAACCTAAGCATATTGACTTAGATATTGCATTTTCTATTACCTAATAATTTTAATGATTTTTAATTAAAGAGTTTAGTGAATGATTTATGAAAGGTTTCAATTAATAATTTCAATAATGTTATATTGATGTTATTATGTTTAAATGAAATTTGTAGTATGTTATGTGAACTGATTGACTTGTAAAACTGGTTTTATGAATAAATTATTGTATAAAATATTGTATTGGAGTCATAAAATGATTGTAGGTAAGTAATTCAAGTACTTTCTTGAATATTATCAGATATTTTTATTTCCTAAACATATTCGACAACCTGATACCTAAGCATTTTTTTCATTTTTTACATTTTTCTAAAAGACTCTTTTATTTCATAGACAGAATACAAAAGACATGAAATATATATATATATTGAAAATATATTTTGTATCAAAATCACTTTTTCACCAGCACCCCACAATCAATAACATAGTTGGAGCCGGTAATGCTAGTCGCCTTATCACTAGCAACGAATGCCACCAGATCAGCTATTTCCTCAGGCGCGCTTAACCTGTTCTGTGCAGTTTTCGATTTAATCATCTCCACAGTAAGGTTCTTATGGCCTGCGAATATCTCTGTTTGAACAGGCCCAGGGCTAATTGTGTTAACTCTGACTCCAACATCAGCTAACTCCAAAGCGGCTACACATCCAAATTGGGTGACGGCAGCTTTAGAAGCCGCGTATAAGGCGTAGTTGGGCGTACCTCTTATACCGCCAATGCTGGACACATTGACTATGTTACCTTTCGTTTTGGCGAGGTGCGGCGCGGCCAAGTTGGTAAGGAGAACAACAGCTTTTAGATTCGTGTTCATGACTTCATCGTACACAGTTAGCAGGTTTGGTTCGATGACCAGCTGCGCGTTCCCAAGTATCCCAGCGTTGTTGACGAGCACGTCGATTTTTCCGAACTCTTTGATGGTCTTTTCTATGATTTGCTTGATATTTTCGACTTTGCTGATGTCGGCTTTTAGGGGTAAATGTTTCTGGCCGAACTGAGTGCATTTTTTAGCGACTTCGTCCAGTTTTTCGGGTCTCCTGCCGACAATGACTACGTTCGCGCCTTCTTTCGCGAAGAGCACTGATATTGCCGCACCGATACCGGCGCTCCCTCCAGTCACTATAACAACTTTATTTGCGAAACTCATTTCTTAAGCTAACCACAATGTTTCTTGTAGAATCACTGTTGGATAAACAATTCAGTCTTTATAACTGCGCTCTTATCTTATTTATGTGCAAGTAATGGTTATTGAAACTGTTCCCTTATCACTGAGTAAAGTGTTGAGTTGATTGCGGGTGTACATTTATCATATCGTCGGGGACAGTGCAGAACCGCATATCCAACAAGTACCTAGATACAATACTGGGTAGTAGTAATAGGTAAGTATTACATTTGCCATTAGCTTCACTTAAATTACTAGACCTGACGACCTAGGCAAGAATGTCAAGTCAAACTACAAGTGATATCGAAAGCGCGGAATGGTTTTTGGCAAATTCCGAGAAAACGATACCGCGGAACATTTTTTTAAGTGCGTTACTGAATGGTCAAGTGGTAATCTACTCTTCGTTTATGAAGGTCGACATGATTTTATTGTCTGTTTCGTTAAAGTTTCTGAGTATTTTCTACCCATTTTGTAACTAATAAGGTAAGATAGGTATGTACTTAGCATGTGCATTATAAGTACAGGGTTATTGGTAGGTAATTCGATGTATTCCCGTTAGGAGGTTACGTTTCTCGTCATAATAAATGTTAGCATCATCATCATTTCAGCCGTAAAACGTCCACTACTGAACTAAGGCCTCCCTCATGGATCTCCATGAGGGGTAGTTGCCATACTCACCACGCTTGGCAGGCGGGTTGGTGAGCGCAGTACGGGATGTTGATATACGGAAAGACGCTGCTGCCCATCTTCCGGAGGTGTCCCTTAGCAGGCTCTTACTGCATCCACGGGTAGGAGAGGAAGGGTAACATTCTACTGCCGGTACCCCACGGCAAATGTTAGCGTTATTATTATTTAAAACTATTGATAACATTGGATGACATTTGTCGTTAGAGGCACATTGAATATGAACGTTAGACTTGAAAGGTCCCGTCTGATGAAATCTACGCTCCGACCCTTTCGCGCACATATGCAAAATCTCGAACTTTCAAATCGCTTTGATTGTCTAGGTCTAGAAGAACATGCCAAACATGACAGGACGAGATCAATAACAGCTTCGTAGAAACTGTCCATACGGTGGGGTCTCAGTTCTTCAAGACGCCCCGTACAAATAGACCTTAGAATCTCTGATGACACTCTTAACCTCATGGCTGAACGACGCTCATTACGACTGTAGTCTCCCGATGATGCTAAGTCACATAGACAGCTTAATAGACAAGTTTGGAAATCCTTGCGGCACGATATTCGTACCTTTAATACAGTTCGTATTAAAGATACGATAGAGCGGAACAAAGGCTCCAAAGTGTTCGCGAGAGATATGTCTATTGGGCAAAGCCAGATGACGAAGCTGAAGAGGGAAGATGGCAGCATAGCGTCTAGTAAAGCAGAAGTGTTAAGGGAAGTCGAAAGGAAAGTCTATGGACAGCTCTACGATTCGGTCACTAAACCTGTTTGCAGTGCGGTAGAAGACCCTAGAGCCAAGCTGACCCGACACTATACCGAAGATATCCCGGACATCAGCCTGTAAGAGATCTGCAGGAATGGCCCTGAAACAGTTTAAGAACGACAAGGCGCCGGGGGAGGACGGAATCACGTCAGAGCTTCTGAAAGCGGGTGGATAACCGATACCTAAAGTCCTTCAGAAGCTCTTCAACACCATCTTACTCGAAGGTATTACGCCAAAATCATGGCACAAAAGCGTCGTGGTATTGTTCTTCAAGAAAGGTGACAACACCTTGCTTAAGAACTACAGACCGATCTCGCTTTTGAGCCATGTTTATAAGCTGTTCTCAAGGGTCATCGCAAATCTTCTCGATCGCAGGTTTGATGACTTTCAGCGTCCCAAACAAGCCGGATTTCGAAAAGGCTATACTTAGTACCATAGACCATATTCATACTGCGGCAAGTGATACAGAAGACCGAAGAGTATTTGCCGCTATGTCTCGCGTTTGTGGACTATGAGAAAGCCTTCGATTCGATCGAAACATGGGCGGTGCTCGAGTCTCTCCAGCGATGCCGAATTGACTATCGGTATATCGAAGTGTTGAAGTCTTTGTACAGAAACGCCACTATGTCAGTCCGAGTACAGGAACAGAGTTCAAAGGATATTCCCTTAAAAAGAGGCGTAAGACAGGGAGACGTTATTTCTCCGAAACTGTTTACGACCGCTTTGGAAGATGCCTTCAAGCTCTTGGAATGGAAAGGACTAGGCATCAACATTAACGGCGAATACATGACTCACCTTCGGTTTGCCGACGATATTGTGGTCATGGCAAAGTCGATGGAGGAAGTAGGCACGATGCTCGAAGGCCTCAATCGAGTCTCCCAACGAGTAGGTCTTAAAATGAACATGGACAAGACGAAGATTATGTCGAATGTACATGTTTTGCCTGCCCCAGTTATGGTTGAGAACTTGGATCTCGAAGTTGTCGACGCGTATGTATACCTAGGACAAACAGTCCAATGTCCAGGTAGGTCCAACTTCGAGAAAGAGGTCAATCGACGAATCCAACTCGGATGGGCAGCGTTTGGGAAACTACGCAACGTCTTTTCGTCCAAAATTCCTCAGTGCCTTAAGACGAAAGTCTACAATCAGTGTGTGTTATCAGTGATGACATATGGAACCGAGACGTGGTCATTCACGGCTATGCTCGGTGTTTCTTTACGGGATCGAATCAGAAATGAGGAGATACCGACATAGCCAAGCGGATTAGCACGTTGAAGTGGCAATGGGCAGGCCATGTAGCTCGCAGAACAGATGGCCGATAGGGCCGAAAAGTTCTCGAGTGGAGGCCACGGACCGGCAAACGCAGCGTAGGACGTCCACCAACAAGATGGGTTGACGACCTGGTGAAGACCGCAGGTCGACGGTGGATGCAGATCGCTTCCAACCGCAATAACTAGAAATCCATGAGGGAGGCCTATGTCCAACAGTGGACGTCCTAGGACTGAAATGATGAATGATGAGGCTGAGTCAGACGCGATTCGGGTAGAAAATGTATTTCCCATCTTTTAATGTTTATCTGCCTGTTTAAGTTAAGTACTACTTATATGTATATTACATGATAGACGTGATGTGATGTGCTAATAAAGATAGGTAAACAATATCACTTCACAGATAAGTACAATAGTCCATTATAGCAAAACTCTTGTTAATCCTCTTTGTGTTCATTTTACCGTACTGGCCACTTACATATATATATTATACTTACAGAAAAATAATGATAGTTTTGACGTCTTAATAAAAAGAGTAATGTTGTGTTTATGTCATGCGGCTGAAAAAACCTTCATTGAAAAAACTGCAAGACTAACGAAAATAAGTTATTGTTTTTAGCAAATAAAAAAAATACCTGGAATGTCGGCTTCCGATGTACCTAACTTTGTATCATCAAACAAAGTGGGAATTCGTTTTGGAGATGTACGAAGAGGAGTAAGTGCAGTGCATGTATTAAGGCAGTTTTACACAGGGTCAGTAACTGACGTCAGTCGACTGCCGAGTCAGTGCTGACCTGGCACTGCCATCGTATAAATTGATTTCAAGTCAGTACAGTACTGTGGCGTCAGCACTGACATCAATATTCCCGCTTCATATTTTCGGCGTCAGTCCGCTCCCCCCGCCACCCGCGCCAGCGCAACTGACGCCGTGTGAAATGTCGAGGTCAGTCGCTGCCACTGTATTGTACGGGGACCACGCTGCGGCTGTTACAGCTTAGTACCTACTTTTGTCTGGATTATTATAATGATTTATATGTGATTGTTTCTTTTTTGATACTTTGGTACTTTTTCAATAAATAGCTTATGACAAACAATGAAAATATCTAGTTTTAATTCCGCTAATGCTGAGATGCATATGCACCGCCCTCCCGCCCAGCCGCCGACCAGTCAACATCTCGGCGTTTAACCTGAAGATGCCTCGCGGAGAGGCGAAACACGTCGTCGTGTGGGTTTGGGTATGCATGTTGCACTAACAGCCTGGTTCCCCCTGCATGTGCATAATTAGCGGGCGGGAGGGCGGTGCATATGCATCTCAGCATTAGCGGAATTAAAACTAGATATTTTCATTGTTTGTCATAATAATATGGATTTCCGCAAAGTAACGCCTGATTCTATTAATTATAATAAATAGCTTACCCTTAATCTGTGTTTTCAATGACTCATATATTGCCCAACAAACTTCCGGTATTAAATTAGAAATAGATGGAATCGATACACGATAAAAGTGACTGAGATTTCAAAACGACATGCCAGAAGCCAAAAATGTCAGCGTAATTTCGAGTTTCACTTTGGCTAGCAAGGCGTCTCTCATAAATGTGTACGCTGGACGCGTATGGATAATATGGACGCTGAATGGAGCTTGATAACAACATAAGCAATTCGTCGAAGTTGTTTGACGTCATTCTCAAAGCCAGTTTATATTCCCAAGGATCTTCAATTCTCAACTGGTTTAGCAACATAGCAGAACCTCCATTTTTATCTCTGTCATCTATCCATTTTCTCACCCAAATTCTTTTCTGTTTGGATAATTCTTCTCCTAACATACCAGTTACTTCTTGCATAATGATGCATGACAAACGTAAATTTTCTTAACAAATTATTTAGTTTTATTTTTTGCTGTTTTCGAGAATTCATTTTTCCGCACTGACTTTACAAACGTGTGTACACTGAAAGAAATATCCTCGACTACTGACGAAATACTGACTGCGTCTAAATAACACGAGTCAGTTTTCGGCGCCAACACTGACGACAGTTACTGACCCTGTGTAAATCGAGTAAAAATGTCGAAATTATAGTTCGTAAGAAACCGTCACTACATTCATGCGAGCCCAATATGGTACAGATGTACGGAGAACATGTTCTTGAAAACGCTAAAGCTTATGTGTGTCAAAACATGTTCGGATTAAAGAAAAACTATGAGAAAGCCGTGACGGATTTTATAGTTGAATACCCATCTGTTGATGTGCAATTTCTGCCATATGAGTCAGTGAGAGAGAATCTACGTAGAACACCACTCACGTAGGTACTTGGATGTGGTGAAAACAGAATTTGCGACATCCATCGATGTTTCATTGCCAGATATGATTATGGAAGGTTTTCTTGTAAGTGAATATGAAATGGATTCTGAGAAAAAAAAATAATGTTCTGCAATCGATCGTCTCAAAAAGTCCACCAGTTAAATGCCCACCAAAAGAAAATGGTGTTTGGAAATGGAACTTTCAAAGTGCCTAGTGCCGAAACCCTTCTACCAGTTATTTACATAGCATGTTGACTTAAACAGCTGCATATATTCCAGTAATGTCAAACCTGCAATTTATGCGTTATTGCCAGATAAGACTACAAGTACGTACCTAGCATTATTTACAATTCTGCGTGATGTGCTGAAGGTTAATATTAAAATTTACAAATGTGACTATGAAACGGCTCAGATAACGGCATATAAAACGGTTTACTCGAACGGAAAGTTTCGGGATGCTATTTCCATTTTTGTAAGGTGGTTTGCGATAATGCTGATAAGAAAGGGTTGACTTCAACACTTTGCGGTAAAGAAATAACCTCACTAATACTGAACTTGCCTTTCTTGCCATTTAACATAATTAGACAGGCATGTCAAGAACGGACCGAAATGCGATGAATTTAATTCGTTTATTGTTTACTAGCTTCTGCCCGCGACTTCGTCCGCGTGGAATAGTTTCTTTGGGCTAACGCTAACTCTTACCCACGACTTCGTTTACGTAGAAGGTGAAAATATAATATTTTTAAATAATACCTACGTTAAGCGTAATTTTAGGTAGGTAGGTACCTACATCACGCTTTCATCAGTAAGAGTGGAACTTTAAAACATTAGGTAAAAGTACTGGGTCTTATAATCTTATATCATTTAGATTGTAGGTTATTCTAATAATTCATAACTATGTTATTTTATAGTACTTCTGCGTACACTATATTTTCAATTTATCTATTCAATTCACAAAGTATTATATTTGTTTATATAAAAAAAAGTATATTTACAATCACAAAACTAAATGGAAACACAAAGTAGGCAAATTTAATTAAAATGCTGGAGGCGGGCAGCCCTATCGCATGTTTACGTACCGCGCGGCTGTAGGTATTTATTTCAAAAATACGGCCGAGTCAAACTACTGTATACATTACTATTCTGTGCTACGACGACGTATGATTTGAAGGTTTGCGTTATATTGAATTATTTTCCCTCGTTGAATAGTAAACAAACTAAGTGTAGGTGTTATAATTTCGGTGATGAACTGATTACCTATCCGTTTCTTTGTCTAAAATGAGTATTAACTTATCACTATGATTGATTACTGAGCATAAAGTTCGTATAAATGTCTATCTAATTACCTCCTCAAGTTTAAAGCGTAGCTAGTTATGTAGTACTATATTAATTCTGTGGTGTAGGTAATTAGATTTTATCTGTATGTAATTTAACAGTCAGTTGAATAAAAAATCGTATACAAATCAGATCAATAGCTATGGCGTAATGTGATTCTAGACAGAGTTTTAATGTTGTAGATAGGTAGCTCTGTATAGGTTCCTGTGGGAATGAGATATTTTCCCGAAGTAAAAAGTAGTCTGAATTTTGGTACCTTCCTACCCTATAAGTTAAGTAGTGTGATGGTATGTCGCTAAGTTTCGATCCAAGTAAAACTGTTAAATAAAGACAGATGCATCAAAATTTTATAATAAATTCCCTAAATTATGGCGCCTACCGACCCTCTAAGTTAGAAAAGTGATCAAATACTAACTTTAAGTCTTAGTAACACTCATTTAAAAAAAAAACATCAAAATCATTTCAGTAGCTATGGCGTCATTCGCTTCTTGACACGATCACGCTAGATTTCCGCGGGAATGAGGTATTTTCCCGCCGTAAGAAGTAGCCTGTGTCCGTGCCTAGGATCCTATCTTTATATTAACCAAGTCTTATAAAAATCCGTTCAGACGTTAAGGCGTGAATGAGGTAAACTTTTAAACCAAACTATTAAAAATCACTAACTTAATTAGTTTTCTGCCTACTGCCTACGCCTTAAGTACGATAGCATGAATATTAATAGCCCATATCCTTTTCTAGGTTACTATCTATCACCTGACTAAATTTCATCAAAATCCGTTCAGCCGTTTAGGCATGATAGAGCAAAACTCCCACCAAAAACCATAAAAAAATCACTAACTCAATTCAGTTTTCTGCCTACTTCCTACCCCCTAAGTACTATGACGTGATCATTTTGATCTTATATCCGTTTTTAGGTAACCATCTATTACCTTACTAAATTTCATCAAGATCTGTTCAGCCTTTTATACGTGAAAGAGCAAAAGTCCCAACAAAAACGACTAAAAATCACTAACTCAATTTAGTTATCTGCCTACTACCTACCCCCTAAGAACGATGGCGTGATTATTTATAGCCTATGACCATTTCTAGGTTATCATCTATCACCATACCAAATTTCATCAAAATCCGTTCAGCCGTTTAGGCGTGAAAGAGGAACAGACAGACAGACAGACAGACAGACAGAGTTACTTTCGCATTTATAATATTAGTATGGATTTTGAAAAACAATGGCTAAGAAATACTGCTTTGATTTCTTGTTGTAAAGAACTACACAGGACTACGAATAGGTACTTTAGAAAGCATGGCATCGCCGTTTGGGGGGTCCGCATGAACAAAAATCCAACTCTAATTGAGTTTCTATTCGAGCTAAAAAAAGAAGCAGGATATCAAAGAATGTCGATGACAGGTACCTTTTTGAAACTGGAGAACAAGAAAAAGAAAAATATTCTTTTTAATAGAAGATGCTGCAGAGAGTTAACAAAATTAATAAAAAAAGAAATTGCTCTAATCGATTTTTTAAAAGCTATATATGACATAAAAAAGAGTTGAAATGAACTTATTTTAATATCGTGAAGATTCTTTTTAAGTTATTTAATTGACGGAGTGACTTTTATTTATTATTATTTTAATTTGCTGTCCATATGAATTAATACATCTATAATTTATGACATACATTTTTATTTTTGACCTCGCCTGTAGGTACATTCAAAAATAAAAGACAACAGTAAGCAAAATGTGTTCTAGGTTTTTTCGGTACTAGTCAATTAGTTTTAGTAGATTTGAGTGTTCGACTCATTAATTATGCAGCAGTCACTTTAAGCTCTAGGCAAACATCAAATGTAGTCAAATTGTGCTCTAGACAGTCCAAGACCAACCCCGATCAACGATACGGCGCCGGCGCGGCGTTCTTCGGAGAAAAGATATTTGTAAATCTGTTTATACATATATTCTTCTTAACAAAAAATTAGAATTAAAGTGTCTGTTTGTAATGTCAAAATAACTGGTTTTTTCTTTAACCAACATTCAGTTTTGAATTATTTTGTCCGTTACTTACGCAATTGCGTAATCAAACTTGCGTGGACACAATAATAAACACTGCTTATACTTCCAAACACTACTAATACTTATAAACACTGCTGGTTTGGTTATAAAAGTTCACAATGTGTTATCTAGTCATCGGGTTTAATATGGATTTTACTCTTCATGAATATTATGTAGTTTTCTTTGAAAGCGAGGCTCGTTCGGCAGCAATATATCTTTGTACATGAAAAAAAAATATTTAGCTGCAGTGATTTATAGTTTACAAGTGTTATATTATACATATAACTAGCTGCTGCTAGCAGATTTGCCCGTGTTTTTAATTATTTTGCGCGGAACCCTTATTATATTTGTAGCTTGTGCTAGAAGGCTATGTTACTGCTTATATGACGGAACTTTCATTGGCCGATAGCCAGTGACCCGTCAAAATAGGTCCAGTCGTTTCGTTGATTAGCGGGAACAAACCGACGGACAAAATAATTCAAAACTGAATTTTGGTTTCAGAAAAAACCAGTTATTTTGACATTACAAACAGACACTTTAATTCTAATTATTTGTTAAGAAGAATATTTGAACAGAATTACAAATATCTTTTCTTGCGTATTTCTTAATATCTCGTGTTAACGGATTACGATTAACGTTAACTTGCGTTAAATCTTCCGAAACATAACGCGTTAATTTATTACGAAGTTAACTTTTTCCGACAGTATTGCAGTTGTAATAGGTAGAGGTTACCGCTTAACACCAGGTGGGCCTTCGGCTTGTCTCGTCATTTAGTCGTATGAACAAAATTGTTTCGACATTAAAAACCAAATCCAAAACTTTAAAACACGTATAAATAATAAAAAAAACCTTTGACACAAACAATTCTTATTCATTCTATTCCAGACCCTGAAAGGCCCACTAGCGCTCACACTGCTAGCTGAAATAAATAAAACTAAACATATATTTTACAAGTTTATTTAATTACCTGTTAATACGCTAGTTTTCAAAACGCTTTTTAAGGATCACATATGCATTTGTTTGTTGTGTATATACAAATGTAAGTCGTATAATAGTTGTATTGGCCAATAATAGGTTAATAAATAATAAGTTGGTTAGATAATGGACATTTGTCTAACAATCACACCGTCCTGATTTACAAAAGTATTTTAAAACGCCACTAGGCTAGTCATAATACAATGGAAACATGTCAGTCACTTTAGTAACATGTTACATATACACACACCCCTTTAGTAATAAACGCTGATTGAACTAATCAGCACTTAATTAGCCGTTTTCAGTAAAAAAGTAACGAGTGTTTTCTACTAAACCCAACAGATGGAGCTGGCAAGCGGAGAGAGCTTAGAATAATGACTTAATAGAAGTAAAGCTAAAATACAATTCTGTCCGAGCCTTACTTCTAGTTTGTTAGAAGTAATATTTATAGCTAACTTCACGTTTATTATTGCTTTATACGTCATAAATAGAACCAAATTTAGAACCATTTGACTGTTTATTTACGCCATCCTTGTAAATTCCAAAGAGTATGACTATATGCATCTCTTTCAAACTCGGTTATAATGCCATAAGTAGAGTACAGAATGATTGATTTTCGTTGCTATTTTAGCCTGGTTTTATTATGTTATTATTCTAAGGGGGAGAGCCAGTTTGTGATTAATCACAATTACTGCCAGTCATTGTCAAGTTGTGTTTCTACCAGTAAAAGAAAACTTGGTCTGAAATGAAAAAAATATTGAAATAACATGTCAAAATGCACAACTTTGCGTTTGCAGCAATGTCATAAAGTTTTGCGCGAACTATACTCATTTACAATGTTGATATAAGTACACCATTTCCTTATCGTTAGATAATATTGTTCATTGCGAGTATATATTAATCATAATGGTACTTGATGTCATGGAGCATTAGGCTTTGTCTCTTAGGTTTTATTCTAATAGTTGATCTCTCATTCTTATTATTACGAGCCATTTGGGTCCCACTGCTGCCCAAAGGCCTCTCCCAAATCCCTCTATGCATCCCGATCCTGAGCCACTTCTCCCGTCATCATCGTCATTCGTCCCGCCATCTGCGCTTTGGTCTGCCGCGTCGCCTTCGTCGGGTCAGGCCGCCACTCTAGCCCACATCTCACTTATAATACTATTGAATATTAACAGATTAATTGCTGCAGTCGACTCTTCTTTTGTTATACGTTTTTCTTTATAAATTTGTGTTGTTTTATTTTGTATATTGATGCATCAAAAGACCCTTAATATAAAAAAAAACTTTATTAAGTGCGCTTTATAACGTATTTTTTGAATTTTGAATTTTATCGCTACATAGCCTGATTCACTATCAAATTAATCACTAAATCTCTTCTTATAATATCAGTCCTCAGAATCCGACCGCCGGGACTTTTCCTTCAGCTTGTCATACTCATTCTTCACAATCATATCAGCTTTGATCTTCTCCATATCACTGAGGAGGCTGCTGACTTCGATACTCTCGAGTTTCTTCGGCGACAGAGACGCCGCGTCGCTGTCGAGTCCGGAATCGTCGTCCGATTTGTCGTCCGGTAGATCCCCGTCATTGTCCGACGCATGCACGTCTGCGTCTGAGCTCTCGCTGTCGTGAGCGGCGCCGATGCGGTACGCCTTGGGCACTTTGTCGTAGTTGATCGGCATACATATGTTGCCCCCCTTGCGTGCTTCGGTGCGCTTCCTCTTGCTTGTGCTCTTGGCGATCACGCGCTTCTGGTGATCTAGTTGAGGGAAGAGCTCTGCGGAAAACATGACTATTAGACATAGACATTCGTTTATTAGCTACAGAGCACACAAACAATATAATTAATTACAATCAATCTTAGGTAATAAAAATTATATACTAGAAATAAAAACAATTACAAACACCTTTTTCGACAAAAACCAAAGACCACAAATATTTATTATCCATGTGCTACAGTAGCAAATGGGTCCCGACTCAGCATTTTGTCTACCGTGTTAGCAGTAAACGCTGGTATTCTGCCGTTACCTATTAGCTATTAAATAACACCCCTCTTTTTTGTTGGGCGCGAAAAAGGAAACATTGTTTTCTCTCTCTCAGCCATAGGACTGCAGTCCATGTCCGCTGGATATATGTAGGCCTATCTCGTAAATCTCAAAGATCATGATGGGTTTGTTGCCATACTCGCCGCACTTGGCAGGCGAGTTGGCGAGCGCAGTACGGGATGTTGATACATGTAAAGACGCTGCTACCGAAGACACCCCTTGGATTTGAGATTCTCACTGCATCCGCGGGCAAGAGAGGATGGGCAACATTCTAAGCCGGTACCCACGGCGGAGGACTCAATGGGTGCAGTTTGCGCATGCAGAAAAGAATGGCGAGATAAAAAAGACCACATTAACCCAGCAGTGGGTTAGTGCGGGATCTCAGTGGTCACATTAACCTGAGTCAAATGGGCTGAGTCGATAGCGCTGATGAACTCACCGTGTGCACAACTCAATGCCATTTCAGCGGCATGCATTTCAGCCTCCTGGATGGAATGACCTTTAGCCGACGCCAGTCTCGTGCCCCTGAAGTAAACTCCAACCGTGTAGACGCGCGTGTTCGTCGGACCCAGGCACTCTATCACCCTGGAAGGAAATGTTAGGTTTATAGTATCGATGATTAAATAAATCATGCTAGACATTACACACATCACCATCTAGCCCCAAAGTAAGCAGTGTGTATTATGGGCACAAGGTGATTAATAGAACACTTAAATCTATTTTGTAAATACATACAATTGGCGCGAAATCGTGAAGAGTGGAGGGAATTGGGGCAGGCCTTTGCCTAAAAAATAGGACGATACAGGCCAACAGTTACAGTAACAGTATTAATTATCAAGCATAGAAAAAAAGCCATATTACTATCCGATCGTTTTCTTCTACTTACTTGTGATGTATTATGTACGTATTTACAAAAAAATATTTAAGTATAGATTATAAAATTAGTAATATGAAATTTAAGAAACAACAGATGATAACTGGCCATTTATAAAATTCAAAATAAGCGTGTTATAGTTAAAACTATCAATGAACCGTTTTCAATAAAAAAATATATAATATGTCCGAATGAACTATGGTTAATATTGAATCACCTTTATACATTACAAAATCTACTTTTCGACAGTAATAACATTAACAAAAAATCGGGTTTTAAAATATCTCTTTCTTCGGACTCTGGTTGAAAATAAAATTACTTTTTTTTAACATTACTTTGACACTGGCAGCATATCTTCCAGATCGCTTCTAGCGCCATATGTCAGGCTTCATGAAACTATTATTTAATACTTTTTCTATGAAAACGCCTCATAATTTTGCTCTCCCGACGCCTATTACAACTACAAAGAACGGACCTAAGGACAGTGGTGGGGACACTAACGGGCCACTGCACCCTTAACAAACACCTCTTCAACATCGGAGCCACAGACAGCCCTCTCTGCAGAGGATGTCTGAAGGAGGTCGAATCAGCTGCCCACGTAGTCTTGGAATGCGAGGGAGTAACAGCACAACGACAAACAAATCCTCAAACAACCGAGGTCACTCCGTGAAGCCTGTGAAGACCCCAGGAAGATTCTGCGCTTCTGGTCGGAGTTGGGCTGGCTACGCTAGCCAGACACCTCACGCATAATGGACCAACCTGGAGTCTAAATGCGGGAAAGGGAGTCACACACACACACACATACATACATACAACCATATGCTCTTTGTTAACATAATGCTCGTTGTAAACAATATATATATATATATATATATATATATATATATATATATATATATATATATATATATATATGTGTCTGGTAGAGATCGCTCTTTAGCGATAAGACCGCCGATTGTCACTTTATATTTAGTGTTTCTCTTTTTTTTTGTTAATTTGTTTAGTTTAAGGTGTGCAATAAAGCATTTTCTATATTCTATCTATCTATATGACTAGATGCCCCGGCGAACTTCGTATCGCACCTACTAAAACCACTACTCTACAACTATCCTACAACTTTTGATCTTATTAAATTTTAGCTTTTCGATTTTTTATACAAACAAATTTCAAAACCCTTAGTCGATTTGAATAACTTACAACAGTTATTTCACCATATCCCAACCTTATTTCTAAGTATACTACAAAAACACGAAGACATGCGTACAATACTGGTAGGGATTCAATATGTTGATAATTAATTATAGTTAATAAATAAAAAAAAGAAGTAAGGTCATCTAGAATCAAATCTGCAAGTAACTATTCAAGCAAGCGGTGGTTGAAAAAATATCTAGGTTAGCAAAGTTAAAATAGTTACTACTGTAAGTAATATCAACTGCTCGGCTCAAATAGGGCGTGTGTGAGTATAGAATACTCTGTCGCATTTAACACGCCAAATATGTTTTCGATGTGATAATGAAGAATAAACTTTAGTTTATTACAAAGTTGTGTAGATACAACCAAATTTCATTTGTCATATGACATCCATGTCATACATTTTGATATTAAAAACGCTTAAATGATACATAACATTAATTTGTTTAAAGAGCCTTAACTTCAGTTTCCAATTTAATAAAATTATCCTCTTGTATACTTACATGTGTCATGAATCCATTGTTTACCTAATTCGTTAAAAAAACTATCAATATAAAAAAGGCTTCAACATCTAACAATCTAGCTAAAAATGCTTCGATAATACATTACATTCATTTGTTTCAATTTAGGCCTCAACTAAAGGTTCCAATTTAATTATTCCCTTGTTTACCTAAAAATTCATAATTTTTTACCTGATTCGTTAAAAAACTCTCAGTAATTTAAGACTTCTAGTGTTTTAACTGATTCGTTAAAAAAACTCTCAGTAATTAAAAGCATCTACATCGAACTACCTAGCTAGATGGTTTCTACAGCGTGAGAAACTGAACGTATGCTGTACGGGAGGTTGGCTAACCAAGCACTTATATATACTACATCTTATTGTAATGTTCCCATCTCGCAGCCTTCCGATGCTGTCAGGAACGGTGCTCATGAAGAAGCCTCTATCTAAACGGTCTACGAAATGTCTAAAGTGTACGAAACGTCAGCAAGATGAAATAAGTGGGTAGGAACGTGGTTAAAATCAACTAATATACTTACTTAGTTGAACGTATCCCGCCAAAAGAACAGCAGAGGGCGCCACTAAACTAAAATATAATGCTGACTAATCCAGGCGTTTCCTAGTAATATCTAAGATATAAAATTATCTTTAAGCGTCTTATGAATAAGTAAAAACCAAGCATAATTAGTAAGGAAATGAAAATGGTCATCAACATTTTGAACCGATTTGTATCAAGATATTCGACGCGTCTTAGGATTCTGTGGCTGTGTCGCAAAACGGATTTCCATTTTAGACTCGGCTATAGAATTCTATGACGCCTGATCATCGGTCTGATGAATGCCGTGATGAGAAAAATCAATAAGCGTTTTCATGGAATGCCGTGCTTTTTGTTAAACCACCACCAGGACGATAAAGCATAGATATTATATTCGTTACTTGTATAACGGTATGTCTGGTTCCCCGCCTTCCATAGAACGCAATGTGAGGCAACACTGCTGCAGCTTCGACTTGGGGTCGTTCCAGTCCTGGTTCATTATGAACTCCTGTAGGCGGGGGAAGAGACACGCGTTGCAAAACGCTTGGCAGTGACGTAAACCCTGGAAAACGGAAACATTTAGGCAATTTTGTAAGTAAGACCTTTCACGTTATAGATGATTTATACAGCGTCAGCAACTGCTGCCGTGGGGTGCCGGCAGTAGAATGTTGCCCCTCCTCTTTTGCCCGTGGATGCAGTAAGAGCCTGCTAAGAGCTACCTCCGGAAGATGGGCAGCAGCGTCATTCCGTGTATCAACATCCTATACTGCGCTCGCCAACCCGCCTGCCAAGCGTGGTGAGTATGGCTACTGCCCCTTATGGAGTTCCATGAGGGAGGCCTGTGTTCAGTAGTGGACGTTTTACGGCTGAAATGATGATGATGATGAACTGGTGTTTACGATTTATAGAAGACTGCTATGCCTGGAACAGCGAGATAGATTAAGCTTGCCTAGCACCTGTATCAACTTTCAGCTTATTCGGCTACTAGAAGTCACCCGCGGTTTTACCCGCATCTTTGGTTACTGCTCCGCTCCCGTAGGTCGTAGCGTGATGTTATATAGCCTATAGCCTTCCTCGATAAATGGGCTATCTAACACTGAAATAATTTTTCATATCGGACTAGTAGTTCCTGAGATTAGCGCGTAGTATAGATTAGTCCGACGAAAGAACAGGTAAAGCTTGTGTTAAATGGTATATGTATGTATAAAAATGGTATAATTTATATATTATACCATTTTTACCTTTACCTTCGGATCGAAAGTATGGGGGTACACACCAATCGGCCAACACTTCTACATTAGGCAATTTTGAGGTACCTGTTCGACGATTTTGATTACCTTAATTTAAATGATCGTGTATTGGCATCATTTTATAAATTATACAGTTTTCACCACGTACATATCCACTTATAATATCTCGCTGAGGTTTCGAGTCACTTCGTCATGAGCTTCGCTCGTGACCGCATCTGAAGTGTTTTGTGGAGTATAAGTGTTCCTACATTGCGGCCTTCGGAGGCGTCAACAAGATGATAACATGTGCATATCAACGTGGTGATAGCCGTATGTATAAAGAGGTAAAGTTTGTGAGGTTGTAGGGGGTAATATCTGGATCTACTGTGCCGATTTTCAAAATTCTTTTACTAATAGAAAGCCACAGTATTTGTGAGTGTCATAGGCTATAAATTACCGCCCAACGAAGTGGGCACCGGGTCAGCTAGTCATTTATACAATTATGATTTCCGACTTGCAGGTCGAAAGTTGATTTTTATCAGGAGTGGAAGCAGTTCTGATCTAAACAATTATGTATGAACAAAAAATGCTGGACATTTCACACAGCACCATCAAGCCCCAATGTAAGCAAAGCTTGTGTTATGGGTACCAGATGATTGAAATACTACTTAAATATTTATTTTACCCACACCAAGACCAAATATCTGCAGAACAATTACAAGTATTTGTCCCGTGGCGGCGCTACCTCCCACGCGTATCAGTCGGCTAATTTACCAACCAAGCCATGGAGGCAGTCAAATATAGCTTACTAGCTTCGCATGCGTTGTACCCGAATAAAATGTAACCTATGTATGTGTAAATCCTAGTCAACATCAATATGTGTGCAAGGTTTCAGCTCAAAAACTAGGCTACGGACATAGTTTTTGCGTGAAGAGGTAACAAACCTCCATCCAAACAAACTTTCGGATTTATAATATTAGTGGGAAGTTGTAACTACATACCAACAACAAAACGGTATGTGTATGTATATGTGAGAAGAAGTACGCAAAGTATAAATTAAGAAACCAACACAAAACTTTTTTTGTAATGACATACCAACAACAAAACGGTATGTGTATGTACATATATGTGAGAAGAAGTACGCAAAGTATAAATTAAGAAAACAACACATAACTTTTTTTGTAATGTGTACCCTCAGTTTTGCATTCTACACATCGTTTCCTTTCATTTGATACCAAACTCGGGTATATTTGGAAACATTCGATTATTCATCTCCTCTTTCACCCCGCATAACTTGTAAACTTCTTAACCGATTTTGATATAATATGAGAGGCATTTCACTGCAACACCCCACGGCTCCGTTTTAAAAGTAAAACTCACCCGATCAATAAACAACGCCCCCAGGAAAGCCTCAAGGAGATCAGCCTTGTGTTTCTTCGTGGTCGGCTTCGACTTAGGGTTGTTGTAGACCGCGTACTCGGAGAGATTGAGATCGTCGCACACCAGCGACTGCGTGCGGTTGTTGACTAGAGATGAGCGGAGTAGCTGGAAATAAACTTTGGTTTAAAACGTGGAAGATGGATGAAAATACACGCAAATGGCGGCCAAGAGACGCGGTGCGGCCATGAGAAAAACGCGACGGTTGGTCCCACGGCAACATTATTACTGTTAAGAGCCAGTGGACAGTATAATTTCAGCGACAGAAACAGAACACTTCGAATAGAAGAGCCCCCTTTCATTCGAAATTGTACGGGCGTAGTCCACGCCTGGTTTACGATCTCCATAAGTTGCACGATATCGCCTAGAAGTCGACCTTCTTAACTGACTAGGCTTAGAGAATGTATGCTTCTAGACCACCATTTCTAGTAATGTAATTTATCATCGGTCTGTATTAGCTAACTGCTAGACACAGTCTCCCCCAATTTGGAAATTTTGCTCTGTCTAATCACCACTAGCTGGTATCCTACACTACGCTTGCGCGAGTCTCCACTCAAGAACCGCTAACCGATGGACGGTTATCGGTTTTAGAGCAGAATGTCCAGATCGATAACCACGTGCTATGTTGATGTCTTTGAACCTCTGCCGGATGAATTTAAATAAACCGGATCAGACGCCGTTAAATATTAGTTGGCATCCCTATTTGACTTCATTTAGCTAGATGTGTCACATGACTCACCGACAGATGCCCCTCGTGATGGTCGGGGAAGTGTCTGTAGAGGCGGTCGGAGACCACGAGCTGCAGCACCGTGTCTCCGAGGAACTCGAGCCGCTGGTTGGAGCGAGCTGTCATAGTGAAAGCGCGCGCTAGCAGACGGATGTGTCACATGACTCACCGACAGATGCCCCTCGTGATGGTCGGGGAAGTGTCTGTAGAGGCGGTCGGAGACCACGAGCTGCAGCACCGTGTCTCCGAGGAACTCGAGCCGCTGGTTGGAGCCGAGGGTCAGGTGTGTAAAGCCGACCGAGCGATCCGTAAACGCGCGCGCTAGCAGGCGGATGTGCTTGAATTCAACGTCTGCAAAACAAGAAACGGTATGATTTATACTTTAAGTTTTCAAATCAAGATCATCATATCAGCCCGTTGACACACTGCCGACGTAAACCGTTCTTTGCTAGCCTCATCCACTGTCGTCCGGCAACCTTGACTATATCGTCCGCCCATCTGGCAGGTGGCTGCCACGATGCCGTCTCCTATAGGCAACAACTCTGTTACCGCCTTAGACTTTCAGAATTTTCACAACACACGCTTGGCACCTTCGCTAGTACATAAGATTTAAGTAATTATCCTCTAAGTGACAAGCAAGCCTAATCAATGTGTTTTATGTTTATCTACGTTATAACGTATGTGTCGGAAAGTTTGTATATACCTCTTTGTATCTTTTGTGCACTACTTTTAATCTAGTCCACATTACACACAGGTTAGCTGGAAGAGAATGCTACTTAGCATTAAGTACGCCTATATACAGTACTTTTAAGTTTGTGCAATAAAGAATTTTCTAGGCATTGCAGCGTCCCGTAAAGCATGAATACCAGTTACTGAAGCTATATAAATCATCTATAAAAGCCCTTTTTCATCGTGATTAGCCTATATAAGTTCACAGCTGGACATATAGGCCTCCCCCAATTAGCGACATTTTGCCCTGTCTTCGGCTTACCGCATCCAGCGTCTGCCAGTAACCGTTCACATATCCATAGCTGGTGGGCACCTTATACTGCGCATACCTACTGAGTCGCGGTGTCCACTCAAGAACGGAAAAAAGAATTCACAAGTACTCATGCATCATTTTAAAGTAGCCATATTATACCGACATAGCCAAGTGGATTAACACGTTAAGTGGCAATGGGAGGCAGTAGAGTTTGGTTCTGGCACTTCGCCGGCCCTACTATCGCTATCCTCGCTCGGCTCGTGCGTTGTTGTTGCAACAGAACCTAACCAAGTTTTTTGTGATTCCATTTTGGTGATAGATCTTCTATTTGAGGAACAAATATATTAAATATACGTATTAGTGACCCATCTAAGCTTTTGTGACAGAAAATACAGTTACCTTTAAAAAAAATCCTTGCAGCTCCATATTAATTATCGGGAATGTTCACGTACTTGTTATGTTGGTTGAGGCACCAACTGTTTCGTCCTGATAGTTGATATGAATTCAAAAAGTCACGATATTTTAAACTAAAATTCCTTGAAGGTGTTTCAGGTTTGCAGTACGTTCGTTTCGAAGAGTTATCTTACGAGCTAGGAGGTCAAACCAAGAAGTACCGTTACGTAGATAACACATACTTACTGATATTCTTCTCGAACTCGGTCAGTTTCTGCAGGAACTCAAAGTCCTTGATGTATTTCCTATCGCCCAGCGGTTCCTGGTCCTGCAGCGGATGAGATCTCTCTTTCATCCACGTGTCGTAGAGTTCTGGGTGTTCGTGCCAGAGGGATATTGCGAACACGCGGTCGGCCACCTAGAATAAAGGAGATAAATGTTTAGAATCAGGTTGCAATGATGATGCATCATAGCCGATTTCGGCCATGGCGACTGTGCATTCAGAGAAAAGGTCTCAATATGAATATGGAAAAAAATATTTGACAATATATCATAGAATAAATAACAACGAGCATTGTACGGGGTACCAGAAAAGGTGGTGAAGGTTTCGGCCTTTGGTGACCTTTTGAGGTCACAATAACTCCGGTCCCTGTGACTTTAGGGTCACCAAAATCAATCAGTACCCTTCTCTCATTAAGACAGTGCTAACAAAAAAAGTTTCATGTAAATCGGTCAACGCGTTCGGTTGTAATCGTGTCATGCACAGACAGACAGACAGACAGCGCTATGCATAATAGGGGGCTTCGCCCCCTAAAAACACTTAGTAATTTCATACATGCCATCTCCAGTCAACCCGGGACCACGATTGTTGGAACACAGTCGAAACGTCGGGAATAATTCAAAGGTATTACGCGATAAATCCTATAAGTGGAAACTTATAATTGGCCATCAGTGCGCATGTGCTGGTTGTACCGGCTACATGTATTAATTTATCTATTAGTTTTTAAGGCTAGCTGTTAGTTTTCCGAAAATGTGTAAAATCACAAATAAAGAAATTATCTATCTATCTATCTATCTAAAATAAAATAAAAAATAAAATAAATAAATAAATTCCCGTGTTTTATTTATTACAATGAATAGTGATCGCGAAAGTTGACGAAAAACTAATAAATCATAGACATAAACAATAACAATTCTCTATACAATATGAACTTATTGACTACCGAGACGATCAGGATCGCATATAGTGTAAAACTGTAATGTGACAAGTAACATTCTCCTCAAATAAACAAATGCTTGTAAACTGACCAAAAATATCACATTTACAAAAGTTCGTTTTCGTAACATAAAGTAGCCAATGTACGTCTCCAAGGTCTTATATATTTCTATGCTATCATCATTTCAGCTATAAAACGTCCACTACTGAACGCAGGCCTCCCTCATGGATCTCCATAAGGGGCAGTTGCCATACTCACCACGCTTGGCAGGCGGGTTGGCGAGCGCAGTACGGGATGTTGATACACGGAATGACGCTGCTGCCCATCTTCCGGAGGTAGCTCTTAGCAGGCTCTTACTGCATCCACGGGCAAGATAGGAGGGGCAACATTCTACTGCCGGCACCCCACGGCAACGTTTCTATGCATAATCATCATATTCATCTCAGACGTAGGGCCGCTGTCCAGATCCACTGGGCACAAAGGCCTCCCTTATGGATTTCCAAGATCACTAGGGGTAGTTGCCACCGCTTGGCAGGCGGGTTGACGAGCGCAGTACGGGATGTTGATACGGTGAAAAAGAAAGACGGTGCTGCCCATCTTCCGGAGGTATCCCTTGGCAGGTTCTTACTGCATCCACGGGTAAGAGAGACAACAACTACAACCGGCATCCTACTCATCATTCCAACCGTAAAACGTCCACTACTGAACACAGGCCTCCCTCATGGATCACCATTAGTGGTAGTTGCCATACTCACCACGCTTGGCAGGCGGGTTGGCGAGCGCAGTACGGGACGCTGCTGCCCTTCTTCCGTAGGTATCCCTTAGCAGGCTTTTACTGTCCACTGACAAGAGAGGAGACTGACATTCTACTGCGGGCATTCCCCCGCTACGGCGCATGCTACCTTCGATTTTATTTATTAGTTGTGATACAATCACCTGCAGACCAGCATCAAGGAACAGCGCCCCCATGAGCGCTTCGAAGCAGTTCGCCATCGCATGCTTCATGACCACCTCGCGGCAGAGGTCCGAGCCGTGCGCGTATAGCATGTACTTCTCCAACTCTATGTTCTGAAATTGATAACACGTTAGGCGTTTGGCCACAGCAGCGCACGTGGGCCACGTTGTGTCACCCGTCACATGACGAAACAGGTGATTGATTTTATTGTTCAAAAATAAATGTAACATAACAGATACTTAATCAAGTTATTCAGTGCGGCCGCAAGGACCTTATTGACGCGTCACAATCTAAATCATTACATCCATCATACCTAAAAACATTAAAATTCAGGTTAGAGTTGCATAATGCACGACAAAGGAACATATTCATAACTCTAACACACTTTCAAAATTAATGCAATAACACTTTAAAGTCAAATATATAAAAATAGCAATTAAGTAGAACAAAAATAAAGCACACATATTCTCTAACAAAACAAAGAAATAATAATATGATATTAATAATAAATTAAATGTTCTCACAATAGGTTAGGCAAGATCTTTCTAGTGCCCGCCATCTATCGTGATAGATATACACAGCCATACGTGCCCACGCGCGCTGCTGAGGCCCCGAGGTTTCAACTGGACAAGTGTTTGGCGCGCAATGTAATTAATTTGTTTATTGCTTACTCGCAGATCAAGGAAAAACTTTTTAAGATCATCACCCACTATGTAAAATGTATCAGACATCTGCAAAGTTTCGCGTTGACGGTCCATAAAAGCATTTGTTCCAATTTTTGTTTCTTCGTTAGACCATCGTGAACGCGATTCTACACCAAGAGCGTGTAAGGTTCAATTTTAGGCACATGTTTTATCTTCCATTCAATCCATCCATCTCTCTATCATCTTTGCTAACATATCACTGTGTCTCTACTACGACGTCATCACCAAGGAATTCTATGACGGTTGTTGTGATTGTGTGTCTTTAAAAGCAACTATATCTAACGAGTTAATGAGTAACTGTATGGTATTACTAGAGCATCATTCTCCTAAGTCACATCCAGTACAATCGGCATGGCACGACTCTACGATTCTCTGACAGCTTTTCCCTCTCACACCACTTTTACTTTATACATTTTGATTGACCCTCCCTTTCATTACCCCTTTCATATATCACTGTATTTGGATTCAAAACCTTTCCTCCCACTCATATTATCATTTACACAATCCATCCATCTCAGTCCCACCTTTGCTGACATATCAGTGAGTCTACTTCATGGTGATCCGCAGTCCGACTTTACTTACTAAAAGCTGTATTACACTACACGGTATTCAGGGCCCGGTAGTTAGGGCGATTAGGGAGCAAGGCTTGCCGCGGTCGCGCTAGTTAGGGTCCCTTACGCTCTAACTCTTATTACACCACTCTTAGTTAGGGTAAGGGTCCCTGAATACCGTGTAATGTAATACAGGCTTAAGGAATACCTTCTACGTGACTGACCTTAGCCAGATGCGCGAAGTGCTGGTTCTGCACGATGCTGGCGCGGTAGGTGGCCAGGCCGCCCTCCGCCAGCGCCGGGAACATGCGGAACAGGTGGATGGACGATAGGAACTCCACGACGGCGTCTCCGAGGAACTCCAGTCGCTCGTTGTGCTTGTTCTACTGCACTGACCTTAGCCAGATGCGCCAAGTGCTGGTTCTGCACGATGCTGGCGCGGTAGGTGGCCAGGCCGCCCTCCGCCAGCGCCGGGAACATGCGGAACAGGTGGATGGACGATAGGAACTCCACGACGGCGTCTCCGAGGAACTCCAGTCGCTCGTTGTGCTTGTTCTACTGCACTGACCTTAGCCAGATGCGCCAAGTGCTGGTTCTGCACGATGCTGGCGCGGTAGGTGGCCAGGCCGCCCTCCGCCAGCGCCGGGAACATGCGGAACAGGTGGATGGACGATAGGAACTCCACGACGGCGTCTCCGAGGAACTCCAGTCGCTCGTTGTGCTTGTTCTACTGCACTGACCTTAGCCAGATGCGCCAAGTGCTGGTTCTGCACGATGCTGGCGCGGTAGGTGGCCAGGCCGCCCTCCGCCAGCGCCGGGAACATGCGGAACAGGTGGATGGACGATAGGAACTCCACGACGGCGTCTCCGAGGAACTCCAGTCGCTCGTTGTGCTTGTTCTACTGCACTGACCTTAGCCAGATGCGCCAAGTGCTGGTTCTGCACGATGCTGGCGCGGTAGGTGGCCAGGCCGCCCTCCGCCAGCGCCGGGAACATGCGGAACAGGTGGATGGACGATAGGAACTCCACGACGGCGTCTCCGAGGAACTCCAGTCGCTCGTTGTGCTTGTTCTACTGCACTGACCTTAGCCAGATGCGCCAAGTGCTGGTTCTGCACGATGCTGGCGCGGTAGGTGGCCAGGCCGCCCTCCGCCAGCGCCGGGAACATGCGGAACAGGTGGATGGACGATAGGAACTCCACGACGGCATCTCCGAGGAACTCCAGTCGCTCGTTGTGCTTGTTCTACTGCACTGACCTTAGCCAGATGCGCCAAGTGCTGGTTCTGCACGATGCTGGCGCGGTAGGTGGCCAGGCCGCCCTCCGCCAGCGCCGGGAACATGCGGAACAGGTGGATGGACGATAGGAACTCCACGACGGCGTCTCCGAGGAACTCCAGTCGCTCGTTGTGCTTGTTCTACTGCACTGACCTTAGCCAGATGCGCCAAGTGCTGGTTCTGCACTATGCTGGCGCGGTAGGTGGCCAGGCCGCCCTCCGCCAGCGCCGGGAACATGCGGAACAGGTGGATGGACGATAGGAACTCCACGACGGCGTCTCCGAGGAACTCCAGTCGCTCGTTGTGCTTGTTCTACTGCACTGACCTTAGCCAGATGCGCCAAGTGCTGGTTCTGCACGATGCTGGCGCGGTAGGTGGCCAGGCCGCCCTCCGCCAGCGCCGGGAACATGCGGAACAGGTGGATGGACGATAGGAACTCCACGACGGCGTCTCCGAGGAACTCCAGTCGCTCGTTGTGCTTGTTCTACTGCACTGACCTTAGCCAGATGCGCCAAGTGCTGGTTCTGCACTATGCTGGCGCGGTAGGTGGCCAGGCCGCCCTCCGCCAGCGCCGGGAACATGCGGAACAGGTGGATGGACGATAGGAACTCCACGACGGCGTCTCCGAGGAACTCCAGTCGCTCGTTGTGCTTGTTCTACTGCACTGACCTTAGCCAGATGCGCCAAGTGCTGGTTCTGCACGATGCTGGCGCGGTAGGTGGCCAGGCCGCCCTCCGCCAGCGCCGGGAACATGCGGAACAGGTGGATGGACGATAGGAACTCCACGACGGCGTCTCCGAGGAACTCCAGTCGCTCGTTGTGCTTGTTCTACTGCACTGACCTTAGCCAGATGCACCAAGTGCTGGTTCTGCACTATGCTGGCGCGGTAGGTGGCCAGGCCGCCCTCCGCCAGCGCCGGGAACATGCGGAACAAGTGGATGGACGATAGGAACTCCACGACGGCGTCTCCGAGGAACTCCAGTCGCTCGTTGTGCTTGTTCTACTGCACTGACCTTAGCCAGATGCGCCAAGTGCTGGTTCTGCACGATGCTGGCGCGGTAGGTGGCCAGGCCGCCCTCCGCCAGCGCCGGGAACATGCGGAACAGGTGGATGGACGATAGGAACTCCACGACGGCGTCTCCGAGGAACTCCAGTCGCTCGTTGTGCTTGTTCTACTGCACTGACCTTAGCCAGATGCGCCAAGTGCTGGTTCTGCACTATGCTGGCGCGGTAGGTGGCCAGGCCGCCCTCCGCCAGCGCCGGGAACATGCGGAACAGGTGGATGGACGATAGGAACTCCACGACGGCGTCTCCGAGGAACTCCAGTCGCTCGTTGTGCTTGTTCTACTGCACTGACCTTAGCCAGATGCGCCAAGTGCTGGTTCTGCACGATGCTGGCGCGGTAGGTGGCCAGGCCGCCCTCCGCCAGCGCCGGGAACATGCGGAACAGGTGGATGGACGATAGGAACTCCACGACGGCGTCTCCGAGGAACTCCAGTCGCTCGTTGTGCTTGTTCTACTGCACTGACCTTAGCCAGATGCGCCAAGTGCTGGTTCTGCACTATGCTGGCGCGGTAGGTGGCCAGGCCGCCCTCCGCCAGCGCCGGGAACATGCGGAACAGGTGGATGGACGATAGGAACTCCACGACGGCGTCTCCGAGGAACTCCAGTCGCTCGTTGTGCTTGATCTCGGACTCAGTCTCGCTGTTTTTGCCGAAGCGCGACATTATGTTGATTAGAGTGACGATACCTGCAATGACATCGTAACTAAATAAACAAGCATTGGTGCAGGGGTACCAGAAAAGGGGGCGAAGGCCTCAAAAGGTCACCAAAGGTCAAAAATGGCATTTTTGTGTTTTTGGACGTTTTCGGTCATTTGAAGACTTATTTTTTTGGTGACCTTTTGAGGTCACAATAACTCCGGTCCCTGTGTCCCTAGGGTCACTACGTCAATCAGTACCCCTCTTGCACTACGACGGTGCTAACAAAAAAGGTTTCATGTAAATCGGTCAACGCGTTCGGTTGTAATCGTCCAATACACAGACAGACAGACAGCGCTATACATAAAATTCTGTGAATCTATAACAACCTGTCAAATTACAAAATTGAATTAGAGTACATTACCAAATTGCTGCGTCACCTCGTTAGTCGCACTAAACTTCACTCGTTTACTACTCTCTAATTTATTTATCTTCTCCGTGATTATAAGTTATTAGTAATGATATAACGGAAGTTAAAATTATTTACAATAACGTCCGCTACTAGTAAATCCGACTAGGAACCTTACCATCCAACTCTTTTAAAGCAAAATAACTTACCCTTCTTCCTAGTATAATGGATCCTCCTATCACCATACTCCGGCTGGCGAATCCCGCAGTTGGTCAGACTGTTCCTGGCGTGATCGGGATTCGTGCCGAAGTTCTCCCGGTACGACGGGTGCGTCAGGGCCGTTTGCAGTAACGTCCTCTGTTGGAATACCTTACCCTTCTTCCTAGTATAATGGATCCTCCTATCACCATACTCCGGCTGGCGAATCCCGCAGTTGGTCAGACTGTTCCTGGCGTGATCGGGATTCGTGCCGAAGTTCTCCCGATACGACGGGTGCGTCAGGGCCGTTTGCAGTAACGTCCTCTGTTGGAATACCTTACCCTTCTTCCTAGTATAATGGATCCTCCTATCACCATACTCCGGCTGGCGAATCCCGCAGTTGGTCAGACTGTTCCTGGCGTGATCGGGATTCGTGCCGAAGTTCTCCCGGTACGACGGGTGCGTCAGGGCCGTTTGCAGTAACGTCCTCTGTTGGAATACGTAGCCGATCTTCTCCTCCAGGTTGTCCAGGGACTTGTGGAAGCGGAGATGCCGGATTAGCACCGGTATTAACATAGCGTGCTGTAAAATGGAAAAAAAATATAAATAATTTCGTAATTTGGTAACGCAGGTTAGAAGTACTTCTAGTGGAGCAACGGATATTTATTTTCAATGACCTTAAATAAACAATAGCAAATAATTTATTATTATAACATCATATAAAATCTTCTTTGAACATCAAAAACGTTTAAAATACAAATTCAAATGCTTTATTTAGCAATAAAAGATACAAAAGTTTAAGCCGTGGTTGAAAACACTTTTTAAGTATAAACAATATTTGTGTGAGGTATTTTCGCTCGTTTTCGATAGTTTCAACAAAATAATCTTTGTCTGTGTGCGGGTAGGGTGTTAGACCGCGGTCGCCGCACTGTGGGTAGGTACTGTTGTGGTCCAAGTGTAAAAATGTGTAAAAATGTTGCGCATTTGCTTCAGAGTACGTTTAGCACTATGAAACCCATCTCAACAACGTTACACATGAGCCTCGACGTATAGAAAGCCCTTGAAGGATATAGCGACGGTGACGTCACGCTTTTATCCAGCAATTACCTGAACCACGTCACACAAGAGCCCCGCCGTTACCTGAACCACGTCACACATGTCGTATGCAGGCCCTTGGAGGTTACACGTCATTATCATTTTAGCCCGGTATCACCCACTGCTGGGTATATCGCATTTACCAGTCCTATCTATTCCGTGCTGCAAGAAGCACCAAAAATGCCTCGCGCCTTACCGAAATTTGGGTAGTCCATCTCTACGGCCTAAATCTGGCTACCACTCATACATGGCCTCACTGTGGCGACCATTAACTCGTCGCCGGCGGACGTTGTACGTTGGTTTCGCCATGTTGGCGATAAGATGGCGGAATGTCACGTCATTATTATTTTAGCCCGGTATCATCCACTGCTTGGTACAAGTCACTATTACCAGTCCATCTATGCTGTGCTGCAAGTAGCAATAATGCTCGAATACTCCACATATGCCTCGTACCTTGGACGTCATCAGCCGATCTTGCACCGTAATTTGGGTCGTCTATGGCCTAACTGTGGCCACCACTCATTGATGGCCGCACTCTGACGACCATTACCTAGTCTGGCCAAGTGTCCTGCCCTACTGAATTAAGATTCTAATGTCATATAACCGACATCATAGACATTTTACCCGCAACGGATCTCGGTGTTGCGAATGCGAAATGTGATAACTGCTACATGGTTCTAGTAGCATTAAACTCACCTGAACCACGTCACACATGAGCCCCGTCGTGTGGAAGCCCTTGGAGGATATAGCGACGGTGACGTCACGCTTCATCTTGCTCTGCGTGCGCATCTCCTGCAGCTTGGCCTCGCGCGCCGCCAGCCGCCGCCGGTCGTTGTACGTTGGTTTCGCCATGTTGGCGATAAGATGGCGGAACTTCACGTAGAAGCGCCAGCGTTTTTGATACCTGTGAATTTGGATTACAATTATTGATATTTTCTAGGCTAATAAGGAATTCTAAATAAATAAATAAATAAACATGCCTGAAATTGATAGAGAGATAATTTCTTTATTTGTAACAACAAGCATATAAACCTTTTAAAACATTGAAAAAGACGAAGAAGAAATAATGGAGCCATGCTTGAGTCACAAAAAGCTTAATGTTGGCTATGTTAACAAACGCTGGTCTTCCGACTGAGCCGTTTGCTGACGTTACAGAAGGCAAGACAATGAATAAATAGAACATGTACAAAATAGAGCAAAAAAATTGACAATGGAAGCGAAATTTTTTGATAAGGTTTTTCATTTCCTTAAATAAACGGTGGGCGGATGCCAAAAAACACCACTGTGACTGCGTATAGTGTTACTCACTCGGGGCTGACGGCGTAGCTGAGTTCTGCGTATAATGTTACTCACTCGGGGCTGCCGGCGTAGCTGAGTTGCGGCGGGCGGATGCCGAAGTGCACTATCTCCGGGTAGTACTCCAGCTTGTTGTGCACGGCGGCCGGCGGGCTGCGGTCCAGCTGACGTCACGCGGACCGACTGGATAGTGTAGCTACAGTGTTACTCACTCGGGGCTGCCGGCGTAGCTGAGTTGCGGCGGGCGGATGCCGAAGTGCACTATCTCCGGGTAGTACTCCAGCTTGTTGTGCACGGCGGCCGGCGGGCTGCGGTCCAGCTGACGTCACGCGGACCGACTGGATAGTGTAGCTACAGTGTTACTCACTCGGGGCTGCCGGCGTAGCTGAGTTGCGGCGGGCGGATGCCGAAGTGCACTATCTCCGGGTAGTACTCCAGCTTGTTGTGCACGGCGGCCGGCGGGCTGCGGTCCAGCTGACGTCACGCGCACCGACTGGATAGTGTAGCTACAGTGTTACTCACTCGGGGCTGCCGGCGTAGCTGAGTTGCGGCGGGCGGATGCCGAAGTGCACTATCTCCGGGTAGTACTCCAGCTTGTTGTGCACGGCGGCCGGCGGGCTGCGGTCCAGCTGACGTCACGCGCACCGACTGGATAGTGTAGCTACAGTGTTACTCACTCGGGGCTGCCAGCGTAGCTGAGTTCTGCGTATAGTGTTACTCACTCGGGGCTGCCGGCGTAGCTGAGTTCTGCGTATAGTGTTACTCACTCGGGGCTGCCGGCGTAGCTGAGTTGCGGCGGGCGGATGCCGAAGTGCACTATCTCCGGGTAGTACTCCAGCTTGTTGTGCACGGCGGCCGGCGGGCTGCGGTCCAGCTGACGTCACGCGCACCGACTGGATAGTGTAGCTACAGTGTTACTCACTCGGGGCTGCCGGCGTAGCTGAGTTGCGGCGGGCGGATGCCGAAGTGCACTATCTCCGGGTAGTACTCCAGCTTGTTGTGCACGGCGGCCGGCGGGCTGCGGTCCAGCTGACGTCACGCGCACCGACTGGATAGTGTAGCTACAGTGTTACTCACTCGGGGCTGCCGGCGTAGCTGAGTTGCGGCGGGCGGATGCCGAAGTGCACTATCTCCGGGTAGTACTCCAGCTTGTTGTGCACGGCGGCCGGCGGGCTGCGGTCCAGCTGACGTCACGCGCACCGACTGGATAGTGTAGCTACAGTGTTACTCACTCGGGGCTGCCGGCGTAGCTGAGTTGCGGCGGGCGGATGCCGAAGTGCACTATCTCCGGGTAGTACTCCAGCTTGTTGTGCACGGCGGCCGGCGGGCTGCGGTCCAGCTGGTCCACGCGCACCGAGCACGGCTTTTTGCCGGGATACGTCACTATCATACCTGAAACATTCAAGTTTTTATTTATATCTAAATGAACAACAAATAACAAACGGTACGAAAACGAACGAAAAAGGTACGAGCTTTATAAAGGATTTCCAAAATTCACGCCTGAATCAATTAGGTTTTTATTAAGACTCATACCAATCGAATACTTCGTGGTCCACATGTTCGACCGCGCAGAAAATGGGCCACACAAACAACTGACCGACCTCGCACGGGGTTGTTGCCAAACTCATCACGCATGGCAGGCCGGTAGGCGAGCGCAGTACGGCATGTTAACACACGGAAAGACGCTGCTTTCGACCTTCCAGAGGTATCCTTGGCAGATTTCTAAGCACGGGCAAGAGAGGAGGGACAACATTCGTCATTCAACTTACCTTTAATATTATCAACAAACTTCTGCCAGTAGTAATGGTCCATCTTGTGATATTCCTCAAGCTTCTCGGGCGGTATTAGCAGACCGCTCTCGTCTACTAGGTGTCTCATCACTTCGGACATCGATAATACCTGAAATATAAAGTATAAAGAACGACTTAGAAAGAAGGTTGATTGTTTCGTCTCCCAGTGACTGCCCACTCGGAAAAGACTTCAGTTTATCCTTGATCATGACGTGTTAAACTGCGTCGAAATATCGCACAACTCAAAGACTCAGTGGTAAATATCCCGTAAGTATGGAATATAATAAAATAAAAGATAGTTGGCATTTTTAATTGTATTCAACCACACTCAGATAGAACGATTCATGAAAATGAAAAATCTTATAAATATCCCTTGCTAAAGACAGGGTCCGTATTTTTTTTACAAACATAAAATAGTCGAATTAATAGTTCTCGAGATATGCCCTTTGAAGTTTGACAGCTGTCATAGGAAAAGTGAAAGTCCATGCGTTCAATTAGCTCTATGTATGTAAGTCTAGAATTTTAAATATTTACTGTAATTTTTGACATATACTGTCATATTTGACATTTACTGTCATATTTGACATGTGTCAAAAACATAATGATTGGTCATAGTCGGTTTTCAGGCCTTTACATATAACAGCGTCAGCATACTGTACAGGATGGTTTGTTAGGTAGGTACTAACCTAATTGATGATAAATGTAGAAACATACTGAAAAAGTCCTGCGGGGAGACAACAGTACTAAAAACAGTTTTTTAAAAGTAAGATCTGATATCTCCCCAGCCCAGGGGAGACAATAGGATAATTTTTCCTGATATCTCCCCTAGGGGATCCATCTGGGGAGTTATTAGACCTGCACCATAGGATCGACTATTAGGCGGTTATATACAAGGACATAATATTAAGGTAAAATAATTATTCGTTCGTACCCCAGCTACGTAGAAGGAAATAAAAATTATTTGTTTGTAACCTAGTTACGTAGGCACACAAAACCATCAAATTGATTTTTTTTTGTAACCTGGTTATAATCATTACAGCCGTAAGATATCCACTGCTGGACATATGCCTCCCTCATTGACTTAGAGATCCAAGTGCATGAGGGGTTGTTGCCATACTCACCACGCTTGGCAGGCGGGTTGGTGAGCGCAGTTCGGGATGTTCTTACACGGAGAGACGCTGCTACCCATCTTCCGGAGATATCCCTTAGCAGATTCTTACTACATCCACGGGCAGGAGAGGAGGGGTGACATTCTACTACCACCCATAAGTGGCACCCCACGGCATAAACCCAGAAAAAAATCCTAGTTCGTATCCAGTTACAAAACTTAGTTACGTACGCGGACGAAGGGGAATTCTCAATGTTTATGTAAAATAAATGGTGACTATTACTCAGCTAGGAATTCTAATTTTAGACAGTTCTAAGTTTAAACAATTGCTACACTATAGAGGTCCATGAGGGAGGCCTATGTCCAGCAGTGGGCGTGAACAGCAGTCCTACGGCTGAGATGGTAATATTTATTTATTATTTATTTATTTATTTGAGCCACCAACAGAAGATACACAAAGAAAAAATTACAAAAGTAAAAGCAATAAAAACCATGAGCTAGTGTTCTCCCAATTACAGGCAGCTACATCTAGGTTACAAATTAAGTTATCATAGCAAAAGTTAACATATTATGAATTAGAATTTTTAAACATAATATTATATTTATTATTTTTAATAGAAATATACATACCTCACAGCCGCCTTCCGGCAAGTACCGTACGAACCGCGGCATGAAATGGAACTGCGAACAGCTCGTCTCCGTAGCCCTTCCAAGGTCCAAGTCCACCAGCTCCAGTAGTTCAGTGAAGATGAATTCCTCTGAAAACAAGTATACATTAACAAGTTTATTAAATTATTTATCATATCAATACTACTTTAAAATATAAATATAAAATATAAATAACGCTGGACAAATCACACAGCATCATCTAGCCCCAGGCTAAGCAGAGCTTGTGTTATGGGTACTAGATGACTGATATACTTAATACATTATACTACATAGATAAATATTTTTATTATATATAGAAAAACACCCAGAACACCCTGAACAAATATCTGCAGATCGTACAGACATTTGTCCTAAGGCGGGAATCGAACCCACAACCCCTTGCGTCGTCGAGCTCATCCAGTCTGCTTTATATACTAAGATGAAAGATTTGTATTTTGTATGTTTATAACGAATAAACTCAAAAACTACAAAACCGATTTCCAAAATTATTTTACGATTAGAATGCTACATAATCCCTGATTAACATAGGCTATATTGTATCCCCGTATTCCCGCGGGAACGGGAACTACGCGGGTAAAACTGCGGAGCGCTGGTAGTTTATTATTATACAGAATAACACCCCTTAAAAAAAGTTTACTTAAATGCATAACATAAAGCTAATAAATAACGGATTTACAAGTTTATAAAATAAAAGTTTAAGTAACCCCGGGCACTTAACCTAGTCTCGGAGGTAATTTTTTTTTTAATGTGAAATATCTGTTTTGCATTCTACCTATCATCTCCTTTCAGTTGATATTAAAAAGAAGGAGTACAGCTTATTAATGCTTTTTAGCGCTACTCAATCATATTTTTCCAAGTATCAAAGCATATTGTAATTTATGACGTATGCTGTCATTTTTGACATTTACTGTCATTTTTGAAGTTATTGCTGGCCTAAGTAAAGAAGAAGAATAATACTCATACTGATTCGGTTGCGTGTGACACTTGAGATTGGTGGACACTATGAAAATACATTTTAGAAATTAGTTGCCAACTTGTACCACTGGTACACATCACGAAGTCATTTTTAGTAATTTTCATCCTGTACTAGTTACAATATTACAGTGGTACAGGATGGGAACCCTTTCCTACACATGGATATATTTAGAAACATTCGATTTTTCATCTCCACTTTCACCCCCATATCTTATTAATGGCTATTAGTGAACTTCAGTGTAATCTTTTCAAAATAACATTTATTTCAATTTTTGAATAATTAAACTATGTCGGAACGGTGTTTATTTTTGAGTTTTCTTTCTCCTTATATTATTTAGTTTCGTCCAAAGTTGGGCTAAAATCAGTGTTCAAATACGAAAGTTTAGAAGCTTGTATTTTTGAAATAAATACTTTTTTACGGTTTGGGGTGTATACAAACATAGATCATGACGAGATAAATTGATATAATCCTTAGTATTGGATGGTTAACGTAAAACAGTGGAGTAGTTACCCTTCCACGTTTGTATGGAAAGATGGGCGACTCGTTCATCCTTAAGGGCTCCAGAGCGACCGTGAGTTTGGAATTGCCGACAATACGGGTTGCTCTGCGTTGTAACCGATAAAGTGGAAGGAGTTGGTATCGTGGCGCGCCGCCCAGAGGTGGGAGTTGTACTCCACGTGCGGTCGTACCTGCGCCTTGTAAAGCATGCGTTTTTGGACCGACGTGAATATAAACAATATGGGTAACGACGCGGAAAGACGCTGCTGCCCATCTTTCGCAGCATCCCTTCATCATCATCATCATAATCCACAGCCCGACTTCACCCACTGCTGAGTATCCTTTAGTTTGTACCATCCTTTAGTTTGTCCTATCCAAACATCCAGGCATCCCTTAGCAGATTCTTACTGGATCCACGGGAAAGAGATTAAATTTCAAAAAAATACTATGGAATACTCACGAAACATGTCCAATTCCTGCACAGTGTAATTCTCAGGCGCTGGTTCTTCCACATACAGTATCGTGTATTCGATGTTGAACCTTTAAAATAAATCAAATCAGTTTTTTTATAGAAACACTAGGTGTCCCGGCGAACGTCGTATCGCACCTTAGTAGGTGCGATACGACGTTCGCCGGTGCCTAAAAACTAACTTGGTGGTCCTTAACTTTTATAATAAGTTAGATATTATAGTAACTTTCGTATTTCGACTTGATCGACTTATTGCATTCATATTGAATAGCGGGAATATTCACGTACTTGTTATTGTTGGTGGAGGCACCAACTGTTTCGACCCTTATCGAGGGCCTTCGTCAGGGTAAACTCGGTTCCCCCCCCCCCCGTCCGAAGACGCGCGCTGAGAGAGCCTTGGCGCGCAGTGCACGACGGGACGCGGAGGTGGCGGGTCGCGAACCGAGTTCACCCTGACGAAGGCCCTCGATAAGGGTCGAAACAGTTAGTGCCTCCACAAACAATAACAAGTACGTGAATATTCCCGCTATTCAATATGAAAGTTAGATATTATTTAATGTAGATACAGACAACACAAACCTTATGACCTTGCAAGTGGGCAGCTTAGCCAGCTTATAGTGAGAGAACATCGAGAAGCCGGAGAACAGAAACTCGTGCTCGTCGTGAGCGATGATGGTCGGCGCCTTGATCAGGAAGTTGGTTGGCGGGGAGACGGTTATCCTGAAATGTGTTTTAGCGTGTTAATAATAGGGTTGTTTTTTGCAGACAGGGCGAGTAAATCATTTTCGTAAATGCAGAGAATAGAAAGTCGTGCTCATCGCGAGCTATGACGGTCGGCGCTTTGATCAGGAAGTTGGTTAAGAACTTTTATTTCTCATAAGAACACAATAATAGTTCACTTAAAATTATATATGTAGATAATAATTAATTTTACAGTATTCAATTATTTAAATTATTCTAGAGCTATCAATGTGATACATAAAATAAAATTTAAATTTAAAATCAATATTTAATACTTCATTTTATATTATTCATTATATAGTATTAATTTTATAGTAATGATACAGTAATGACTAATGACATACCGATAGTGATACAGTTTGTCGACAGTGCTCTCTACGGGCACACATTTAGATATGAGCTGTTCGCTCGCCTAAACGCAGTTCAACACTATTGAACCTTGAAATCTTATCATCGTAATGACGTACCGATAATGATACAGCTTGTCGACTTTGCTCTCATCGGGCACACGTTTGGGGATGAGCTGCCGCCCGCCTAAACGCTGTTCAACACTATTGAACCTTGAGATCGTAATGACATACCGATAATGATAAAGCTTGTTGACATTGCTCTCATCGGGCACACATTTGGGGATGAGCTGTTCGCTCGCCTAAACGCTGTTCAACACTATTGAACCTTGAGATCGTAATGACATACCGATAATGATACAGCTTGTCGACTTTGCTCTCATCGGGCACACGTTTGGGGATGAGCTGCCGCCCGCCTAAACGCTGTTCAACACTATTGAACCTTGAGATCGTAATGACATACCGGTAGTGATACAGCTTGTCGACATTGCTCTCTCCGGGCACACGTTTGGGGATGAGCTGCCGCCCGCCTAAACGCTGTTCAACACTATTGAACCTTGATAGCGTAATGACATACCGGTAGTGATACAGCTTGTCGACATTGCTCTCTCCGGGCACACGTTTGGGGATGAGCTGCCGCCCGCCTAAACGCTGTTCAACACTATTGAACCTTGATAGCGTAATGACATACCGGTAGTGATACAGCTTGTCGACATTGCTCTCTCCGGGCACACGTTTGGGGATGAGCTGCCGCCCGCCTAAACGCTGTTCAACACTATTGAACCTTGATAGCGTAATGACATACCGGTAGTGATACAGCTTGTCGACATTGCTCTCTCCGGGCACACGTTTGGGGATGAGCTGCCGCCCGCCTAAACGCTGTTCAACACTATTGAACCTTGAGATCGTAATGACATACCGATAATGATACAGCTTGTCGACTTTGCTCTCATCGGGCACACGTTTGGGGATGAGCTGCCGCCCGCCTAAACGCTGTTCAACACTATTGAACCTTGAGATCGTAATGACATACCGATAATGATACAGCTTGTCGACTTTGCTCTCATCGGGCACACGTTTGGGGATGAGCTGCCGCCCGCCTAAACGCTGTTCAACACTATTGAACCTTGAGATCGTAATGACATACCGATAATGATACAGCTTGTCGACTTTGCTCTCATCGGGCACACGTTTGGGGATGAGCTGCCGCCCGCCTAAACGCTGTTCAACACTATTGAACCTTGAGATCGTAATGACATACCGGTAGTGATACAGCTTGTCGACATTGCTCTCTCCGGGCACACGTTTGGGGATGAGCTGCCGCCCGCCTAAACGCTGTTCAACACTATTGAACCTTGAGATCGTAATGACATACCGGTAGTGATACAGCTTGTCGACATTGCTCTCTCCGGGCACACGTTTGGGGATGAGCTGCCGCCCGCCTAAACGCTGTTCAACACTATTGAACCTTGATAGCGTAATGACATACCGGTAGTGATACAGCTTGTCGACATTGCTCTCTCCGGGCACACGTTTGGGGATGAGCTGCCGCCCGCCTAAACGCTGTTCAACACTATTGAACCTTGATAGCGTAATGACATACCGGTAGTGATACAGCTTGTCGACATTGCTCTCTCCGGGCACACGTTTGGGGATGAGCTGCCGCCCGCCTAAACGCTGTTCAACACTATTGAACCTTGATAGCGTAATGACATACCGGTAGTGATACAGCTTGTCGACATTGCTCTCTCCGGGCACACATTTGGGGAAGCTCTGCTCGCCCGCGTACACCCCGTGCCGCATGCCGAAGCGACGCGCGCGGGCGCTGCACCGGCAGAGAGGGCCGCTGTTCATCTCGCCTGCGTTGTTGAACCTGCAAGTATGAATATTTAGGATAATTTATGTACATATATGTAAGGCCTAAATCATAAAGCTGAGATTTTATTAGCTGGGCTGGCCTGTTGTTTCTGCAAAAATGCTTGGACGTGCGTGTCGGAATAGACTTCGACGTTATAATATTATGTTTAGTAACCGCCGTATTTTACAAATTGCATAGTTGGTATTAGGTATATAAATAACATTTTATATTCCTATATTTTCTCTTTACAAAATGACAGTCATCATTCACTTATGTCTCATTCTCAATTATGTGAATGGTTCCTAACACTGAATACGAGTTACATTGTGACTCGTCGGAACTTACAAAAAGTAACATCCGGGACCAGACCCGACGCTCGGCGGTCTCCTTATAAAACCACATTGTTTGCTTATAAAACCACATTGTTTGAAAGGCTTTTAGGGTCATATACAGGATGTATTATAATATGTGTACAAACCTAAAAAGAGAGTTTCAGCCCATAAATACAAATAGTTTCGGAAGGGAAAAAAGTATGTTATTATTTTTTTTTTATATTTTTATTTACAATTTTACTAGTAGGTGAAAATAATCCTGAGGTCATATTTGGAATTAAAAAAACCTCGTTGTGGCTATAGGTATTTTAATTTCTACCACCTGTACGTTAACTCTTTACGGAAGTCAATGACCCTGTCAATAATCAGCTGGCATTTAGGTTGGCATTATCGTATAATCAGCTGTTGAAGTTAAAACTTTCGTAGTGTTTTCTTGAATGAAAATCACTGAATCCTAATAAGTCGTAGAACAAAAGTTGTTCTTTGAGATGGTCAGAATCACCCTCTTTCGGCTTAGTAAACTTATTATAACACACCCAGTAGATATCATATTCTAAGCAAGCATTCCACCGAAGGACATTACATCCAAGGCGCATTGCACACATACCACATCTCAGCATGCAGCCTCCGCGGATGGTTCTGCTTCCGCTGCAGCTCTTGCACAATCCTGTCACTCTCCAGGTTATCTTCATCATCTGACAAGATGTCCTCGGAGGACTCACCCGAGCTTATGCTTTCTTCATCATCTGGAATTTACAATCTAAATCATCACCATCACCTATATATATAATTAAGGAGTATAAGTTTCACAATCGCAGTAAGCGCAAACGTGGTGCAGTATTTTCTTCTACTTCTTCTTTCTTTATATAAAGGCTGATGTGCAGTAATTTTAACCTTGACATATAACCCTCCAAACAATAATGATTTCCTAATGTCAGTCGTTATAGTCAGATTTACGATGAATCCTGAAAAAAAATGGTCGCCAACATGGCCAGCCAAATAACATAAGAATTTATAAACTTGACACTGGCGGAATTGTGTAAAACCAAAGACAAAAAGCTCAGAGTCGCTCAACGAGCTATGGAGAGGGCTATGCTCGGGGTTTCTTTACGCGATCGAATCAGAAATGAGGAGATACGTAGAAGATCTCCGGTTACCGACATAGCCAAACGGATTAGCACGTTGAAGTGGCAATGGGCAGGCCATGTAGCTCGCAGAACAGATGGCCGATGGGGCCGAAAAGTTCTCGAGTGGAGGCCACGGACCGGCAAGCGCAGCGTAGGACGTCCACCAACATGGGCTGACGACCTGGTGAAGACCGCAGGTCGACGGTGGATGCTGATCGCTTCCAACCGCAATAACTGGAAATCCATGAGGGAGGCCTATGTCCAACAGTGGACGTCCTACGGCTGAAATGATGATGATGAAACACAAAAAGCCATAAAATAAAAAGACAAGACAAGGTGATGAATCCTGTGACATTTTCGTTTTTGATATTTTCGGACGCGTATTTGTACTCTTATTATAAACAATTATTTTTAAGTTTTGTAATGATAATTTCTTAGTCAACAGATAGTACGTAAAATGGCATCCAATCAATCGGTCACAGGAGTCATACCTGGTTTTAACTAGAGTGAATAAACATATGGTTATGGTTCCGAAGAATATCCATATACTAGTAGCTGAGAGGATGGTATAGGAGCTGGGCAAGCCTAATCCATCTGACAATGTCCCAGGCACTTCAGCGTCCCGTACAGAATGAATACCAGTTGCTGACGCTGTATAATAGATTTAATGAAACACTGTCGGTTTTGTAAGGCTGAGGCAAAACAGGCATTTAGTAGAGTAGAACCTTTTGTGTGTTCATCCTAAGTACTACCACTATACAGATTTCTGCCACCAATCAGTGATGTCTGTGTTGCTTTGTTCGGGGTTTGAAAGGTAAGGGGGCCGGTGAAATTACGGGCACATGAGACCTTACAGCTCTATGTCTCAGGGTGACGGGGTGACAGGCGCAGTGCAATGCAGCGATAGTCCCGTTCTAGGGCACATGAGACCTTACAGCTCTATATCTCAGGGTGACAGGGTGACAGGCGCAGTGCAATGCAGCGTTAGTCCCGTTCTACGTGAACGTGATCACCGCGGTATTGCAGTTGTAATAGATACAGGTTACCGCTTAACATCAGGTGGCCTTCGGCTTGTCTCGTCATTTAGTTGTAAAGAAAAAAAGCGCTTATGAGTTGTGAGTGTCGATTTTGACTTAGGACACAAACCAGTCAACATCCCTGTTACCAGCAATGTGATTGAGAATAAAATGAGATACTCACCAGATGAAATGTCCATAGCATGTACTGAAGGAAAAGTTTTCTATTAGTGATTTATGTAAAGCGGATATGCATGAAGTATAAAGTGAGGGCCGTGTATTGCCGTAGGGTGCCGGCAGTCGGATGTTGCCTCTCCTCTCTTGCCTAAAGGATACCTCTGGAAGTAGGACAGCAGCGTCATTCCGTATATCAACATCCCGTACTGCGATCGCCAAACCGCTTGCCACGCGCGGCGAGTATGGCAACTACTCCCACATGATCTTGGATTCTTTTTCTTTTACCATATGCTTGCACTGCTGGGCAAGTCTCCCCCTAACTCGCAAAAGCATTAATAAAAATATTTCATTTGATAAGAGAAAATCGAAAGAAAGTGATTTATGAAGAGCGAAAATATGAAAAGCGTTTCGTGAAAAAAGTGCTTGACTGAAGAGATGTTAGTACAAAGTAAATAAAAGAGGAGACAAAATAAACAACAATTCATATGGAATTTCTACGTGAGATAAGTAGTTACAAAAACAAACATAATATACAAGTATTCTATCAAACATCTAGCACCCGTAACACATTTTATTTTATTTTATTTATTTTATTTTATTCGGGAAAACAAACAGTACAATAACATAGAAAATTTAGAAAAGTAAGAGTAACACTTAAACCAGTGAAGTTTCCACCATTACTTAATACATTTTACGAAAACAAACGTGAACGTGAACGTTATACAAAAACACAAGATAATATCAAACAATTTTAACTATGGAATGGGTAGGTACTTAAAATTACAATATAAACTAACAATAACAAATAATTAAAAATAAAAAAATAAAAAAAATTAATAACATTTCTAAACCAGCCCTTCAAGTAGCCATGGAGGAAGAAGAGGAGGAGAGGGGAGAGTTGGCAATGCTATCATAACATCTTTTACGGAACTCATTGGCAGTTATGTTAAATATATCGATATCAATAAATCTGTCATTATATACGTCACATACTCTGTTTAAAAACATATTTTTTTTATACTTTGTTCTGGTAATTGGGGTCCAAAAAGTTTTCTTTTTGCGAGAAGACAATCGGGCACAAGACAGATAAATATTTCCCAACAATAACTCTGAATCTATCAAATTTGTTAGAGTTTTGAACAAAAACATTTGGTCTTTAACAATACGACGATCTTGTAGGGTTTTGATGGGTTCCACAGCAGCAAACGGGAAACGGTACTTAAAATGTTTCAAAAACTTATTTTGTATTTTTTCCAACGCATGAATGTGTATATTATACTGCGGATTCCAGACCACAGATGCGTATTCTAGAATTGATCTCACAAAACAGTTATAAAGGAGAAGTAACGTTTTAGGGTTTTTGAATTCTCTCCCTATCCTTAGCACAAAACCAAGCATCCGATATGCTTTCGTAGTGATAGCATCATAATGAGTATTAAACGAGAGCTTGTTATCCAGATACACGCCCAAGTCCCTAACCTCAGACACTCTCGCAATTAAAGTATTATTAAATTCATAGCCGAAATTAATACTATTAGTTTTTCTGGTAAAATATATAATGTTACATTTTTTTATATTTAATATTATAGAATTAGAATTACAATAAGAGTACAGTCTGTTAAGATCTTGCTGCAGGGCTTGACAATCAGCCATTGACGTGATTGTTTTAAAGATTTTAGTATCATCTGCGTAAATTAAACAGTTTGAGTGATGAAAATTACAAATAACATCATTAATAAAAATTAGAAATAATAGGGGCCCGAGGTGGGATCCCTGTGGCACTCCAGACGAAATGGGCATGAAGGAGGAACAGTAACCTTTAATTGTGACTGCTTGGCTTCTGGCTTGCAAATAAGATTCAAGCCACCTGAGTAAATCACCATGAATGCCCATCCCGTAAAGTTTTCGGATCAATAAATAATGCGAGACTTTATCGAAAGCTTTTGAGTAGATGACATCCACCTGAAAACCATTATCCATTGCATCCGACACCATATGTGTTAGTTCACACAAGTTACTTTGACACATCGTCGGTCCAATACTCAAGTCGCCAAACTGAAAATTCGGGATTTTTCAGGGGAGCGAAAACAAAGTTCAATTTGTTGCTGTAAATCAGGGGTTATTCATGGGTATTTAAATCATAACAATATTATTGCCTTATGTAAATATCTTTAAGGTAGTATTTATCAAATTGCTAAAATATTAATAATATCGAAGATAAAGCAGATTGGCGAGTTTATCATGGTTAGTTATAGTAGGTAAGTATTTAAATGTACTCAAGTAAAATAGCCAATGTGGTAATAAGACGAGTATACTGTGGTGTGATACATCAAGAAAATACATGAATGAATAGTTAACTAGCCATAATGTAGAAGGTGCAAACAAATAACTGTAATATTTTGATAATGTAGGTACCTAACCATTTATAGGAATTAATTGATAAGGATAAGATAATGAAATAAAAATAAAAACAAAACATATGATGTTACTTTATTTAATAAAATCAACAGTAAGTAACTTTCAATTTAGTTATTTATTAATAAAACGACACTTTCAAAACAAATTAGCTTAGGTTTCACCAGCCTTAAGCATTTTTTGGAATAAAGATATAAATCGACTTATTTGCTACTAGAGTATAAGACAAATTTTTTTATCTCCTTCATATCAATATTTATTAAAAAAAAACTATATAATACAAAAAAATATGTTTTCCTACTGTACTTATCTATTTTTTTTATTATATAACACATAAACTTACATTTTATAAAACTACGGCGCACTTTCAATCCTAATTAGCGAACTTTATAAAATTCGGGGTTTTACCAGTCGTAAGTATTTTAAGAAATAATTATATAACTCCACTTATTTGCTACTAGAAACTTTTCTGTCAATCTCCTTCATAATTATCAATGTTTATTTTATAAAAAGCTATGAAATTAAAAAAGGATGCTCTCCTTGTATTTGTTATTTATTATTTAACTTGTAACTTTTTTATTATTTTAACCATAAACCTACAGTTTATAAAACAACAACGCACTTTCGATCCTACTATTTGGTTTATAAAGTTTATAAAATTCGGATTTTCACCAGTATTAGGTGTTTTTGGAAATAATTATAAAAATTTACTTAAATGCTACTAGAAACATCTCTTTCATACTAAAAATCAAGTAACCTACTCATTTGAACTCTCCTCTCCTAAATCAGGCTCTGGAAGAGCGTCACGAACAGTTTCCGAACAAGGAAGCTCATTGTAAAACGCATGGTAAAGTCTCGGTATTTGTAAATCTGTACAGAGTTTTAAAAGATCCTGTTTTTTTTGTATGGAAATATTTATCCGTTCTGTGTAGACTTTTGAAATAGGGTATGTTATAGTTTTCCCTCTCCTCTTTTTCATCTTGAGAGCAACAAATGCTTCATTTGTGTCATAATTATTTTTAACAAAAATGGTATCTGGATCATTTTTTCTGTATTGGACCCAGACAGCATTATTCAAGCTTATCTTGGTCCCATTACCTGCAACATAGGCCTGATACTGTTGTTTGGATCCGAAATCCATAAAGTCATCATGGAGTAAAGATGTTACTTTATACGGCCGAGGGTTGGTTCGGGCTAGCCGAACTATTTGGGCCCAACCATCGGGAGTGTAGACTGGTACATTCTTGGATTTTTTTTTCAATTTTTGAATGAATGGAATCACATTCCATGTGGGTATGACCCGATTCAAAAAAATTATGGTCAATTATTTCAAGAGTAGGATGTTGTTGTACAGTAATTAAGCACATAGAGCAAAAGTGGTAATTCTTTTGTTGGCCACCACAACCATCTGACATCATTCTAACGTGTTTAATATTATGTTTTTCCATTATGTATCTGTTCACACATGTTGATATTTCGATTGCACCTCGTTTCCCTTCCGTCTCATCCCACATCTTGATTTCCCAAATTATACATAGTCAGGTTATAAACTGCTAATTTTCGCACGTAAAAAAAAGGTCCGGAAGCTCCTTTTGGTGTGCTAAGTACAGCTTCTAGATCGAAGTTGAATGCCAGTGTTGAACTGTCTCGTTTTGCTTCTTCTTTGTCTTCATTTCTGCAATTTCGTGCTTCATCGCGTCGTAATAAATGCTTTTCATAAGCTTCTTTACTTGCAATCTTTTCCTCTTCTGTCATTTCTTTAAAGGCTAGACACTGTTTACTTAAATCTTTTTTAGGTTTATGAAATGTTAGCTTGTATTCTCTGAATTTTACTCTATATTTTTCAAAACTGACTGGAGCAATTTGAGTACATTCACATTTTTTCTTATATTCTTCATACATTAGTGTTATGTTGAGAGTTGAGTCTAAATACTGCATTTCACTATCACGGCGGCAATAGTGAGAATCGACTGCTGGAAAAGAAACTATGTGATTCCTTAAAAAAAGTTCAGCTTCCTGTGATAGCTTGTTAGGAGGAATTTTTTTTCCTCTTTTGTCTGGCGACAAGTTGCCTTCTTGATTAACTTTTTTTAGGGCACCCTTTACAAAAGCACCAGTTTTATTCAGGGTGTCTAAAAAAAACTGTCGACACACAATTTTTGTTTCTGACGATACAGTCAATGTATAAACTTGAGTGTATTTTCTTCTAGAAGGCCCTTGAGTTGTTTCACGATTTTTCTTCTTTTTTGTGACGTGACTTACCACAAACTGTCGTTGCTTATGCAGATTTGGTAAGTTACGAAATAGTTTGTAGATCTTTACTCTTTCATTTTCAGGAACAAATGCTATACATTTATGTTGTTCTACACATTTAGCCGGTTTTAATGGTTTAGCTGGCATTGATTTGCCCTTCTTTGTTTCAAAAGGCTCTCCTTTGAGGCGTTTTTCTTTATTAATATTTATCTTCCAATTATTTGGATTTTTTCTTCTTCTACTTTTTGGCAAGACATGGTCATTATTATTTTCTTCCCTTATTGACTGCTCTTCTCTATTTTCAGATGGAAGTGAGACTGTATCGTCTTCTTGTTGAAGAGTGATCGCTGCGTCTTCATTTCCATTACCTAATACATAATCATCCACATTCAGTTCATTTTCGTTTTCCGGCGATTTTAATAACGAAACAGAAACATTGTCACCCTCATTTGTGTCACTGTTGTCTTGTAGTTCAAAATCAGGATCATTTACAGAGTCGTCACTATCTTGGAATACTTCCTGAATTATCAAATTGCACATATGAGACGTTGCAGGTGACATAACAGGTAGTGGTGATGATAATGGAGAAATTGTCTGAAGTTGCTTATTGTAAATTATTTCTTCTCTTTGAACAATAAATGGCGTATGAGGTGAATAGGGGGGTGGTTCTATACTTATTTCACCAGCTTCAAAAGCTGAAATAACATAAATCAACTATTATAACTTACTAAACTGTAAATGATCGTAAATATAATATTAGTAATACTTAGTAAACAACGCAACGACAGAATATAATTGGATGAAACTTTGAATAAATATAGTTCATGATCATTCATTCTAATTATCCAGAATTATTAACTGGATTACCATGCTACTTCCACGCGAGCGACGCTGAGGGCGAACACTATTCAATAAGAATTAGGTATTTTATAATAAATTAGCTTCCGCCCGTGGCTTCGCGCGTGTATACACACAATGGATCCAGGAATTCGTGAAGTTAGCCATTTCGATGCGTAGAAGTCAATTTAGTATGAAAAATCTCAACTGGGCATGACAAACGGCTAATTTCAGAAATGCCTAGATCCATTGAGTGTAGGTATTTGCACCTGGTTAAAAGTAGTTTATATGCTATAACCTATCACGATCACGAACTATGTATAATTACAAGTTTTATCGAAATTGGTCCAGCCGTTACGACGAGATTAATGAAAAACAAACGCGATGACAAACATCTAAACATTTGCATTTATAACATTAGTAGGATAAATAATAATAAGTAAAAATACCAAGGACTGATAGAAAACCTGTTTACCTGGCGAAGCCGTTATGTTACTACTAGTTGCTTTGGCGTTGTATTTTGGACTACATTGAGATGTATTATCAATGTCATTATCTGTAATAAAAACAACATTCACAACACTGTAATGTTAAAACATCGAGTCCTAGTCAGAAAAGTCAATAATTGGTAGGGTTACACTACACATACACAATAAAAACGACTTATACCTCTTAGTACGTCGGTAGGTACCTACGTACTGGGTCTTGGTAGGTGCGGTTTAGAGCATTATAATAATAAAAATATAATATAATAATAATAAAGTTTATTGTCATAATATTACTGGACATTTTACACAGCGCCATCTAGCTATCTAATTATACATAGATAGGTATTAACTGTTAAAATGTAGGCAGGTACTTTAGTACCCAGGTACTGTGTGGTACCTTACTTATTAATATTCTTTTACACCTTGTACCTTGCACCTACCGACACAATTTTTTTTAACAAAACAACATCGATGGTAACTATTCCTAGTAAAAAGTAAGTAATGTTTACTAGTATTTATGAAGTAAAATACCTTGTACCTTAGTCAACATGAAAACAAAAAAAATAACTATATTATGACAATCTTATTAGGAAAAGGGAACACTATCTACTCACCGTCTGAATCTTCATTTTCATCATTTGAACTGTTTGTTAAGTAAGCTGTTTTCAGTGCTTGGTTAACTCTAAACCGGTTGCCATCCATTTTTCACATTTAAAACTTTATTTCTGCATAAAAACTTTTCACCAATCAGCTGATTTTTGCTCTTAAATAGTGATGTGCAGTTCAATCAAACAAGCGACGCAAGCAAGAGTACGTATAGCGATGGGGTAATGATTTTTATTTTTAACTCCCGTTTAAATAAAACGGGTAAAATTATAGGAGCAAAGTCAGAATAAACTAGGTACCTAAACTACTTACTACATTGGCTAATATTTATTCTTGGTCCAAAATAATTATCAGCCGTACAACTATCTACTTTGGCTAGAAAATGCACATTAATGCACCAAGGAAAATCAGTCAAACTACTACATTGGCTAGAAAATGTTCTTTATAAGACCATGGTAAACTAGCTAAACTACTATTTTAGCTAGTCGATTCACATTCATGGACCAAAGTAAATCAGCCAAACTATTACTTTGGATAATTTATAGCATAAAACTAGACTAAGGTAGATTAGCCAAACTTCCACATTAGCTAATTGACTTATGTGGTTATATGTATTTTATAGTTTTCTGCCATGGTAAACTAAACAATCGGGCATATAGAACAGTTGACAATATTATGGAGTAAATTCTGTGCAGATAGATGAAAAAGAAATTGGTGATATCTTCGTCATTTTTAATGCTACAGATATGATATTTTACCACATTGTGCTTTTGGCCTAACCATTACTGTGCCCATCAAAAAGTGAAAAGCGTCAAAAGAGCAGTTTGGCGACTTGAGTATTGGACCGACGACATGCTCCATTAACTTTGGGGCTATGGTGCTTTTTGTAGAGTCGAGCATATTTTTTATTACTTATATAATATTTAATACAGCGCCATCTAGCGTTAGAATCGAATAGCAGAAACAACACCTTTAATTGTGTTGTAAAATGCATTATATAACCGGTATAAAGTGTTGTGATAGCAAAAGTTTAAATGCATCAATATTAATTCAACAAGTCACATGGAGCAGGTCACGTGACAATGACAACAACTGTCAGCTTGTACAAATCTAGACGCTACTTACGGTTATGACCCGGGCAGGGTTTTGACCTAGTAGGCAGTGGCGGCATCTCATCAACATCGGGCCGAGCCTTGCGCCCCCTCTCTATAAGCTCCTTGAAGAACGTGCCCACTAGAGCTTCAAGTTTCTTCGTCTGCTGGACGCCGGGACGACCTTCTAAGCGTTTGTAGTAAAGCTCGGCTGGTGAACTTCTGTACCACAGTTTGCTTCCCTGTAAAATAAACAGAGTGACAAAATTAGTGTACTTTGACTGGTAGATAGATAGATAACTCTTTATTGTACTTAACTTAATACTAACACTAAGCAAAGAACATGCCTTCTCTAAGATACTTATTTAAAAAATGTTTTATGTTGTAGATTTCATATTAGCTAGTTTATTTTTGGTTTATACTTCAAATTATTAATTTTAGTTATTCTAGCCTTGTTAGCTGAGTTGTTTTTTATTTGTGCGCACGTTGTGGCCGCCTCTAATTGCGGGAACACTAGCCCTAAGTACCTATTGTTATAATTATACCTCATTATTGTGTATCTCTTGTTGGTAGCCCAAATAAATAAATAAATAAACACAAAAATTAACATAGAAAGAAACTTACAAAACTAAAAGTAGAAGTACAATGGTAGCTCGGAAACAAAAAAAAATCGGCCAAGAGTGTTCTGTATTACGTGTGTAAATATTATGTGAATATTTCAAGCGTCTACCTGTTGCCTTTATTAAAATCAAGCAAAAAAATTATATCACGTTTGTTGTATGGGGAGCCCCCTGAATTATTCGTTTTATTTTAATTTATTTTTGCTTGGCTGGCGAGCCCAGTAAGAGATGTTAATACACGAAAAGGCGCTGCTGTGCATCTTCCAGAAGTATCCCTTGGCAGATTTTCACTGCATCCAAGGGCAAGACAGGATGGGGAACATTCTACTGCCCATGGAAATTCACAATACTTACTGAAACAAGTTGTATCTATCCATAACAAATAAAACAACAAAGTTAAGTATATATTTCTTACCTCTTCTTCATCTGGGTTCTCCTTGGCCCACTGCTCCACTTTTTCAACAAAATCGTCAGCAGTTCCACAGTAATTTCTCCTGAAATATTTTGTAAAAATTTAAAAATAGATTAATATCTTCATGATGACAGACAGAGGCAATGGGGTTGCTTGACAAAGCATTGGCGGGATGACCTTTGACAGATGGTGGAAGTCTGCAAAGGATTGCAATGGTTGGAGAAATTTAGGGGAAACCTTTGATCAGCATTGGGACTAAATGGGTATATAAATATACAGTAATTATAAATATTAAACAATATTTTATAATATTTTATAATATTTCAGCATAGAAAACTTTACCTAAATTCTTCAAGAATTTTCTCACGGTCAGTCATTGGTTTCCGTTCGCTTCTGGAAGACGATTCTCTGGAATGACGATTTCTGGACATAGACTCTCGGCTTGAAGATCCTCTTCGGCTCGATGACCTTGAGTACCTATCATGGCTATGATGCCCATGTGGACTCTTTCTTCCAGATCGCTCATATTTTTCTCTATAATATCTCTCTTTGTATCTGTCCCGAGACTCATATCTGTCACTTTCTCTAGATCTGTGTCTTGATACCCGTGAATCATAACTGTCTCTTTCTCTGGATCTATACCTAGATCTTTCTCTAGACTCATATCGGTCTCTATTTCTAGATCTTTCTCTAGATCTATCTCTGGATTCATATCTATCCCTGGAATCTCTATATCTCTCACGAGATCTATCTCTCTCTCTATCTTCATATCTACTACTAGAACACTCTCGGTCATAGTAACCTGATGAACTTCTATACTTTGTAGGACTTTCACCTCTCTCGCTCCTTCTCAAATCCCGTTCTCTATTTGAACTGGCATACGACTTTGAATGTTTACTAGAATAGAATTCTGGATTCACCCCATAATATTCAAAAACAGATTTACCCCTGTTTTCATTTAAGTATGGATCTGGGGTTGGTAAGTATGGTGGATATGCAAAACGATCCTGAGCCGGTGCAGGATAATACTCTCCTTGCGGAGGAGGTGGTGGGTAATCATGGAATGGCGGAGGTACAAATGTATTTTGTGGTTGGCCATAAGCATCCAGCTGTATGGGAGTCACATATCCAGGCGGCGGTAGGGAATGCCTAGGAGGTGGCATATCAAGTCGTGAAACCCTTGGAGGTGGCATATCTAGCCGTGAAGCCCTGGGCATATCAAATGGGTGCATTCCAGGGGGGCCTACATCAAGCCGTGAGACCCTGGGCCCCGGTAACTCGAATGGGTGCATCCCATGAGGTGCTACATCCAGGTGTATCCCAGGGTGTGGCATTTTCGATGAGCACAATGCTGGTTGCGATAAATCATGTGGTTTTATACCCGGTGGGGGTAAATCTTGAAGGCCCGGTGGTGGCAATTTTAGAACTCCCGGCGGCAGTATATTTGTTACTTGCATTGCGTTAGGCAAAGGCGGTGGAATTCCTGCAGGAGGCAAGATTGGGGAAGGCCCTGGAGGTGGCGGAGGCAGCGCCGGCGCCGTCAGAGGCGGTGGAGGCAAGCCGAAGCCCACTGGTGGAATCGACATCGCAACTTCTTTTCCATCAAGATTTTACACACATTACTAAACCAGACACACAAAGATCTTTTATAGATAAAACTCTATATTTTAATTTATTTATTTCAGTCATGAAAATGTTAGAAAAGTCGCTAAATAAGTAGCAGTCTAAGATTTACAGAAATGCAAAAACATATCGATAGAACTTCTTTGAGAACTTCTGTGCGCAATGGACCCATGCTATGCGATCACAACAAAACATTGTGATTTGGGACTTGACATTGACAGCGACTTAACTCTGACGACGCCATCGTTTCTTCGGTATACTGCGGCGTCTTAACGTGTCGGGGTTCCACCTGGGTAGTGAGTGACTAGTGATCTTAGCCCACAGATATTCGGGCATGCGGCAGACATTGGACAGGCATGACCAGCCCCTGCTCCATTTCAGTTTCGCAACTTCTGAGCTACTTCGACAATGAGGCGTTTTCATTAAAAAGTAAAAACTTCAAAAATAGTTACCTTGTACCCTAAAGATGGCGTTAATTTTCTTTTACTGGTAGGCACAATTTGACAATGACAGGATTAATCACAAACTTTCTTACTCCGCTTGCCAGCTCCATCTGTTAGGTTTAGTAGAAAACTCTTTTTGTTTTGTTACTGAAAACGGCTCATTGTTTATTTATATTGATCAAAACCTTTCTTTAGATGTAAACAGCCAGTATACTATAGTAGTCTTTGGATGTAATGAGGAGTTCCAACCCGAGTTATGCTTTCTTATGTCAATCAATACCCACCAGAGAGAATTTTTGACCCTTAATAGTTATGGGCAAAAGAGAAACGTTTTTAAAATTTAGAGCTGTCAGCGTAAAATTGTGTCATGTAATTTGTTCCGTTTTAATTTTAGAACGGCACTAAAACACTATATACTAAAACAGCCATACGTAATTTTAGTCAGTTTTACGTCGATTAAATAAGCTTTAGCTAGTTAATGCAACAACAGAATCGCCACCAGAAAATATTAACTAACGTCTTGTTTAAGAAAAAAGCCGTCTAATAAAAATAACACTCAATAGATTACGACACGGTCGCGTTCCATACCTATGTTGTGTCGCATTATCTTCTTAACCATTGGTCCAAATTATATGCAGTAAAAGAGAAGTCTTTTGTTTTAAACACTTGAGACGTTAAGGCAGCGTTCGTAAGAAACGTTTTGAGGTTTATTTATTTAAATAAATAAATAAACCACAAATGCCGATAATATGACTAATATTATAAACATCACCTGACTAGTTTTTGTGACATAAATATAAAAGTTAGACATTATGTGCTGGCGCTGACTTTTTAAGCGCAAAAACTTTTATCTAGAATTCAGTCTAATATCTCTCGTCATTAAGGCAGCGTCCAAAAGAAACGTTCTCGTTCGACCGTTTTTTCTCCCGACTTACTTTGCAAATCCGACTACCACAAAAGTCTTTTCATTTTTAGGGTTAATATTATAGCCTATGACACTCACAAATAATGTAGCTTTCTATTAATAAAATATTTTTTAAAATCGGTTCAGTAGATCCAGAGATTACCCCCTACAACTTCACAAGCTTTACCTCTTTATAATATTAGTAGATAAAAAAAAAAGTCAGTACATTGAACCACACATGCACACTTACTTAAAACTAGTCCTACGTGACTCAACCTACGTCCACAGTAGGTCTGGTTATGCGACTCCTAGATCTCATGGGTATACTGTATGTTGTGTCGACCCAACGTGTGGACAAGCTAATGGCTGGTAAACTTACCTTACTCATTATACATTACCATTAAGTTACATAGCATACTGATGACTGCTCTGACTGAGACTGTCAGCCAGAGCAATCCTTTGGTTTAGGAACGCCTTTTCCCTCCATTTATTCCAATTAAAACACAATTTTACATCAATTATATAATAAAATAATTACCTACATTACATTGGTTCTGTTACAAACTATGACAAACATGCATTATTTTTGCACTACCAAGACACTCTCCATCCTTATAAAGCACACCAAATTGACCTTCAGTTAGTGCTCTCAATTTATTTCCTAAAATTATAGTAAGACCTTCAAAATTCTTTACTACTTTACAGGCAGTCAGTGGTTTTGTGTGTTGAAATCTAAAGTTACAGTGGAGCACACCATCTTGTGATAACTCTGCTGGTTCTGAGTTGATCCAATGTGGTGGGTTTGTGAAGCAAATGTTATTCCATATTGCGGAATGCTTTGTACCTGGTACCTGAAAGGATTAAAATATTAAGTTCCAAGATTCAGGGCTCTATTTTTGAATTGCTTGCATATAGCTTACATGACTCAGTAGCATAACAAAAATTTACGTAACTGAAGCTATATGCTAGTACTGTAAGCCAATATACTGACCCACAATAATAAATAAGAACTAATTATCAAAGTTCAACTGAAAAATACTAAACAAATTAAGCCGAAACTTTGCACATCATTTACAATAGACATTAACCAAGATTAACACAAAGGCTACTTTTCATCTGCATGTGAAACTAATCTGGCATTTTTTATTTTAAATAACTGTCCCCACAAATTGGCCTTTCTATTTTAATTTGGCCTCCTCCAAATCTTTCCAGACATCCCTCTGCCTTTATCTTGTATTTAATATACATTCTAAATAATTGATAACGGTTTTACCACATAAATATTATTTGTAACCAGGTCCTTCTTGTAAATGAAGTAGGCATCTTTCCAATTGGCCAGGCAACACCTCTGGCCTACAGTCCAGTGGTGCAGGCCTTCATGTTCACCCACAGCTTTACCAGAATCTATGTCTATGAGCAGGCCTCTTTTTGCTTGAATGTACTAGAACAAGGTTTTTTATGTTGTTAATTAAATATGTACCAAATTATTACTTACTTCATGGCTAAGAATTGGAGTATTTACACAACTTAATTTTAAACTTTTAGTCTTAAAGTAGTTCACATAAAAATTATTTGATGTGTATTTTTTTAGTTTATTTAAAAAGGCAATATTTCGATTTTTTATTATCTAACCTGATAGACTAAATTATATCACTTTCATTTTTATATTGTACCCAGTCAACATGCCATGTAGAACTTACTTCTCCAATAAAATCTGAAAATCTTCTTTTTCCAATAAAACATATGCCAGTGCTATCCTTCTTTTTGGCTACATTCAGTAAGCCTTCTTTTTTAGCTATTTCTCTTACTTCATTCTTTAGAAGATTTGCAATTGGAAACATGCATTTTCTCAATGAAAACTGCTTGACTTGTGATAAGAAGAATGTCTGGTCTTTGTGTTTGTCTTTAGGTTGAAGTAATCTCACAGCTAAAAAAAAGAGGATATCTTTTATTATCAGGAAGCTTTTGGCCTGCAGTGGGAAACAACAGGCTTATATTTAATAATGTAATAGATTTTCAAGGTGCTTTATTATGAGTGACTTTTACCTTCATTCTCATTGTATTGTTCTAATAACGGCCCAAAAGATGTGTTAGCATAGTGACCAGTGGCTATAGCATCTGTTCCTAAGTTGTTCCTGCAATATTCGAAAAAGCTATCAAACTTTATGTATCTATTGCACAATATATCAGGATTTGGTGTCAGCCCAGTCTCGTATTCCTTTAGTAACACACTGAACACTTCATTCCAATATTCCTTTATGAAATAAACTCTGCGAAGTGGAATGTTCAGCTTACGGCAAACAAATGTCGCATCTTCGAAATCTTTCTCGTCTGAACAGAAACCGGCTTCATAGTTGTTGTCCCAGTTTCTCATGAACACACCTTCCACTTGGTAGCCTGAAAGTTACGGAAAAAGAGCTTTAACCTTCTAAAAATTGCACCGCAATAAATTTAAAAAAAAACTTGTAAAAACACTAAAATTACCAGCTCGTTTTAGAAGGAGAGCTGAAACAGCGCTATCTACTCCCCCAGATATTCCGAGAGCTACTTTTCTGAACATTATTTTATTATATCATTTTATCGTGGTGTCCGCATTTTACGTATTTTTATTTTACGAACAAAATCTGCGCACACAACAACAAATACATAACCTCACTTTTATTCTGATCTGACACCTGTCACAAAACATCAGCTGTTAATTTTGTCTATGGTATCGATATATTATCCGAATTGTGTAAAACCCTTAGACGAGATACATATAACAAGACAAGGCACGCGCCTATTTCTCAATACAAAAATATTCTACCATTTTTAGCGGGGGGAGAAGAAACACATACATTGTAACCATAGCTACACACATAAAATTGTTTGTGTTTTATAAACACACACAGACATATATTCTCAACACTAGTTTAAAATTTGGGAAAAATAACGAACGCAACGCTACGCACACAGGCACGACTGACATATACTACATACATGCAAAAAAACTCAAAAGTGATACCAGCGTCATCATTATTCACCCTTATATTTCCTTATTTTGCTCAACCGATTTGGGCTTCGTTGTAGAATTACATATGTAGGTAGAAACAATAAACCTTTAATATTATGTTGGTGTTTATTATAAAACAATTTTCAATCTTAAAAGGTCGTGATATTGCTACATTCTTATTGAAAAATGAATCCATTTACGCGATATTATATCAATAATATCGCGTAGGTATTCCGATTTGTCAAGTCATCAGACTTGACGAACAAGAATAAGAAAAAGCATTTTTTCGGATTACAAAGCTCCGAAAAAATAATAACATGCAACCAATGAGCATTTATTTCCCTTAAATTGTGTAAAAAGTGGGAATGAATTATACTGGTAACATTATTTCTCAAAATGACAGTAGTCATAGGGATTGACAATATCGATAATCAAAGGTCGATATTCGGTTTCACAGATTAAATAATCAATTGTTATTTATTGCGACAAAATAAAATAGAACAATTTTACCATAAATTAAATTGTTATTATGCTCCTGAAGCTTCATCTGGAAACGAAGATGAGAGAGCGCCGTTTCGTTGCATTATTTCTCCTGTTCAGCATAATATTTCACCTTATTATACAATTCCGAAATTGTTTTAACACATTTACCGCAAAGATTTCGTTTGGCAATCTATAATAATTTCGAATGAAAATTATACTCATAATTATCAGGCAGCCGAGGGTATAAATTAAAGTACCCGCTCATATTCAATCATTGCGTCATCATCTTCATCAGGCAGCACTTAAGTCTTCCAGATGAAGCTTCAGGAGCATAATAACAATTTAATTTATGGTAAAATTGTTCTATTATGCCCCTCTTCGCTTCATCTGGAAACGAAGATGAGACGTGTTTGTTTTCGCCTGATGACAATTATGAGTCTGTAGGTAATACCAAATAGGTACAATGATCAATACCATATAAACAATGTTAATATGATACCAAGGTAGTTACCAAACATGGTAGGTAAACCGAGAAGGATTCATGTAGGACCTTGTAAAAGGTACAAAAAAGAATCATGGTTATTGATTCTTCATTATTTTGCCAGTACAATAAAAATAAGCATGTAGGTAGGTGGTAGCGTAAGCGAATCCAAAAAAAAAAAACTGGACTGGACAGCGATTTCTACAAGTTTTCATCCTGGCTGGTAATTTGATATACCTCTATATGTTGTCTTAGACCAAAATGTAGGGTAGAATACAAGACTATCCTTGATCTACAAAGACTTTGTTATAGATGCATTAGTAATCTACTTAATTTAAAGATGGTTTGATTTCTAACCAATTGTAGTGTAAGTGCAACCTCAGCGGAATCCTAATATAACCATATCCCGATTATCATGAGACTATGTATTCAAATAGAACACATCGCAACTTCGCTCAATAAACCCATTGAGCTCTATCACTTGTCACATCCTCCCGAAGTTACCACAGATAACACCATTCTCTACTAGACCAGATGGATCCCATGTATAGTAGGTGAACTTTGCTTTAAAGCTATTTTTTAAGACCTTTGATCTAAAGATCTTTTTAACTCAACAAATGCGTTAAAAACCCGAACACGAGGTCCACTAATAGGAAACCACCAATTATGGTACGATAGACCATAAAGCTAACCGATTATATCATTTGGTTAATAAGCGTTTCCCAAGGTGGGATGGACTGGCTGAAATCCAATAATTCTAGGTTTCTCAAAGATGCGTATAGTAATTATAACGACGTTGCACAGGCTAAAATCACTAGGTAGTTAGGAAGGCTTACTAACCTGGCAAGTCCGGCAATCGTTGAGGGTCCAGGGCTGCGCGGGAATCCTTTCACTTCACTACACAGAGAGGCGAATTCCTTTGGCTGGCAACTATTTTGTGGCTCCGTCACAATTCCAACGAACGAACGCGACAGAGATATATGCGGGATAATAAATTGAGTGCGTGCGACCGTCCTGCGAGGCGTCTTTATTGCAACTAGTCTTGTCAAGGTGACCGACATTAGAAAAAATGCAGAGTGCATACGCAGCAAAATATCCGTCGTGTGGATTATAGTGTACGCACACACGGACACGTAGGAACATCGCGTAATAGCCCAATATGGGATTACACAAAATTCCCAGAAAAGTAAACCAACCCTTAGTTTACCTATAGATAATTAACTATGCAATGTCGTTTATCTAACGTTTAAATTAAGTTACGCTCGCAATGCTGTCGGCGTAACCATATTCCCCGGCTTGAAAGGTCCTAATCTTTCAAAACAAAAAAGAGGAAACAACAATTAACAATTGCATATTATCATCATGAAAACTCTACCTTATGAAAGAAACTAAATTTATGAAGGAATTTTATAAACTAGTTAATAAATTTAATTAAACCTAACTTCTGCATTATAAAAATTAGATACCAAAACTTATTGTGTTGGCAAAGGGCACAACTTAACTGTTGGCCGTTGAAAAAACCCACTCTGAGTCTTGATCGTTGCGACTCTAACTACCCCGTTCTTATCCGGATAGACTTCAGTCACTAAGCCTATCGGCCAATGTAGAGGCATAACGTTGTCCTGCATAGAAACAACAACCATACCAGTCCGTAAAGGATTAGCAGGTGTGTTCCATTTAGAATGAACAAGTTGATCATTTAGTTCCTGTCGCGAAATAAGATGTAAGCGCGGTTCAGTTACCTCGCGAGCAGGGAAAAAGACGAGTGGTTTCGTGTTAAGAAAATGTGCAGGAGTTAATGCGGCGGGTTCTGACGGATCGGAGCTAAGCGCGTAGAGCGGTCGCGAGTTATCATCCGCCAGTTCCTTCTCCCAATATGTGCTATATTCATGCGATAAGAATTGGTAGAGTTCACGAAGATACGATTTTGCATCGGATTCAAAATGAATTCGTTGAACAGTTCGCCACACAACTGATTCAGCAAAGTTCAAATCGAGCGCGGTTATTGGGCCTATAGGAAGCCGCTTTAGAAATTTGTAAACAAAGCAAATTGTTTTCAAGTATTTTTTCCAGGAGGAAAACCTATTGGAGAGGTTATACAGAATGTCTTCGGCAGGAGAATTCACCTTTGACATTGCCGGCGATAAAGCAGGTAGAGCCACTGGCTTCATTTCGGGAAGCTCTTGCGTCTGACCTGGAACGAATGGTTTTATAGGCCATTTGTGGCGGGGTAGTTTGAGCCAGGGCGGTCCAGTCAACCACAGTGGATGATGGATAAGCTGGGCTGGCGTCAAACCGCGGGAAAGACAATCACTAGGATTATCTGATCCTTTACATGGAAGAAGTGTTTTGCCGAGAGATTTTCGTGAATCTTGGCTATGCGATTGGCCACAAACGTGTGCCAGCGATGTGGCGAAGAGTGGATCCAACTCAAAGTTACAGTTGAGTCTGAAAATGCTACGACAGCCTCAATGGCATATCGGGAGGAATAAAGATCAAAAACTCGCTTTATCAAAGTTGATAAAAGCAATGCGGCGCATAGCTCCAGACGAGCCAGCGAAATAACTTTAAGAGGAGCGACCTTGGACTTTGCACATACTAGCGAGATGGTTATGTCTCCATCTGGTTTAACTACGTGGGCGTAGACAGCACCACCGTAGGCTTTCTCGCTAGCGTCTGCAAACCCAACTAATGAAACTTTACAGTTTTCAATTACGCCAATGTGGCGTGTGAATTTAAGCTGCGAAATATGCGGCAGTTCATCTTGAAACTGCTGCCACAGACGAACTATGCGGTTGGGTGGGACATCATCCCATCCAATTTTTACAAGCCAAAGATCTTTGATCAATAGCTTGGCGTACAAGATCATGGGCGCGACTAAACCCAGAACATCGAAGAGGCGAGCGATAGACGACAGAATATTTCTCTTCGTGCAAGGGCGATTGTCAGAATTGACTTGGAATGCGAAATAGTCTTCGTCGGGAAACCAACGAAGCCCAAGAACCTTTAGAGTCGGATCCTTACTTAGATCGACACTGTGCGCGAGCCGCAGTGACTCGGGAATAGCCTGAAGAACCTCAGGGCTATTACTTGACCATTTAGTCAACTCAAAATCACCAAGTGAAAACAACTTAATCAGTTGGTGAGCGGAATCTATTGCTAGCGCAATGCTAGGAATAGAACTAGCGATATCATCGATATAAATATCTCTATTTAGAATCTCGCTTGCGAGAGGACAATTTTGACCCTCATCCTTACACAATTGTTGAATGGTGCGGATGGCGACAAAGGGCGAGCATTTGAACCCAAAGGGAAGAACGGAAAATTGCAGAATTTGCAATTCCTCGTCTTCGTGAAAGCGATATAGTATACGCTGAAGAGGACGATTTTCAGGACGTACTGAAATTCTGAGGTACATAGCTTTAACATCAGCCGTTATAGCTACAGCGTAGAATCTTAAATTTAAAAGAATATTAAAAAGGTCCGACTGAAGAACTGGACCTGCGTAGAGAATATCATTTAGTGATGTACCATTGGCTGTCTTCGCGCTCGCATCAAGAACCACGCGTAACTTGGTGGTTGCCTTGTCTTCGCGAATTACAGCATGGTGCGGGATGTAGTAAGATACCTCGCCAGGAATAATTCCTTGCACAAGGGAAATGTAATTATTTTTTAGATAATCTCTTATGACGTCATCATATAGTAATTTGACGTTAGGATGCGATTTAAGTTTTCGTTCGAGGCTAATAAACCTACGACGTGCAATTTCGAAAGAATTACCTAACGCCGATGCGTCTGTCTTCAATGGCAAAGCAACGACATACTTGCCAGATTGGGTGCGAGTAGTGGTGGAACAATAAAACTGTTCACAGTATTTATCATCCACGCTAGTGATAGAAGAGGGTTGAACTTCCTCTATCTCCCAAAACTTGCGCAAGTCGCAGCTTTCCAAAGGGGAAGTAGCGAAAAACGACAGGGTGGCTTTCGGACGTTCTAAGACAGGTGCGTCTCCCATTAATATATAGCCAAGCACTGTCTCTAATGCGTCTGGACATCCCGCGGTAGAAGATACATGACCTGGTTGCAATAACTTAGCAAACAGTTTTACTCCTAGCAGAATGTCAATATTCCCCGGCGTAGCCCAAGTATCGTCGGCAAGTAGCCTCGAATCAATGTGATTGAAGTTAGCGACATCTATCGGGCATAACGGGAGCTGACCCGTTATCTCGTCGAGAACCAGAGCGTCGATGTTGTACTTGGGTTGCACACGGAAACGCGAACTAAATTTGAATTCAACTGAACCTCGTACTGGTTGAGAGGTACCACCAATACCTTTGACGGTAACCACCGAATCCTCGCGGATAGGTAACCCAAGCTTACGACAGCATCGAGTAGTTATATAGTTCTTCTGGGAACCTGGGTCCAGAAGACAGCGAATAACAGCATCCTTGCCCTTCCTACCTACCACTAATACCTTCGCAGTAGCTAGCACTTCAGTAGTGCGAGACGACCTTTGAACCGTGGCTGAGTGCGTGCAAAAAGAAACCCGTTCCTGCGATGGCTCAGGTTCTTCGGCACTAGTAGCCGGTGCGGTGCTGACACTAGCAGCTGGTTTCTGTGGCCTTTGTTCGAAATGCAACAAGGAATGATGTTTACCCTGGCACTTCTTACAAGTGGCAGAAGACTGACATTTAGACGCTGTATGCTGCGCACTAAGGCAGTTGACACACATATTGTGTTCCTTAATGAATTTAAATCTGTCATTCGCGTTTAATTTTAAAAAGGCACTGCACTTATATAAGTGGATATGCGATGAATGACAGAGCGAACATTTAGGCGATGTAGATACATGCGCCCTAGAAGACGTAGCAGACGCCGCACTGGCGCCGCTGCGGCCGGCAGTCGACTTTTCAGCATTTGACGGCGCGATGCGATATAATATTTTTATTTGTTCGCGTACAAACTTTACGAAGTAATTATAATCTACCTCTTGAGGATCTTTCAAATTGCGAAGCGACATTTCGTAATGTTTTGCGATGTCGGAGTCTAATAACTTAAGACCCGCGTACGTGAAAATAAAATCATCCATGTTATCTATTTTCAATTGCTTGAGTCCTGCTACAATTGCAGTGAATTTATCAAATACCTGTTCAACATTAGCAGGCGAAGTACCAACTGATTTTATAGAAAACAGCTGATTGAGATAACTAACTGCTAATGCGCGCGTGTCATGATATTTTGCGATAAGCGCGTCCCAGATTACGCGATAGTTCTCTGCAGCGGGGACAATACCGGCGGCAACACTTTGAGCCTTGCCCTTGAGATGACTTAGTAAATAGTGAATACGATCCGAGTCCGATAAATCGGGATTTAAATGTATTACACGTTTGAATGTTTCATAGAAAAACGGAAAAGTTTGAATGTCGCCCTCAAAGGTAGGCAATTCGATTCTCGGTATTTTGATATGACATGACCCTGAACTTGAACCGAGTCTACTACTCGTCGAATTAGTACTACTCATAGCATAATCCTTAGTAGGGGGAGCTGGGGTCAATGAACTCAATACATTTTTAATTTCGCACGAAAGATCGTCAAAGGCCGACAACGTGTTGTAATTAACCTCATAGTCGGGATTAATTTTCATTGACAAAATATTTATATTATCAATTGTAGTTATAATTTCGTTTCTAATTTGATCGACTGTTCTGGCTTTCGCAATGAAAGTATTTCTCGACCTTTCGTCATTGAGATTTGAAATTAAATCATATATTTTTTGAACGCGACCAAAATATGAAGCACATTTGCCTTCGTAAAGTTTAAGTTTGTTATTTAAGTCTTCCATTTTAAACTAAAAATTTGTGTTTAAAAATAAAAAAAAATAAAAACTTTAACATAAAATTGGTACGGAACCACTTATCCGTCCAAGCGAAATTTCAGCCTAAGCTAATGGATGCAAAACAAAGTATTAAATATTTATATTTTTTAAAAAACAAAAGATAGGTAGGTACGGAACCAATTTTCCAACTGTGTGTTCAATACGACACGACAATGGCGAAATCGAAAAATAAAAAAAAGCTTGTAAAAACAAACGGTACTTATATGATTTATATATGGTATATAGAACGGAACTCTATTTCAAGCAATAAAGCGGACGTACAATACGACGCGACACACGGGTAAAACAAAAAATAAGTAGGTGCGGAACTATTTTCCCGACCATGCGGAACCCTAGCGAACGTGCAATACGACGCGTAAGGATAAAACAAAATAAATACCTATCCTACCAGTAGCGTTAGTAAGTATACATAGGCCCTAACTGACCAAGCTGGCACGATAAAGGAACAGGTATAGATAGCATGAGCGTAATTGCTGTGCACGCGAAATAATAGGTACTTATGAACGTAAGAGTGAGAAATAATTTATCTTGTCTTAAGAACAAACAGCCTAGTAAATAAGTTACTTCAGAACCTACTAAAATTCTTCAATAAATGCGGTGTGGACTGTAATATTTTTGCGATGTAAATAAATAAACTCAATGTTTAGTTATTAGGTTAAAAATAAACCAACAAGATGTTATAGTGGCGATCCTTACTTGGATTCGCTAACAAAGTTAACCAGACCAATCTTTGTGCCACGAAACTTTCCACGAAACCACCGTCAATTAAATAAAATAATGAAAAATTAGCGTAATTAACGCAATTTAACGTAAAATCTATTTCACAACATGAAACACTAAAGTAGTAAATAACTTATACACACCTATTTGTGAATCAGTTAGGAAAAATGCGAATTTAAATAATTTTATAACGGGACTTCGTGTACAAGTGCGGACACACAATGGACCTTACATGTAACGCAATAAGGACGAGTTTCCTATGATGATTATATGCAATTACACGTGGTAATAAACCCAAAATTTTAGATTTCTATCCGGTTCGTGAGGACCAAATATATGGTAGATATAACCGGCCGCATGCCGCGATGCATGGTACGATAGACCATAAAGCTAACCGATTATATCATTTGGGTTAATAAGCGTTTCCCAAGGTGGGATGGACTGGCTGAAATCCAATAATTCTAGGTTTCTCAAAGATGCGTATAGTAATTATAACGACGTTGCACAGGCTAAAATCACTAGGTAGTTAGGAAGGCTTACTAACCTGGCAAGTCCGGCAATCGTTGAGGGTCCAGGGCTGCGCGGGAATCCTTTCACTTCACTACACAGAGAGGCGAATTCCTTTGGCTGGCAACTATTTTGTGGCTCCGTCACAATTCCAACGAACGAACGCGACAGAGATATATGCGGGATAATAAATTGAGTGCGTGCGACCGTCCTGCGAGGCGTCTTTATTGCAACTAGTCTTGTCAAGGTGACCGACATTAGAAAAAATGCAGAGTGCATACGCAGCAAAATATCCGTCGTGTGGATTATAGTGTACGCACACACGGACACGTAGGAACATCGCGTAATAGCCCAATATGGGATTACACAAAATTCCCAGAAAAGTAAACCAACCCTTAGTTTACCTATAGATAATTAACTATGCAATGTCGTTTATCTAACGTTTAAATTAAGTTACGCTCGCAATGCTGTCGGCGTAACCAGGTACTAAGTAAAACTTATGTTAAGAGAACTCAGCAAATCTATTTCATACTGAGCCCAATGGTAAAAGTTACTATAGGAAATTCCTATAATAACTTACCATCCCGTACTAACCAAGGAGCTCAAATATCAGATTTCAGACATTAGGCGGGGATGACCCGCGTCGTGTCGATGAGGTTTTTGTACAGGTTCAATTTTGGCATGAGGTTTGCTAGAGGTCTAGACATGAGGTCTGCTTTGTGTTTTAAATGTTTTGTCCCATCGCGATGCAACAACGGCCTGTCGCCATGAACTTTAAAACTTTTTGGGAATGGGTCGTTAAAAATATCCGACTCAGCTCGAAAACATTAGCACCCCTAGACGCAAGCCTTGGAACCAGCAGAATTCTGGTTGACGATCCGCAGAGGTAGAAGAGACTGAGGATCCGCAGTCCCGCTTAGATAGCCTGGCAGACGTAGGGATACTTACACAAAGCAAAGATTTCAATCGACATAAAGCAGATCTGAGACAGATTACTTCAGATCTAAGTAGGTATAAGTCTTGGCAGCATATGAAGCTTTGCCCCCTTGATTCTTCAGGTATGTAGTACGATAGTCCGACTGAAATAACAATGCTTTGTTTTCAGTATTTTTGCTGGACAAAATAGCTTTGCAGTTATATATAGCTCCTTTCGGTTGCAATGCCAATCCTATTAATGTGCTAGGCCCCCTCGTAACTCGACATGGCTCTGCTACTCAGGATGCACTTCGCCCCATCCGTAGTTAACCCCATTCATTCAAAAATAAAATGATGATTTTTAGAGGAATCAATGACCGCTGGAACACAGCCTTTTTGCCACCAATAATCCTTTTGGATACTTAGTAAGACTCACCTTGGGACTTCGACAAAGAACCCGTTTGCATGGGTCAACGTAAATTTAGATAACTCAAAAGAACCTGGCTTGTTGTAGACACCGCTTTGTTACCGAAGCGAAGATGTTTAGTACACATGCCAAACCGGATAGTATAGACATGTTATTATGCTTCATTTTGCCCTGATGAAGCGGTACAATCGGCAGATGAAAACAGGCATTCGATAAGTCGATTTACGCTACAGGTTGTAGAAAGAAAATACTTTGTCACGCTGACATAAGAAATAAAGAATCTTCAGATTGCATAAGAACGATACAGGCGTTGTCTAGGTGTCGCGCTTTTATGTTGAAACAACGGAAGCTGTCGTTAAATATCTCGAGTAGTTAAATAGTTCTAACTCGGTGTATGCTCATCCCCGGGGTGGAAACGCCTTGCAGCTTCTCTTGCTCATAAGTCTATGTGTAGCAGCGAGAGTATCTGATGACACGCCGCTGACGTGTCTAATGGTTTTAGTTTTGGGTTCGCCATAAGAGAGCAAAACCCTGGAGTAATTTTTTAAGTCTCGAAAAACGGAGTGTTCATTCATTCAATAAGCACAGCCAAGTTTTTGAAGCTTAGTCCTATCTTCGTTCTTGTAACTGAACCGACACGTTTTCCTAGAAAGTCAGTTGGATCGGCAGATAATAAAATGAACCTCAGGGCTCTCTACTAAAGCGAAAGATAAATAATAAGCTCAGGTTTATCAATAAAATTGGCATGCATTTATCAATAAAACTGGAACTTTCAGACGAAGGCAAACCTTGCCCAGTCCATTGGATATGCAGATGAATCAGCTCAAGGCTAAGAACGCCTTAAGAGCCACTGGTACTTCCAGACAGGGGAAAATCTTGCCCAGTCTATTAAATAGGCTGTTCAATAAACTCAGGGCTTAAAATTGCCTGATGAGCCACTGAAACTTCCAGACAATGGCAAACCTTGCAAAAGTCATTTGGATTGGCAGATAATTAAGAAGACGTAAGGCTTTAGTTAGAGCGTCTGGTAAGCCTCTAATTAGATTGCCCAGTCAGTAAGATCGGCAGATAATTAAGCTCAGGGCTTTAGAGCGCCTGATACACCACTGGTACTCCCAGACAAAAGCAAACCTTGCCCAGTCAATTTGATCGGCAGATAATTAAGCTCTGGGCTTTAGAGCGCCTGATACGCCACTGGTTCATCCAGACAAAGGCAAACCTTGCCCAGTCAATTGGATCGGCAGATAATTAAGCTCAGGGCTTTAGAGCGCCTGATACGCCACTGGTTCATCCAGACAAAGGCAAACCTTGCCCAGTCAATTGGATCGGCAGATAATTAAGCTCAGGGCTTTAGAGCGCCTGATACGCCACGGAACACAAAGGCAAACCTTGCCCAGTCAATTTGATCGGCAGATAATTAAGCTCAGGGCTTTAGAGCACCTGATACACCACTGGTACTCCCAAACAAAGGCAAACCTTGCCCAGTCAATTGGAGCGGCAGATAAATAAGCTCAGGGCCTTAGAGCGCCTGATACGCCACTGGTTCATCCAGACAAAGGCAAACCTTGCCCAGTCAATTGGATCGGCAGATAATTAAGCTCAGGGCTTTAGAGCGCCTGATACGCCACTGGTTCATCCAGACAAAGGCAAACCTTGCCCAGTCAATTGGATCGGCAGATAATTAAGCTCAGGGCTTTAGAGCGCCTGATACGCCACTGGTTCATCCAGACAAAGGCAAACCTTGCCCAGTCAATTGGATCGGCAGATAATTAAGCTCAGAGTTTTAGAGCGCCTGATACGCCATTGGTTCATCCAGACAAAGGCAAACCTTGCCCAGTCAATTGGATCGGCAGATAATTAAGCTCAGGGCCTTAGAGCGCCTGGTACGCCACTGGTTCATCCAGACAAAGGCAAACCTTGCCCAGTCAATTGGATCGGCAGATAATTAAGTTCAAGGCTTTGGAGCGTCTGATATCCCACTAGTACTTCAAGACAAAGACAAACCTTGCCCAGTCAATTGGATCGGCAGATAAAGTGTCAGGGCTTTACAGCGCCTGATAAGGTAGGTGCTTCTATAGGTATGTATGTCAACGAGAGATGGACAAGAATTTCTATTAATACTTGATTAATATGAATTCCTCGACCAAAGAGACTCGAAGTCCTTCATATTTCATTTATATATAATCCTAGAAACTCAAGCATTAAGCGAAGGCACACCACCGATTTTGGGATATTGACAGACCAGCCTAGTCTGCCGACACAGGATCTTTAGCGTGACGTGGACGTGAGGAGAATAATTATGGTTTAGACTATCGGAGACTCTGCTCCGAAAGAAAAGAGAGAGTTCGTGTGAGGCTGCCCACGAGGGTTCAAATCAGATTTACTCAGGGCAATTTAATAAATTTCCTCATGTGTTAAAATTTGTATTCAGCAGGAAATCGTCATAACAGACAATCATCCTTATTACAATATTATCCAAGATTCGGGTAGGAATTTTTAGTCGAAGAATTTCAATATCTGTTTCAACTAAATTCTGATCCTGAACTTTCATATCGTGATTAATCTGAGCATGATCCCCATTAGACCGTAAACCATATATAGGTCTACCTACTATATTCGTGACGCTTTTTTACGCAAAATACACTGGTCGGGAGCACACAGGCTCCGCCGCCAGCGCCTGTAGTATTTGTAGCTAGAACGTACTACAGGTACAAGAGTTTTACGAATCATCGGATTCAGCTCATTAAATATCATGGGGACTCACCGTAGAATCCGGAGCGGAATTCGGTAACACTAACGTCACTGCAATCCAAAGAAAAAGTGCATAAAAACTACAACCCAAATCTACACGATGTTGCACGAACCGAAGCAAACGACGCAAATGATTGAATATGAGCGGGTACTTTAATTTATACCCTCGGCTGCCTGATAATTATGAGTATAATTTTCATTCGAAATTATTATAGATTGCCAAACGAAATCTTTGCGGTAAATGTGTTAAAACAATTTCGGAATTGTATAATAAGGTGAAATATTATGCTGAACAGGAGAAATAATGCAACGAAACGGCGCTCTCTCATCTTCGTTTCCAGATGAAGCGAAGAGGGGCATAATAACCAGTTTTTTACGAAATATTATTCCTTAAATTAATAGGTACCTACTTGAAATAAAAAACTGAAATCAATTTGTTATGGCTATTGCAGTGTTTATGTTTAAAATATTAAATTACTTAGCAAGTAAAAAAACATAAATTATTATTACAGAATCCTGAGCGGAGCAAGGGATACTTCGGGAGATGCCCATCATACGGAGTATCCATCAATCCTGTCTTCCGGACCCCTTCGGGGGTCTCCGGGTGGGGCCTCGAGGTTGCACCTCTTTACCCCCGCTTCAACTCCAGGGGTCCAACTACCCCTGGGTTATTTGAAAGGTGCCTTTCTGGCTGGCTATCGTTGTTGCTTAGTCTTCGTCTTCTTGGTGTAGGAGATCACGTGGCTGTGGGCGCCACTGGTCCGGGGGTCGGGCATGCAGCGGGGTGAGGCCGTTCAGGTGAGCATGGGGCCCATTGTCGGTGCGAAATATCCCTTAGCAGGCTCGTCTGGAGCGTCTTTCCGTGTGTCAACATCCCGTACTGCGCTTGCCAACCCGCCTGCCAAGTTTGGTGAGTATGGCAACTATATGAAGATTCACGTGGGAGGCCTGTGTTCAGTAGTGGACGTTATATACCCAAATGCAGTAACAGGAAATACTGCTTGAAACATTCACCCGCGCGATGTGTGAAAACCGTATGAAAAACTAAATGAAATGTGCTCACCACCTCTGAAGTTTTTAGGTGTTTTTTTCGGCAAGTGGAATACGTTTTTATCTATTTTTATTATTTCTCTTCGCGGGAAAACCGTTTAGAGCATTAATTATTTATGTATTTTCTAAAACTCACAATTTTTTTGTACATTATTGTATATTTTACATGAGCTACAATTTTGTTTGGCTTTATTCCTCTGATATAAATTATCGTTAAAGAGAGATATGCAAAAACTGACATTAGACTTTAAAAAACTATTAGGCACACGTGACTTTGGATTTTAATATATTGGTGTTTCTACCCACCTGTATCAATTTACGCGATGAATACCCGATAATCATATACATAGTAATAATGTGTTGTGATCGCGAAAGTTTAAAAAAGACTAACGTATAACAATTTTGTTACGTAAATAATAAGTAACAAAATTGTTTCATCGATACCGGTGGAAAGCATTTCGAAGCGATTAAAGGCAAAATCTCATCCCTCAAACTAGTCTCGATTTTTTTTACAATCGAATATATTTTATTCAATGTTCTCGATCTCAAATAACGAAAAACTTTTGTAAATCTACGAAATTGGTTACCATTTCAACAAAATTATACTCATAGATGAAATGCTATTCCCATTTTTATTTATTAAGACCGCCGATTGTCACTTTATATTTAGTGTTTCTCTTTTTTTTGTTAATTTGTTTAGTTTAAGGTGTGCAATAAAGCATTTTCTATCTATCTATCTATCTATTCCATCTTTTTGTAGATTTGAGGTGTTGGGTTTCTTTTTGCATCGGTTAACAGCACAAACAGGCATTTTCCCAAGAGCTTATCATACTCAAAAGCGATTCTGTGACTGGGAAATCGATTATTAAATTAGTTTTTATAAATCCGTTAGATTTTTGGCGAATAGGATTGACAGAGGGAAAGGTCCGTCGGTGAGTAGTCCATACATATCTCATTTAAGTAAAACCAAACAGAAAAAAACATAAAATAAGAAGAAGAAAAAAATATATTTTCCTTTTCATGCCATGCCAATCTATGATGCCTTGAAACAAAATTCTAGATAATCTGTGTAAAGAAGTTCCGATGATTTGACAACATTTTGTTTGACAGCGGTCGAGTACCGAATTTTGTGAGTAGGTTATTTCTTGCGGTATTTTGTAATTTCTATCTTCAATAAATATGTCGAACTTGAATCTGCAGTGCCTTTTAGGACTACAGTGCAATGATTTCGTCATGATAGCTGCCGATCAGAGCAACGCTCACAGTATAATGCTCATGAAAGATGGTGAGTTAGCGGTTTTTGTTTGATCTCTTTTTCTGTGTAGAGTAGAAATCATACAAGAGAGTAATGACTTGGTTTGTTTCATAGACGAAGAGAAGATCTACAAGATATCTGATAGATTGGTGATGGGTGTGAACGGTGATTCTGGTGACACCAACCAGTTTGCTGAATACATTGCGAAAAACATTCAACTTTACAAAATGCGCAATGGATACGAGCTGGGACCCGCTGCTGCTGCTAGTTTTACACGCAGAAATCTTGCTGACTATCTCAGAAGCAGTGTAAGTTAATAACATACTAAAGCACAGTGACATTTCAATGCTTGTTATTATTCTATTTTTTTAGGGACTTTGATTCTTGTAAGACTAGTCTTTTTTAAACTTTCGCGATCACGACACATTATTAACACATATTTAACCGGGTATTTATCGCGTTATTTACCTTTATTATTGCCCAACATTTCGACAGGCAGGATTGCACCCATTGTGGTCTTGTAAGACTGACAGAATCTAGCATTATTTATTTATCATGAAGAATCTTGTAAGTGGAAAAGCCATCTACTGAGTTTATTTTTAAACATATGACCCCTCAAGTGTTTTTTATCTTGTGGGATAAAAATTGTTGTGTCATCGGTGAACATGACACACAGGTGATTAGTAATTTTGAGAAGTTATTAGTGTACAAAAGAAAAAGTAAAGGGCCAAATATACACTGCCGGCCAAAAGTTTGAGACCACCTACATCTAAGTAGCAAAATGAAATAAAACTCTAAAATATAAATCAAGAGGTTTAGATATTAATTAAAATGCTTATTTACTAATACACATTCATCAAGAAGAAAAAAAAAATCAAGAAATATCAACCATTTACGTTAAAAATGACGTTCATATTTAATAAAATCATTAAACGGATTTTTCGTCAAAAAAGCCTCCCTTGCATTTTATAACTTTTTTCACTAGTCTCGGCATACGAGCAATCAATTTATCAATTGTATCTTGTGAGATATTGTTCCAGCTTTCTTGTAAAGCCTTCCACATGTCTTCTTGTGAGGAGGGACAACAACTGCGCACATTTCTGTCAAGCTCTTCCCACAATAGCTCAATGGGGTTGAGATCCGGACTCTGAGGGGGCCACACCATGTTTTTTAACACCCTTTCTGTTTCTTTATGTTCTAAATAACCCCTGCATAATTTTGAACTATGTTTAGGATCATTATCTTGTTGGAAAAAAATCCATTTCCAATTAATCTTAAACCAGACGGAACGGCATTTTGCTGTAGTATTCGTTTATAATGCTCCTTTTTCATGATTCCTTCGACTCGTACCAAATCTCCGGTTCCATGGCCCGAGAAGCATCCCCAGACCATAATGGAACCACCACCATGCTTAACTGTTGGCACCACACAATCTGACATCATCTTTTCCTCGGCGGTACGTCGAACAAAAATTCGTCGTTTTGAACCAAATATTTCAAACTTGGATTCATCTGTCCAAAGAACTTCTTTAAAGTCTTCTTCAGTCCAGTCTCGATGGGTAAGGGCCCACTGCATCCGTTTCTTTTTGTTTTGTGGCCTTAGTAGTGGTTTTCGAACGGCGACGCGACCAAATAACTTAGCATCTCTCAATCGTCTTTTTACTGTAGTCAATGACACAGGTTCTGATCGGGATTTGTTCACTTCTGCGCGGATTTCTGGTGCGGTTAGGCGTCTATTCCGCTTGCTGGTAACGACGATGAAATTATCCTCGCTAGAAGTGGTAGCTCTCGGTCTCCCCGATCGCGAACGATCTTGATTACTGCCAGTCTCCTTGTATCGGGTTATTGCGTTATGAACACAAGTCTTCGACAATTTAAGTTGAGAGGCAATCGCACGTTCAGATTTGCCTTCGCCGTGTAAAACAACTATGGCAGAACGAGTTTCAGTGCTAATTTCGCGCACTTTTCCCATTTTAAGATGTCTTCACTGTAACAACGACGAGCTCAGACTAGTTAAGATAATGAAAAATTTACTCCATCAAAACTCAGGTAAAAAATATGTTTAAGGAAGCTAAAATAATCCGGAAGTACGGTTACCGCAAAACAAAACCAAAATAATTAGAAATGAGCAGGCCATAAAAAATATAACAATGACTCTATCACCTGGTAAGCGCGCGGTACTCATTTATGTTTTGAAACAATAGACCTTTAAAGGATGATAACTTAAAAATAAACAATAAAAATGACTCTCAGAAATTCTTTGATAACAATAGAATACGCAGGTGTTCAAATTAGCTCTTTATCATGTGTACTTTTGAAATATTTTGGTGGTTACAAAGATTTTTACAAGTGGTCTCAAACTTTTGGCCGGCAGTGTATACTACCACATACTACCTTGAGGAACACAGAGTTTAATATAATCAAAGGCAGATTGAACATTTACAATATTCTTTTTGTTTCTTTTTTATAGCTTTCTATGAAAGTAGATTACCTGCGATGGTTTAAATATGAAGTTAAAAGAGTTAATGCCGTCCCTCTAATGCTCATGTTTTCTAATTGACTTAACAGCAGTTTGTATTGGTAGTGGAAAGCCTTAGACATATCAAGAAAGAGAGCTACTCTTATTTACCTCATCCCAGATTTGTTTAAGCATTCTAAAGACAGCTAAAGTAGTGTTTTTTTGGAAACCAAATTGATTTATATCTATAATATTATTACAAACAATAAATTAATTAATTCTTTTGAATATAACCTTTTCAAATATTTTTGAAAAACTAGGTAGTAAAGCTATGGGCCTGTAGTTACCCATGTCTGTTCTAGAACCTTTTTTATGTAATGGTTTGATTAATGCCTTTTTAAATTGGATGGAAAACATCCAGTTTCAAGAGATATGTTAATTATGTACACCAAAACGTCAGCTATGTAGTCTATACTAACTTTTATAATTTGAATAGGTACCTATCTCATCATGACCTAAACTTTTTTTATTTTTTAGTCTTTTTATCTCCTTTGTATCAACGGGATACACAAATATAGTATTTGAGGGATACATTATTAATGAGTGTAATTTATGTTTCAGTCACCATATTTCGTGAACCTTCTGATGGCTGGGTGCGACAAAGAAACTGGCCCTGAACTGTACTTCATGGACTACTTAGCATCCAGCATGAAGGTGCCATTCGCAGCGCATGGCTTTGGTGGTTACCTCAGCTTGAGTATCATGGACCGTTACCACAAACCAGGTCTGTAAATGTTTATTGTTTGGGAAAGAAAATATATTAACATGCTAAAAAGATTATAATTTTAGCATATAAAATTATTATTGTTACTAGTCATTTTCGTCCCACTGCAGGGCAAAGGCCTCCCTATCCCCCTTCCACTTATCCCAATCTTGTGCTATGGAGGACCAACCTTGTAAAAACAAGTCAAGTTTGTCTTGCCATCTCAGTCTGGGTCTTCTGCGTTGTTTCCTTCCAGCATATTAAATATATTTTGAAATTTATTCTGTGCTGATTTCAGAGTGAAAAGACTTGATCTCAGGATTAAGTGCACCTTTTTTCACTGCAGCTGACACTAACAGTGCTTAGTAGACCTATTTGACTTGGATCTTTATAAAAAACATAGCATTATGTGATAGTATTCTGAATCAAGATGACTTCAAGCAAACATTTTATAAATCTAAATTCCTTTCAGATTTAAATGAGCAAGAGGCATATGATATCATGAAGATGTGCATAAAGGAAGTCCACAAGAGGCTGTTTGTTAGCCTGCCCAACTTCCAAGTCACTGTGGTGAACAGGGATGGCATCAAAGCTATGCCTGTCATTAATTCATCTATTCTTAAGTAATTTTGTATGTATGTAATAAAGTTGGTGGTATTTTAATGTTGTATTATTTGTTGTGTCACATATCATCATAAATATCATTAATTTTGAAGTTACTAGTACACTTGTTAATCCTCCTACCACTATAAAATTCTGTAGGCCCTGAAGATCTTTTGCTGTCCAACAGCTATCCTGCTCTCACTGTTCCACCATCAGTGCACTACCTGTTTTTTTATCAGGTTCAGTTCTTAACTAGTAAAGTACGTTTGTCCTGGTGGTGCTGATAATTATGACCAGAGACACAATACTGAACTGGAAAATTTTAAGTATTTACGTAGTACTTATTATTAGTGTAGATATAAGACTACTTAAAGAAGTAGTCTACATCTACACTAATAATAATGAGGAAAGATTTGATTGTTTGACGAGCTCTGTGGCGCAGCGGGCGAAGGTCCGCCTGCGACGCAAGGGGTTGCGGGTTCGATTCCCGCCTCGGGACAAATGTCTGCACGATCTGCAGATATTTGTTCAGGGTGTTCTATATATAATAAAAAATATATATCTATGTAGTATAATGTATTAAGTATATCAGTCATCTAGTACCCATAACACAAGCTCTGCTTAGCTTGGGGCTAGATGATGCTGTGTGATTTGTCCAGCATTATTTATTTATTATTATTGTTTGTATGCATTGAATAGGCTCTAAACTATTGGACCAATTTAAAAAATTCTTTCACCATTAGAATCCTACATTATTTCTGATGAACATAGACTATATTTTATCCCCATATTCCCACGGGAACGGGACATAATCAGAATATTGATAATGGAGATAAAATTATATAAATGAAAAAGCTAAGTAGTTAAATAACTTTAATATAGCTACTAGTATAGAAAACCTATTGCTTAACTTAAGAATAATTAAGATATTTTAGTCACTATCTATTCCTTGCATATATCATCCACCAGCCTTTCTGTCTGGACTTGAGGGTATATCAGGTCCTTGGTTCTCTGGCTGTGAGTTATTAGCATTGTCATTATCCCCACCATTTTCGCCTTCATTGTCTGATTGATCTGAAAAATAAAAAAAAGGTTTCCTTAGCAAAATTAATAGCAGACGGAAAATTTGTTCTAAGGCTGCATTCCCAGTAGGCAAACTGTTAGCCGCCGACTGAGTGAGCCGCAAATTTGTGGCGAACGGAAATTCGAGTCAGCCGCAAACTCAGATCAATTTGCCAGCGTCGCTAGCAAACTTATGAGTTAGCCGCTTATTTAGGTCGACCGACTGAATCTTCTAAATCTTAACTTTACTATTGTTGTACGACAGTGCGGCAAACTGAACTCACTACCGCCCCGGCGAACAACTATATCGCTGCCGCCGACTGGAACCGGTTTTGCTATGAGTCGGCTGCTCACTGAGACAGTCGGCGCACGTAACGCTGCAATCTGCGTAGAGTGAGCGCTAAACTAGCAAACTATGGACACTCCCCATTTCAAATATATGGAAGGGCGTGTGGTAGATTTTGGTAGGTCTGGAGGTAAGTGCAGCAATGGGTCTAGTTAAATAACAAGTTTTATAGTTACCTCCTTTCTTATCAGCGGGCAAATCTTCAGTTCTATTAGCCACTTGGAAGTGGTATTCCAGCTCATCAAAGTCGAATACTTGGTCCGTGGGGAGTAGACACGGCAAGTATGATGGAAAAGTAGGCTTGCATGCTATCACTAGAAAAAAGAGATTTCGAAATGAACACTATTTTATACAACAGCTTACTTAAAATTAGATTTCCTAGTATCATCGTGCTTTGATCACGATATGCTCGGAAAATTTCGTCATGTATTTATTTTTTCAGAATCAAATATCAGGGCATTTTTAAAAAGGTCCAAAACTCCAGAATTAAATTGGATTATACATGCAGTTATGCCGTGGGGTGCCGCCAGTAGAATGTTACCCCTTCTATCATACCCGTGGATGCAGTAAGAGCCTGCTAAGGGATACCTCCGGAAGATGGGCAGCAGCGTCTATCCGTGTATCAACATCCCATACTGCGCTCACCAACCCGCCTGCCAAGCGTGGTGAGAATGGCAACTACCCCTCATGGAGATCCATGAGGGAGGCCTGTGTTCATCAGTGGACGTTTTATGGCCGAAATGATGATGATGATGATCAGAAAATTATAATTCTATTTATTTAACACCCATTGTTATGTTACCGAACTAGGGAAAATCTGTGCTGTGTACAACCAGTTCTGATGTGTTCTGCCATAACACAAACATGCTAAGTAGCGATCATTTCTGTCACTCGTTTTTGGAACCAAAATAATGTACTTTCGAGTATTTTGATTACTTGTACTACAATAATAACTATCATGAATCTTTTAGAATTCATATTATTCATAGGGAATGTCCACATATGTACCTGTTATGTTGTAAGTAGGTGTGTGTGACAAAATAGAGGTACATATCTAGGGCATCGAGAACCGGCCATATATTAAGAACCGGTTCTTTCGATTCCAGTCTCAACACAAAACCGGGTGCCCGGTTCCTTCGGGTCTTTTGTTAATTTATTAGAATTTTGTTAATAAAGTCTTACAAAATTCTTCAGTAGGGTCAAAAATCTAATCGGGAATTTATCCGGGGCCTTTTTACCTATTTCTTACTTATTATTCTATGAGTCAATAATCGAGAACTACATATTAAACATTAACTTTTTATTACCTAGGTAATAAGAACGCAAAAATATCAATGTATCTAGAGTTTAATCACCCAAAGACGAGCGCAGTCTGTTACATACTAAACCGGCAGATGAAAATATACGTTCCGGCTCTACACTGGTAGGTGGGATGGTCATAAGGATACCTCAGGTATCCTTATGTCCATTTTGTAAAATACGCAGATCACTCACGTATTAGTCTTTTTTAAACTTTCGCGATCACAACACATTATTAAAATATGGGATTATCGGGTATTTATCGCGTAATTACCTTTATTTTATTCCCGACGTTTCGACCGGATTGCACCTGGTCGTGGTCGCGGGGAGACTGGCGTGCTGAAGTTAACCGCAGCAAAGCGAAGGCATCTTTTCAGACTACCCTCACTTGGTCTTCATAATTAGAAATTTGAGATTTAAGGCCGGTTCACACTGGGACAGCACACTACACTCACTGTATCAGCACACTTCGGTTTATTCACACGCCGAGTACACTTGGCTATCACTGGATTCCATGAGGCAGAGAGTCTGAAGCCGTCTTCACGATTAAAATTAGGATATTTCTTAATTTCAATCGCTTCCCGAACCATTCTCTTGTAGTAGTGCCTCTCGTTGGAAATAATCTTGGGATTGTGGAGTTCGATCCAGTGATTGGGTCCTGAGTCCACTACATGCTCCGCTATAGCTGACTTGTTTACTTGTCGATTTTTGACCGCTGCGATATGTTCCTTAACACGTTCGGCGACTGTGCGCTTCGTCTGGCCTATGTAAGAACGACCACAGCTGCAATCGACTTTGTAAACTCCAGGTACTTGCAAGGGTACTACATCCTTTGGTGATCGTAGACGCTTAGCCACTTTTGTGTGTGGACTGTAGACTGTCTTTATTGAAAACTTCTTAAGCAAGTTTCCAATTTTGTCAGTAACACCTTTCACGTACGGCAAGAAAGCTGTTTGTCTTGCAACTTCAGGGTGTTTTTCTTTGCGCTTACGAGTGGGATGCCATCTATTGGTCCTGTGGCCATTCCGTTTAAGAACCTCCTGAACATGATCTAGCTCTCCTGGTAGATGTTCAGGGTCACAGAGGTCATAAGCTCTGTTCATTAGTGACTTAACTACAGAATCCAGATGCGACGGATGATGGTGTGACGCAGCATTCAGGTATCGGTCGGTGTGTGTCGGCTTTCTGTACACGGTATGCGATAAGGACCCATCCGAATTCACGATTACTTTAATATCAAGGAAGGCTAGAGATCTATGCTCCTCCATCTCATAGGTGAACCTTATCTTAGGGTGTATGGAGTTTAGATGTTCAGTCAGCTGATTGACTACCCCGCTGTCTCCGCTAATCACGCAGAAAACATCGTCAACGTATCTCTTCCATAGTTTTATACCGCAGGCTGTCAGATCTATCGAAGTTTCAAAGTGCTCCATCCAGATATTGGCAAGTACGGGGGCCACAGGACTTCCCATAGCTACACCGTCAATCTGGAGGTAATGTTGCCCTTGGTACAAAAAGAAATTTCCATCGAGACAGTTCTGAAGGAGAATAGCGTATTGGTCTGGAAGTTCATAATCGCTAAGTCTCTGCCTTACAACATCCAAGCAATCCTTGAGGGGAACATTGGTGAAAAGAGACTCGACGTCAAAGCTAACCAATATGTCTCCAGGTTCCAACTTCATGCCCTTGATGATGCTGATAAAATGGCGGGAATCCTTTATGAAAGATGACCCCTTTCCCGTTAATGGTTGCAGTATACCAGCAACGTGCTTTGCCAGGTGGTATGTCGGCGAGTCTATTTGACTCACTATCGGCCGTAGAGGCACGTCGGGTTTATGTACCTTAGGCAAACCATATAACTTGGGGGACTGCACAATAGCTGGTCTATGCAGTTTTTCGTAAACATAATCTGTGAATAGGTCCTTATACTCGTGTATCAGTGCCCTTATACGTTTCGTAACTCTAGCCGTAGGGTTGTATGAAACCGGCTTATACACCTTTTTGTTATTCAATAAATTCCGTATTTTAGAGTCGTATTCTTGCGTGTTCATAACTACGGTGGCGTTTCCCTTGTCAGCTTTAAGTATGAGGATCTCCTCATTTTTGCTCAGGTCTTGAAGAGCTTTGCGCTCACCCGCAGTGACGTTTGATTTTGGAAGTCGACATTTTCGCAAAATAATTGAAACATCCTGTCTCAGCGTTTCCGCGTCATTCGTGGGTATTTTATTGCGAAGAATGGTCTCTTCAACGCTACTGACTATGTCTTCAAACGGAACTATTTTCGGCGTCAGAGCAAAGTTCAAACCCTTCTCAAGTATGCCGAGTGTGTCATCACTAAGATGGTTATCAGTTAAATTAATAACTGTCTTGGTTATTTGTGTAGCCGACTGTACCTTATTGCGTTGAAAATTTCTGTCTCGAGCCAACAATCGTTCAAACTTCTTTTCATGCCGCTCGGTACAACACTCATAGGTCCGCTGTGCTTGGTTATACGTTACACGGTCACACAAATCAAAATCACTTATTGACAACACAACACTACACTCCGAATGAAGGTAATACAGGTCACTTTGTATTTTACTAAGGTAGCACTGATCATTTCTAATAATCTGCTTAAGAAGGCGGACACTCGCGTTCCTTAGAATTTTGCTGGAATGTTCTATGTCACTACGCGGTTTTAGTCTACAACACGTAGGCAATAAGTCCCAATCACGACATTTTGTTAAAAATGCCAGTGATGTAATCAGCCGAGCTCTTTTGTTCCGCAAGAATTCTAGGTGGCAAACTTTCTTCACTATTTCCGGCCCGTACCGGTTAGCAATAGTCTTTTTTAAACTTTCGCGATCACAACACATTATTAAAATATGATTGAAATTAAGAAATATCCTAATTTTAATCGTGAAGACGGCTTCAGACTCTCTGCCTCATGGAATCCAGTGATAGCCAAGTGTACTCGGCGTGTGAATAAACCGAAGTGTGCTGATACAGTGAGTGTAGTGTGCTGTCCCAGTGTGAACCGGCCTTAAATCTCAAATTTCTAATTATGAAGACCAAGTGAGGGTAGTCTGAAAAGATGCCTTCGCTTTGCTGCGGTTAACTTCAGCACGCCAGTCTCCCCGCGACCACGACCAGGTGCAATCCGGTCGAAACGTCGGGAATAAAATAAAGGTAATTACGCGATAAATACCCGATAATCCCACACTCACGTATTATTAATAAAATCGAAGCTTGCAGGAATAATATTATATAAGGTCGAAAATTATACCAGCCAGGTTCGATTTTTCCCAAAAATCATCTTCATGGGATTGAATGAGCAGCACCCTCCGCGCGTAGGGATGATTAGAACAGGCACTCAGTGCTGCGGCATCCCTTCGAAGTTTAATCCGAAATTTGTCGGAATTACTACGTGAGTATTTTATTTATTTATATGCCCGTAGGTATTATACAAAATAAATAGCTCCTCCACGTTAATTTTGAAATTGAAGAAGTATCATTATGTATTTAAGCATGTTAACTTACAAGGGAAAACCTGATTATCTTCTGTATTGAATAAGTTATGTGTTTCACTGGTTTTAGCCAAGAACTTGGTGAGTGCCCTCTCTATGTCCCTCTTCTGAGTGGCGGCCTTCTCTCTGATAGCTTCATATTCAGTTACTGGTTGCTTGTGGGTCTGAAAACGAAAATAGTCATAATGCAATACACTTCACTGAGTACCGAGCCACATAATAAGCAGAGCCTAAGAAGGGTACCAGATGATTGTTGTTATAGTTTTTTGGTTTGTTTGGTGGTGAGGTGGATCGACACGTCCGTCGCTCGCGGGGCGTCAGTGGATGCGACTGGCAAAGGACAGTGGTAAGGCGCACAAACTTAAGGATGATGATGATGAAATACATACTTGATATATGTACATACATAGAAAATATCCAGACCCGGGACAAATACTTGTCCCGCGGCGGTAATCAGACACGGTTTTCAGTGTTTCAGTCGGCTATAAGGCCAATACGCTCTGTTGGAGCGTGTTGGTCTGCATGGAGGCAGTTAAATAGAAAATATAGTAGCTAAATAAATAATGAATAATGCTGGACAAATCACACAGCATCATTCTATTATTGTATTATCATTCAGTTCAATTTTGCTTTTGATTATAAGATTTATGAGGTCAGGTACAGGGGCACACCATCATCATCTCAACTGTAGGATGTCCACTGCTGGATGTGCCCACACTCATGAATCTCCATGTGCTGATCATCCCATCCCTTCTGGGCAGCAAGAATCTTACACAGTATGAATCGGAAGATTCTGGATGTATCCTCCGGAATATTCTGGCTGTATCCTTTGGCAGATTACTCTACGGCAGCAATTACAGGTTATGAACATATCAACTCTATTTCTACTCTACTTAACTAAGGATCAACATACCGGTGTCCTGATATATGCATGAGGATCCGGCAGAGGTGGTAAGTGGAAGGGAATGTGCGGTGCCGGCTTAGCTTTAGAGCCGGCTGACAGCATAGCTGGTGTCCTGGGTGCTGTGGCCTGCTGAGGCGGCTGGATCACATGCCGGTTGGGCCGTACTGCATACTGCTCTATTCCTTTTAAGCTGATTCCTGAAATGGTATGAGGAATAAATAAATAATGCTGGACAATACACACTTTGTCAACGAGTCTAGAGAACAAATTGAGTGTTGCCAACCAGTCCTACAGTATTTTATGGGCTGGCTAAGTTTGGAATGGTGCCATGGGGACAACGGACACATGATGTCAGTGTGGTTTATCCCGCTAGTTTGAATAAGAAAATAAGAAACAATACAATTAGGATGATTTAGTAAACTTACCCATATTTATTAGAGCCATGAACACATCTCCTAAGACAGGTTCCACTCTGCCCGAAATTTCACAATATCCTCGAGCTGAATTCCCAACTTCACATAGAACTGTAGAAAATTTAAAAACATAGCTAACTACATGAATTTTTACTTTTCAGTAGCAACATTATGGCTCCATGTAGTTGTATTATTAATTCATATTTGAAATGTACCCTGCAATTATTGTTATGCAATTTTTTTTTTGCTCTAAAATATAATTTTTATGTTAACTGGGGTGTTGGTGGAAACCTCCCAGGGTTAAGACAATCATCTATCCAAAATGCAGAACTCTACTGAAAAGTTTCTAGCTTTATAATGAATTTAATAGCTTTATATAATATAACTAGCAGCTCTCCACAGTTTCACCTGCGTAGTTCCCTTTCGCGTGGGAATATGGGGATAAAATATAGCCTATGTTACTCAGGGATAATGTAGCATTAAAATGGTGAAGGAATTTTGAAATCAGTTCAGTAGTTTTTTAGTTTATTCATTACAAACATACAAAATACAAATCTTTCCTCTTTATAATATTGAGAGATGTGAATGCAAGTTGGTTGCTGTACTTTTATGGCTGAATGGATCTTAAAACTTGGCATGCATGGATAAAGGGGATACAATGTGAGAAAAACAGGCACCATGACAAAAACATAGCTTGAACAGTCGTCGAAAGAAATTAGGAAGAAGTTACAATATAATTAAAACTCCACATTCGATTTTGTTGTACTTATTTTTGCAAGATTTGTTTCATTTCTTGAATGTAAATATGACTTCAGGAATACCTCGTGTGGCAGCAAAGAATCAGAGAAATAAACTTACATGCTTGGAGTAATTCCGTCATTGTCTCCAGAGGCATTTTGTCACAAGCTTCGAAGCCAGTTTCCAGTAGGACTGTGGATACTGCTAAGTTCAGTATACGACGGCGGGCATCGTTGGTACAATCTTGCTTTTCTGTGGTCTCAGCCATAGCAAGAAATTTTTGTTTGTAAGAAGTACTCGAACTTTTACATTACATCAATCACAACTGACTGTGATTACTTTGATTCGTTCGATCAAGTAGAAATCAGAAAAGCCCACTGGATAATAACTAATTCCAAAATAAATCGTACAAACAAACAACAAAAACAAAATATATTTAATATTTTGTAATAAAATTTGTATTATTTGTATGAAATAGACGAGGGCGAGAGGGGGAGAGAGACGGACGAATGAAACTGAAACTTAGTGATGCGTGCGGGCAAAGAGCAAGGACGTTTTATTATTTGCATAAACAAAACGTCCTTGGCAAAGAGTATGTAACACTACGTGCGGGCCATAGAGTACATTATATATACTGAGTGCGGGCGGGCTCAGCGCAGCAAAACTATTGTTTTATTGTAGGAACGGGTTTACATCATCTGAGACTTAAAAACAATTTAAAAAAAATTTAAGATTAAAAAATAAGTTGGTGTACGGTAGGATAAAATAGCTAAAATAGATTTTTTATAGGCAATAATAATAAAAATGATAAAGAAGAGTTATTTTTCGAAATGGGTCAAATTCAACAAAATAAAATGCTAAGCTGGCAATACTTAGTCTTGATTTTTGTGACGTCAAGTCTGATAGTGTCAATGTCAAACGTTCCAGCGGCTCTCTCATCCTCACAGAAATGTCAATGTCAGTTGGTGGCGACTCGTCTCCTTTACGATCCTTTGGTTGAAATGTAAATTGTAAAAATCTCGGAATCTGGACAACTTTGTGACTAAATTACAAAAGAAAGTGCTAATTCGAAAACATATTTAAAGGACCTTAACTGAAATATTTTGATCTAATTCAAGTTCAGCTTGCCTTGTAACAAACGATTGATTGAGCCGAGGTGAAATCTGGTAAGTACCACAGTTTTGTAACTTTTATCGTTGCCAAATCAATTTACATGTTCTCCTTGCGTGACTGTGTGGAGTGTATTAGAATAAGGACTACCTATGACATTTGGGTAAAATTATGGTTAAGTTTAATTTACTGCCTAGTTACTCATCAATGATCTAGCTAGGATCTTTGTTTTTATCATCATCCAATCACATAGATCTCAAAGATGTAGTTACTTTAACTAAGACCTACACATTTGCTTACCAACTTGCCTACACAACATAGTTAAGTTTATTCATCTCATTTTATCCAGCTTATTTGTTCCAGCTGCTAGAAAAATAAACAACAGTCAAAATGGTAAAGGTCTATGCAGTTCTTGTTTTATACAAAGGAATAAACAGCGCAACAATTCTAAAATCAGCTTATGATTTGCAAAGCTTTAGCTTCTTCCAACGTTCGTCAGTTCAAGAGTTCATGATGTTTGTGAGCAAGACAATGGTTGAGAGAACCTCACCTGCCTCAAGACAATCCGTAAAAGAAGGCGAGTACATGCTACAAGTATATGTAAGATCAGACAATTTAGCAGGTATCCTAATAACTGACCATGAGTACCCTAATAGGGTCGCCCACACACTAATCACTAAAACATTAGATGAATTCTCAGTGGCAGTACCGGCTGGAATGTGGCCCACGGGTAATGAAAGCACAATAGATTATCATGCATTACCCCAACACCTGACCAAGTACCAGGATCCAAAAGAAGCTGATGCAATGACGAAGATTCAAAGTGATCTTGATGAGACTAAGATTATCCTCCATGATACAATAAAAGCTGTTCTAGAGAGAGGAGAGAAGTTAGATGATTTAGTAGCTAAATCTGACAGCTTGTCTATGCACAGTAAAGCATTTTACAAGACCGCTAAAAAGACCAACAGCTGTTGTAACTTCTGAAGTGTTTTTGACACAACAGCCATACAACTCTTAGTGTCATTCATCATACAAACTATTATGGATATGATGTATTTGTGAATTTTTTTTTAATTTTCATGGATTGATTGATATGTGTATTTATAGACATTTATAATTTCTTAAACATTGTTTTAAAATACTCTGCTGACATTTTACTGACCAAATGAGAAATTTTTAACAATGTTTATAATTCATTTAACTTAGATTGATCATTGTGACAGTTGTTGTTGAAAACCCACCTACTGAGTTCTGAACTTTTAATGGTTCAGATGACCTATGGCAACATTGTACTTTAAGGGTGGTATTGCACAAATAGTGATATGCTATGAGTGAGTGATTGTTGATGATTTATAATAGTATATTTCCAACATCATCCTAGCTATAATCATGTCACTTGGCATCTGTTGCAGTAATCAAGCTAAGTTATATGAACAATAAAGATAATGTTATCCAGTTTAATAAATGTAATTATCTACTCAGTTGTTGACACCCCAAGATTCAACTTGATTAACAAGTTACCCTGTTAAATCTTCATCACAACTCTAGTTTAGTCTATTGTAGTATTCAAAATCTAAATATACAAAATTATTGTTGATGTTACAACAGCTGTAATATGTTAATGACCTGTAGTATATAACACTATACAGTGTATCCCTGGATAAAGTGCAACCCCGAAAGGGGGTGAAACTAGATCAAAAATTATCGACAAAAAAATAGAAAAAAAAAATTAAAAAAAATTCGTATATACTTTATTGATGAATTAAAATTTTTATTACTCACTAATGACTCTATTTAATAAAAAAATGATTTCTTCCAAAGTAGTGGGTCTATTTTGTTAAAATAAAAACCATAATCATGTCAGATATGTGACGATGACGATAAAATAACAAATAACTCACAAACGAGTGGCTATCGTGACTTAAAGTTTAATTTTTGTATTAAAATTACATTTTTATGCTGTTTTTTTCAAATAATTTCCAAAAATCTTAAAATTAAGCCTATAATACTAGATATTTTTATGACTTTTTATTATTGTCTATCATAATAGCTTTTAAATAAAAAAAAAACCTACGGTCTAACATAAAAAATGCGCTGGCTAGGAGCTTTTAAAGTTGACCACTGATTACGTCACCACTCAGGTAGAGACACTTTTTTTTACTGCTCAGGTAGTATTAAAAATCAAATTTTAGTTACAACATTTTTATTTAACTTATTACATGTTAGTATGAAATAAGGGTTTTGTTTAATGCATTAAATGCTCAAAATGGCTTCCTTGTTGTTGTAGGCACATTGCCACACGAAGAGCGATTTGTTGTGTGGCTCTAAGCACCATCTCTGGGTCACTTCTTATCTCATCGGCACATCGCATGATTTGATCTTGTAACTCTGCCTCGGTGTTTACGGTCGTTCTGTAGACTCTTTGTTTCATAACACCCCACAGAAAATAGTCTAGGGGTGTCAGGTCAGGTGAACGTGCCGGCCACCCGACTGGTCCATCCCGGCCGATCCACCTATTAGCGTAGTTTTCGTTTAAAAAACTTCGCACGTTGCGCCCGTAGTGCGCAGGGCATCCGTCCATCTGCAAATACATCTGTTGCCTTGTAGCCAGCGGAACATCTTCCAGCAGTAGTGGCAGATCGTCTCTTAATAAGTTTAAAAAACTTTCGGCATTTAATGTTGCGGGTAAAATAACTGGCCCAATCAGCGTGTCGTCTATTAGAGCTGCCCATACATTAACTGAAAATTGCACTTGAAAAGTAGACGCCCTCTTTAGGTGTGGATTTTCCTCGGACCATACATGTAAGTTTCTGCAATTTGTGATTCCATTCCGGGTGAATTTCGCTTCATCCATCCATAAAATTTTTTTTAGGAATTGTGGATTATTTCTAATTTTTTGTTGAATCCACGTAGACATTACGCATCTTGCACGATTGTCTACATTTTCATGCAAATGCTGTACTCGCTGATAATGGTATGGATGCAATCCCTTCTTTTTCAAAATTCGCCATACGGATGTTTTTGATATACCGTGACGCAAAGCTAAGCGTCTAATGCTGGTTGTGGGATCAGCAAACAAATCGTTTAAAACGGCCTCTTCTATGGAATGGTCAATAATGGTGGCTTGTTGCTCACGGCGATCTCTTGCTAATCCAAGTCCGATGTTGGATAACTTTCGGTGAACTTCTTGGAAATTTCGTGCTGACGGTACAAGTCTGCTCGGAAACGCATTTATGTATGCAGAACGAGCGACTGTTGTGTGTCCACGTGACATACCATAATAATAATGGATGTCAGCGATTTCTCGCGGAGAGAACTCAATCAATCGCGGCATCTCCACAACACAACAAAGTACAGTCAAAAACGTAACAAAAAAGTCAAAAACGTAACAAAAAGTCAATAACAAAACAAAAGCAAAACAACGTAACAAAAACTTGAAGGCGCAGTAAGGTACGGTAGGCGGTAGCAGCGGCGAGAATATCGGAGCGACTGGCGAGTGGCATGCAATGCATGCCTTGTTGTGAGTCCTGTTTCGATCCCCACCCTTCATCTTTCATAGAACAGGCCCAGCGACCATAATCTACAACAATAGAAGTTAAAAAAGTGTCTCTACCTGAGTGGTGACGTAATCAGTGGTCAACTTTAAAAGCTCCTAGCCAGCGCATTTTTTATGTTAGACCGTAGGTTTTTTTTTTATTTAAAAGCTATTATGATAGACAATAATAAAAAGTCATAAAAATATCTAGTATTATAGGCTTAATTTTAAGATTTTTGGAAATTATTTGAAAAAAACAGCATAAAAAATGTAATTTTAATACAAAAATTAAACTTTAAGTCACGATAGCCACTCGTTTGTGAGTTATTTGTTATTTTATCGTCATCGTCACATATCTAACATGATTATGGTTTTTATTTTAACAAAATAGACCCACTACTTTGGAAGAAATCATTTTTTTATTAAATAGAGTCATTAGTGAGTAATAAAAATTTTAATTCATCAATAAAGTATATACGAATTTTTTTTAATTTTTTTTTTCTATTTTTTTGTCGATAATTTTTGATCTAGTTTCACCCCCTTTCGGGGTTGCACTTTATCGTGGGATACACTGTATACAAATGCATTATGTAATGTGAGCTTGTTTACTATGTTAATAAAAGCTTTTGATGTTGCCTATTGAGTATTGTAAAGTGAGAGTTGAAAGGTATTTATCTGAGATTTCGTTAAGGTAATTGTATAAGCTAGAAATTGTAGCATTGTGTTAACAGAATAATTTAACCTTGTTGACAAAATTGACCTGTGAGTTTAGTGAAAAAACCCATTAGCTGTATTGTATATTACTATGTTATCTATCAGTCTATGATGTGTATAACTACTGTGTGTTTGTATGCTACCAATTAGTCATAAAATCCTAGGAATTGAGTACCTACTTATTTACCTTGTGTTTGTAGTGTCAAGCATTTCTAGAACAACTTTTGCTAGTCTTACTAGTATGCTGAAGTGAATCATGGAAGGATTGTATCCTTGGTAATGTTTTTTAACTTGCTAATGTTTTGGCACCCTTTCTTGTTATGTATATTCTATGAAGTCATAAAAGTTTGAACAACAGGTGTGAGGGTATGAAAATCAAAATTCCATTAATCTGACGCTCAAATATTACAAAAATAATAGACATTATTTTTTAGGTTTGGAAACGAAACCTAAATAAAACTCGTAACACCCTACCAAGCCCTAAACTGTAGGTACGGATCTAAAAATTACGGCGGAAACATGGTGAAAATTTCGCGTGACGGCGCGTGACGTCTAGACAACATAATATAAATTTCGCGTGACGTCAAACGCGAAATTAATACTGTTATTTTTTTGATTATATAAAAAAAATTAAAACATGTCCAACGCCTATAATAGTATTGGTATTATGTCCTACGTGTTAAATGTATTGAAAAATATGTGTTTATGTATCTGTAGGTACATAAATTAAATTAGCAGTTAATTCTTTACTAGTTAGGATCTCATTGTAGAGATTTTTCGATTTGGTTTGGATCAAATGACAAACATTGTTATAAACAAATAACATCTTGGTAAATATTTCAGATGTGATATGAAATGCGTTTCACTTGATATCACAGCTTACATATTTAAAATCATTGCTTGCATTTGAATATGTGATGCCTTACAGACCCACACATTAGCTACGAGGTGCTCATACACCTACTGGGTAGTTATTAACTAACATGTGAAAGTAGCTATAAAGAATTAAAAATTGAATAAATGGTTAAAAAAAATAACTAATTACAATGTACACCTAGGTATACTGTAATTAATTTTTGTATAATCGTATTTAAAAGTAGTAATACATTGTTTTTATTTTATACTGGCATTTGAAGAATAAGTTATTAAATTGTACCTTTTATCTTCAGTTTTATCTTTGTAATGTAATACTGTGAGTCTGTGACCAGGAAAAGCAATAATATGTCACTAATATATAGGGTTTGCAAAGGGTACCCCGAATTCGGATTTCGAATCGGCCGGCCAATAGTTGGGATTGAAATAAACACATTAAATTAAAGTAAAAAAAATGTTACATATTAAATTTCTGATAAAATCGACTAAGTTAAAGTCCCAGTTTGTCGAAAAAAATATTTTACACTGTTGCATAAGACATCCCTAACCGTATGAAGGTTTTTAGGGTTCCGGACCAAAATGGTAAAAAGGAACCCTTATAGAATCACTCTGTCTGTCTGGCTGTCTGTCTGTCTGTCACAAATGGATATCTCGAGAACTACTGATGCTATGGACTTGAAATTTGAAATGGTTTGAAATGGTGTAGACAACACTTTTTTTACTAATATAGCGTAGGTATATACGAAAATGTTAAAAAATATTCTTATTTTGATTGCAGGGGGCAGATAGGAGATCTCAAAATTTTTAAGTGAAGTTACTAGGCCGTGTGGGGTATCATATGAAAGGTGTTAATTTGCACATTAACAGTTTTTATTTATTGAATCTTGGCCGGCCGATTATTTCCGGTTACCCTTTGCAAACCATGTAGGTAGGTAGGTAGGTAAGTATTTCAGGCCCATATACCAGGTCCCCAGGGTCCTGGTCCCCTCCTCTCATGCCCATGGATGCAGTAAGAGCCTGCTAAGGGATACCTCCGGAAGATGGGCAGCAGCGTCTATCCGTGTATCAACATCCCATACTGCGCTCACCAACCCGTCTGCCAAGCGTGGTGAGTTATGGCAACTACCCCTCTTGGAGATCCATGAGGGAGGCCTGTGTTCATCAGTGGACGTTTTATGGCTGAAATGATGATGATGATACCAGGACCCTTAGATGCATGTAGCATCTAAGCTAAGCACAATTATGCAGTCCTCATCGTTTTCAATCATGGCGACCCTAAACATTATTACGGACTATTTTTATATAAGCCCTGATATGTAACATGCTAGACCAGTCTGCCGACCCTAGAAATGATGATGATGATACCAGGACCCTTAGATGCATGTAGCATCTAAGCTAAGCACAATTATGCAGTCCTCATCGTTTTCAATCATGGCGACCCTAAACATTATTACGGACTATTTTTATATAAGCCCTGATATGTAACATGCTAGACCAAACTTGGTTTTATAGACTTTACGACACTTGTTGTGGCAGTAGAGTTGTTTCGCGGAGTTATACATGTAGGAGCACAGAAGAAAGAAAGAAGATAAATCTCTTTGTTCTGGTTCTGCATAGCAGGCGTTAGCTATCTCTTTTACACAATTAAGTGTTAAAACCTATTAAAGAAATTATGTTTTTAAATCTGATTAGTTGTTACATGCATTTAGGTATTCGGTACCTATGTTTAAATTATTTTTTTACCAAATGGATTGATTTGAGGACTAAATGTAATAGTTGAGGCACTGATTACAGAACTGTTGAGGTTAATATCTGTTACTTACAAAAGTGATGACCATTGATTATGTAATTCTTACCTACTCAATACAGCTAGCTGTAGGATATTTTAGCCTGAATATATTTATCGGTATTTAATGTAGTATTTTAAATTTTTATATTACCCCCCATGTCAAAAAACCATTAAATTCTTGTTACGTACCTACTGTTAGCTGATATTTTGCCATCGTTTGAATTGATGGCAAAATAACAGCTAACGGTGTTCTAACTTTTTAAAATGGGCGGAATCAAACCTACCCCTTCGGATCGAAAGTCGGGGGTGGTTAGGTCCATAGGTGCAATCAGCATCAAAAGTATCACAGCGTGCATGGTAACCAAAACGATCGCACTTTCAGACATTCCAAAATTTATATAGGTACGCTCTCCGACTATCCATATTCATCTAAGAAACCTACGTTACCAAAGGCGTTCATTGATAAATAAGCAGTCAGTGTGTAGGTATCGTAAAATCAACTGCATTCCTTTGTATTAGACAGCATGCACAAAATGAAAGTTATAATTATAGTAACGTGGAAAAGAAAACTGCTTGGAAGTAAAGAGGATTAATGAACCTTCTTTTCGAATTGAAAACCTATAACTTTTTTAACGCCTGAAGGTTGAAATTTCTCAAGTAAAAAAAAAACTTTTTAACAAACAACGTACTCACTAAAAATAATAAAATAACATTTTCTATTAAAGTTTAATGTCAACTTAAAACGTCTTTACACAATTATATGTAGTAAAAAAGCTTGTCGCGAGATTAACCTGTGTACCTGCAACTTGATCTAACACATCTCTCGTGACACAAAATAAACTTTTTCTTATCTTACTGTGTCCAGCAGTGGACGTCCTACGGCTGAGATGATGATGATAAAATAAAATGTACCTAGACGTTTCAATTCTTTCATTATTTTACTTGCATTAAATGCGGGGTGGTTACAATTATAATAATGCTTAAAACCTAGTATAAGTTAACATTTTTTCGTGATGCTACCCACACCCCCTGTCTCTCTTGCTTCCATATTTCTCTCCATCCAAAGGTTGTCTGGAAGAAATCGCTTCTGAGCGATAAGAATGCCCATTGTACCAATTTGGTATTGTAGGTTTAGAGAGTTGTCGTTAAATGGAGAGAAGAAAACTGTATTAGAAAATGAAAAAAATTCAGACTAGTTTTAGTAATTAAATTACATAAAAAACAATCCTTGTTTAAACGCTATTGCGTTATTTTCGTCTGATGTCTTTTGCCGTTTACCTGTTCTGTTGAGTAGTTCTGTTGACAGAACTACTGGGGTTTTTGTTTCCCATTCGTTCTGTAACTTAAAAGACTGCTTTACACCTGACTTATCCCTACTATTCCCACCTGTTCTGTTGGGTAATCCTTGACAGAACAACTGGTAATTTCTCCGCATTAGTTCTGTGATTTCAAAAACTTTACCAACCTATGTACATTTACCATATTGGCAATAAATAAATGAAATGAAACAATCCTATTTGAACTGAGAAATATATTTTACCAACATTCCTAACAAAATACAAAGAGCGTAATTGAAAAAGCGGTGTAGGTCTATTGGCTCCCCTGATGGATCCCCTAGGGAAGATATCAGGAAAAAAACCCTGTTGGCTCCCCTAGGCAGGGGAGATATCAGATCTTACTTTTAAAAAACTGTTTTTAGTACTGTTGTCTCCCCGCAGGACTTATTCAGGATGTTTCTACATTTATCATCAATTAGGTTAGTACCTACCTAACAAACCGTCCTGTACAGATACAAATACAAATATTACAAATACAAATATTTTTTATTTCTGTAACTTAAACTAAAAAATACATTTCATGGGTTTGGGACCCTCTTTTAAGTATAAAAAATACTGTACAGCATTATTAACAGTTGCAGATGCTGTATAAATCATCTATAATAGATGTAAAGGCCAAAAAACCAACTATAGCCAATCATTATGTTTTTGACACATGTCAAATATGACAGTAAATGTCAAAAATGACAGTAAATGTCAAATGTCATGACACTTTTAGTCAATCAATCAATCGGGTCTTCTACACTTCTTCTTCTTCTTGGGAAGTGCGGGTAAGAGTCGATCCTACGATCTTTACTCTAGCTTCAACTTCGGAAGCAACTACTTCCGAGTCCAGGGGTGTTGCCGTTTATGGCATTCTATTCAATCCAACGCGAGGAGTCAGTTGGGCCTAGGAGCTCACGGGGCACCGGTCTCCAGGAAGATTTGCTGTCTGGCGGCCGCGTGTGCAGCGGGGCGATGGTGTTTAGATGTACATATATGGTGGCTATTGTCGGCCTGATCGTACATTCGACGTGCCAACTTAACCACAAAGTCCTCAACACTGGGCATCTGCACATCGCGGGCGATGACGTCGTTCCTGACGTACCGCCCCGCTCCTGTGCAGACTCGTAGGGCAATGTTCTGCTGAGCCTGCATTCTCTTGCGGTTTGTACTTGAACATAGCGCGTACCACGCTGGCGTCGCGTATGTGAGTCGTGAGCGGATGTAGGTTTTGTAAACCCCCATCTTCGTCTTTAGCTGTAGTCTCGATGCCAAGACAGGTCGGAGCATTGCCCGGGCAGCGCGCGTTTGTCTTAACGCTCGCTCTACCTGGGCATTCATCGTCAAGGATCTGTCGATATCGACACCGAGGTACCGGACGGAGGTCTGCCATTCTACTGCTTGGCCTCGCAGTTGGAGTGGCGGCATCGGAGTGCGTCGGCGGGTAACGAGGAGCGCGGCGGTCTTCCCGACGTTTACGGCTATTCGCCATTTGTCTAGCCATGCTGGTAGGATGTCTAAGAGGCGTTGCATTCGGAGACGGGCTGTATCTGGGCAGTTTGAGGAAGCAAAGTAGGCGCTGTCATCCGCGAAGAGCGCTAGTGTGACATCCCGTTCGCCGGGCAGGAGATGGCCTTCTAAGGTTGGGATGTCGTTAGTGTATAACGCGTAGAGTGCTGGTGAGAGACAACTGCCTTGGGGAACACCGGCGGTGATTGGTCGTGGCTGAGATTCTTCTTGTTCGACTGAGACGAAGAAGCTTCGGCCCGTGAGAAACGACCTGACGATGTGAATGATCGCTGGTGGTGTGGTGGAGGCGATCAGCTTCAGGATAAGGCCGACGTGCCAAACTCGGTCGAAAGCCTTTTCGACATCTAGGAAGACCCCGACTGTTTTAGTTGTGAGCTCAAATGAAAGACCTTGTTATGATCTACATTTTCGATGACAGCTGACAAACTTCAAAGGGCCATCCATATCTTAGAAACTACACGTGATACAATTGATTGCATGGAGGAGTAAATAGTAAAGTAATCACAACAGAACTACTCAACAGAACAAGTGAGTTCCCATTTGTTTTGTGGACAGAACTAATGGGGAAAAAATCCCAGTAGTTCTGTCAACAGAACAGGTGGGAGTAAACGTCTTTTGCTGCACCAATAATTTTGTTGTATTTTTTACATATTTAATTCATATCATGCGATATTGAGGCATCTTGGTGATAAAAAAAGTACTTTACCAATAGTTTAGCTGCTTCTAGAGCTTCTTTAATGCTTGGTGGAGGCTCAGGCTCATTCGCCTCATCTTCTTCATATCCTTGTTCTTGATCCTCAGTTTTTCTCACCGAATCGAAAATTTCTTTGCCTGTCTGTTTTTGGCTTTTAATCACGCTTTGATCCATTGGCTGCAAGACACTAGTTGTATTTGGAGTAAGAAATGCCAACTCTATGTTTTGAAGGTTAGATATAAGAGGGTGGGTAGGGCAGTTGTCAACAAGAAGTAACATTTTTCGTCGCTTTAATTCAGCATCCCACTTTCGCACTTCTTCTTCAAAAAGTTGACTGGTAATCTAAGCTGATTTATTAGCTTTATACGTCACTGGCAATTTCTTAATGTTTTTAAAACACCGCGGATTTTTCGTTTTGCCTATTACCATCAGCTTTACTATAATACGCTCCTTAGAGAGCTTTCCTCCTACACACTTTTCCCCTTTAAATTTCAGAGTTTTATCTGGGGTCAACTTATAGAAAATTCCTGCTTCATCAGCATTAACAATGTCACTTGGGGCGTATTTTTCTGTCAATTTTGACCACACTCTTATTAATCCAGCCGAGAGTAACATTCGTATCAACACTTCGTGCTTCTCCACTAATTTTACCACAGTTGATATGATGACGTTGCTTGAATTTTCCGAGCCATCCTTCTGATGCTTTGAAAGAAAATAATTCTTCAGCAAACTTCTTCGCCTTAGCTTTCACGATCGGCCCCGAGATAGGCATATTTTTCTGGCGCTGTCGGTGAAACCATGATATTATAGCTTGATTCAAATCTTCGTATTTAGGTTTCTTTAATTTTTTGGTAGATTTTCCATCTTCCTCTGCTTGTAGAATTTTTTCTTTATTTTTCCATATTGTTGACACGGTAGAGCGACTAAATCCAAAGCGTCTGCCAACATCACTTATCTTCTCTCCCGCCTCTGTTGCGCGTATCAGTAAAACTTTTTCGTCAATACACAGTGATTTTCTCTTACTTGCCATGTTTACAGTTTGAGGGTTTGTGAGCAACTAAGAATATGATAGATAACGTATAGATAATCCATGACTCCTACTAACAACAGTCTACACACGTGCAAGCAATTTGTAAACAAAAGAACGGATTTCTTAGAAAGTTCGGTATGTTTATGCCGACGGTCGAGTTTATGACGGGCTAGGATAATAAAGCGATAAAAGAACATATGCAGCTGCGCAGTTTTGACTAATTTTGGCGACTTAAAAAGTACTTTTTATCATTTAACTGTTGTCGTTATTGAGAGTGGGTGTAATGCTATAATAGTGTGTCATTTTATGGAAGACAAGCTAAACCAACGATAGTGATTTCGACAGCTTGTTTGTTAAAAAGTTTTTATACTTTTAATTTTATTATTATTTTTCAACCGACGAAAAAACAACGCGAATTTTTTTTAACTTCGTCAATGAATCTGTGAAATAAAATAACACCATGAAATAAAAATACATATATTAAATTACATCGATTTTAAATTACAGCCAACATAATTATGTAGGTTACAATAATAAAAATATACCTATATAATTTTCATTGAAACAAAATAAATAATAAAAACAAGGTATTCTCCTTATTATTAAAACCTAATTTCTAGAAACCATTGACTATAAGAGGATTTTCTTCGCGGACCAGGTAACAATCAAAAACCTATAAGCATGGGGAGCTTATTATAATGGAATTTATACTCAATTATTCTATAATCTTTAATTAATAATAGTGAAAATGTTTGTGGAATCAATGCTCGAATGTTACCTCCCTCAATGATAAACAAGTAAGGCCTTTAATATCTACTGATGATTTATGCAGCGTCAGCAACTTGTATTTACATTGTACGGGACGCTGCAGTGCCTGGGACATTGTTAGATGGATTAGGCTTGTCCAGCTCCTATACCATCCTCCCAACTTAAAAAACAGGTCCGAAGCTTAGTAAGCTGCGGGTTGTTTTACGATGTTTTCCTACACCGTTTAAGCTCGCACCACTGATGAGTAGGTTAAAACTCGTCCACCCCTTTAATGGTTAGGGTATATGGATGACTGACAGCTTATAGTTAGGTACGTGATTTTATTGATTGATTGATTCTGGATTTTTTACATACGAATGTGGATATCTCATAAACTCAGCTCAGTAAACAATTTATGTTCGTAATTCAGTCTAGAATTTAAATCCAAAATTAGTTAGAAATTTCCACATTTAAAAGAGGCACCGACACATTTGAATTATTTTGCTGCCCTTAGTAATGCCAAACTCTGATTCCACAAACACCCGTTACTTAAATTATAGAAAAGAGTTTTTACAAGTAACACCCATTACAGAATTTTCAGCTAACATTTTTGGCATTAAGCAACGAAAATAATAAAGAGAAACTATGTAAGCTTTGGAATAGATCTACTTTCCAGTGGTATTTCAAAATCGATATGGAGCCATATTCAAAGCCTAAAGCTGGTAACGAACTTTAAGACGCGTCAGTAGGTAAGTCGCGGCTGATGAACGCGGCTAGCTTTTATCTGGATAATACACAAAACTGCAAACTTCTTCTTAACGTTCGATCTTATGTCGCGGACGCGAGTCCCACAGTAAGCTCAATCAGACTTGTGTTGTTGGTGCTAGGTGATGATATATACCTTCAAGAGGAATACATAATATAGATAAATACTTATTGTATGCAGGTAATACATCCATAACTCAGGAACAAATATTAATTGTGATAAACACACAAATATGTAAATGCCCTCACGCAGCGTCTCTGCCCGCCCGCTGGGCTAGAAGGTAGTTATTTGAGGCTAACAGGGAGCTATTAGTCGTAATGTGAATAATGTTATATTTCACCGTTTTTATTTCTACATATTATAACAGAGAAAGAAAGTTCTAAGGTTCACGGACAGTACATTACTGTTATTGAAACCTACGTACGCAGTAGAGGGAAAGCCACCTATGTATTTACTTACGCAGGCATGAGATGTTACAAATTCGCTTTTTTCAACCTGTTGATCCAAGTGATATTTTTTGAAAAATATATATGAGGTAGAGTATTAAATTATAAAATATCTAATATTGGTAGGTGTCGTCACCTTGCAAGTAAAAAAAAAATTTAATATTTTTTTTACTTAAATATCAAATTTCATGGTAACTATTTTTTTTTATACAAAGTCCTTCATTATCTCCATAATATATACAAATTTTAAAAAATCGGGCTACTACTTTAGTAGATAATAAATAAAAACGATTTTCCTTTTTTTAATTATCTCAAAAATCACGACGATTTTGGGGCTGATATTTGGTGAAATTACAACGTACATGAAGATAATTATCTGAGCAAAAGGAATACCATTTTCCCGTCAAAGGCAGTTTCGCCATCCAAACATGGCTAAATACCCTTTGCTTTCGCCGCTTGCCAGGTCCATCTGATAGGTTTAGTAGAAAATACTTTTTTCTTTTAAGGGCTATTCTGAGAAGTTCTTCACTTCAATGCTTCTCATTAATTGACTTTGAATCACTTTGGTTGAATGAAGCAGAAATTAAAGGTAGGAATTACATTGCATGATTACTTTTATGTTTACATGGATCAATTCGGTTGCTTCATTCAAATTTAAGGCAGAAGCTAACCGTGTAAACATAATTTTACGGACGCGTCACGTTTGTTACCAGCTTAAAAGAGCTTGTGTTATTATTTGTTTTTTCCCTTCTAACGTATTGATAGTAGGTATACGCAGCTACTACGGCATTAATTATTTACGACCTCTAAAGTTGCTTATTATATGGCCATAGTATTATTTCTGTAAATAAACATATTTGACAGTGACAAAACTATTGTTAGTTCGCTTACTCCACTCTAGCTCCATCTATAAGGTTCACTTGTAAACGATTTATATCAATGTTTTCACTGAAAACGTCTCAATAAAGACTCGATGTTGATAGTCTATTTCTTATCAATCATGGTACTCGTATGTACGTCTAAATACCTACCTAATAAATACCACTGGTAAGTATAACAATCAAGAAGTGCCTACAAGATGTAATACTACAAGAAGTTAAAAGTTGGTATTTACAACGAAAATATAAGAAAAGAACCAATGATAGCCAAATAAATAGAGATATATTGTAGGAAATAGTGAAGGAAGAAGTTTTACACAAACTGCAAAAGTATAAATGCCCTTTTACGTTAATATTAATGTCACACTACTAAAGTAGGTCTAATGATAGATTTATCACCTACAATATATCTATTTCTTGTTTTATAACATTAATTTTTTGTTTAGTTCTATGCACTAATGTTACATTATAATATGTTACAGTGTTCCCAATGTTATTTATAAAATTTTGATGACATGTTTTGTAAAGAACTATGATAATTGTATGCCAATTTGTTCTTAAATCGAAACAGAATTTAACATCAGTCTTCCTGAAAATTATACTTAATTTTGAAAATTCAATTCCTATTACTTTTAATATTTTGTGATGTTTTCAATACTGGTATCCTTTACAGCGTAATATTTTCATTATTAGTGCATGGAATCACAAAGGAAATGTGATGGATTCTATTGGAACTGTTAACCAAAAGTAGGTTTTTATTTTCTTCGACTATAACCCATTGGTCAATAACTACCTTCAATACCTCGTTGGGTATGAATTTCTAAAACGTGTATTATTCCTTAATCGTAAATGTCTAGATTCTAAGAATCACTGTAGCAACCTAAAATAATAAACTTAAATTAATGGTTAGAAATATTTCACACACTTTGTGCAAAATGGGCTTGTGATGACAGCACTCCTCATCAGCTCGAGAACTAAAGATCAACATAATAAAAATAATTTATAGAATTTACATTAACAATTAATTAACAATATGGTTGCGGTCATAAATGCATATTTAATAAGCCAAAGAAACTTAATTAAAATTAGCCACACAACATGTACTATGTCTCAGTTATCTCAGCACACTTTCATAGCTTCTACAGAAGGTAGGTCTATAAATAGGACACTGGTCGTATTATCAGAAAGCTAAAGGAAAATATCTCTATTGCTATTAAAACTATGCATCCATCGTCAAACCTTACATCTAAACTTACAATATAAAAGGCATCCTTTCATAAAATATTAAAAAAAATAGCAAATTATAATTTAATAAAAGAACATTCTACAATCACAATAACTTGTGCAAAATAAAGTCTGCGGCAACTAACACACCAATTTCACTATTTATGCACCACGAGAACTTTTGTACTACATAGTAAGGGAGGGGGAATCTAATGTCATTCATGTCATAGCATTCCCACCAGTCATGAAGTACCGCAGTGACATAGCTTTGGTGTTTCCGTTACAAGAGTAACTGACACTTCATGACCCGGTTAAGAGTTTCAGTTTAGTCCAAGTTTGGTCACGGTTTGCTCATTTGTTTGGGACGTGGATCTTCTTAGATCGGAAGTCGTAGATTTTCCTGCAGAAGAGGACGAGCTCAGGAGACACTGAGGGCGGTAGCTTGGAGTCGTTCGGCGCGAAAGCCGGGTTCATCTCGCTCGGCGGTAGCGGCGGCACGATGGTCGGTGTGATTTTGACGCCTTCTTCGGCCGCTTTTAGCCGCTTTCTATACCTGTAAAGAGGAATGACATTGAAATACTTTCACGTATAACAAGCGTATTTTTGGTAATAGTTAGAGTTAAGTAGGGAATAGTTTACAAACCCTAGCTAGAGTTATTTATAGGCAGGATATAAGTATTATATTAATAGGGATAGCATAGTTATGACAACTATCAGTTGACAAGTGTTGACGTTCAACGAGTAGGGGAGACCGGGGACAAAAGTAACGGCGGGTTAAAAGTAACAAACGCTCTGTAGACTTGTCCAATAGCCGGAACGACGCGCGCGACCGTTGGTTGTTAGCTTGCATCGGTCCCCGCGCATGAGTTCAGTCTCCGCGCCCACAACACGCGGCAAGGTTGCGTTAGTGGACGTATCGTGATTTTTTGCACCAAAAGTAAGTTTTTTGTTGTTTATTCATTTAGTGTTTACGTAGTATTAAGATGCTGATAACAATTATGACTATTAGTTCGTTGATTAACCTTAAGATTGTCTTAAGCATGTTATAACTTGTTTTCGTGTAACACGTTCAGTTTCTAGGTTATTTGGCATCAAATACTAAAAACGGGGTTGGGTACAAAAGTAACATCTCATGGCAGGACATAAGTAACGTGTTACTTTCACCACTAACTAGCACAGAAGTCTATAGAAAAGCAGCACATCAACATTTAAAATACAACACAAAGATAAGATACAGCACTAGCAAGAAAATATGATGTTTTTCATGTCACATTAAAAAGATATATGTACTTATTAAAATACTTAAAGCAGAAAATACTCATGCAAAAATTGGCTACCGTTGCGTCAACCGCGTTTTCACTTTAGAGGAGGAATTAGTTTTACGGGACTACATCATTTTATGTTCCAGTGTCTATTTTGGATTGATGCCAACAGAAGTGCGCAAGCTGGCCTACGAATTGGCTATAAAATATGAGAAGACATATCCAGAGAAGGATCCATGGAACGACAATAATAGTGTGGGTAAGGAATGGCGAGCTGGATTTTTGAAGAGACACCTAAGCCTGTTTCTGAGAAGTCCACAAGCAACGAGTTTATCGCACGCTACAAGCTTCAACGAACATAATGTTAACAGCTTTTTTGATAACCTGGCTGAAGTTATGGACAGGCATAACTTTGCGCGAAAAGACAAATGGAATATGGATGAGACCGGGGTGACAACCGGTACAAAGACCGAACAAAATAGTGGCTCAGAAAGGAGTTAAACAAGTAGGTGCGGTAACCTCAGCTGAACGTGGGAGGCTAGTGACTGTTGCAGTTGCTGTTAATGCTCAAGGAGGACATACATATACCACCATTATTCGTGTTCCCATTGAAAAGATACCAAGACCATAATGATACGGGAAGGTCCGATCGGATCTGCCGGGGCAGGGGATGCAGGCGGATGCAGGAAGATGAGTTTTTGCTGTTCTTAGAGCACTTCAAAAGACAAGTAAAGCCCACTCCTGAGCAAAAAGGTCTGCTTCTGCTTGACAATCACGCATCCCATATATCTATCTATTAAAACACTGGATTTTTGTAAAACAACAGGGATCGTGTTGTTGTTATTTCCGCCGCACTGCACCCATAAGTTACAACCGTTAGATACAACACTTTTTGGAACGATATAACTTTGAAATAAATAATTTGATTAAATGTTGTTTTTTATTGTTATTGTAACATAGGGGAGAATTTATACGGTGTTACTTTCGACCCACGCTCTGTTACTATCGCCCTGACCATGGGGTCGAAAGTAACAATCTCCATTTTTTTTTGGCAGCTTAATAATTTTCAGAAACCTTGATATATTATATAAAATTATAAAGTACATTTATAGACCATAAACCAAAGTTTATTATGGCTATCATTATTTTATCACAAATATTTTTACTAACGAGAAATCTGGCATGGAATACAAACTGTTACTTTTGTCCCCGGTCTCCCCTACTGCTAGTTAGTTAACTAGCAGTATTCGTTGAACCTGACGTTCAACACTTGTCTTCGATCGGTACGACAACGCGTGACGCGACGCCAACACTGTGCGCTCCGGTTTAGTAGGGATAGCATAGATGTGCGATGTAAACCGCAATCTCCTAAACAGTCCGCCTACAGACAGTGGACTGCGTCGCGGATGTCTTGAAGCAGATGAGACAGTTGAGCACGTCATGCTACACTGTACGGCCACAAGCGACGTCGGAATAGAAACGGAACTGCAACATCTGCATGAACATGAACATCTGAGGGGGCTCAGGGATGCTCATGGAATTCTGCCAACAGCCCGCATGCTTACCATACCAACTCCGAAGAAGAAATACGAAATATGAAGGAGTCCTTCTTCATATTTCGTATTTCTTCTTCAGAGTTGGTATGGTAAGCAGTGCAGATCTGGTGAACCACCAGAATGAGAATTAGTATATATTGTGAGAGGTATGTCAACTAACTGCAGTCCTAGTAAGGCGTGACATAGTCCACGAGGAGCTGGAGCATCTCCCATTCGAAGAACTGCTTACCACTGGAGTGCTGATCAACGCGGCGGGCGAAGAGATGAAGATCTACGCGGGATACCGCCCACTGTCGCCACGCTACAGCTCAGCCGACATAGTAGCCATCTTCGCTACGCGCACACCCACCCAGCAGGGTGGGAATGCGGGTAATGCAGGCGATATCAACGCCAAGCATCCAGGGTGGGGCTCCAGAGTCACCAACACCGCGGGTAGCGAACTCCAAAGCGACAGCGAGAACCAAAGCTTCGCAGTCCAGGGTCCCGACTCGCCAACGCACATCTCCTCGAACTTACAGCATGCTGCCGATGTCTTGGACATCGTGCTCCACCATCATATACAATGCCCGGTCCAGGTTGAAGTGCTGTACGACCTGGACACTCAGCATCTCCCTATACTCATTACGCTCGATCTGGCCGCGGACTTCACTGCGCCCTGGGCACGAGGACCGACTGGGCAGCGTACTCGAAAGTCGATTGACATCGGCCCCATCTCGATACCGGAAGAGGTAGAATTGGAGGCAACAGGCCTTAGCCTCCAAGATCGTTGAAGCCAAGACGGCAGCAACCACACCGATCACCAATCACCCCTGCAGGCGCAACGAGCTCCCGCGTCACCTTAAGCGGAAACGCAACCTGCGCAGCGAGTGGGCGCGCTCTTGATGCCCGCTGATTAAGACGACCTTGAACAAGGTAACTGCGGAGCTCTCGGCCGCGGTACAGGCTTGACGCGGAGAAACCTGGGAGAATACAATCGACCGGGCCTCACGCTCCAGACGGGGAATAACTACCCTCATCCCTCTCTTCAACGGGATCCTCCGGCCGACCCACTTCCCGGACCTCTGGAAAAACGGGCGAGTCATCGTACTGCCTAAACCTGGGAAGGATAAAAGGTATCCGGCTAGCTACCGTCCAATTACCCTGCTGTCGACGGGTAGCTAAGCTGTTCGAACGCCTCCATCTCCTGCCTGCACCCCACCATCCAGCCCCGCCATGAACAGTTTGGGTTTAGAAGCGGCCACTCAACGACGCTTCAGCTGACGCGCGTGCTCCATCATCTGGCGGAGGAACACAACGCTCGGCGCTCCATGGTGGGGTCTTCCTCGACATTAAGAAAGCCTTCGACCGTGTGTAGCACCCGGGCCTGGAGTTCAAACTCCTGAAGACCAGCACACCGCCAGCCCTCATCAAGATGTGGCTTAATTCCTCGCCAACAGACGGTTCTCAGTCACGGTTGTGGAAGCCACGTCTTCTACTCGCCTCATCGAAGCGGGCGTACCGCAGGGCAGTTGCCTCTCGCCCGCGTTGTACGCCCTCTACACGGACGACATCCCCACCCTGGCGGGAGTTATACAGACGAGCATGGGGAAGGACGTCACACTTGGACTGTTCGCGGACGACAGCGCGTACTTCGTGTCATCTACCAACCCCGCCTTCGCAGCCAAGAGGATGCAGCAGCTCCTCATCCTCCTGCCGTTGTGGCTAAACAAGTGGCGCATCGCCGTTAATGTGAAAAACTCTTCCCCCCCTGCAGCTTTGTGGCCAGGATGTATATGGGTTCCGCACGCTAGGTACCTTGGAGTGGAGATAGACCGGTCGTTGAGTATGCAGCCCCAGGTAGACCGCGCGCTTAGCCAAGCTCGCGCAGCCCGGGGGCTCCTTCGACCTGTCTTAGACTCCCATCTCCCGCTCAGGACCAAGCTGCGGATGTACAAGACGTACATCCGGTCACGACTGACCTACGCTGCACCAGCGTGGTATGCGTCGCTGACCTCCACCACCAACCGGAAGCGCATCCAGGCTCAGAAAAACATCACGCTGCAGATCTGCACGGGCGCGGGCCGCTACGTTAGGAAGTATGTCATCGCCCGCGACGTGCAAATCCAAACCATCGAGAACTTCGTGATCCACACGGCGCGTCGCATGTTCGACCGCGCCGACAACGGACCGCACGACCATCTCAACGGCCTCGCCCCGCTGCATGCCAGACCCCCGGACCACAAAGGTCCAGGCTCCAACAGCCACGGGACCTCCTCACACAGGGAGAAGAAAAAAATAAAAATAACAAAATTGCAACCAGCCAGGAAGGCAATTATCGATTGACCTAGGGGTAGAAGTAGAAGTGGCGTAGAAACTGGAGTAGAAGCCGGGGTAAGAAGGTCTAACCTCAATGCCCCACCCGGAGACCCTCAAAGGGGTCCGGAAGACAGAGATGATGAACTAACCGGCAGTACTCGTTGAAGGTCAGTACATAGCACTTGTCCTCGATGCAGGCTACTGAGTTGGCGTCCCGGTGGCGCGACGCGAACACCTCGTCGGGCGCGTCGGCCGGCTGGCGGCCGCGGTCCGTGTGCTCCGGCCGGTAGTACCACACGAGCGACACCATCATCTCTCCTGGAAACAATTGTAATGGTTAGTATGGAACCAGTTTTCTGTTTATAACAAGTCACAATTTATATTTTGGTGGAATTCTTAAAAGATCTGCAGGCTATTCAGACGTAAATTTCGCGATAATCGCTGTCAAACGTTTATTCCTTGCTGTGATATAGTACAAAATTGACCTTTCACAGCGATGATCGCGAAATTTACGCTAGTTGAAAACCTGTAGCGAGATAAGTGATCAGCCTGCCGAAGGGTGAACCTATATGACAGGGAACCGGACAGAGGTGTATCCCACATGTTCTTTTCCTTAGGATATGGATATGACCAAGTTGACCATGTTATTTTAGGATTCGGCCTTGGGAATTCTTGATAAAACAAACTCAGTGTTGGTTGTAAACGTTGTCAATAATGAGCATCTTCAGGGTTTCAGGGCTTCGCCCCAAGCAGCACGACGTCGCCACGAGACACATTGTCGCCGCTCTTACGCATCAGCAATATGATCAATACTAACCATCCTCAGGGTTCTCCCACAGGCTGGCAACGCGCGCTACAAACGGTTGCGCGCGCGCCACAGACGCCCTGAGCAGCACGCAGTCGCCACGTGACACCTTGTCGCCGCTCGTATGCGTCATGCGCGACCAGCATCGCGCCATGCGGTCCTGCCGGGAATCATTCTGGAATAAGGAATACTGTGAAGATGACTTGTTTCCTAAGTACACCAAATCGTTGGGTAAGTAAAGTAAATTGCCCATTCACAATTTTTACACCATTCAATTTATATTAGCAACTGTTTCGTTCTAACATCCCCTTGAGGGATGCTTATGGAACGCTGCCAACGACTAGAGAAAAGAATTTTGAATTTTTTTGAATTTGAAAGGCCTCCCTCATGGATCTCCTTGAGGTGTAGTTGCCATACTCACCACGCTTGGCAGGCGGGTTGGTGAGCGCAGCACGGGATGTTGATATACGGAAAGACGCTGCTGCCCATCTCCCAGAGGTGTCCCTTAGCAGGCTCTTACTGCATCCACGAGTAGGAGAGTAGGGGTAACATTCTACTGCCGGCGCCCCACGGCTAATGCACAAAACATTTCTTAAATTTACATTGAATTATTAAAAATGCATAAAATGAAGTCGTCGAAATGAGGGGTACGCGCCCTCATTCATGAGCTAAGCATTAATGGAGACTTACATACAAGTGATAATGAATAGTAACAGTAGGTAAACTTACATTGAGATAGACCTTCGATAGATGGTGTTCGCCGTCCCAGTTCCACCCGTTGCTCCACCGCGGCGGCGCCCTCGGTTCGAGGTCTGGCAACGCCGCGGGGGCCAGCAGGCGTCTCCCTCTCCTCCCCCTCCCTTTCCTCCGCGGCCCTGTCGGCACCGGCGACGAACAAGCCTCTTCCACCACCAACGTCGCTTCATCCGTCTTTATCGCCGGCCTCTTCGAAACTAACAACTTCACCACCTTCTCAACGTTCTTTGCCTTCATTTCTGTCATCTTGCAACGCTTCACTTTTGCTACTTCGGTTGGGAGACTTTCTTCTTGAGGTAAGGTTCGGTCTTCTATTCTTTGAGATTCTTTATCAGGAACAATGTCTTTGGGCTTTGTGATTTCGGGCGTTTTATCGACGAGCGGTTCGATCACTTTGTCTTTTATAATGTCTTCTTTTTCTATTACTGGTTTTGGTTTGTCTGTTTCTAACGTACCCTTGGGTTTTAATACTTCTGTCTGTTCACATTTATTGAGTTTTATACTGTCTTCTTTGAGTACAGGTTTGGCGGTGGGTGGTTTTAATACTGATTTGTGCGTGACTTTGGAATCTACCTTCTCTAGTTTGCATGCATTTTTGTATGCCAACTTCTTTTCAATCAGTTGGGTTACTGCCGCAATCGTATTTGGTCGAACGCCATTGCCGGGGTTAGCATTCTCTACCACATTGTTGTTGATGTTTATCTTTTTGGAGCAATTTTGAGCGATATTTTCATCAGGTGACAGGAATAGTTCAGCTGGATTCAGCTCTTTCTCGGTATCGGCCCTATCAATGCTATTTTTTCGAATAAGGTTGTCCAATAACAAAGCACTTTTGGTTTTCGGGATTTGAGTTGAAATATCGTCCTTCATCTGAACGACATTTGCGACTAAGACTCCATTATTAACTTTTGGATTTTCATCACTTGGGGATTCAAGAAGAATTTTCTTGGCCCGTGATCGACTAGAACTTGTATCAAGTTTTCGTTTTGCATTTTTCTTTTCGGCGGGCGGTGATTTTGGTGCTCTTCTTGGTTGCGAGCATTTCTTTTTAACTTCTTTGGCGATCGTTTCGATACGCGGGGCTTCCGGCGGATCACCTGAGACTTTCCTCCTCTTAATAAGCTTGACGTGTTCCCCGATCCCGTTGGCTTTGCAAGATTCTAGCTGCTGATCTTTCATATCGATCTCTAACTTTGGCCTGGAGTATCTTCGCTTCACTGCTTTGGGGCTAGTTATCGTATCAGCGACGGTTGTGTTGTGTTCTCTAAGCGCTTGAGCATCGGGTTTCCTCGCCACAGCGAAAGTGGGGCCCTCGTTTTCCTTTTTGATGTCCACAAGGGGAGTCGTCCGTTCATCTGACGATGAGAGGTCGATAGGCGCGCATGGCGGGGAAGATATTTCAACGACGTCATCGTCTACATCGCTGTGAGTTTGTGTAGGCTGTTGGACAGAGAGGAGTAGGCTCGTGTCGTCACCTGCGAGTGACCGCCTGGCCATCGCTTTGCCGAGTCTAGCGCGGCGGGGCGCTGAAGATGGCGGTTGGGGGGTGCAGGCCCCAGCGGATCCCCGCGCGGGGGAGGGGGGCCCCATGGCTTCCCCCGGCCCGTGCACTTTGCTCGCGATGCGAATGCTGTCATGAACGTCGAAGAGTTCGCGCTTTGGCGACGCTCCGCCTATGGCCGGAATCGGACAGGGGTGTGGCACGTCTGCTCCGGCCGGTGGTTCAAGCTCTAATGGTGGATCCTGTGGGGAAAAACACGATTTTTAATAAAGGGACAGTAAAATCTAGATTTATACAGCATCAGCAACAGTAGACGTTATAGTGCCCGGGGTAGGGGGTAGATGATAAAATTTTAGGCGTTGGGCTTGCCTAAATCAAAGTTATGCCATTGCAGCAGCTTAGTCGACTGTATCATATAACGTGCAACCGCACGTTTCTGTTCTATTACCGACCTTATTGCAATGTCATAAAGTAACTTTTCCGCTGCCATGGTTTTTAGCAAACGTACACGCTGGCACATTCGCACCCAACTCTTCTTCTAGCAATCTTATAACAGTGATGAAATAGAGTTGCTTTTTTAACCGTTTTAGTCTGTAGCACGCCTGCACCTTCGCACTACATTTCTATCATCTTCTCAGCTGTAGGACATCCACTAAATGGACAAAGGCCTCCCTCATGGATTTGTAAGTGCCTATCATGAGAGGGTTGTAACCGTACACACCTGTGCTAGCCAACCCGCCTGCGTGGCAAGATATACGGAAAACACGGAAAGACGCTGCTGCCCATCTTCTGGAGATATCCCTTGGTTGATTCTGACTGCAGCCACTGCCAAGAGAGAATCGGCATTCTATTGCCAGCACGCCACGGCTTTCCTTAAAAAAATCTAATTTCTACGTCATAAGGTTACCTTTCCGCTGCCATGGCTGTCCGCGGCAGCTTCAAGCGCACACGCCCGCACCTTCGCTCGGAAGGCGCCCCCGGGCGGGGCGAGGGGGGAGGGGACATCCGGGCCGGCACCAGTCGGGGCTTTACCAGTAGCGGGCCCAATAAGGACGTTTTTTGGACACGCGTTAAGTGGGCACGGGCATCCGCGGTATTCTGAAAACAAACTCAAGGTTAGGGTTGCAAAATAAATATTTGGAATGGTAATTTTTCTTTGATACGAGATTTTTACGCGTACCTTTTTATTAAAGTATTGTACTTTAGTAAAAAGGTACGTATGTTTAGAAATATCCATACCTAAACAGGATTTGTTACTTAAAGCCACTACTGATATCCTGGCGGCATCATCAGAACTTCCTCAACCAAGTGAGAAGTTTGTTATACTCGTCGAGTTTTACGAGCCCAATCATACAAGTAAACATACAAGAATATAACATAGAACGGTTCCACAGAAAATGTCCTGGCTCCATCGCCTAAAACAACGGACCCTATTAGACTTTAAGGAGTTCCACTTATTATCTCCTAGCTTCATCATACGAGTAACATCAATCCAATGACATCTGTTTCTTTGTTTTAGGTGATTTATACAGCGTCAGCATCTGCTATTCATGCTGTACGAGATGCTGCCGTGCCCGGGACTGTGTTGGATGGATTAGGCATGCCCAGCGATATTCCAGTCAGTTGCCCTAACGAGCGTGTTTACAAAGTGATTTTCTCCAGAAACCCCAGCATCGATCTCATTGGGATCTTCAGACAAAAGTTACCAGTCGATTCAAGGAATCCATTGCAAGTATCCTAAACTCTGGGCAGCATTTGGATCATATCCCGTACAGATACCGTTAATGACCTTTAAAGTTCAATAACGATCATCATCATCATCATTTCAGCCGTAAAACGTCCACTACTGAACTAAGGCCTCCCTCATGGATCTCCATACTAACCACGCTTGGCATACTAACCACGCTTGGCAGGCGGGTGGTTGGTGAGCGCAGTACGGGATGTTGATATACGGAAAGACGCTGCTGCCCATCTTCCGGAGGTGTCCCTTAGCAGGCTCTTACTGCATCCACGGGTAGGAGAAAAGGGGTTACCCCTCTACTGCCGGCACACCCCACGGAGTAAACGACAATAAAGATAAATCTATAATAAATTAATTAGTTTTTAAGAGTGGGCAAGGGTGAAATAGGAAATTGATCTGTAACTCACCGACATAAGATGGTATTCTCTGCGGCGAGTGCTGATAGCACGGCGGCGCACCGTAGTACTGCGGTGGTGGGTATGGCTCGCCCGCGATTCCACCCAACTGAAATTACCAACACTCACTTCATTTCCACCCAACTGAAATTACCAACACTCACTTAATTTAAAAATAAACTTGCCACTATCCTGTTTTAATATTAATATCCGACCGATAAATAGAAAGTTTAGCAGTAAATGAGGAAAACGAAATCGGTACAGCCGTCTGTGAGCTACTATGCCACAGACACACAAGTTATACTCGTACCACTAACAACGTCTTATAACCCCTCTGCTTGGGTCGGGGGTTAGATTATAACTAAAGAGTTGTAGGAACATGTACGATCTAGCCGAAAAACTCAATTGCAATGACTGCGACATTGTCGACTTTTATGAGAATAAGAATGGCGGTGAGTCATCTTCCGATAACTGGGTTTGTCATTGTCCCAATTGGGAAACACCACTGGAATTATAATAAAATAAAATAATAATAAAAATAGTTTATTGCTGTATCTTATTTTACAAAACATAGGATTTGGGAGCCTCCATTTAAGCAGAACATAATGCTCTTGCCAGACATAAACAGTAACTAAACTTAATAAGATATAAATACAGGGTTTTTATTTTTAAATTACGAACTAGACTAAAAATTAAATAACAAAGAAAATAAAAACAAATAATAATAAACAAAAAGTTATACAAAACTAAACAAATTCCCGTTAAGTTAACAAATAATTATTCATTATATTCTCATCCTTTGATTTGAACTATATTTTCTATTTCGTCATAATTTTTATTCATTAGCCACTTTCATTGCAATTGTACAAGAGATAAAGAGCTATTCTCGTTGAACTAGATAAATAAATAAATAATGCTGGACTAATCACACAGCATCATCTAGCCCCAAGCTAAGCAGAGCTTGTGTTATGGGGACTAGATGACTGATATACTTAATACATTATACTACATAGATAGATATTTTTTATTATATATAGAAAAACACCCAGAACACCCTGAACAAATGTCTGCAGATCGTACAGACATTTGTCCCGAGGCGGGAATCGAACCCACAACCCCTTGCGTCGCAGGCGGACCTTCGCCCGCTGCGCCACAGAGCTCGTCAAATCAGATTGACTAAACAACCCTGACTGTAAGTTATATCCTAAGTTAGAGTTGTTTTTGGTAATCTACATAACTATGTACCAACTGGTACTGTTGTAAGTATAATCTCATTTCGTGACTGACAATCAGCCTAAACTAGAGCGCCTAAAGCTTGAAAACAAAGTTTCAAGGGCTCCCGACACTTGCAGTGGAAATGAAGTTTAGTACTTGCCAAATAATCCTCTGATAAATTAGTCTGTGATCTGAGAAATCCTTCGCTGTGTCACTGTTTATTAGCGTCGGTAAACTGGGTCTAAAGTCCTAATTGTCCAGACGTTTTTAATGGAATATAGGTATGTTACCTATTTAATTTGGGATAATCTGCGAAGGATCGGTTCTTTCTATCGTAAAGTTTTCTGGCAATACTTGTTTGTACCCTGGAATATTTCGTTTATTATTAAATAAAAAGGCCTCTGCCCGCGTTATATCCGGGTAAAAAGTAGGTAGGTACACAAAATTCTGTACCCCTGATAACATAGTTTTAGAACAGTCTTTTGACATATTTCCCTGTATATGCAAAATTCATGATGATGGCGGCGCCATGGGGGTCCCGGGGCCCTGATGTACCGCCCGTAGGTCCGAGTAGTACGGGGGCCCGTACTGAGGCAACATCTGATCAAGAAAGACTTACCGGTGAATCAGCTTGCGTGTGTGGCGGCGGCATGGGATACGGCGGTCCCGGGGGCCTGTAGTACCGCCCGTAGGTCCGAGTAGTACGGGGGCTCGTACTGAGGCAACATCTGATCAAGAAAGAGACTTACCGGTGAATCAGCTTGCGTGTGTGGCGGCGGCATGGGATACGGCGGTCCCGGGGGCCTGTAGTTCCGCCCGTAGGTCCGAGTAGTACGGGGGCTCGTACTGAGGCAACATCTGATCAAGAAAGAGACTTACCGGTGAATCAGCTTGCGTGTGTGGCGGCGGCATGGGATACGGCGGTCCCGGGGGCCTGTAGTACCGCCCGTAGGTCCGAGTAGTACGGGGGCTCGTACTGAGGCAACATCTGATCAAGAGAGAGACTTACCGGTGAATCAGCTTGCGTGTGTGGCGGCGGCATGGGATACGGCGGTCCCGGGGGCCTGTAGTACCGCCCGTAGGTCCGAGTAGTACGGGGGCTCGTACTGAGGCAACATTTGATCAAGAGAGAGACTTACCGGTGAATCAGCTTGCGTGTGTGGCGGCGGCATGGGATACGGCGGTCCCGGGGGCCTGTAGTACCGCCCGTAGGTCCGAGTAGTACGGGGGCTCGTACTGAGGCAACATCTGATCAAGAGAGAGACTTACCGGTGAATCAGCTTGCGTGTGTGGCGGCGGCATGGGATACGGCGGTCCCGGGGGCCTGTAGTACCGCCCGTAGGTCCGAGTAGTACGGGGGCTCGTACTGAGGCAACATCTGATCAAGAGAGAGACTTACCGGTGAATCAGCTTGCGTGTGTGGCGGCGGCATGGGATACGGCGGTCCCGGGGGCCTGTAGTACCGCCCGTAGGTCCGAGTAGTACGGGGGCTCGTACTGAGGCAACATCTGATCAAGAGAGAGACTTACCGATGAATCAGCTTGCGTGTGTGGCGGCGGCATGGGATACGGCGGTCCCGGGGGCCTGTAGTAACGCCCGTAGCAGAGGTCCGGGTAGTACGGGGGCCCGTACTGAGGTAACATCTGCGGAAAAAGAGTTTGTGTCACCTTAGTTTGTGGAGGGTAAGCTGAGATATGACGATTATTAGTTATAGTTTTAAACAAATTGAAAAAGCAGGCCGTTTACCCTGTAGTGGATTTCCGGCTGACTAAATAGATGGATACACAAGTCTTAATATATAATTTGAAGGAAATGAAAAAGTTAAGAACCTGAAATGGCGCTTAATCGGAGCTTAACCCATAATATGATCTGGGCGCCTACTCTAGAAAACGATTTCGACATTATCGTCAGTATGGCAATCTTTACGTAATGGCAATAAGAGTTAGTTTGTCTTGATAACGATTTCGATTCATCGCGATTTGTATTCAAGAGTTCCCCCGTAACAAGAATTTCGACGCGGTTTCGTCGCTTAATTGGTTAAAATCACTTCCTAATATAAGAAAGGTCAAGGATCAATTTGAAGAATGCTGGTTCGATCGAACCCTACCGGAATTCCATTTTCTTGATTGTATTTAATTTCTTTGAAACGTTCTACTTACGTGTGGTTACACTAAAAAAATATTACCTTATTAAATTTGTCATTTATTACAATTATAATACAATTATAACTATTAGAATTTGTATCTTATTTCAAGTTTCTAAGTTCTATATAGTTCCGACTATTTAAATTTACTCCGTTCAAAGAGCTTAGGCAAAGAAGCGAAATAAGACACCTCGCCAATTCGTATTACACTATTCGTATTTCGTATAACAATTTAAAGTCTGTTTCAACAACTACGTCCGCAAATATGCAAACACTTCTGTATAGACTCGCTAGTATCTTATAAACTATAAATTTATCTGTATACTACCATCACTACCATGCCTTGTTTACATCGGCAGGCAGTTTGACCTACGCCGGTGCAATAAATAAGGTTCCCCTGGGAGAAGGTAGCAGTACCGCCGCGGCATTGGACCCCCTTACATCTTAGATACAGAAATTATAAAGAAGACCTAAGTTATAAATTATCATTTCACCCATAAACGTCCAATGAACACAGGCCTCCCTCATGAATCTCCATGAGGGGTTGTTGCCATACTCATCACGCTTGGCAGGCGGGTTGGCGAGGGCAGTTCGGGATGTTGATTCTGTTGATAGGCGGAAAAACGCTGCTGCGCTGCAGCCCGTCTTCCGGAGGTATCCATTAGCAGGCTCTTACTGAATCCATGCTGGGCAAGAGAGGAGGGGTAACATTCTACTGCCGGCATCATCATCACACGGAATCAGTTATCAATATTAAATTATTTATGTTGACTCAGTAATTCGTTTAGTTTGTAAGGAAATGTATTTATGTCTTCGATTAGTGTTATTGGTACATGTATCGTTTATTAATATAAGCCGTGGGGTGCCGGCAGTAGAATGTTAGAGGAGGGGGGCCTCTCATGCCCGTGGATGCAGTAAAAGCCTGCTAAGGGTTACCTCCGGAAGATGGGCAGCAGCGTCTTTCCGTGTATCAACATCCCGTACTGCACTCGCCAACCCGCCTGCCAAGCGTGGTGAGTATGGCAACTACCCCTCATGGAGATCCATGAGGGAGGCCTGTTCAGTAGTGGACTTTTTACGGCTGGAATGATGATCGTTTATTTATTTATACTATATTGCACGCAACTTAAATTAGGGTACAATAGTTCTAGTGAAAGTAATAATAAATAAACCTAAATCTAATCCAGTCTCAACCGTAGAACCTCCACTGCTGAACGTAGGCCTCCCTCATGGATCTCCAAGTATGGCATCATCGAACACACATCCAATAGAGGTGAAATAAGGTCATAAGCAAACTAATGCAATGACAACTGTCTCTCGTCTTTGACAGTACAGCGCCAACAGCCGACCTGTGTACTTTTCCGTTATTTTAATTAATGACGGAGTCGTTGCTACGTTTGGCAGGCGGATTGGGGAGCGCATTGCGGGATTTTGATACATGGAGAGATGTTGCTGCCCATCTTCCGAAGCTATCCCTTGGCAGATTAAAATTGCATCCAATCCATTGCATTGTCGGCAAAAATATCGGAGACCATGCTACGAAGGTCGAAGAATTCGTTAGGTATATATTTTTTTAAATAACTTGATACTATCTGACTGAATTAACTGGAGTAGCACGGTATGTAAAGATAGTGGTCACTTATAATAATTGAATTTCCATGTTACTGAGTACCAATGTATATCGTTATCTCAGTTATAAAAATAAAGTTATCGTCCAAAATTCATAGAACAACCGACTTTATATACCTACGTAATAACAACTTTTAAACACTCCCGACCTCCTTCAAAAATTCCTAAACCTATTTAAAAGACTTCAAAAAGGAGGTGGGATGTTGGACTGTATATTTATTTTTCATGTTTGTGGCTCAGGATCGAGATGCATGGAGGGAATGGATGCCTTTGCCCAGCAGTGGGATCAGATGGGCTCATTATAATAAATGCAATAATAATCTGTTTTTTCACCGATTCCTCCGTCAATTGTACACCGATTTAAACATTATTTTTTAGGAACCAAGTTAGGATCTAATGTTAAAATCCCAGGAAAATTAAGGGAATCTATCATTGAAGTTGCTACGTTCTTAATCTGCCAAGTTGAATTGGGACTGGGCTGGACACGTATGCCGTATGCCGGAGTAACTATGGGCGAAAGCCACTCTACATGGGTTCCAAACGGGCGAAGACTGCGTGGAAGGCCCAGGCGTAGATGGAGAGATGAACATGACACATACATACGTGGAGGAGTGGCCTCAACTAGCAAGCCACAGGGAGAAATGGAAGAAAATGGAGGCCTTTGCCCTGCAGTGGGACATTAAAGGCTTATAATAATAATATGTGTAATTGATTTATGTAAGTCGTGCTAATTAATTAATAAAATAATAATTAATAAAATATCATTGAAGTAGTTTTTTATTTTTATTTTAGAACTATGTATTTATAAAGCAAGTCTGAGAACCGCTACAAAACCAGCTTTCAATTAAAAAAACCTCGCCCAGATCTGTTCACCCGTTTACCGGTACACTCATATACACAGTGTTCAATTTTGAAACACACCACTTATGCGTCGGGGGGTAAATATACGCTTGAATGACCGTCGACCCAATTCAGACATGACTTACGCCGTAAAAGTTTGTAGAACAGCTATCACAACTCATAATAACATTCTCCGCAGGTTCAAGTAAATTGGAGTCACGGAGTAACTTCATTAGCCCCAGCTATTTGCAAGCATTCGGGGTAATTAGTTCAGCAGCTGGACTATAGCTGGACTCCAGCTACAGGCTGATAAATGTGTATTTTGTATGTTTGTTACGAATAAACTCAAAAACTGCTGGACCGATTTTCATAATTCTTTCACCATTAGAATGACGACTACATAATCCCTGAGCAACATAGGCTATATTTTATCCCCGTATTCCCACGCGAACGGGAACTACGCGGATGAAACCGCGGTGTGCGGCTAGTATCTTATAAACTTGTTGAGTGATTGATTATACAGGGGAAGGAAAAAGCTAGTTTCTAAGTAAGTAAACAGTATGACTGCCAGCCCATGTTTGTCCTGGTAGTAATATTGATAGGTCAAAATAGTATGACATCTCGGAAGTAGCGGAAATAACGAAATAACTTACTTGTGGATGCGGCCCATGGTAATGGCTGTGTGGTGAGTGGTATCTCGCCAGCGCCCGTTCATCGTTGTTGGCCTCCTTGATCAGTGGCCCGGCTGGCTGGTAATACCCTGTAACAAGGAGACATAGCACATTAGATGAAGAATAAATGATAATAAACAAAGGAATACAGATAATTACGGGCACATGAGACCTTAAAACTGTATGTCTTAGAGTGACGGGCGCAATGCACTGCAGCGCTGGTCACATGCTTCTTAAATGTGATCACCGCCGTAATGCCGTTGTTATACATGTACCGTTAAAGCATGTGAAAAATGTATGTGCACAAAATGCACAAATATTTTTCATGAAAAAAGTAGCCATTACCTAGTAGGTACACGGCCGGTATCGAATCCACCTTCAGATTGAAAGGGGTTGCATACCACTCGACCAAAACGACTTATGAAGGTCTAACGACACTAATTACATTACAAAAAAAATACAACGCTCTGTTAACATGTTCCCTAATCGGAGCCACCATTTTCGTTTTTGTCCCGTCTTTGTCCGCCGAACAACTGTCGTCAGCGGATGTGGTCAGCCGTTTCCAGTGTTTCACAACCCTCCAGTTACAAAACACTTCCATTCAACTCTATTTAAACACAATAAGGTATATTTTAGTTTGTGGTTTTCACGCCGCATACACAGATAAACTGCGGTTTAGGCAGTTTGCTATCCGATATGGAAATAGAGCAATTTTATTGTAGTAAGATAGTTACGAACGTTCACATAATTATCAAAGATGCCTAAGTATAAATATGCCTTTTTATAATATTTTTTTAACACCATATTTGTACACGTTTTTGTATTTTCAATCTTTTGTTTTTTATATTTTTGTTTATAATAGGGTATTTTGTATTTATTATATCTACGTTTTCTATTTTTTCCTATCGCACTAATGGAACATGATGTTATGTTCTGTACACCCCAATTCGACTGTATCCGGTTGTTAAGCTTACTTTAACGTTTTGTTTACTTTCTAGGGTTACGTATCTCAAAAGGAAAAACGGAACCCTTATAGGATCACTTTTTTGTCCGTGTCTGTCTGTCTGTCCGTCTGTCGGTCTGACAAGACCCTTTATCTCGAGAACGTATAGAGGTATCGAGTTGAAATTAAAACCATATACTCAAATCCTCTTTAACACTCTTTAAGCTGTGAAAAAATCAATATTTTAAGTTAACTACAATAAAAACGCATGTTTTGACATGCTCAAAGAAATAACAATTCATAGGGTTACTTCGCGTAGACCTAAAAATATGAAATTTGGCAAAGTATATCGTCTTATACTGTAGATACAGAGAAAAATCCAAAAACTATACATTTGCAATGGAATCATTAAAAAATCGTCTATAAAAATATGTACAAAATCAATCATTGATGTTAAGCAACTCTACGCGCGGTCCTAAATTGGATGAGTGACTGAATTTATTTGTGCATTTTTAAAACTTGTACAGTAAAATTACTGTTATTATTATGTTCCTACATACCTACGGAACCCTCGGTGGGCGAGTCCAGCTCGCGCTTGTCCGTTTTATTTTAAGAGTTTCCATTTGTGTTTACTTTTAAATAAATAATTACCCTATGTGGTTTGCACTCGAACGTTTCATGTGCGCGAAAGGCAGGTGCATCAAATATTTAATTGGCAGTCACTTTTGAATTCTTATTAAAATGTAGAGGCATCCTTTATTGTGTGGGGTAGAAATAAATTAACGTCCTTCCATTATTTAATCACTTCCGGTTGAACCTATAATAATGATTGATGATCCTAAACTGAACTTACTTTGAGTATTTTTTTTAGAAACAAGTATTGGATAAAATAAGCCTGCATTACATTACCAACACCATACAGAGTTAGCAACTGTTATTCATGCTGCAGTACCTGGGAAAGAAAGATCCATTGGTGCACGGACAGTATCGAAGCCGAACCCACGACCTTCGGATTGAAAGTCGGGGATGCAATATCACTTGGCCAACACGTCTTTTTTCCAAAAAAAGTAGCATATTATTACAACATATTATGCTGACATTCTCGCCTTTTAATAGACACATTAAAATGTTTATAACTACTCACTCTTACCTAATTAAACACTATAAGTGGCCATTGTAACCATTATCAATTACCGACGGACCTGTTTTCTGAACAAACCATAAACAACATGAATAAATAGTTCTTACATGTACTTTAAAAGCATGCCATAAGCATAACCTACATGGTGCAACTATTATTAAAATAAGTGGACAAGTGTGAGAAGAACATTTACGTTTAGTTGGTTCCGTACAAACAATTTGTCGGTGTCATAGAACTCACACAGGCTTTTCATACAAAAAATAAAGTAAATTAGAAAAATAAATAAAAATGCTGGACAATTCACACAGCATCATCTAGCCCCAAGCTAAGCAAAGCTTGTATTATGGGTATTAGATAACCGATATACTTAATACATAATACTACATATAGATATTTTTTATTACACATAGAAAAACATCCAGAACACCCTGAACAAATATCTGCAGATCGTACAAATATTTGTCCCCAGGCGGGAATCGAACCTCTTGCGTCGGAGGCGGACCTTCGCCCGCTGCGCCACAAAGGTCGCCAAATTGTTTTAAAGTTGATTTATACAGCGTCATCAACTGGTACTCATGTTGTACAGGACGCTGCAGTAGCAGGAACTTTGGTAGATAGATTAGGCTTGTCCAGAACCCTACGACATCCATCTTCCCAGTTAAATCGGCTTTATTCATATATATACATGTCGATACTTCTGAAGCTGACTAAACCGAGAGGTGCGCACGTGTTTAGTGTGCACATAGTTTTTTAAGAATAAAAAAATCCTAGAGCGACGATCGACGATCCTCCACGACGTTCGGGTTAAAAGTCGGGGGTAATACCACTGGGCCAATACAACTCTCACGCCTTTAGCCTCGCCTGTAGTCGTAGTCGACACACAACCTTAATAAATTAAAAAGTTTTATCCTAATACTAGCTTGTGTCGGCCTCTTCGCATTTGTTGTACCCGGATAAATAGCCTATGTCTGAATCCTGGTCAACATCTTTACGTGTGCAAAATTTCAGCTCAATCCGTAAGGTAGTTTTTGCGTGACCTCTTCACGCAAAAACATCTATACAAAAACAAACTTTCGGCTTTATAATATTTGTAAGATAGAAAGATTAAAATCATCAATCAATCAAAAAATTAAATAGCGATAGTTAATTTTAATTTTTTACCACGATTACATGATGAATTTTGCAAAACATTTTACATTTCACAAAAATCGAATTGCATCAAAATTCCCGTTTTGAAATAAAATTGGGGCAATAACTCTTAAGTTTTTGTAAATTAAACAATTTACATACCGTTCGAAAGGCCAGCACCAAGGATGTTTCGGTGAAATCCTAAGACTTTTCAATCACTTTTATATTTTTTTTTAATGCGATGTAAAGAAAAGCTTAAAATCGTGTTTTACCCCTGTTAACGTTGTCATGGCCATCTGCGGTTAACAATATTAAAAGTCAATTCGAAAAAAAAATGTTTTACCCCTTTTTGTAATGTTTGAAGGCTCATAACTTTTTGTCTAGCTGTTATCTGCTCCAAAAAATAATTTTAGAGGAATCTAGCAACATTCGAGACAAACAAAAAAAAGTGTTGCCAGTTTCGTCTATCCTACATAAAGTAATAGGACTTTAAAGTTTTCAAACTCATGAAAATCGGTTATTAAAAAAACAAAATAAAAAAATCTATGGGGCCTAGGTCAAATCATTTGGGCTGGGTGGATAGTAGACGACCCCACCTATCTGCCATTTTTGTATAAATAATAATAAATAATAAAATGTGTTTATTTTCAAAAAGGTTTTACAGTTACAGAGCATTTACATGTATAAACTAATGCTTTTAACAACTATGTAATCATACTAAGACAAATACTCTGCCCAATAAAAACCTGCGTGCTGTCAATGCGTCGACACCTCGTTCTAACTAAGTGTTAAACTTGTGTTTAGACACGAGGGGTGCTCTGCCTCGGCAAACTCAGGGGTGGGTCAGTAGAAGATACTTAGGTATAACTACTATACTATACTATATATTACTTGACAAAAGAAAAGATATAAATGAAAGAACCTTAACCAAAAGACTACATTTTCAGCGTATGTAAAAGTGTAATGAGTATAGGTATGTTATGGAGTTTGTATGCGTATGTAGATTAATGTATGTATAATGTGTGTGTGTGTAGAGTTATGTATGTTAGTGTTGTTTATTTTATGTATACGTGCATTTATATGGTAGATTAATATATATTTATTGTATATATATTTTTTATTTTATTACTTTTAACAAATTTTCGGTCTCTTCATAATTTAAACTTTGTAAATATGTTTTCAATTTCATTTTCAGTTGCCTTATACTCATATTTTGTAGTGCAAGTATTTTGTTTAATTTGTTATATAAATGTGGTCCTAAAAAGCATGAATGTTTTTGAGCAAAATGAGTTTTACACAGTACTGATTGGTATTTTTTATGTATTCTTCGATTTAAACTCTTGTGCTTGGGATGGATATCAACTGAGGTTTTGCGACATTGGAAAATTATGACTTGCTGAATAAACAGTTGCCTGACTGTTAGAACCTCACATTCTTTATAGAGTTGAGAGGTAGAGTATCTATAAGGATACGTATTTGCGACCTTTAGAACCGCTCTCTGTGCTCTCTCAAGTGGAAGAATGTGGGTTTTGTAAGAACCACCCCAAGCCGTAACACAGTACATCAAAAGAGTTTGACACAGAGCGAAATATGTGTTTTTTATTTGTTGTTTAGATGCCACATGTCTCAAATTTTTGAATACGGCGATAAGTCGTCGTATTCTTGCGGCGAGTTGAGTAACGTGTGGTGCATATGTAAGCTGTGAGTCAATGATAACACCTAAATATTTTATTGAGTCACAATTTTCCAACTTAATGCAATTACAGTTTTTGTCGGATTTAGAAAGCAGGCATTGTATTGAATGGGATCGAATAATATTTGTAGAAGAATTTGGCAGTCCAGTTTTGCGTAAAGAAAATGTAACATATTTTGTTTTTTCAGGGTTTAGTGTCAGAAGATTTTGGTAGAGATAAGTAGCAACTTCGTTAAATCCATTTTGTGCGTATTTATAAACATGATCCCATGTTTTCCCGGAGAACAGTAAAACCGTATCATCGGCAAAGCTGAGGAGCTTACAATTTTGAGGCGTTAGTTTGCATATTTGATTGATGTAGGTAAGAAAAAGGGTTGGACCTAGGATACTTCCTTGTGGAATTCCATACGTGACAGGCAACTCTGAGCTGCAGTGGTTTCCAATTTTAACCCGTTGCGTCCTATCGGTTAGATAGCTTTGTAGCAGTTTCAGTGAATTTCCACGGATCCCTAGACCTTCCAATTTTTGTAAGAGCAGAGGAATTGACACCGTATCGAAGGCTTTGGCAAGGTCTAGAAAAATGGCTAGACATTTTGTACCTTGGTCTAAACACTTGACAATAAAATCATTAAGCTCCGATACGGCGTCAGCAGTAGACCTTCCTTGACGAAAACCATACTGGTTATTTGATATCAGTCCATATTTTTCCAAATAGTTAACTAACCTGTTGTTAATGGCTCTCTCCAATATTTTGGACAGTGCAGGCAATATAGAAATAGGCCTATAGTTTGATACAATACGTTTGTCACCGTTTTTGTGTATAGGAAGAATAACGGATTTTTTAAACGCATCGGGAAAAACAGATTCTGAAAAGCTCAGGGAACAGATATGAGTAAGAGGGTCTACAATATGTTCTACATTCTGCTTTAATATACGTGCTGAAATCCCATCCCATCCCATAGAACAGTCTACCTTCAGAGATCTGACAAGGGTTCCAATTTCGGACTGGTCAATTTCAAATAACCCAAACGAGTTATTAGGTTTTGTATTCTGTGCACTTGTGATATAGTTTAGGCTACATGTAAATTTCTCAGCCAACATTTTACCAACATTTACAAAATATTCATTGACAGTGTTAACAGCAGAGGTAGGACATATTTCTTTTAATAAATCTTGTGGAAGCGAATCTTTAGGTTTGTAATTAGTTACATTATTTATAAGTTTCCATGTTTTTTTTATGTCTGTGCCAGTCTTTTCAAATTCAGATTTTAGGTATGCCTTTTTTAATTTTCTTAACAATAAATTACAAAAATTTCGGTATCTTTTATATATTATTAACAAAGTTTCATTTTCGGGAAATTTGCGTAACTTACTATGGAGGTTGTCTCTATGGGTCATGCAGCGTATGAGCCCTGGAGTAATCCAAGGTTTAATAGGTGTTTTTCGACGAGATAATTTGGATACCTGTGTATTACTATTAATAACCTTAGATAAAATATCTATAAAAATATCTGTAGCACGGTTACAATTTATAGCACTTAGTACTGGAGAAAAATCAGAGGTACTGAGCTCTTTCTTTATTGCCGAATAATCAATTTTGGTAATAATAGCTTTATTCACTTTATGACTTGAGTTTTGAAGCAATAAGAGTACGGCATCGTGATCAGTTACGCTATTTTGTATCACCAATGTTAAACAGCTAAGGTTTGTTTTAATAAAACAATGGTCGAGACAATTTGAAAGACGAGTAGGGAAGGTATGTGTAGGTAAAAGACCGTGAAACGCCAAAATTTCCAAATACTCTACGGTATGTTCAATGTTCTGCCGAACACCCTGTAGTCTATACGACCGCTTATGTTTGCCAACAAATAAACAGACACGAATAACTCCTACAGAAACCACAATGTGACGAATAGTTTATGACAACAACAACAATAGACGTTTCTTCGGAACGTACTCGTTAGGTATAGGTAGTAGACGGTAAACTGATAGATAGAAGATGGATCACCAAGGTCTAGCCCAAAAATTATTTTGTCTGTGGTTTTTAACTGGTTTAAAAAAAAGAAAGAAGTTATCAAGCCATCTGTTTTTTTGAGATCTTGATACCTCAGAACTCCGTTGTTTATTAACCGACTTGGAAAATTCTTTTCCCTTTCAGATTGGTCCCATTTTTCCAAAACTCGATTCGGTGATGGAATCTATAGTTAATTGATTTAAATTTAAACTTGCGGTTGGGTTTTTAGTTTAATTTTTGCTTGTTTTTCACACCCAGTTCTGATGGTGGGATCCATGAGATCAGAAATGCATACATATAGCAGTTTTTTTAACAAAAAGTCAAGGATTTTATCATTGTATTGGGTTTTTTTTCGTTTGTTTGTATGTTTTATTCTCTCTTCTTACCTCTTGATATTATTGGTTGTGTCCAAATATAAATGTATTTCCTTTGTTACCGTATTCAACTGTCGCCACCATTTTATGATATTTCGCGAATCTGTTAGTAAAATAGTTGTCCTTTTACATCGCCTAACGTGATCGACAATTATTTACCGAACGCGCCATTTTAAAAACCTGAGTAGTTTTTTAAGATGGCGAATAATTCGTTCACATTCGTTATACAGCGGACCTGATAAGCAATGTAAACAAAGGATCCATCCGCACGGGACCCTAAAATTAAAAAAAAATCTCTCGTTAGGCCTGCACAGACGGGCGGTTCGCCTTGAGACGCTGAGCAGCTGTCCGGCGCCCTACAGACCCTGCTTTACATCTCGGGAGTCTTTTTGTGTCTACTTGTACTGTCATAACCACAAATACAAGTCTAACATCAATTTGTCGATGAGATTTTCAAGTGAACGCAGGTGTTTTTGTACCAAAAAATAGGATTAGAGAAAAATACTAAAGCTGTAATTTATTCATAGTATATATTTTTTTAAATTTTATTTACGATCTTCTGCATGAATAAATGTCGACAAAGGATCCGTCCTACCGCATGGGACCTAAAATTAAAAAAAAACCTCACTTTAGTCCTGTACGGACGGGGGCGGTTCGCCTTGAGACACGAGGCAGCTGCCTACAGACTTTACATCACCGGAGTCTTTTGGTATCTACTTGTATTCTCAGCAAGATAAACATACACCTGTCCAGATGTATCTGAACCAAAATGTAAAAGATGAATAGTACTAAATATATGCAAATAAGAATTCATTTTAATTGGCTCAAGGCATAGATTACGGTATCTTCAAGGTATCTAAATGGTTGCTGATTAAGACATAGCCTCTATGCACATCAATTCGGTAACGGGTCATAAAAGTAATAAATAGAGATTTAGTTGTACTTTGAATGATCGACTCATCATCATAGCCCGACTTCACATACAGGTTCATGACATTTTTTTTGCATAAATCATACATAACAAAACCGGTTTTAACACGCGAATAAAAATACCATTTCCCAATTGTGATAAAAAAAACCTTTTTAATAATTTGTTGTTCCGCTTCTGTCGCTGACTATACCATTCTCATTGTGCTGTACGGTCGACTTAGTCCTTGCTATAGAAATAAATATATGTCAATGGTCTTCGGCTATTCTTGTTTTTGCGGCGATTAATTGTGGAAAGGTGCAGTTTACTGCAAAAAGGTGACGATATTGAGTGTTTAAGGGTGTTAGTTATATATTTAAAGCATGTCTGTTAGCATGTACAATGGTACCCATAACATGAGCTCTGTTTACATTGGGCTAGATGGTACTGTGTATATTGTCTAGCATGATTTTGTTTATTCTCGGCTGCTGTTTTAGAACGACACTCAAGCGTTGATCCGTTTTTGCGTACTTACCTATGTCAGAAAATCCTCTGGCATCGTACGTTACGTAGCAAATTAGGCGCAGTACAAATAGGTAGTCAAGTACGCACGTACTTAACTACGTAAGTGAACGTAAGTGCATGCGTCCGATTGGCGTCATTCCGCGTGACTGAAATGCGAATAATAAACGAGCAGAAAAACAAAACATTGCCGCTCGTAAAGGAATTTGTGAGTTTACGAGAGTGTACTTCATACTGAAGTTATCTGGGCAATTATCGCCATTTATCACAATTTTTCGCACTTTCCACGGGTCCGAGATGTTTAACTGCATTTACACAGTAAGCATGCTTTTGTGGTACAGCCGTGTATCACTATCACTCGTCAGTGATATGTAACCCCAACTTTCGATCCGAAGGTTGTGGGTTCGATACCGACAGTGGACTAATGGATTATTAACCTTTCATGAACAATGCATGTGCACATTTAACACGTGCTTTGACGGTCAAGGAATCGCAAGGAAAACCGCGGCTTAGTCTGCTTCAGAAGTATTGACTTGTTCTTTTCTTTGACTAATAGCGGACTGGGCTAGGAGGATGGGAAGACTTCTAGGCAAGACTAATTAATGTAGCAATGTCCCAGGTACTACATCGTGAATTGGCTACATCCAGTTGGCAACGCTGTATAAATCATCTACAGCAGATGTAAAGGCCTTAGTTAGCTATACGTTATACATATATAACCAGAAGTAACGTTTATTCGGGCTTTGGATCTTTCTAGATTTCTGGAAAGTTTTAGAAAGGTTACACAAGCAAATAGTCTATTACAGCAGCTAGTATCGTTATAATTAAAATCGAAATATTAAGACTCATATCTTTGTACAGAACAGAGTAAATCTGCTTTCTATGTCAATTGATTCAAATGAGTTTTCGTGCCAAGATGTTTTGACAATAATGGTGTTTTTATTGGTCTTATAAACTCTTCATAAGCTCAAGTTTATGAATGTGCTGTTTATTATCGACATAAAAATACTCACTTTGTGTGTTAAGATTTCCTTCGCGAATTATTTGAGTAAAATTATAATCAAAAACGAATTATATCCAGAAAAAATATCGGACAACTTGTGTCCAAAACTGCATTGGTTTTCTTTCTCAATTCAATTCAATATAATTAATTCCACAATAGAAACATTTAATTGCACTTTAGAATGTCAAGTTTACAATGCAGTGTACTTAAATAAATAAATAAATATTTATAGTATTTAATTTTAATTTATCTGTGTATGCTAAAACTAAAGATTATTATATATTATTAATAAAAACTAGAGATTAGTCCATTTTGTCCTTATAATAGTAGTTGTGTGATATCTACGTGACAAAAGATGGCAAGCAGCTCTCCAACGGACTCTCCTCAAGAGGGGAAGTTGCCATACTCTCCACGCTTGGCAGGGGTTGGCGAGCGCAGTACGGGATGTTGATACACGGACAGACGCTGCTGCCCATCTTCCAGAGGCATCCCTTAGCAGGATCTTACTGCATCCACGGGCATGAGAGGAGGGGTAACATTCTACTGCCGGCATTCCACGGCTATGTCACGGTAATATTATCTATACAGTATTCCAACCTACGCGACTCGATCTCGGCATGCGCTCGGCTTGCAGACAGTCGCGACTGTGCCGCAGTAACGTACGGATGGTGTGTTGTTTTTTTAACAATAACCGCGCGATTTTTTCACTAAAACTAAGTTCAAGTACATATTTAATATGAGGAGTAGGATATATTAACGCATCCAGAGATAACTTTTTTAGATTACCTGGAAACTCTGAAAGGTAAGACTATAAAATAATTTTACTTACTAGTAGGTAGGTACATAATGTGTGTCTTTTTATTTATTTATTTACTTATAAAGGAAGGCCTACAGCTTATACAAAAGCAGAACAAAAATAAAGTTAATTTCTTACACAAGCTACAGATACTAAACACTAGTTTGACAAATCATTAACTTAATTTAAACAGACAACAGACAAGTCAATAAGTGGCCTTCACGGCTAAAAAACAATTTAGATACTTTATTCTTGATGCACTTCTTGATATACTTTATAATTCATTTTTAATGGATAAGTATTTTTGAGTAAAGGAAAGTGATTGACACGAGTGAAATAGGTAGTATAGTTCATGAATCATGATACCTACCGTACGCTTGTGTTAAAACCTCGGGGAATGTGTGTTTTGTTTTGTTAGTTTGTATAATTTATTTTATTATTAATAATAGTTGTTTATTTTACTGTGTGTATGAATAATACCAGAAAAAATAAATTTGACCGTCTGTCTGTCACGCTAGATAGGTAGTTGAAATTTTCTCAGACTAAGTGTTTCTGCTGCTGCTATAACAACATATACCACTAAAAACCGTTTTAATCTCTCGGTATTAGCAACAACAACAATAGCTAGACTCATTAAATATTCCCAGAATATTTCTTTAGTTGAGGCGCAAATATTTTTCGGTCGCAAGTTTATAAGACCGATTTGTTATTTAAACATAAACATGGTTTTTTAATTAAATCTACCAAAACGAAACGAAACGTCGGGCAATAATAAAGGTAAATAGCGCGATTAATACCCGGTTAAATATGTGTTAATAATAAATCTATCAATCAAAAAACAACACACATTTTTATTGAACACTTCCTATTCAATTCACAAAGTATTTTATTTGTTAATATAAAAAAAAGTATATTTACAATCACAAAACTAAATGGAAACGCAAAGTAGGCAAATGTAGGTAATTAAAATCCTGGAGGCGGACAGCCCTATCGCATGTTTACGTACCGCGCGGCTGTAGGTATTTATTTCAAAAATACGGCCGAGTTACAATACTGTATAGATAAATATTCTGTGGCTATGTAGCGCTGGTTTTCAGTCAGAACTAATTCACTTTTCCCTGGTATATCGTACAATCATATTGTTTATACTGTTATCGTATTGCCATGCACTGGCCGGCTGCGACCGACAATATTACTACACGGGCAATTAGGTACCCCACGCGTGCGACAATGTGTTTACATAACCCCATGTAGGTATTGTATTGAACGTCTTCGATGTCTTTGGCAGTAATAGTGGTAATAGCTTCATAGCTTCTACAATAATATTTATGTAGGTACCTAGTGGTTGGCGAGTTTTAAAATAGGAGGAAAAGTATAGAGGCAATTAAGTACCCCACACGCGGTACTATGTGTTTATAATAACCTCATGCTATTTATTGAATGTCCTCGATATCCTTGATAGTAATTTCTAGCTTTTACGCTAATATAAAAAATGTGAAGGTAAGGATGAATGCTTGTTTTCTGTTTCGCTTCTAAGAGAATCACTTGGAATAAATTTAAAGTAAAAAAACTTTTTAACAAACAAGCTTTTATTTATACCCACTAAAAATAACAAAATAAACATTTTCCATTAAAGTTAAAGCTTTTATTTATTGTATTATAACTAAAGCGGGTTAACGTGAGCGCTGAATTCAAACAAAACCTTGTTTTTCATTTCGATAGAAGTACCTAACAGGTTATTTTGAGGGGATTTAACAACAAATAAATGTACTAGAATACCTAGCGTTAACCCATCGGCCATCGGCTGTAAATACGTGCGGCGAAAAACTGGCCACTACGAGTATTTATTCAGGCAGTGAAAAAAGCCCGCCCCGGTTGTAAATACTGACAATAAAATGTACGAAAATATTTTTACAATTCTTGAAGTGCTTTTTACGGTTAAATAACCCTGAATATTTCTGATTGAAATTAAACTTTCATTTTTAATTTTCGAAACAAATTATGATTGAATTTTTTACTGAAATAAAACCGGTCAAGTGCCAGCTGGACTCGCCCACCGAAGGTTCCGTAGGTACATATGTAGAGACATAATAATTATTATAAATTAGCTGATCTGGTTTAGAAAAGGTTTAAAAAATGCACAAAAAGATTCGGTCACCCATCCAATGTGTGACCGCGAGTAGGGTTAAGCAACCTCGATGATTGATTTCGTACTTTTTAAAGACGTTTTTTTATGATTCCATTGCAAATGTATAGTTTTGGATTTTTCTGTGTATCTACAGTATAATACGTTCGTAGTTCCTAAATTTAATAGTTCTAGGTCTACGGGAAGTAACCTAAGAATTTTGATTCCTTTGAGGATGTCGAAATTTTTGCGGCATAAACGGTCGTATATCAGGTTAATTTAGATTATTGTTTTTTTCACAGCTTAAAGAGACTGTAGATTTGAGTATATGGTTTAAATTTCAACTCGATACTTCTACACTACACGTTCTCGAGATAAAGGGTATTGACATACCTACAGACGGGCAGACAGACAGACAAACAGACGGACAACAAAGTGATCCTAATGATAAGGGTTCCGTTTTTTTGCTTTTGAGGTACGGAACCCTAAAAACATTTATTTACAGAGTTTTTGAGGACATGTTACGAACTTTTACTTTTAAATGCTGATTTGATTGACAATTTATAAAAAAAATTAAAGCAAACGTCTCTGTGATGTGACCAGCAAAGAGGCAACAAAAATATTTAAAAATTATATTTATGACCGACTACGGGTAGCATTTATTTTATTTTTATTTATTTATTTAACCAGAACGGTCGCATAATGACCACTTACACTAATTAATTATTGAAACTTTATCCACTAATAATAAAATAAAATTAACAAATACAGTTCATTAGAAAATAATAGTGAAAATAATAAGCATGTAGGTTTGACTTGCTAAATCCAGAGACTAGTAACTAAAACTAAGATGAATTTATAAAATAACATTGTTATCTGTATAATAACTTATTTATCGCTATCGTTAACTATGTTTTAAACCTTCCCGTATTGTAGAACATTTATTTCTTTATCTAAAAGCTCGACAAAAAACCCTTAATTTCAAATATTTGGGGAAGATGCGAGATTTCCGGCTTTCAAATATTCTCACATAACCTAAACTTTTAAAAGGTTTTTGATCCTTATGTACTCGTAGGTGTGAGTTTAAGGGGTGGTTCGCGTTCACCGAAACTTAATAGCTTCTATTTTACCTATTGTTCGTACCTCGAAAGGAAAAAACGGAACCCTTATAGGATCACTTTGTTGTCCGTCCGTCTGTCTGTCTGTCCCTTTTTCTCAGGAACGCGTGGAGGTATCAAGCTGGAATTTATCAAATACTCAAGTCTACTGTCCCTTGGAGCTATGAAATGAAACTTGTAAGCCAACGCAATCAAAAGATACGATAAGATATTGGAGAACTTTGACAGCGCCATCTCTTGTCTGATAGCGTATGCTAAATATAAAAGTATGCTACTTTTTTGAAAATCATCGAAAGTGTAAAAAATCTACATAAGTTCCGCTATCAGACAAGAGATGGCGCTGTCAAAGTTCTCCAACAAATATAAACCGCCTTTATCATATAATTATTATATTATATGATGGCACGGAACCCTCGGCGCGCGAGTCCGACTCGCTCTTGCCCGGTTTTATTTTTACTTATTGAGTAATTCATCATTTTAGCCTTTATAACTTTTAGCCTTTAAAAATCTTTCTATATCAGTATCCAAAGGAAAAACGTTTGGAGCTACTATGAATGAGCCGCGGATTTTTCATGATATTTTCCTTCACCGTGAACATATTTTTTTAGGTGCACGTACGTTTTCGAGACAGTGGTTTATCGGTGTAAAAGTACTTAGAATAAAACAGGGCCCATGTCCTTTGGATTGAAAGTGCCCAACTTCAGTACCACCAACACGTCCCTCAGTTCAAACAAATTATACAAAGAAAACGCGGTATTCCCGCTACCTTTGCATTCTGCTAGTTGGATATTATTGCGCGGTGTCCTATTAGAATTTTGTGCATTTTACACTTTGTTTCAGGGTTGTTATTTTGCTTTTGTGACATTATGCTCCGAAGATGTAGAAGCTTCTGTTTATTCTTTTCGTAGGCGCTTAGCTAAATTCCTACCGTCAGTTATCTAAGTCTGTAAGTAACAAATTTATCAGCGGCCTCCACACTAGGCAAAGCCTGTTTCGTGGAGGCCGCTGATAAATTTGTACACGAATTGTTATGCTTGTAAATAAATATTCATTCATTTTCAGTTTTGAATTTTTAATCGGTATTGTCTACGTTTTCGGATCGTAGATTCATGAATAAAAGAACGAAACTTTAATTCTCTACGCTATGTATTTCACTTCGTGTTCAAATTGATCGAGCAGAGTTCTAGATTCAAAATTACAGACAGAACCAGTTTCAAAACGGTAGCTACTCGAGATCATAGAGTGCATTTAACAGACCAGTGGTTAACTGAATGAGCCTGGAGCCATTCTTAGGCATTTCTTAGGGCGTAATTTTTCAAAGGCATTCGTAACGGTGTTGTAATAGGACCACCGTAGTTGATTAATGATGATGCTGGCTTCAATTTTAAACCTATTGTAGAAGTAATGTGTGGAAAGATTTGTTTAGAAAGTTTGACTGACGGAAGAAAACATTGGGATGGGTAATTTTTTTGGATTAGTTTTGCTACGGGCGGTATTCATCAAGGTTTCGCCATTCGTTTTGGTAGGGACAGACATTAATCTTCACAACCTAACTTATTTAATTTGTTCGAGATTTAATCAGTAAATTAAGTTTTTTTGTATGAAGTAATGATTCCTCTAAGTGAAATTTTCTCGCCATTGTTAAAAGGTACCTACGTTTCGTTGAATTTAAAATTCCACCCCGTATAGTACTACAGAGTAGGATAGTTTAAACACATTTATGTTGGTTTAAGATTGGTATTATTTTTCACGTGTTTCCATTCAGTCCGTGTCAACGACCGCCGATTGTATCACCGTGACCCCGCTCGCATTAAATTGTTTACGTAGCGAAAAAACACATTATTCTGTGTAAGTAGCGTTATGTCCACGCTTTGCGGCCAGTTTGTAACCTATTCGATTTAATTAGAATTTAACCTCCTTGGTTTGAAAGAGTTTTAAAAACATTATAACCAAAAGAAGGACAAGAATCACGTTAATATGAATTCAATAAGAACACTTGATTCAAGCACCATACTAACTTATATTACCTGTCTCGGATTATAGTTTCAGGTATATAGGATTCACTGTTTAATTTATATTCTAGCTTAAGGGCAACACTAATTTTATTATATAAAAAAAAATGGTTTGTGGCATTCTAAAAGAACGTGTAGAAGTTTCAATGAACACGGTTATGAAATTGCAATTGTTTACAATTGTAATTAATTATTGACATGTAATTGCACATGATTTATTTACTTATTTGTTTTGTGTAATTCATTGATTGATTGGCTTTTAATAAACTCATAATACTCGTATTTTAAACAATTTATTGACGATTGCTTAGTGTAGGTAAAGTTTATTGTAAAAGGACTATTTACATTTGAACATCTACATGTAACCTATTTTCGCAATTATTGAATCTGAACATGAATCAAGAAAGGTGTTTTAGGAACATAATTATAGATAATTAATGCGGTTAGTAAATTAACTACTAATTACTGTTATAAATAAACACACTATAAAGTGGCCCATTGGTCCAGCCGGATGGCCGTAGAACAAAACTATAGTAATAAATCAATATAACATATATTGCGCGTCTATATTTCAGAATGATTGATACATACATAAGCATAACAAACTGTTGAACTAGCTAAATGTTATAGAGAAAAAATAGGTACCTATGAATACACGAATCGCGAGGTCTTTGACCTTAGATTGTTGCTAGAGGCCAGTTTATGTGTTTTTGTTAGCGCTTTTTGCTGGTTTCGCGTGCGTTACCCTCTGGTTTGATTTTCCCAAGAGTTCCTTGTAGTTTTCGATTAGAATCAATAAAAGCTTCTTTATTAATGATCTGTCCGAGCAGAAGTTATATAAGATATGAGTTGAACCGAGGTACAATTTTATAATTCAGTTATTTTTTCTCTGTTGACTAAATGAGTAGGTAGATTATTCTACGAGTCTTAACAAAATGTCAGTTGTTATTACCCTCATTACTAAATCTCTATAAGATTTATTTATTTATTTGTCTATCCCTTACTGATTATTATGTAGGCGAAATAATTCAATTATGTGCTATAATCAATTTGAATGTGTTATGTTTATTTTGTTTACATTTATATGTGGTTATTTGGATCCAAATTAATAAAAAAACATTACCGGCTCCTACTATTTGTAGTTCAATAGTTCTTGTCTCGCAGCCCTCTGAGGCGGCCATGAACGGTGCTCATGAAGAAGGGCCTCTAAATGGTCTACGAGACGTCAGCAAGATGATAATAAGTTAGGTACGTGGTGTAAGCTATATTACATTTATTAAATAGTTGTTTATCCTAAAGCAATATATATAAATATAATGTTGATGATACAAGTATCTAAAAAATATATAAAAGTCAAGTTTCTGCTTGTAATGTTATAGGCATACCTGTAACGAAAATACAGTTTTGAAATGCTGCTGAAACTGCTGGACTTTTACTGGCAGATTTAAATGCATTAATAAGTTGTAACATTTCGGAAAATAATTAGGGTTCTTCACATTAAAATAAATACGCGAGCTACACCGCGGGCAGCTGCTAGGACTTAGTAAAAGCAATTGCATCTAACCCGATAAGCTTTACATTCTATCATCCGAAAAACCTCCAATACTCCTGGGAAGTAAGCTAAAAGCAGTAAAATACAATAGCTATTCCAAATATTCACGAAGCATATCGGAATAGGACCGTTTCGCTTCATCGAGTGATTTTTATGAACTATTCCCTCGAAAGAGACGATGCTATGCTTTGGATTGTTTAAGCAGTTACATCGGAACATAAATATGACGTGGGGATGTGTAGGCCACGCATTGAATGTAAAGTAATACTGTTATAGGCCTTTACATCTATTATAGATGATTTATACAGCGCCAGCAACTGGTATTCATGCTGTCTGTGACGCTGCCTGGGACATGGTTTAATGGATTAGGTCTGCACGGATCGAATACTACTAAGCGAGTTTTACGAAAATCTACTTTTTTATACGTCTAAACGACGAGACAAGCCGAAGTTCCACCTGTTGTTAAGCGGTAACCTCTGCCTATCACAACTGCAATAACACAGTGATCATGTTCACGAAGCACGTGACCAATGCTGCATTGCATTGCGCCCGACACCTTGAGACAGAGTTGTAGTGCATGAATTTCAACTTACGTTTTAGAACACTGTTTAACCACGTTCTAACTTTGAAAACTTAACTATCCTATTTCTAGAAGAATCCAGCCTATATGTTAAAGTTGTAACCCTTTAGCGTGTTAAGTGATCGTTGAAATGCAACGCTATTAACCATGGAGTGCATGGGGCCTGGGGGACACCCCTCGTCCCGGCCAAGGTCAGTGGGGTGCGGACTGCGGCCCCGTTCACACTTTATTTATCTACCCGCGTAATAAAACTTATTATGCAATGCTGGGGACAGATTTATTAATTGACGATGGCGGGTTGGCTCCCGATTCCAGTAAATACGGGAATCAAATAAAAACGGTTTAAAAAGGCAGTTTTTAATCTGTAAGTGTTTCAATATGTTATTAGATTGGGGCGGCTTGATGCCGTGGGGTACCGGCAGTAGAATGTTACCCCTCCTCTCATGCCCATGGATGCAGTAAAAGCCTGCTAAGGGAAACCTCCGGAAGATGGGCAGCAGCGTCTTCCGTGTATCAACACTCCATACTGCGCTCACCAACCCGCCTGCCAAGCGTGGTGAGTATGGCAACTACCCCTCATGGAGAACCATGAGGCCTGTGTTCATCAGTGGACGTTTTTCGGCTGAAATTATTAGATTGGGGCTGGATCGCTCTCTGTAGTAATGTCCGGCATTTTTTTTTAAATATATAATTTAAAATATATAAATATATAATGTTGTTAGGATGGGTCGTCGACCTGGTAAACATCGCGTCAATGGATGCGACTGGCACAGGATCGTTGGGTGGATGGCACAAACTTTGGGAGGCCTATACCCAGCAGTGGGTGAAATGACGATGATGAAATATATATGTCAGCTCTTGACTTCATCCTTGCCTTGGCAAGAATGAAATCGACGATGTAGCGAGCTTCCCTAGAAAAGGCCTTATCTGCTTTATAGTCCTTTCACATCTACTTATTAAAGATGATTTATATAGCGTCGGCAATTGGTATTTATGCTGTACGGGACCCTACAGTGCCTGGGATAAAGATGGATGAGGCTAGTCCAGCACCTATACCATCCTCCCAGCTAAGTCGGCTATTAGAGGAAGGAACAGGTCAACACGTCTAAAGCTGACTAAGCGGGTATCCACACCATATTTTTCATCATCTGCTTTAAAGTGACTGGCAGAATAAGGCAGGTGCAATTGAGTAATTATTATTATAATTTCGCATATTCATCATATTATCAAATCACCTCACGAGCATCACCATTTTAATTTGCATGAAATTAGACATGTAAATTGTACCTTTAAGCTATAAATTATAAGTTTATCTTACCTACGTCTTTGGTTTACTAAAATTGTGAATTATAATTGTGAAATGTATTCAGCTCGTCCGATTTTGTTCACCTCTATGGACTCTCTTATCTGCCTCAACCGGAAGTGTCATTTAAGCAGTTACGCCATATCTACGTCAGCATTTACGTCACAGCTACCATGGTCAAAGCTCGAGCAGTCGCGAAATAACGACATACTAAATCACCTACACGTTGGTGTGTTACTACATCACCCACCATGCACATGCCGGTTTTAAATCGTAGCAAACCACAGTCTCTGTGTTCTGTGTAGCAAACCCATATAACAACACGTAGGAAGAGTTAAAATTCGATCTATAATCAGCTTTAATTTTATGAAATCTTGGAGATTTTTATTCAAGTAGGTTCTACAAATAGTATGCTTATCATCCACAAAATGTTGGCAGATCTGGTCTTTATTGGAACCACACTACTGATAGATACGAATATGTATATTTTTTTTATTTACTTTCAGATACATACGCTTGCCGCCGTGGGGTGCCGGCAGTAGAATGATACCCCTCCTCTCATGCCCATGGATGCAGTAAGAGCCTGCTAAGGGATACCTCCGGAAGATGGGCAGCAGCGTCTATCCGTGTATCAACATCCCATACTGCGCTCACCAACCCGTCTGCCAAGCGTGGTGAGAATGGCAACTACCCCTCATGGAGATCCTTGAGAAAAGCCTGTGTTCATCAGTGGACGTTTTATGGCTGAAATGATGACATTATGCTTGTTCCTGTTATGTTATGGCCCTCGCTAGGATCCATAGGTCACAAAATAAGTTCTTTCGTTTAAGTTAATATTTGAGTCGATCGGTTGCGACCCAGATATATGTATGTAGATAGAAGGGTACATTGGAGAAAGAGCTTCGCTCACTTCAAGTGTTCCTGGGCTGGATGGAGGTGGCTCAGAACAGAAGCCGATGGCGTTCTACTGTGTCGAAGGCCAATGCAATACCCCTTTCTGGTCGATGCACCAGTAAAGTAAGTAAGGAAGACATCGAGAGTAGAGGGTCGTGGTGGCTCCGGCAAAGAATGAGCCCTCCTACACCTCCCCAGGATGTCGTAAGAGCCGACAGAAGGAAAATATATCTAAATAGCAAGATATGCAACAGCATACCGCGAGGTGCCGGGGCAGTAGAATGTTGCCTCTCTTCTCTTACTCGTGGATGCAGTAGGTATCTGCCAAGGGATACCTCAGGAAGATGGGCAGCAGCGTCTTTCCGAGTGTCAACATTAGGTAGGTACTGCGCTCGCCGACCCGTCTGCCAAGTGTGGTGAGTATGGCAACTACATCTCATGATCAGTACTTGTAGATTCACTAGGAGGGCCTATGTCCGGCAGTGTGATGATGATGATGATGATGATGCAGCATCCATCTGAAGATACACGATCAATACTGCGATCTTCATCACGCCTGCTCAGTGTGGGGATTACGGGCAATTACCTTCAATATGAGCACACCAATAGAGTGGCGCTTATTAGGAGAGGCCTATGTCCAGAAGTGGACTCATATTAGCTAGATGATGATGAAAGAAGACATCATCATCATCATGAGCTCTATTAATATTCATCACCACAACAAATACAAAGGGCATTAGTTATACTAATTATAATTAGAATCAAAACTTTTGCTCTCCAATTAGCGTGATCCAATTTGAGCGAGATCACATTGTGGTAGGCGTTCTATTCTCGACACATGTGAATCATTCCTTGCCAAAATATCTAAGCGGTGATTACGATACCCAATTATCTATTTATGGAAACGTTTCAGTGAACAATGCCGCTTTGCGTCAACTGAACACTCACAAATGCAAGAACAGTTTAAACAGGAAAATGTGTTATTTGAATGCGAATCACTTGAAACTTACTTCTGAACAAGTTTCAGAAGAGAAAATGAATGCTATAAAGTGGTTTAGGAGATTATTGTTAGGTAATACCTACTGCTGCTACTGCTGTCGCGAAGGGCCGTAGAATGTTGCCCCTCGCCTCTTGCCCGTGAATGCAGTACTAATCTGCCAAAGGGATACCTCCGGAAGATAGGCAACAGCTGCTTTCCGTTTATCAACATCTTGTACTGCGCAGTACAGGAGTACTGCTCTCGCCAGCCCGTCTGTCAAGCGTAGCGAGTATGGCAACAATCCCCTTACGATCTTGGAGATCTATGAGGGATGCCTATATCTAGCACTGCGCGTGGACAGCATTACTATAGCTGAGATGATGAATCAGGTATTCTGCGACTTAGCCGACCGGTGGTGGGTCGACGGCATAGTACCTTCACGTCACGAGCCGTCAGTGGATGCTCAAGCACAGGACCATGGTAGATGGCACAACTGATGATCATCACCATCACCATCCAGAGCACGATGTCGCCCACTGCAGGGTATAGGCCTCTATAAGTTTGTGTCATCTACCATGGTCCGCATCCACTGACGGCCCGTGACGTGAAGGTACTATGCCGTCGACCCACCACCGGTCGGCTAAGTAGCAGAATACCTAAAGCCTGTATTACACTACACGGTATTCAGGGACCCTTACCCTAACTAAGAGTGGTGTAATAAGAGTTAGAGCGACCGGTCGGAGCCGGCAAGCCTTGCTTGGTAGTTAGGGCGATTAGGGCGCCCTAACTACCGGGCCCTGAATATCGTGTAGTGTAATACAGCTTTAATTCATCATCTCAGCTATAGTACTGCTGTCCATCACCATCCAGAGCACGATGTCGCCCACTGCTGGGTATAGTTATATATACCCTATATTACAGAGACAGTGCCTCTGTCTAACTGCCGGAGACGTGAGTTTTATTATAAGCCTATCGGTTTATACCATCGGAAATATTACAAAACACTTAGGGTGCTTAGTAAACATAGCGCCTATAGGTGTTTGCTGTAAAGCCCTCTAATTAATTACCTACTAATTGAGTAAGTACTTAATGGTGTAGTCGCCTATAAATAGCGGCCATCGTTTACCGCGCTATTAATGCGGCCAATCTTATAAAGGAGGTGTCTTGTACATAATTATGCTTATGGCTATGATAATTTTACATAACATTAAAGACCTCTGTGGCGCAGCGGGCGAAGGTCCGCCGGCGACGCAAGAGGTTGCGTGTTCGATTCCCGCCTCGGGACAAATGTCTGTGCGAATGCAGATATTTGTTTAGGGTGTTCTGGATGTTTTTTTATATATAATACAAATATATAGGTATGTAAATATAGTTGTCTTTCGTAAACGTACGATACTTTACTTACCATTTTTAAATTTTATTTCGTATTCTGTTGCCGTGGGTAGCCGGCGATAGAATTTTGCCTCTCCTCTCATTTCCGTGGATGTCGTAAGAATTGGCCAAGGTATAGATGATCTGGAAGATGAGCGGCAGCGTCTTTCCGTGTATCAACATCCAGTACTGTGCTCGCCAACCCGCCTGCCATGATGAGTATGGCATCAATCTCCTCATGAATTTGGGGATCCATGAGGCCAAGTCTAGCCGGATATTTACTATGATTGGAGTCTTATGAGTTTCCCTATCTTCGATGCAGTTTCAAACGTCATGAACACGGATATATAATGGTGAATATCCCGTAAATATTGCATACAATGTTCATAACCATGATAGTTTCAAAAGTGATAGGGTAATTGTCGCTTACAGAATAGATTGCCGCGATAAAAATAAGATAAATAAACTATATACACTGTACAGGCACATAAATTGTAGAGTTTTAACAAGTTCATTGTAAGTTAATTTATAGCCCGGTTGCACGTAAACGTTCCGTTGAAACTAGAGCAGACTATTAAAGCACTGTGTTTTGTGAAGAAAGTCTGTTGGTTGGTCTTTACTACGCACAACGGATCCACTTGATCTGTTACTTAATTTTGCGGACCTGAGACATGGCTCTCATTATTAAGAATCTAAGTCTTAAGTCTAACTCTAGTGACTGAAAATATAGTAGACAACAGTATTTTTTAAACTTTCGCGATAACAACTAATGTGTTGTTACTATTGTTTAAAGGATATTCTCATTATAATTTAGCTACCATAAATTTACCAATATTATATGTAATATTTATGCTACTATATTTTCAGTCACTAGAGTTAGACTTAGGTAGACAGTCACTACAGTTAGTTAGTAGTATATTTAGTTACTTTTAAGTGTTGTGTTCGCCTATAATTGGCATGTAATACAAGAACTGCTTCTTTTCATTTTATGGTAGAATTTGATTATATAAAATATGTAAATACTGTCGGCGTTCATTTTCAAAAATAAATAAATTACTATATTGGATTATCGGGTATTTATGGAATATTGCAGGAAGACACTGTCTTCCCGCGACCACCACCAGGTGCAACCGGTCGAAACGTCGGCATAAAAATAAAGGTAATCACATGATAAATACCCGATAATCCAATATAGTAATAATAGTCGGCAAAGTTTATATTTGTCACTATTCTACAATACCCTATTTAATATATTTGTTCTCAAAATAGTGTTAAGATCTGTCATCAAAATTTAATCACCAAAATTAGGTTACGTTTTGGTTGTGTTGCAACAACAACGCACGAGCTGAGCGGGAATAGCGAGCGTGCCGGCGAAGTGCTAAAACCAAATTATACTTGGTGATTCAATTTAGGTGACAGATCTACTATTTTAGGAACAAATAATTGACTAAGGGATTAATAAAGTCATACCCTAAATAAATTAGTAAAGGACAGGAGATGGGGGAGACTTGCCCAGCAGTTCCGAAATTTGTATCACATTTTTGAGATGTGACGTAAGGTAATTTAGGTCCTACCCCTTGTCACGCAATGACAGACTTCGTCAACCCCATCCAACCAACTCTTTATAGATAACCGCATAAAGGTTAACGAAAAAAAAATAAAGCGCAATTACGCACCTACTTAGGTCACGAAATAATGATTTCAGAAGAATCCAGACTCAGTAAAACGACAACGTTCCGACAACACGTCAGATTTACCGCCTGGTAAACATAATAATAAAGAAAGAGACTATAACTAAGCTGGTGAAACATCATTACGGCTTAGATTTAGGCATTATAGAGGTCATTAGATTTAGGCATTTAGGCATTATAGAGGTCATTCCTTTTAGCGGAAAAGTCAATAACTGCCTAAATTGGAACAAAGTTTTAGGAGACTCTTTCAACCCGAAGGTCGTTCGATTACGTTCCAATATCTTTTGCATTAGGTTAAAGGATTGACATGGAGTTTTCTGAAAACTAAATGAAAATAAATAAATAAGGCCAGGTGCGTGTCGGGCACCTGGCCTAATTACGCGCTAAATTGGGTTTTCCGTAGTTAACCGTATCATCATCATCATTTCAGCCGTTAAACGTCCACTACTGAACTAAGGCCTCCCTCATGGATCTCCATTAGGGGTAGTTGTCATACTCACCACGCTAAGTAACCGTATACCTGTTGTTAAAAGTTGCTGCATGATATTTTACGTTTAGGTACTAAAACATACACAATTAACAGGAATTAATTGAGTTTTCGGTTTACGGTATTACGGTTTGTTGGCTTATTTGTTGGACAATTTCTCCGAAACTCATATAGCTATAATATAGCTGTCGTGGGGTTCCGGTAGAATGTTACCCCTCGATACCATACTCATCACGCTTGGCAGGCGGGTTGGCTAGCGCAGAAGTTGCTGCCCATCTTCTGCAAATATCCCTTGGCAAAATTTGACTGCATCCACGGGCACAGAGGGGTAACATTCTATGGCATCCCAAGGCTCGTAACGGTATAAGCATGTTAAATGTGGTTGTCTCACAAAAATATATCGAATATAAAGTCTTAGACTTAGACATCGTAACGAGTCCATCGCCCCCGCTTCTGTCCTCCTTATATCGGAAAAATAGTCCTACTGATAATGGAATCCTACTAATATTATAACGTACGTGAGTTTGTATGGATGTTTATTACTCTTTCACGCAAAAATTAGCCTACGGAATGAGCTGAAATTTTGCACACGTATAAATGTTGCCTTGGGGTGCAGTAGAACGTTACCCCTCCTCTCATGCAATTTATTTTTACTTTTTAGTTATCACTGGACAGTTGGTTTCTTGTCGGTTCATCTCATGCTAGCCATGTTGGATTTAGAGTGATGTCATATAATTTTTCGAGTAACTCTCAGCAAGCTGCTTTATTTGATATCCATATTGTAAAATCAAATTTCGAGTGTTTATTGTTGTGGTTATAAATCAAAAGTTTATAAAGCACAGCAATAAACGCTCGAAATTCAAAAAGATAACACATTATTCAAATAAAGCCCCAAAATAATTCGAATAACATGGACAACCAAGATGAGATCACTTAGAAAAATCATAAAGTCTATTTTCGGGGCGTTCAAAGTTCGTTCACCTCTCGCGTCTCCGTGAAAGTGGACCGATGTCCGCGAAATAGGAAATTTATGGCGGCCCTATTTACTAGGAAAGAGGTCGAGACAGGGCCTACTTATGTGATCTGTGATCTACCTACAGGAAACAGTTAATTTACTTATTTAAAGAAAATACTCAATGATTTGTTTGTAATGTAGGAACTCTTACACGGTCACGGAATAATGAGATGATATTTTTCACTTTTAAAATCCTAAACAGTTTTGCTATTATTACAGTTATGCATTAAACATATTTAACTATGGGGTACCGGCAGTAAAATGTTGCCTCTCCTCCCTTGCCCGTGGATGCAGTAAGAGCCAAGGGATACCTCCGGAAGATGGGCAGTAGCGTCTTTCCGTGTATCAACATCCCACACTGCGCTCGCCAACCCGCCTGCCCAGCATTACGAGTATGGCAACAATCCCCTCATGGTTTTGGAGATCCATGACCTGGCTTTATGTCCAGAAGAGGACGTGGACAGCAGCCTACGGCTGTGATAATGATGATGAATACCTGGTGGTCGGGCCTTGATCTAGTCACGCATATTAAAGCTCGTCGCGACGCGCTTTCAAACGTGTTAACCTAGTAAGTATAAACATCACCACACAGTAGGTACACTAAAATACCTAGATTATCAATTAACTCGACTTGTAATTACATAAACTAAGCGTTGTAAGCATATTAAACAAGTTACGTCATTAAAAGCCACAAATGCCATCAATTCAATAAACTTCGGTGCCTCTATTTGCCAACGATTTTATTGGATATTCGTTTTCAAATATGTTATGGAGAGTAATAAAAAAACCGGCTATACACGTGCAAATTATTAATAAAAAAACAGCCAAGAGCAAGCAGGACTCGCTACTGTAGGGTTCCATACCTCAACTACTTTGGCTTAGAGAGTTAGTCTATGCAAAGTCTATGTACAAAATAAATTCGATAATTTATTGCAACCACGTTGAAGGTGATTATTAGCTAATAGTTGACAATTTGTTTGCATGTCAAAAATTCGCATCACTTAGAATTTCATACAAAATTGCGAGATAAAATGGTATTGCCTTGGAATTTGATTTTTAGAGGCCACACGTATTCTGTTAAACATTTGCCTTATAACGGCCGTAAGATAGAGGCATGTGGTAGATGGATAGATCATAGTGTCCCGTGTCAGCTTAACGGAACCCTGAAAAGCGAATTCCAAGGCGATAAAAATTAAGATTTTTTTATAACCTGTGTTTATCTTGCTCATCAAGTTAAAAGGCTTACCTTAAAACAATTTAAAATGAGAATCTGACATCTACTTTTGTTATTGACTATCTATTCTATAATACTATAAAGATGAAGAGTTTGTTTCTTCGGTTCCCTTCAACACCCATATCATAAATGGTCATAACCGATTTTGATAGAACATATACATATAACAACCACCCCTCGAAAACCTTCTTTTAAATAAAAAAGAATTCTATTAAAATCGGTCTACTCGTTAAAAAGCTATGGTGCCACAGACAAACACACCACCTACACAGTGGTTAAACTACACCCAATTTTTTTGGGGGTTAAAAAACCCGGATAAGGCCGCAGACAGCAGCTAATTTTATTATAATTAATGAATTAAAAACAATTTTTATTTTATCATCATCATTTCAGCCATAAAACGTCCACTAATGAACAAAGGCCTCCCTCATGGGCCATGGGTCTCCATGAGGGGTAGTTGCCATACTCACCACGCTTGGCAGGCGGGTTGGCGAGCGCAGTATGGGATGTTGATATATGGAAAGACGCTGCTGCCCATCTTTCGGAAGTGTCCCTAAGCAGGCTCTTACTGCATCCACGGGCATGAGAGGAGGGGCAACATTCTACTGCCGGCGCCCCACGGCTTGTTTATATTTTTATTTAATCTAATTATATGTATTATACTGTTAAACTCAGCTGTGATGTTCGATTTCTAGCGAGTTTTAGTGTTGGATGTGTAAATATTAACAAAGTAATTTGTTATTAATAATAATAATAATAAAATTTGTTTATTCAGACAACAATATGGTCCATTCGGTTAGTAACACAAGGTAGTACTTATAAATAATGTTAGTAAAAATAGACAAAGTGGATGTTATAAAGTAAAAAATAAATAAAATTAAAATTAGAATTCGAAATTCCCTCATTCGGGTTCCCACCAAATAGACATGATATAATATCATCATTTGATTGAAGCCCGAATGAGGGCGCGCATGACAGGCGAGTCGTATTTGTCCGCTATGACTTGCAGGATGCTGTTGGTGCTGGACCGCACTCTGCTGAGCAACGAGGCAGTATTTTTGCGGATGATGGCATGAAATCCGTCGACCCGCGCCTCCGTAAACATGGAAGATGCGCTGCAAAAACGGGGCAGCCCCATCAGCATCCTGAATCCATTGTTGTATTGGACACGCAGAGAGTTAAGCGATCTTTTAGTATAGCCGACCCACAGGCTACTCGTATAGAACGACTGGCAGTAGGCTTTGAAAAGGGTGATTTTTACTTGCCTACTGCAACGAGCAAACCTGCGTGCCAACATATTACCTCGGATTGCCAACGCCCTGCGTTCCCTTTCAATATCGACCTGGTCATCAAGGTCGTCAGTAATGTAATGTCCCAGGTACTTAAATTGCTCAACACGATTAAGTATGACTCCGTTAAGTTTCAGAGCTGGTACTGTAGCGGGGACCTTACCGGCGGCCTTAAAGACCAGGTATTCACTCTTCTTACAGTTATACAGCAGGCCGTGTCTGTGTGCGTACTCCTCACACACAAGTAGCAGCCTCCTGAGCGCGCTGACCGACGGGCTCAGCAGTGCCATGTCGTCTGCGTAGCTGATATTATTCATACAGATATTATCAACTGAGCAGCCGACACCAGCGCCACTGAGTCCGACAATCAGCTCGTTCACATACAGGTTGAAGAGCTTTGGAGAGCTTAGCCCCCCCTGTCTTACCCCGCACTCCAACCTGTAGGCTTCCGAGAGACTTCCGGCCCACCTGACGTTGTTTATCTGGTTAGCATACCAGTACTGGAAGAGTCGCTGTACCTGTGTATGCACGCCCGTACTAGCCAACTTTCTCCACAGCACATTGTAGGACACGAGGTCAAATGCTTTCGATAGGTCCAGGAAGCAAGCGTACACAGGTGTACGTCTCTGAGTATAGTACTGAACAGTGTGCTTAAGACTCAGAATCGCACTTTCAGTGGAGAGGCGTTTTCTGAAGCCGAACTGAGCATCGTGTATATCCAGGTGTTTCTCTAGTTCTGAGTCTAGCACACTGTCCAGCACCTTAGCCACTACGGTAGCCAACGAGATTGGCCGATAATTGCTCTTATCAGACAAATCTCCTGTTTTGTTTTTCACAATCGGAACAACAACAGTTCTCATGATGTCTTGGGGCAAGTGAGAGTGACTAAAACACAAATTAAAGAGGATCGAGAGGAGCCGCGGCAAATGGGGTCCCGCGTACTTCAGGTGCTCTATGCTTAGGCCGTCGTGACCGGGCGACTTCCCTCTAGACATTTTTCTGATTATATCCGTAATCTGTTTCTCCGTGACCCGGAAAGGTTCCCCTGTCTCGACGGCCCCATCATCAACCACCGAGGCCGACGGGCCCAGCGGCGAACTCACTCTGAAGTGGTTTCTAAACAAATCAGCAATTTGCTTACTCTCACTCACTCCTTCGACGCTCACAGGAAGCCCCGGCTTGGTATTTAATACTTTAAAATTTTTGGATGAGCGATGTTCAGCAATTATGTCCATTTTTATTTGTTCCTCCTGATTTTGACACCATTTCAATTTACTTTTAAATATCTTTCTACTATTATGCATATTTTCATAAATAATGCCACATTTAGGTTTATTATGCCATACCCAGTTTGTAAAATGAAGCCTGGCCTCCCTGTGCGCACTGCGGACATGCCTATTCCAACCTACGACTCGACCTGCCTTGCGCACCTTGTTTACATTAGATTTCCAGCTTCTAGAGGCCGCGTCAGTCAGTACTTTAATTATATCATTATAGAACACATCCAGACGCCTTTTGTGTTCACTATCTTTACATAAATTAGTGCTACAGCTACACTTCGCAAACTCACATGGAATATGCATTAAACTAAAATTTTGAAAACAATGGTTTTTATACGTACATATTTCTTCATTATTTCTATTTCCCCATGTCACAGACTCACACCTATTTAAAGTCATGTCTATGATAGTTTTACACGAAATAACATTTAGATTGCACTCAATAATTAGTGGTAGGTGGTCCGACCAGTATGTGTCATATTTAATAGTTATATTATTTATACTTTGCGAGGCAGAACTACTAACAACACAATGATCGAGCCACCTAGTACAACCGTGTGCATTGGTGTCTACTTTTACCCATGTTTATGTCAAGATGGTGGGTCCGATTTTCCTGCGGCTATTAGTGTTCCGCCGTGGGGTGCCGGCAGTAGAATGATACCCCTCCTCTCATGCCCATGGATGCAGTAAGAGCCTGCTAAGGGATACCTCCGGAAGATGGCCAGCAGCGTCTATCCGTGTATCAACATCCCATACTGCGCTCACCAATTCGCTTGCCAAGCGTGGTGAGTATGGCAACTACCCCTCATGGAGATCCATGAGGGAGGCCTGTGTTCATCAGTGGACGATGATTAGTGAAGTTCATCAGTGGCTGAAATGATGATGATGATTAGTGTTACATAGCCTTAATAAGGTTTCTTTGTTGGTTTGTTTTATTTATTTGACATTGACTTGATGCTCTCAAGGTGTAATTGAAAAAAACTAGTATGATAATTTTTATGTAACGAAAATATCAAAGAAGAGCTGGAAATATACCGAAGGAAATATAAATATTATGGGAGTACCCGCACGTAATTCTCGTATGTAGTAAAATACGTTGGAGAAAAAAATCTGGTTTAGTAACCCCACGGGACTCGTAGAATAAGGATTGATGACATCGATAAAATTTGAAAAACCTCGAAACGTGGAGCCATTTTTATAAAATATACATCTACGTGTATAAATACTGTTTATGTAAGCTGTTTACGTAGCTAGACGTATATTTTAATACATAAATAAATAAATAATAAATAATTCTGGACAAATCACACAGCATCATCTAGCCCCAAGCTAAGCAGAGCTTGTGTTATGGATACTAGATGATTGATATAGATATTTTTATTATATATAGAAAAACACCCAGAACACCCTGAACAAATATCTGCAGATCGTACAGACATTTGTCCCGAGGCGGGAATCGAACCCGCAACCCCTTGCGTCGCAGGCGGACCTTCGCCCGCTGCGCCACAGAGCTCGTCAAACATATACATATATTAAAATATACATCGAGCTACGTCTAGTATACTTGTATTTTACACGTAGCTAGAGGTATATTTTTGTACAGAAAAAATGCTATCGAAGATTTCTTATTAAAAAGACGGATTATAATTAATTTAGTTGATAGAAGGTCGCTTGGCATCTATTGCAGACAATATTTGGGGACTGATTAAATTGCGCAACTTCGTAATTTGGTAAACAACAATTAGTTACCAAGATCATTCCAGCCTATTTTTTAAGCAACGCAATCTCAAGTCTTGATTGGCACATGCCTTGGCCCTCAGGGATTATTTAAACAATGATAAAATTTGAATAAGTAAGGCCAGTATAGTGCATACCTATTGTTATACTCTGTTTGACGTCATTCCGAGGTCAGCTGACATGATAATACAAGCACTTGTGCAAACAGCGTCCGCGAATTCGTAATTAATGCCGAATTATTTTGCCTTTGCATGAGAGCACGAGATAGGGATTTACAAATGTCGGTTGTCCGGCAGATATTCAGACGATGTATCGTCTGCCCGTCTGACTTCTTGACGACGACTACTGAAGTCTTACGGTAAAGGCGGAAACTAAACTCTTTACAGTACAGTATGTGATTATAATGATGATGATTATGATCCTCCTTGCCAATTTAGGCTACAGCGACATCGTGGTCTTACGGCAAAAGCGGGAACTAAACTGAATACAGTACAGTCACTTCAGCCTTAAAAACGTCCACTACTGAACATAGGCCTCCCTCATGAGTCTCCATGAGGGGTAGTTACCATACTCACCACGCTTGCCAGGCGGGTTGGCGAGCGCAGTACGTATGTTGATGCACAGAAAGACGCTGCTGCCCTTCTTCCGGAGGTATCCCTTAGCAGGCTCTTACTGCATCCACGGGCATGAGAGGTGGGGTAACATTCTACTGCCGGCACCCCACGGCATAGTACAGTATGTGATGATAATGATGATGAGCCGATTTCAGCTACGGCGACATCGTTTCAATTCGTTTCTGCTACTGCAATTACGTTGGTGCGCTTAAATGACTGGCGAACCCAATTTTGGCATTAAACCTACGTGCACATAATAAGACACAATGTTAAAACACCATTCATCATTTCAGTCGTAAAACGTCCACTACTGAACACAGGCCTCCCTCATGGATCTCCATGAGGGGTAGTTGCCATAGTCACCACGCTTGGCAGGCGGGTTGGCGCAGTACGGGATGTTGATACACGGCAAGACGTTGCTGCCCATCTTCCAGAGGTATCCCTTAGCAGGCTCTTACTGCATCCGCGGGCATGAAAGGAGGGGTAACATACTACTGCCGGCACTCCACGGCGTTAAAACACCATTAACGTAATTTTACTGTCAGGATACCAGCGCTGCTCTGCTGATGTGGAGTAGCTCGAAGCTGTGACCAGGCCTCTTGAGTCACACCGATACAGCGAGGTCCATTATCTACATAAAATAAGTGTTGTTTTCTTTTCAGGGTTCCATACGCAAAGGGTAAAAACGGGATCCTATTACTAAGACTCCTGTCCCTCTGTCTGTCATCAGGCTGTGAGGCAACCGTGATAGCTAGGCAGTTGAAATTCTCAAGGATGATGTATTACTATTGCCGCTGTACTGCTAACAAAAAAAAATACTAGACAGAATAAAAAAAAAAGTTAATACACATAAAATTTCTTACAACATCTCCCATCCAACAATCGTGATTTTTTGCCGGTTTTTTGCTCGATATTAATAACGGCAACAGGTAGGCGAGTCCTACTCGCACTTGGCCGATTTTTATATTCTAATGTACCTGTGCTGTACCCGTGGACGTATGTTAATAAATTATTTTATCTTCTTTCCTGCTGCACATTCGTAGGCGGTTTGTTTTTAAGGTCACGTTAAGTTCACGCCTACAGAATCTATATCAGAATTTATTTCTATGACAGCAGCGCCGCGTCTATCGGACTTCAGTGATGATGCGGACTTTATATATCTAAAGTCGTAGGTAAACGATAAATCCGCTACTTGCTACGTGACGGATGGCGGAGGATTAAGGGTCACCCTTATTCAGTTAGTACTTATACCCAGCAGTGGGTGAAGTCGGACTGTGGATGACACAGTATTTTTTACTTCTGCGATCACCGTTCATATGTATTTTGTAATATTTAAGTTGTTCCCAATATTTATTTATTTATGAAGATGATGATGATGCATGAGCACACGGATTGTGGATTTTTACTTCTGCTATCATCGCCGTTCATATGTATTTTGTAATATTTATGTTATTCCCAATAGATGACATTTATTTATTTATGAAGATGACGATGATGCATGTAAGGTTAACTCTTACGTTACGTTACGTACGTACTGATAGTTATTGTTTTATCAGTTAGGTTTATTGGCCTATCAGTTAGGCATAAGTATGCATGAGAGTATGAAGTAAGTATGCAGTGATTCTATTACTATTGTATTCAAACGTAACATCCTTTAAACGTAATATCATATAAACGTAAAATTATAAGTATAACGTAACATCTTTTGTACAACAGTTCCACAATAAAATATTTTTGAAATAACCAAACATAACCTTTTGATTTAACTCAGTTATTAACATGCTACTAAATGGCCTTCTCGGCTAAGTTTATGATTTTCAAAGCTTGAAGAAATGTTTAATACCCATTTAAACGACTTATAGTGTGGCATAGCTGACAAACAAGCGACAAATTATGAATAAAATATCTATTGAAGACAGTTTAATTGGAAAACGACTGTAGTCGAGTGTAGCTTAGCTGTCTACGGGTGATAAGTTGTGACTAACCGATTGAAAATAAATAAATGAATAATGCTGGTCAATTCACACAACATCATCTAGTCCCATGCTAGGAAGAGCTTGTATTATGGGTACTAGATGATTGATATACCTACTTAATACATTATACTACATAGATAGATATTTTTTATCATATATAAAAAACATCCAGAACACCCTGAACAAATATCTGTAGATCGTACAGATATTTGTCCCGAGGCGGGAATCGAACCAGCAGCCGGACTTTCGCCCGCTGCGCCACAGAGGTTGTCAAGGATGGATCGATTAATTGCAATAGAGACATTATTTTTTTTGCTGTCATGAAATAATTTGTGCCATGCATGACTAACACGTTTAACAGTGGCTACGAAATTTATGCCAACTGATTGTTTGAAAAAGAAAATGGTAAAACATAAAACAAGGTTTTTAATTTTAGATGAACACAAAATTAAATCTTCATAATATACACTTAATAATTTAAATGTACACATATATTAGCAAAACTCACAAAAAATATAATAGCACAACAAACAATACATATAACTATATTTTAATATAATATATTATATTCGCGAACGAATGTGATATGATAACCTTTAACATAAAACTTAGCCCGACAATTATTTTTTATGTACAAAAAATGTATATTAGCACATAAAACATGATGTATAAAATACCACCATTAAAGTAAATCGAATAACCAACAATAATTATAATGTATATAGCCGTGGGGTGCCGGCAGAAGAATGTTACCCCTCCTCTTATGCTCATGGATGCAGTAAGAGCCTGCAAAGAGATGTCTCCGGAAGATGGGCAGCAGCGTCTTTCCGTGTATCACCATCTCATACTGCGCTCGCCAACCCGCCTGCCAAGCGTGGTGAGTATGGCAACAACCCCTCATGGAGATCTATGAGGGAGGCCTGAGTTCAGTAGTGGACGTTTTATGGCTGACATGATGATGATGATGATGAATTATAATGTTGCAATTAATATATGGAGTGGATTTCACCTAATGCAAGCCGAAGACGTGGAAGACCTAGAAGAAGATGGCGCGATGAACTAGACGCCCATTTAAGATCTTGAACTGTAGCAGCGTTAAATCGCGAGGAGTGGAAGAAGGGAAGGGAGGCCTTTGCCCTGCAATAAGATTATAACGGCTGAAAACTAAAATCAATAAAATAAAAAAATAATATAAAATCAACAGTGCCCCCTAAGCATAAGGAAACATTTTACAGCATGTTTCATGTGCTAATTATGTACATTTTTTGTACATAAAAAAGTAATTTTCGGGCTAAGTTTTATGTTAAAGGTTATCATCACATTCAATCGCAACTTCGTTTATTATCCAACAGGTTTAAACATAAACATTACCTATGTAGTTCTCCCCAAGTTAGTCAAGCTTAATTTGAGCGAGTAAAGAAAGAAAAAAACATTTATTTATGTCTCATAAAGAAGGTAAAAAAAATACAATGATTAATCAATGAATGCAATTTATTTTTAAACTCGCTTAGAAATCTACTTTTAAACAATTTTTACGGATATTGGCGTCAGGGTTTTAAACTTTTTTCAGCAATTACAAAACATTTTGTACTGATATTCGATGTTTTTCATGAGTTTTGCTTGAATTTCCATTGTTATACACGATTAGTTACTTTTACAGCAGAAAAAATGCTCTATAAAAACATAGATTTTCACTTTACAGGTGAACGAAACCGATTTAGACCTCTAAAGTTTTAAAAGTAATTAGTAATTAATTATGTTCCAATACCAATAGTTTTTATTTTAAACGAGAATTACTGTTTGGGCTCTTACGATCTTTCATTTCAAGCTAGCTTTTCGCGTCAGTTTGTATGTAGGCAGCCCCCTGAGACCGCGCTTTACCACAGCAATTTCGACAATTACATTCAAACAGTGGGGTTGCCGTGGGGGGCCGGCAGCAGAATGTCCTCCTCTCATGCAGTAACAGCCTGCTAAGGCATCCCTCCGGAAGATGGGCAGCAGTGTCTTTCCGTGTATCAACATCCCGTACTGCGCCCGCCAACCCGCCTGTCAAGCGTGGTGAGCATTGGAAACTAACCCTAATGGAGATCCATGAGGAAGGCCTGTGTTCAGTAGTAGCCGTTTTACGGCTGAAATGTTGAATTATTAAGCAAACACATCGTCATACCCGAAAGGAAATGTAATTTATTTTGTCTAAACAACAACTCCGTCAATTCCAGGTTGGTTGGTTGTTGGCACTGTACTGTCAAAGGCGAGAGACAGTTGTCTTGTGTTCTTATGACCTTATTTCCCCTCTTTTGGATATTGTGCTCGATGTACAAACAGTTGTATAGATGCGTCGCCTTGAGCGCGCCTACAAATGCTAAAGTTTAAAAACTAATGTAAGTTTGAATTTGGATTAGGACGCGAATGGTGTAATTTAATCTCTCTTCATAGAGTCAAGTACAAATCTTTTTCTTTTGTTTGACTTGTAATAGTTATTAAAAAATCAAACAAATAGGTAGGTACCATTTATTTTTTCCTGACATTGGAAAATATAGCATTAATAAGGAAGGATAATTATTCATGAATGTAAATTATATTAATGAAACTGGTACTTACATTAAATTATGCTTACATATAAATTGATAATTTATTGTTATTGTTGTTGCAATAATTGTATAAAACGTTATAATACAATACATACAAATGTTCAATTGTGTAGTCTTTAGTTATCGCTAAAAGGAAAATAATTAAATGAAAATCATGATATATTTCTGATCTGATATATCTGAGAAGCAACTAGTTATGTTATAAAATAGCCACATTAATAAAGCAACGTGGCTTAGGAATAAAGAATAAAATCGCTAACTATTTTTTCACATTTTATTTATTTTACCAAAGTAACACATTTAAATAGTTCTGAAGCTGGATAAATAATTAATAACGATTTATTAAACTGCTCGGGTATTATTGTTTTGTATGACACTTAAGTACATTTAAAAATCACAATAATATGTAGTGCAGAAAATTTAAAAAGCAATTTAATACATTTTTAACTAAAATTAATAGTTAATAGCATATCCACGGCTTTTAATTACCTACTCCTTTACACTGGCGAGGCACTGACTGCTAGTTGCTGATGTTTAAAAAAGACAAGCGTGGAAATCCATCGTTTTTGAACATTGCAGATGGTCGGCTATCTTTTTATGAAACCAATTCTTCCGGCGAAGTTTTATTATTTATTTATCCCAACTTTTATTTTCCCCTTTGTTTTTTCATAAGAAACAATCACTTTTAATCTTTTATAGCACTAAATGGCGCCAAAATTATAACAAACAGTAACAAATGGACTGAGTGTTCTCTATTTAAATTTGAATAAAGGTATAAACTTATAAATATCTATTTAAATTAATAAAGGTATAGTAATTTAGCGTTCTTAATTACGTGAACAGCCAGTAAATAGGAATACTATGTTTAGAAGTAGTGTAACAAGTTTATCTATTTATTTTTAGCTAATCATGTGTATCAATGAATACAGTGGTATTATGGAAAAGTTTTACGATACCGAGAGAAATAAAAAAATTGCATGCAATTAGTTTTGCGTCTTAGTTTAAAAAAAATCTTCCCTTTATATCAGCGTTCTTCATTATATGACCACCACTGTATGTGTCATGCATGGCAATTCTCAAAATTTAGATCAATAAGTACTTGGCTAGGCGCCAGAACACAAAACCACGGTGCGATGTAATCATCATCAACTCAATCGTAGAAAATGAGAATTTGATGAATAAACCATTTCTTTAGCCCTACGGCATTCTATGAAATATCTCATCGAGTCGAGGGTTAGGCTTAGCATAAATCCTAAAAACCTAGTTTTCCAAATGGATTTAGATCAAATATATTCATGAATTCTGACACTGATCAACTTTTATACGGTATTAGGTTCCATTTAAAGGTACAAGTAGATACGATATGCATTGAACATGATTCAAGACTTTATCGTAGATCAACTCACATAAATCTATGTATATTCATTAAAACAACCGGGCATATTCACATGCCTGGTTATGAGATAAATTGGTGTTAATTAAATAAGTGAAATAATTTTATGAGGTTAATACAGCAATTGGATAAGCTGGAGCGCCTGCAAAACCTTGGGATACGGTTCATATTTGGCTTGCGCAAGTATGACCACGTCTCGGAGTTTCGCAGGCAGCTCAAGTGGCTACCAATTCGGCTTCATCGGAATTCGCATTTCCTAGCTTTACTGTATAATATCCTTTTCACCACTTCCACTCCCCCTTACCTCAAGGAACGATTTAACTTTCTTCACCTTTCCCACTCTCTATCTCTTCGGTCTTCTGAAACTCTTCAGCTTAGTACACCTGTGCACAACTCGTCTTACTACCACAAATCCTTCACTGTCCAGGCTGTTACCTTATGGAATGCATTGCCTGTACCGATTAGGCGTGCTCCATCCCTTCACATCTTCAAATCCATGGTTAAGGAACACTATTTGTCCTGCTGTCACTAGCTGCTTGCTCCACACATAGTTTATATTTATTATGTATATATGTAAGTTTATGTATTTATATATTACGTTTGTAATATTTTATGTAGGTATATATGTACGTCTTGATATTATATAATGTATGTATGGTATATATGAAAATTTCTTAAAACCTTTCGTACATCTTTAAACCCCTTGTTGTATCCACAAATCCAATCCATCCCAAGGTTGTCTGGTAGAGATCGCTCTTTAGCGATAAGACCGCCAATTGTCACTTTGTGTTTAGTGTTTATCTTTATGTTGTTATTTTTATATTTAAGGTGTGCAATAAAGCATTTTCTATCTATCTATCTATATTCATGGATATAGGTAGAATGATTTGATGCGGGCTATGGGGTTAAATATACTTTTGCACCCTATGGGGATTTGGATTACCTCACTGAACTTAAAAAAGTAGTAACATACGAATTTAAATTGAGAACCATTGAATGAGTGACATTGTTGTTTTCACTTACCTACTCGTTTTTTCATAGAAAATGTATGGGAATGGTTTTTTAATTATTGCCAAAACATACGATTTGATTTGGTATGTTACTTGGGAAAAGTGTTCCTTGCTGGAAATAGAGTCGATTAAAACCAACTTGTTTTTTTTTTTTGACAAATGCCATTTTTTGGGTAAACGGTACTTTTTTTAAAAAATCTAAAAATGGTAATATTTTTGTCTTCAAAATAAAACAAAAAGTTCTAAAGAACAAAACCTTCTAACTACAAAAGAAAAGGTAGCTACCCTTAAGGGGCCAAAAATTTGCTCCACCCTGTATATCCCGGTTTTCCCGGAGTGTAGTGTAAAACGATGAACGATGATATAACGATGCGCACAGCTGGTTTCCTGTAAACCTTTAACATCGTAGAAGAGAAAGCTTTTACTGACTCGTCAAAATCTAATAGCAGTTCTGCGATGCCGCATTGCTGTAGTTCGGTTTTAGTTGAAACCTGTGGTTGAAACCTTTGTTAATTAAAAGTTTGCTATTTCTTTGGTTTTAATTTTTAAACGACGACAATTATGTCCTAAATTATGATGAGTTCGTGCGAGTTTGACGACCTCTGTGGCGCAGCGAGCAAAGATCCGCCTGCGACGCAAGAGGTTGCGGGTTCGATTACCGCCTCAGAACAAATGTATGTATGATCTGCAGATATTTGTTTAGGGTGTTCTGGATATTTTTCTATTATAATAAAAAACATCAAATCTATGTAGTATAATGTAGGTATTAAGTATATCAGTCATCTAGTACACAAACACAAGCTCCGCTTAGCTTGGGGCTAGATGATGCTGTGTGAATTGTCCAGCATTATTTATTTATTTATTTGTTTCAACTACACAAATCACGTTGTTTGAGATTGACATTAAAAAATCACAATGATAGACTACTACATATTACAGAACCTTATACTGACTCTTCTCTCTTCTTTAACTCAAATAACGTGAAGACAGTTTAACCTTTCAGGGACTTCACATTTGGACTTTGTGTGGGTTATGCAGGTTATTCTTCAATTTGCAAAATAAAATTTAACATAAATATGGGTTGGAAGTTAGTTGTACGCTGTTTGGACTAAGGGCGAATTTTAACAAAGAAAACGATCAAAGATATGGCTGAATAGCGGAAGATTTTAGGGATATAGAATATAGAATAGGATTGGAGCTGAAATATATTTTACACATATAAAATAAAATGAAGGTTACAACGTTAATAATAGATAAAATATTTATCAAAACGTAGACGAACGTGCGGGTTCATTGCGATGACATAAAGACAACTGGCGCCCTCTATTGCACTATCGATGTTTGCGAACCCGCGTGCTGTGACATGTGGGAACCAATGTTCAAGTGGCTGGGATTATACGAGCCGATTTTATACCAAATCAAATCAAATCGAATGGATCGAAAAGACACCCCTATAGGGATGTCCTTCGCCTAGCAGTTAGAAAACAGGTTAAATAAAATGGCGACCTTTGTAGTTTAGTTCATCATCAGCCGGCCTGCATCTCAACAGCGTTCGATCGCCGCCGGGGACAAATGTTTGTCTCTTCTGGTGTTTTCTATGTATGATTTGTATGTATTTACACAAAAAATACACACAAGTATATTATCAATCATTTGATTTCCATAGTACAAGCTTTGCTTAGTTTGGGACAACATAGTGCTGTAGGTATGTAGTGTCCTGCACTATATGTATGTACGTTCACGTATATTTATAAAAGGGGTAATCGTACTGTAAAACCAATATATAATAAAAACACCAGTTTTACTCAATCAAATCAAGACTGAAGTCATAAAAATAATTAAGTATTCTAGCCTCGCATGCCACTGCCAAATCCAACGCGGTCGACGAATTTTAAACAACGCAAAAGTTATTGATAGCTAGATTCTACTCGTGTTTAATGTCGTTCTGTTAGATGCTATAAATCACAGGCATATTGTACAGGTAATTTTGATAAATTTTACAGCGCAGTCCGAGACACGTCATATAAATTTTTAGGAGATGAGCTTAGCAGATGCCAAGTAGCGTAACGGAATGTAAAATTATTTATTCATTATAGAATTGGTAGTTCTTGTCACTATTTTTATACCCTATTTAAAAAGATTCAGTGTCCTTGAAACGGTCAACTCATATACACCTAAGAAAGAATCCCAATTTTCAATTTCAATTTCACCGTAAGGCTAAAATTTAGTACAACTTTAGTAGCGCTGGAAATTTTGATCCTATTTTCGTAAAACTTACTACCGGTGATAAACTTATTGATAAACATATATTTATTTTATAACTTGAGGGTATAACTTATAAAAAGGCGCTCAGGTTCTAAAACCACGAAGTAATCTGTACGGTACACTCTGGCAATAGGTAATATATTCCGATATACTAGAAAAACACCGCAAGTAAATTTTAACTGGTGTATTTTAAAGAACTTATACTACTGATGATTTTAATGAGACGCGCTCGGTTAGATAGCGAAACGCGAACTGATTGCTCAATGATTTATTTATATGTACATACATATGTATGTTAGATTGTAAGGTATATATTTTATATAGGCTGTAGTTTTCAGTGTTTCACATCTTGTAACTTGACTAATGTTGCCTGAAATAAAATATTTTTTTTTATTATTATTAATGATTTTACAGGTAAAACTACACGATGGCGTAAATGCCAGATTGACAGAATTATTTAGGCCAATGTACGAGGCTCGTACATAATCTATTTTTGAAAGAAGGTACAATTTGTAAAAACTTGTTAATCGATAGTATGTGAGCTATGGAGATGGTTCGATTAGTGGTAAATTGTAATAGATAATGCTATACCCACCTACGTTTTGAGGTGCCAATAAATATCCGCTAAGCGAGAGACACGAGCATTTGTGCTGTCCTATTTGTAGCATGTAGGTTAGTCGCAGAGCTGAGCGTCGTAAATGGCATTTCTGAACTACACTTGCTTACTTCATAACGTTAATAAAACGAACCGCCAAGTTCTTGATGCGCTCGATTATTGCAGGGGTGTCACTTTTGTTAGCTTGAAATAATTTGAAAATAGAAGATCATGAAAAGATAGTGTTAATGGTTTGGTAGAATGCTAGGCGTAACGTAGTTTCTGTCATTATATGTATGTAAAGCATTATGTTATCTATGGTCAAGCAGCCTCTCTCTCTTGCAGTTTTCCGGCAAGTGGCGTCAATTACAATTTGGGGAGTTTATTTAGTAGATAGGTACTTGCTGTGATTAATAATACACCAAGAGAGTTCAGTTATAGTTATCATATAACTGTCATAGTTATGAATCCTGACATCAACCACGCCCGATTGGTTTTTACTTCCAGGTCAGCTTTCTATATTTTGTCGCGCGTTTTCCTTTGACATTAGCAAAGGGTTGACGCTTACATTATTTACGCTTTCACTGAGCAGATATTTCAACGAAATTATATGACATGTTCTTGCGTAATGTACTAGTATATTATATTAACTGTGCGTAAAAATTTTTTTGCAACAACGTTGACTAAAGAACTGTAAACAATAGACGCAATAGATAAAAAAGTTATGAGTTTGCCTTTACTCTCGAGCCATCTAAGATGAAATAAATTTCGCCAAGAAGGCAGTATCTGAACTTGCCTTATTATTAGGTCACTACGAAGTTAATGGCATTTCTCGAGTGCGCTTAAGTAGTTCATAACCTCAAGAAAACTCGCCAATAATGCGTTGAACATTCCGCTAACAATTAGGTACCTATTAGCTTGGAAGTCGGACGCACTTTGTAGGAATATTTTGCATATTATACGCGTTTATTTTGGCGGTATTGTTATATTATTTCTTATTTGCTATTTCGCCTACATTTTTAGGAAACTAGATACAATTTTATTAATTCGGTCAAGAAGTTATGGAATTTAATTTATTTGTAACATTTTAAATATGACTTATTTATAGCGTTCAGCTATTCTGTCATCAGTAAGTAAAATCCAAATAGTAGGCACTTAGATAATAGTAGACAACTGTTGATAAGTAAATTATAGAAAGTAGGTACTCGCAAAATCAACGATAACATATCGCTTTAGCATGTTACTTTCTGTGGCCTTGCGTAAGTAGGACTAAGCAGTAAAAACATAATACTTATTGCTATCATGGATGGTTTATGTAGAATAAGATATGAGAAAGAAAGGAGTGAGTGATGAAATGGCGATTGAGAGGAGAGTGGAAGGGGAAAAGATGTTGTGCCGACCCCGCATAGAGTAGGATAGGGCAGGGAGGTGATGATGGCTTATTTTTATCTTATAGTCTATCTTGAACACAATACGAATGTTGTGGTATCTACTTCATGATCATCATCATCTCAGCCGCAGTACTTGTCCACTGCTGGACATAATCTTAGAGATCCAAGAGGGATCATGGATCTCTAACATTATGAGGGATTGTTGCCATACATGGCACGCGTGGCACGCGGGTTGGTATTTACTTATCTTATAATTTGGCGACTGCTTACTGAGATTATCAAGAAAAAAGTTTGTATTGCATGTTAAACGTAACCATAAAACATAAGCATACCCTGATCAGTACTGTAATTAAATAAATCAGGGGAAAGCACTCATTACCATAACACAAGTTTATAAAACTTATATTGGTAATAAGGGTTTGTATTATTATGTAAGTACTTAAAGAGAAATAAATATTTTTTTAATTTTAATTTAATGTTACTCCTGGAAATATCATTTTAACTTTTTTCAGGTCCAAAAAACCAATTGATATATATATAACTTTAAGGCCAACCACAGAAAAGAGAACCTTGCAATAATTTTGTGGTGCCACTCCATAACCAGAAAACGTATATCAAAATTTTTAATGTACTGTACAAACCTTCCAGACCTTATTTCGATATTTAGTGGTGTATAAGTATGATAATTTTGTTGTTTATAAGACAGTCTAGATTATAATAAAAAATGAATACTCACGTAATTAATTTTAATTATCGTGCTTAATAACAAACATAATGTAAGAGTCTTTAGTACTTGTATTACACGTTATTTATAAAAAAAATTATGATAACTTTATCATTTGTAGCGAAACTTGAATAAATATCTAAGTACTTCCAAGTATCCTTTATGGCTTGATAAAATATACTTAACTTGGTTTCGATGTCACAGAGACCTATAATTACTAAATATTGACGAATAAATAAAAATATGACGACCTCTGTGGCGCAGCGGGCGAAGGTCCGCCTGCGACGCAAGAGGTTGCGGGTTCGATTCCCGCCTAGGGACAAATGTCTGTACGATCTGCAGATATTTGTTCAGGGTGTTCTGGGTGTTTTTCTATATATAATAAAAATATCTATCTATGTAGTATAATGTATTAAGTATATCAGTCATCTAGTACCCATAACACAAGCTCTGCTTAGCTTGGGGCTAGATGATGCTGTGTGATTTGTCGAGCATTATTTATTTATTTTAGGCCTTATTCACCCATTATCATACCCTATCGGCGAATGAAATTTATCATTTTTAAATAAATAAAAAGCTATAAATATTTTATACAAATTAAAAAATATACATCAGTATGTTACTTTATCAGGAGCGGTACAGTGTAGTCTGATAAGAAAATATATGATACTAGCAGTGCCCCGCGGTTTCACTTGCGTAGTTCCCGTTCCCGTGGGAATGCGGGGATAACATATAGCTTATGTTACTCGCTGATAACTTAGCTTTCCATTGATATTTTAATCAGTTTAGTGGTTAGGGCGTTGTTTTATACCTCGGGTAATATTATTGAAGTTTTAGTAGGATTCCTATTTCTTCCTTGTAATAAATATAGCATAAATTAATTATGGATATTATTGTACTATTTTAACGATGAAACAATTTAAAATCGGTCCCGTAGTTTTTTCGTAACATACAAAATACAAATCTTTCCTCTTTATGATATTAGTATAGATTGTATAGACTAAAGACATAAAAAATTACTTGTCTAGCAGTTGAACTAAGTAGGTTAAATGTGATCAAACGTAGTCTGTGTAAATAATTTTCCTAATCTCTGGTCATGATCTTCCTCCGAATTCGACAACTACGAGATACTCGTATAAATAATCGTAGAAAGAAAGAAAGAAAGAGAGAAAGAGAGAAAGAAAGAAAGAAAGAAAGAAAGAAAGAAAGAAATTAATATATATTTATGTCTCATTTACAAATACACAAACAGGGCTCGCCACTCACGGAGTTAATTGCTTATGTCCCCCTGTCTCATGTAAAATTCACAAACATAGCTTTGCCCTTTCGCCACGATAGCCTTACGTTTGTATTTGAAATTAACCAAGGATAACCATATCCCTATCGTTTAATATTGTATGTTCGTTGACTCTTTTATTATCGTAAAATTGTTTATTATTGTCTGTTTGCTAACTGTAAAATTGTTGTTTATTGTTTGTTTGTTTGTTTGATAACTGTAAAATTGTTTGTTTGTTTACGGTTAAATTGTTAATAATTGTTAATAATTGTTTGAAGTAAATCAAAGATTGTTGTTATTTAAATTTCGTGCTTGCACATTATCAAGGTTATTTAATTTTCTAATATAGTTATCAAAATAGTATGATAAAATAGCAATAGAATTCTACCCTCCGTACTAGTTTTAAAACTGTGTTACGGCAGAGATAGTTATTAAAATGTCATAATATTATTCATTATCTTTTGTTTGTTGAAATGTTTAATGTTATTTATTAATAATAACTGTTAAATTATTGTTAAAAAGTTGTGTATGTAAAATCGGTAAATAAACTTGAAACTAGGATGGCATTATGATTAACTAGGTCAAGGTCGCGTGAACAGCTTAGTTTGCCTGTATTGTATAGGTTATGGTTCACACTAAAGTTATCGGCACAGAAGTTGAGATCTAGATTGTAAGTAGAGAACATGTTGCACGTGTTTATGTTTTTCGAAAGAAGATATTAATACGCTTGTAATTTACATACCAGCAGTATCACAGATAACGATCGACTAAAAGCAAAAAAATACCGCTTATAAATATTATACTAAAGCTAATAATCATGATGCTAAAAAGCCACCTCCACACTTACGTGCAAAAATCGTTTTCCGCATCATTTACCCTTGGCAACTTTCGAACTATTTCGAAATAACTATCGAAACTGCCACACATTACTATAAAACACTTGTTAAGCGTCCGTTCGGGACAAAAGAACTACGAAATTAATAAAACTAGTACTGCGTATCAAGATATCACTACAATGATAATATACGAGGTCAAATCTGCTTTTTGCCAAGTCAATTGCGACCTTCTCGAAATTAGCGCGATTTACATAACGCATTGGGTGCTCATGTTATTTGCATTATGAATAGCGAACATTTATAATGGATATCTAAAGCTGAGAGCACCGTGACTATTATAATTTAAACTTACTTAAGTTAAGATCAAATTACAACATGCAAAAGGCCCCTAGAGCTGATTGGCGGTTAGGGAAGGAGGCTTATGCCCAGCAACGGGTCACTACGAGCTGATGATGATGAAGTTAAGTTTGGAAAAGTGAACTTTTATATTGAACTTATTTTAATATCCACTTTCATCGACAATGTTTAATTGCATGTTACTCTTACTTCAAGAATATTTAGGACTAACTAATTCCTTCCTTATTTATCCAGTTTAAGTAAACAAAGTTATCTTAATTATGGCATGAAAAGTGTTACGAACGAACCTTCTATCATTAATTATGAATAAAAATCTATAATCACATTCTAAAAAAACTACCTACTGAAAAACCAAATATAATAAGAAAATAAAATAAAGCAAAACGCTCAGCAATATATTATGACTCTACGGACCTGGGACTAGAAACGCTTTTTGTATTGAACAAAAAGCGTTTCTTGTCCCAGGTTAAGGTTGTCAAGTACATTTTGAAATTGCAATTTGTCGTCAACAACCCTAGCCAAATCTGTTAGACGTCGTTGCCTATTCTATTACTGAAACATTTGCTATAATCTCAAGTCCCCGCGCTTGGATATCTTTTAACCACATCAAACTACAAGAGTCTGGAGTCAACTCGCCTGGTGTTGGTGTTTGCAGTGTTAAAAGGTATCTCGACAACAAAATAGATGCTCCCTGTTTTTTGATTCTGATAATACTTTGTATCTTTCCGTTAATCGCCTTTTACACAGTATCTGTAATACCACTCATGTGCTTTTAAGGAAAAACTAAAAATCAACGTAATAATTTGTCCTAGAGTTCTTCAGAGATCTCTTTATCTTTATCACAATGTGACCGTGGCTTTAGATAAGGCAGAGGTCAGTAAAAAAATTGAGGAAGCGATTATCAATGCTTATGTAGGCTTTATTTTACAAAGGTCGTTTAAGTATGTTTTATTCAGCTAAGTTTAATATTATAGCTATTAATATCGCAGATACGATGTGTGACTTATATATAATAGATTGCGTTATTAAAACTTTCAATTATATTTCATTAGAACCTATTTTTACGACAGCATCGGCGATGAAAACACGTAATATCTCATGTAGAATGGATAATGTTGTTGAATATGAATTTATACTAATTAAGCTCTAAGCTGTTGTCTGTGCAGCAAAAAGATGCTGCATATGAAAGATTTTATTGCATATACGATGGATTAGCTGTGCGTCATATTAATTAACTATCTTAAAATTGCTGTACAACACGCTTTATTGCGGGATCTAGAATTTTAGATGCTTAATAAATCTTTGGAACCTTTTAATAAGTCTAAAAACGGATGCATCTGTTGCGCCGCAATATTTACATTTTAATGAGCATAAATATAGACACAGATAATAAGCATACGGTTATATTTACGTGTAAGCAATTGAGAAAGTGACACATATAGGCACCTATAAATAACAGCGAGCTGTTAGACCACTTAACCAATACGACTCGTAGATTAGGGCTGGCAGTAGTATCGTGTTTAATGTGTACACAAGACTTTTCTCAACTCAATCGGTCCGGTCGATTCGACAGAAATTTTTTAGCTTGCACGATTATTTAACTATGGTAAGGAGCTGGGAGCTTTATTAACATTTTGTGATTCACGTTCCCGACATATGTCTATAGCTTCTACAAGTTGCGAGTTGTCTGTAAGACACTTGAATTTCTGAAACGTTAAATCAGCGAAAACACTAAGTTGACATAGCTAATTTAATTGAAAACTTTGTGTTAAAATTTATTTTACTTTTAATCAAATAATTCAATACTAAATCCTTGATTTGATTGAACGCTAAGTCTATTTTAGTATTTCTCTCTATTTATCATGGATCCTATTATCAGAACTTGATGTAAAAACAAAGCAAACATTATTAAGTGAAACAAAAAGCCCAGCCGCAAGGATAAAATTAGGCCTTGAGGGACTCCAGTAGAGCGAGTTTTAAACATGTGACCTAATGGAAAAAAGTGGATCATCTATTTGAAACCAAAAATATTTTTTCAAATCGGTTCATAAATGACGAAGTTCTGAGATAACAACGATTAAAAAACACAGACGACATGAAAATCACCTCCTTTTTTTTGAAGTCGGTTAAAAATATCGTAAATTAATGGTGAATAAACGCTTGAGCGTTGTTCAAAAAACGTGCCATAGTCACACATTATTAAGAGTTCAGTGATGGTTAAGAGTACGATCATGTAGATTTCCTTTCTTTACTTTATATTTACAGCGGTCATATTATTGGACAACAATCCTCAGAGAATGATCCAAACTTGGTCAATTTAAAGTTACACCGAGGGTGAGAAGTCGTGCGTACTTCCTTTACAAAAACAGGGTTGCACCGCGGAACGAAAGGAATTTATCGATTAATTATTCGAATCGAGTAAAGTTACGCCACACAGTCGAAAGCCAGTCTACTTGGTAACAATATTGACTCGTAAAATTTTTCGGATGTGTGCAAACTGGCGAAGGTTGGAGGCTAATGTATTAATAGATCGAGATGTGTAGTGAAGATAATTCGATTATAATTTGTTTTTTGTTTATAGGCACCCATAAATAAAAATGATCATAATATTTATGTTTGTTACAATAATGTCACAATCTTTAATGGGAGGCAAATAAACATAAAAGCTTCGGGTAGCTCCTTGGTCTTGACCTTTTATCCATCTGAACTTACACAACTGAACATACTTTCCTTCTAGAAAATTCTATTATGAAATTCCCAGTCAAGAAGGAATATTTACTCGCAACCTAGATCAATATAAAGACCGATTACATTTTTTGTAAATATTTATAATTTTTGTTGGATTGTAGTTTTAAAACAGTACGTCATGTTTGATTAAGCGTTAGACACGGTATGTCGATGTGTTTGTTACTTAATTAAAAAATAGCACAAATAAAGTCGCCGATTGGAGCAGCAGATTAAAATACAAAAAGGCGCGAAACTTATCTGAACATTTTTGTTCTAATCTCTCAATCCAACAATATTCTAAAGAGAAAAGATTTGTATGTTGTATTTTGTATGTTTGTAACGAATGAACACAAAAAAACATGGACCGATTTTTAAAACTCTTTCACCATTAAAATGCTACATTATCCCTGAGCAACATAGGCAATTTTATCATTTCATCCCCGTATTCCCACGGGAACGGGAACTACGCGGGTGAAACCGCGTGGCTAGTTTTGTATATATTTAGAACTTGCTTTTTTCAATAATTTTATAGAGAATGTAACTACATTCTTTATAAAATACGACGTAGCACTAACTAGTGTTAGGTACGTCAAATCTAAGGTGCCAATACTATTTATATTACTGATAAATGTTGTCATAAAGAAGATAATATGAAATAGACGTGCACTGCATCGTGCTCGTAAATAGGGTTAACTAATTTATCGTCTTTTATTACCCGGTGCGTCGGGACGATGTAAATACGGGGTATACGATACGGGAGTATGCGGGCCGACCCGTTGACCCACTATCCTCGATGCACACGTCCAATAGGACAAAGGGATAACTGGCAAAAATATTTCTACATGACGCGTGTTTTGACGTCAGAGATTAAATTGAAACTCTTTATGTTACGTCAACTGGCGGGATTAACCCTGTTTGACAAATTGGCTAGATTCGTAAGCTTGTTAGGCTTCAGCTGTATTTTTTGTTCATTTGCTACATAGACTTTATCTCAAACCAAAATAGCAGCAAGACACTACAATTTAATGTGGCAAAGTGTGCCCTAGGTGTACTGTGTGTGTCTATGTGTACTTACACCAGGCTCCAAAATCCCATTATTAATAACTTCTAGACCAGTCAACCCGGGACCACGATTGTTGAAAAACAGTCGAAACGTCGGGAATAATCAAAGGTATTACGCGATAAATTCCCGTGTTTATGTTATTATATTATAATGAATTGTGATCGCGAAAGTTTACGAAAAACTAGGGTTGTATGTTATCAGGATATCATGAGGTATCATCAGGGATTTGGGTCTGGTCGAGGATAGGAGTCTAAACTTTTATCAGCATATAGAGTCCATGTGTAAAAATACTAACAGAAACTTGGGCTTTATAATGCGAACTGCTTCACAGTTCAAGGATGTACAGATAGCTATTATGCTCTATAACGCGTTTGTCCGAAGCAAACTCGAGTTTAGTGCTATTAGCTGGGATCCGCGAGAAGCCAAATATACACATAACATAGGCTACTTTTTATCCTTTTAGCGAAGCGGCGGGCAGAAGCTTGTATGCAGATATATTACCCCACGTGATCTAGCAATTTTAACAACATTTTTATGTCATGCATTATTAGTGAATAATCATAATAAGAATATGAATATTTTATTCTAATACCATTTCAAATTTGAAGAAACATATCCATATCCATCTGAGACAGACAGACAGACAGGCAAAATCATACCGTAAGGCCATCTTCGTGCGGAACCCTCGATTTAATAAAAATATTATTGTCACGCTACAAGTGTGCATTAACATAAAAAAAGATAAGTTCATATTTATTCATTAATTCATATATGCCGTGGGGTGCCGGCAGTAGAATGTTACCCCTCCTCTCATGCCCGTGTATGCAGTAGGAGCCTGTTTGGGATACCTCCGGAAGATAGGCAGCAGCGTCTTTCCGTGTATCAACATCCCGTACTACGCTCGCCAACACGCCTGCCAAGCGTGGTGATTATGCCAACTACCCCTCATGGAGATCCATGAGGGAGGCCTGTGTTCAGTAGTGGCCGTTCAGCGGCTGAAATGATGATGATTCACATTTGTGCAGTCCGTGAGTTTTAATGCAAATAAATGAACATGTAGAGAACTAGCTACTGTTTTTATCGCAGTTAATTTACGTAGCAATTACAGATTAGAAATAAGTAAGGGCCATTCTAGTAAATGGTTTCTAGTTTCCCGATGGGTTTATCTAAGTACAGGTCTTGCTATAAGCAAGAACATAAAACGTAGGTGTGTCGTTCTAAATAAAAATGCCAAATGACCTAATCGCTGACGTACAATCTTGCGGTTACCTGGTGGAATATGTTAGGAATGTGTACGTGAAATACCTTATTTTGAAGCTGTATAGTTACTGTAAATGCCTTTGTACATTTTGACACCTCAGCCATGATATGACTCCTATTTAATTTCACATGTAGACTCCCGACCTGATCATCAAAATAGCTTGAGGTAGACCAAAGGGTATTTTGTGTATAGAGGTAGACTCACCCTGTACTGTGTACACCATAAACCATGTTTACCATAAACTGAAGAAGGAATGCTTACCTGAAACAAAAAAGTTTATATTCATTATAATATTACAAATTACAAATAATTAAATATAATAACATAAACACGGGAATTTATCACGTAATACCTTTGATTTTTCCCGACGTTTCGACTGTGTTTCAACAAGTATTATTTTATAAGTTTATATTAAACAGAATTTTATATTAAACCAAAAAGTTTATATTAATTAACATGATTCATTATATGCCGTGGGGTGCCGGCAGTAGAATGTTACCCCTCCTCTTATGCCCGTGTATGCAGTAAGAGCCTGATAAGGGATACCTCCGGAAGATGGGCAGCAGCGTCCGTGTATCAACATCCCGTACAGCACTCGTCAACCCGCCTGCCAAGCGTAAGCATTCCTCGTCATTCGAATCTATACTAAGTATTATAAAGCCGAAGAGTTTGTTTGTTTGTTTGTTTGCTTGAACGCGCTAATCTCAGGAACTATTGGTCCGATTTGATAATTCTTAGGCTATGGTATATACCTCTATTATCACGCTAAGACTAGTAGGAGCGGAGCTGCATTGCATTGCGCTCGTCACCCTGAGACATAGAGTTGTAAGGTCTTTGTACTAATATAGTATGATAGTAGTTTTAGTAGTACGCGGATGAACTCTTTACAAAAAGTCCTAATATAGTAGTATTAGTTATTATTATGAATTTACAAGATCTTACAACTCTATGTCTCAGGGTGACGGGCGCAATGCAATGCAGCCTTGGTCACGTGCTTATTGAACTTGATCACCACGGTATTGAGTTGTAATAGGTAAAGAGTTAACGCTTAACATTAGGTGGGCCTTTGGCTTATCTCGTCATTTAGTCGTATAAAAAAAACCTTACTCGGCCGTTGTAATCATCATAAAACATTTTTTTTGTCTTATAATTTGACGTTTGACGGAGATGGAGTTAAGTAACAGATAAGTACTTTCAACCTACTTTCAACCAGATTTTCAGACCATATTGAAAAAGTAGAGATCCGTCAAGCTGTCAATTTGTTAGCCAAAGTTAACAATATTATACAATATTGTAGGCGATTCTGTTTTTGTACTAACTAGCTAAAGCTAATTAAATTGACGTAACCAGACTAAAATGACATAATTATAGCTACTCGGTAAGTGCCGTTCTAAAATTAAAGCGCAACCAATATACACAAATTAAATACCGGAGAAAACCCCCTTATTGTGATTGCTGTGGTTTGATTTCGCCCAGCGCAATTCTTAAGAAATCTGCTGGTGGTAGGATCCCTGTGGTCCGCCTGGCTGGCTAACACCTTTGGGCCGTAATCTGCCGCAAAGCACTTTTGGGTGTGTTCCGGCTGCCGAGCCCATGTGCCAGTTCTTTTCCCCCTCCGGAGCGGCATGTATTTTGCAAAACTTGGATCCGTGGAGCTAAGAGGATCTTGTTTGTATGCTCGAGTGTGATGGGTTGGGGGCGAGGGAGACCCGATGAAACGGTTGTCCGCTGGCCGCCCGTTGGTTCGTAGGGGCCCGAACTTGGGCGTTCCTAACCCAGGAGGCTGTCCCGCCGCGAATGTCAAAAGCTTCGTGGGTATTCATACACGTGAGATGTGCCGCTCACAGAATCAAGTACTTACAATAATTTTATTGGTTGGACTCCATCGTCAATCAATCCGATCATAAAACGATCGTTATATAAAAACCCTTTGTCGGATACTTGACGGCACAATAATCTTGATGAGTGAATCCCGATGATAGCCATAGAATGGCTGCTATTAATGCGCGCTATATAAGTATATATATAAATAATCCAACAATGACGCGATGTCCTACAAAATGCCAATGTAGAATGCTATGTGAATGAATTATTTCATATTCTGACCGCAATTTTAATGTTATATCAATCGGGACGTGTTGTTTATTCGGTATACTCGTCAAACAGATTAAATTAATTTTAAATTATTATAGCCTTTTATTATTAGGTACCACATCGGATACTCTTTGAATGAATTAATGAATTATTATAACTTTATTGTACACCATAAAATAAAAAAAATAACAGTAGAGGATAAGATACTTAACTAAATGCACAATGGGCGGTCTTATTCTTTGGATCGACAGGATTGTGAGAACTATATAAGACAGTGGCGTACCAATAAGATTATTTATTTTATTAAGTATTATTTTCTTTATCCAGGTAGAACGTGTGCGTACAACATAATACTTCTGAACCTAAACTATGGATTGCCTACGTCTATTACCACTTGGACAGGGTAATGTTATATAGTCCATATGGTACATAATATTATACTGTCTTTATTTATTATTAGAAAATGTACTCGTAGCACGGAAAAAAACCCACAAGTTGCGGGCAGAAGCTAGTTGTTCATCAATACTTAAAAATATTTCTTGCCACAAACGAAAACATAAAACTTTTCCGAAACAACACAAGTTAGAATAAAAGAAAACCTCAAATCGCTATTCTGACAGCAAAAAGCATGTTTTGATAACAAGGATTCAAAAATTCATGATGCAATTTAGTCTATGAAATAAATTACGAACACATAAAACGCTCATGGGTTATGCATCGAGGGCCTACAATATTCTGTTTACGCTTCAGTCTGAGGGTGAAGGAGATTTGTATTTCAACTTTATGTCGTACAGTTAAGGTTTCTATAAAGTTTTTTCATTGGATCGTGTCGGGTATGTGCTGATTATGGTTTTAGTTAACTTTTTATAGCCCGTTGCGGCGGGAACCAACTTCCCACAGTGCGAGGGTTAACATTTGTTTTCATTATGTTTGTATTGGACTGAAATGTTAATTGAAACAACGCTTAGGTGCCCGATCTGAGAAAAGATGAGTAGTTGTAATAATAAGAATAATAATCTTTTAATCGAAGGTCGTGGGTTTGATACCGGCCGTGAACCAATGGATTTTTCTTTCTTGAAAAGTGTAAGTTCACATTTAACACGTGCTTAACGGTGAAGGAAACATCGTGAGGAAACCCGCGGCTTAGTTAGCTTCATACGTCATCTTGTTCTTTCCTCTGACTAACAGCTGACAAGCTGAGAGGATGGTATAGGTGCTGGGCAAGCCTAATCCATCAAACAATGTCCCAGGCACTGCAGCGTCCCGTGCAGCATGATTACCAGTTGCTTCATAAATCATCTATAATAGATGCAAAGGCCTTTACTTTTTGTTAGCGTTGTTTATGATTTGTAATTGACGATTATATACGGGTTTTTCAGCTGCAATGATTAAAAGATTTCCTAATTTAATTTGAGCCGATAGCCCTTAGAGCTTTGGATTTTATATTTAAGAGTAGGTACCAAAGCCAAGAGAGCGTTTGGTAACTAATCAGAGAGCCGTCAGAACGATATGTCCAATGAAAAGCGAAAAAAGGTTTCGAACGAATAATGCTTTTGTTTTGACACGCAAACAAAATTATCGTTGCGTCTGTTTAATGAGATACAGGATGTTGTTGCAAAAGCTTTGTCAGTTAATAATTTTCTATAGCAAGCACTAAGTCATCATCATCCTTATCATCCGCAGCCCTTATGTCTTAGAATATAGGTACCCACTGCTGGGTGTAGGCGTCTATTTGTAAATGCCACTTAAGCCGTTCCTGTACAAAGCCAGGAGTTTCCCGCGACTTGTACGCACTTAGTATGTCAGGTTAAAAATGTTTGTTACACTTCAAACACAATTTGAATAAAAAATATGCTCGTAGGTACGAAGGGAGTTTTGGCAAAATTTTCCCTAATGTCAGAGAGCTTTCTTTCCATTACAGTGAGCAACGGTCTTTATAGCTATCCAATGAACAAGTTCATGAATGTGTTGAATGCAACCTCGGCTTTTATCGGATGATAAAAACATTGCCCTCCTCCGCAGTCGGGTAAAACTGCCTGAATAGCAGACATTTCATTCCATATTTTATGTATAAAAACCGTGAAATGAAACTGTAAACAGGCTAAAGATTCTGTAATAAAATCTATACGAGGAAGTCCGTGGGCAGTTCCAAGGTCGTCACATTATATTTAACATAACTCGTTAGATTGAATTGGAACTGACGTTTTGGATATAACTATTTATATCGGAGGATCGGCTCCCATTGTACGCCACAGGCAAGGGCCCGTGAAATACGGGAAATAACTTATTTAAGCATTTGGACCGGGTAGAAGCGAAAATATAAATGGTATTTTTCTACGTATGATAAGTATGTATTTAGAAAAGAGTGTTAAGTGTTCCATCAACCATCTGGTTTCTAGTAAGCAAAGCTTGTAGCTTTGCTAGATGGTAGACTAGATGGTGTTGTGTAGTTGTGTAGTGTGCATTATAATTTATTTATTAAAAGTACGATAATTCATAATACATAATTATCCTTCCTGGCTCAGTGGTAACGGATATGCAGGAGGTTCCGCGTTCGATTTCCGCTACAGGACAAATGTTTGAAATTGTTCTGTTGATATTGTTTCCGGTTTTGGGTATCTTTATTCACATAATAATTATGTATTTAACAAAAACATTCATGTATTTAGGCATTCTATGAATCGTCTAATTTAAATGTTACAGTAGTTATATTCGGGGTGTAGATAAAGCTTATAAATTTTAGATCCTGCTGGCACTCAATCGACAAAGTTACCACGGATTCAGATTCACCATTTACATTTTACGATACTTGGATTCGAACCCACGACCTTAAGAGCGAGCGACTAAGCCACTTAGAGCGCAAGCCACTTTGCAATAGCAGTTAGATAATACTTGAGTAATGCTTTGCATTTCAACTGGATATCTTACAACTAATTACGTCATGAATTATGGATAGCCTTTGACTTGTCATGGGGTGCGGTAGTAAGATGTTGCCTCTCCTCTCTTGCCGTAAATACAGTAAGAATCTGCTGAGGAATACCTCCGGAGGATGGGTAGCAGCGTATTTCCGTGTGTCAACATCCTGTACTGCGCTCGCCAACTCACCTGCCAAGCGTGGCATCAACCCTCATGATACATGGAGATAGATAAATGAGGGAGGCCTATGTCCAGCAGTGGAAGTCCTACGGCTGATATGATGATGATGAATTGAGTTATGTGCTTTGCAATTCAACTGCATATCTTACAACTAATTACGTCATGAATTATGGATGCCTTTGATTCCTGCGGTTTAGGATTGAGCTCTATAAATGGGCTTGAAACTGTAATTTTAATCCACCCATCATCAACAAGTGGACTCGGATTTTATACCTCCATAGTTTGTGCCATGCATCACGACTTTTCCCGATTACGAAAAAAACATGAGCCGTCACGGGACGCACAGGTGCGAAACTATGGCGACTATAGAGTCGCCATAGTCGCCACAGTCAATACGGTGGACGAAAGGCAGTCACCCTAGTAACTAGTTACTAGGGCAGCCGCCCTAGTACTAACTCGTACATGGAGATGTGCGAGTGCGGACGAAAGGTGACACGTGACGCTTGGAGAAGCGTCACGTGTCACCTTTCGTCCGATCGGTTTTACATCCCGTAAAAAATATGTTTTACATTAATAATAAATCGGTAACAGTACCGATTAGGATGATTAGGATGACGCGGGAGGTTGTGGGTTCAATTCCCGCCGCGGGACAAATGATCGCTTTCTTATATTTGTCTCGGATCTAGGTGTTTTCTATGAAGTATTCCCGTTTGAGCACCTAATGTATGTTAAGTATGTAATTTATCAGCATCACTGCTGGGCATAAGCCTCCTTCCCTAACCGCCAATCAGCTCTACTCTGGGCCTTTGCATCCAGGTCCTGCCCTATACGGAAACTATCTCCATCTATCTGGCAGGTGATCTGCCGAGAGGTGTTATGAATACTAATAGTAGTATTTATTTACAAAAAAAATGTATTTCTGTATTCTATTTATATTCTCAACCCGCCTGCCAAGCGTGGTGAGTATGTCAACAGCCCCCTCATGATCTTGGAGATACATGAGGGAGGCCTATCTCCAGCAGTGTACTTAGACAGCAGTCCTACGGCTGAGAAGAGTATTATATCGATTACCTGGTTTCCATAGTACAAGCTTTGCGACTAGATGGTGTTATGTGTAGTGCAGCATTATGTATTTATACTCACTTGCTTCTGTCAGCTCATAGGAGTTTAAATACGAAACGATATTAAGTTACACGCCAATTAATCTCACTACCGAGGAAGTTGGCAGATAGAAAATGCTTTTAGCACTAAACCCACCTTTTGTACATTATGATTGCAATGTCCAATAAAGTGTTAAAATAAACAAATAAAAAATAATTTGCTATTTCATTTTACGTCTACAGATTGCGTTAGTTTAAAATGTCCATGTTTAGGTTACTATGTATTTCATGATTTTTATATATAAACAAAGCTCACATAACGTCTGCGAGATTTCCGAGTACGCTTGACATTGTATCTGTAACAATGGCATCTTTGTGACGTGATCGATAGTTAGCCGGGAGCGTTTACTGTGACGTCACCACACCAGATGACTCATATTCATCTGAATCAGCCCTCTCATTACGGGGCGTCGAGTGATGTAGGGGTCCAGCCCCTTTTATTTATCTTTTAGATGTCGATTAACGGAACTAATTTAACACTTTATGTTCAATGACTGTTTCTCAACCGCGATCGGAAGCAACAGTGCATTCTGGAATGTTCAGTCAGATACATGAATCAAAAGAATAATAAAATGCCGTGGGATGCCGGCAGCAGAAGGTTGTCCTCTCTTGCCCGTGGACGCAGTATGAGTCTTCCAAGGGATACCTAGGAAGATGGGCAGCAGCGAAGAGAATATATTATCCTGCACATTTCTCCATCGCCATCCAGTCCCAAAATAAGGAGAGCTTGTGTTAGGGAACCAGATGATTGATGGAATTATTAAATAGCTTAATTTGTAAATCTGTAGACATTTGTCTCGCGGCGAGTATCGAACCCGGTCGGCTATTAGACCGACTGAGCCGCGGAAGCAGTCGAATTGCGAGCACTTCGTAAAATTTCGCCATCACAATTCAGTTTAAAAAAAACAGGGCTGTTGAAACACAGTCGAAACGTCGGGAATAATCATAGGTGAAATTCGCGACATACATTCACACATAAATTACAATTTGTTTACACATTAAACACGCTACAACGCATACAACGCGCGTTTTTGTTATTTAAAATCGCGAGCATTAACTATAGGAAAATAAAATCAGTAACTTTTGATAATGCTAGTGAGTGAGCAGAGCTAGATCCATACTGAATCTGGAGTGTAGTTCTAGTGAGAGTGATCTTTAAATATTTAACGTACAGCAAGCCTTTACATGTGAAGACGGCATATTGTCTTCACATGTAAATGCATCTATCTATCTGCCCACTGATAAGCCTTCCTTTGTTAATTTTGCCTTAAAAAATAAGACACATCGGAGTCGAATCTGTTTTACACTTAAAACTGATGATTATAATTAAAGAATGGCGTTTCTAAAAGAGCAGTGAGCGCAAAATTGGCTATAATTGTTCCATTTTAATTTTTAAATGGCATTAACCTTAACGACAGTGGATGAGACTTGCACAGGACCGTTTACGTTGGCGTGCTGAAGAGGAGGCCTATACCCAGCAGTGGGTGTCAACGGGCTGATATGATGATGATGATTAACCGACCGTCTATAAGTCATTTTTGTCCGTTTTATGGTTTTACGTCAATTTAATTAGCTTTAGCAAGTTATTGCAACAACAGAATATTTAGTCCTATATTTATTTTTAATTGTTATGAGTATTTAGCCCTATAATTCTTTTAAATATTTATCCTATGATTCTTTTTAAAAATGTAATTTTTTTTGAATGGTTAATCGAGAGTTAGGCTATGACGTCATCACTGAGTCATATTCATCCGAACAGACAGCCCTCATTGCTTGGAGTGTTCATGAGGGTCCGTACCAAGGGGATTGGCAGCCAGTTTTATCTCCGTAATGGGCCAATTGATTGGGTATTTATTACTGATTGAGCTATCCCTTTCATAATTATTATATCGGTTACATCGATCACTTTTTGGCTTCGGTTAAAGTTAGATACATATATTCTAAAACTCTATTGTACGCACATAATTATTAAAAGGTTACCTTTTAAGATTCTGTCATTGTACGTACATAACATAGAAAGTAAAAAAAACAATGTTAGTGTTTGTTGGTTTATTTATTGCTTTTCTATAACTTGGCTTTGTCTGTTTTGTCGACAGCTGTATACTCGATGGTACGAAACCATTTTTCTGAAACTTTTGTAATATTTTTCCGTGTTAGGTTTTTTCTGTTATCTTTTAAAAGTTTTAAAGTATGGATCATTAACAGCATGACGTAAAACATAGCCCTCTGTAACAGTTTGTTTGTCGACTATGCCACAAGCGGATAAGACTAATCAACTCATTGGATTAATTCGCACGGATCTTGAGCGAGGCAAATTTGCTTTGTCGAAATTTGATTATCCGGGAGCTTGGTTCGGTTTGCGTTTCCACTGTTCGGAGCTCTAGCCTGATTTATGAATTGTTAGGAATAGGCTGGATGAGACTAAATACTAAAATTTGCCATGTAGTGCTGGCAATATTGCTCTAAGTCTCTGCCAAGGGATATCTCCGGCAGATGGGCAGCAGCGACTTTCCGTGTATCAACATCCCGTACTGCGCTCGCCAACCCGCCTGCCAAGTGTGGTGAGTATATTGAGATGCAATATTCAACTGGTGGACCTCACGGGATATATTTTTTTCTTAGGGAAAAGTAACGGCAGTAGGTACATCAAGTTGAAATGTCTGACGTTGTGGATTGTTGCAAGTTAACACGAGCACTCTTAAACTGAACTGCGCTTTTTAGGTCTGTTTCATCCATTTGAAAAGGCAAAAATAACGTGATACGTGACTATTATTTTCATTATCTGACAGGTATGACAAAACGTGGTGATGGTTACTGAACTAAGGCTATTACCTATAGAGGTATAGTTTCTGTAATCTGTGCTATTACTGAGTGGTGGCCAAGATCAAAGCACGTCGTGGTCGTCCAAAAGCGCAATGGGCCGAAGACATTATCGCAGACGCTGGGCACACCTCGATGCGAAATGCACAAGACAGACGAGGCTGGAAAAACTAAGGCCAATACCCGACAGTGGATGATATCAGCCCGAAAAGAAGAAGACTGGTGGTTATGGCTATGCTATATCAGTTCCACTGAGCTTTTTGTCAGGAATTCGAAGGTTGTATGTTTTATCATAGGTTATTCGAGATGTGACTAACGCGTTCTGTTATCATTATTTTCTAGTTTAATCTTTAAGTTACAACTAACAACGTGTCAAATACTACTGTCTGTCTTAATCGAATTGATTTCTGATGTTATCGTTATAGTTTGTAATTTTATAGTGTTAAACCACATTTTGGTAGAACATTTCAAGGAAACGAAAAACCTAGTAATTTAGCATTTCAAAGGAAAGGCAAAAATATAGGAAAAAAAAACACTTTTTAAAACTAACTTTGAATTTTTTAGACGACCTCCGTGACTTATAGTCTGATAGTTGGCTGATACGCAAGAGTTCGATTCCCACCCAGGGACAAAATGTTTGCTTTTCCGCAGATATTTGTCTCGGGTCTGGGTATTTTTTTATGTACATATTTTATAACACAAGCTCTGCCCCATCTAACCCCAAAGAGTTAGATGATGATGTCTGAAATGTCCAGCATTGTTTTTTATTTGAGTTATTCAGTTCCTTACCATGCTTGGCAGGCGGTATGGCGAGCTCAGTACGAGAAGTTAATACATGGATAGATTCTGCTGGCCATCCTCCGGAGGTATCCCTTAGCAGATTCTTACTGAATCCACGTGCAAAAGAGAAGAGGTAACATTCTACTACCGGCACCCCACAGCTACAAGCAATTAGTGGAATCGAATGTACGAACATGGATCGCAGGCGACAGATCCGGCCGGATCCTAGCAAGGTCGTGTCGTGTCTGGTTAAATTATACAGTTTATTATACCGACTATACGCTTTATTATGGGTGTAAAGTTAATAAGTAATGGCTGATAAGCTTAATGATAAGGATAGGCGCGTGTCGAACTTGTGATTAGAGGTGTTTTGTGTAGGTAGGTACTTAATTTGTAACATTCGTTACAACATTCAGCTGAGAAAAAAAAGGCCTTCAACATCTGTTATATATGACTTAAATAGCCTCAGAAACTAGTATTCATGCTGTACGGGACGCTGCAGTGCATTATCATCCTTCCAGCTTAGTCGGCTATCACTATCAGTCAGAGGAAAGAACAGCTGAATACGTCTGAAGCTGACTTAAGCCGCAGGTTTCCTCACCATGTTTTCCTTCGCCGTGATAGTGTGAGGTAAATAATAAGTACGTAAATAACGCCAGTGCTGCAGGTCTGAGGATTACCATTGGTTTGACAGTAGCTAGGTTATTTCACCATCATTTCAGCCGTAATACATCCACTACTGAACACAGTCCTCCCTCATGGATCTCCATGAGTAGGTAATTGCCATACTCACCACGCTTGGCAGGCGGTTTGGCAAGCGCAGTACGGGATGTTGATAACCGGAAAGACGCTGCTGCCCATCTAAAAAATCGTCACGCAAGAATTAAAGCTTCAGCACCATTCTCAAATACCGCCCCTAGAATCGAGTACAGCTAATACTTATAGATAAAGAGATTAGATTCTACCTTTAAAAAAAGGTACACAAAACAACAGATGGTCATGTAAAAACGTAGCCGTGGGGCGCCGGCAGTAGAATGTTGGTTGGAGAATGTAGATGCAGTAAGAGCCTGCTAAGGGATACCTCCGAAAGATGGGCAGCAGCGTCTTTTTATATATCAACATCCCATACTGCGCTCGCCAACTCGCCTGCCAAGCGTGGTGAGTATGGCAACTACCCCTCATGGAGATCCATGAGGGAGGCCTTTGTTCATTAGTGGACGTTTTATGGCTGAAATGATGATGATGAACGTAAAAACATAATACCAACACGTTCAAAGTTAGTGGCTCCTCTGCCGAAGTTTGCAAAACTAAGCAGTTCTGTAATTTGCGTTTGTGCAGTTGGTGTATCTCTACTGTAGCAGTTTTCATTTTGCCGCGGTTACCTGCATCATGCATTCATGAGAAACATGCGCTATATCAGACTGATGTTTCATTATGAAATCTCAAACAAGTGGAATATTTCAATCGTGTTTGAGTCCTGATATTGGATTTTCGGATTAGCTTGCATAAGTTACAGTCACGAATAATATATTTAGATTAAAAATTTAAAATAATGTGTATTTGTTTTTGTACTCATACCATAGTATACAAATAAATCATCATCATCATCATCCACAGCCCGTAGGTACCCACTGCTGGGTGTAGTAGGCCTCCCTTTGTGAACGCCACATAAACCGGTCCTGTGCTGAATTTTAGCAAGTAACAAAATATTTTCTATAATTAGGTAGGTATATTTGCAATTCAATTTATATAACCAAGAATCTTAGCCAAGAACTAAGTTAATATTGGTTTAGAATACAACCGCGAAAGCAGAATTTATATATTAATATTAACTTTTTTGAATTTATTTCTAACACAATAAGTTGATGGACAAGAACAATAGCGAAACGAGAACTTAGGTCAGAGGAATGACCTAAGAACTAAGGTATTAGAGTACCATCTAGATAGTATTCATTTAGAGATGAATACAATACATATTTGAATTAAAGCTATGAAGTAAATAAATAAAAGTAAACAAAAACTTTTTAACAAACAAGCTTTTCCAAAATGTTTAGTTTAGAAGACAGAAAGAATCAAAAGAAAAAATCATTTGATATTATATCAAGATAAAAGCCAATTGATATATATCGTGATATACAGCATGATATATCCGCTGATATCTGCGAACCCTGTTTGATACCCATATTACAAGAGTATATTAAAAATAAGTAGTCCGCCATCTCGGGTGTTCCGCCATGTTGGATTCTGAGTGACGTCACATAGCTAACCGTGCATTGTCATCCAAAGAAAATATGTAGGTATACAAAATTTCAGTTCAATTGGTTGAAGACTCTGCTCCAAAATTGAGTTGCAAGATTCCGCAAACAAACATAGTTACATACATACATACATACAGAGTAATAAAGTAAGTTTAGAGTAAGCTAAATAAAAGCTTGTAAAATGTTGCCTTTGAACTTTTCTACCCATCTGCCACTAGTATTTTCCCACTCCACCGTATAAACAACTTTCCTTAATTAGTTTACATTACCTTCACATGCAGTTAGATAATCTGAAGCGCTAATGGTTGTTAAGTAGCGTTAGCAGGACGACTTTATCGACTTGTTAATCGAGGTGCGAGATCTAGGGCCTTATTCTCATGTAATAGGTAAAATATCACAAATCACAATAGATAAATATCGTTAAATCTCGAAATGAAGGAAGGGTTCCCAGTGAGTTGCATTGTAAACGATTCACAATGTGACTTGTTAGTGTTAGAATCGAAAGATATTCTACTTTTCTTTTATGATATTTTCACAAATTCACTAGAATAAGGATGTGGCGTGCGCGATACTCACCCTGGGCGTGACCGACGCCGGCGTAGCGACCGTGAAGCGAATACATGGGATAGTCACCTAGTTTGAACAGGTACGCGGACAGAAGCACCGCGTCCTGCCGCGGGTCCACGTGCTGGTGCGAAGGCCTCATCAGCGACGATATCGAGAAATCCGTCGGAGCCGGCCCGTTCCCACACCACCCGTTCGCACTGCACAACTTACACTCCTCTACCTTCATCTTACACTAAATAAATAACTCTATCCGTTTTTTTTGTACTCGGTTTGTACTGGGCACTAGTAAATCACATATAAAAATATCCGAGGGGTGGTTCGCACATCACAGTAGGTATATCACAGCGTTCTGCGGCGTCTGAAATGCGACGTATGGTATGAAGACGAGCTCGAATTCCGCGGGCCAATCGCAGCTGTCGCTCGATTGTACCTTTGGAACGAGTCCGTAAATCATGGCTTTCGAGAAGCGAAATTAGCCCGAAACACGGTGTCTACCACTACATACAAATTGCCCATCTCAGTCGCCAACTGTTTACGTTCTGACATTTATTTCATTTTAGCGGCTGTCGGTTACTTATACAAGATGGAGCAGCGAATTGCGATCAATCTTCATCACGTAATGATGTGACCTCAACAGCACATAATCCACAGCAGACGTTGAAATATGTTGCCGAGTGCCAAAAAAGTTCACAAAAACAAGTGTAATTACAACCATCAAAATTCAAAACAGAGCAGTTAAGTAGCAACATTAGCTGAACAAAGTTCGCGAACTTCGCTGCAACGGGGACATTTTGACGCGAGCATTTACAGTTTTGTATTTGCAAAGCTCATAAACAAGCTATTACGCGGCTTTGTTGAAGTTTGTTTATTGAGATGGCGATTATGTATGCGTTGGTAAACAGAACGTGTGTCGGTGTGGTGTTGGCGAGCGCTGCAATGCGGCGGGTCAGGGTGCAATGCCGCGGCCGAATTCAGCAAACTGCTGTGACCGATATATCCATCACAGGCGTAAACATCGCTTTTACTATCATTTCAATCTATCAAGTTTTAGCGACTTAAACTTTTTAAACTTTCGGGATTTGTTAACGTTATGATAATAATAGGGGTTAAGGTATGAAATTGCCGTTTTATTGTAATAGGTACATATGTACTTCGAATTGACATAACCTTCATGGTTTGAGATTTTTGAGTGAAACTTTTTTCACATGGTACATAAGAAGTTCTTCTTTTAAAAAATGTGCAACATTTGATTACCGACTTTCAGTTGTTTTTTTTATTCAGCTTAGACAAGAAAGATGGATACTTCGAAAATTCGAGTGATCTTTGAACGAGTTCCGACGCGGAACTAACGCGGCAGAAACAGCTCGCAATATCAATGTTGCGTTTGCAGAGGGGACTGCTAATGAACGCACCGTGCGATTTTGGTTTAAACGCTTTTGTGATGGAAACTTTGATTTGAACGAACCACGTAGAAGACCGCCCACACAGGTGAATTACAATTAATTGAAAGAGATGGTGGAAGCCGATCCGAGCCAAACTACCCAAAAATTAACAGCATGGTTTAACGTTACCTTACCAACAATATTGACTCATTTGCGTCAAATAAATAAAATAAAAAAAAATATGAAAAATGGGTGCCTCATGATTTGACTGATCTGCAGAAAGTACGCGTGTTGAAACATTTGTGTTGAATCGATACGATACGCCTGCATTCTACAAAACCATTATCTTTTTTATTATTTTCCATATTGCAAGCTAACAATATTATAAAACTCGCTGTCCATAGGTAGATCTGATAGTAGCTTCTGTATATATATGGTATACTAGCTGACCCATGCCCACTTCGTTGGGCGGTAAACATTTATACTTGTGATGATTTTTTAACGTTTTCATATATGCTATATTAGTAAAAAAGCGTTATCTTTAACCATTTCAAATTTCAAGTCGATAGCATCAGTAGTTCTCAAGATATCCATTTGTGACAGACAGAGACAAAATGATACCAAAAGGGTTCCTTTTTACCATTTTGGTCCAGAACCCTAAAAAGCTGTCTTATAGAAATGTCAGTCAATAGATTACGACACGGTCTAGGATCCATACCTAGGTCGTATTATCTATAACCATTTGTCCAAATTATATGCAGTAAAAGGGAAGTCTTTTGTTTTAAACACTTGAGACGATAAATTTATTTATTTTGATAAGCATTTATAATTGTCGATAATTTGACCAACAAAACATCACATAACGATTTAAATTATTAATCAAATACAAAAACTACTTTTTGTAACCTTAATATAAAAGTTAGACATACTAGGCTGTCGCTGACTTTTTTGTAGGCATTATCAAGCTCTAAAACTTTTCTCTAGAACTCAATCTAATATCTCTCATCATTAAAGCAGCGTTCGTAAGAACGGTTTTCGTTCGACCGCTTTTTCTCCGACTTTCCAAACCAGACTACCACAAAAAAGTCTTAATTTTTAGTATACCCTAAAAATCATCACAAATAATGTAGCTTTCTATAAGTAGAAGAATTTTTAAAATAGGCTCAGTAGATCCAGAGATTACCCCCTAAAACCTCACAAACTCACAACGTCACAAACTAATATTATAAAGAGGTAAAGTTTGTAGTTGTTTTTCTCTTTATAATATTAGTATAGATACCTGAATCGTCCAAGAGAGTTGAGATAGTTGTGTTACCTAACATCCACACCCCCGATAGGTGTTTACGATGTCCTTGGTCTTCATGACCACAATGTATGACTATTAAATAAACAGATCGTTAGATGCGCACTACATAAAGCCATGTCTCTTAATCTACTACGTCGTAATACGTTACTTCTTGGATAGAACATAAGGCACATAATCCCAGAAGACGCAAATGAGGTGAAGCCATTTTAACCGAATCAACCTTTCAAACAAATAGTTTTAGCACGTCACTGCATGTTATTCACGTGCGGTTATTCGTTGGAGAATAGAAAGCCTACTATTATGATTTCAAGAATGAACAATAATTTGAACTCTCTGTTTCCCGTTAGTATAATGTTGATGTTACAGAATACTTATTAGACTTAGGGAACGCTTAGTGGCGATATTTCAATAAAAAGGTTCAAAAATCGAAAATCAAGTTTGAATCAACGCTTGAGCGTCGCCCTTCTGATACATCATGGTCCACATATCTATTGATACCTACATCTGTAATCCAAACTGCGCTGTAGGTATGTTTGTTCTATGCTCGTCATTGTTTCTCCAGACAGCCTTGTCGTCATCTTGACCCGACTGTTCTAGATATTAAAATTCAAAATAGATTTTCTCGTAAACTTTAGCCCATTTGTCGCTCTCCTGGTCATTGCTAATCGATACTGTGACGCATTATCTAGGCAACAAAGGTAATAGTACAACGCTAATAGTACATAAATACACCATCGATCAACATGAACTGCCGATACAGTTATCGGGGATAGGTAGATTATTTTTTGTCTGCAGAAACTACTAGAATGTCATTATATGAAATAGGTTTTGGTATGATGCGTGAGAATTTGTATTTTCTAGGTACCTATCCTTATTTTTCTTAGACTTGATATAAAGTAATTGATAAACAGGGTAGCAATTAACGTATCCTACATAAAGATCGTCCAAACTTCGTGTAAAAAGAAAAACTTCAATTGATTAGCCACGGCGACGGCTTACGTGAGTAGAATAGCGTCGCACTGGTGCAGACTGGCCTTGAAACCGCCGGTAAACAAATGTCACGTGTCTACGGTTTTTAAAAACTTGCGCTTGCGATCCATTGGATGGATCATATTTACCTAACGCGACATTGATATAGATTGCTTATCGGTACATGTACCAAGTATACTGATAAAAATGAAAAGAAATTACGATCACGCACTGATTATTTCAATAAATCAAATATTTAAAACTAGTATCCTATCCTATCTATGCATATAATTAGTTAATTTATTCGTGATAATGGCCTAAGTAACTTTGTCAATAATATGGAAACTCAACAAGACACAAATCAAATGTTACGTAGAAATTATATCCATGAGTAGAATAATAAGAAATAGAAATTATATATATTGTATATAGTTTAGAAAACCCATATAATAGTTTGAAAAAAAAAACATCTTTATTATTACTCAAGCCGAACGGCATCTGTTCGAAACGTCTACCTTTATTCCAAAGGATCCTAATCCTTTTTGGGAAGTTTCCTAGCCGAATTAAAAAAGGTCTTTAATAATAGGTTGTGAGTCGCACGTGGCAAGGCAAGGCAGCTGCCGTGACAGATGTTTGTGACGGAACTCCCCCGTCACTACCTGCCTCACCTGACTAACTACCCAACCACTGTCGACTCGAACATAATTCGAGAACAAACTAGATTGTTGTGTTGATGGACGTTTAACGGTCTCAGATAAAGGTAACAAAGCTGTTGGTAAACAACAGTAACGGTTTATCAGCCTCTGGCAATATATAAGGAAACGTCCAATTGATCCTACGACTTAATAGTAAAATTCTAAAAATACCTAATACTGAATCAAACAACAGTGTGTTTCTATGTATAGTATAATATGATATGCTATGCTAAGGCATTTAAAAAATATCTGTCTATTTGAAAAAATATTTCATCATATTTATTATGGTAACCTTGCCCTATTAAGTACATAAATAGTAGGTTAGCTAGCACCAAGCAATTGATTACTTAAAGCACATTATCAGACATTTCAGACATTGATTTAATTTAGAACGAAATTTAAATCAGTTTAAAGGTCGCCCAATCTCTGCCAGCGATAAGCGGATATTACAGAACATACGCGTAAATGTCTGATTCCCGGAACTCTACGCTATTCAGAATGGATCGGATTGAAATTCCTCGTATCGGGTTCGATCTGAATTGAAGCTTCATACCGAAGTTCTGGCATTAGCGAATGGTGACAAAGCCGTAAATATTTGGCAATGCGTTCTGGCAAATTTGGCGATCACCCAATAGAGCAACCGTTCGATATGGTTTAAATAAACATTATGCGAAGAAAGCTCAGACATTTGTTATAATATAGTCTGAGCATGCAGATTGGTTAGGCAAGGCAAGTGCGAAATTCACCAATGGCGTGTCGGTTCACTTTGCCTGCTTGTTGAATTTGTTTTGGCGTAGTTTCTTGGCGACCACCCGGGTTTATTACCAACATCTAATGCAGTTTCATTGTTCCTTAGAGAGGGGTCGTTTTGCCATTCTGGGCTATCATTCCCCACCAAAGGATTCGTTGATAGCTATAGCTAGTATATCAGACGGATTGTTCGTGAAATCTATCGAAGTGGAAACCATATCATATTAAATTACTCTTTTAGTGTTTGTTTTGTCGGTTGATGGTTCGGAAGGGTAGTTCGCCCTTCGGTTCAGAATCAATTGGCAACGGATGCCAGAGTGCTGGCTCTAGCCCAATTTGTTCTCGGCTTGGTTCTGCTCGGCCACAGATCGGCTCGACGATAGCTACTTTATGATGAAGTACAAACTCTGCGGAAATTCTTGTGGGTTCAACGATAATTTCTACTAAGAAAATAGCTCTATGTGAGCCTTACTAATCTCGAATTTACCTAAATAATATATCTAGTACACAATCGCTATTTTCTGACATTTATTTGTTGCAGCAAAGGATACATAGGTACATCATAACATCATAACTATGCTACTTATAATTCATACATCCAATAACAGATGATTATGAAACATTCGTCTGTTTCAAAATAAAATTACGTTTTCATTGATCATCATTACCAATTTGTCGATGGCAGTTGTAACGCGAGCAGTCGAAGCCGAAAGCGTAATGTTTCACAAGAATCACAAACTGCTTACATAAGCCATAAAACAGCTTGCGTAAACCACTTAAGAGCAGAACTCCATCATAAGTTAGCTTTAAGTTCACGTATACGACGGACCGTGCGAAATGGCGATTAGATTAATACACTCGTGAACTCGATAGACCAAACAATTAAACCAATATTTTATTAACTCAAGCAAACGTGCAAATAATAATGAATCTTCAACGCTTTGAGATAAAACACATAAAAGAATGACGGAATATATTAAACCAACATAAGCTTACAACGGAACAATAAATGGGGGACTAACAAAGCAATTCGTGACGACCCACATACACGAACTAGAAAGGAACTACGAAAAACTCTCTCAACGTTGGGTGAATAACGCGCCGTGACAATTGGGCTAATTTGATCAATAATGAGAAAATGTTACAATAAAAAAATAGGGTTTACTGTAAATTAAACCCCAATTTACATTTGTAAATGGGATAAAGTTTATAACCAGATTGCCTGCCCACTTGGGATTCAACTACCCCATTAAAGGAAAGTGTGAATGGATACAGTTTCCAATACCATTTATCTGTGTAATTGATAGGCAGGTATCGATCTTGGGAGATCGCGAAGATTTGCAATAGAGCTATATCGTATAGGAGGGACGCCGGAGGGCTAGAGAAAGCATGCCTTTCACTCGACCTGCCTGCCACGCTTTGCGTGGCACTAATTTAAACAATAATACGCAATCATTTCTATTGTTTGATCTCGTTCTTTTTAGATCGAATAGTTTGGGGGGAGGTATGTACCATAAAGTTGTGACCGTAAAAAGCAATTTTGAGTTTACAGTTACGTACTTTGTATTCTAATCGTAATTGCATCATCTAATCGGTTAATATCACAAAACGCTATTTTTACCATAATAATGTTATCGATTATGCTATTGCAATATGGCCAATGGAACGACATTGTGTTAAAAATAAAAATGTACAAACTGAATCGATCTATAATAATGCTAAGTAAGTACTGACATCAAAATACATAAAATTAAATTTTGACGACAGGTTCACGCTCTAAAATTGAAACTGAAATGTTACATGTTAATATGTAGACATGTATACAGTTTTTAGGAAAATATATTCCAAATATCGTCAAAGATGTGCTTGAATAGACCTTAAACCAAAGTAGAATTTCAATATTCGGGTGACACTAATTCTATTGATTTGCAATTGAGTTTTCATAAACCTTACAGCTGTAATCTCAAAGTGAGTTGCGATCCATGCAAACCTTAAAGCAGAAAGAAGGGGCTCCTCTAAAAGTGGTTCTATTAAATCAAGTATTTAACTGAACAAGCTGCGGGTTTCGCTATTAAAACTAGCTAAGTAGAAGATTAACTTGAGAGTTGAGAATGGCTATGTGAGGTAGTTTAAGGACCGCAAAGGTGGAAGTTTGAGTGCAGCCTGCAGTAGACCGCAACTGCGCTACAAAGGATCAGGTAATGAATAAGGTAATATGAATGTTGGAGTTCTTGAACTGTATGATCTTTTCAAGGGATATTGAACAAGATTTGAGTATTTATGAGTCTCTCCTTAAATTTTATTTCGCAATTGCATGCGCCATGATCACGAAGTATCACACCATAACACCCAACAACTCAAACAGACACAAATGCATAGACTTTCAGAAGTGCGGACTTGTGAAAGCACAATTTGTTTGAATGGTTGACAATCTTGTAAAGGTTAAAATGGCTTCAACTAGGTTGCATCTTTTGCGATTACATTCTTAGATTGATTGGTAGATCATGGTGAATTAGCGAACGATGTTGACAGTGTTCACAACCATGAAAGTTTAATATCTTAAGTAATAATAACACTTCATAACTCTAATTTTACGTCTCTTTTTTATTTTTTAAATTTGTGTCTATTATGATTTTAGTATTGTATTTTTCTTTTTCTGTGTATGTGTTATTTTAGTGAATAAATAAATGTCTACGTTTAAGTTACATTCTTATCATTCGAACTCAATTAAGGCGAATATTTTATACACATCTGCGAACTAATCTAATGTACAAGAGGATGCTTCTAATGAGGGAAGATAAACAAGTGGAAGGTAGTGAGTAACTACTAAGAGAAATTAGTGAATATTAAAATGAAAATCAAGAAATCCTTTCGTGTAATTTGATGCATTAACTAAAAGGCATTATAGCTGAGCCAAGTAAATAGATATATTCATTGTTATCGTGGGATCGAAAGTGGTTATGTACATGGCTAGGTATAAGTTACTGAAACAAGCCGGTAATTGGCGAATACATTTTTATTTTGCAAGCGTTCAAGCGTTTCAGTTACATCAAACAATAGTTTGTGATTTCGTAGGTGAATGTTTGAGATGTAATGGCTTCGGATCCAAAGCCTAGCCCCAAGATTATTTAGGTAATAATTTTAATAACAATACGGTACAATGTAATTTAATTACAATATAATTTATGTAATTTTAGTTAGAAAAATAACTGTTGAGCGACTATTATTGTACGTACTCCCGAATTTCTAGAACGATTCTACACCAGATGTTCAAAAACCTCTGCCGAAGACGACTTACTTAACTAGAGGTTTAAAAAAGTAGGAAAGGGAATACAAATCGCGATTGCTAATTTGGTTGCGTAGATAAATCATATACGTCATTGTTATTAGATCCAATATTGTACTCCAAATCGCCCCTTTATGCCACCATAATAGCTTGTTTGCTGCCTTTTGTCTATCTGGGGCATAACCACGATGGCATTAATTGATAGCATTGACATGCCGGGCTTGAGTGGCGGAGATTCCAGGCTCCCGGTAGTTCGCCCCAATTTCAGGTGAACCAGCTAGGTGACCCTGTTTATCCGTGGTTAGCTTGCGCATTGTTTAGCAAATTCTAGTTTGAACAAGATGAAAACCGATTTTTAATGACGTTTGTTATATTGTCAATTTGCTATGTTTCTAGATATCAAAGAACTGCAGTGTTTGTTCAACAGGCAAACCATAAGGTTTACCAAAGGACCACGTCTAGTAAATTTGTTTTTTTTATGAAAACATAAAATGTTTGAACCGTATCTGTCTGCTGACTATATTCATATTTAATAAGAGGCTGTTGACATTTAGTTAAAAAGGTAAGGAGACACCGCTAGCTGACTTTTTAAGTTCGTAGGCAATCGCTTATTTGGGGATTTGCGATAATGCGACGGAAGCCGGCCGGCGAATTGGTTACCCCGACTTCGTATGTAGATTCAATAGCTTATTCGGCCTCGTCAACGTACGGAACTCGTTTTTGCACAATACCTACTACAATGCCTACAATTTCTTTGCGCCGATAAACGGCATTCGCCGGACACCACACCGGCATTACGTGCGACACTTGTGACATTTACATGAATTGGAAGTTCAGACGTTCACGATCCACACTTGTTAAGTTTCAATACATCCATAAGTTTGGCACAACACGACTCAAGCATTAAGCTATCTCCAAATCCAGGTTAGATCGCGAACGGAAGTACTGCGCGGATAGTGCGTCGTGTTTACAGTTGGCGCGGCGTTTTGTAGGAGCGTGCGAAGCGTCCGCTCTGTTCTGCGGTTGACAAGCGACTAGCTAGCGGCGTCGGCCGGCGCGGCGCGGCGCGGCGGTCGAGGAAAGAAAGCTGTGTCGCGGTAGTGGGGAGCGGGCCGCGGGGCGTCGCGGGGCGTGGGGCGGCACACCTGCGAGCGGAGGAGCGCCTCTCGCCTCCAGCGAGCGACTGCGAAGCTTCCCGCTACTACGCAATAAACGCTCGATAAACTTTCTCATTAGGCGCGCCTAAGCGTGTGAGTGTGACCGTAAGCTCGTTTTGCTGCACGTCATATGCGATGCGATGCAATACATGACATTCATGAAGGCAATCATCAGCTTACATTAATCTGGGCTTCCGTCTCGTGCGCAGTTGCGCTTGTAGTACCTATGCGTCTACGCAGTCATAGAATTCTAACTTGTAAACATAATGGTGCATTGGTTGTTGAATTATGCAGGATGCTAGATAGATTATTGAATAGGCTTTCGCATAAGTAGAGAGATAACAGAGGCCCTACATTGTTGTTTATTGTTCTGTCACAGTCAAGTGATATGTGACAGTGATATATGACCTATGATTTTCTCTTATTCTATAATTTTCTTCAGTTTTACATAAATGAATAACTATCCCGTGACTCAGTACGATTAAATAATGATGATATTCATAACATAAACTTACGCATACACTTTAACATATACTTTGGCAATAAATCCTAACACGCTAAGAAAACTATTAAAATGCGCACCCGGTTCGAAGAACCATAAGTTTTTGACAAATCAGCAGTTTTCATTTTGCGTCGGTGAAGCTGACAATGCGAAATAGCAATTCTGAAAAGTCATAAGCCACGTAGGTTTCCTACGTCGTATGCGACCTTTAAGAACCGCTAACACCTACTCATCTTTCCTCCCACTTCCCTGCTAAGGCTTTTTCAAGTTTCAACCCTCAGCGACCTTTGTGGTGGGTGTCAAACTATTTCAGTAAGTAAACACCTGATTCGATTCCTTCTAATTGCATTACTAATAGGGAATAGATAGATAAACAGTTTATTCGGAACTTAAATCGAATGGGGGTTGAGAGTTGACGTTAGTTAGGTTATAATTATTTACGGCCTCAGCAATAAACTTGTCGTATTAATACTTACGTTAATTTGTTAAAATGTACGTTGTGGTTTAACAGGTGGATACATTTACAGTCGTGCTGCCGTGGGGTGCCGGCACTAGAAAGTTGCCCCTACTGCCATGCCCGTGGATGCAGTAAGAGCCTGCCAAGGGAAACCTCCGGAAGATGGGCAGCAGCGTCTCTCCGTGTATCAACATCCCGTACTGCGCTCGCCAATCCGCTGCCAGGCGTGGTGAGTATGGCAACTACCCCTTGTGGAGATCCATGAGGGAGGTCTGTGTTCAGTAGTAGATATTTTACGGCTGCAATGATGAAATAGTGAACATGATACTTTAGAATCTTTTAGAATATAACGGTAATTAAAAAACAATTTATATATAAAAATCAGATTTATCTATTATTAAACGCATATTATCTTACTTTTTCCTGAAATACATAAGTAGGTACAATTTTTTTCCTAAATAAAATACCAATAAATAAAAATTATGGTTTCATTAAACTTATTCGCATTGTTCCCATTTTAGAAAATAAAGTGCGTTGAAATCTTTTTAATTCGTTTTTTGAATACAAGTAATAATAAGATCGGATGTTCGGAATTCCGTGAAACGTTACAAAGTATATATTTATTGGAGAACCAACAGTTTATAGCACAAGAACAAAGGAAACAGTTACAAAAGTTAAGCTAATTTAAGATTCTCCCAAATAAAATAAAATAAAAAAACAAATTAAGGTTGTGAGCAAATCGACTGTCATTTTCTCATCATCTCAGCCGTAAGAAATCCACTGCTGGACATAGGCCTCCCTCATGGATCTTCGTACTGATCATGAGGGGTTGTTGCCATATTCACCACGCTCGGCAGGCATGTTGGCGAGCGCAGTATGGGATGTTGAAACACGGAAAGACGCTTCTGCCCATCATAATCTTCCAGACTTATCCCTTGGCAGATTCTTGCTGCATCCACGGGTAAGAGAGGAGGGGCAACATTCTACTGCCTGCACCCTGCAGCAGTAACGACAGTAATCGACAGAAACGTAAGAGTAAAAAAAAAACTACGCGTCAAATGTATTGCATCATAATATGCCTGGAACTGTATGTAGTACCTATGCGTTCCAGTACATTCTAGAAGCGACGATAATCAGGGCACAGATAACACAATAGTAACAGGTTTGTTCTTTTGTAAGCCGTAAAGGCGTAAACTAGAAGTCGGGAACGAGATTTTGTGATTAACGGAAAAGTGTGCAGGCTTTTATAATAATGAATAACAATCGTGATATCCCTGGAAGGACTTGAGGGATATCTTCGCCCAGCAGTGGGACAGAATAGGTTAAACAAAACATTTCCACCATTTACTTTATTCATGACATTTTTATTGTTATGTTTATGGTTTTCAGTAAATAATGGTTTTAATAAACTTACTTACACGCATAAGTTGTTACTATGTATTATACATGTCCCTATGCTATTCCTACTATTTATGAGGTAACTATATAATGTCCACATTTCAATTATTTATTATATTTTTGTTTAAATACTATGTTTACTATTAGCCTTATTATAAGTTAGCATGTCAATCATTTTCTACTACCAAGGAGGTTGCCACGTAACAAATACTTTTAGCATAATGAATAATGACCTACCCTATGTACAAATTAGTGTAATGTGTGTGAACTATAATGTTTTAATGCTTTGTTTTCAGCAAGTTCTAGAGTGATCTGACCGTTTCTAGAACCCTGCAGTTGAACTTGTTTAAGAAAAACAAGCGTGCTGTTAATAATGACGAGCTCTGTGGCGCAGCGGGCGAAGGTCCGCCTGCGACGCAAGGGGTTGCGGGTTCGATTCCCGCCTCGGGACAAATGTCTGTACGATCTGCAGACATTTGTTCAGGGTGTTCTGGGTGTTTTTCTATATATAATAACAATATCTATCTATGTAGTATAATGTATTAAGTATATCAGTCATCTAGTACCCATAACACAAGCTCTGCTTAGCTTGGGGCTAGATGATGCTGTGTGATTTGTCCAGCATTATTTATTATTATTTATTATTAATGTTGAACTACTGACAAAGCCCCTGTACAGATGCTAAATGAATTTATCTACAATGTGTTTCTGTTTGACGTAACTAAGTGTTTTTAGCATTCTAGGGTTAAATAAATAAATGAATGAATGAATAAATAAATAATTATGGACATCTTTGTATAAAATTGTCCCATTGTTGGGCAAAGGCCTCCCATTCCCGCCCCTCTTAACGATTTTCCATAATAGAGTAGAAAAGGAAAATTCTTCAAACTCTACCTATCAAATAGAGTTACTGTTAGCCTGAATCGTCCTATAGCTGTGCAAAGAGCTCCTCTTATACCACTACTAATTTGCTACCAATTTGCCCTTGACCTTAACTGCGTCCAAGATTAAAGTAGAATAGGAAAATTCCTAGTATTTTATAACAACGTGATACAGTAAGTTTTACAGTCATCGTATATTACAGGCACATCGTTACGTATTCCCAGCACCAATTTGCCCTTGACCTTAGCTGCGTCCAAGATTAAAGTAGAATAGGAAAATTCCTAGTATTTTATTACAACGTGATACAGTAAGTTTTACAGTCATCGTATATATTACAGGCACATCGTTACGTATTTCCAGCACCAATTTGCCCTTGACCTTAGCTGCGTCCAAGATTAAAGTAGAATAGGAAAATTCCTAGTATTTTATTACAACGTGATACAGTGAGTTTTACAGTCATCGTATATATTACACGCACATCGTTACGTATTCCCAGCACCAATTTGCCCTTGACCTTAGCTGCGTCCAAGATTAAAGTAGAATAGGAAAATTCCTAGTATTTTATAACAACGTGATACAGTAAGTTTTACAGTCATCGTATACAGGCACATCGTTACGTGATGCCACGTGGAGTGCACACGTGTCCGTGAACAACCAACTATGTACCCGACGGAGGGTTTCGTACGTAGCTGGTAGTTTATGTGTTAATTTTTGTGTTAGTATTAAGTTAAATACAATAAAGAGTTATATATCTAACTATCTATGTGGTGCAGGTACTAAGTCCATGCTATTTCACATTTATACTATACTGATATTATTAGACTAAAGTGAAGAGTTTGTTTTGAAAAACTATTCAAGTATATAGACAGGTAGCCCATTTAAAGAGTTGAAATTGAAATTGAAAAACATTTATTTGGTACACAAATACAGCGTGGACAGATTAAACGAACATAGTCCCTTTGACGACTGTTACTACGCGAAATTACATACAGTACGCATAGAAAAAAGCAGGTATTTGATTTAATATTTAATTTAATTTATATTTTTTACATTCCAGTGATTCCGTCCTCACCCGGCGCCTTGTCGTTCTTAAGCTGTTTCAAGGCCATCCTGATCTCGTACAGGCTGATGTCCGGGATATCCTCGGTATAATGTCGGGTCAGTTTAGCTCTTGGGTCGTTGGCCGCACTGCAAACAGGTTTAGTGACCGAATCGTAGAGCCGTCCATAGAACCTTTCGACTTCCCTTAACACTTCTGCTTTACTTGACGTTATGCTGCCATCTTCCCTCTTCAGCTTCGTCATCTGGCTCTGCCCAATAGAACTATCTCTCGCGAACACTTTGGAGCCTTTATTCCGCTCTATCGTATCTTTAATACTGGCTGTATTAAAGGTACGAATATCGTGCCGCAAGGATTTCCAAATTTGTCTATTGAGCTGCCTGTGTGACTGAGCATCATCGGGAGACTGCAGTCGCAAAGAACGTCGTTCAGCCATGAGGTTTAGGGTGTCATCAGAAAGTTTCTGAGGTCTATTAGTACGGGGGGTCTTAAAAAACTGGGACCCCACCGTATGGACGGTTTCTACGAACCTGTTATTGATCTCGTCCACCGATGCATCTACTCGTAGACAGTCAAAGCGATTTGCGAGTTCGAGTTGAAAGCTCTCGAGGTTTTGGATATGTGCGCGAGTGGGTCGGAGCGTAGATTTCATCAAACGGGACCTTTCAAGTTTAACGTTCATATTCAATGTGCCCCTTACAATTCGGTGATCACTGCCGGTTTTCACCCTGTGAATCACAGAGACATCATTGAATATTCGTTTCTTGTTGGTCAGGATGAAATCAATCTCATTTCTCGTAGAACCATTGGGACTTATCCAGGTCCATTTCCTGTGAGGCGGCTTCTGGAAGAAAGAATTCATCATAAAGAGTCCTTCTTTCTCCAGAAAATCGGCCAGCCTCTGTCCCCTGGGGTTCCGTTGCCCATACCCAAATTGCCCCACTCTCAACTCATCATCGCTTCTCATGCCTAGCTTTGCATTGAAGTCCCCCATTACAACAGTGAAGTGAGTGTTGTTCGTATGTATGGCTCTACTGATGTCCTCATACATAGACTCTACTTCTTCATCTGGGTGTGACGAGGTCGGCGCATATACCTGAACGACCTTCAGCAAATATCGCTTAGATATTCTGAGTGTTAGGTACGCGACTACCCTATACTGCGCTCGCCAACCCGCCTGCCAAGCGTGGTGAGTATGGCATCAACCCCCTCATGACAATACAACAAAAAACCAGGCCCCGAGTCCCCGGCGGCCCCGCTTATCCTGGCTACGGTAGCAGTCACGGTAACGGCGGGGCTAGGGGTGCTAAGAATCCCCGGGAGACGATCGGCTACCAACCCCTACGACGACCACTGGCCCTGGTAACACACAACATCCGCACTTTGAGGACAGACGATAAGATTGTTGAGCTGGAAGAAGAAATTAGTAGATTACACTGGGACATTTTGGGGCTATCAGAAGTCCGTAGAGAGGGCGAGGACACGATATCCCTTAAGTCCGGTAACCTACTATACTACCGGGAGGGCGACCAACAGTCCCAAGGTGGTGTCGGGTTTCTCGTTCACAAGTCACTCATTAACAACATTGTCACCATCGACAGTGTGTCGAGCAGGGTCGCGTACCTATCGGCCGGGTTCCGAAAAGGCTACAGTACCATAGACCACATACATACGCTGCGGCAAGTCATACAGAAGACCGAAGAGTATAACTTGCCGCTATGTCTTGCGTTTGTGGACTATGAGAAAGCCTTCGATTCGATCGAAACATGGGCGGTGCTTGAGTCTCTCCAACGATGCCGAATTGACTATCGGTACATCGAAGTGTTGAAGTGTTTGTATACAAACGCCACTATGTCAGTCCGAGTACAAGAACAGAGCTCGAAGGCGATTCCCTTAAAAAGAGGCGTAAGACAGGGAGACGTAATCTCTCCGAAACTGTTTACGACCGCTTTGGAAGATGCCTTCAAGCTCCTGGAATGGAAAGGGCTGGGCATCAATATTAACGGCGAATACATCACTCACCTTCGATTTGCCGACGATATTGTGGTCATGGCAAAGTCGATGGAAGAGCTCAGCACGATGCTCGAAGGCCTCAATCGAGTCTCCCAGCGGGTAGGCCTTAAAATGAACATGGACAAGACGAAAATCATGTCAAATGTCCATGTCGTGCCTGCCCCAGTTATGGTTGAGAACTCGGCTCTTGAAGTTGTCGACGCGTACGTATACCTAGGACAAACAGTCCAATTAGGTAGGTCCAACTTCGAGAAAGAGGTCAATCGTCGAATCCAACTCGGATGGGCAGCGTTTGGGAAACTTCGCAACGTCTTTTCGTCCAACATACCTCAGTGCCTTAAGACGAAAGTCTACAACCAGTGTGTGTTACCAGTGATGACATATGGAACCGAGACGTGGTCCTTCACTATTGGCCTTATGAACAAGCTCAGAGTCGCTCAACGAGCTATGGAGAGGGCTATGCTCGGGGTTTCACTACGGGATCGAATCAGAAATGAGGAGATACGTAGGAGAACTCGGGTCACCGACATAGCCAAACGGATTAGCACGTTGAAGTGGCAATGGGCAGGCCATATAGCGCGCAGAACTGACGGCCGATGGGGCAGCAAAGTTCTCGAATGGAGGCCACGGATCGGCAAGCGCAGCGTAGGACGTCCACCTACAAGATGGGCAGACGACTTGGTGAGAACTGCTGGTCGGCGGTGGATGCAGACGGCTTCCAACCGCAGTACTTGGAGATCAATGAGGGAGGCCTTTGTCCAGCAGTGGACGTCCTACGGCTGAAATGATGATGATGATATTTTTTACAACCTGTAACGTAAATAAGGGAAGAGAACGGCAACGATTTCCCATTAATTACATTCAGCATCGGACGGGAATTCGATAGACAACATTGTAAAGTTTACTGGACAATTCATTCAGACTTACTTTGATCACATTTTAAAATCTAACTAGATACGCGGCCTACTATTTACAGTAGATAGTAATCATAGATAAAACCACTGTAACTGTATGTTTGTCCTGATATTTAAATTGATAATTCATAAACAGAAGTTTTTTCTTATATTTCTCCTATTCCGGATCTAATAAATTGAGCTAATATACCGTTTTTTGAGCCATGCCTAACATTTAACTTTTTCACCCACAAGATCCCAATCTTCTACGGTATTTTAATAAAAGCCGTGGGGTGCCGGCAGTAGAATGTTACCCCTCCTCTCCTACCCGTGGATGCAGTAAAAGCCTGCTAAGGAACACCTCCGGAAGATGGGCAGCAGCGTCTTTCCGTATATCAACATCCCGTACTGCGCTCACCAACCCGCCTGCCAAGCGTGGTGAGTATGGTAACTACCCCTCATGGAGATCCATGAGGGAGGCCTTAGTTCAGTAGTGGACGTTTTACGGCTGAAATGATGATTTTAATACAGTCTTTAATACAATGAGTTGAAAGGTAAATAAAGTAAATAAGCGCCTCTAAAGGTGTAAAACGCTTCGTTACAAATGCAGTTCAAGCCCGAGTGCTGTATGCAAACTAATACAAATTTCAAGTTCGCAGAGACCGGGCTATCTGGGTCAATATGCGCTGGATCTTGGACTGCACTGGACAATTACTCATTCTCTCTGTCCATTGCGTTTTAGTATTCATTTAACATTTTTTATTAATTCATGTAACGAGATTGTAACAGGGTATTTCATTAGGATGTGTCAATGAGGAGAATTCCTGAAGAGGCGGTATGAAATTCTCAGTAATCCATCAGAATTGTACACTCTTGATTTATATGTATCATTAATTAAGATATTTTTTATTAGATAGGTACGAGTAACATTAACTTTATTCGTCTACAAAATCCATAGATCTTTTATTCATCCACAAAATCCTTAGATCTTTTATAATGTCTCTAGTAATACAAATTTGTACTAACCGACAATCAAAAGCTGGCTATAACATAAAGCTTATATCATACCCGGATTCTGAGTCTCCCGGGGAACTTTTTAGTTTAAGGGCTTCCTAAGTTTCGTTGATATTAATTCAAAAAAGAACTACGACACTTGTTCATTAAAATACGATGACAACCCTAATTCTCGACTTATAAAACCTGAATGATTTGCCAACATAGACATAAGATTAAGTGTTAGAGACGAGATTCGTACATGCCAGTGAACTAAAACTAAACTGAAAAGTGAACTAAAGGCCAATAACGAAGTGTATTGGATATGCGTATAAATGAAAGCGCTTTTGGTAGAAATCTATTAAGCAGAGTTTATACGAAGCCAGTAATGCAGGCGTCAGTAAAAATAGACGGGCGCTCTATGAGAAACGATTTCGCTTGACCAATTTTTTCGTCGACTTACATTTCTTAATGCTTAGTTTACACGAGGCCATCGCTGGCTGCCAGTCTCACTGACAGCCAGCGCTGGCTTGGCTTGAAAAAGAATGTAAGTCGACGAAAAAATCGGTCAAGCGAAATCGTTTCTCATGAGCGGGTCCTACATAGTCCAGGTGTATGAATGCCTTCTACAAAAAAATGTAAAGCTTGCAAATATATTAAATAAAATTATTTGTATTGACGTGATATTTAGCATGACTTTTGGAATTTCCCGATATATCGACGCAGTGGCACACGCTATGATCACGGATAAACTGTAGTTACTAGAGATTTCAGTCATTGGCAATCGAAACTGTCTACCTTTCTACATTTCTGACTGCGGACGATGCACGGTAATTACCGCAATATCAAAAAAATCACTGAAAACATAAATATCCCTTATAGTGTTCATAATCATGATAGTTTCAAAAGGAACATTGTAAACATTGTGTCGTTCAAAACAAAAAAAAATCGGCCAAGTGCGGGTCGGACTCGCGCACGAAGGGTTCCGTACCATTATTTTAATTGATTTATTGATTTTTAAAGTGAATATACATTATACAACTAAATATTCATTAAACATTTCAAACGTCTACCAGTTGCCTTTATTAATATCGACCAAAAAACGGCAAAAAATCATGTTTGTTGTATGGAAGCCCCCCTTAAATACTAATTTTATTCAGTTTTTAGTATTTGTTGTAATAGCGGCAACAGAAATGAACTGTGCATTTTCAACCGTCTAGCTATCACGGTTCATGAGATACAGCCTGGTGACAGACAGACAGACAGCCAGACAGACAGACGGACAGCGGAGTCTTAGTATTAGGGTCCCGTTTTTACCCATTGGGTACGAAACCCTAAAAACAAATCTGGAATTAGCAGACACACATAAAAAACATTTCGTCTGTCTGCGAAGGATTTTCAGAAAAAAATGGTTTGGCAAATCATTACGCTGTCAGCTGTGTTTAAAGCCGTGGGGTGCCGGCAGTAGCATGTTACCCCTCATCTAAAGCCCATGGATGCAGTAAGAGCCTGCTAAGGGATATCTCCGGAAGATGGGCAGCAGCGTTTTTCCGTGTATCAACGTCTCATACCGCGCTCTACCCCTCATGGAGACCCAAGAGGGAGGCCTGTGTTCAGTAATGGACGTTTTACGGCTGAAATGATAGACAGATAGATAGATAGATACCACTATATTGATCACCACATGTAACAAAAAAATATACCGAGGTATAAAAACAAACAGAAATATAATCAAACAATTTTGATGAATCAAATGATGATGACGATTGCGCTGTCTAGTGTTTGCCGATAAGGTACTTGTCTCTCTATCTACCTAATACAACCTTTTTGTGACCTATGTATTTGGTATTCAAATAAAAAGCCCCAACAATCATGCCATAAGGGCTCTAATCAGCCGGATTTGGGTGTCTTACACATCTCATTACATTAATTGCTCGTGTCTCGAGAGATGTCGGTCTCCAAACGCAGCGTTTATTTTTTCGTGCTGCAAATTCATTTGCTGATGTTGAATGTTTAATTGGATACCAAACTGCTGCGTCGACTGTTCTATTGTGAAGTGTAATTTGGTTAAATGTTATTTTATGTTTTTTTAGTTTTTAAGTAGGTACTATTATAGCACACCAGCCACACTCTAGACTACAGGTTTGGACAAAGATATAAAATAACTAGTTTATGGTATGGTATCCAATTCGAAGCACCGAAGTTAGTTGTTTTGGGTAATTCAGCGCGTGTTTATTGGCTGGAGACATACATTTCCATCTTAAGATTTCGAAAAATTCCATTCAATTTTTATCTTCAATTTTTCTAGATATGTTCATAGATTACTATTACACATAAAAGCTCACATTTTGGTCACTACGGAAGACCTGGCTGAGTAGTTTTTAGAACCTAAATATAATGTGACAAAATTTGTTTACTTATTTTTAAAATGTTTGTTTGTTTATGAAACGATTTATGGGCATATTACGTTCAATAGAATTGTCAATTTAAAATCGTTCTTAAAAAGCATTAGCACAAATTACCGTCTGCGTCCTTAACACAACAACTAAAAAAGTAATTCTACGCACATTTGATTCAGTAACATTTTCCTTTCCCATTACAGAAACACAAGCAAAACCCAAAGTGAAGTCGCGCGAAACGCACCTCTTTTTGTTACTAAAGAAAAGAAAAAAATACACAAAAGTTCCAACCAGCTGCGCAGGAACATCCTGTCGACGTCACTACACCTTTTGCATCCATTGATCACGTCTGTCCTTTTCTATAAGGTTGGCATTCAGTGTGTGGGAATGGGATGACTGCATGTGATGTGGTTCGGTGTAGTCTAGTAACGGCAGTCTTCCGTCGTATTTTGATTAAGCCGTGTAGCGGTTGCTTGTTGATTTTTTTTGGATTTACTTTATAGACAAGTGGTTAAGGAATCGCTAAGGGAAAGTTGTAGCAAGTTCCAGAACATTGCAGAACACCAAACGTTTATGAATGGAGTTAAGTTAATACTTATTGTTTTTACTAGGAAATGCATTCTTTGGTACCTGAGTAGTATGTAGAATAAAATATATGCGGAAAAGCAAGCCTTTTTACATTTATTTTAGATGATAATATACAACGTCAACGACTGTCAACCCATGCTCTACCTAGGGTGCCTGGAAATTGGGACAAGGCTTGACCTATAACATCTTCTCAGTTAAGTCGGCATTAGTCAGAGAAAAATAACAGTTCATCATCTCAGCCGTAGGACTGCTGGGCACTTCCACTGCTGGACATAGGCCTCCCTCATGGATCTCAAAATACTGCCATACTAACTACGCTTGGCAGGTGGATTGGCGAGCGCAGTATGGGATATTGATGCACGGAAAGACGCTGCTGCCCATCTTCTGCACGTATCCCTTGGCTGGCAGACTCTTACTGCATCCACGGGCAAGAAAGTAAGGCAACATTCTACTGCCGGCAGCCCACGGCACTTACAATAAAATTATGACGAGACATTTGTCTACAGTTCTTGAGGCGCCTGAGCCAGGACGATATTTATGACAAAGGCGACTCGTTAATACATCGTCGTTTGACACAATAACTTAAAGCGCGGGTTCGACTCCGGGGTTGTGCATTTTGCAACGGCTAATTGTGGGGAGTTTGGCATTGTAAATTGGATTTATACTATGTCAGCTTTCATACATGGTGTCAGGATTTATGCATGATACTTGCCCGTGGAGGCAGTAAGAATCTGCCAAGGGATAAGATGGGCAGCAGTGTCATTCCGTATATCAAAATATACTGCGCTCGCCAACCCACCTGCCAAGCGTGGCGAGTATGACACCAAGCACCTTATGATTTATTGGTAAATATAGTAGTTGTTACATTGTAATGGGAAGTTTTGTTAGTTAGGTCGTATGTACCTTACTCGTAACACTGTAATATGGTTAGTTAGAAAGGTAGGTATTCAATAAACACGTGACAAATTGTAGGGAGTGGGAGATGGAATCTAAGTCGACGATGATAATGTACCTTTTTGAAACAGCGACCATTGAATGTCGAGGTAAAATAACCGAAGCGGTTATAAAATTAAAACCGTCTATAAGTTGAATGCGAATCCTTATCCATATGTCACACAAAAGTACTTATAAGGAAGCCTTTAGTTTATGTTACACGTGCGTTAAACGTGCACAAAGTTCCTTAAATGAATTTACAATTACGAATCAGAACAAGAAATAATTTATTGTAAACTGACTATACAAAAAAATCTTAGAGCTATGGCGTACAACATTGGTGTGAATTAGAATAAAGATAAAGTTAACAAGACACGCTTTATAACACATCGAAATAAAAAGTAAAATATTATTCATAATATAGAAAAAAAATAAGAAATATTAAGAATTATTTTTAACTTTTCAGTTCGATTTATTGTTAAAAAAAGCTCTCACACAGATAATATGTGAGGATATGTTTTTAACCTGACGATCCTTATCAGGATAATGGAATAAAATTATCAAATTGTTGTATTGTCATCGGTCCTTGATAAGTCTCTAAAGTTTCAATTAAATTTGACTGTTTTAAGTGGGTCAAAAACGAGTTCAACGGAGTCGGTAGCAAACACACAAGTGAACCTGATAAAAGCGTATTAAAGCGATAAAAATATGTTCATTTTGTCACCACAAACAAAGTTGTTACATATTTTTATTTATACATCTTAGCGAAACTATCAGCACAAGATACACAATAGTTATAAGTATAATAACAAGTGGCTATATAATAAATATATAGAAAAATATATAAATTACATATATACTCGTAAATTGAGAAAATATTAATGGTAAACACTAGAACGCATATGTACCACGCGAATGCCGTGATGAATTATGCAACAGCCCTGGTCTTCCGTGGTTGCTCGTATACTAGCGCGGATGCTGTTTGCGGAAGAACATTTAAATAGTACTTATAGCATAACAAATACAAATAAAAATAATTTACACAACTTTAAAACATATCATTTTTAAAGTGGAACCAATAAGAAGTAAAGTCACAGTGGTAAAGTACGCAATTTCATACACTAATGACTAAATGAGACTTAGAACGGCTGCCAGTTTGGTCGGTTAAATTTAGTTGATATTCTAATAAACGTTTTGAATGAATGAACAGATTTATACAGATATAAACAGTAGGTAGTATAACTATTTATTCCTTATTTCAATCATCATTCCAGCCGTAAAAAGTCCACTACTGAACAGGCCTCCCTCATGGATCTCCATGAGGGTTAGTTGCCATACTCACCACGCTTGGCAGGCGGGTTGGCGAGCGCAGTACGGGATGCTGATATACGGAAATACGCTGTTGCCCATCTTCCGGAGGTATACCTTAGCAGGCTCTTACTGCAACCACTGGCATGAGAGTAGGGGTAGCATTCTACTGCAATATTTTATATATGTGTTACCACGGCATTATTTTATATATGTGTAAAAGAATATCTATCTATGTACTAAAATTTATTTATTTTTTTAACACTTTAACACATAACAATTGTGTAAGGAGGACTTAATGCTAAAGCATTCTCTGCCAGTCATCCTGGGAGTGCAGAAATATGGTATATGAAATATGTATAATGTATTAAGTATATCAGTCACCTAGTACCCATAACACAAGCTTTGCTTAGCTTGGCCCTAGATGATGCTTTGTGAATTGTCCAGCATTATTATTATTAATATAATGAAAGTTATTAAAGGGTGGTCAAAAACGTCGACGTACGCTGGCTAAACCAAAAGGGATCCATCATTATAGATTTACTACAGAATTGTAGGTCCTTAGGAGAGGGACTGAAGACAAACAGTCATCCGTCATTGGCATTCGAGCAGGCACGTAAAATAGTTATTTTATTGGCGCCCGCTGGAATGCCACAAAGCTCTATACTTGGCCTCTAATTTAAAAACGCAGTTGGGTTTTGTGTTTTAATTGACAGGGTTTGCTTGTTGGAAGTTCGTTTACGAAAACGTTTTAGAATTTCCACTTAGAAGGTCTTTCCACTCAACCAAAGGTCGCGTGATCACGGAATAACCTGTGTTTAGCACTGTTTCTTTACCTAATATAACCCAAACCTTACGAATATTATCTATACTTATAATATATAAAGCTGAAGAGTTTGTTTGTTTGTTTGCTTGAACGCGCTCATCTCAGGAACGGTCCGATATGAAAAATTCTTTCAGTGTTAGATAGCCCATTTATCGAGGAAGGCTATAGGCTATATAACATCACGCTACGACCTACGGGAGCGGAGCAGTGACCAAAGATGCGGGTGAAACCGCGGGCGACTTCTAGTAAATTATAAGTTTGTTTATTACGCAAGAAGGTCAACAATAAACGGGAGATCGAATGTTCATCAAATCAAGAATTAATAATATATATTTTTTTAAACTCATGCTACTTTAGATGCGTATAAAGTCACACACAAGAGTGAGCAAAGTTAGATACAAAGTTATCATCTGGGTCTAAAACAATTAGGTAACGACTCTTGCTAATATTTTAAAGCCGGAAGTTTGTTTGTATAGATGTATGGATGTTTGTCACCTCTTCACCCTAAAACTAGTCTAGGGATTGAGCTGAAATTTTGCACACATATGTATATACATATGTTGACTAGGATAAACACATGGGCTTCTTTTTATCCGGGTACAACGCATGCGAAGTGACGGGCAGAAGCTAGTATTTAAATAAAACCATTACACAGGATATAAAATTAGTTCTTAGGTTCCAAATGTGTGAAAGAGTTAGCTAGGTAGATAGAAGGAAGGAAGAGCGCTCCACAAAAGTTTCCGACCGCAAACTATTAAATTATAGCTACGAGCTCTTAATTTCCGGTATCCGGAGTCTACCCAAGTCTAACTATTGAATTGTATCTCTTCCTTTGTTAATTTATTTATTAAGAAAAGGATTGCCAATAGTTTACATATCAAAAGTTACACTAAAACATTTGTACGGACACAGTCTGATGTGTAAAACCAATATTGCAAGCAAACACAACATTGGTAGATTAGGATAGTATATGAAATTTTTGAGGTATATAATTAATATAAATTATATAAAGCAATAAAATACAATAATTATGTACCGATTGTTTCCGAATAAATAATAAAACCACGACTCAGGATAAAAATCTCGCGCACGAAGGGTTCCGTGCCATTATTTAATCAAAATCACGTTTGTTGTATGGGAGCCCCCTTAAATATTTATTTTATTCTGTTTTTATTATTATAGCAGCAACAAAAATACATCATCTGTGAAAACTTCAACTCTCTAGTTATCACGGTTCATGAGATACAGCCTGGTGACAGACAGACAGACGGACGGACTGACGGAGAGCGGAGTCTTAGTAATAGTGTCTCGTTTTTACCCTTTGGGTACGGAACCCTAAAAAATTAAGTTTTCAGTTTCAAAATATGTGAAAGAGAGCTAAAAGGATGGAAAACCAATCCATAAGGTCTTTGCGTTAAGATTGTGTAAGTAAGTAAGTTATAGGAGTATTAATAGTGTTGTATGAATGAGCGTAGCCGTAGGTACAATTAGTTGAAACAATAATATATTAGTAGGTACGACTAATTAAGATATACCTACTTAGTGAATAATTTCTCATGTAAGTGAAATTGTTTGTTTTCTTATGAGAAATAAATGTTCTAAAACCTGAACCTAAGTAAAATAAATTTTAAAATTTAAATAATGCTGGACAAATCACACATTATCATCTAGCCCCAAGCTAAGCAGAGCTTGTGTTATGGGTACTAGATGACTGATATACTTAATACATTATACTACATAGATAGATATTTTTATTATTTATAGAAAAACACCCAGAACACCCTGAACAAATATCTGCAGATCGTACAGACATTTGTCCCGAGGCGGGAATCGAACCCGCAACCCCTTGCGTCGCAGGCGGACCTTCGCCCGCTGCGCCACAGAGCTCGTCACAGAACCTGACAAACCAATAGTACATTAGATACAGATAGTTTCTCGAATCTGTCTGTCTGTTCGCGCAAAACTCAAAAACTACTGAGCGGATTTTCATACGCTTATCACGAATAGATAAAGTAATTCAAAAGAAGAATTTTAAGCAAAAATGTATTAAGATTTGGTACATGTTCGCTGAACCGTTAAACATGTCGGAAAATGTATTTTAGACTGGGATATGTTTTGGCGTGCGCCGCCTAAACCATTTAAGTTATGTGCAAGTGATGTCTATTAGATTTTTTCTCTTTGAAAGGTCTAAAAAAATATGCATTTATTGCGAAGTCTTTCAAACAAAGATGGTGTAAATATCTATCCAAATAAGTGTCTACATCTTGAGCAGTTCGTATAGACCATATAGTTTAAATAAATACCTTACGAGTTAAAACTCTCGCGCGACAAAATAATTACAGCGGTGCGGGCGTACGTCTAACTCCTCCTAAACATTTGGACCGACACAATTGAACCCGGTAGATGGCGCTGCTGTCAACATGTCTACATAACAGCGGGCAGGACGACGTCTGCCGGGTCCGCTAGTAAATAATAAAACAAAGATTCAGGATATAAAACAAGTTCCAACTTCAAAATGTGTAAAGGATATTGGAAGGAAGTGCAATCCACAAGGCCCTCGGACCGCAAACTATTAAATTATAGCTCTTAACTTCCGGTATCCGGAGTCTAACTATTGAATTGTATCTCTTCCTTGAAGTATTGAATCTGTGTCTGTTGGTCAAACGGTAGTATAATAATACAATTTTTATTTATTTAGTTCAGATTTGCGTCCCTTGCAACTTTTAAATAGTAAATATATAAAAGTTACAAGGGACGCCTTCATCTCGATTTAAATATTATGTTTTATATTACATCAGAGAGATAGATTTACAAATCTGTAATGTTCATCATTACATCATTACAGCCGTAGGGCTGCTGCTGGCCACGTCCACAGCTGGACATAGGCCTCCCTTAAACATCTGTAATGTTACTTTACTTGTGATAAATCAAGTAATTGATATTGAAACTTGTCGTGTGTTATTTTAAAAAAAATTCGGTGTTGTTTGATTGTTTTAAAAAAATCAACATAATTTGTTATAAGCAATTTTTGATTTAAAGTGTAAACCCACACTAAGGTATCATTATAGAAATGAAAAATGCAATCAAAATTTTTGTCTCCGACGGGACTCGAACCCGTAACGTTCAGACGAACACCTTCAAGGCTTCAACGCAGGCTGCCTTAACCGTTCGGCCACGGAGCAATTAACCGTCGGGTCGAAAATCTTGACTGCCTTTATCGGTTTAGAACCGAGTGGCGACATCTAGCTGAAATTCTTAGAGATATTCTAGCCCACTGTCCGACAACAAGTAGTCAGTAGCAGTGAAGAGATGTCGCTTTAGTTAATTTTATAAGCAATTTTTGATTTAAAGTGTAAACCCACACTAAGGTATCATTATAGAAATGAAAAATGCAATCAAAATTTTTGTCTCCGACGGGACTCGAACCCGTAACGTTCAGACGAACACCTTCAACGCAGGCTGCCTTAACCGTTCGGCCACGGAGCAATTAACCGTCGGGTCGAAAATCTTGACTGCCTTTATCGGTTTCGAACCGAGTGGCGACATCTAGCTGAAATTCTTAGAGATATTCTAGCCCACTGTCCGACAACAAGTAGTCAGTAGCAGTGAAGAGATGTCGCTTTAGTTAATTTTATAAGCAATTTTTGATTTAAAGTGTAAACCCACACTAAGGTATCATTATAGAAATGAAAAATGCAATCAAAATTTTTGTCTCCGACGGGACTCGAACCCGTAACGTTCAGACGAACACCTTCAACGCAGGCTGCCTTAACCGTTCGGCCACGAAGCAATTAACCGTCGGGTCGAAAATCTTGACTGCCTTTATCGGTTTCGAACCAAGTGGCGACATCTAGCTGAAATTCTTAGAGATATTCTAGCCCACTGTCCGACAACAAGTAGTCAGTAGCATAGTCCCGTCGGAGACAAAAATTTTGATTGCATTTTTCATTTCTATAATTTGTTATTATAACAAAATTACCAATTTCTTACATTGTCTACTTTGAAATTACTATATATATATACATATATATATATATATATATATAGTTATATATAGGCCGTATATATATATATATAACTACGGCCTATATATAACTGCACGGCCCTTTTCTTTAGGACTTTGTATAAACTACGTCTGTCGGTTCCGCATAAGATCCTTTAATAATTGTTCATACGATTAGACAAAGCGAGGTGGTACATCTCGCGCTAAATTTTCGCACGGATTTACAAAATACTAGCCGCACGCAGCGGTTTCATCCGCGTAGTTCCCGTTTCCTTGGGATACGTGTATAAAATATAGCCTATATTACTCAGGGATAATATAGCTTTCTAATGGTGAAAGAATTTACAAAATAAGTCCAGTAGTTTTTGAGTTTATTCGTTACAAACATGCAAAATACTACACACAAAATACAGATCTTTACTCTTTATAATATTGTAAGATGAGAGAAATGGAAGAGTAAAGAGAGGCCTTTTCCCAGCAATGGGATCCCACGGGGCGTTTAGATCTAGATAGATTACACATATCGAATTTAATGGAAACTTGTTCGCACAGCATCGTTTCCGGTTGCCACATGTTTCGGGACACCCTGTAGAACGGTACTGCGTTAATGTTAACGGTACGAGACGTACCGTTAACTGCGAAATCGTTCCGACTTCTGATCTGAATGCCATTCAACACTTTTTGTACCTTTTGCTTGCGAATATGTGGTTGCCGTGGGGTGCCGGCAGTAGAATGTTACTCCTCCTCTCCTACCCGTGGATGCAGTAAGAGCCTGCAAAGGGACACCTCCGGAAGATGGGCAGCAGCGTCTTTCCGTATATTAACATCCCGTACTGCGCTCACCAACCCGCCTGCCAAGCGTGGTGAGTCTGGCAACAGCCCCCTCATGATCTGATTGGTGATTTATCAGGGAGGCCTATGTCCTACAGTGGACGTCCTGCGGCTGAAATGATGTTGATGATGATGAACTTAACTAGTTTCCTTAACATTTATACCGGTTCAAATATTTGCTATCAACATATTTGCCTATCTAATCTTTTATACATATTTACTTTGATAAATAGGTGAAGATAAGGCTTTGCGTATATTACAAAGTATTCTGGAGGCATGCTGCGATTTGTTACCTTTACAACAAATAAATAATATTAAAATCAGGTTCCCGATTTAAAATCGAATCGACTTTTTAGGGTTTCGTGGTGAAACCAGAAACCCTTATAGTTTTGCTTTGTCGGTCGGTCTGTCCGTCCGTCACCGCTTTTGCGAAGAAACTATAGGTCCTAGAAAGCTGTTATTTTGCATGGATATTATAAAATAACAACGCCGAGATAACGCTACCTGCTAAAAGTTTTAAATTTTTTTTCGAGCGACTCTCTCTGTCCGTCCGTCACCGCTTTTGCGAAGAAACTATGGGTCCTAGAAAGCTGTTATTTTGCATGGATATTATAAAATAACAACGCCGAGATAACGCTACCTGCTAAAAGTTTAAAATTTTTTTTCGAGCGACTCTCTCCTTTTTAAAATCTAAACGGCTCGATTTAAAAATCTGAAAAAAATCATGAACGTAGTTTTAACCATAAACTTTCTATAAAAACTATAGATGCATGTTCCGCACGTTTCCCTTGGCAGATTCTTACTGCATGCACGGGCAAGAGAGTAGGGGCATCATTCTACTGCCGGCACCCCACGCACATGTTTTTGCAAGATTTCATTTAACTTGCCCGTTTGGTGTGGGTCGAATCTTGGGAGCTCCCAAGATTCGACCTAGAGAAGATCGAAGTGGTTGTAAATTAGAACCACCTGTTCGGAGACAATACAATAACATGGTACTACGGAGCTGGTCGGTTAATGGAGTCGGAAGGTGCCCATAGGAACTTTTTAACTAAACAAGTTAAACCCATCGAATTTGGGATCATTTGTTTTGTCTTGGCAACCATTTTAGTAACTTTTAGTAGGTACATATAACTAAGTGAATTTTTAAAACAAGCTTACTTAGATATATCAAACTAACTTAAAGAAAGAAACACATTTATTGGCACACAAGACATACTATTATGATATTGTAAACAACAAAATCATTAAATTAACAAACAACAACATAAAACAACGAAAAGAAGAAGCAAACCATTACTACAAATTACTTAGATAACATATTGATATTTAAACGTATTGTGATCGCGAAAGTTCAGAAAAAATTCTCAAACTATGCAAATCTTGTACTACGGAAACCAGAAGATTGCTACAATACTAACGTAGTTAGTTAATTTTTATCAGGTACTTACATTATCAGGATTCAAGAAGACTGAAAAATGACGAGCTCTGTGGCGCAGCGGGCGAAGGTTCGCCTGCGACGCAAGGGGTTGCGGGTTCGATTCCCGCCTCGGGACAAATGTCTGTACGATCTGCAGATATTTGTTCAGGGTGTTCTGGGTGTTTTTCTATATATAATAAAAATATCTATCTATGTAGTATAATGTATTAAGTATATCAGTCATCTAGTACCCATAACACAAGCTCTGCTTAGCATGGGGCTAGATGATGCTGTGTGATTTGTCCAGCATTATTTATTTATTTATTTATTTATTTATTTACTTATTGGGGTGCATATTGTTTTTGAATAATTAAAGCATAGGTACCTGAAACAAATAAATACAAAGTAAATATAAGGCACATGAAGTAGGTAGAGATGTGTGCAGGGACACAGCAGATAAACTTCTTATATAAACCACTAAATGACGAGACAGGCCGAAGGCCTACCTTATTTTCAACGGTATCCTCTACCTATTAGAATTGCAATACCGCGGTGATCACGTTCTCTTAGCACGTGACCAATGCTGCATTGCATTGCGCCCGTCACCCTGAGACAGAATTCTAAGGTCTCATGTGGCCGTAATTTCACCGGCCCTTTACCCTTCAAGACGGAACACAGCGATGAAGACAACTATAATTTGTAAATGTACTACTACTTTTATGTAAGAAATTAGAGCTCATATTATGCTCATACTCGACTTACTCCCGCACGCTACTTAGTTCGTGTATCCAGAGACTCTTAACTGAGGTTTCATGTAAATCTACGCAGGAGATAAATGAATAAAGCTACACTAGACACAACGTCTAGTGCCCTACTGAGCAAAAACTACAAAGCTTTGTAATGAATGTTAGAGTAGAGTAACTCACGAGTATTTTGAAAGGGAAATGAGCAAAGCTGGAAACCAGATGTTTGGGAGAATACTTCAAAACATAACGTTTTTGTTAATACATTACAATACACAGAAAGGCCTTTCCATCAATTATAGATGATTTATATAGCGTCAGCAACTGATATTCGTTGCTGTACGGGACGCTGCAGTGCAGGCCATTGTTAGATATTAGGCTTGCCCAGCACCTATACCACTTAGTCAGCTATTAGTCAGAGGAAAGAACAGGTCCATACGTCTGAAGCTAACTAAACCACGGGTTTTCTAACCTTTACCATTAAAGCACGTTTTAAGTGGGCACATAAGGATTGAAAATCAGGGGTACATACCACTCGGTCAACACGGCTCACAATAACAAATATATCGCTCTCATATTCATCCACTAAGTCACTAAGTGCGGGCAAAAGCTATTTCATACATAACATTATGATTATGCCTGCCTTGGAGTGCCGGCATTAGAATGCCTCTCCTCCCTTACCTGTGGATGAATATGCCAAGGTATGAGATATAATATGTTTGTTTTTCTGCAGATTTTGTCTTCAGCCTGCGTGTTTTATATGTATGTACGAGAAGTATGCTTACTTACTGGCATGGCGCAGCGACCCAATGTACCTCTAGATCTTGGCCTCCGACACAAGAGACAAGCTCTACAGCTTCTGACGCAAAGAAGAAGACTGTGTCTACATTTATATTTGTGCAAAGTTTAAACTTGTTCTATGAGATATTTTTTTGTGTGAAAAAGTAACAAACATCCATAGTAACTTTAGGATTTATAATATTAGTGCATTACTTAGAATCTCCATTGTTTATATTCTTTTCACGTTATTATGCCGTACAAAGGCATAATAAACCACCCACATTACTTCTCTTTGTAGCACAAATAGGCAATATGTACGGCTTAGTTTTATGTACGACTGTAACTCATGTATTTTGTACTGCGGAGTACATTGAATGACTCACAGAATTCTATTTATGTTTAGTTTATGGTGTAGTGGAAAAGTTTCGTTGGTTTTATGTCATGTGATTTTACTGGGCTGTAAATTTATGCTCTGAATATATAGTGTTGCCGTGGGGTGTAGTAGAATGTTGCCCCTCCTCTGTTGCTGGCGGATGCAGCAGGAATCTGCCTAGCCTGCCTCTGAACGATAGACAGCAGCGTCTTCTCGTGTATCAACATCCCGTATAGATCTCGCGATCCCGCCAGGCAAGCGTAGTAAGTATGGCAACAACCTATCATGGCCAATACTTGGAGATGTCCAGCAGTGACGTTCTACGGCTGAGATGATGATGATCATGATATTTAGAGACCGGTGTCTCTGAAAGTTTTACACCTCATTTCTCCTGAGCTAAAAGGTGACGTGCAAAACACATTAAAAACTTTGAGTGAAAATCTTGTAGTGTGCTAGGCATCGAGATAAGCCAAACAATGGCATTTTTGCACATATTTTGTAAATCAGTTGCTATAACAACTAGTCCTTATAGTATGTATTCAATATTTTATCACTTGGAGATAATAAAATCTAATAGACTTGGTGTTTAATCCTTTAAAATAACATAAATAATAATTACCTAGATTAACACATACGAACACTTTATTGCAGACCTTAAAAAATATTTACGAATACAAAATTAGCCGTGTTGGCCGAATGGTATGGTTTATATCCCGACTTTAAATCTGAAGGTTCGACACCGGCCGTGCACCAATGGATGTGCATATTTAACACGTGATTTATCGGTAAAAGATATAATGTCCCAGGCACTTGCTTACTTTTACTTATATACTTGGAGTAGTAGAACTTTTTATGAGGAGTTTATCCGGGGAAGTACTACCACTATACCTATTTCTGCCGCCAAGCAGTAATCATTGCTGTGCTCCGGTTCGAAGGGTAAGATGGTCAGTGAAATTACGGACACATGAGACCTTACAACTCTGTCTCAGGGTGACGGGCGCAATGCAATGCAGCTTTGGTCACGCGCTTCGTGAAGGTAATCACCGTGGTATTGCAGTTGCTGTAGCTAGAGGTTACCGCTTAAGATCAGATGGTTCTTCGGGTTGTCTCGTCATTTAGTCGTATAAAAAAAATACAACATAGTTCAGTTAAATCTGAATTAGTTCAATAAATTGATACCGTTTGTGACCATTGCACAAACATAATACTTATCCAATTGGACGTATTAGGGTAAGTCGTGAGTAATCCGGAATCCTGAATCAGAATGATGACTCATCCGTTAGTTATGAACTGTTCTCGTTGATTTTGCAATTGCTTTCTTTGGGTTACCCCGACTATTTTTAATGGGGTCTTGGGGTTTACTGTAGTTACTGCTGTATTTTATAGGCTAGATGGCTAAAATGTAATTGTAAATCCGTCATGTAAATTAACAAAATCTATTGGGCATGTATTTTTTTAACGTAACTTTAAAATAACCGTGATACATTATATCGAAATGTCGGCACCGCCGATAAACTTTTTCATTCTTGAATAAGGAAGAAAAGTGCTATCCCGGTGACGAACCCACGACCGTGCGATCGAGAGTCGGGGCTACATACCCATACCACTCGCGCAACACAACTTACACTTAGTTCTTTGAAAATTGGCAAAGCGATACCAAGAGCAGTCACACTATCCGCAAACATATTAAAAAAACAAAGCCTTAGTCACCGGATTCCTAAATTCCCAGTGTCGCCCCCGCTAAACAATCAGATCCATTCATTCAAACGGTTGCTGGCAAAAGGGACAAAAAACAAAGAAGAGGCGCCACTGCCGTATAAACATAAATATTTCGTGTTTGAACTTCGCTGGGCTTCCCCGAGGCGCTACCTGTGCGACAGGCGAGATTTGAGAACCGATTAAGGAGTTTTTTTATGTTTATTTTGATTTTTATTCCTGCTTCTGTTTTATAGTAGCTGTTACCGATCTTGTCTCGAATTATCAAGGCGTGTTTAGTCTTTAACATGTATTATAGATAATTAATGCCTGGGATATTGTTTGATGGATTAGGCTCGCTACTTCCGCGTGGTAATTTTGTCATATCAGTTCAGTATGACCACCAGGATAAAGATGGGAGTGGTTATGCTGTTATAGACGTTAGCTTTTACCTTCACTTGTAAAAATTGATGCTATTCTGTATGTTGACGTAATAATGCAATAGAATGTATAGTCAGAACGATAATAATTTGAGAGGCTTGTCTAATCCACCCATACCGTCCTACCATTATAGTAGAAATAATCGAACTGAACTTTAAATAGGCATTACTTTACTGTGATTCAGTTGTAGGAGGTCTACTCGTTTTTTATGTAGAAAACATAAGTGATTTCCTATCACAATATTACCTTTTATTTATTTTATTTTATGGTGTACAATAAAGTTATAATCATTCATTCACAAGACGATTCCCGCCACGCAATTGTTTTTTTATGATTTGCTGGTTTTGGTGTTTTACTGCCTACTTTAAATGGATTAAAATTAGCAAAATATTTATCTTTGTTAAGTAAGTAATAAATAAATAATGTTGAAATTTCAATTTGATTTAGGGATACTTGAAATCGAATATGTTGCATGAATACCATTGCTGCTTAAATCATCTATAATAAATGTTAAAGGCCTTGTCTATGAAACTCAGCTTCTTTTATTTTTCGCTCAGAAACTGTTTTTCAAGTTACAGAAGTTACCATTCCGCCGGCATCGGCACTTAGCTGAATTCTCCAAGTTATTTATTCCTCACTCGTTGATAAATTGAAACCCAAGCCATAAGCTTTCTTCGATTTCAGTCAGCCTAAATCCAATTTATTTCTCTGCGAGAACAGTTCATTCGACTAGAAAAAGATACATAATTCAATATGAAAAATGTAATCAAAATTTTGTCCCCGACGGGACTCGAACCTGTAACGTTCAGACGAACACCTGTAACGTTCAGACGAACACCTTTAACGCAGGCTGCCTTTACCGTTCGGCTACGGAGCAATTAACCGTCGGGTCGAAAATCTTGACTGCCTTTTTCAGTTTCGTACCGAGACAAAATTTTGATTGCATTTTTCCGACACAGATAAATATCTGCTAGAAAAACAAACATTTGTGCTGCAGCGGGAATTGAACCCGTCACCTCTTGCGTGTCAGCCGGCCATAAGATCAACTGAACAACGGAGGTCGTCATGAACCAATAATACTGGATATTTAAATTGGCACCAAGCTTGTCCCATAGAAACTAGAAAAAAGGATAATTATTTGACTAACCCAAAATCGTTTAACAGACGTGACCAAGGAAGCTCATACAAATACTGCAAGGAAGCATTGACAAGTTAGCTATGCCGTGGGGTGCCGGCAGTAGAATGTTGCCTCTCCTCTTTCGCCTGTGAATGGAGTAAGAATCAGCCAAGGGATGCCTCTGGAAGATGGGCAGCAGCATCTCTCCGTGTATCAAAATCTAGTACTGCGCTCGCTAACCCGCCTGCCAAGCGTGGCGAGTACAGCAACCACCCCCTCATGATCTTGGAGAAGGTTCAAACGAAGGTTTGTTCAGCAATGGACGTAGACATCAATCCTATGGCTGAGATGATCATAATGATGAGTTATAGCATAGTGGAGAAAAGACCAGAATGGGTCTGCCTTTCATTCTGGTCTTTTCCCACCATCAAGTGGGAAAAATAATTGCCATAAAGTGAGAGAGAGAATAACAGAGAGACATAGTAGTTATTCGACTTGTTTAGGTTCACTAAAATTCCTTACTTAAATACGTATTTAAACAAATAATGTTGAAAGATATACAAAGCCATCGATCTCCAAAATAAGCAAAACTTGTGCTCCGGAAACCAAAATAAATAAATCCAATACACAAACAAAAGCAGTTCTAAACTAACTCTTAAGAACAACAAAACTTATAATAACTTATTTGGTTCAAGTTTGAAGGTCTATCGATTTCCATGTTTTAGTTTTAGGTAAGCTAGTTTTTTGTTATGCAAATACGTGAATAAATTATGAGCGGCGAGCATCATGCAAGACAACAGAACAATGGTACCGTGAAAAGGTTTAAATTCTGGGAATTGTAACAATTTGTACAGGTTGGGATGTGAAACACCCTTGTCTTCATAACACTCCGGCCTTCCCTTAAAATCAATTGTGCTTTTTGGGGTTTTTCGGAGAAAGGATCCTTTCCAAGCTAACCTTTGTTTGGTAATTGTTCCTCGTAGGTTTTCCCCAAAGGAAGAAACGTTCATAATAACTAGCCTACTTTTTCTTTTCAACCAAGCCAGCCGTGAAAGTCGAGGTACTCGTAGGATCGTTGTGGGAGGGCCGGTCTTATGGCGGTGGTGGTGTATACTCTGACAAGCAGTACAGACTTTCTTTTTAACTCTATAGTTTGAATAGAGGCCGGTGAAGGAGGTCCTTCTTACAATAACAAGCAGTATTGCTGTCATTTTTTTTGAGTCTATAGTTTGAATAGTGTCACTGACTTTCTTTTTGAGTCTAGTGAAGGAGGTCCTCTACTCTTACAAGCAGTATTGCTGACATTTTTTTTCAGTCTATGGATTGAATAGAAGCCGGTAGATAAAAATAATAATAATAAAATACGTTTATTTCAGGCAAAAATACACCCATAGAAATACAAGATAAATTAAATTAAAATAAAATAATACAATACCTCTTCTAAATTAATTCTGCTAACTAAACTACCAAATGACTTAACTAATGAAAAATGAGGAATATTTACAATAATTATTTCACAATGTTGCATTTTATGTTATTATTATTTAAATAAGCGTGCATCCTTGATGAATGATACATATAGATGCAGTCAAACCTGTTAGCGAACACGCTCAGAATGCTGTTGGAGCTGGCCCGGACCCTGCGCACCAGAGATGCTCCCCGCTTGCGCATGGTGGTGTAGAAACAGTCCACACGCGCCTCGGCGAACATCCCTGACGCGCTGCAGAACCGGGGCAGCCCCATCAGCACTCTGAACGCGTTATTATACTGCACACGTAGGGCGCTGTACTGTTTTTGCGTATGGTTCACCCACAGGCTGCATGTGTAAAAACTAGAACAATATGCTTTAAAAAGCGTCGTTTTTACCTCTCTAGAGCAGCGAGCGAACCTGCGGGCTATCATGTTCGCTCTTACAGACAGCGCCCTACGTTATCTCTCGATGTCTGCATCGTCTTTCAGGTCAGAGGTTAGGAGATGTCCCAAGTAATTATTAAAATATGGGATTATCGGGTATTTATCGCGTAATTACCTTTATTTGTTGTTTAGTTGTTGTTTATTTGTTGTGTTGTGATCGCGAAAGTTTAAAAAAGACTATGTCCCAAGTACTTAAATTCGCTAACTTTCTTTAATGGAGTTCCTTATAACTTTATGGGCGGTATGTTATGTACGGGACAGCTTCCTCTGGCCTGGAAAACCATGCATTCACTCTTTAAAGGAAACTCTCTGTAAAGGAAGTCCTCTATATTCTGACATGCAGTATTATAACAGGTTGCAGAAACTAAGTATTACTGACTTTCTTTTTTACTCCATGGATTGAATAGAGGCCGGTTAAGGAGGTCCTCTATAATCTGACTAGCAGTATTATTGCTGACTTGCTTTTTGAGTCTACGGTTTAAAGTGTCGCCGTTGAATAGTGCAATTTTAGCAAAATTCGTATTCAAAACATTTGTTTACAAACATTCACGCAAAGCTCAGCAGAGAGTGAACTGAGCTGCTTATTTCAGCGCATATTGTATAATGTTTAGTCACGTGAGTCCACCAAGAGAAATACTTGTGCCGCACACTATGCAGCAGAACACAGTGCTGCAGAGTGCTGCAAACTGGCAGAATTGCGTCTTAACAGAAACATTAGCAAGCATGTTAAATTTTACAAAAATAGTTCATTCACTTTATTTCCTTTGTTTTTATTAAAAAACTTGAAACAACAAATAAAAACTTTTACCGTGGATAGCCACAAAACAATGGCACAGAAACACTATGACAGTTATTATATATAATTCACGCATATAATGCGAATCACATCGAATCTATAGTAAACTAAGTAAGCTCGACTCGACTTTTGCACTTCCCACTTCATGGTTGAAGTTTCCGAAGTTGAATGAACCGCGTAAAAAACCATTGAGGATATTAATCATGGAGTAAGCTTAGCTAACTATCGCGTAGAAATCGCTGTGTTTCCTCATCATTAGACGTTGTTTTTGTTACGATCACAAAACAATATACCCATATTTTTATCTCTACCTAGCGTATATTAACATTTATTAAAACTACATTCGCAGTAAAGCTCTACTTGTGCTTTTAAATGTGAGCCGTAGTGGTATCAATATCCTCACTACTACTTTGTTACATCGTGCTATTATGAATAGCATGGGTACACTTTACATATGTATGTTTGGAAACAGAGAGAGCCTTTAAATTTTCCGTATACAAATTAGCCTTGACCAGTTCTATCTGGAATTTGAATTTTGAGAACAATAAAATTGGGAATATAAAAAAATATCATCTAGTAAGACACACTTATTATCACTATGGAGATCACTACTCTAGTCTAAAGATTTGCGTCACTTATGATAAATATAGGTACACCCGTGCGTAAATATAATAATAACACAAGTTCGATAATTTATTAGCCGCCATAATGATAAAAAATACAACTTCTCTACCATGGCGGTTCTTACTAGACAAAAAATATATTTAGGTGTTAAACAGTAATCTCCCTACAGGCCGATAGTTCCATTTTATTGAAGTCATCATCATTCTGTCTTCCGGATCCCTTCGGGTGTCTCCGGGAGGGGCCTTGAGACTCGTTAGACCTCCTTACCCCGGCATCAACTCCAGGGGCTACTACCCCTAGGTCCCTTGATTTTTGCCTTTCAGTCTGGTGTCGGTTATTGTTGGTTTCTTCTTCCTGTCCCTGAACTAGGAGGTCACGTGGCTGAGAGAGCCAGTGACCTTTATGGTCCGGGGGTCTGGCGTGCAGCGGGGCGAGGCCGTTCAGGTGTTCATGTGGCCCGAACATGCGTCGCGCCGTGTGGACCACAAAGGCATCAATGGATTGAATCTGCACGTCGCGGGCGATTACGTCAGTCTTGACGTAGCGGCTCGCGCCAGTACAGATTTGCAGTGTGATGTTTTGCTGAGCCTGGATGCGCTTCCGATTGGTGGTGGAGGTCAGCGCGTACCACGCTGGTGCAGCGTAGGTCAGTCGTGACCAAATGTACGTCTTGTACATCCGCAGCTTGGTCCTGAGCGGGAGATGAGAGTCTAAGACAGGTCGAAGGAGCCCTCGGGCTGCGCAAGCTTCCACGAAGCCGCAAGGGGGGAAGAGCATTTCGGCGTCGAGTGATGAGGAGCGCTGCCGTTTTTCCCACATTAACGGCAATGCGCCACTTGTCTAGCCACAACTGCAGGAGGCTGACGAGCTTCTGCATCCTCTTGGCTGCGAAGGCGGGGCTGGGAGATGACGCGAAGTACGCGCTGTCGTCAGCGAACAGTCCGAGTGTTACTTCCTTCCCCATGCCCGGCTGTATAACTCTCGCCAGGGTGGGGATGTCGTCCGTGTAGAGGGCGTACAACGCGTGCGGGAAGCAACTGCCCTGCGGTACGCCCGCTTCGATGAGGCGAGTGGAAGACGTGGCTTCCTCAACCGTGACTGAGAACCGTCTGTTGGTGAGTGAAGCCACAACCTTGATGAGGGCTGGCGGCATGCGTCATTGAAGTCAATTGAGTCTATTTTTAACCCCCGACAAAAAAGAGGGGTGTTATAAGATTGACCGCTGTGTGAGTGCGTCTTGTCTTGTCTTTTATTTTATGGCTTTTTGTGTTTGGTTTTACACAATTACGCCAGTGTCAAGTTTATAAATTCTTATATTATTAAAAATAAATTGTCTTATGTGAGTGCATATGTGTGTCTGTGACATCATAGCTCTTAAACGAGTGGACCGATTTGCATGCAGTTTTTTATTTTAAATCAGGTTATCTGGCGGTGGTTTTTAAATATGTTTTATCAAAATCGGTTGAGAAGTTTACAAGATATGAGGGGTGAAAGAGTGGATGAATAATCGAATGTTTTCAAATATACCCGAGTTTGGTATTAGATAATATATGATGCGTAGCATGCAAACCTGAAAGTTATATAGAAATCGGTCGAGCCACTTATGAGGTATGGGGGTTGAAAGTATGGGTGGACAATCGAATGTTTTCAAATATACCCAAATTTGTACCACATTACAAAAAATAGGTAACCTTAGAAACTAGGGTTGACGGGTTCTTCAGATTTTTAATTTTATAAACTTGTAAGTCGATGATTTTAACATAACTTTGTCTGAGTAAATCTAAGTATGAACATATTTTTGAAAGAGTTTAATAACTCGTTAGCCAGCTGTTACAACCCTCAGTATAAAACCGAGCTGATCGAAAGCGCTGCTTCATTTTAGGTTAGTTTGAGTAAATATACATAGGAACATACTATTGGAGTCTTAGTTTATACTTTTAATGTCAAAAAGAGTTTTTAACTCCATAGCCAACTAATACAACTCTCAGTATAAAACTGAACTGACCGCTAGTGCGAAGCGGCGGGAACAAGCTAGTCTGAAATAAAATATATTTCAGACTAGCTTGTGCCCGCCGCTTCGCATGCCTGGATAAAAAGTAGCATATGTGTTAATCCTAGTCAACATCTATACGCATGCGAAATTTCAGCTCGATACGTACGCTAGTTTTTGCGTGAAGAGGTAACAAACCTCCATACAAACCAACTTTCGGCTTTATAATATTAGTGAGATTAGATTGAGTTAATACACTCGATAATATACTTATTTAAGTATGTTTTTAACATTAGCTAAAAAGAGCTTCATACCTCCGCAGCCAGCTGATACAACTCTCAGTATAAAACTGAATAGGCCAACCGCGTTTGTGGACACGAATTATTAAAACCGGTTTCGTGAGCGTTGAATGCACACGACGAATGTTCCGTATCAATTAGTGGTTCACAGTAAATCGCCTCAAGGCTGCCTTTTTGAGTAACAGTAGCCGCAGCCGGTTTCAAGTTTTATTACCTGCTCGATAAGGATGAGTTTGCCTTTTATGTCTGCGGTGTTTGTAAGCGGTACTTCTGAAGTAGAGCTTCCAAGATTTATAAGAAATCTAGTCGGTTGTCTTTCGGTTTCGGATTTTAAACAAAAGAAAGTATGGCGCCTAGCGTTATGTACCTACGTGATGCTACAAATAATCATCTCAGTGATTTATTTCTGTTGATATTATGATACACTCTCTTGTTCATCTTTGGGTTAACATATCTCCAGATTTTATTTATCTACGTAGTTACTATACGAGTCATTATGTGTATCAACATCTTCTACTGCGTTCGCCAACCCGCCTGCCAAACATGGCGAGTATAGCAACAACCCCCTCCTAATCTTGGAGATCCATGAGGTAAGCCTATGTCCAGCAGAAGATGTGGACAGCAGTCCTATGGCCGAGATGAATGAAATATATCATCAAGAATACTTTTCAACATTTTGATATATTCCATGTTAGTGACATACCGTTATCTTATACCATTTCAAATTTAAAGTCGATAGCATGAGTAGTTCTAAAGATATCCATTTGTGACAGACACATAGACAAAGTCACACCATAAGTGTTCCTTTTTACCATTTTGGTCCGGAGCCATACAATGAGAATAATACCTCCCTTAACTTGATTAAACTATTTACATTTGCAACACAAGGACTTCGGTATTCTCATTCCATTTACTAGAGTTGTAACAAAAGCCCTCAATAGTTTCATAGCAACAGTTGCGTCAGCAGCTGGTATTCGTGCTCTACGGGACGCTGCAATGCCAGCATCATCATAGGGGGCAAAGCCCCTTATTATGCATAGCGCTGTCTGTCTGTCTGTCTGTGCATGACACGATTGCAACCGAACGAGTTGACCGATTTACATGAAACCTTTTTTGTTAGCACTGTCTTAATGAGAGAAGGGTACTGATTGATTTTGGGGACTCTAGGGTCACAGGGACCGGAGTTATTGTGACCTCAAAAGGTCACCAAAGGTCAAAAATGGCATTTTTCGGAAACCTTCGTCCCCTTTTCTGGTACCCCCGTACCAATGCTTTTTATAAGATGGACTAAGCTGGCCCAGCGCGTATACCATCCTCTCGCTACATGCGTCGTGAATCGGAATACGCCAAGCCATATCACGATATAGCCAAGTGATAAGTCAGAAAAATCAAAATGGTTTCAGGGGTGGCAGTAGAATATTGCCGGTAAGAATCTGCCAAGAGATATCTCCGGAAGATGGGTTTCCACGATCCCTCATGGATCTCCAGGGGGACGTTCAGTGCCTATGTCAGGCAGTGGTCATCCAACGGCTCTGATGATGATGATACCATGAAATGCCGGTGTGATGATGATGACAATTTTAACTACAATTTTGTCTTATAAGACAAATAGTGACCATGTTAACATAAGCTTTCAGTTACGTTATGATAACATAACGTAACTGAAAGCTTATGTTAACATTATAGTGTTCTAAACACTATCTATAAGTATATATGTATATAGACGGCGGACAGGCAGCGGTATGAGTAATAAATACAGAACAGTGGCTACTAGCCAGCGTCTGCGGAGATAAGGCACGCGCTGCACCCCTCCTAACCCCGCTTGCCTTTCTGAACTTGTAGATACCTGTACAGCTTTGGTTGTTAATGTTGTTTGATTTTCATTAAAGGTAAAATACGGTTGGCCGTGGGGTGCCGGCAGTAGTATGTTACCCCTCCTCTCCTACCCGTGGACGCAGTAAGAGCCTGCTAAGGGACACCTCCGGAAGATGGGCAGCAGCGTCTTTCCGTATATCAACATCCCATAATGCGCTCACCAACCCGCCTGCCGAGCGTGGTGAGTATGGCAACTACCTCTCACGGAGATCCATGAGGGAGGCCTTAGTTCAGTAGTGGACGTTTTACGGCTGAAATGATGATGATGATGAAAATACGGTATTTTTTTTTATACAGGGTGAATTTTTGAGACGGGACAGTAAGGGCAGGTACCTTAACCGTTATAGTTACAGGAAAACGTTTTTAGAAGACTATCTATAAATTTTTAAGATATTCTGAACTGCATTTACAGATTTTGGAAAAAATGTACAGTCAGCAAGAAAATGGTCATTTTACACAAAAACTTTTTTTGATGCCAATCTATCCTCTTTATTATTAGGAACAAAAGTCTCTACTGAACCGACTGAGGTTTGAGTACTAGAAATGTCAGAAATTGCGAAAAACAAATGACAGGACAATTTTTCACTGCGTTACAATGCGCGCTAGCTCCGAGTATTATTGGAAACTATTTTCTCTTTTACTGAAAACTGCTCACTGAATAATAAAACAAATTGTGGCAACCTCAGATGACCAGTCTAATGATGATGACACAATATTGTCCAAATACAGACGAATAGACACTTCCATCGCTAAACTTCCATCGCTAAAAATATGCGAGAATGCATAAAACAATGATCAAATTTTCAAGGGTTTTTAAAACTAAACGAGCGAAACCTGCTGCGTTGAGACTCGTTATATTTTACTGGCGCACTTGCATTTTGGTTGAACTCCAGTTCTATTTGTTTTTAATACTTGCTATATTTAATACCTTGCAACTAACAATGCCGTGGAGTGCCGGCAGTAGAATGTTGCCCCTCTCTTACCCGTAGATGCAGTAAGAATCAAGGTATAACTCCGGAAGAAGAGCAGCAGCGTCTTTATGTGTTTCAATATCCCGTAGTCAAGTTCAAGTCTTTCCTGATCTAATGAAACACAGTAAAATAATACCTTTATTTAAATCAGGTTCTAAGTCGGACCCCACTAACTTTAGGCCGATATCAGTACTGCCGACATTTAGTAAAATTTTTGAAAAGCTTATTTTAAATCAGCTATCTAAGCACTTTGCCGACAACAAATTGCTTCACTGCAAGCAATTTGGCTTTACCCGCGGCCGTTCCACTACTGATGCTGGTATAGAGTTAGTCTCGCATATCTATGATGCTTGGGAGAGGTCGCAAGACGCTTTAGGTGTTTTTTGCGACCTTTCAAAAGCATTTGACTGTGTACACCATGAAACATTAATCGGAAAATTGCGCCACTATGGTGTTAGAGATATCTCTTTGGATCTACTTATTTCTTATCTCAGTAACAGGATACAAAGAGTTGATGTTAATGGAAAACGTTCTTCGGGATCTGTAGTCACAATGGGTGTCCGCAGGGATCAATTCTTGGGCCTTTTCTATTTTTAATTTACATTAATGATCTACCTCGTCTTGTCAAAAACAATCATGAGATTGTATTGTTTGCTGATGACACTTCACTTTTGTTCAAAATGAAACAACGTACCACCGATTATGACGAGGTGAATAATGCAATCTCAGAGGTTGTTAATTGGTTTAATGTCAATAACTTATTACTTAATGAAAATAAAACAAAATGCATTAGATTTACTCTTCCTAATGTAAAACAGGCTGATGCCAAGATTAAATTAAAAGGTGAAAGTTTAAACCTTGTAGAAAAAACTGTATTTTTAGGCATAACTTTAGACAATAAGCTTCAAAGGGGCCCACACATAGAACAACTATCGAGTAGGCTTAGTTCTGCAGCATATGCAGTCAAAAAAATCCGCCTTCTTACAGACGTTGATACCGCTAGACTTGTTTACTTCAGCTATTTCCACAGCATTATGTCTTATGGCTTACTACTGTGGGGATGTGCTGCAGATATAGACACCGTATTTGTGCTGCAGAAGAGGGCTATTCGTTCTATCTACAATATGGGTCCCAGAGAATCACTTCGCACTAAATTTAAAGAAATAAATATAATGACAGTAGCTTGTCAATATATTTATGAGAACCTGTTGTACACCCATAAAAATATTGCTTCGTTTAAGAAAAACAGCGACAATCACAATGTAAATACAAGAAATAAGAATAAACTCGCTGTGCCCACTACTATGCTCCATAAGGTGAAAATATCTTTTAAAGGGCAATGTATACGCTTCTACAACAAACTCCCAAGTGAGTTGCAGAAGTTAGCATTGAATAAATTCAAAAACATTATTAAACGCAATCTGTGCAATAAAGCTTATTATAAAATATCAGATTACCTAGAGGACAAAACCACTTGGGACGGAATCTGCTCCAACTCCGTCAAACGTAACATAAGACAAAATAAAATTGTTAAATGATGACTATAACGACCGAGTTAGGTTCTTCTGTTCACTTCTTTTCCTAACTCGCGTGTCATCTGAAGTGAACAGATTCAATTATGTGCTTTATTCTATTTATTTGTGTTGTTTTATTTTGTAATTTGTGACGCGTCAATAAGGTCCATGCGGCCGCACTGAATAAAGTATTTTTTGATTCTTGATTCTTGATTCTCGTAATGCGAGCGTGCCAAGCGTTGTGAGTATGGAAACTCCTTATGATCAGTGCATAGATCTATGAGGGAGGCCTTTGTCCAGTTCTAGACTTCCTACTATTGAAATCATGATGTCGATATTTTAGTAAATCGACGCATGATTGCAGTGTTTAAGATAATAATACGAATGTGTTACAATATGCCATCATTTTCTTTGAAAAATGAAATAAATTGTGGCAACCTCAGGAGATGCTATGTAGTATAAAGTTGACACAAAATTGTCTACCAAAAGAAAGCTAGATGTATTCACCACGTTAAAATATTGATTGGTGCTCAAATGGGAATGATTTGGTGCTCAATGCATAGGTGCTCAAAAAATAGGTGCTCAAACGGGAATACTTCATGAATTCGACCTTCGACTAGATAATAAAATCTAGGATTGCGTATACGATTGGCAGAGGGGAAGGTCCCTAGATGCAGTAGTCCCTTTGGCTATCTAGATTAAGATATATACCGACGGATAGACACTGCCATCGCTAAAATGTGCAAGAATGCAGAAAATGTTGATCAAATTTTCAAGGGTTTTTAAAACAAAGACAAGCAAAAGCTGCGGCGTTGAGACTCGTTACATTTTACTGGCGCACTCGCTTTTCAGTTTAACTCCATTTCTGTTTGTTTTTAATCCTTGCCCGACAGTTAATATGAATAACGAAGTTTGCACCTTAACTAAACTTTAATTTTAACCTTGTTTTAGCTGGGCGTTGCGCACATTGCGATGTTAGAGGAACTCTGAACATTTACGAACGGTTAACGGCTATTAATGTAAATTAGTTTTTGTTTTAAGCATTTTTCATGAAAAGAATTAAGACCTATCATTTGATACAAGATGAAATAAATCCGAGCAAGTGCGAGCTGGACTCGCCCGCCGAGGATTCCGTAGGTATGTAGGAACATAATAATTATTATAAATTAGCTGATCTGATGTAGTAAAAGTTTTAAAAATGCACAAAAAGATTCTGTCGCCCATCCAATTTATGAGCGTGCGTAGGATTGCTTCAACTCAATATTTTTGATTCCTTTGCTATAGTTTCTTTTTTTTCTAAATTAAGTTTGAGTGCCTTTTTAATAAAGTTTATAACTGGTAGCAACATCTAGCGTAAATTCAATACGAAGTAGTTAAGAGGTATGTTTGATAAGTATTGCTGAACACACAAAATATAGCAGGGAATGCTTAAACCACTAAGCAACGGAATCCTTGACGGGCTCTGTTGAAATTCTTAATAGGGTCAAATCGGTTGAGTACCGATTAAGCGCCATCAACATGTACAACAACTACAAGATATCTCCTTTTGTTTCGATCAAATAAAACTGTAGCAGGCTCTTACTGCATGCCTGTGGATGCAGTAAAAGCATGCTAAGAGATACCTCCGCAAGATGGGCAGCAGCGTCTTTCCGTGTATCAACATCCCATACTGCGCTCGCCAACCCTCCTGCCAAGCGTGGTGAGTATGGCAATTACCCCTCATGGATCTCTTCGAGGCCTGTGTTCAGCAGTGGACGTTTTACGGCTGAAATGATGATGATGATGAGGTACAGCTACAATTACAAGAGTTCTCCTGTTAACAAGTTTAATATAATGTACTTGTCATTTGTCTACATTAACAAGGGCATTTTAAACTCTGAACAACCAGTAAAAAAGTCCCGTTATACGTAAATAATTAGGTTAAAATATAGAAGTGTTGAAACGCGTTATCCATTTTCGTTGTCAAAGCGGGTTCGTGTTTTTAGTTAAGCTTCATTTCTTTTTGTTTTTAATCCGTGCTGGAGTGTTAATGTGGGTAACGAAGTACCTTATAAGCTTTAGACTGGACGCTACTAAATATTAGCGAAATGGAAAATGCGGCATCATTTTTAACCCCCGACGCGAGAGTTGTTACAAGTTAGTTTCATAGCTCCGAAACGGTATAACCGATGTTATGTTATCCGGCTCGAAGGACCATGAAGAACTCTAATCCGAGGAGGCAGGGTGGAATTAAACACTTTGGTTTTTGTACATAGAGTATATACGAATTACTACTGGTACAAAAACCAAAGTGTTTAATTACACCCTGCTCCTCGGATTAGAGTTCTTCATGGTCCTTCGAGCCGGATTCGAAGAAATCTTCATGGCTGATAAGTGAACAGAAATGCGAATTGTCGTTGGCGCAGACAGACTTACCAACCTTCGTTTCGCCGACGACATCGTTCTATTTGCCACAACATCGCATTAATTACAACAGATGCTGGCAGACTTGAGCAACGCAAGCCTTGAGATCAGGCTATCAGTGAACCAGTCAAAGACCAAAGTTATGACTACTAGCACCAATAATAAGATGCGTGACTGCATACAGGGTGAGGAGATTGCTTACGTCAATGAGTATATTTACCTCGGCCAGGTAGCCTCTTTCCAGGAGAGACAAGAAAAAGAGATCATTCGTAGAACAGATAACGCCTGGAAAAGCTATTGGGCGATGAATGAACACATAGTGTAGCCTTCCTATTTGTCTCAAACGCAAACTCATGGACGTATGCATTCTTCCTGTCCTGACATATGGTGCACAAACCTAGTCTTTGACATCTCTCCAGCGGTCAAAGCTCAGAGTCTGCCAAAGAGTGATGGCATTAGAAACACCACACTGCGCTCCAAGACAAAAATCGTCGATGTTATTCACCAATCAGCCAAGCTAAAGTGGGACTGGGCTGGATATGTTTGCCGCACGATGGAAAAAATGTGGGCAAAATAGCCACTGAGTGGATCCCACATACAGTAAAGTGGCAGCGCGGTCGGCCTAGGCGCAGATGGCGGGATGGACTAGATGTTTCCTGTGCTGACTGGTTGACTAACGACTTAGACCGGAAAGTGTGGAAAGAGGGAAGGGAGGCTTTTGCCCAGCAGTTGGATCCAACGGGCTATTTAGATTAGAATGTTTCATAAGTTGTAGAATTTTTTATTCTTATCGCAACATATTTAATGCTCAGGTGGCTGTAAAACTTTAGCAATGTAGCACTTTGTCGCGGCACTTCTCAAGATTGAAACCCGAAGTAGCTTAGTCATAGTAGCGATCACTTACAAAGAAGAGTACAGATTATATAAAAATGTATCTCTTCAAAATAGTTCTCGTAACTACCGACCTCCGTGGTTCAGTTGCAGAAATTTGCCTCGGGTCTGGGTATTTTTTAAAGGACTTTAAATAAGTGGAAGGTTTTCAAGTTGTCAGTATTATTTTTAACTTTTGTTACCTCAGAACTACGTCGTTTAGGAAACGATTTGGAAAAATCTCTTTTAATTCGAATCGACCTACACTTCAAAATGTGACACGCTGAAAAATGATCGACCAAGTCGGACTCGCGCACGGAGGGTTCCGTTTTTAGGGTTCCAGACCAAAATGGTAAAAAGGAACCCTTATGGTATCACTTTGTCTGTCTGTCTGTCACAAATGTATATTTCGATAACTACTTATTTCTCCTTTTTTATTTTTCCTTTATGCCGTAGGTATCGTTTACGAGCTATTTACAAAATTGTTGAAAAGACGACCGTCCCCCGTCCCCCCTTATCTCCGAAGATTGCAGAGATAAACCCGTGAAACTTTTATAGGTAATACAAGTGTATGTAAAGTTTATAGCAAAATTATAGCGAACTCTCTTTATCTCTATCTCTAATTAGCATTTAGGGGGGTTTTCAAAATATTGTGAAACTATTAGATTATTTGGGGTATCATAAGAAAGTTATTCATTTGCACATGAATAAACAGTTTTTAGTTTTGCTTTAAGTCGTATAGTTTTCGACTTATTTACAAAAACGTTGAAGAAAATAGCGTTCCCCTTTATCTCCAAAGTTTGCAGAGATAAACCCCTGAAACTTTTATTGCTAATAGGAGTGTATGAAAAGATTACAGTTAAATTATAACAAACCCTCTACTTTGCATAGTTTTTTAGAAATCATCGAAAGTGTAAAAAATCTACATAAGTTCCGCTTTCAGACAAGAGTTGTTGAGTGAGTTGCTGTCAAGACAGCGCCAACCATATAATATAATATATGATAAATTTGTTGGAGGACCTTGGTTCTCCAACAAATTTATCATATATTATACTAGCTGCACCCCGCAGTTTCACCAGCGTAGTTCCCGTTCCCGAGGGAATTTCGAAAAATCCCTACCTAATGCACCTCTAGGATACTCAAGGTATGTGTGCCAAATTTCAAGTCTCTAGGTCCAGTGGTTTAGGCTGTGCGTTGTCTGTCAGTCACTCAGTCAGTAACGGAAGAGTTTTATATATATTGATTGATTGTATGATGACACGGAACCCTCGGTGCGCGAGTCCGACTCGCTCTTGCCCGTTTTTATATTATTTAGCATTATTTACGTTTCGGTTACTATTATATGGCAAAACAACTTAAATATTCTGTAAATTTCAAGCATCTACCTGTTGCCATTATTAATACCGAATAAAAAACGGCAAAAAAAACACATTTGTTGTATGGGAGCCCCTCTGAAATCTTTGTTTTTTTTTATTTAATTATTTGTTTTTAAAGTGAATATACAATTTAATATTCTGTGAAGCGTCTACCTGTTGCCGTTTCATATCGAGCAAAAAATGCCACAAAAATCACGTTTGTCGTATATTTAAATATTTATTTTATTCTATTTTCTCATGAACATAGCTAATGTATTTTGGTTGCCGCTATAAGCACATCATCTGTGAAAATTTCAACTGTCTAACTATCACGGTTCATGAGATACACTGGAGACAGACAGACATGCAAACGGACAGACAGCGAAGTCATAGTAATAGAGTCCCGTTTTTACCCTTTGGGTACGGAACCCTTAAAAAGCATAGGTATTACTGAGCTGAGGTTACTTATTTACAGTTCAATGCATTCAAATGCCAATGTCTACCCTCCGTGGAGTTAATCCAGACTCGCCTCCAGAAGATAACTGCTTAGCGGATTTTCACAAAAGCTAGCGTAGTGTGAATCAGCGGCATGGAAGAAAGCTAAGAGCTGAATTAGATCACTCCCATATAACCAAAGACCAGAATTATTGTCGTATTCGTTCATAATGTTTAAAACTAGATGGCTCTGCTAAATCTGTTGTTTTTGTTAGATGGATCCGGTTTGCCTATCACGCGTAGTGTGAATCAGCGGCATGGAAGAAAGCTAAGAGCTGAATTAGATCACTCCCATATAACCAAAGACCAGAATTATTGTCGTATTCGTTTATAATGTTTAAAACTAGATGGCTCTGCTAAATCTGTTGTTTTTGTTAGATGGATCCGTATTGCCTATAACAGCTCCTACACCATCCTCTCAGCTTAGTCGGCTCTATTCAGAGGAAAGAGCATGTCAATACGTCTAAAGCTGGTAAACTGCAAGACCTGCAGCTTCATAACTTTTCCGTTGGAGCATGTGGTACCTCTTACACCTGAGCCTTCCAAATCTGATACTAATATTTGTTTTCTACAAAGGTAGTGGGAATAAAGATTCCCAGTATCCGTTTCTGCCAATAAATCGGATATCACTCTACATAGGTTTGCTTGCAGAAACACAACCTAAAAATCCGATACAAATATATATTCTCTAACTACCTCTATTCCTAGTATCATATTATTCTGCTAATAAATAGGATAATAATAATAGCGCAAGACAGAGGCCAGTGGCGTTCTATTGTTTCGGAGGCCAAGACACACTTTGGGGTCGACGCGCCAGGATAGTAAGTAATTAATGAATAGGATATCTATCTATCCTTCTAGTACGTTTGCAGTATTCTAACCTAAAAATCTTAAACTAATATGAAGCATTCCCTACCTTTATTCCAAGTTCTGCAAATAAATGGGATATCAATCCTCCCAATACGTTTGCAGTTAGATACAACTGAACACACAGCCACTTTATAAATGTGCAATACGACCAACAGAACCTACCGAGGGAGATACGCGGGGTGCTGGGTATAGGGTGGCAGTGACGTCATTCGATGCGCGTCATCGAGTATGCGGTGTTTGAATTTACCAGTTAACTGTCTTTATTTAGCTGTAGGCACGCGTGGTTTACACTTCGGATAGGGATTAAAGGGATTAACCTTGGTGGCTGGTAAATCCATGGTGCAGGAATTCTCGCAGTGGGCACTTCGATGCTGATCTGTGATTTGATTACATCTAGATTCGATGAAAAAGGTATCTATTTAGCCGTATGGGAAATATGTTTGGTTATGTGACGTTGTAGTGTCTGGATAAGACTTATTGATCTGTCTTACTTATTGTTCAAACTTTCCAATCTATTCCAGCAAATATTATTTATGTTATTGTTTTTAAAACATTTAGGAAGTATCTCACTGTTGAGGATCGAGACCGCGTAAGGTTTACACAAGTGGAAGAGCACGGTGCCGGCTGCATCCGCGTGACTTCTTCATGAAGTCAGACTATCTTGCAGGAGCTCTACCCTGACCACGGCAGCCGTCCATTTTGCCCACGATCATTTGCTTCTGCAAACAATGCATCAAAAAACGCATGAGGTGCCCAAAGAAGCTACGAGATCTTTGTTAACAGATTGCAGAGAGCCGCTAGGTAATATCACGCTCTCTTAGGTTTTAGTCGTTGGTTCCCATGGCAGTCCATGATATACGCAGAAGTTGAGGAAGTATTAAGCTATAGAAAAACTTGTAAATTAATAAACTTAACCGAAATAAAGCTATAAAACGAATTTAATAAGCGGCCGGCCTCAATGTCCGGATTTATGGTCAATTAAGGCATTTAACACTTTTTTGTGAAGATTAGCTCGCGGATTTAAGGGTAAGCCAATAAACAGAAACCGCGGCGGCTATTATTGGTAATATTAAGATACAAAACCTTTGGACTTTTTAAAGAACTAGCAACCGCCCACTGCTTAGCGATACTTGTAGCCAGCGTAAACGTTCCGAGAATATATTCTAAAAAATCTTTATAGATGCCAATTTCCATGATTTGGTGACTTTAATTCAACGCAACATAACACAAGAAAATGCAACGAAAGTTCAACAACTTATTACACCTTATTACACGATAATGACAACTTTAACACCAGCTTATTCTTGACAGGACCTAGGTGAAGAGTTTCCATTGACGATCTAATAAAAATACCTAAAACAGAGAGATGATTTTGTTAAAATGTAATAATAAATCCAATTATGAATTCAGGATAATGTTGAACTTGTTTGACTTTCGCGATTCGTAACATTATAAATAGATTTAAATTACAGGATTTTATCCAAAGATTCTAATTTAAATCTTTGATTTTTTTACGTAACTTTATCATACCAAATACTAAAAGTATAGATAAAAATGATTAAAAATAAAGCGGGCAAGTGTTAGCGAGAATCGCACCGAAAGGGTTCCGAAATTAACCAAAATATTTGATGAAATATTAATAGACGCAATTTGCTATTTTGTGTATTGAATTTCCGCTGGATGGCGCCACCAGTTAAAACAATGTTAAAAAGTCGCTTTATCATAATTTAAGAACATAAGGTAAGACTTTGATTTATATATTTTTTGATCTAAAATACCTCCAATCCACAAAACCTGTATCTCCAATACAGCCAGCATCTTTAAATAATTATTGAATATCATGGCCTATTCGAATGTATGACATTCGCTATTTTTTAAAACTCCATTATGGTAGAGTTTAAATATAAACGAAATTCGAGAATTTCTGAATTTTACCTGTACTTGTGCCACAGTTGCTCCTCATTCCAAATTTCTGAGTCGTGGGACTTCTAGAAGTACCCTAGAGATTTTCCATTTTTGCAATTTTCATACAAAAAAATAACACTTTTGGGTAGATAACTTCTGAATGCCCTGAGGTGGATCCTTGTTTTTTGAAAAGCATCGTGTGCCCGCAGACATTGGTGTTTGGTACGTGCAGTGAGTTCGTATTTTTTTTAATCGGTGTCAGTGTAATTGTCAAAAAACGCTAAGTGCTTTCTTAATTTATTAGGTCGCGTTTACAAGGGAGCTTTTTCAAGTAAATAGAACCTAATAAAACGAAATATATAACCGGGTATTTTTCGCGTTAATTAACGAATACAACCCAGAGAGTCAGTCTATCTCAGAACAGAGCACAAACGTTTTACAACACCGAGTTTCAACGAAAGCCCTAGAACATACAAGTCGTAAAATCACCTCATAAAGCTGTTACCTAATAATCCTTAGGAGAGGAAAGTGCCGACAAACAAGATGTTGCTTCTATTGTCTCGAACAATAGCCCGGCCTGTCAGAACACGCCCTAGTGAAAGCGATCACGTCATAAGCGTTGAGGTGTAGACCCACTGCTGCGTATAGTTTACGCTCGCTTTTAGAATACATGTAATAGTTTATTTTGTTTTATTTTCAGAATAAGTGTAAATGGAAAAAAGGGAGGCCTTTGCCCGCAGTGGGACAGTACAAGCTGGTAGTAAAAAATATTGAAAAAAATAATAGAATTATTAATATTAGATGCCCGCTCAGACTTGTCATTCAGGTGTTTATAAGCTTTTTTCAGAGCTCCTGTCCTGTTTATAATTTTTTCGAATGTTTCTTGTCTTCTTTTCTTCTTTTCACACTTAATATTTTTATTAATTTCTTTGCTTATGTTTGTTACTTTAAATTGAATCTCTTTTGTTCTTCTTGTTGAATAAAGTAGTTTCCTTTGGTCTAGAAGCTCTTTTGTTTCTTGGTTTACATACATTTTATTTTATTTTTCTTTTTTAGGTTTAAAAAGAAAAAAAAAACCTTTTGTTGTAATGATACAAAATGAAACTATTGTAATTGTACTTTTCGACGCAAATATAGTACATTATTTTATCCTAATAATTTCTAGAAAATGTATTGCTTGTACCACTATTGCCCAATGCTTTTCAACTACACCCAAAACCGCCGTAGTCAGTCGTAAACAGGTTTAAAATCTGACCTAAATGGGCTAGCTTTAAAACGTATTTATTTCGTAACAAGTCACTAGGCCACCCTTGAGGGGCAAAGCAGCCCTAGAGCCTTCTCTAATTAGGTGGACCCCGCGCAATTTTCTTGCGAAAAGTCTATTGTTTGAAAACAGCACAAACTTTCCACAGGTTTTTAATTATACGGAGAAAGGTAAATTAAAAGGCACCCGGCAGAACCGATTTCTGCAGAGGAAACCTCTAAGCGTCCCTTTCATCTTATCCGGGGTTGTACAGAAGGCTCGATTTAGTAAAAGCGCTATATCCAATTTGGTTGGGCCAACCAAGTTGGGTAGGGAGGTTTACTTTTGGGCTTAGGTAGAGACGTAATACAAACTTAATATTTAGAATAACTGCCGTGGGGTGCCGGCAGTAGAATGTAGAGGAGAGGTCCTCTCATACCCGTAGATGCAGTAAGAGCCTGCTAAGGGATACCTCCGGAAAATGGGCAGCAGCGTCTTTCCGTGTATCAACATCCCATACTGCGCTCGCCAACTCGCCTGCCAAGCGTGGTGAGTATGGCAACTACCCCTCATGGATATCCACGAGGGAGGCCTGTGTTCAGTAGTGGACGTTTTACGGCTGAAATGATGATGATTAAGAATACCTGCCGTGGGGTGCCGGCAGTAAAATGTTGCCTCTCCTCTCTTGCCCGTGGATGCAGTAAGAATCTGATAAAAGATACGTCCGGAAGATGGGCATTAGCGTCTTTCCTTGTATCAACATCCCGTACTGCGCTCGCCAACGTCGCCTGCCAAGCGTGGCGAACATGGAAACGATATGTGAGATCTTTGAAGAAGGCCCATGTCCAACAGTATACGTGGACAGCAGTCCTAGGACTAGGTAAGATAACCATCTTCTAATTCGAAACCTAGAATACATTCGTACGTACAGAATAGCATTCATAAGGTGTGTTTGTGTTGTAATTCGTCAACCAGTTCATAGGTACGATTAACATGCCGTTAAGAACACAGGAAATTCTACAAGATACTATGGTTATGTTTTGATCCCCAGCTGCTTGATAACAGCCCCATTTATCCTAAATCCCCCGCGAATATGAAATCATATTTATGTAATCTTTATTCATAGAAAGCGGATTAACCATTTGAACGTTATCAAACTGCTACACATTGATAAATCGACGAATTTGACAGAAAAATCTCTCGTACGGTCGATTATTTAGAAGGATTCAATATGGTAAAAAAAGGTATGAAACCTTTTTTATCTTCAGTATTATTAGTTACTAAAATGTTTATCCACTTTAGCTGACCTAGTGTAAGAATGTAATGTTTTTACTGATCGACGTACCTATATCGTCCAGATGCGCGCAGTGTACGCATATTAGTTTTACCACAATTAATTCTAATGTATACATAGGTCATGCTCCCTTCTAGATGATCTAGCCCCAGCAAAAGCACAGCTTGAGTTATGGGTACCCATATGGTCGATCGAGGTCGATTTAGTATTTCTTTACTTATAAAGAAAATACACAGACCCAGGAAAATATATGCAGAAAACTTACAAACATTTGTCCCGAACAAGAATCGAACCATCTCAGCCGACTATTAAACCAACTGGGAGGATGGTATAGGTGCTGGGCAAGTTTAATCAATCTAACAATATCCCAGGCACTGCAGCGACCAGCACAAATACTAGTTGCTAACGCTGAATAAATCATCTATAAAAGCATTACTTTTTTGCAAGCTTTTATTTAGTTTCTCACCTGTAATGTTTGTCTGTAATAAAATCTTGCAAGTAAAATTTGATCCACTTCCTGGTTACCGATAGAGCTGAAATTTTGCATGCATGTGTAAATTGGATGAGAATGCAAAACTCTTATGGCATGGTGCTGTTCTGATGATGGAACCGGAAGGTGGCCATAGGAACTCGGTAGTAAAACGACACATCCCCATCGAGTTTGGAATCGTTTGATCCGTCTTGACGAGTACTTTGGTGCTAGATGGTAACCAGAAGTGGACCAGTCAGTGGACCGACAGAAGACCCAGAAGTTGGTCTGATGATGAAGATATTTAACTGTTTAGTTCTTTTTAATAACAAGTAATAAAAGCTTACTTTCAAAAAGTTTTTTTTAAGACTTTGTTACAACTTCAACCGATACCTTTGTATCCAACTAATATGTGCTAACCTGATCTGTTTGATCGGATAATAGATTGCGTTCTCGGGCCGTCTGTCCCTACAGCCTCTTACTCTATTTTTCCACGGGCCGCAACAAATTGAACGAGCGATGAGTAAATACAAACGATTTGATGTGGTCTCTTTATTTTGCTGTCTGTATTGAATCTGTGTGTTTATTGTGCTGCGAGCTAGCTTCGATGTATACCTGAGGGATTAATATCGAGTAGTAGATAGTCTTTTGTCGTAGAAGCCTACTCGGCCTATTATGGCAGATTGAAAGCTTTGATCTGAGTCATATTATATTGTACGTCAGTGAATAAGGATATCATAATTTATTTAATTCAGAGGAAAACTGTCTAGTAGGTATTCTTGTTATCATTATTTTTATTCTCTTTGAGATCATTATAACAATGATGAACCATAAATGTAACAATGACGGTCTTCTCTGTTCTTGCACTGTAATATCGAAAGTACAGCAAACTAAATACCTGGGAATAAAGATTGATCAGAGACTATCCTGGCATATGCATATTGAACTAGTCATGAATAGAACTAGGAAATTGATATGGACCTTTAAAACATTACGGCATGTAGCACCAACTAATCTATTGAAACAAATCTATATTACTCTTGTCCAATCAGTTTTGGGTTATTGTTTGCCAATTTGGGGGGGTGCCACTAAGATAAAGTTTTTGGAACTAGAGAGGGCACAACGTTCTCTGATTAAGGTGATGCATTTCAAACCTTTTAGATATTCCACGGAAAGTCTGTACCTAGATTCTGGACTCCTTACAGTAAGAAAACTTTATTTACTGCAATTAGTTTTAAAACAACATAAATCTGTTTTTTATACGCAAGAAATTGTTACAAATCGACGAATGAAAAACCCGATACCCACAGTCACAAATAAAACTACATTTGCGAAGAGACAATACAATAGACAATCATCACGCATATATAACATAATTAACAAACAAATTCATATCTATCCGATGACACTTTTTTCTGTTAAAAAGACTCTTAAAGAATGGTTAATGACCAGAAGCTACGACGAAATAGAGAGTATTGTGCAGGCAATGATATTATAGGTAACTCACACACACACACACACACACACATCACACACATACACACGCTGACACACACTTCACCACACATATACACATAAACCACACACACACACACACACCACGCACTCACACCAAGACACGCATGCACCTATATACTACCCACTAAAACAAACAATAAAATGTAATATGTTTTCCTTTCTTGAATAGTAAAAATGTTTCTTTTTTTAAGTGTTTAAAATTAATTATTTTGAGTGTTTTTTTTGCTAAGAATCATATATGACAATGGCTATAAAAGAGCGGATTCTCCTAACACAAGCAATTTTATGCTTAAAAGGAGAATCCAAACCCTGTAATAACTAGTGAATAAGTTAAAGCAATAAACATTTATTTTATTTTTTTATTTTTTATTTTCATTGTCTCATTAGGAGTCATTAGTTAATAAGTTCATTCAACCTTATTCTGAATAAACATTACATTTTATAATATATTATTTAACTAACTTTAATATAGATTACGTGTTGTTGGCACTTAGGACTTTGTATAAAAAATCGGCCAAGTGCGAGTCGGACTCGCGCACGAAGGGTTCCGTACAATTATTTGGCAAAAACAATAGTTTTTGAAGTAGCGCCAACTACTTTTGGTTGTGATTTTCAGCTATCTAATCACTTTTCTGATAGTTTTATTGATATAGAGCAAAAAACGGCATTAAAATCAAGTTTGTTGTGTGGGAGCCCTCCTCAAATTATTATAATTTTTTTTAAGGTATATAAAACTAAATATTCTGTAAATATTCATATAGGGTCCATTTGCATTTTTAAACCATCCAGGCAAATCGGTCCAGCCGTTTAGTAGTTAGGTCATAAACTCACATACCGAAGAATTATATAGTGTGTTTTTTTTAACTGGGACAGTACGGGAGCACCCATAACCAGAGGAGATACAGGTGCAGGTTATCTTAAAACATCAGCTCCTTTTTGGAGAAAAATATTTTGGTATTAAAATTTTTTGATCAAGCGTGAGTAGCGCCTTAAAATGAATCAAGTTGGTAATTTTTTTTTTATTCCAATCGACTCAATCCTTTGTAAGAATTATTTTATTGTACTGAATAAAAAAAATCTGACCAGCGGAAGTTAGTCAAATTTAATGAAATGTTTTCACATACGATTTCTTAGTAGTTTGGTACAAAACGGTAATAAAACTATCACAATAGATGTTCGATATGGCCCCCATGTTGCTGTGTGCAGGAACGGCCACGTTTCAAAACACTTTTAGCGGCCTTAGATAACCATGAGTGGTGAATCTTGTTTAAGTGAAAGTGGACTGCGTCTTTTAATTCTTGAACGTTATTGTCCCGAGTTTCGTAAATACGACCCTTTAGATAGCTCCATAAAAAAGAGAGCATGGAGTTCCTTAACTTCTTAATCGCTAAAGTATTAATATTTCTTTAATGTGCAATTAGAATTTAATAAAATATTTGTTGGAGGATTTTTGCTTTGTCCTGTTGTATGAGAATAAATTTTATCAAATTGACTAACTTCCGCTGCTCAGATTTTTTTCATTTGATACAATAAAATGACCCTTACAAAAGACTGAGTCGATTAACATAAAAAAAATACCAACTTGATTTATTTTAAGGCGCTACTCACGCTTGACCCAATAAATTGTAATGCCAAAATATTTACCTCCAAAAAGGAGCTGACGTTTCAAAAGAAACTGCACCTGTATCTCCTCTGGTTATGTCCCCGTACTATCCCATTAAAAAAAAAACATACTGTATAATTATTAATATATACAATTGCATATTTTTAAAGACGCCTCCATTTAGTTAAGTATCACATAAATACTCGTATAATGCTATTATAATATAAACCATTAAACAAACTGTGCCGGAGCAAGAAGCAAGTCATTAACAAATGACTCCGTTTTTGTCCGGTTCGATAATGGCTGATTGATGAGCTCAATATAATGTCGGACAACCTCCGAAGGTATCTTATCTTATATACATATATTCTTATCTTTCTGTTTAACGATTTATCTTATCTCCTTGAATAATAAGCTTTTAGATTATATCGACTTTGCCGACTGAGTTTTTGAAAAGTATTTGATAATTGTAAATTATAGTATTGACGACTTCGATATTATGTTGGTTTTTCAACTTTCCCAACCGCAAGACGTCCATTGTTGGACAAAGGCCTCTCATAGATCACTAAGCCCTGATCAAGAGGGGTTGTTGCCATACTCACCACGCTTGGCAGGCGCAGTACGGGATGTTGATACGCGGAAAGACGCTGCTGCCCATCTTCCGGAGGTATCCCTTGGCAAATTCTTACTGCATCCACGGGCAAGAAAGGAGGGGGCAACATTCTACTGCCCCACGGTTTTTCAACTAATTGTTAGGAAGTCCGTGGTTTTTAAAGTGTTCATGTAATACGAATGGATTCGGATGTGGTTATAGAAATAGGGAGAGTAGTTACATGAGGTGAGAGAACGTATTAGAAATATGTAGTGAAGTAAAAGGGAGTTATTTATAGAAAGATGTATCAATAAATGAAAAATGCCGACGAGCTTTGTAAGTACCTATAATTTTGGGTTTAAAAAAGACTTGGTCAAAAAAAGCTATCATAAAATGAACACCTGATTAATCATTAAATTAGTATTCGGTTCTTCTCCGAGTGATAACCTAATAATAAGTAGTTTTACTTTTCAGATGACAATGTAGGGTGAAAAACCAATACGCTGTATTTATGACAAAATAGTATGCATAATAGTTTTTATCATTTGTAAAAAAAATAATATTGTACTACGACACAGATATTTATGATATGATATAATTATGAGGCATTTTATCTATTATCTATCTTTTAAATATCATATCAGCAAGATATGTGCGATTCATGTAGACTATATGGCCACTTTCAATTAAAGAAGCATTTATTTATTACCTGATCTATTTTTAACCGTCGTAATTAATTCGACATGAAAGCAAATGCCAACAGGTCGGCACGTACACACATCCAGGGTTTGCAGGGCAGACCCGGATACACGGTGCGTACGGGCGGATCAATAAATCACCAAGGTAAAAATACTAAATACATGCCAAGTCAAAGGAAGAATCTCCTCAGAATTTTTATATTTGGACAAAACTGTTCTAATCGTGTTTAAATTGGTTTATTTTATAAAATGTTTTTTAATAAGAATAAGTGCGTGTGCAACGGATAAGGAATTGTTTTAAAGGAATTGAACTTCTTAACTCATTTTAATAGAACAACGCCATAAATGGGGATTAGTATACTTTTAAGAGAAAGTTGGCAACGCCGCAGCGTTGCCTCAATAAAGAAATAAATAGAGGTAAGGAGTCCAGGTGTCACTTTTGCCCAGGAGTGGAGTTTAGCTCCAAAGGTTAAAAAAACAAAAATCAATGGCGTTGCCTGCAAACCTGCCAAATCAACTACCTACATAATTAACCGACACGTTATTAAACAGAGGTCCATAAAATAAATAAGCCAAAAAAAACACATACCTACTCGCTCCTTTAAAGCTTCTTCGACTCGTATAAAGTTCCTACCGTTTATCAGCGCCTTGAATAAGCAATTATCGGCGGTCGGGTTCCGATTTTGGTATTTTTCCTCTCGCCAAGGGTACTAATTGGGCAATAAATTATTTCCCATTCGCTTCCTATCGCAAGCTGCTTTATCGACAGATGTTTAACAACTTGACCCAGAACTGCATCTGTTTTAGATTTTCGCGTTGATAGTTTTTTTAAGCGTAAAATTATACGAACGTAACTTAAAGTATAATAAAAATTCAACAATTATTTTTATATTTTTCTCTCCGAGGAAAATTCTGAAGGAGTTGTGTTTGTAGTAATAATAAAAAATAATATAATTCAATGAACATATTTTTTGAGTCGCTGAGTTACATTAAGTAGGTACATTACATCAGTCTAATTATAATTCTGGTGACACCAGATCTGCACTGACGTCCCGCGTTGGTGTGTATTCTGCACTGTCCCCGTGGAACTATCTAGACCAAGCCAGTAGCCAGCCAAAAACCTGAATATGAATTATGAAGAAAATCGTTCTGGGTCGTTGGCAGCATTCGATGAGCATGGCGTGCAGTGTAGCAATACGTGATCTACTGTCTCTATTCTGTTTCGTTGTGGGAACGTTTGCATTTCAACGGTTTTGCTGCAACCTTTAATGAAGACAGTTCGTCAATTATTAAGGTTTTATTGCGGAATTTCTCTGTCTAAATGATATATAGCATATAGGTTGATGTTTTCTTGATAGCTTGATTGCCAAAGAGAAACTGGGCCTTGGGCCTACTTTCTCTTAAAAGTTTTCTAATCCTCATTTATGACCAAGACACAAAAAATAAGTAACAAACCGATATCACCTTATCAAGAATTTCAGCGGGTCCCGACATGGGTTCTGCAGCTTAGCGGTCGAAGCACTTCCGGTTTAAGGAAGCGTCAAGTATTAATTTAATGGACGTAGGTTTGAATTCCACCGGAACCGTAAGCATTTTTGATAAGGTTATTATACATTTCTATGAAAATGTTCTACCTAAGTGTGGTTAAACATTATAAAAATAACAAACTATAAAAAATAAGTACCTACTGCTTAGTTTAATTATTTTCTAAACTAAATTATAGCAAATAGATTGTACAATACCTCAACGCACTATTACGGAAAGGTTTTTAAACTTCCACTATCGTAATAAAGTATAACTACAAAATGTATTTATTCAACAAGCGGGCACTTTAACTGCAATCCAGTTAAAACTTTGGGTGAAAATAAAAATAACGTAATACAGTACATCGGCTACATATAGAGCTACAAAATGCTTGTTTAGTTTGTTCATGAAATCTGTTTCAGGTTAAACTTTCAAAATTGAAAAAGGAAAATAATTTAAAGCCTGAAAGCTGAAGTAAAAAGTTTTTGACGCAATAACATCAGTCGCCATAGTGTAGGAGCTCGAAGCGCGTTGGGCACGGGCTGAAACTGATAAATCTAGGATTATCCCATTGGTTTTCCATTTTTGTTCCGCGAACAGGCTCGAAAATGATATTCGGCCTTTAGCTTTTGAAATAAAAAATTGCATTTGACATTTCACTTGTGCGAATGCCATTTTTTTAAGCAGGCAAGTATGAATAATGAATGATAATTAGTTTGATTATATACAGCACAGCAAAAGTAGAAAAAGTAACAGTAGAAGATAAGGTTATTAAGGTGGTTATATTAAAAATGCGTATCTTATGATTGTAAGAACTATTTGCCCAAGGTTGTACCAAGGTTATCTGGTAGAGATCGCGTTATAGCGATAAGACCACCCATTGTCATTTTGTGTCCAGTGTTTCTCTTTCTGTTTTTATTTTTATATTTAAGGTGTGCAATAAAGTATTTTCTATCTATCTAACTATTTAAGTCAGTGGCGTACGAATGTAGGACCTATTAATACTTTAAGTGATTTAACTATATTTAGTAAATTAAACAATGTGTTTATGTAATTGTTACTGGACGCTTTGGAAATCCGCAAAAACTGAGGAAGAACTCCTCAATAGAGATTTTCGTGTCCAAGTTACTTAAGTCAATAAATTCCAATGAGTTCAGTATGTAAACTTATTAAGCGCCGAGAAAACGAATAAAGTTATGTTAGCATCAGAATTTCGGCAGAAGTCCAAGAAAGTTCGATGCGATTCGAGTTGGGCCAACTTAGGCAAACTTCAGCTCTAAACTTATCAAAGTGTTTTGGAGGACTTTAGCGTCACTCTTTGTACACTCGCTTGCGTATGTAGAAATGTCATCATCATTACCAGCCCGTGATAGTTAACTCCACAAAGCGTTAAGAGGTCTTGAGCTAATTAAATATAAGACAGTGCTACATTGATTATTGGTCTTCTATTGACGGGCTTTTGACAATTTTACATTAAAGTAATAATAATAAGTTCTTTATTGTAAAAAAATACATTTTACTAAAGGTGGTCTTATCGCTTACTACGATTTCTTACAGACTACCTAAAACTATACTAAGCTGAAGAGCACAGCACGGTGTTGTGTGCCGCCGAGCGTTCGTTTCCCTCTAAACTAGTCGAAGGACTGTGCCTCAGAGGTCACGCAGCTCAACAGCACCCAGCACCGCCCGTATACCCAATGTTTGTCAAAACATATAAATTGCTTTCATTTTTAAGATGCATTACCATTATCTCAGTTACTACTCCTATTAGACTAGTACACTCTTAGTGCACGATTTATCAGGTGAAAAATCGTCCCCTATAGCAAGAGACCTTAGGAAACATCGCAATAAAAACGTATTCACTCGCTATTAATTGAATCGTGACGGGACGCCCCCATCCATAAACCTGTACACCTCAATCAAAAAACAGCTTTAACTCTTAGAAAATAAGCTCCCCTTTGCTATCACAAAAGCTTCTTGTGTAGGGTTGTACGTATCGGTCAGAACAACTGCTAGTTTGTTCTCACGATCTCTCTCTATTTGCGGGTTTACAAGCTCTATTGTGGACAGATATAGAACCAATAAATGTTTTGAATACTGCGACATGCGGAGGTCGGGCCCTGACGTGGTCTGACGAAATACCGTATCTATTTGCTTCGTAACATTTTGAATGACGGTAGAATTGAACCATTTTGAATGACAAGCTTCTGGCATTGCGCTGTACTGGAATTTATGTAATAAAACAATGAAGGATTCGTGGCATTCGATAAAACTACTTATTTATAAATGACGCTGTAATTTGCCGCTTTAACTTTGTACATGCTGTGACGTCAAATATAACTAAACACCTGGTTTCCATAGTAAAAGCTTAGCTTAGTTTGAGACTAGATAGTCCTTCGTGTAGAGTCTAGCAAAATTAAAACTACGATAAATAATGATCATACTAAAATGCTGATGGTTTCATTAACTCTACGCCTTCTTGACCTAAAAAAGTCTCTTATTTTATTTTCCGAAGTAAACTGATCAAATAGGCACTCATAATGAACGTAATAAGACCCAAAAAATCACTAGCCCAGATCAAACCTCTCCAAACCACAACCATAAATACCACGGCAGGTGTCGATCCAATTAACTTGTTATGTCTCATTTCCACTGCGTCACGGAAGTCGTCAAAATAATTTAGTAGGTATCGAATAAAATTGATTGGTGGTTTGACATTTGCTATGCCTTGTTTACAAACCCCGACCAAGGTCGTAAAAACAACGGTTCCTGGAACTACTCGTAGCAATAGATGATTTATAGATGATTTATACAGCGTCAGCAACTGGTAATCATGCTGTACGGGACGCTGCAGTGCCTGGGACATTGTTAGATGGATTAGGCTTGCCCAGCACCTATACCATCCTCTCAGCTTAGTCAGCTATTATTCAGAGGAAAGAACAGGTCAATACGTCTGAAGCTAACTAAGCCGCGGGTTTCCTCACGATGTTTCCTTCACCGTTAAAGCACGTGTTAAGTGTGCACATACATTTTTCAAGAAAGAAAAATCCATTGGTGTACGGCCGGTATCGAACCCACGACCTTCTACTGCCGGCACCCCATGGCATATTGGTTAAGTATTGACAAACATTTAACATCGAAAGTGGCTGGAGTACGTATATTAAAAGCGTTAGGCATATTTTATTCTCATCTTGTTAACTTGAGCTCGGCACAGCCCTGGCACAGACTGACATAATTGACGCAAAGACGACTGGTATAATGTTAGTCGTAGGCTGTCTGCACTGTCCTCAGACGTCTCGTTTACGTGCTAATAATTGTGTTTAGTTTATATAACAAGAATAAACCATGTATTTCTGTGCAGTTTAGGGTTAACATATTGAATCTTTATTGCTATAATAATTTCAGCCGTAAAACGTCCACTACCGAACAGGCCTCCCTCGATCTCCATGAGTAATATGTAATGTAATGATAGGAATGATGAGACCCACTTAAATTAGTCACGGTATTCAAACCATTATTATGCCACGTTCTACTGCCGTGGGGTGCCGGCAGTAGAACGTCCTCTTGTGCCCGTGGATGCAGTAAGAGCCTGATTAGGGATACCTACCAAGATGGGCAGCATCCTCTTTCCGTGTATCAACATCCCGTACTGCGCTCGCCAACCTGCCTGCCAAGCGTGCCCCGTGGTGAGTATGGCAACAACCCCCTCATGATCATAATTAGAGATCTATGAGGGATGCCTTCGTCCAGCATTTACTGCTGCCGTCTTATTTTCTTATTAATTATTATCTTGTTTATCTTATAGTAAACGGCCTATCCTATTCTCACTTTCCATAGTACATACGGTTTTATTAGTGCGAAACAGTTGTATCGCCAGCGCAGTGACCCAACTCCATGACCCGAATATCCCGAGCAATTGCGCCCAGTCATTAAGCACAGCGGAATCAGGAAAAATGCAAACAACACAGCGTACAGGGAACGGCGCGTTTAAATAACGGCTCACTAGGAACCGGCGCTTTTAACGGCCAACTATAAATAAATAAATGATAAATAATGTGGCTCTTATAGACGACTGATACGCAAGAGAGATTCGAACCCGCTAGGGGTTCGAATCCTGCGACAAAATACAAATAACACAGCGTATAGGAAACGGCGCTTTAAACGGCTAAGCTAAGAGCTTGGAAGTTGAATAAAGCGCAAGTCTTACACACTTTGTTTAAAATATATATGACTGCCTATGTGGCTCTAATAGACGACTGATACGCAAGAGGTAGCAGTGGGTGCCGGCAGCAGAATGTTACCCAGCCTCTCATGCCCGTGGATGCAGTAAGAGCCTGCTAAGGAATACCTCCGGAAGACGGGCAGCAGCGTCTTTCCGTGTATCAACATCCCGTACTGCGCTCGCCAACCCGCCTGCCAAGCGTGGTGAGTATGGCAACTACCCCTCATGGAGATCCATGAGGGAGGCCTGTTCAGTAGTGGACTTTATGCGCCTGGAATGATGACGCAAGAGATAGCGGGTTCGAATCCTGCGACAAAATGCAAACAACAGACCGTATAGGAAACGGCACTTTTAACGGCTTACTAGCTAATAGCTTTGAAGTTAGAGAAAGCATGTCTTACAAACTTCGTTTACAAGTTTATTTTACATTACTTTTTTGTAATGTGTACCCTCAGTTTTGCAATCATGCTCTTTCATTTGATACCACACCTGGATATATTTGGAAACCAACGATTAGTCATCGCAACTTTCACCCCTCATATCTTGGGAAACTACATCCAAATCGGTCCACTCGTTTAAGAGCTAAGGCGCCACAGACACACACTAAGATACACAGCCACGCACACCTAGCGGTCAAACTTATAACTCTCCTCTTTTTTTCGCGGGTTAAAAATATATATGACTGCCTCCGTGGCTCTAATAGACGACTGATACGCAGGAGGTAGCGGTTTCGATTTCCGCGATGGGACAGATGTTTGTAGTTATTTAGCAGATATTTGTCTTGGTTTTTTTTTTCGAAATGACAATATATGTTGTTGACCGCAGATGGCCATGACAACGTTACTGGACTATAGCGAGCGCAGAGAGCGCCCAGCCGCAATAGTAAGGTTGGGGTGTATTTGTCTTGGGTCTGGGTATTTTGCTATATGTATGATATCTATGTATTAACATGTCTTGAAGTATTTGTTCAATCATCTGGTACTCATAACACAAGCTCTGCTTACTTTTAAAACGGTGCGTTTAACGGCTCGCTATAAGCTTGCTAAGAGCTTGGAAGTTGGAGGAAGCAATTCGGACAGTTGCTAAGTGGGACGTCCAAGTTGGACATAGGCCTGCTTCGTGAATCTACAAGTAGGTAATGATGGAAATGAGTTGTTGCCATACTCACCACACTTGGCAGTTGGCGAGCGCAGTACTGGATGTTGACACACGGAAAGACTCCTACTGCATCCACGGGCAAGAGAGGAGAGACAACATTCTACTACCGACTAAAAGTTAAATTCGGGCATTCAATCCCATGATGATGATTTTCTTGAAAAATCGAAACGTGTCGGAATAATCTTCGACGTTACAATACTACGTGAGTAATTCCCGTTTTTACAAAATGAATAATGTAGTTCCAATTATGTTCTACCTTAATTAGCTTGCAAATTTATTAATATAATTAATAAAAAGTTTGAATATAATATAAAAGAAATTACAATTTAAATACCTATATTTAATTCATTTTAAAATATTTTGTTATAATTCCAACTTGTCATCTCAAAATTCGTCAATATCATAATAACATTTGCTTGATAATAATTAATCGATGTAGAATGTTTGTAAACAAACCTTAAATATAGTATAACCTCAAAATAACTTTATTTCTGTTGGTTTTTATATAAATTTCTCAATTATTGTGGATTTGTGACCACTCCCTTCAATATAAATTACTATTAGCTCGTTCAAAAACTTAACCAGGAAGCAAATCAGTTTTAAGGTGATGATAGTTTGTATACAAACATTCTACATCGAAATTGACTGGAGTATTAGGTATATCTATCTCGGAAAAATATTCTTTTGATAATCTGTATTTTTATTATAAAATTTGTAGTTTAATAATATAATATTTATGTTTATGCATATGTATATTTAAGTTTATAAATTTGTATATATACATACATTGGTATATATCTCTTGGTATGTTTTGTGCCTTTCATCTAGTCTTCATCACACACATAATCATCATCATCATTTCAGACGTTAAACGTCCACTACTGAACAAAGGCCTCCCTCATGGATCTTCATGAGAGGTAGTTGCCATACTCACCACGCTTGGCAGGCGGGTTGGCGAGCGCAGTTCTGGATGATATAGGAAGACGCTGCTGCCCATCTTTCGGAGGAATCCCTTAGCAGGCTCTAACTGCATCCACGGGCATGAGAGGAGGCGTAACATTCTACTGCCGGCATCCCACGGTGGTCACACACAGGTTAGGTGGAATAGTACTTAGCATTAAATTCGCTTGTGTACATTCAAAGTTTGTGCAATAAAGAATTGTCTATCTATCTAGAATGAAAAACTGTCTCACCGCAATTTTAATTATGTAAGATGGTGAGACTACCCGGGGCTCCAACTGAAAACCAGCGAAGCATCAGAGCTTTGGCAGGTCCTGCACAAAGCTCAGTCGGGGACAATTTTACCCGCCACTTCCTCTGTTCTTTATCCTCTCCGCTTCCTTAATTTGTATTGTTATTTTTGTGGTTTTTTAATGTTTTGCGCGCGGTAAATAAATGTTTTGTTCTTTCTTTCTTTCTTAAGATCACCTAAGGTTTCCGACCTTTAGACAGAACTACATACTTGAATGTATGATAATAGTCCGCGCGTGGGGCCGACACGACACTGTGTCGTCGGAATAATGATCGACGTTACAATACTACGTGAGTAATTCCCGTTTTTACAAAATGAATAGTATATCTCACGTTAATTTTGAAAGGAACTACATTAATTTTAAGACCTTCATAACCCTGTGTTCAAGCAAATAAATATATCTTTATCTTTATCGAATGTGGCTGAAGCATAGCAAATTTGAAACACGTCCTTTCTATCTATGTAGTATAATGTATTAAGTATATCAGTCATCTAGTACCCATAACACAAGCTCTGCTTAGCTTGGGGCTAGATGATGCTGTGTGATTTGTCCAGCATTATTTATTTATTTATTTATTATTTCTTACTTGATTCCCACCTGAACTTTTTAATCGGTACCTATCTTATTAGTACTTACCGAATAACTCACCAACTCCGAGCATGTTCAATGTCCATGAATAAAAGCTTACCTGTAAAAGAGAAAAGTACGAATGAATAAATTGTGAAATTTTTATATCAACCGCATATGAAAATTAAAAAAAAAATAGGTCATGTCCAGCTATGCTGCTTATCTGAACTAATATTATAAATGCAAATGTGAGTTTGTTTGTCACGGTTTCAAGCCTTAACCACTAAACCGATTTTGAATAATATTTTACCAATGGTAAGCTACATTTATCCTCGTGGTCCCACGGGAACGGGAACTACGCGGATGAAACCGCGGGGCGCTGATAGTAATATTATAAATCCGAAAGTTTGTTAGGTACCACTTCTGGCAAAAAAGTTTTGATGACAGCTGTTACTAAATTAAAAAAATAAAATAAACATGAATATCCGACTTTTCCACTGAACTTAACTATTAGTTTTAATAGGCTTAAACCTCTTGGGTTAGTTAGTGCACATGCTATAAAACACCCTGATAACGGCTCAATACCTCTGAAGCTGACTGAGCCGCGGGTTACCTCGCGATGATTTTCTTCAGCGTTAAATCAGGTTTTAAATGTGTAAATACTATAATAATCTCATCTGACTAATATTATAAAGCCGAATGTTTGTATAGCTTTATGGATGTTTGTCACCTCTTCACGCAAAACTAGCCTACGGATAGAGATTAAATTTTGCACACTTATGGAGGATACAACACATGCTAAGTGGCGGGCACAAGCTAGTCTATACTAATATTATAAAGTTTGTGAGGTTGCAGGGACTTCTCTGGATCTACAGAACCGAATTTGAAAATTATTTTATTAGTAGAACGCCACATTATTTGTTAGTGTCATAGGCTATATATATTATCAACCCGAAAAATAAAAATACTTTTTCATGGTAGACAGATTTGTTACCGCCCAACGAAGTGGGCACGGGTCAGCTAATCTAATCTAATCAGCCTGTAGGATCCCACTGCTGGGCAAAGGCCTCCCTTCCCTCTCTTCATACTTCCCGGTGCAAGGCGTTGGTCGACCAGTCAGTCAGTCGACGGGTCAGCTAGTTTTCAATAAACGAAAATGCATTGGCGCATGTCGGGTATCGCTCCCACGACCCACTCGGTTAACGCGGCTCTCACAACTAAAACTTACACAAGCAAAACTACTTCAACTCACACTTAATTTACATACACTGAACCGTAAAATGATTTCCTCCGATTCGAGAGTATTGTTCCGTTGTGCGGCAGCTTTCTAGGTCAATCTGTGCGGTGATTTATCTCAGGGGGAGACTGAGCTTTATGAACTCGATACAGGTACTTAGGCATTTTCTCAGAATTCCACATATGTTTATTCAATTAGGCCGTAAAGGCTGTTTTCAACTTCAGAAAGTCAGGGGTTCTCAAGTCCTCTGTATTTTTCTCAAATCTTTGTTACCTTTACCGATTTAGAAAATTATTTTCGGGATCGACTAGATACTCTTCCAAATTGGTCCATTTTTCATACCTCAGTTCTGATGACGGCATCCATAAGGAGTCGAGGGAACTCATGTACATATAGCGAATTGATAAAAGTTTAGCATTTGCCTTCGGAAAGTATGATTTGGTGATTTGATGCCTATTTGTGGTTTTCTTTATCAAGTTAGTAGCGAAACCAGAACTCTTCAATGTTAAATAAAAATATGGGTAAATACGGGTCGCGATATCGAAAGATAAGTATGACTTTAAATCAGGTGGACATAGGCTTGTCTCGTCATTAAGTTGTCTAAAAAAAAACTACGTAAGAACTTGTATACGACAGTATACCTAGAGCTTCCACCGGAGTAGTCTAGAATACCTTAGATAAGGTATAGACAAGTAGGTAAAAAAAATCACAGTAAACCGTCGCTTCACGGCCTGTAAGTTATTATAAAGCGATGTATCACTTTAATACTTGGACCAAAACCAGAGTGTATTTTTTGGATACACTATGTTTGGCACAGGTTCAAGTGAGATAGTAAATCATATCAACGTAAGTTCTGGTAATAATAAAAATAATGACAAAAATCCACGAGAGAAAATAGGAAGAGGTATAATTGAATTCCTTGAACGTAGCTTTTAGTGTTTTAGGAAATATAATACTGATGAATATAGCTGGAGATCGGTAACAGCGTTTTTCCGTGATTCAACATCCCGTACTGCGCTCGCCAGTCCGCTTGCCAAGCGTGGTGAGTATGGCAACAACCCCTTATGATCAGTACTTGGTATTCAACATCTCCATGTCCATGAGGCTATCATCATCATCACACCCGAGGACGTGCTATGTAGCAGTGGACGTCCTACGGGTGTGATGATGCCTCGATTTTTTGCTGACTACTACTGATACACTGAACCTACCCTCGACTCTTTTTAAACAACCCTCGCGTGCTGCGAAGCAGCTCGCGCACCACCCAGCCACTAGTTTAATTATATGCTTACATAAGCTAGTATTCGATTATTTATTTATTTTATTAAATTATGACTACACACACACACACACCTAAGTCTTTTTTTTTTAAATTTCAGCTTCTACTTCACAAATCCTTGATGTTCCCTCACAGGGTCTATGGACCACAAGGCCACGGCAGAATACCAGCGCCTAGCTACCTCCCAGTGGTTAGGCATTATGCTGAGCCGTGACCGATTTGCTACTGTAGCACATAAACACAATACCTTTTTCTGTGTAATATATATAAATTCATTTGTTAGTTTAGCATAAAATTATTATCTTCTACTTATAATCTCTGTATCTGTTCTTTCACTGTAATTATTGTATATGTGTGCTATACAAGCAAATAAACGAATGTCTATGTCTATGTCTATACAAGGGATGCCTATGCCAAGCAGTGAGAACAAAGTCATAGATGAGGATGATGGAAAGAACATAATACAAATTTACTAATAGTCACAATAAACTGTAAGGCAGTCACCAAACAATAGGTACTTAGGGCTAGTGTTCCCCCAATTAGAGGCGGTCACAACGTGCACACAAATAAAAGTAGAACTCAACTAACTAGGCTAGAATATCTAAAATTAATTTTAAGTATAAACTAAAAATAAAAATAAACTAGCTTCATTTTAAATCTACAAAATAAAACATTTTTTTAGAACAAGTATCGAACAGAGTTCTTTACTTACTAAGTATGTAGGTTATGCAGTCTAAAATTATGTGCGTGTATATGTGTGTGTGTGTGTACACGTGTGTGCCTTTGTACCGCCGAAACTTCACCTCTTTCAGCCGAAAGTCATTGCTCGACAGACGCTCTGTAACCTATATCACCATAAGTGAACTAAAGCCAAGTGCGCCACGCATAAAACTAAAAACCATAACCTGCACCAGAGTCCTCTTCTTCATCTTTCTTATTCCTTGGGAAATAGGAGATAGCTCTACGCAACTACAGTCATTGTCATACAATAAACGGACGTTAATCAACTTGTATATGGACCAATGAAAACATCACTGCCATCAACTGGATTCGGTAAGCGAGTAAAAGTAATGAATAATGGATAAGGCAGATCGTTGAATATAGGCCAATCATTAACTTACTATGCAGATGCGATATTTAGCCTGTCATTTTGAGAATCACTGGCCAGAGGTTTCGACAATAATAAATTAAAATTGAAGAAATAATACGGGAGCCGTTTTCAGTATAAAAAGAATATTTACGACTGAGCTTAGCTTAATACATTATATTTGTCTCGGGTAGACAGTTATCTGTTAAATAAGATAATTACTAAAAATGCGGAACATTAAAAATATGTCGTACTAGCCGCAATCCGCGGTTTCACTCACGTAGTTCCCGTTCCCGTGGGAATACGGGGATAAAATATAGCCTATGTTACTCAAGGATAATGTAGCATTCTAATGGTGAAAAAAAATTCAAATCGGTCCAGTAATTTCGGAGCCTTTTCAATGCATACAAACAAACAAACAATCAAATCTTTGCTCTTTATTATTAGTGTAGATGTGGATAAGTGTAGATTTAGCTGAGCGATTTTTGTTATTGAAAATGCTGATGAGATAAATAGCATTTTACCGTAAATGTAATAATGAGCTTTCTCAATATCCCAGCGAGGTTTCGCGTATGATATCTGCGAACGTATGTTTGAACGTGTTAATGTCTGACCATAAGAATTTGATTAAAGTGTACGTATGTACGTAATGTATGTTTTGTAAGATGTACAGTGAAATTGTTTAATATAAATAGTTCTTATTAAATAAATATATAGTGCCGCAGTAGTTGCCGTGGGGTGCCAGCAGTAGAATGTCTTCTCTTGCTCGTGGACGCAGTAAGAATCTGCCAAAGGATAGCTCGGGAAGATGGGCAGCAGCGTCTCTCCGTGTATCATTATCAACGTCCCGTACTGCACTCGTCAACCCGCCTGCCATATAATATATAAAAAAAAATGTCTGCCTGAGTATGGCAACTACATGATCAGTACTTGGGAATTCATGAGGGAGGCCTATGCCCAGCAGTGGACGTCTTACGGCGATTTGATAAATAGTTGTAAAACGATTGAAGTAAAACTTAAAACATTAAATTATTTGCTCAGTCCTATAGAAATGCAAAGCGTAAAATTTGCATTTCCAAGCATTTACACCGCAAACGCAATTAAAATAAATAAAACCCTGGAGGTCCTTTTTGCAAATAACTGGAGATTACTTTCACGTTTATGGTCCTATCAGGACGTAGGGAAGGGAATTTGAATGTTCGTTAATTATTGAAAATTAACTGGAAGATTTCAAGGGGATTTACTAGAAGATGATGAAGAGATGAAGAATAAGAAAAATAGTTGCCGTCACGGGACCTCTGGGAGATGTAAAACATTTAAAACAAAGTCGCCATAGTCGCCACAGTCGCTACAGTAGACCCAGTTGCCACAGTCAACACGATGGGCACGAAGGACGAAAGGCAGTCACCCGGCTTGAAGTGTAAGGGGGCCGGTGAAATTATAGACACATGAGACCTTACAACTCTTATGTCTCAGGGCGCAATGCAAAGCAACGTTAGTCACGTGTTTAGTGAACGTGACCACCGCGGTATTGCAGTGGTTATACTTTCTAAACTTTCGCTATCACAACACATTATTACTATATTGGATTATCGGGTATTTATCGCGTGATTACCTTTATTTTGTTTTTTTTTTTTATTATCCGGTCGAAACGTCGGGAATAAAATAAAATAAAGGTAATCACGCGATAAATACCCGATAATCCAATATAGTAATAATTATGCTACTACATGACAAAACAAGCCGTAGGCCCACCTGTGGTTATGTGGTAACCTCTACCTATAACAACTGCTATTAACATACATATAACCGGGTATTTATCGCGTAAAAGCATGGTCCCGGGAAGACTTCCCGAGACCATGCTTGGTGCAATCCAAGCGAAACGTCGGGAAATAATAAAGGTAATTTACGCGATAAATACCCGGTTATATGTATGTTAATAGCAGTTGTTATAGGTAGAGGTTACCACATAACCACAGGTGGGCTTACAGCTTGCTTTGTCATGTAGTAGCATAATGTTGTTTAGTGATGTTAGAAAAAGTTACTTGCTTCTGATTCATAGTAAGCTTGTCACACTATTATATTGTACCTCTTATGTTGTAACGTGTTTAAGTAACTTTATTGTAGTAGAGTTAGAAAAATATACTCTTCCAGCTGCCTTGACAAAGGCCTACCCCATTGATCACTTAGTACTCGTCCGTCGACCGTAAGGGGTTGTTGCCATACCACGCTTGGCAGGCGGGTTGGCAAGCGGAGTACAGGATGATGATACACAGGAAGACGCTACTACCCATCTTCCGGTGGCAGATTCTTACTGCATCCACGGGCAAGAGAGGAGGGCCAACATTGTACTGCCCGCAGCCGTCAACGACAGCGAAAGAGAGAAAATAATACGCGAAAAATCTAACTTTTAATGTTTGTCCTGCGGCGAGAATCGAACCCACAACCCCCTGCTTCTCAGTCGGCTACTAGGCCAAGTGCGCCACGCATATTTTACTTAAATTAATTTGACAAGTGTAGAATTTAATTACAGATCATACCAGACAACAGATGCTTAATGAGGACGGAAGAACACAGAAACTTGTCGTGGTGTGCCGGCAGTAGAATGTTGTCTCTCCTCTCTTTCCTGTGGATACAGTAAGAATCTGCCAAGGGATACCTCCGAAAGAAGGGCAGCAGCGCCTTTCCTAATATCAACATAATATCTACCTCTAGTACTCGCGCTCGCTAACCCACCTGCCAAGCGCAGCGAGTATGGCAACAACCCACTCATGGTCTAGGAGATCCATGAAGAAAGCTTATGTCCAGCAGTGGAGATGGACACTATCCTATGGCTGAGATGATGATGTTGAGATACTTAATAATTCAACAATTACATAAAAGTATTATATCAACGTCCCGTCGTGAACGGATTGGCACGTTGAAGTGGCAATGTGCAGGCCATATAGCGCGCAGAACAGATGGCCGATGGGGCCGCAAAGTTCTCGAATGGAGGCCACGGATCGGCAAGCGCAGCGAGGACGTCCACCTACAAGAGGGGCAGACGACGTGGTGAGAACTGCTGGTCGGCGGTGGATGCAGACGGCTTCCAACCGCAGTACTTGGAGATCAATGAGGGAGGCCTTTGTCCAGCAGTGGACGTCCTACGGCTGATATGATGTTGATGATGATGATGATTATATCAACTACATTACATTTTAAATTCAGTGTTAATTAAATTGTCATGCTATTTGATTGAAATATCCATGGCCGTCAAAATATAATAACAAATTAACTGCATCGCTAGAGGAGGGAAATCCTGTTCATTAATATCGAATGGAATGGACCAATTTGTGTTCGCAACTGAAATACGTATAGTTTTGTACACGGAATAATTAAAATGTTTATAGACTTAAATGTCGTATTAACTTGAAGATTTTCTTCTTACTGATGAGAGGAATTCTACATTTAGCTTGACTTCTTGATCTGCAAGTTATACTATATCATAGTACATTATTATTACATTAGTACATTATCATTATTATGCAAGTTATATTATATTATAGTACAAGAAGGCATTTTTGGCATTCTTTTGGAGTTTCACAGAAGTTTTCTCCGCTGATGTTCGCGAGTGACTAAACTACGTGATTGCGTGTTTCGGTATAAATTTGAGCGTCTGCTCTTAATTGTGGCGCTCCTGCCACGCCCACAATGCCATTCTACCCTCATCTCTTTTATGTGGTTTTGTAGCCTATCTGCATAAAGTCAAGGCAAAGTCAAAGTGAAAAGTGTTTATTCAATAAAGCAAAAAGCTACATAGAACAGTCAATTTATAAAATAAAAACAAAACACATTTAAATTAAATAAAGCACATAATTGAGTTCGTTCGCGTATGGGAAAGAAGCGAAGAGGAAAGCTCACTATTTCACTTCTATTCATTGTCTACCCCCGACAAAAAAGAGGGGCGTTATAAGTTTGACCGCTGTGTGCGTCTGTATGTCTGTCTGTAGCACCGTAGCTCTTAAACGAGTGGACCGATTTGCAGTTTTTTTTTATATTAAAGCAGTGTTTTTGCCATGGCTTATGGTGGCTTAAACATGTTTTATCAAAATCGGTTAAGAAGCTTACAAGATATGGGGGAATATTTTATACCTTGTCAAATAGCCTAAAATTGATAAGAGCAGCATAACAAGGGTGCAGTTGGGTGGACAACCCCTAGGCTTAGTTGCTCCAATAGCCGGCTTAGATGCTAGAGGTAGCGGGTTTGATCCCCGCCGGGAGACAAATATTTGCTTTTCGGCAGATATTTGTCTCGAGTCCGGGTGTTTTCTATATAAGTTAGGTAAAACTAAAATTGTTCCTTGGGATGGTCACAATCTTCCGGGTTTGTATACACATAATAATACACCCTGTATACGTGATGGATGATGGATGATGTTGTTTTGGCAAACATAATATGAATTACAGAAAATATCAAATCAAAAGATTATTTATATAATTTTTTTTTTGATAATTTCAGGTTAAACTTTTTACAAAAGATAACTTTAAAATCTGACGTTGGCGAGCCAGTAAATAGGTTTACTACCTTTTAAAATTCAAAAAACAATTTAGCTGTACCAACAAAAAACTCGAAAATATTGACTTGGACCAATGTTGAAAATTAAAAGCACACCCAATAATATTTGCCCGGATATTAATATTGTATCTCAGCGATCGGTGAAACGGCTGACCGGCTGCAAGCCGGATGTTAATGACGGCTTCAAATATTTAAAACTGATATAGTGTATATACTGTTTTGATAGGGTGGTTAAAATTAGGTTATACGTAGGTAACACATTTCTATCAAACAATGTATGTGTCGTAAGATAATTTGATAATTTAAATTATCGCGAAAATTCTAGAGTAAACCTCTACAATTTTCTAAATTTGCGAAAACACGGATAATTAGATAATTTTTTGATAATGTCACCATCCGATCATAATCACAATTGTCTAATTATCTGTGTTTTCCGCAAAATCGCTAAAAATCAATTCGAATTATCAAATCCTATGACATATGTAACTTAAAATGGATTTGTTTCTGAAAATACAAAAAAAATTGTATACCTTTAATATTTAAAGCCGTGGGGTGCCGGCAGTAGAATGTTACCCCTCCTCTCATGCCTGTGGATTCAGTAAGAGCCTGCTAAGGGATACCTCCGGAAGATGGGCAGCAGCGTCTTTCCGTGTATCAACATACCATACTGCGCTCGCCAACCCGCCTGCCAAGCGTGGCGAGTATGGCAATAATCCCTTCATGATCTTGGAGATGCATGAGGGAGGCCTATTTCTAGCAGTTGACGAAGACAGTTAGTCCTACAGCTGTGATGATGAATATTTAAAGAGTTCTCTCGATCATTAAAGATTCCATCATGACAACTGATCTTTAAATCTGGAAGTGTATCTAGTCGAAACCAAAAAAAGAGTTTTCTGAATCTCACTAATATTATAAAGCCGAAAGTTTGTTTGTATGGAGGTTAGTTACCTCTTCACGCAAAAACTAGCACACGTATCGAGCTGAAACTTTTCAAACGTATAGATGTTGACCAGGATTAACACATTGGCCTTTGCCCAGCTGTGGGACACTAATGGCCCTATTAAGTCACTTCCAATCAGATAAAAATCTGAAACCCAATAATAATAATAGGATGTTGGCTCAGCGACTAGTACCGGTAGTCGTATCCGTAATCAAACTCATAGTGAAGAGTCTGGATCAACATCTTGAGAATCTTAGACATTTCCACCATCCAGCCAGAGGCCACTAGTTTTCGCAACCCAACCAACTCGTATAATGCCTACTTGGCTTAGACCCGTATTAGCTATTTCCCGACCTTTGAGGTCGAGCAGATAAACCTCTAAAACATTATAATTATAATATATATCTTAGTTAAAATAACAGCGTCATCAACTGTTGGTCCATGCTATCTTTCAAAGAAGCCTTTGTCGCTGAATGAACGATTTTTTGAGTTTGAGTTGGTTCGGCAGGCTGAACTGCGACAGACGGCTTTTTTCAACGCTTTTATCAAGAGATGTCAATTGGAGACGACCAACGAGGTCGTTTCTTCACAATATGTACCACAGCTATTACAGCTATAAGTCAGGAAAGGTTCAATTCCTGATACTATGAATCCAACTTTTAATACCAATTACAAGTCCATATATAATGTAAATGTATCACCTAAATAAAACTTATGAGACTAATATGGTATCGAACATTAAGTATATGAAATATTTACGGGAAATATTACCTCATTTGTTTAGTTTTTACTGTTTTAGTACGCCACCGTCATAAATAAATTGAAATCTATCCTGTCTGTTGCCTGTAAGAGATCGCTGTTAGCGATAAGGCCGCCCATTGCACCTATGTTTATTTTTAATAACTCTTCATTTTCCTGTAACTCTCTTGATTTTGGTGTACAATAAAGTGATTCATTCATTCATTCATTCATTATTAACGGGATTTTTACCATACCGTAATCATGAGGCATGTAAAACTGCGTCGAAATATCGGGAAACTCAAAAAAATTCAAATCATGGTAAATATCTCGTAAATATTGCATTATAATCACCCAAATAATTAAATAAATTATTACATATTTACTTTATCAATACCTTGTAGAGGCGGCATACAAGGAGAACATCTCTGAAAATCGTATTAAACTGTTACTAAATTTAAAAAGCAACTCTACTGTTACTGTAGCGCTTGAAGCAAAAACTACCGAACAGATCAAGCTAAAACTTTGCACACTAGCTAGTTAAAAATATAGTACCAAAACGATTATTTTTTTACAGCAAAAGCGAGAATATCATAATCTCATTTTTAATAATTCTGTTCTGTAAAAGCACGGTTCGTAGGCGGGCGGCAGGGTGGGCGCCCGCCCGCCCACGGTTAGTGCAGCTACGAAGTAAACAACTGAAGTCAAAGCTATAATACCTGAACACGTATATTATAGATTGGCTCGTGCACCGAAAGATAGATAACTCCTTAAATTGTGTTGAAAATTACTCGTTAAAGTATAGCGCAGACGATTTAAATTATGTTTGAAGAAAAAGCAAAACACGACCAACTCAGATAATTATTCTCTGATCGTACATACAAATATTAATTTGTTTCGGACAGGTTATTTAAAAATTAAGATGCTAATAATATTGAAAAAAACAACTTTCTGGTATGGTCATGTCCCTAATAAGTTTCAGTTAATTTCGTTTTTAAGTTGTGTAGTGTTCACGTAATATCACTAGTATTTATAAATATAATACTAGTGTAATGAACAGTATTTATGTATTAAAGTCTGTCGTCTCGTACGGTCACACTACGCGGCATCAAAGCGTGGCAGTCGCTTGCAAGCCGCCGAGCGGTAAAGACGCGGTAGTGAGTTAACGAGCCGATATAGTGTAGTGTATAAGTGTGTTTATATATGATATATAATACGTTAGGTGCAAAGACCTTACTCACTTGTACGTAAAGAAATATTTGGACTAGATTTATACAACTTGTACAGTTCCCGGTCCTGGGTATTATAATATAATACAAGTGAGTAAGGTCTTTGCACCTATTTTAGGTTATTTTTACGGCGGCACTGTAGCATTCATGCTGTATGCTACAGTGCCTGTGGGACATTTTAAGATGGATTAGGCTTGTCCAGCATCCTCTATATAAATAATATAATAAATGTCTAAATGTCTAAGCTAAGTCAGCTATTCAGAGGGAAAAAAAAGGTCAATTCGTCTGAAACTTACTAAGCCACTTCTTACGATGTATTTTAGTGGGTTTTCACCGGTAAACCGGTGCATGGCCGGTAAAAACCTACGGCCTTCGGATTGTAAGTTGGGGGTACATACCACTTAGCCATCACGGTTTTTTTATTAGCTTAAATAGCCGGCTGAGACGCAGGAGACGTTTGATTGCCGCTGCGAGACAAATTGCAGTGTCTCTGCGGATATGTGTCCTAGGTGGTTTTGGATATTTCGCAATGTACTATAAGTATGTATTGACCAAAAAATATATACAAGTAACCTATCAACCATATGTTACCCATAACACAAGCTCTGCTTACTTTGGGGGTAAATGGTGCTGTTTGTAACGTCCAGCATTTTTAATTTATATATGTGAAAATCAACAACTATATTCGTATTGGACTTTAATGACACATGTACATGGTTTGAACAGCCCCTTTGCTAGTTTACCGTGAATTTATATTTCTTTAAATAAAACCTACTTAAAATGATAAAAAGAATAATCAAAATTAGACTATTCTGTAAAATTATGCGAGGTCATACATTACAACAAATCAAACAATCAACAATCAAACTTCCCCTGTTTTCCTAACCTTAGGGTTGGATCTTTTTTGAGGTTCCAGACCAAAATGGTAAAAAGGAACCCTTATAGAATCACTCTGTCCGTCTGTCTGTCTGTCACATATGTATGGATATCTCGAGAACTACTGATGCTATCAACTTGAAATTTGAAATGGTAAAAGAAAACACTTTTTTACTTACACAGCATAATATATGAAAATGTTAAAAATATTCTTATTTTGATTGCAGGGGGGGGGGGGATCTCAAAAATTTTAAGTGTAGTTACTAGGCCGTGTGGAGTATCATATGAAAGGTATTCATTTGTACATTAATAAACAGTTTTTAGTTTTCCTTTAAGCCGTATCGTTTTTGAGTTATTTACAAAAATGTTGAAAAAACGACTGTTCCCCCCCTTATCTTTTTGCGGAGATAACCCTCTGAAACTTTTATTGCTATTAGAAGTGTATGTAAAGATTACAGGAAATTTATTACAAACTCTCTACTTAGCATACTTTTTTGGAAATCATCGAAAGTGTAAAAAATCTACATAAGTTCCGCTATCAGACAAGAGATGGCACTGTCAAGGTTCTCTAACAAATATAAAACCGCCTTTGTCATATATTATATTGTATGATGGCACGGAACCCTCGGTGCGCGAGTCTGACTCGCTCTTGCCAGGTTTTATTTATTTCTGAGACTTCAGGGTATATACCCTATCCAATAAAAAATAATTAAGAAAATCGGACTAAACTCTGTAAAAAGTTATGCGAACTTCTCCGTTTTTACGTCGGTTATAAATTCGGTTCGTAGGCGGATGGCGGTGTGGGCGCTGAGAAGTCCGCCCGCCCACGGCCAATGCGAGTAGTTCAACAGTCAGTCCTGATACCTGGAAACGTACCTACTTTTTATTATATTTATTGTAGGAGGGGTAGTTACCATACTCACCACGCTTGGCAGGCGGGTTGGCGAGCGTAGTTCGAAATGTTGATACAAATACGCTGCTGCCCATCTTCCGGTGGTATCACTTAGCAGGCTAGGCTCTTACTGCATCCATAGGTATGAGAGGAGCGGTACCATTCTACTGCCGGCACCCCACGGCAACGCCTATTACGAGTATATTACAAGAGAAAATAACAAGTCAACGCGTCTGAAGCTTATCGCGTTATTTACCTTTATTATCTTTATAACCTTTAATAACACATATTTAACCGGGTATTTATCACGTTATTTACCTTTATTATCTTTATAACCTTTAATAACACATATTTAACCGGGTATTTATCACGTTATTTACCTTTAAGTTGAGCCGCGGGTTGCCTCAAGATGTTGTCCTTCACCGCAAGACGTGACGGAAAACCATCCGGGACTTGGCAATGCCTGGGACATTAAGGCCGGTCTGTACTTGTTTAAACAGATTTTTCTACTATTCACGGAATGAAAGCATGCCTCAGAGAGCACTCGCAGACAAATAGCACAATGAGGCAACGCCACTTAAAGCAGAATAACGAGCCATTGTGCACTCTTACAAGCTTTTAATATGGAAATTACAGCTTGTCAGACGGATCACTTTCACATTTGAATATTAGTAGAGAGAGTTGTTGTGCAGTGCCGGCAATAGAATGATGCCCCTCCTCTCTTGCTCGTGGATGCAGTAAGAATCTACCAAGGGATAGATGGACAGCAGCGTCTTTCCATGTATCGACTGCGCTCGCGTGCAAGCGTGGCGAGTACGGCAACAACCCCTCATGATCTTGAAAGATCCATGAGGGTGGCCTATGTCCACTAGTGGACGTGGACAGCAGTCCTACGGCTGAGATGATGAGAGAGTTAACTTTATATTAGCAAAAACAACTAGCTGTTGCCCACAGCTTTGCCTACTTTTTATTTTTTAAACCGCTTTCAAAAATAAGGAGGTTCTCAATTCGATTGTAAGTAGTTTTTCACTTTAATCTTAACTGTCAAAAACTATACAGTTAAAATAACCATAAGCTTTATTTTTCTAATAAGCCATTAAGTTTTTTAATTATTAAAGTATTTCGATGAATATAAAGTATGTTTCCTTTAAAAAAATACAAAATAAAAAAAAATGCTTTATTCAGTGCGGCCGCATAGACCATATTGACGCGTCACTTTCAAAATAAAACAACACAATTAATAAAATAAAGCACATAAATGAACCTGTTCACTAAAGTGAACATGTCATCATTACATCTTCTGAAGATGACACGCGAGTTAGGAAAAGAAGCGATCAGAAGATCCTAACTCGGTCTTTTTATTTTGTCTTATGTTACTTTTGACGGAGTTGGAGCAGTTTCTGTTCCAAGTGGTTTTGTCCTCTAGGTAATCTGATATTTTATAATAAGCTTTATTGCAAAGATTGCGTTTGATAACGTTTTTGAATTTATTCAATGATAACTTTTGCAGCTCACTTGGGAGTTTGTTGTAGAAGCGCTTTATAAGGCTAAAAGTAAAGGCTTTATAAGGTTAAAAGATATTAACCTTATGGAGCCTAGTAGTGGGCACAGCGAGTTTATATTTATTTCTTGTCATCAAGAAACGTCGTTCACGACATCGTGATTGTCGCTGTTCTTCTTAAACGAAGCAATATTTTTATAGGTGTACAATGGGTTCTCTTGAATATATTTACAAGCTACTACTACTACTATTAGCCCGAATCATCCCATTGTTGGGCAAAGGCCTCCCTCCACTTCTTCCAGTCGCTTCGATTCCCAGCTAATTCTGTTCTATTTATAAGCTACTGTCATTATATTTATTTCTTAAAATGTAGTGCGAAGTAATTCTCTGAGACCATACCTGGGACCCATATTGTAGATTGAACGAATAGCCCTCTTCTGCAGCACAAATACGGTAATAAAAACTAAATGGTATGAAAACTCGAAGGGCAGGTCCGACTTGCTCTTGACCGATTTTATTTCTAAAAGACTAAGACGTAAGTCTAAATTAAAACTAGTACAAGCAATCATATACATAGGGAATCGTTGTTATTTCCAAGTAAAACTTCAACTTACCTGACTTTTCTTTCAATTTAATAAAGCTTTTGTGAATTGCTCAAAGATATCGCTGCTTTGTTTTAATTAAGTCTCAACATCTAGATGACAATCTCTTTTAATTTAACCATTCATTAGTCTTTTGTTGAGTTAAGAGCTTAATTATTTAGAGGCGAGAATTTTATTATTCCAGCGCGAAAGTAGAAATTATGACGACTGAATTTTTATTCGGTAACTTTGTGCTGTGGACGAATGAAACAGGCGATTTCTTTTTTACAGGACCCTTTGAGTTGATGGAAAATTTTAGAGTACTTTGAACTTATTTAGATATTTTTATGACTTGTACCTTTTTAGTGCGTATAGTATTATTGGAAAAAGCATTGGCATTAGCTGTGAAGATTTGGGACGGTTGGAAAGTTTTGGGGATACCTTTGTCTAGCGGTGGGATGAAACATATTTATTAATTGATCTTACCGACGTGCTCTGTGGCGCAGCGGGCGAAGGTCCGCCTGCGACGCAAGGGGTTGCGGGTTCGATTCCCGCCTCGGGACAAATGTCTGTACGATCTGCAGATATTTGTTCAGGGTGTTCTGGGTGTTTTTCTATATAATAAAAATATCTACCTATGTAGTATAATGTATTAAGTATATCAGTAATCTAGTACCCATAACACAAGCTCTGCTTAGCTTGGGGCTAGATGATGCTGTGTGATTTGTCCAGCATTATTTATTTACTTTATTTATTTATTGATCTTACCTATGTAGTGACTATTTAAAGTATTTTGTGTTAGACGTACTTACGTATAGACTTTAGTTACGAGTACACAAATACGCTAGGACGAGCCCAAAAGGAATTTTTAGAGTGTTATTTTGTTTAAATAGGTACTATTTTTTTAAAAATATTTTATTATTATAAATATATGTATATATACATATGTATAAAGGACCGTTTATTAGCTATAAAGTTACTGTTTTATTAAGGGCCTGTAGTGTCCCACTGCAGGATGAGGACCCTCTTTTCACTCTTTGCGGTGTAATAAAAATAAAATAAAGTTTATTTCATTTTTATTACACCCCATTGGGGCCGCAGTCCTCGTGCCAAACCGGCAAGCGCAGCGTAGGACGCCTAACTACAAGATGGGCAGACGACTTGGTAAGAACCGCAGGTTGGCGGTGGGTGCAGGTCGCTTCCAACCGCAGTACTTGGAGATCAATGACTCCCTCATTGATCTCCATGTACTGCGGTTGGAAGCGAAGCCTTTGCCCAGCAGTGGACGTCCTACGGCTGATATGATGAAAGTTTATTTCTGTAAGAGTTATACATTTAGGTTAACCGTTTGTTGAGACCTTCATTTAGGTATAATACTTGTGTTATATTATATTATATCGTTCGTTTCAGCCGTAAAACGTCCACTACTGAACACAGGCCTCGTTCATGGATCTCCATGAGGGGTAGGTGGCCACGCTTGGCAGGCGGGTTGGCGAGCGCAGTACGGGATGTTGGTACACTAAAAGATCCTGCTGCCCATCTTCCGGAGGTATCCCTTAGCAGGCTCTTACTGCATCCATGGGTATGAGAGGAGGGGTAACATTCTACTGCCGGCACCCTACGGCATTATATTATATGGTATTATATAATAATATCGCGAAATTTTCATAAAAAGTGAATCTATGTTTAGTTAAATTTTTAACCGACTTCAAAAAGAAGAAGGTTCTGAATACGACTGTTTTTTTTTACAAGCTTTTATTTAGCTTGCCCTGTTTGTATGTATGTATGTATGCATGAAAGTATGTTTGGTTGGGTGGAATCTTGCAACTCAATTTTGAAGCAGATATCTTCAACCAATTGAGCTGAAATTTTGTATATATGTTTTCTTTGGATGACAATGCATGGTCAGCTATGTGACGTCACTCTGAATCCAACTGTTTGTTACGCGATTACTCCAATGATTAACGTAGTAGAGAATTATTTTTATAAGGTATCATGGTAGGTATCATTATTTTTATAAGGTGGTCATGTTTCGGAAGTGGTCCCATTTTTCGAAACTCGATCCATAAGGAATTAAATAATAGTAAAAGTAGAAACTGGAGTCCTCAAGACATAATTTAATGCTTATGCATAAGTTTAACCTTGCCGTTCGGATTTTTTTTCACTTTATAATGTTTCCTTTCTCCACCCAGTTCTGATAATGGAATGCATGATATAGCGAGGGAAATGCTCAAATATAGGTGTTCATATACCGGGTTGCGAGTTTTCAGCAACAAGTCAATGATTTTATCTGGAGCTTCACTGGCGTAGTTCCCGTTCCCGTAGGAATACGGGATAAAATATAGCATATGTTAGTCAGGCATACTGTAGCATTCTAATTGTTAAAGAATTTTGAAAATCGGTCTAGTGGTTTTTGAGTTTATTCGTTACCAACTTACAAACGAACATACTTATCTTTCCCCTTTATAATACTGAGAGATAAAAACATAAATGTTCAAATTACATTTCGTAAGTCACGCGAGTCACGCCTATAAAAAAGTCTATAAGTAGTTAATTTAATAAGAAATATACATTAAATTGGTAATGTTATTCACACTTGAATGTTGCAAAACAATGTGCGAGCATTCGAGAAATTCCGTTTGAATTTCAACATTTGATGGACGTCCCTAGGTCAAATGCTTCTCGGCTTCACTTTAACCTTCACAAATTATAATCACTTAAATAAATATATGTCAGTGGAGTAGACTACACATGAACTTCTGATTAATATGGCCAGCTTAACAACGACGTACTAAAGTAACAGACTGATGTTAGAATCTACTAGGTTATATGGAAAATGACAGGTGCCGTGACAGATTTAAACTTTGAAACTGACCGTCAGAGCGCCACGCGGCTTAAAATTGCCTAACGAATTGTAGTAGGTACTGTTTGCCACTGTTACCTACATTTTTGTAAAATTTAAATAAAATATATTTAAAAAATATTAAATAACTTGACACTGGCGGAATCGTGTGAAACCAAACACAAAAAGCCATAAAATAAAAAGACAAGATAAATTGCCTAACCCGCTCTCAACACGTTTATGATACTTTTACCTACCAGACACTGGCAGAGTTGCAGCAAGTGGCATGCATTAGCCATTAAAAAAGAAAAGAAGAAGAGCGCCACGCTATTTAAACGGTGGACAAGCGTAGCAAAATAATTAAGTTATAACAAAGATTTAAATCCCTGGATATTTTTTTTTATATCCTAGCCTAGGTCGTAGATCGCCTAGATTTAAATATTTGTAATCAGTGTACCACAGTGTTAGCCGGACGTGGTGGGTGTTATTTTTTTTCACGAAAGTTCGTCTAATATATCCTGGCCTGCAAAAGAAGGTATAACACTCATAAACGTGACGATAACTTCTGTACTATTTAAACTAGAAACTTGAAATAAAAAGCATTATGTAGAAAATTTAGTTTTGTTAAATAGAAACTTTTTGACAACCTCCTTGTTCACGGACGAGTCACGTTTCTCATTATTCACTCATGACGGAAGGCGAAAAGTCAAAGCGGACATCTCTTCGGAAGGTCGCACACAGTTAGTTGCCACAGAAAATGGCACTCTGAGCTACGGTATGCAGGACCATATCTGGTAAATATGGGTGATGGATCAATTTTAATGCAAGATAACGCCCGGCCACACACCGCTCAGGTCGTACAAGAGTACATTCAGGAGGTTGGTATCAACTTGATGGCCTGGCCATCAAGAAGTCCTGACCTGAACGCTTGGGATGAGCACGGAAGGCTGGTCAGACAACGCAGACGACCTCCTGTCACCCTCAATTATCTTAAACAGGCCCTGATGGAAGAATAAGAGAATATCCCCAACATCGTCTCCGAAACTTCGTCTTCAGTATGCCAAACAGACTCGAAGCTGCGATCAGAGCCACAGAAGTACTTATTTTAATTTTTCTTTTACATGCCGTAAAGGCCACAATTAGCTTACTTGTTTAAAATAAGTTAACATTTGGATAACTAGTCTAGGTACTATTTTTATATTATACATATATTATATTATTATCTGTGGCTTATAAACTGTATTATTGTTTTTCTTTTGTATAAGCTGTAGGCCTTTCTTTCATCCATCACAAACGTAGGACTGCTGTCTACGTCCACTGCTGGACACAGTCTACCTCATAGATCTCCAAGATCATTTTTTTATTACCGGAACTGGAGTTCCGGTAATAAAAAATAATGTTACTCCGTCTTTTCTTTTCATGCTTTATATTTCTATTGATGGTTTTGCAAATTTTTGTTATCTTAGTTTGTGTGTCTTTCGTTCGCTTCTGAGTATATAGTATTTTACTTCCACAAAGAAGTGTTTTTGTTTCTTGGTAAATATACCCTTGCTTTTTATTTCACTGTTTTGGTGGATTTTTCAATAGGAGTTCTAGTTCTTGTTCTAAACAGTTGCATGGATATTGTATTTCATTTGACGATTTTATTGAATCCATGGCGGGCCCAGTACGAGACGTAAATAAAATCGTTAAGGCTAAAAACATTTTTTACCTGTGTTATTTACGCGTTTCGTCGCAATGTTGTTAAGATTGATTTTATAGGTATTTTTTTGTATCTCGATAGCCATAAAATCATATTCAGAAGCTTGGAAAATTCTGTTCAGCGGAACAATTTACGGCGTTCAATTGGGTCACGGGCTGTCCTTCGATGATTAATTTTGTATTTGCTGTCCTATTTTTATAGCAGTAAAGTTTGCTTTGAAACCGACACGGTACTACACTTGATCGTAGCTATTGCATTTTGTAATGCTATTAATACCATTTTTGGAACAGCTTATTAGTTGATTGTGTTCACTATTATTTTGGTTATTTTTATTTGTTCAACACAGCCCTTATTATATGGTCAGTTATGGACTTACATTTTATACAACAAAACTAATATTAACTTTAAATTATTTTGTCTCAAGGTGACGGGCGCAACGCAGGGTTGATCACGTGCTTCGTGAACGTAATCACCGCGGTATTGCTGTTGTAATGGGTAGAGTTTGAAGCTTAACATCAGGTGGGCCTTCGGCTTGTATCGTACATAAAAGTATGATACATATTTAAAATGTTTTAGATGAATAAAAAATAGAGGCGTAAGACAGGGAGATGTTATCTCTCCGAAACTGTTTACTTTGCTTTGGAAGATGCCTTCATGCTACTGGAATGGAAAAGGCTGGGCATCAATATTAACGGCGAATACATCACTCACCTTCGGTTTGCCGACGATATTGTGGTCATGGCAAAGTCGATGGAAGAGCTCAGCACGATCCTCGAAGACCTCAATCGAGTCTCCCAACGGGTGGGGCTTAAAATGAACATGGACAAGACGAAAATTATGTCGAATGTCCATGTCGTGCCTGCCCCAGTTATGGTTGAGAACACGGCTCTTGAAGTTGTCGACGCGTACGTATACCTAGGACAAACAGTCCAATTAGGTAGGTCCAACTTCGAGAAAGAAGTCAATCGTCGAATCCAACTCGGACTCGACGATTGACCGGCTCGTTGGGCGACTAAGCTATGGAGAGAGCTATGCTCGGGGTTTCTCTACGGTATCGAATCAGAAATGAGGAGATACGTAGGAGAACTCGGGTCACCGACATAGCCAGACAGATTAGCATTTTGAAGTGGCAATGGGCAGGCCATATAGCGCGCAGAACAGATGGCCGATGGGGCCGTAAAGTTCTCGAATGGAGGCCACGGACCGGCAAGCGCAGTATAGGACGTCCACCTACAAGATGGTCAGACGACTTGGTAAGAACCGCAGGTCGGCGTTGGATGCAGCTACCAACCGCAGTTCCTGGATATCAATGAGGGAGGCATTTGTCCAGCAGTGGACGTCCTACGGCTGATATGATGATGATGAATATTAATGCATTTGACGGTCAATTGCAAGAATCTTCGAAAACAACAAAATTAACATATTGTAAAATGAAACAAACGATTAATATTCATCTAAAACATTTATAGCTATTTTATAAAAGTTAAAGTTTTTTAAGTGAAAATATTTAATTATCGTGGGATGCCGGCAGTAGAATGTTATCCCTCCTCTCATGTCCGTGGATGCAATAAGAGCCTGCTAAGGGATACCTCCGGAAGATGGGCAGCAGCGTCTTTCCGTGTATCAACATTCCATACTGCACTCGCCAACCTGCCTGCCAAGAGGCTTGTTTTCATTAGAGGACATTTTACGGCTGAAATGATGAATTAATTATCAATGCGTCGCCTTAAGTCGTTGAACTAATCTTACTTAAGAAATGCTAAGACACATCGCATTCGTACATTCCCATCCAACTCCGTAATTTAAACGGATATCCACAAGACCGTTTACAACTGCCGCGTAAAACTAAGGGCCTCTTTCATCATCTCCAAGTAAAGTGTTGATTAGTTACTTTCCGATTAGTGCTAATCGGCAAGTAAAACTGCCAAGTATTTTTTTCAGTTTCACCAACGATAACAAAGCTCCAAGTAACAACTCGACGGTTAACTGAATGAACGAATGAAAACAGTCTACGTTCGTTCCATTTTCGCTGTCAATACTGTCACAAATGTCAAACGTCAAAAAGATTTTCTGACTTTTGACGTAGAAGAAATGTCAAAGCGTGTTATTTTACGAAACAACGGCAGTAGGTGTACCGTTTCCGTTTTACTGATTCTAAAAATTTGTTTGGTTGTGGTGTCCTTAGACGAGAAGGTTGTGTCCTAGAGCAATAAAAATATATACCATGGATAAGATGAAATCAGTGGATAAAATTAAAAGAGAGAGAAGTGTTAACTTTACTTTACATAACAGTATGCTGAGTTAGGGCCCTTTTGTAACAACCATATCTTACTACCTCTATTATTATACTCTGTATTGTGTTGTTGCAAATAAATATATACTTTACTTTACTTTGGAGGAGCAAAATATTCTAGTTTCCCTTGCTTTTAAATATAAAGACATTATTGAAAACAAACAAATTCTTTGTGGAAGAGAATGTTCTAATTCTTCTAACTGATCTTCAATTAATTCAAACAAATCCATCTTTTATAATAATAAAGTTTTTGCATAATTAGTAGGCAAGTAGATATACACAACACAAGTATCATAACACGTTTGTAAAGCCTTATTCGGCGGTTAACTCCGCTATTGGGCAGATGGAGTAGCAAGTAAGTTACTGGTCAGTTTATGTGACGCTTAGAACTACTCGGACATTATGAAACTGTTATTAAAGTTACTTGGAACTTTAATCGGCGAGTAGCATACTTGCGACTTTACTTGGAGATGATGAAAGAGGCCCTAAAACTAAGTTATATACTGGTTGCGATTTAAGTTCCGGCTAGGGTGGTTAATTCGAGCGGTTTTGGCTTGGTGAGTATTAGTTCGGAGGGTCTGATCCAACTTATGATTTGTATATTCAAGAACTTGACAATACCATGCATGCAATAAGCATATATAGAAACTTGAAACTTGAAGCGATTGCGTGAATATTTGTTTACTTATTTAACCGACCTTTAAATTAGGAGGAGGAACTCAAGTCGACTGTATTTTTTTTTTCTGTTAAAAAAATCGATCCTGATGATGGAGTGCATGAATTAACAACTGCATTTATCCAAACGTGTCACCTGTCATCACCCCGCCTAGTAATACATATCTCCTGCCAAACTCTACTTTCATGATCCTGGTTCCATCCTTGGACTTTTTACCTTCACACGTACACGTATAAGGTTTAAGATATATCTATCGAAGATGTTAATCAAATCGATCGAACCATAGAAGTAACCTTTCATTATTTCTGTGGTTCGGACAGTAATTATTAAGGCTTCTGTTACAAATCGTAAAATAATTACAAAAGGTAACCTCTTACAACTTTCAATTAAAATGAACAGTGGCCTTCACAAACATTGTTGTCTTTGAAGTAAATTAAGTGACAACAAGTCATTACGTATAAGGACAATTTCTAAGGCCGTGTTACAAGAATAGCAAGCAAATTAGTAAGGCCAGTTATAAAGGAATTCTAAGAAAGAATAATCCTTTCCTATCATAATCACCTATATAAAGGGGTTAAAGTATGAAAATGCCTTTTGATTGTAATAGGTAATTCGAATTGCCATAGAACCTTTATGGTTTGATATTTTTGAGTGAAACTTTTTACACATGGTACTATGAAGTTCTTTTTTAAAAAAAAATTGCAACATTCGATTATCGACTTTCAGTTGTTTTTTTTATTCAGCTTAGACAAGAAAGATTGATACTTCGAAAATTCGAGTGATTTTTGAATACGTGTTCTGACGCGAAACTAACGCGGCAGAAACAGCTCGCAATGTCAATGTTGCGTTTGGAGAGGGGACTGCTAATGAACGCACCGTGCGATTTTGTTTTAAACGCTTTCGTGATGGAAACTTTGATTTGAAGAACGAACCACGTGGAAGACCACCACACAGATGAATAACAATGAATTGAAAGCAATGGTGGAAGCCGATCCGAGCCAAACTACCCAGAAATTAGCGGCATGGTTTAACGTTACCTTACCAACAATATTGACTCATTTTCGTCAAATCAATAAATTAAAAAATTATGAAAAATGGGTGCCTCATGATTTGACTGATCTGTAGAAAGAAACGCGTGTTGAAGCTTGTGTTGCCTTGTTGAATCGATACAGGAATATTGGATCGAATTGTGATACGTGATGAAAAGTGGATTCTTTACGATAACCGTAAGCGAAAAATGCAATGGCTGACCCCGGTCAAACGCCGCAACAGTGTCCTAAAGTAAAGCATACCAATAAAAGGTAATGGTAACTGTTTGGTGGTCTCAGCATGGTGTTATTCACTATAGCTTTCTTCGATCTGATCAAGCAATAACGGCAGATGTCTACTGTGCCGAACTCCGCACAATGATAGCAAAACTAGCAGTGAAACATTCGACTCATGAATCGATCTTCACCATTATTGCTCCATGATAAGACCTCATACAGCACGAGAAACTGTTTTAACTCTACAGGAAATGCAATTAGAAACTATTCGTCACCCTCCGTATTCGCCAGACCTTGCTCCAACGGACTACCATTTTTTTCGTGATTTGGACAATTTTCTACGCGATAAAAAGTTTTCTTTCCAGGAGGCAGTATAAAATGCTTACACACGGTTTGTTGAATCTAGATCACCAGGGTTCTTTCGCAAAAGCAAAAATGACCTTCCTATTAGATGGCAGCAATGTATAGATAATAATGGTAATTATTTTGATTAAATATTTTTATTTATATTTTTTTTTATTTAACATGTTTATGTTAAATAAAAAAAAATAATACGAATTTAAATTTTTCAGTACAAATCGGCAATTTCACACTTTCACACTTTAACCACCATGCAGACCCACCAACTACGAATACGTCTGCAAAAACTGCGGTCGCTCCAAGTATTGGACTGCTCAGTCATATGTGAACATGCAACACCCAAACCACAGGCATTACTTCAACCGTCTGAAATAGACGCAGAGCCCAATTGTTTATTGTTCAAAAATAAATGTAATAAAACAGATACTTAATCTAAATCATTACACCCATCATAATAATGATGAGTAGCCTAAGTTACTCCTTAGAACATCAGCTATCTGCCTAGAGTGATAATTTGATAATGGTACTTTTGTTGTAGTTCTGTCATCATCAACATGAGCCCGTGTCAGTCCACAGCTGGACTGTAATGGGCAGATGTTATTCGCCATACAGTTTTTGCCATTTTTGCCTATTGGTGGACAATCTAGTGCATGCATGCAGGTAGTTTCTCACAGCAGATTTTATCTAATCGGTCCAGCGCATTGGCGAAATTAGACCATCAGTGAAATCATTTTAATCGTCACCGAATAAAGATTTATCATTCATGTTGAAAGCAGGTTTCTAATGTGTTCAGTGGAACATTCATCAGGGAATGGAGTATTACGCGGTTCCTTAATCTTCTCTCACACGCGTTCGCGTTGCACTGATTATCTGATAATGATAATTCACGTGAGTAGAGAAACCGATTAATATAACAATGAATAGTGTAATTCACGAGTGATTTGAATTTGGAATAAAGATTAACCTGTAAACGTTTCAGCCAGTGTAAACACTCGGTCACATTACTCGGCGGCAGAGGTCAGACGGGACAGTGCGACCTCTGCGCTGCGTAACTGCGCAGGTTCAGATTTAATGCGATTCAGGCTAGCTTACTAATATTTACCCGCCTAGGAACTGTTTACGATTTTGATACTCCCGACTTGTAAGTACGAGTTTATTGTATTAAACTTGTTTATTTGATGATTGCGGGCAATAAGGTGAGACGGGGCTGATTAAGCTAATAAATAAATCAAATTACTTTATTTGAGGCACTACAAAATGACCCATATAACAAAATACAAAAGCAAAAGTACATAAATAAATAAAATAAATAAATAATACTGGACAAATCACACAGCATCATCTAGCCCCAAGCTAAGCAGAGCTTGTGTTATGGGTACTAGACGACTGATATACTTAATACATTATACTACATAGATATATGTATGTCGGAGTGTCAGGATTTTGGTACATTTTTAACCATACCGAGCTGCTATGTGCGTGTCCAGGGTAGTTAAAGCAAACAAGGTGTTGCTGAGAATCACAATGTATTTTGCAATAATTAATAGGGTAGGTAAGGTACACTATTTTAACACAGACGGGGTGACAGTTTCGTGTCTGTCTCCACCAAGCGCCGGGTATAGAGGTAGAATAACCGTCCGCGCTCTCTAGCGACCGCTTGTCAACTAGTTCTGTGATGGAAGACACGACTCTGCCAGGCGCGCGCGCTGTGAAGTTAGCTGTCGCAACGCCTCCGTTCGTGTTGGATGCGACACGGCCATCCTTGCGCTGACACACGTCCTCGTGTGTTAATCTAGAACAAGAGAGCAACCAGCACAATTTCCGTTCGGCCAACCCTGTTTACCAGGGCTTTATTTTACAACAGCGTCTTTTGAATAAAGAAACTATTTTACCAAAGTGATTTTTATTCAAACATACTTTAGATTAACTCAACATTAAGGCAAAATAAATCAAAACTATGCTATGTGAACTAAACTACTAAAATGGTAGAAGAATCCTGAGGTCGAGCACCATTGACAAATAGTAAACACCAACAAAACATAATCATTACAGATTTTAGCTTTAATTTCCATCAATCAGCTCACAGGTATCAATTTCATGGTCTCCGACTAAACCTTAGTCTCAGCAAATAGTTTTGCTCCTTAAAGTCGAGTTGTCCCATAACTCTATGGTCTTCGCTACAAGGCAAGACCCGACTGCACCACCCAGAGCTACCGCTTACTGCTTACTCACGGACTACCCGGGGGTAGACGCCGATTTCTAACGAGCTACAGCTACGATACTCTGGTACAGTCTCCGACCCATTCAATTTGAACCTGTTTACACAACTGATTATTACTCAACGTCTGAGTCACTCAAAATCTTGTCTATGTCAATAGGTACTTGATCCTTAGGCATCTTCCCTACACGATCATGAGCATACTTATAGGTACGCTTGCTAGTTAATGATTTCAACAAATAACGGTTCCCCTCTAATATATCAACAATCTGAAATGGTCCTTTAAACTTAGCGTCTAATTTAGTTTGATTGCGTTCTTCATTTTCAATAAGAACGAATTCCCCGATTGAAAATTTAGAAACGTTTGCTTTTGTTTTATCAAAACGCTCTTTGTCATAACGTGCAGATGTCTCTATACCGCCAGTCGCCAATTATGTAACCGCCTCGAGAGATAAGGGTTCGTCGTTGTCATCAGGTACCAATTTCAAGGGACGCGCGACTTTGCCTGTCGGGAGCTCTAACGGACTGGCTTTCGTAACTCGATTGACTGTACAATTCAACGCAAGTTGTACCTCACCTAGTGAATCTAGCCACGACCTTTCTTTGTCAGACTCTACTGCGGTTAACATTGACTTTAACACGCTAATTATCCTTTCCATCTGCCCATTAGCACGACATTACCTTGTAGCCATAAGGTGAAGTCGAATGGTTTTACTATCGCAAAAGTCCTTAAACTCTTTCTGTGCCAAGGAATTCGTACCTTTGGTATTGGGTGAAGTTCTACCGGTACTCTACCTGAGTGTGGTTTACTAATTTTGCAGGTGACACAGCTCTCCACAAACTTCCATAATCCTAACTATATTGGGAGAGACAATAAAATGTCATCAACATAAACTATGACGTAATCATTAGCTTGATCGGCTAGAGGCTTCATAATGGCTCTTTGAAAGATAGAAACAGCATTTTTCAACCCAAAAGGCTAAATAAAAATTCATCGACTCACAAGATTTCTGGAAACAGTTCCGCCAGTTATCATCTGCCCCTTCTGTTCGCTATACAGCATTCGGGCATTCAGCAGACGGGGTCTCGCAGATACGCTGACAGCTCACACGCTTACGCTGGAATTGAAAAACAGCAGGACAGCAAAATGTTCGGTAGCATAATTATCAAAGCTAGAGCACACAGCCTTTAGACATAAGTGACAAGATTTAGTTTACAGTGTAAAAAAAAACTGAATGTTAACTTCTTACTTATCCTGGAAATCGTTATTTCTATTGTAATTGAAATAATTCACATTATTGTCTTTGGAACAGTTCTCTAACAGCCTTTATTTATCGAGCTAAATTTATTGAAACAAAGTACAATAATTTAACAAAAATCTATAAAGACTTGTGCATACTGCACGTGTGAAATTGCCTTAACCAGTGACTTATTTTAGGAAACGAACTCACCAAATTGTTACTGTACTTTTTGCGTCTCGCTCCTGTCAGTTTACTGCAAATAATCATACTCGGGAAACACACCGCAGGATCAGGCAGCTTTGACTCACGCGCAAGTAAAACATTCATACGCGATTCACAATACTGATTATGTGTATTGGACTATACCATAGGTCACATGGTCGTCCACACCGTGTCCTTTGTTTGTCCATCTTTATCCATACTGCAATACTTGTCTTGGCGTCGGTCAGTCGTAATAAATTTACTCGAACATTCATAATTTTTCTCCATTATTAGATACCTATTCATTTCAAAACGCGATGACTTGCACATTTTGCATCTTGGATCTTCTAGATCAGAACATTTTCATTTGTATCTCAACTTTGTAGGTATTTCTTTACTTCGGCGTATTGTTCTTTGTTAGCATCTTTTTACGAGTCCATTAAGCTTACGATATTTACGAGCACTAAGCTTTCGTTTCAAGTACGTGAAGGCTTGAAGCACTTGTTGCAGCTGCTGACGTGTGGTAACCTCCGTTATAAAAACTAGACGTTGTAGTCGAGTGTCGATTTGAGACAAGTGTGCCATTACCGTCTATTTGGTTATTTGCTCCACGCTTAAATCTTTCCATTTGTTCAACAATGACGTAACAGTACGGCTGGCATACGCGGCATACGACTCGTTTTCTTTTGGTTTGTAACTATTGAGGTTTATGAGGGTTGCGGCAGAAGTTTCCGCACAGACAAATCGAGCCGTAAATAATTGTTTAAATTCTATCCACGTCATACCTGGATAGGTTATTTGCGATAACCACGTCGTAGCTGATCCTCTTAATGCCTTACTAATCGTCATAATAAGTTGACTTCCTTCGACATTTCTTCCTTCGAAGCATAAATCTGTGGTACTACACCAAGATTGAGCGTCCGCGTCGCACTTATCTGGGTTGAATTCCGGCAAAATGACGTCATGTTTTTTGTAGGCTTGTTGAGTGCTTGAATAAGGGCTTGGATTTGTTGATTTTGCATCTCGAAAAGTACTCGGCATTGTGACTCGTTCCCGCTGCCAGTGCACGTAGACTTCGATCCCACTTCTGATGTCGGAGTGTCAGGATTTTGGTACATTTTTAACCATACCGAGCTGCTATGTGCGTGTCCAGGGTAGTTAAAGCAAACAAGGTGTTGCTGAGAATCACAATGTATTTTGCAATAATTAATAGGGTAGGTAAGGTACACTATTTTAACACAGACGGGGTGACAGTTTCGTGTCTGTCTCCACCAAGCGCCGGGTATAGAGGTAGAATAACCGTCCGCGCTCTCTAGCGACCGCTTGTCAACTAGTTCTGTGATGGAAGACACGACTCTGCCAGGCGCGCGCGCTGTGAAGTTAGCTGTCGCAACGCCTCCGTTCGTGTTGGATGCGACATGTATATATTTTTATTATATATAGAAAAACACCCAGAACACCCTGAACAAATATCTGCAGATCGTACAGACATTTGTCCCGAGGCGGGAATCGAACCCGCAACCCCTTGCGTGGCAGGCGGACCTTCGCCCGCTACGCCACAGAGCTCGTCGAACATGTCAGCACACGTGTTACATTTCGTGTAAACACAAATTCAGTGCTTATAGATTGGATTGGTCATCATTATGTTCAAGACACAGCACTCAGGACAGTGTTTCTGGAGTGACTTAGCCGGCTCCAGAAAATTAATGCTAATGCTGCATAATGTGGTCCCTGCACATATAGTTCGCACTATTAGTTAAATAAATAATACGTATAATAAATAAAGCTGGAGATTTCACACAGAACCATCTAGTCCCAAAGTAGGCAGACCTTGTGTTACCGTGTTTTTTTTTTATTCTTTCTTTATTTGTCAACTTCTCTAATTAATCCAAACTTTCCTATATCAAATCTTATTAATTATATTGAGACAAACATTTTGAAAAGGAATAGAAGTGAGAGAGTAGGGTTCTTTTTCATTGATTTGGCTTGAATTCCTTGAAGTTTCAGGGAGTGTAAACACTCGGCTATGTAACTCGGCGGCAGAGGTTAAACGGGGACCCTGGGCTGAGCAAGTTCTGATTTAATACGATCAGGTTAGCTTACTGAACAATGAACATCCTAGGAACTGTTACGAATCAAAGAGACTCCCCGACTTCTAAGAAGAACACATTTATTGAGTGGAAAGAAAGAGTAAGGTTCGAAATGAAGGAGATTTTTTTTGTTTCTTTTGTTATCTTCGAAATAATTTTAAACCAGCTATTTCAATTATGTGGCTTATTCCATTAAAATGTGTTTTGTTATTTTTTATGTCAATTGTTATTTCTACGTGGTCCTTAGTAGGGATTGCAGAATCGGGTAGTTTTTAAGGAACCGGGAATCCCGGGAAGGTTCACATAGGGAACCGGGAATTACCGGGAATTCCCGGGAAATTTGTGAGTTTTTGTTGCCTAGGCTATTTTAATTACTACTCTTCGCAAAACAAGTAATTAAAATACATAAACCTAAATAAATATTAACAAATACGGACCTACTTTTGATAAATATTTTAATTGTGTATCAAAAGAGGGGAAATGAATGAAAAATAAATCAGTATTAATTGAAATGTTTTTATTTTAGAAAAAACATACATAAATGAAGTTTTTTTTTTATGTCATATTAAATTGTTTTTCTTACATAAAAATCAACAATATCCTTACATGCTTAAATTATAAAAAACAGATCAACAGTGATTCAGTTCTTAACGTTCAATCAGCCAGAATATTAGAATATCAGAATATTTACGACCTTCTTTTAACATAGTCTGAATTTCGCCAATCAGCTTTAGTTTTATTTTATCTGACTCTCTTATCACGATATTTTGAATGGCATTTTCTGACTTCGGCAAAGTATGTCCCGATTTTTTAAATAGCATTCGTTGATCCATGGACGTTACAAATGTCGAAAAAGGATATCCATCCAATGCTGTCATTCGAGAAACCATCAGTTCCATAGACGGGTTTGATTCAGACTCAAAATAGTCGGTCAATTTTGATCGTTTCTTAGGTATTTCTTCTCGGGTTTCATCAGTTTTTTAGAAGTGGATGGATGCGTGGTTTGAGCAATTAAAAGCTCGACATTCTGCGGTACCTCCTTAATTGTATTTATATTAATTTGGTGCACCATTTTCAAATGTTTTTGAAGCCCACTCGTGCAACCACCGGTACATTTCAGAATCTTTTGACATTTTGAGCATTTGGCATTTAATTTATTTCTTGATCTTAAGAAGTAATGCCAAACAGACGACTTATCGCTGGTTTTGTGGGTGCAAAAGTATGTGCAGTTGGTTAATATTAAGCTTTATGACAGGTTAAACGTTGCGTCTAGACGTAAAATATTTTTCCCGAAATTTCCCGAAAGAACCGGGAAACGATTTATGATTTAACGGTTCCTTAGTTGGCAAAAAAAATCGGAAATTCCCGGGTATTTCGGGACCGGGAATTCCCGGGACCAAACCCTAGTCCTTAGGTCAGGAATAAACAAAGTGTATTGATGATATTTCTTTTTTCCATTTTTTTAAGCGAATAATATCCTGAATTTGATATCCATTTTTTAGAAATATATATTTATTAATAATATTTCTATTCTTTTACGTTTTTTATTGTCATTGATTATTATTTATTAATTGTATGTATTATGATTTATTGTCATCTTATATTGATATAAGAGCAGTTTACCTGTATATTGACATATATACAAGAAAACTATCTTGAACTTGACCTTTGAAATAAGTTTTTGTTTAACTTTTAAAGCCATTTGAATTATCCGCTTTTCATCATCATACATCATCCATCACCTTGTAGCAGGGATCACTTTGAAAGTATTGTTGGTACCTTCGTCACACCACCACTACCGTCACCAGAACCAAAGGCGTGCTCGATCGGAAGTCATTAAGTGGTTCTAATTTACTTTGCAAGATTTGATCTTAATTAACTAACATGCAACCTGAAACTTTTATAGCTGATTAGGTTCTGCCCGCAGCTTCGCACGCGTTTTAACCGAATGATAAAAGTCTAAAGCCTATGTGTTAATCCTGGTCTACATCTATACATATAAGTGCAAAGTTTCAGCTAAATCCGTTTGGTAGTTTTTGCGTAAAGAGGGAATAAACATCCATAGGTACATCTATATGAACAAACTTTCGGCTTTATAATATTAATGAGATAGAAGTGTATGTAAAGATTGCAGAAAATTAGAACGAACTCTCAAATTTATTAGTATAGTTTTAAGAAATCATCGAAAGTTTCAAACATTTCCATAGGTAAGTTCCGCTTACGGACAAGGAGATCTCCAACAAGTTTACACCAGTACTAACTTATATATTATAACGCATATTTTGTTGTATGATAGCACGGAACCCTCGGTGCATCAGTACTACTCGCTCTTAATCGGTTTTATTTTTATTTTAACAGTGAATATTTGCGAACTTTGTAACAACAACCCTACATTGATAGTCCAAAACGATTTTGTATCTCTCGATATTGCGTAATATTTCCTTGTTTCGGAAGTGGCTTGGCACACCCTTCCTGTTGGTTCCCATGAATAGATTATTGTTGACACAGCACCGCAGTTCGGGATGTCTCTTAAATATCATGTCTTTTCCTGCGTTCAATACCTTTTTTTTATGATTGTCGGGATGCTTACTCACACGTTTTTTATCATAATATTATTGTTTGATAAGCAAGCAGCTGCCCGTGACGGCTTTGCCTTTTTTGCCCGGAAACGTATTATTCTAAAGTGTTAGTAGCCTACGTAAACAATTCTTTAATTTGTCTACAAAAAAAGCGACTTCAATGAGAAAACCTAAAGTGTTGCTTAAAATACCCAAAACGCTAAATATAGCATTCTAGGGATCAAGGGAAATCATCATTATCATTTCAGCCATAAAACGTCCACTGATGAACATAGGCCTCCCTCATGGATCTCCATGAGGGGTAGTTGCCATTCTCACCACGTTTGGCAGGCGGGTTGGTGAGCGCAGTATGGGATGTTGATACACGGATAGACGCTGCTGCCCATCTTCCGGAGGTATCCCTTAGCTGGCTCTTATTGCATCCATGGGCATGAGAGGAGGGGTATCATTCTACTGCCGGTACCCCACGGCGGCCATCAAGGGAAATATTCAAATCTAATAAGCATTATTATGCTTATATCCCTTATATCCCTTGATTTATCATGGATCTCAGCATCAGAACTGGATTTAAAAGCAAGCAAACATATTTTATTAACATACATATAAGACTTTATCAGTCTTCCCGGGACCATGCTTGGTGCAATCCAAGCGAAACGTCGGGAAATAATAAAGGTATTTACGCGATAAATACCCGGTTATATGTATGTTAATAATGTGTTGTGATCGCGAAAGTTTAAAAAAGACAAGCAAACATTAATAAGTGAAACAAACACCAAAGTTTAAATTTTCGGTCATAACACCATTTGCACATAGAGGGACTCCAGTACACAATATTAAATTATTTAATTCCATAAAATTTCTAATGACTGTGATGTTGATGATGATGATGTGTAGGTAAGTATGATGATTAGTGCATATTGATATACTAGGCGCATCCCGCAGTTTCATCTGCGTAGCTCCCGTTCCCGTGGGATTTAAAAAATCCCTTCTTAGTGCACCTCAAGGTTACTCAAGGTATATGTGTGCCAAATTTCAAGTCTCTAGGTCCAGTGGCTTAGGCTGTGCGTTGTCTGTGAGTCAGTCAGTCAGTAACGGAAGAGTTTTATATATGTATATTGATTATCTCAGCCTTCTTTCGATGTCGTTACCCGTGAATTTTGTAATGTTGAAGGGTCTGATGTGTCTTTTCCTTCAGTTAGTTGCACTTCACCAAATCAAACTTTCTGAATGCATCGAATTTCGGCATCAAGATTTCGGTCAGCGTCTGCGTCTGCGAGATGATAATAAGTTAGGTACGTGGTGAAAGCCATATTATATTTATTAAAAGATGTCTAGCCACGATAATTTCAATAAAGTACACTTTATTCATTTATACAGCGTTTATTATAACATGTGTATTGAGCCGAAAGGGAGTGATTCTGACCATCCCAAGGAACAACTTTGGTTCTAAAACTTTTCCGGATTCAGTTATTTTCATTCAAGAAAAGACCACGAAAGTTTTAACTTCAACAGTCACACCATGTAGTAAATATAAAAATGTAAAAAAAAACCTATTTCCTGAATTGTTTTCCTTCTAAAACACTTGTTTTCATGTGCTGAATCCCCCCCTTTCGTGTTAGTACACACTGTATATGTTTGTCGTGTCCTAACAAGTGGCTACGTAGCAAGGATATGCAGTGCGAAATGTCAAGTGTGGCCGACTGACCTTCGCTCGCATGCTCAATCATGCATCAAGGTCGCCGATCGCGCGTGTATTGATTACAGCAGGATACCTCTGCTATTTATTGTTTAAAGTTTTTTAAAGTAAATAAATAAATAACGCTGTACTTTTCACCCAGCACCATCTAGCTCCAAAGTATTTTTCATGTAATAGTTACATACATATATTTTTTTCTAAATCTTCAATATAATATAAAACTCTTCCGTTACTGACTGAGTGACTGACAGACAACGCACAGCCTAAGCCACTGGACCTAGAGACTTGAAATTTGGCACACATATACTTTGAGTATCCTAGAGGTGTACTAAGGAAGGATTTCTTGAAATTCCAACGGGAACGGGAACTACGCGGGTGAAACTGAGGGGTGCGGCTAGTACTAGGTATATATATTTTCTAAATACTGTATTATGCATGATACATAGAAATTACAAGACTTGAGACGAATATCCCATCATCATCATCTCAGCCGTAGGACGTCCACTGCTGGATAAAGGCCTCCCATATCTTCCTGTACGTTGTAGTGCTTGTCAATGGGGGGCTTGTTGTCATACTCACCACACTTGGCAGGCGGGTTGACGAGCGCTGTACGGAATGTTGATACACGGAAAGACGCTACTGCCCATATTCCGGAGGTATTCCCTTCCCCCTTACTGCATCCATGGGCAAGAGAGGAAGGGCAAAATTCTACTGCCGACACCCCACGGCATAAAGCTAATATTTATCGCCCGGCGGCAAACGAACCCGCAACATTTTTGATCCGTGTACGATGGCCGCGCGTGCAGCCATTAAATAAGAAATAAGAAAATTAACGTTGGGTGTTTCCACTCTCATGAAACAAAATGTGTGCAAAGGTGACGGGTTCTTAAAACTTCACTTACATATCTAATCTCGTATCGACTATAGAAACGCCGACTCAGAAGTTTCACTTCTAAAATTTTGTCACGTGAATGGCAGAATGGACTGGACGTGCATCAAGCAAAGCGAAGAAAACCCTACGAGTAGACTGGTTGAAAAATAAGAAAAAGGTCAAGGTCTCTGCTCCAAAGCATTGGTATTGTCGTTAATATGCTGGATCGACACGAGGATGGCGGAATGAACTGGACGTGTAGGTACCTATCGAGCAAGGCACAACCTGGCAAAAATAAACCTTTTAATATACTCACTTCTAAACGTATAACACCACAAAAGTACTAGTGACTTTTCTATTTTAAACTACAAACAAATGTGAATTTAAAACTTTAATAATAATAAAACTTAAAAGTGAAACAGACGAAGCCGTAAAAAGCTCGAGCAAAACACGTTGCAGGCACCTAATTCAAACAGTTGCTTACCACTCGGGATAAGCTGCGTGACACGGAATTAAGCACGAGAATCTCCCGGGTAACCGCACTACAAGACGTAAACCTTTGAGAATAACGCAATCGTGTCAATTTTATTTTTATTTATAGAATGTAACAGCCGTGGATTGTTATAAATAATATAGAAAACCGGCCTAGAGCGAGTCAGAGAGTTCCGTGCCATATAATGTAATATTAAATATCATATTATTGTAATGTAATATTAAGTAAAGGCGGTTTATATTTGTCATCAGACAAGAGATGGCACTGTCAAGGTTCTCCAATCTTGATTGTAATGTAATATTATGTAAAGGCGGTTTATATTTGTCATCCATCAGACAAGAGATGACACTGTCAAGGTTCTCTAACCTTGACAGCGCCATCTCTTGTCTGATAGCGGAACTTATGTAAATAGATTTTTAAAACTTTTGATGATTTCTAAAGAACTACGCTAATAAGAGAGTTCGTTATAATTTTCCTGCAATCTTTATATATACTTCCATTAGCTATAAAAGTTTCAGGTGTTTATCTCTGCAAACTTCGGAGATAAGCGGAGGGGGGGGGGGATTTACATTTTGTGTAGGGCCACAGATTACAGAAACTTATAAGAAAGGGTTCCGTAGCTATTTGATTATTTATCCCTTCTTTCATCCCTCACATCTTGTAAACGTCTTAACTGATTTTAATAATTAATGTGAACTTGGACATTTCTGAATCTGAAGACGAATTATTATTGAGGGTAGTCGTGGATTCTGCCATCAATTCGCGGCGGTAGCTCCCAGCACATCAGTCCTCCCGCGACCAAGAACGCTGAAATGTGTTCGAAACGTCGGGAAAATAATAAAAAAGGTACGCGATAAAATCCTGTAATTTAAAACTAAAAAATATGATTTTAATAAAACATGTGTACGACCGAAGAACGACCGCATAGAAACTTCATTAAAGTCGGTCCACTCGTCCAAGAGGTACGGTGCCACAGACAGAAACACACAAACATACAGACACACACACAGCTGTCAAACTTATAACACCCCTCTTTTTGTCGGGGGTTAAAATAAACAATTATTTTCTTATCTTTTCTATTGATACAATGGGGTATTTTACTTCATAACCGCTGTGGGGTGCCGGCAGTAGAATGATACCCCTCCTCTCATGCCCGTGGATGCAGTAAGAGCCTGCTAAGGGATACCTCCGGAAGATGGGCAACAGCGTCTATCCGTGTATCAACATCCCATACTGCGCTCACCAACCCGCCTGCCAAGCGTGGTGAGTATGGCAACTACCCCTCATGGAGATCCATGAGGGAGGCCTGTGTTCATCAGTGGACGTTTTATGGCAGAAATGATGACTTCATAAGGTCAAAAAACAGAAAATATAATTTTAAGATTCTGAATTAGTTCATAAAATAACAATATAAATTTTAAAATTAAATTCCAAGCTGTTTTGGACACCATAAATCCCAACTGATACTATACTTTAGTAATGTCGCATCTGTTTTCACGCTAAGTAACGTCATGACCACAGGTAAATAATTACGGCGTCCACAGAGTAAAAAAAAATAATGCTGGACAGTTCACACAGCATCACCTAGCCCCAAGCTAAGCAGAGCTTGTGTTATGGGTACTAGATGACTAATATAATTTAATACATTATACTACATAGATAGATATTTTTTATTATATATAGAAAAACATCCAGAATACCCTGAACAAATATCTGAATATCGTACAGACATTTGTTCCGAGCCGGATTCGAACCCGCAACCTCTTGCGTAGCAGGCGGACCTTCACCCGCTGTGCCACAGAGGTCGTCTGCATTAAAATTTAACATATTATTATTACCTACTTATTTAGAATCTAATTGAGACACATTTCAAAAATGGATGTTGCCCTATTGAAATATCAGATTTTCATCTAAATATTTTCATAAGAAATGTACCCTGTATTTAACAATGTTAATATTCTGATAGTTCTTAGAGCACTTTTTCAGCTTTTGTCATATTTTCTTTTATGTAAAATCTCTTGCGTCAAAGAGTGACGCCTATTAAATTCGACCTTGAAGTATTGAAGGGTATTTATTTTCGCTTAAACTTTTGACTCTGCATAATGCGGTCCCCCCGGTATTTTGAAGATATTCACCAATTATTGCCATTATGCACTGACGTGCTGAATGCACAGTTTGTTTTAAAGGTTAATTCGTCAAGGTCAAAACAGCTTCACCTTGCATATAGTTCTATTGCCTCTTTAAAGCCTTATGTTAGCTGATTATAACCAAGTCAGAACAGTACCTATTTAATACCTGCACTAAACAACATCACAAATACGCCAAAAAATAAAAAATAAAACCTACCCCCTTTCAGGTAAATGAAGATATTCTACGGTAAACCCGCAAGAGCAACAAGTATCGAGGGCGGAAACGCCGACCATAGACAAGAAATATTTACTTACATAGACGGACGACCTTTCTGCCGTTACGACCTTTAGCCATCCATTCTTACCGGCCTACGCAGCAGTTCCTTCCATACCTCGTAATTCTATTTCCTTATCGTAATACGATCTCAAGATTTGAAACGATACCAATGTAACCAAAATAAATGATGTTAATGTAAAGTTATTGTTACCAAATAAAGAAAAAGTAACGCTAATCGTAATGCGTCAGAACGGGCAACGCGCCCAAAAAGCCGCAACGTTTTCAAAAAATGTCGTACCATTTCCAGACGAGGCGCTCATGAAGCTTGAGGTACTGATCCCTTGCTGTAACGTCAATGGCGGCAAGTCGGCGATCATGACAAACGTGCACAGTGGAAAACAGTGAAAGGAAATGTTATTTCGCTTCACACGCGACGCGGGGCATTTCTCGACTGGCGGTCTTCAGAATAGCGCGCAATTCGAAGGACATTACAACGCATGCGCCGAGAAACGCGGGAAGCGCTTTCTAGAAGCAACTCTGACTTCCGCAAACAGTCTCATCGCAGTACCTATGAGTGGCCGAATTTGCGAGATAAAGGTGTTATCTTCTTGAAAGGTGATCCAAGTATGAGTCTACCTGAATATAATTTATTTCTAATTTACTTCTGCGAGCAACATACGGAAAACGAAAAGGACGTCAAACCTAGAGATGTGAAGATGACCTCATCTTTGCGTTTGGTAGGTACCAAAAGGATAGAGAAGACTAGCGCGTGACAGAGATGTGTAGACATAGGTGGAGGCATGTGTCAGAGGAAAACCTGACCAACAAACTTCAGCTATGTGATTTATTAAATGAACGATGATAACGATGATGATGTTTTACCGGCCAAGAGCCAATTAATTTTTCATTCTTAAAAAATGTATGTTTACATTTAACACAACAGGAAACAACCCTTCATGGAATTCCATGAGGGAGGCCTTAATTGTCCAACAGTGAACTTCCTGCAGCTGAGATTATTATGATGATGACTTAGATAAAGCGTATTGATGTTTGGAAATGAGTCTTTAGTTTATTTTTAGACTTATTTACAAAAATGTTGAAAAAAAAATTCCTTCCCCCTCTTTATCTCCGAAGTTTGCAGAGCTAAACCCATAAACATTTTATTGCATATAGCAGTGTATGTAAAGATTACAGGAAAATATTGAGAACTCTCTAATTTGCATAGTTTTTTAGGAATCATCGAAAGTTTAATAAATCTACATAAGTTCCGCTATTAGACAAGAGATTGGTGTGACATCACTGCGGGTGTACCACAAGGTGGTGTTCTTTCACCACTTCTTTTTTCTGTGTTTATCAATGCCATCACTCAAATAATAACTTCTCATTATCATCTTTACGCCGACGATTTGCAAATTTATTGTCACTTTAGAGCCGATGAGATAGCAAAGGGTATTGACCAAGTTAACTCTGACCTCACCAAAATTCGTGAATGGGCGAATACATTCGGACTCTTAGTTAATCCCTCTAAATCTCAAGCTCTAATTTTTGGTTCACATTATATGTTAAACAACACTGCTATTTCCCTTTTTCCTCCTATAATTTTCGCGAACGCACCAATCCCCTATTCAGAAAAAGCTAAGAACCTGGGTGTAATCTTTGATAGCCGGTTATCTTGGTCTTTTCAAATTAACGAGATTAGCCGAAAAGTCAATTTCACCTTTCAGTCCTGTAAGCGTCTTCAAAAATTCCTACCTTTTGAAACTAAAATTATTATTGCACAATCCCTATTCCTACCCATTATTGATTATGCGGATGTGGTATTTCTTGACCTCACCGAGGAGCTGCTTAGCAAACTAGAACGTCTTCAAAATTTGTGCATCCGTTTTATATTCGGACTGCGCAAATTTGATCACGTCTCTCAGTTTCGCTCTGAGCTAAGGTGGCTCCCTATACGCCGGCGTCGCGATATGCACCTTCTGTCTTATCTGTATTATATTCTTTATAACCCTCTCTCTCCTTCCTATCTCCGCGACCGCTTTGAATTTTTGGTCCCTCGCGGTGTGCCATGCAGATCGACTAAGTCCCTTCGCCTCAAAATTCACAAGCACTTTTCTTGTCGCTATACTGATTCTTTCACCATTCAGTCAGTTAGGTTGTGGAACTCCTTGCCGCTCTCTATCCAAGCCAGTCCTTCGCTTAACGTATTTAAGTTGAAGCTGAAAGAGCACTATCTCTCAATGTAGTTTTTTATTTTGAACCATGATAATTATTTATGTTTGTAATTACCTTTGTTATATGTATATATAATTATTTATTTATTTATTATCAGATATATGTAGGTATATGCTTTGTATGTAATTTATTATCTGTGTATATATTTAAGTAGGTATTTTCTGTTATTAGGTCTTATTTAAGTAATTTTACTATATCATATAATATAATTTATTTTTTATTATCTCTTAACTCACGTGTGTACACACTCTATTCATAGCATTTTAATATCTTCTCTCTGTACCCAAAGGTTTGCTGTAAGAAAACTCTTTCAGGGTTAAGCTCGCCTTTGTACATCACCTTTATGTATCCTTTTTTGTCTGTATGTTTTGATTTTGTGTACAATAAAGAATTTAAGAATTTAAGAGATTGCGCTGTCAAGGTTCTCCTATAATAAATATAAACCGCCTTTATCATATATTATATTGTATGATGGCACGGAACCCTCAGTGCGCGAGTCTAACTCGCTCTTGCCCGGTTTTATTACATTTATCATAGCTTATAAACTTTGCTAACAATTAATAGTCCAGTTTTCGTTCCATTTTTAGGAATAATTTTATACCAATTTCTGGGGCCGTGATTCCTAAGGGGGGAGGGGAGGTCGAGGATGTCCCGCACGCTGGTACTCCCAGAAGCCGCTAACTAGTTGCAAACTCCTTGTTTTCCGGGAAGTGTGTTCGGATACACAGTTATGTTATACTTAGGATGCCGATAATTTAATCTAAAGAAGGTGCTAACTTGGCCATTCTCATAAAGTTTATACAGAGCGTATGCATCTGTTAATTTATGCTGTACGGGACGTTGAAATGCCTATGATGGATAATACTTACTCAGCACCTACTTCTTAGTCAGCCATAGAATATGCTAAATTTTAAAGTGTTTTACGGGACTTTATCGCGTCATTACAACGGGTAGAGCCGTGACCACGAGGGCTGCAAGGCACTCGAAACGTCGGGAAATAATAAAACAAGGAAATTACACGATACAGTTCTGTTCATCAGCGTGGAGACGCTTTATTGGTAACAAGCTACTTTTATAGATAAGTTTTTTTAGTTATTAGGTACCGTATGTCTTCAAACGACATAAAAATAATGTCTACGGATCATGAATGTTTACAAAGTTTTAATTTTTTAAATCCTTATAGCGTCATTGGTAGACCCGTGACGTGACCCCGAGGGCTCGAGGGCAGAGCAAGTAAAACAATACGCGATATAGTCCCATTAACAGTTTAAAATTTCGATTATAGATCGCGAAAGTTTAAGGGACCGTCTCCACGAGTGAGGGAACCGCGGCGATGTTATCGTCCGTGCCACGTATTTCTATACACTCTCTTAGAGGCCGTCTCCACGAGCGAGAGAATCGCGACGAGTCTGCTATAAAATCGCCGCGATTCCCTCGCTCGTGGAGACGGTCCCTAAGAAGTACTCATATTTATACTAGCACCATAAAGAGAAAAAAATTGTATTTTGTATGTTTGTAACGAATAAACTCAAAAAATTGGTCCATTAGGGACCAATTTTCAAAATTCTTCACCATTAGAATGCCACACTATTCCTGAGTAGCATAGGCTATATCTTATCCCCGTATTCCCACGGGAACGGGAACTACGCGGGTGAAACTGCGGAGTGCGGCTAGTGCTAAATAATCGGATTGACAGCTGTACAATAACGCCGAAATAAATAAAATATTATACACGTATAGTATAAAAAATAAAATATATTCACAAGACATAATTGTAGGGATTTCCCCAAAAAAATAGAAAATAACAGCACACGTCAATATTGTAAACCGAACATCACAAACGCCGATCTTCCGTCAGCCAGCGCCATTTTCTGACATTACGAACACCTAACCCACTCAGAAAAAAACAAATTACTAATACGTTGCATCGATCACAAGAAAATACTTACAAATACAGGAAACTTAATATAAACAAATACAGGTATATAAAATAAAAATAAAAAATTAAAACCACCAATAATATAATCAGGTACTCTATGTGAGTGCGCGTTCTTACCCAAACACTCAACGAATGGGTGGTTAATTAATTTGTACCTACATACCTACTCACTAATCTTTTGTTGTTATTGGTGTCGATTCTATTTTATACTTCCTAAAACTAATTTTAAAAGTATTATCGTTTATAGATTTAGAGCTGTCAGCGTAATATTGGTTTAATTTGTATCGTTTTAATTTTAGAACGGCGCCCACACCACAGAACTGCCACAATGTGTTTTTTAAGGAGTTTTTTTCTAGTTTATTTTGTTATTTTTGTTTACTTCTGATCGGCGTGAACTTGTCGTTCAAACGTCATAAAATTCAGAAAAATAAAAAATCTAGTTCATGCCTTTAGTTCCATAATATGGAGTCAGAATTATGATGATTTAAAAAAAAATATTACCTTATTATGAACACAAATACACACACACACACACACACACACACACACACACACACACACACGCCAGCTAAGCTGCAGGAGTTTGCCAATCCGAGTACACAACCAACTTTTTTTTTATTTTTTTTTTGCTGGACAATCCTCACAGCATCATCTAGCCCCAAGCTAAGCAGAGCTTGTGTTATGGGTACTAGATGACTGATATAGTTAATACATTATACTACAGAGATGGATATTTTTATTATACATAGATCACCCTGAACAAATATCTGCAGATCGTACAGACATTTGTCCAGAGGCGGGAATCGAACCCGCAACTTCTTGCGTCGAAGTCGGACCTTCGCCCGCTGCGCCACAGAGCTCGTCGTAAAAAACAAATGTTATTGTAATTAAACAAATGTTTGTAATTTGTTCCTGATCAGTGCCAAAAAAAACAATCATTATCATCTCAGCCGTAGGACGTCCCACTGCTGGACATTGGCCTCCCTCATGGATCTTCAAGAACTGATCGTGAGGAAGTTGTTGCCATACTCGCAACGCTCGGAAGGCGGGTTGGCGAGCGAAGTACGAGATGTTGATATGGAAAGACGCTGCTGTCCACGTTCTGGAGGTATCCCTAGGTTGATTCTTACTGCATCTACGGCAAGAGAGAAGAGGCAACATCGTACTGTCGGCACCTCATGGCAAAAAAATACAATACAATAAACGGGAAAGCCTAAATCAATCTATCAATGTCTCATGGAACTGCTGCGTCCCGTACAAAGTCAAAGACAATTAATCTTTATTCATGCGGTCACTATGACACATTGAACTGTCAATTTACACAAGAAAAACCTCTCACTAATATTATAAAGCGGAAAGTTTGTTTGTATGGAGGTTTGTTACCTCTTCACGCAAAAATTAGCGGACGTATCGAGCTGAAATTTTGCAAACGCATAGATGTTGACTAGGATTAACACATAGGCTACTTTTTATCCGGGTACAACGCATGCAAAGCTGCGGGTACAAGATAGTAACATATAAATTGAATGAATCACTTAATTCGTCCGCTTCGGGAAACTTCTCGCAAGTATGATTTGGTGAAGTGGAACTGATGGAGAAGAAGATTTTAAAATTTTCTCGTAAATGTATTAATGTAAAAACAGTATTTTTAGGATTCCGGACCAAAATGGTAAAAAGGAACCCTTATGGTATCAGTTGTCTGTCTGTCTGTCATAAATGAATATCTCGAGAACTACTGATGCTATCGACTTGAAATTTGAAATGGTTAAGGATAACACTTTTTTACTAATATAGCATATATGAAAATGTTAAAAAGTATTTTGATTATGATTACAGTGGCGGTAGGGGATCTCAAAATTTTGTAGTGAAGTTACTAGGTCATGTGGGGTATCATATCAAAGGTATTCATTTGCACAATAATAAACAGTTTTATGCCCGTGGATGCAGTAAGAGCCTGATAAGGAATATATATATATATATAATCCCGTACTGCGCTCGCCAACCCGCCTGCCAAGCGTGGTGAGTATGGCAACTACCCCTCATGGAGATCCATGAGGGAGGCCTGTGTTCAGTAGTGGACGTTTTACGGCCGAAATGAATGAATGATGAAACAGTTTTAAGTTTTACTTTAAGCCGTATCGTTTTTGAGTAATTTACAAAAATGTTGAAAAAACGACCGTTCCCCCTTATCTCCGAAGTTTATACCCGTGAAACTTTTATAGCTAATAGAATTGTATGTGAAGTTTATAGGAAAATTATAGCGAACGTTTTTTAGACACGGGGATAGAAGGGGGGTTTTAAAAAAAATACTAGGCTAAAAAGTTACTAGATCATAAGAAAGGTATTCATTTGCACATAAGTAAACAGTTTTTAGTTTTGCCTTGAGCCGTATAGTTTTCGACGAAAAACGTTGAAAAAAATAGCATTCCCCCCATATCTCCGAAGTTTGCAGAGATAAACCCCTGAGACTTTTATTGCTAATAGGAGTGTATGTAAAGATTACAGGAAAATTATAACGAATCCTCTAATTTGCATAGTTTTTAGAAATCATCGGAAGTATAAAAAATCTACATAACATCCGCTATCAGACAAGAAATGGCGCTGTCAAGGTTCTCCAACAAATATAAACCGCCTTTATCATAATATATCATATTGTATGATGGCACGGAACCCTCGGTGCGCGAGTCCGACTCGCTCTTGCCCGGTTTTATTTTACTTTGATGTGTTTATTTTGATGCGAACTTTTAACTACAATTTTTAGCCAGATGATTATTTTCTGTACGTCTGCGTTTACCCTATTTTTCACAAAAAGTACTTTCCAGTGCCCAAAAAGTTTGTAGTCCTTTGTAATGTCAAAACGGTCGATCCTGAAGGTCGAATGCATGAACGACTGGCAGAGATCGGAGATTATGACCCTTATGTAAGTTAAGTGCCTGTTTTACGACGCGTACGTTCCCGTGATGGAAAATTGCGTAATTTTTAACCGTCTTCAATATCAGGCTTACAACAGCTTTAGTAAGATATCCTTACAAATACCCATCGGGAATTCCCTGAGAAGTAATAAGGATTCTGGCTTCGTATATCTAGGTTACTATCGAACGTCTTATTAAAAAGCCGTGTTGGCCGAAGTGTATGTATCCCCCCACTTTCAATCCGAAGGGCTGGGTTCGATACCGGCCGTGAACCAATGGATTTTTCTTTATTGAAAAGTGTATGTTCACGTGCTTAACGGTGAAGGAAACATCGTGAGGAAACCCGCGGCTTAGTTAGCTTTAGACGTATTGACCTGTTCTTTCCTCTGACTATTATAGCTGACTAAGCAGAGAGGATGATATAGGAGCTGGGCAAAACTAATTCATCTAACAATGTTCAAGGAACTGCAGCGTCCCGTACAGCATGATTACCAGTTGCTGACGCTGTTTAAATCTATATAATAGATGCAAAGGCCTTATTAACAACATTGCTCAATTTGTATACCCCAAATGAGCAATATAATGTACTATAAAAGTACATAATGTATTTCACAGCAATTATACTATATAATGGTATAACCCTGTGATTTAAAAATAAGGAAACATATTAAAGTCTAATTAGAAAAATTGTTTTTTGTTTGTTCCTTCTACTGTCGAGGAGTTTTTTCATTATTGAAATTATTGTAGTTAAAAAAAACATAGCCCCACCGCAAATATATGATTTGATACGGTTTTCCTGAGTTAACTATGTGTGGTTTAACACTATAAAAATCATAAAATTATTAGAATTCGGTGCGAAGTCTGCGCAATGGCTATAAGTGGCGAGTTGGCACGCTTGTTTGAACAGAATGTCTACCATTAGTTGTGATCGCCTGCCGTTACTACAGTAGTAATACGTTACTATGACAATTATGTCAGATTTGTAACTCATGGTACCTTAGCTGACACGTTAATCTCTCTTGCTCTTTAGCAAGTGTCAGTTATATTCTGAAAATGTAAAATTGTAAATATGTTGTGTCAAATACCTATAATTATTATTATTATATTTTTTATCCTACTCTGTGTGTTCTTGTATTGTTAATTTATTTATTGTGTTGTGTGTTCTTTATATTATTATTGTTTCTCTTTTATTGTACATCATTTTTTTTGTTTTATTATCTTTACATGCGTAGCGATTTGGATAACAGTCATGTTGCGTAATGAATGAATAAATAAATAAATATTTTACTGCGTATTTTTGTACCAAACTTTCCGGTAGAGGCGCTGTACAAGTTTTCATAATTTTTTTTTATCTACAATCGCTAGCGAGTATAGATTGTGAAAACACATGGTAGACCCAGGAAGATGCTCGGAGCATTTGGTATCTATCAATAGTGTCTATAACACTACCACTTACTGAAAACTTGCTATAGGAAACCGCAATTAGGTAAACTCTCCCGGCCCGACAGATCCAAGAGTGAATTATCTTTGCTTTCCCAGACTGGTGAGCTTCTTTGGTAAAGACAAGTATAAATATGGATATATACCTACCAATATTTGCCGTGGGGTGCCGACAGTAGAATGTTACCTCTCCTCTCATGCCCGTAGATGTAGTAAGAGTTTGCTAACGCTACGTCCTAGGTAGACGGTTCAAAGCGAACGCGATTATGAAGCGGTGATACGCAAATTCAATGCGATGCGGTGCGACGCGGCGGCTATTTCCTACGTGTACGCGAATCGTCTCGCACAGCCGCCACCGACGCCGCCGTTCAGTGGGCCATACAAAAGCACGACAGCACCGCATCCAGTTTGCGTGAAAATATCAAGCCAACTGATCGCGTTCGCTTTATTTCACGCCGCTCCGCACCGCACCCCACGTGCGTTTAGTCACGTAGGCCACTTCAATAGATTTCGACTGTTTGTTGTTTTGGCGCCGCGCCGCGCCGCGCCGCTTTGCGTTCGCGTCTAGATCGCTCATGCAGGACGTCGCGTAAGGGACTGCGGAAAATGGACAGCAGCGTTTTTCCGTGTATCAAAATACCCTACTGCGCTCGCCAACCCGCCTTCCAAGTGTAGTGAGACTAGCCCTTATGGAGATCCAAAAGGGCTGTTTACGTTTTACGCTTTTATACGGGCAAACCCTCTTGAGATGCCCCTTATTCCGACAGCTATTGCACACGAAGCTCTTGTACCGTCACTGATCTGTCTGATGCTGCCCTCCGCAAGCTTCGCAATGCGCGGCGTGGCCACCAGCCGCCGCCGCCGTCCCCCGTGTTCCCCGGAACCTTCCAGCCGTGCCGGCGCGGCCCGCCGCCGTGCCCCGTGTTCCCCGGAACCTTCCAGCCGTGCCGGCGCGGCCCGCCGCCGCCGCCGGCCGCGCCCGCAGCGCATGAATCGCGCTCGCAGCCGGTGCCGCTCTGCTGCTCGACGACGCCGCTGAATCACAAGCTCGTCATATGTAAATTCCGTGGGCTTTATTTTGATTTTATTTGTTTCACAAAATCCAACAGCCTTTAGTAACAATTAAAAAATACTTAATTTTAAGACTTAAGGCCAATACAGGACTTACATTTTATACATGAAGGGCTTTTTATAAGGGCTTCTTCGGATTGCACAAGTTCACCATCAACTCGTACACATTGTCACCGACTAACGATATCAGCGTAGGCAACTTCAAGTCTTCTTTGATCGCGTTAGCACGAAAATACATTTCAACGCGTCCACAGTACCTACAACGTCCAATTCCCCGACTCAAAGTCAAATTCTATAATTTTGCCGACCGACATCGTTCGAACACAACACCATACAGTTTAGGGCACACGTAACGGAAGTCTTAGTTTTTTTCTCCTTCGTCGCCACTGAGATGTCCTGGGACTACGGGATATACGGGATTAATCGAGCACAATGAAACGACGTGGTTTTGCGATTAATAGCTGAATGTGTATTGAACCAATCTTTATATTCTACCCGCAAAACAGTGCATATATCACAGAAATGATGATACCAGTCTATGTGTTATAAATAGACGAGCTTTAACGGTAAAGGAAAAAATTGTGGGGAAACCCGCCGCCTAGTCAGCTTCAGACGTACCTACCTGTTCTCTTGTTGACTCTTCTTCTTCCACCCGTAGAACGTCCAGCTGGACGAAGGCCTTGCACGGTTGGCCGAAGCCAAGCGTGGTGAGTATGGCAGAAACCCCTCATGATCAGTACTTGTAGATCCATGAGTGAGGTCTATGGCCAGCAGTGGACGTCTTACGGCTGGGATGATGATATAAGAATCAAATTCAATATGCTAATCAGATACTCTCGCCTCACAAGGGCGTTATGCAAGATTGTCCTTCTGATACGGACCAAAAATAAGGATGCACAGCAGAAATCTCAGGTAAGTACCCTTATAAATGTAGTTGGGTCCCTTTACGAGGTTGGTAGTACTCAGATAATTTCCGCGACATGTGATAGCATCTCCGGACGGCTGCCCCATTGTGTGTGCTTAAGCGATGCTTAAGTGGTGATTAAGGCGATACCCCAGTGATGGTTATCTCTGTTTATTCAAGTAGGGATGGACGAGGATTGTGGGAAGATGTGAACGCGTTTTTAGGGGGTTTTGGAGAGTCTTGTAGAAGTCGAGATTGTTAGATATTCTACTTGAGTTATTTTGGACATTTAATCATTCTACTTCTTATTTGACTGCCAAGGAAGGGTATTTCATTATTCCTACGTATTTTCCAAACGACCGGATGGTTTTCGACAATTAACGTATCGTTAGATACAAAATTTTCATTTCAGATTCAATTCGCATCAAAAACCCAAGGATAGGTATAAAAAATGGTTGGCGCCAAATTGTAAAAACAATTTGAACCAAACCAGATGACTGATATTACTTTAATATTTTTTTTGTAAGTACATAATTATCATACATACTGAATACTTGAATGGGCTTTTCATTATATTTTATAGTTTAGTTATTAAGTAGTTAGTTAAAAACCTAAACCTAGCCATTTTATTTTACTTTGTATTCTTTTTTTTTTGTATGTGCGACACTCACCAAAGGTCCTACCTGAAAACCAGCGTTAATCCTTATATTTAAGGATTAACATTATGCTGAGGTAGGACCTTTTGGTCCACAAATTTTTTACATTTTTTAGTTGTGTTAGAATTAATTTATCATATTAGTATTAATTTTACGTACCTACTTAAGCCTATTGTGGACTGTGGATCAATAAATGATTTTCTTCTTCTTCTTCTTCTTCTATACATAGAATATACAACGAAAATACCCAGATCCAGAACAAATATCAGAATAGACAATTGTCCCGTGGCGGGAAGCGAATCCTCCTGCATATCTTTCGGCTATTAGACAAACTGAGCCATGGAGGCAGATTCCAAAACGAGTCCAAGTTCAACAAGAATATTCTATAATTTTGCATATTCTATAGCATATTCTATAAATTTGACGTCGAGTTTTATTAACCAGGGTAATGATGAAAGCTGACGGTATACGTAATCAAATCAGCCTTCCGGTCCACCCTACACACCGTATACGATTACGAGAGGAGGGGTAGAATTTTACCCCTCCTCCTGGAAGCAGTAAGAGCCTGCTAAGAGATGCCTTCGGAAGATGGGCAGCAGCGTCTTTCTGTGTATTAACATCGTAAACTACGCTCGCCAACCCGCCTGCCAAGCGTGGTGAGTATGGCAACTACCCCTCATGAGGGAGGCCTGTATTCAGTAGTGAACGTTTTACGGCTGGAATGTTGATTTGTTTATCAATGCGTCGCCTTAACTAGCATGGATTTTTATAGCAGTTAAGGGTTTTAGGGTTCCAGTTTTTTTTAAGTCATCATCATCATCATTTCAGCCGTAGGACGTCCACTGCTGGACACAGGCCTCCCTCATGGATTTCCAGTTATTGCGGTTGGAAGCGATTTGCATCCACCGTCGACCTGCGGTCTTCACCAGGTCATCAGCCCATCTTGTTGGTGGACGTCCTACGCTGCGCTTGCCGGTCCGTGGCCTCCACTCGAGAACTTTCGGCCATATCGGCCATCTGTTCTGCGAGCTACATGGCCTGCCCATTGCCACTTCAACGTGCTAATCCGTTTGGCTATGTCGTTGACCCGAGTTCTTCGACGTATCACCTCATTTCTGATTCGATCGCGTAAAGAAACCCCGAGCATAGCCCTCTCCATAGCTCGTTGAGTGACTCTGAGCGTATTCATGAGGCCAATCGTGAATGACCACGTCTCGTTTTTTTAAGTAGTGACATTGATTTAATTTGTAAGCTAAGTATATGTTATTACCAATAAAGCGTATTCTATTTATCATCTTTAAACAGTCTCATAAATATTGCGTGTTATTTATTACACAGCATTCTCTTCCAGCCGTAAGACGTTCCAGACGTCCACTGCTGGACAAAGGCCTCATCTCTAAGTACTCATCACTTGAGGGGTTGTTGCCATACTCCACGCCTGGCAGGCGTTGATGTTGATACATGGAAAGATGCTGCTGCCCGTCTACCGGAGGTATATCTCATAGCAGGCTTTTACTGCATCCACGGGCATGGGATCTGCGTCTCAGCCGGCTATTTAACCAAATGTGCTACAAGGTGGCGTACTTAAAAAATAACTCACCAACTCCGAGCTTAATCCTGTTAAAAAGCTTACCTGAGAAAGAGATATTTATGGATTAATAAATTGTCACACCACCGCATCAAACCTAACGAACCGTAAGCATGATCTCCATAAAATAAATGGTTGTGTGGTAAAATAAACAATCGGAGGGATTTTGCATAGAAAACAGGTAAGTAGAGATGTTGTTTACATTTCCAACATTGTGATGATGTCGATTATTATTTAAATATCTTTGCAGAAAATAATAACATTTGCCATCGGTCCTTGATAACTGGATAAGTATACAAAGTTTCAATTAAATGTCATGTCTTAAAGTGGGCTAAAATAACGTTCGAAGTATCCGTATAGTTATACAGGTTGTATTCAAACGTGTGTAGTACACATGTTATAATAGCCGAAAGAGGGTCATTCTGACCATCCCAAAGGAACAACTTTTGTTCTACTGCTTTTCAAGACAAAACCAAAAATTTTTTAACTTTAACAGCTGATTATACGATAATGTTAATCAAAATAAGGTCTTCTTTTAGTCAAATTTTCTATCTACAATATTCAAGGTATATTCCCTTAATGCTGCATAGCCGTGGGACGCCCTGTATAACCCATTGTTCCAGCTATCATTGTAAAAGCGGAATAGTTTCAATCGCTGTTACGGACACCAGTGGTTACAATTTTACATCTGAATGGTGTATAAAAGGGAAAATCAAACGATTTCCAGCAAACTGATATTTTAAACCGTCGTTCGAGCTTATCCGTCTGTGATGATGGATACGCAGTTATTCAGTAAACGCAATCCAGTAGGTAGTCGTATATTAAATTGTTATCTTTTAACTCATCATCATCATCATCTCAGCGGTAGAACTGCTGTCCACGTCCTAAACACAGGCCTCCTTTGAATCTCCAAGATCATGAGGGGGTTGTTGCCATACTCGCTACGCTTGGCAGGCTTGCTGGCGCATTTGATACACGGAAAGACGCTGCTGCCCAGATGGACAAATTTATATTTTATTTTATAAGCAGGGAGACGAGCAGCCGGCCCGGAAGTGGTCACCGTCGCCCATGGACATCTGCAACACCAGAGGCGAAGCTGATGCGCTGCCGGCTTTTGAGGAGGGAGAATACCCGCCTTTTAAAGGACCCCATATCGTAGCTCCGAGGGAATACCGCTGATGGGAGTTCGTTCCACAGCTTGATCGTCCGCGGCAAAAAAGAGCGCGAAAAACGAGTGGTTCTGGAGAACCAGATATCCGGATGGTGCTGATGAAAATTCGCTTTATAGCGAGTAGTGCGGCGATGGAAGTTAGCCGCGGGTATTAAGCTGAATAGTTCTACAGAACATAGCTTTTGCAGACTTCTGCATAGGGATACCTGCAGATCTTACTGCATCCACGGGCAAGAGAGGAGAGGCAACATTCTACTGCCACCACCCCACGGCCAGACTGCTATATTTAATAATATTTCAAAAAGTGAGCAAGCAAAAAGTATACATGACTCTTTTTTCCTGAAGGACATCCTTTAGATAAGCTCTCCACACCCGGGGAAAGAACCCGAAATCTCTTGCCGCAACGGGAAAAAGGACACAAGCCGCAATGAACGAGTAAAATAAAAAAAAATATTTACGGTCGAATTGAGAAACCCCCGCCGTTTTTTTTTCGTGTCGGTTAAAGTGTTTTATCGAACAGTTATATGGAGGGTTATACAAGCCATGTTGATGTTCCCCCTTTCAATCTGAAGGACCGATAAGCAATGGACTTTTCTTTCTTGAAATATGTACCTATTCACAATTAACACGTAAATGGTGAAGGAAAACATCGTGAGGAAACCCGCGGCTTAGTCAGCTTCAGACTAAATGCCCTTTTCTTTCCTCTGACCACTAGCCGACGTATCTGGGAGGATGGCATAGGTGCTGGGAAAGCCTAATCTTTCTTAAAATGTAGGTGGTGCGGCAGCGTCAAAAACAGCATGAATGTCATGCTGACGCTGTATAAATCATCTATAATAATGTAAAGGCCTTACTTTTTATTATTACTAATATATAATATAAGAGACAGAGCTGTCCCACTGCAGGGCAAAGGTCTCCCTTCCTTCCACACTTCACTGTGGTGTGTGTGTTTCAAGTGTGCGTCGTGTTTGTCTCTCCATCGACGTCTTGGTCTGTCGTGAGGTCGTTACTTTTTAAGGTTTCGTAGTAAAATAAGAAACTCTTATAGCTTCGCTTTGTCTGTCTGTCAGTCCGTCACCGGCTTTGCTATTAGTTTTCATCATCATCATCATTTCGTCCACTGCTGGACAAAGGCCTCCCTCATTGATCTCCAAGTACTGCGATTGGAAGCCGTCTGCATCCACCGCCGACCAGCAGTTCTCACCAAGTCGTCTGCCCATCTTTTAGGTGGACGTCCTACGCTGCGCTTGCCGATCCGTGGCCTCCATTCGAGCTATTAGTCTTAGAAACCAGTAATTTTGCATGGACATATAAAATAAAAAATAAGTAATTTTTCGATTTACGACATAATAAAGTTTTAAACTTTTATCGAGCGTAAAATATGAACAGATTTACAAATCTAAAAAAAATCATGAATGTTACCATGAACTTTCTAGGAAAACTATGGGTTGAGCTAACTTTTTTAGTTTCGGAGATATAGTCGCTCAAATAAGTTATCAATAATAATAATAAGACAGAAAACTCAATTAACTCCTGTCAATATGTTTTGGTAAACGTAAAAAAACATACACCAACTTCTAACAACAGGCCTCAGGTTAACTACGGAACCCTATATAGCGCGTGGCCTGACACGCACCTGGCCTATTTATTATAAAGAGAAGTTCACAGGTTCACTCTACAAAACGTTTCTAAAATTCATCATCATCATCATCATCATCATGATGATGATGAAAACCAACTTCGATTGTGTCGCTATCAATGCAAAGGCAGACTCGTTTCAATCGCTGTAACGGACACCAGTGATTTCAATTTTACATCTGAATGGTGAATAACAGGGTAAATCAAAGGATTTCCAGCAAACTGGTATTATAGACCGCCGTTCGAGCTTATCCGCCTGTGAGAATATATATATCCGCGTTACTTCTTGGTAAATCACGTTTATTTTGGTTTTTCCTTTTATGTTTTGTTCAGATGTCTAATTATATACTTCTTTATATTATTATACCGGAGATATCTGAAAATTTTTATTTGTATATAACATCTAATATTTAGCACAAGAGTAAAAAATGTTCTTACGAACCCTAAGTCAAATTATTGAAAAGTTTTTAATCGATGTTTTTAATATAGTAGTTTAGAGGTATATTAGTTATTTATTTTACGCAAAAAAAACCGGTCAAGTGCGATTCGCACTCGCGCACCGAGGGTTCCGTACAAACCTGTAGGTATTATAAGACCTAGTATTTGATATTAATTTCAATTGAATACCTCTACGCGTTCATGAGGAAAAGGGTAGTAAGTTTAAAATTATTAAAAATATTTTTATTATATGATGTAACTAAAAATTTACAGTTTTCGCAATTTTTCCTTTATCTGTGCTATTAGACGTTGCTTCGTACCAAATGTCTAGATTCTGAGTTCACGGGAAGTGTAGGTTTTGATTCCCTTGCCTTGGTGTCGAAAATTTGCGGAAATTTGCGGCATAAACGGCTGTATCTTTTGATTTCGTTGGCTTAGAAGTTTGATTTTTTCACAGCTCTAAGAGACTGTAGACCTGAGTATTTGATATGAATTCCAGCTTGATACCTCCACGCGTTCCTGAGAAAAAGGGTCTTGACAGACAAACGGACGGACAAAAAAGTGATCCGATAAGGGTTCCGTTTTTTCCTTTCGAGGTACGGAACCCTGAAAATTACACAGATAAATATATATAAAATAAAAACCTAATTCAAATGTTATGTAAATAATAAGCTACTCAAAATTATTAAAGGACGTTTTGTTTTATGTTGGTATAGATTTTAAACTTATTAGTTGTATTTATTATTATATATTTATTTGTGCTTTAAAAACAATGTCGTCTCTAATTGTACAGTAGTTGTTTAAGTTGAGGTTGTTCAACAGAAGTGTTTAGTATATGGCATCTTGATTGTCACATGCTTTGTGCAACATTGAAATGAAAGTTCTCTGTTTGCTCTTTACAAATGCCGAACTAATTCGGGGCTTCGTTGTCCAATCCGACGCATGGTTGCTAATTATAACTTCAACTTATTCATATTCATATCACTAAGGTGCAAAAAACACTAGGTATGGAATTATGCATATACCTTTGAGGTGTTTCAACGCCTGTAGATTCTACAATACCGGACACCCCATAACATACGGGATTATTTCGCTCACGCATACACCCACCTAATTGCTAAGTACCTCTACAGCAGATGGGCCATCAAACCGCTCAAAGGCAGCATTATCCGGGGCTTCCGTAGCACCCTGAGGGAAATGACTACTATTCCATTATTAACTAACACGACCTCAATTACTCTAGAATGAGATTTCACATCGTACCGTTCATTGCTTTTGAAATTACTGATACTCAGTAGCAGCTTAGTGAAGCGCTTTAAAGAGTTTGGAAGCATCGTATTACAAGTATTACACACTATCCGTTTTACATTTTCTATAAGGTTTCTTGTTCGCTTCTTTCCCTCACTTGGAAAAAAGTTATCTGAAGCGTAAGAATTGTATTATGTGCTTTATTCAATTTAAATGTGTCTTGTTCTTCTTTTGTAAATTGACTATTCTTTAGAGCGTTTTGCTCTATTGAATGAACACTTTTTGATAAGGAAACAAAAATAATGAATTAATAATATTGAATATTTCAACCATCACCATCTAGCATCATCGTATCTAAGCAGAGCTTGTGCTATGGGTTCCCGATGATTGATTGAATATTAAAATATCATACAAGTATTACACATACCTAACATACGTATACACAACACTTATTGTTAATTTACACCTTACAAATCCGTAAACCTTCATGTTGAAACGTTTAAGAAGAAGGTTTGTAAAGATGTGAGGTGGAAACAAACTTCTGAACGGATTATGATGAAACTTGCTGCTCTATTCGGGTATATCGTGTCATTCCATGTTTAACTTTTAAAACATTTAATTATTAAACTGTTAAAGTAAATTGGGCCTTTATACTGATGATTTAAACCTAGTCAGCAACTTTTAGACCATGCTCTATGGAACTCTGCAAAGTCAGGATATTATCATATGGATTAGTCTTGCCTCATGGATCTCCATGAGGGGTTGTTGCCATACTCACCACGCTTGGCAGGTGGGTTCGCGATCGCAGTACGGGATGTTGATACACGGAAAGACGCTGCAGTCCTACTTCCGGATGTATCCCTCAGTAGTCATCAAATTTAATTACACCTTACACTTACTGTATCCTCGGGTACGAGAGGACCACCATTCTACTGCCGGCACCCCCGGCCACAATGAATACGCAATTTGGCAGAACTCAGGCTTTTTCACCACAAAATCAACCCGTTTTTTGCAAGTAAAGTACTGCAGGCAATTATGAAAACATTAATTAACACCGCGGAAATATGAAATGTGCAAATAATAAAGCTGAAATGTCGGTTTTGACGCCGTCCACCCGTGCCGATTTATTCATAAAGGCAAATTGCCCTGTAACTGATAATGGTTTATTCGGTTGTATGAATGTGTGTAATAAAGAGATTCCTGTGGTTTAAATTTCCTCAATTTCGTTGACCGCTGAGATCTCGCGCTGGTGAATAAATATGTATTAAGTATATATGACATTTGACCGCGACTCAGCAAGCGTAGGGCGCCCATCGGCAGAGACTATTTGCAGGAGTTGGGCGTATGGTTAAATAAAACTTTATACATTAATGATTGTAACTTTTAAAATGACTTTGTTACGATAAGTTTACTTTTTTACGATTAAATTACGTTACTTGCCACAAGCAGAATTTTATTAAACTAAACACAAAAAGCAAAAGAAGACGACTACTCTGTTGCTGGATTCGGCAAGCCGACACTTAAATTATAATTACTGTCACATTTGTTTATTTATAAAACCACTAAGGTTTGTCAAATAAAACATGCTATTGACGAGTCTATGCTAACTCAAATATAAATAGAAACAGAAAAAAATATAGGTATATGATGTAGGGCATCTGCTTAATGTATCAACATCCCGTACTGCGCTCGCTATCCCGCATGCCAAACTTTGTGAGTATGGCAACTACACCTCACGGAGATCCAAGAGCGAGTGTGTGCAGTAGTGGAATCTTTGCTAAAACGAGGAAAAATGCTTATTCAAGTCTGAAGTCAACTTGAGTTTCTGTTCATCCTATTCTAGTCATCCCCAAACCTTGGAGTATGAATGTCGTTGAAACTTTAACTTTCGAGCTCAAACATATTTTTAAGTCGAAATTACGGCCTGGATTCCTTCAAATATCAACAAAGATAAGAACAATATCGATCAAACTTTTGGAACCATCAACAATATGCAATATTTACATTATACGTCATGATCACGGAGTTTATTCGTGATTATGACCCCTTCGGCCACTTACGAAACCAAAATTCGAAACCAGTTCTTAAATAACAATTATTTTTATCCGTTTGAAACTGCGTCGAAATATCGGAAAACCTAAAATGACTCAAATCATGGTATTTACCCGTTAATATTGCATATATCGATCAAGTCACATTTCAAATTAAAAAAGCTACATTCAAATCATTTCATCAATTTGAAAGCTACGATCCCTCGAAACACTCACACATTTCAAGCTTAAAACACCTCTCTTTTTATAATAAATGGATCAAATTAGGAGAGGCATTTTTTTAATTACACTTAAAAATAAACAATTATTCTTGATAATAATTATTACTATATTGGATTATCGGGTATTAATCGCATAATTACATTTATTTCAATCACGACGTTTCGACCGGATTGCAACTGAGCGTGGTCGCGGGGAGACTGGCGTGCTGAAGTTAACCGCAGCAAAGCCAAAGCGTCTTTTCAGTAATAATGTGTTGTGATCGCGAAAGTTTAAAAAATGCTACTTGTGAATAATGTCGGATCATCAACAACATCTCTGCCATTGGACTGCTGTTCACGTCCACTGCTGGCTATAGACCCCCATCATGGATTACTCAGACCCTGAGGAGGACTGGATTAGCGCAGTACGGGATGTTGATGCACGGACTGACGCTTTTGCCCTTCTAGCGGTATCCCTTGGTAGATTCTTACCGCATCCACAGGCAAGAAAGGTAAGGCATTCTACTTCTCGTCTTCGTCTTGTAAAGTTTTACTTTGGCTTATATAACAGGTAAATAGAAAAGCTTGTACCTGAGGTAAGTTCAGTTAAGCATTCAAAAGTTACAGTAAATGAGAACTGAGCACACTATTAAAAGCAATTAAGCATTCAAAGAAACTGCATGAACTCAAGCAAGACTGCAGATAAAAGTGAACTAACTAATAAAGTTTAATTTAAATGTTTATGGGGTTAGTTAATAAGTCTAACCGAGGATTCGTACCTCCTTTAATGAGGAACTCAGGAAGTACGAAGTCTTGGCGGGAAATAAACTTGTTTAGTACTTTACTTAGAAGGAACCAACTTGGAGGTGCAATGAGGTGTTTTTTTATAGTAAGAAAGTTAGTTTCGCGCGTGAAGCTATATGGGGCTGACACAATAATTAAAATTCGCGTTGGTCACGTGCTTAGTGAACGTGATCACCGCGGTATAACAGTTTTTATAGGTAGAGGTTACCGCTTAACATCAAGTGGGGCTTCGGCTTGTCAAATGACATTTTATGTAACAAAAAACCTGAACTAGGGCTGGGTGGTAAGAGATTTGGGTCGAATGAAGAGGCCATCACTGATACAAACGCCTTTTTTGAGAGCCTGGAGAACCTTTTTATTATGAGAGAGCTATACTAGAAAAGACAAAAGAAGTCTTTCACAGTAGCACTTTCTCTTTCAAATTCACTTAGATCGCAAGAACATTGAATAAACATGGTATTAAACCCTAATAAATAATTTGATTTATATTACTTTGACAAATTTCTTGGTTTCTGTACTTAATTGTTTTTTTTTGCTTTATTTTTTAAGCAATCTGGCAAGTGTTATACCATTATGAAATCTGTATTGAATAAGCAAACTTTTCAAACCACATGCCAAAAATACTTAGTACATTTTTTTTTCAGTACAGTACGTTAAAGTAGAGCAAAGTATTTTTTATTTATTTTTGGTTGAAAGAAAGAAGCAATTTTATTTTAAACTAAGATAGATGACTTTAAATTTAAAGCTACCATTTTAAGAAGCTGTACTCAGAGCTATATTCCAAAAATAAAAGCGAGCAAAAGTTATAATTTGCAGCAACAAGGTTGGAATGATCGTTAAAGATGTTGATTTTTTAGTTTTTTCTTTAAATACCTATAGTTTTCTTAAATTCTTAAATTCTTTATTGTACACAAACAAAATAACTTAAAAAACATTGTATACTTATTAGTTATGTACAAAGGCGAGCTAAACCCTAAAAGAGTTTTCTTACAGCAAACCTAAGGCTATGAAGAGAGGTGAATATTAAATGCAGTGGATAGAAATGTGTACGACATACATCTGATAAAAGAAAATCAAAGAATTGAAGCTATTTATTATATTTATTCGACCTAATCATAACAATAAAATAATATACTTACATACAAATATGCACACAATAATATACCTACAGTATCAACATAATGGTAAATATATCATGCTAATAATATAATAAACTTACATACAGTTTTATGACCAAGTCTAGAATTTTTTTTAATTTTCTTATAGCTGTCATAAATTGCTCTATCACCTGCATAAATTCTGGTTTATCGTCACCTTTTGGGACACCCTGTATAATAGACTAGCTTCTGTCCGCCGCTTCGCATGCGTTGTACCCGAATAAAAAGTAGCCTATATGTTAATCCTGGTCAACATCAATACGTGTGCAAAGTTTCAGCTCAATCCGTGGCCTAATTTTTGCGTGAAGAGGTAACAAACCTCCATCCAAACAAACTTTCGGCTTTATAATATTAGTGTGATATAAGGGCCCTTACACATCAACCTTTCATCTTTCTTCTTATGAACTTCATATAAGATTACACACGTCTTGAAAACGAAAAAGCTATTTGTGCCTGTAAAGAGGTTATGCAACCACAAATTTATCCACATTCATGTAGGTAAGTGGGTAATTTCGTTCCCGAGGCGGCAATTCTCGACTTTGCCTGAAATAATTAATGAATTACGCCGCGCCGTTCCGTTTCAAGTTTATTTGTTTGGATGAGATGTTAATTATGTACAGCGATTTATGTTAAGGCGATCTTTCCAACAGATTTATAATATACTAGTCGCAATCAGCGGTAGCGAAGTTCCCTTTCCCGTGGGAATACGGGGATATAGCCTATGTTACTCAGGTTAATGTAGCATTCTAATGGTGAAATAATTTTTAAATCGGTCCAGTAGTTGCAGAACCTATTCAATGTATACAAACAAACAAACAAACAATCAAATCTTTAGCTTCGCACGCGTTGTATCCGAATGAAAAGCAATATGTATGCCAATCCTGGTCAAATCTATATAGAGTCCGCGCCACCAATGAAGTCCGATAGACGCGGCGCTTCTGTCATAGGCGAATTCTAAACGCTCGATATGTATCGCGATATTTGGATCGTAATCCATAGTAACATAGGGATCACGATATTTATCGAGTGTGTAGCATTCGCCATTCGCTGTACTTCACACTCGATAAATATCGTGATCCTGGATTACGATCCAAATATCGCGATATATATCGAGCGTGTAGCATTCGCCATAGAACTAAATACAAACAACAGACTGCACTGTGAAGTTTAGTTCCCACTTTTGCCGTAAGACTTCAGTGGTGGCGCCGACTCTATGTGCAAAGTTTCAGCTTGATCGTTTGGTATATTTGCTTGAAGAGGTAACAAACATTCATACGTCATCCAAGCAAACAAATATTCAGCTTCATGATTTTGGTAGGATTCATTTTTATAGATACAAATAGTTGGAAGGAGTCTAGGGATATCTAGAAAAGCAGCGTGTCTTGTTCTAGGCCAATATTCACCATCATTATCATCTCAGCCGTAGAACGTCCACTGCTCATCCGACGATATCTCTTGGCAGATTCTTACTGCATCCACGGAAGCATAGCAAGGTAGGAGGGGCAAAATTATATTGCCGGCAAGGTCAATATTATTTGCATAAAATAAATCACCTTATTGTCACATCTTTATTTAGACTACAGTGAAAATCATTATGCATTTGATCCACATTAGTAGGGTCGTAACAACATATTTTATTGTTTATTTATTTAATGAAGATACTTGATATAGATAGATTAGATTATTTATATTTAGATGAAAAAAGTAAAAGATGACGACGAAAATAAAATAAAGCATATGTAAAGAATAATAAAATTACCAGCAGTTCCACCAGAACAGATGAGAATAGGCTTCCATATCAACATCCCATACTGCGCTCGCCAACTCGCCTGCCAAGCGTGGTGAGTATGGCAACTACCCCTCATGGAGACCCATGAGGGAGGCCTTTGTTCATTAGTGGACGTTTTATGGCTGAAATGATGATGAATGGATTTCCGCAAAGTCACATCTAAATCAATGAATTTCGTAGTATAGATATACTAGCTAATGCCAACAGTATATCTAAAAAGTGACAGCTTATCATCATCATCATTTCATTTCATATATTAAAACGTCCACTACTGAACACAGGCCTCCCCTGATGGCTCTCCATAAGGGGTGGTTGCCATACTCACCACGCTTGGCAGGCTGGTTGGCGAGAGCAGTTTGCGATGTTGATACACGGAAAGACGCTGCTGCCCATCTTCCGAAAGTATCCCTTAGCAGGCTCTTACTGCATCCACGGGCATGAGAGGAGGGGTAACATTCTACTACCGGCACCCACTGACAGCTTATGCTATCAATAAAATAGAACACCTCGAAAATCATTTGGTTTTCCCGTTTTCCGCGAAAAGATGAGGAAAATAAAGACAAATAAATAATAGAGCTCAATTAAGTGTGCAAAGAGTATCTCAGGAAACGGAATAACTGAGCGAGAGATTCACAAAAGGTGTATTTTTCCTCCTTTTACAGTTGTTGCTTAAGGTGGTCGGTTTAATTAAGACATTAAGTACATAACTATAGCAAAAAATATAAAAAGAGACCAAACAAACAGCACCCTTGCAACGCTTTGCCGTGGGGTGCCGGCAGTAGAATGTTACCCCTCCCCTCATGCCCATGGATGCAGTAAGAGCCTGCTAAGGGATACCTCCGAGAGATGGGCAGCAGCATCTTTCCGTGTATCAACATCCCGTATAACTGCGCTCACCAACCCGCCTGCCAAGCGTGGTGAGTATGGCAACTAGCCCCCATCGAGGGAGGCCTTTGTTCAGTACGTTTTACGGCTGAAATGATGAAACAAACAGCAATATTCTAAGAAATCAATGACACTGCACATGTGCATATAGGTATTACCACAGATTACAGAAACTAAGTATTACACAAAAATATTGCCAGGTTCATTCAACTAACTCCGATATTATTATTATTATTCCACATGATTTATTATTATTCATGCATATTATTATTATTATGATAAACAAAAAATATCTAGTTTTAATTCCGCTAATTCTTTGTTTATCATAATAATATGGATTTCCGCAAAGTAACGCCTGATTCTATTAATCATATTATTATTATTTATTTTAATTCAATTCAATATATACATTGGTACATTCAAATCACACTATCTAAACTTTTAACACATACCAGTACTCTTTTTTGTAGATTTTATGTTAATTTGTTAACACAAGGTCAAGGGGGTTGATCCGAACGGTTTCGGCAGAATATAAGAGTCCTGACGGCTTAGCTCAGTTGACATCATGCTGAGTCGAGACCTTTTCGCTGTTATAGCACACAACATGCACAGTTTTTGATTGTTTTCATATCACTTTCTTTCTGTGTCTCAACCATTTACTTATCTGTTTAGTTTTATCTTCATGTAGTTGCTATTGTATAATCCTCTTTTGTAATTGTGTGATGTCAGTGAATAAATAATGTATCTATATAACTAACTCTAGCCATAAGTGTAAAGTGTAATTATTCCATGTGATTCCCGTGTACAAAAGGATTTTCCTAGAAATAAGCGTGTTGATGACAAAACAGCCTTTTCTATTACTGAAAGGGTAATGACGGGCGGGTCGAATGAGTTCCACCATAACCCTAACGATGAACAGCTGATTAACATTGCCGTGTTTTGACGTTTCATGGGATTGGCAGTTTGCCACAATTATTTGATATTATGTAGATGAGGCCTGTTATATGAACCGCCGTGGGGTGCCGGCAGTAGAATGATACCACTCCTCTCATGCCCATGGATGCAGTAAGAGCCTGCTAAGGGATACCTCCGGAAGATGGTCAGCAGCGTCTATCCGTGTATCAACATCCCATACTGCCCTCACCAACCCGCCTGCCAAGCGTGGTGAGAATGGTAACAAAGATACAGAATCAAAAAAAATACAGACACTTGAGATTCCCCCCTTTTTTTAAAGCCGGTTTAAAATGATGTAACAGAAGCCACTTGAGGTCTGTTATGCGTGAAAGCTGTGAATTATCACCACCAAGTCTAATCACCCTTACGTAATTGGACTTAATTGGATAAATCCTATTAATTCTCAGATTAAACTAAGATAAGTTAAATTACGCTTATTCCGCTTCACTTCGCGTATGAGGATTTCAGTAAACATCTTGCTTGAATACTCTAAGTAATATACTAAGCACTTAGCATTTAAAGTGCTAACTTGTAAAGTAGCTTTGACGTTAACGCAGTGAATACTAAATGAAAACAAATGCAATTACTTAACTGCTGTAACTTCATAAAGTACCCATACTGTTGTTTACTAGGTAGGCTAATAGGTTTCTTATATTGGCCTTAGGAATAAGCTTACAGTCGCCATAGAGATGGCTATGCTCGGAGTTTCTCTACGGGATCGAATCCGAAATGAGGAGATACGTGTAGAACTCGGGTCACCGACATAGCCAGACGGATTAGCACGTTGAAGTGCCAATGGGCATGCCATATAGAACGCAGAACGGATGGCCGATGAAGTCGAATGGAGGCCACGGACCGGCAAGCGCAGCGTATGTCATCCACCTACAAGATGCGTTGGATGCAGACCACTTCCAACCGCAGTACTTCGAGATCAACGAGGGATTGTCCAGCAGTGGACGTCCTACGGATACGGTTTTTTATAAGAAATGTTACTAGGTCGTGTGACACCCCACACGACCTAGTAACATTTCTATATTTCTATATATGAAAAGTATTCATTTGCACATTAATAAACAGTTTTTATTTTTCCTTTAAGCCGTAACATTTCCGAGCTATTTACAAAAATGTTGAAAAAACGACCACTCTACTTCCCCCCCTTATCTCCGATATTTGCAGAGGTAAACTGGTGAAACTTTTATAGCTGAGTATGTACAGTTTATATTTATTTGTTAATAAGTTTATAGGAAAAATATAGTGAACTCTCTTATTTGCATAGCTTTTTAGACAAGGGGGGCGAAAGAGGGGGTTTTAAAAAAAACTGTGAAGTTACTAGATAACGTGTGTATCATATGAAAGCTATTCATTTGCACATTAATAAACAGTTTTTAGTTTTCCTTTAAACCGTACCTATCGTTTTTAAGTTATTTACAAAAATGTTGAAAAAATGACTGTTCCCCCCTTATCTCCGAATTTTGCAGATATAAACCCGTGAAACATTTATAGCTAATAAAAGTGTATGTATAGTTTATAGGAAAATTATAGCGAACTCTCTAATTTGCATAGTTTTTTAGATAAGGGGGTGGAAGGGGTGTTTTAAAAAGTTTTTAGTTTTGCTTTAAGCCGTATAGTTTTCGACTTATTTACAAAAACTTTGAAAAAAAATAGCGTTCCCCACCCTTATCTCCGAAGTCTGCAGAGATAAGCCCCTGAAACTTTTATTGCTTATAGGAGTGTAAAGATTACAGGAAAATAATAACGAACCCTCTAATTTTCATAAGTTTTTAGAAATCATCGAAAGCGTAAAAAATCTTCATAAGTTCCGATAGCAGACAAGATATGGCGCTGTCAAGGTTCTCCAACAAATATAAACCACCTTATTCATATATTATGTAGTATGATGGCACGAAACCCTCGGTGCGCGAGTCTAACTCGCTCTTGCCCGGTTTTATTTAATTTTATGAAAGGTTTATTTGCTTGTCGTTACAAATAAAGACATTATCTACCTATCTATCTATCTATCTTTTTCATTTTCAATTATACTAATGTATGATGCGTAATCTTACCAATAAATTACTTTTAATAATCCTAGTTACAAAAGCAGGCCTGAGGCCCTGGCAAATTCAACGGCATATTCAACTTCTAAAAATTCTTGTCCATAAATTCATACCTAAACCTAAATATGAAGAGCAAACTATAATCTAGAAGTTTTTTATAAATTCACTAGCCGTCCCGGCGAACTTTGTATGTACCTACTACTATAACTACTTACTAATTCTACTCTACAACTACTAAACTACCTAAACCTATCATCATCATCATCATATCAACCGTAGGTACTACTAATTTACTTTTCGGATTAAATTCGATAAAATAAAGGTCTAATCTATAGGTAATTCGAAAAGTAATAAAGTAGTAGTACCAACGGTTGAGATGATGATGATGATAGGTTTTAGGTAGTTTACTTAAGCCGGTACTAGCTGGATTACTCACAATGGGTAAGCGATAAATAAGCACAAAATGCATATTACCAAACATCGCTATCCAATATATTGCTCAAAAGCTTTCAACACCATCGCTTATGTTTAATTCAATATTATCAAATCAGCCACAAATCATTACCACGCCAAGCATTGATGGTATTTATATCGAAAAGCGAATTACAAACGCAGTGATCTGCAAAATTCTTTGTCAGGTTTGTTAGTTAAAGCCACGTAAAAGGTTTTCGTACAGGCTGAAGGCATACCCTTCCGGACTAGGTCAAGGGTCGATGACCCGAGCCCCTCATACCCATAGAATAACGATACCAGCCTATTGTGGAGTCATTATCTTTTCACGTTTTATCACAGCGCTCAACGTTTCGTCACCACGACCAATTTTCTCCATAATATCTAAAGGGCACACATCGTGTTTGTAAACATGCTAGCGTGAACGCCGATAAAGCAACATCGGCCGTTGATAAAGCTTATTGAAGCATGCACCTTCTTATAACAAATATTTATTCGCAAAGTGCCGCGGGCGCCCCCAATGGAAACAGTAAAGCGTGTTATTCCACAACAAATAAACATTTTAGCTGAAAAACAACGCTCGGGAAAACCGACAGTGTTTTAAACGGATTTAAAAATTGACTTCAATATTCTACGGCGTTGGGTCTCGTTTAAAATGTTGCCCAGCGCGTCGCAATTCCTACAATGCACCCTGGCACCAAATTTAAGCTGAAAAACCTTGTTTATTGTGAATAAATGAACGGGTATTCATGGTACGGAATGTTGTCTATAGTTCGGGCGAAAACTTGGATAGCCAGTCAATAAAATTGTTTGAGTTATTCAATGCCGACCGCGACCGTCATTTTGTAGAAATGGAATTTGTATTTCGAGTTTCCATTTTCCCGGTTAAACAATTGGTTTCCTCAGATTAGGTCTTCCTTAGTCAATTAGTTAAGGCTTCCTAAAGCGATTTATTTATTTCTTCATCATTTCAGCTGTAAAACATCCACTACTGAACACAGACCTCGCTCATGCATCTCCATGAGAGATAGTTGGCACGCTTGGCAGGCGGGTTGGTGAGCGCGGATGTTGATACACGTTGGTGAGTACGGGATGTTGATACACGGACGCTGCTGCCGATCTTCCAGAGGTATCCCTTAGCAGGCTCTTACTGCATCCACGGGAATTAGAGTAGGGGTCACATTCTAATGCTGGCTGGCACCCCACGTCAACCTATTATTTATTTATTTATTGCTTAGTTAAAAATAGGTTCACATTTATCTTGAAAATTCAACGTAGGATAAGTAGTAGGTCCTATACATATAGTTTACTTTTAACTTTCGCGATCACAACATATAATTACCACGATAGGTGCTATCCTGCCGTAAAGCCATAATACCTACTAATTAAATACACTATTTAACATTATATCATACACATAGTATAACTTCATAAGCTTACATTTTATCTAATAATAGAATCTTATTTTTTATTTCATTATTTTATGCCCTCTGATTATTATTTTTTTTCTATTGAAATGTACTTACCTAACTAATATAATTAATTTCTATTAAGTACATTAACCTGCAATTATGCGCTTGGGAAGATACTCACTACCAAGATACAAGTTTTCTTTAACTTAGTTTGGTAGGGAGAGCTTATAACAATATGTTTTGTACTTAATTGAAATAAATGATTTTTATTTAAAAAAAAAGCGATATGAATAAAGCCATATTTATCAACCTTTATCGTCCCACTGCTGGGAGGAAAAAATAATCGTTATTTGCGATAAATACCCGAAAACGTTTAATTAGTATAATATATACATATGTACATATATAGTATAATGAGTAGGTGTTAAGTGTGCACATACATTTTCAAGAAAGAAAAATGTAAAAATCACACTTAACACGTGCTTTAACCGTGAAAGAAACATCGTAAGGAAACCCGCGGTTTAGTTAGCTTTCAGACGTATTGACCTGTTCTTTCCTCTGAATAATAGCTGACTAAGCTGAGAGGATGGTATAGGTGCTGGGCAAGCTTAATCCATCTAACAATGTCCCAGGCACTGCAGCGTCCCGTACAGCATTATTAACAGTTGCTGACGCTGTATAAATCATCTATAATAGATGCACAGGCCTTAAATGAGTAATTATGTACTATGCCTGGTCAGGTGGCTATAAGCAAAACCACACAATTAATTCAAAGACAATTCAATTAAGTTTTTTACTAATACAATCTGCTATTAATTAAAAATTACCGCAATCAACATAATTAAGTGATAAATGAATGTTGATTTATGGGTAAATTACGTGGTGTAATGTGAAGGGCATGTAGCGTTTAGCGTAGGCATATAAATTCAGAGCGCGTACTGCAATATTGCCTTCATAATAAGCCTCTCCTGCCCGACCGACATTTTTATTCGGGCCTCGTTCGCACTCCATTTTATTTTTACACAAAAGATCGCTAAGAATTTCGAGTTTGAAAACCACTGTAATCATTTACAATTTATTAAAGTTATAATATAAAGCTCACAGTTTACGCCAAACTATTTCAAACCAAGCCTAAGATAAATTCTTTACGAGCTAAAAATGGTACTTATGCAGTTGTTAAATAGCTAATAATATCTTTATGTTGAACCTAGTGAATGTGCGCATTATTAAGCGTAAGAGATCTAATAGGCTACTGAAAAAATATTAACTTTTAGTCTGCACATTTTTTATTTTTAAACGTTATCCAAAAAAGCGGCGATACATTGTGTTGAAATGCAGCGTGACGTCACGCGCCGACGTGTTATGGTACAGTTTATGGCTATGCTATGGCGTCACTTGTATTTCATTGTATCACTAACGACCCGCCCCGGCTTCGCACGGGTGCAATGCTGACACTAAATATACTACAGAATATACCATCGCGGCCTTTTTTGTAGACCTTTTTAAGGTGTTCAATACGTACTTTATTTTGATCTATCTCGTAGGGTTCAGCCAGCGTTTGCAATGTGAGCGCAAAAAAATGTGTTTATTTACGACCTCACATTAGAAACCAACAAAATAATCAGTGTTTCTCTACTATGTTATGGATGTATTATACATATAAACCTTCCTCTTGAATCACTCTTATCTAGAAATTGCATCAAAATCCGTTGCGTAGTTTTAAAGATAGAGAAAAAAGAAAGCACATATAGGGACAGACAGACAGCGGGAAGCGACTTTGTTTTATACTATGTACTCGTATTATTGATTGGTGATTCAAAATCGTTTACCGAGGATTCTATTTTATACAGATCATTTGATTTGTTTTTCTTTAAGAATTATTTATTATTTTATCTTCTTTTCTTTAAGTATTATTTATTATTTTATCAGCTTCGCTGCTACGTTTGTGTCTTCTCACAAACATCGCTTTTACTGGGGTACGGTATCTTCATACAGGTTTGTGATTTGTACAGGGTATGTGGATGTATATAATAATTTTGTTTTGTTTTGCTGATCAACCTCTTATCGAAGGTGACCCAATAACCTACTTTACAGAAAAACCTAGATTACTAGACTTACGAGCGCTTATATAAATGAACGGCAGGCTGATTACGTATACGACAGTTTTGCAATAGGCGCAAATCTCGTGATCATCGCTATCAACCGTCAATTTTGATTTAGATAACAAGATGTGCTGTACATTCGTTACAAAGTTATTTCACGAATTGACATTTGACAGCGATTATCGAGGTTTACGCCTGTTGCAAACCTGTCGCGAGATAAATAATCAGCCTACCGTATTGTCTTGACATTGTCTTCACAGGAGTAAAACCTTAAAAAGGGAAGGTTTACAGTGATACACTGTTATGCAACATAAAGATACCATTAAAAACTTGCACAATTTCAATTCTAATTCAGGGTCCACAGGAGACCAAAGAATTTCCAGCCATTTACAAACTAAACTCAGAAAACTTCACAGTTCCAACGTTTACAAAGTCGCCGTTTTAACGTTGCCGAGTGAAAACATGTCCCTAAAAGTTTAGCGTTGTGGGACCACATCGGGTTTATTGCAAACAGGAGCTCAACGAGAAACCGGAGTTCTGAGGGTGAAATCAAGGGGATTTTAGTTCTTAATTGGGAAAAAATACCGAGTTTAAGAGTTACATTGTTTCAATTCTAAACTGAATGCGAAGGGTGGAGTGCCCCAGGGCAAACAACTGCTAAAAAGTGGGTGTTATGTTTATTTAAACTAAAGGATTTGTCGTGTGGTGCCGGCAGCAGAATGCTGCCTCCTCGCTTTTCCGTTCATGCAGTAAGAATCTGCTAAGGGACACCTCCGGAAGACGGGCAGCAGTGTCTTTCCGTGTATCAACGTTCATACTGCGCTCGCCAATCCGCCCGCTAAGTGTATCGAGTATGGCAATAGCTTCCCTCATGGTCTCGTAGAAACAATGAACGTGGACAGCTATCCTATGGCTGAGATCATCTCATATCATCAGATAATGAGCATAAAACTAGTAACGATTGTTTAACTTTGTGTTTTAGGGATTAAACCACCCAAATAGTTAAAGAATTGAACTGAAAGTTAGTTTCTATGGGATTTGGATTCGTCAACAGAAGTTAACATTTCCAAAGTTGCAGTAAGCAAATAAGAACTTACTAAACAATTCATTCATTTTCATTTCAGCCGTAAAACGTCCACTACTGAACTAAGGCCTCCCTTCATGAGGTGTAGTTGCCATACTCACCACGCTTGGCAGGCGGGTTGGTGAGCGCAGTACGGGATGTTGATATACGGAAAGACGCTGCTGCCCATCTTCCGGAGGTGTCCCTTAGCAGGCTCTTACTGCATCCACGGGTAGGAGAGGAGGAGTAACATTCTACTGCCGGCACCCCACGGCAAACTAAACAATATTTTCCACAAACTGCGCCTACGCCTAAAGAATTTCTATAAATCCCTGTGAGAAAACACTCACTTTGCACAGACATAGTATGTACATATGTATGTATGTATATTGTGTATTCAATTCAAGGGATATAAGATTATCCTACTTTCTTGTCTAAGCAATATTTCAATGACATGACGGAACTCGACAGGAGAGCAAACAAACAAGATGTGAAAGACTTAGGACTTTCTGAACTCCGAACTCCCTTATCTACTTATTTAAATGAATTGCTTTAGCCGAGAATGTTGGGGGATTCGGTTGAAAGAATTGTAAGGTATTGTACACAAAGTTGTATCGAGATCATTGGAGATACCAACTTGTTTAGCATCTAATAAGTTTCCACGAAATAAACGCCTTTGAGTTTTTGAGTTGAGTTTCAGATTCCACCAGAAAATCCATACGTGAATAATTTACTCGTAGTTAGAAGACAACATTGCATCACTGTTTTTTGTCTTTTTTTGGGGTATTTTAAGACTGACTTTGTCTATAAAAAAAAATATACAGCTAAATGACAAGACAAGCCGCAGGGGACCTGATATTTGTCAGTAAACTTTATTACAACTACAATAGCGCGGTTAGCACGTTCACAAAACACGTGACCAACGCTGCGTTACATTACGCCCTAAAACAAAGAGTTGTAAGATCTCATGTGCCCGTAACTTCAGCTGCTCTCTGACATTTCAAACCGGAACACAGCAATGTAGACACTACTGTTCGGCGGCAGAAATAGGTATGGTGGTAGTACTACCCCGGATGAACACTTCACAAAAAGTTCTACTACTATCTACTATTTTAGGTTTATAATTCTTTAATATCTATAATATCTATCATATAACACACTGATAAATATGAAAACACAATTATCTGTTGTGTCACTTGTAAACTATTATCATCTCAGCCGTAGGATATCCACTTTTGGTCATAGTCCTCTCTCATGGATCTACATGAACTGATCATGAGGGGGTAACCATACTCACCACGCTTGGCAGGCGAGTTGGTGAGCGCAGTACAGGATGTCGATACATGGTAAGGCGCTGCTACCCAGCTCCTGGAGGTATCACTTAGCAGATTTTAGGGGGTGAAGCCCCCTAATATGCTTAGCGCTGCCTGACCGTCTGTCCGTCTGACTTTGTATTTGACGATTACAACCGAACGCGTTGACCGATTTACACGAAACCTTTTTTGTTAGCACCGTCTTCATGAGAGAAGGTGACTGATTGATTTTGATGACCCTAGGGTCACAGGGACCGGTGTTATAGCAAACTTAAAAGGTCACCATAAAAATAAAAGTCTTCAAAGTGGCCGAAAACGTCCAAAAACCCTAAAATGCCATTTTTGTCCTGTGGTGACCTTTTGAGGCTATCGCCTCCTTTTCTGGTACCAATGCTTCTTTACTCCATCCACGGCCAGGAGAGGAGTTATTCTATTGCCGGCAACCTACGGCGTGATGTCGCGCGTATAAAAAACACTAGACAGTACTGTTTTTTAATATCAATTTATGTTTATACCTGATATCGTACTAGCCTCTTCCAGAGATCAACATACGTGCCGTATCCGTAGCTTGTTAATTCGACGTCAGAAGCTCTTGAGCCAGGAAAATTTTAGCCAACACTAATTCTGCGGTAAGCTTCCCTCGGTCAGTGTGCAGCATTAACTGTCACAATGTGGGGCTATTTGAACTTAGTTAAGTTAAATTAACAGCTTATACCGTGCTTTTCCTGTACACGGTGCAATTTGATGTTATAATCAAGAGACTGCTGTGGGGAACAGTAGGTGGAGGGCAGTAGAATGTTATCCTTCCTCTCATGCCCGTGGTGCAGTAAGAGCCTGCTAAGGGATACCTGCGGAAGATGGGCAGCAGCATCTTTCCATGTCTCAATATCCCGTTCTGCGCTCGCCAGCCCGCCTGCCAAGCGTGGTGGGTATGGTAACCCTCATAGAGATCCATTAGGGAGGCCTGTGTTCAGTAGTGGACGTTTCACAGCTGAAATGATGATGAAGTGACTGGCCTTCACGATACAGACTATGCCTAGTGTTTAGGCCGTTGATCTTGTACTTGAATTGTTTTGGTAAAAAAATCTTTTTATTTTTCATAACATAGCCTGCCGAGACGCAGGAGTTTGTGGGTTCCCTCTTTGCCGGGGTTTGTTTGCTTGTTTATAATAAATGTGCATGGATAGGGTGCAAGAGGCAGGCCAAAGAAGCGCTGGATAGATTGTTTGAAGAAGATTGAGAAAGAAGGGAGTCATTGATATGTTGACGACTGAGAGAGGAGACTGGAAGGAAAAACAAGTTGTGATGACCCTGCAAATAGTGGGATATTGGCAGGATAATGATAATGATGATGATGTTTGCTTTTATCTGAAGATCTGTCTCGGGTCTGGATGTTTCCTATCCCACTAATATCATAAAGCCGAAAGTTTGTTTGTGTGGAGGTTTGCTATCTCTTTACGCAAAAACTACCCCACGGATTGAGCTGAAACTTTGCACACGGATGTACTCGTAGGTCTGGATTAACACATAGGCTACATTTTATCCGGGTACCGTAGTAGATACATTTTATCCGTGCGAAGCGGCGGGCAGAAGCTTATGTATAATAAGTATGTATTAACAAAATAAGGTATTTAGTTTTTTATCAATGGGCTAGTTAACACAAGGGCTTGCTTTCTTTAGCTTAATTAAATGTCATGGAAAGTGGATTTCGAAAGGGTAATATTTTCATCTGCAGCGGTGTCGGTTATTTATTTTCCTCCAATGTGCTCTTATAACAATAGTTAAAACAATGCTATAGTCCATTAATAATGTTTCGCTGAAAACTATTAGCAAAATATTCATGGAACAGCGTTCGTAATATTTTAAGAGAGCGGATTCTGGCCTGAGTCCAACGCCGAACTATATAAATGGATATTATAACAGAATAGCTATACACAATGTGTTATAATATAAAGTACATACAAAACATGCTTCAAAAAGCTTTTTTGGTTCCTTTTTCTGGTGGCTGTTCCGCATTATATTCTGAGGTACACCTGTCAAAGCGAAAATAATTCTTTATTTTTAGGAATCTTAAGGTTCCTTGTTTTACTTATAGTTTAAATAAAAGTTTGAAATCGACGAGATCAAAGCTGTGTGCAAAATTCAAAAACCGCGTTGACGCGCAAAAGTATCTTTTGCATGGCTCCTTCCATTTATAATAAGCTACCTAAGTCATTATGGGAACTACCACTTTCGCAATTTAAGAAAAAGTTGAAAGCCACATTGGAAAGTAAATGTTACTACACAATAGATAGACAAAATGTTTTTATAAAATAATTTTATTGATAATTCTTATTACAATTTTATCTAACTGACATGTATAATAATTTAAATATTGTTTTAAAAGTTTGGACATTGCACACCGTTACACGGTAGGAATACATTGATTCCTTTCAATTACATAAAACATCTATGTTCAATGTACACATGTATTTCAAGCAATAAATGATACTTTACTTTACTTTAAAAAAAACACCGAATTCTAAAAACAAGGTCTACGGGTAACTACGGAACCCTACAAAGCGCGTGGCCCGACACGCACCTGACCTAATTTATTTTTATTTGATATACACTTTGACCGCATCTTACCAGTGTGTCTACCATGAGTTGTCCCTGTTAGATCGCCTGACGTTACTACAGTAGTAATAGTACGTTACTATGACATCTGTCAGATTTGTAACTCATGGTTCCAAATTCTAAGCAAATGAAGCCCAAACTACAGTCGCTGTAGTATAGTTTGCTGCGTATTTTAGTACCAAACTATCCGCTAGAGGCGCTGTACAAGTTTTCATACATTTTGTTAACTACAGTTGCTAGCGAATATACCTCTAGATTGTGAAAACTCATGGTAGACCTACCGACGTCAAGCAATGGTGGTCTAGGATGGAACACGCATGCCCACCTGTTTACCCTTGATTTTAAGATAAAATAAAATAATAAAATAATGCTGGACAAATCACACAGCATCATCTAGCCCCAAGCTAAGCAGAGCTTATGTTATGGGTACTAGATGACTGTTATGATGCCACTTTTCTGTACTTAACGGGGAACACCTAGACTCTACGAGTAATTCTAGATTCATGCAGTATATGAATAAAAATGTGAAATCGAAACGTTTCGTGCGTACGAAAACCCGAATTCAATAACCCTCATGATGATTACAGGCAGAAAGGCATTTTCACATCTATTTGTTAATTATTTATGCAGCGTCAGGAACTCGTATTCATCCTGTATGGCCTGCAGGGCCTGGGAAATTGTAAGATGCTTTAGATTCATCATTTCAGCCATAAAACGTCCACTGATGAACACAGGCCTCCCTCATGGATCTCCATGAGGGGTAGTTGCCATACTCACCACGCTTGGCAGGCGGGTTGGTGAGCGCAGTATGGGATGTTGATACACGGATAGACGCTGCTGCCCATCTTCCGGAGGTATCCCTTAGCAGGCTCTTACTGCATCCATGGGCATGAGAGGAGGGGTATCATTCTACTGCCGGCACCCCACGGCAGACTGCTTTAGATTACCCAGCACATATTTTATTCAAACTAATAGCCAACTAATCTTAGAGGATGGATGTGTTGGTAAGTATTAGACTTTGTAAACTTGGTTGTAAACACCCTAAGACACGTGGCATGAGAGAGATCTAACCTCCTACGTATTCACATTGAACTCCACGAGCCATGTTTACTGCCACACGTGTCGTACGGTATTTAAAAGCAAAACTACTCACTCATATACGGGGTGCTTTTGCGAGTGGGCGCATTAATGACTCGCTTGAATGTCATTGCTGGCTCCATGCCATTTATCGCATTGATTCAAAAAATGACAATTAATAACAGCATTGTAAAGCCGGCATTTCCAGCTCATTCCCTTCGACGGTGGAAACCTGTAGGCTGATTACGTATCTCGCGACAGGTTTGCGACAGGCAGCGATCATCGCTGTCAAAGGTCAATTTTGTTTTAGATAAACAGCTAGGAATTGTTTTTCGTAAACTTTCGCGATCACAATTCATTATAATATAATAACATAAACACGGGAATTTATAAATTCCCGTGTATTACGCGATAAATCGCGTAATACCTTTGATTATTCCCGACGTTTCGACTGTGTTTCAACAATCGTGGTCCCGGGTTGACTGATCCAACCGAGTCAACCCGGGACCACGAATGTGATTACGCGATAAATTCCCATGTTTATGTTATTACAGCTAGGAATTGATGTTACACAGCAATGATCGCAAGATATACGCCTGTTGCAAACCTGTCGAGCGATACGTAATCAGCCTGCCGGTTTCCACCGCGGACGAGACATGAGCTGGAGATAACTAAGCGGAGCGGACTCTGTTTGCATAAAATAATTTTGCGTTTCCACCAAGAAATAGTTGAGGCGTTTGGTTCGCACTGCAAAAGAGAAATGAGCGGAGTGAGGTAAACGGAAAATGTAATTTCCGCTCGATTCTTTGTTTGTGAAATACATGTATGCAGTTTTGTATTGCGTGATAAAAGGTCAATAATGGGTTCGGTCCGACCGCGGTGTGAACCGGGCTTTACGCAAGTCATTAATGACCTTGCTTCGCTCTCAGTTAACCTGCATTAGGACAGTAGAGAAAAATCGGCCAAGTGCGAGTCGGACGCGCACGAAGGTTTACTACTATTATTTGGCAAAACAATTTAAATATTCTGTCAATATTTCAAGCGGCAATAACGGCAACCGTCTACCGGTAGCCGTTATTTTTATCGAGCAAAAAGCGGCAAAAAGTCACGTTTGTTGTATGGGAGCCCCCCTTTAATGTGTATTTTATTCTATTTTTAATATTTGTTGTTATAGCGGCAACAGAAATACATCTTCTGTGAAAATTTCAAGAGACAGACAGACAGACGGACAGCGGAGTCTTAGTAATAGGATCCCGTTTTTACTCTTTGGGTATGAAACCCTAAAAAATACGTGTTTAATAGACGGACCCACAATAAAAATTAAGTCATCTAGTCTATTTACTACAGGGTAATCACTTCGAGATATGATTTAGGGGAACTTACTTTAAGGGCCAAAAACAGTCTAAAAAGCATCAACTAACGATTCCAGACGCTGTATTAATCATCAAACTAGATTTAAAATGCCAGTTAAGGTAGCGTTGGTAGGTAGGTACGTACAACAGCTTGAACAGCATTAATAAGCCGCTAACGCTGTATAACACGTATATGCAAAAGGCCTAAGTTAGTTAGATACCAGGAGACTCACCTGGATCGTGGTGGGCCGAGGGTGAGGGTGCGGAGAAGGCGCTGGAGCACCCAGCAAGTCTGGATTGGGCACTCAGTCCTCCCAGCTCGGGCACAGCTACAAATAAACGTAGCTCTTTAGACTGACTTCCACATCATCAACATCATCATCGTAGGACTCCACGTACTGAGCATGCGGGGGTTGTTGCCACCCTCATTACGCTTGGCAAGAGGGTCGGCGAGCGCAGTACGGGTTGTTGATACACGGAAAGACTGCTGCCCATCTTTCGGAGGCATCCCAATTCTTACTGCTAGCACCCCACCATACCCACGGCACTTCCACAGGGATCCCTAAATACATTGAGAGGCTAAACAAAAACAACGAAAGTATTTTTAAAACATTTGCCATCACAACACATTAAGTGAAACATAAATACACATAAATAAAAAATAATGCTGGACAATTCGCACAGCAATAACTAATAAGAACCGAATATAAAACCGGTCGCAAAGGCCTGAAAACGGAAGACCAGCGCAGGTTATCCCGTAAACTGCATTATGCTGAGTTGGGACCATTTTGCAGCTATTTGATTTTTATTTTAAGGCTTAAAATCCTCTTTCTGCTTTAGCTACAATGATCTCTTGTTTGTACTGCCTTTTAAAATTTATTCTGCTATGTCGCAAGAAACACATTGTTAGTTGCAAATAAACGCATTTTGATTTGATTTTGGTTTGATAAGTACATAATGTAACCGGGTTATTCATCGCAAAAAAATACAGGTTCCATATGCCTTAACTAAAGTATCAAATCGTATAAAATTTTGCCGCTAAATGCAGTAAGTGATTGTTGTGCAAGCCGATCATATAATCACTTTAATATTTTAACAAAAAAGTCGATTTTAATCAATTGCTTGACTTGTTGCTGAAAACATCCAAATCGCCTAAGGTAAGCCTATTACGTTTAAGTAGTTTGCTTGATTTATCATGGATCTCATTAGAACTGGGTTTTGAAACAAGCCAATACTATAAGGTGAAACAAACATTTTTAGTGGGTTTAAATTCAGGGTAGGGCAGGGTAAGCAACTAAATCTTGATGCACTCCATAGACACTATTACAATTATTTCATTCCTCGTGGATAGCATCAGAACCGAGTTTTGAAAAATGGGATAAATTTAAAAAAAAACAGAAGACCTCTCCATTTTCGAAGCCAGTTAAAAAAATGGTGCCGTCACGAGACGCCTGGCATATGTGAAACAGTTTCACCACGGTTGCCATGTCGCTACAGTCGCCACCGTAGCCACGGTCGCTCTAGTAGCCTCCGTAGCTGTAGTCACCACATTCGCTACAGTAACCACAGTACACCAGTCGTCAAGGTCACCCCAATCACTACTGTCGTCCCAGTCGCCACAGTCAAAACGATGGGTACGATGGACGAAGGGCAATCGCCCTAGTACTAACTCGCACATCTCCAAGCGTCACGCGTCACCTCTCGTCCGATCGGTTTTTATATGCAGAAACACGGCAAAGGATGGCACGGCACACAGCATGTTTTACATCAAATACTTTTTATATCCGCCGTGGGGTGCCGGCAGTAGAATGATACCCCTCCTCTCATGCCTATGGATGCAGTAAGAGCCTGCTAAGGGATACCTCCGGAAGATGGGTAGCAGCGTCTATCCGTGTATCAACATCACATACTGCGCTCACCAACCCGCCTGCCAAGCGTGGTGAGTATGGCAACTACCCCTCATGGAGATCCATGAGGGAGGCCTGTGTTCATCAGTAGACGTTTTATGGCTGAAATGATGATGATGATGACTTTTTATCTATCGTGATGTTACAACAATGACACAAACTTAGGGAAGCCTATACCCAGCTGAGGGTGAAGTTAGCCTGTGTATGATGATGATACCTAGAGCAAGAATGTCTGTAGAGCTAACTGGCGGCATTGTAGGTATATATGTAGGAGGACTTGGGTCTATCTAATAGCGAACGGTCAGTCAGCGCTGTTTAAAATAGGGCTGTAAACCGCTACTGTAACGGTGGCCTTCCGTGACGCTAAGTGTGTGCAAAGCAGCATCCATGACATTATTATTATAACATTATATGTTAGCCTTATGATTTAAATACAAAGTGACAGGACTGACCAGGTTACATGATAAATTATTCATATAAAACAAATTAATATCAGGGCTCATAACAGGGAGCACAAAAAGCAGGTCGCCGTTATCGAAATCGATGAGAACTAAATTACATACTCGCACATCTAACTACTTCAATAATATTATATTTCTGAACGTCTTCGTTTTATTTGTTTTGCGTCATTTCACTATAGAAACAAGAAAACTTTTTCCAAGAAGGCACGAACTTATATAAACTCGTTCACGTAGCCCCACGCAAGTTTGTCAATTCCAAAGGAACCACCGACCCGAGACGAAAGATCGTCAGGAACACAGCCTCCGTAATACAATCTAACAACACTTTCTCGGCGCTGCCACAAAAGTTACTTAGCTACTTATGTGACAACTGCCAAGCTCTACGATTTAACAAGCTTTTATTGTAACACAGTTTTTTTATCATAACATTATAACATTGTTTTTTTTTCATTCGACTTAATGACGAGACAAGCCCAAGGCCCATCTGATGTTAAGCGATAACCTCTACCTCGACCTATACCTTCAACAGCAATACCGTGGAAATCACGTTTATTAAGCACGTGACCAACGCTGTACTGCATTGCGCCCGTCACCCTGAGACATAGAGTTATAAGGTATCATGTGCCCGTAATTTCACCGACCCCTTCAAACTGGAACACAGCAATGTGGACATTACTGCTTGGCGGCAGAAGCAGATAAGGTGATAGTACTTCCCCGGATGAAGTCTTCACAAAAAGTACTAGGAGGTACTTTAATTGCGCTCTATATGTAATTATTTTCGTACATCAACATCTCAAACTACGCTCGCCAACCCGCTTGCCAAGCGTGGCGAGTATGGCAACAACCTCCTCTTGATCCATGAGGGAGGCCTATGTCTAGCAGTGGACGTGGACAGCAGTCCTACGGCTGAGATGATGATGATGATGATCTCTAAACAGAGCGTCATAATCTGAAATCGTACCTAATTAGAAGCTCAACAACAGAATCGACACAAGTGTACGCTTAAAGTCATCTTAACGTGTTACAATTTCTAAGTTGTCACATTCATTCTACACGACAAAAAGACGTATGCGAGAACGGGACGATTAACGTTCGACTTCCATGATTAACTCTCGCAGTACAGCTTTGCTTTTATTTCTTTCCCGTTTTATGGTTAGCACGAGCTGTGAGGGCCATTGAATTGATTGTATCAACGTATCTATTACGAGTATTATTATGTTTTTAAAACGCATATTTTGTTTTATTAACACAGTCAAAAATTGTGTATCTGCAGTTTCCTTTGAATTTTAATTGTTTAAAAATCGATTATCGAACTTCAGATTGAGAAATCATTTTAATTTCAACCTAAGATTGTCAAGACTAACAATGAAGTCCCCCCTTAAGAATTTAAAAAAACGAACGATAACGGAATCTATGATTTAAATTTAGATTTAATTTAAAGACATCCAAATCCGTGCCAACCCTACCGTCCAATCCAATGGCTTTTTCTCAAGATAACAAATAGGCCACGGCCGTTTAAACACAAATCGGGTTCCACCGAAACGGGATTCCGTTAAGCTATGAAAATTAAATGCTCAGCACGCAAATTTGAATTATTCCGAGATGAAAATTAAAATAAATTCAAGACGGCTGGTAATTCAAACATCAATCTGGCGAAACTTTTCCGACTCAAGTTTGTGGCTTGCGAATAGCATTTAGGATTTTTTTTTCTGGGAAATCAGAGTATTAAATTTTGTAAACGAGGCCCTTTTTATTTAATTGGCTGATTGTTTATTTTATTGTAGATTGAAGGTTTGATAACCGTCGATAACAGTTAAGTATATACTTTATTTCATCATCATCATTATCACAGCCGTAGGACGGTTGGGCAAAGGCCCCATTCCCTCCAGATATATATTTTTTTCATATACTATGAATTGATAACTAAATTAAAAATATTTACAACTCACATATGTATGTACATACGAAATCAATAAGCTTAAAATTTATATTCGATCATCAGCCGTAAAACGAAACTCATAGATCTACAAATACTGGACCAGTTAAGGTTAAGGCAGCCTGCGTTGAAGGTGTTCGTCTGAACGTTACGGGTTCGAGTCCCGTCGGAGACAAAATTTTGATTGCATTTTTCATTTCTATACTGGACCAGTATTTGTAGATCTGGTATTGTGGTAGTTACCATACTCATCAAGTCATCAACGCTTGGCGAGCGCAGTACGGGATGTTGTTACACAGAAAGACGCTGCTGTCCATCTTCCGGAGGTATTCCTTAGCAGGCTCTTACTGTATCCACGGCCATGAGAGGAGTAACATTCTACTGCCGGTACTCCACGGCAAAATTACATTAGCTTCAAAAATTAAATTATTTATGTTTTTTTTTTACTTTTATTGGTAGTTAGTTTACACGATTGGTAAACAAACTGTTATAATATTAAGATTTTCACTCTACATGTGCACGAAACCGATTTATGCCTCCAACTCCAAATTTTCTGTAAACGTAAGTCCCTTTTCAAAATTGTGGTTGGATTTGACATAATTTACCCATAGTTTTAAATTTAAATGAGAATAACTGTTTTGGCGCTTACGACTTTTCATTTCAAGCTAGCTCTCGCGTCAGTTTGTATGGAGGCGCGTCTCAGTCCGCGTTTCATCATTGTAATTTAAACAATTACATTAAAATAATTGATTTTTTATGTTGAAATCTTCTGCAACATTGCCAAATATTTTACCAATCAGATCGTATTATAAAGAAGATTAAATTGAATATCAAAGTGCTTGCATATCGCTGATCTTGCGTCTGGACGGTAGACTTAGGTCTCGTGTACAATGAGGAACGAGGAATGCTATTTAATATTTCTTCTACACAAGGCAAAAAAGTGACGTATCTATTTGCAAAATCTAATTAACAGGTATATTTATTAGGTCTGTGTGCATTTAAAAGATAAATTAAAGTAAGTTTTTTTTCGCTAGTTTAAAGAGACCTTTAAAACACTAGAGAATGACAATGATATGTAGAATAGTTTATACATGTAATTTACATGTTTATATGTATAATATATTCGTTAATGTCATAACTTATAACAAAATACAATATTCGTTTAGACAGTTTTTATTTTATTTTCTTTAGACCTTTAGGATAAGTCGAATTTTGCAGGTTGCCTTCGAAGAATTCCTCGAGAAAAAGCAATTTTTACCTGCAAAATTCGACTTATCCTAAAGCCTTTATACTTTTGAACAAGTCTGGTCCAAGGATCGCCATTGTGAAGACCAGGCATAAGATAAGTGCTCACTATTTAATATCCTGGACAGCTAGGGAGAATATTGGACTCATGCCAGCTCGAAGATGCGCAAACAAATCTAAGACACAGGCAGTGCCATAACACCAGGAACTACCTAGCCTTTGGAAAAGCAACGTGAAAAAAGTTAACTAAAAACTATTGATATTAAAAATACGGAAAATCAGTGATGATAACGCGCACGTTCGCGAAGGTACCCATTCGCCTTGAAAACGGTTTTCTTCAAAATCGAAACTTGTCGGCATGATATCCATTATGTATGTACATTATTTACCTATTGTTAATTATGTATTATTGTAGGTACATTTACTTTAATATTATAGATACGTTTACGCATGTTATCTATACTAATATTCTAAAGAGGTTAAGTTTGTGAGTTTGTGAGGTTGTAGGGGATAATCTCTGGATCTACTGAACCGATTTTGAAAATTCTTTTACTTATAGAAAGCCACATTATTTGTGATTGTAAGAAACCAGAAAAAAACTTTCGTGGTAGTCGGATTAGCACAACCACACTCATAATTTCAAAACAAGTAAAAATGTTATGGTTGAGAACACGGCTCTTGAAGTTGTCGACGCGTATGTACATATACCTAGGACAAACAGTCCAATTATCTAACTTCGAGAAAGAGGTCAATCGCCGAATCCAACTCGGATGGGCAGCGTTTGGGAAACTTCGCAACGTCTTTTCGTCCAATATACTCGTACCTCAGTGCCTTAAGACGAAAGTCTTCAATCAGTGTGTGTTACCAGTGATGACACATGGAACCGAAACGTGGTCCTTCACTGCTGGCCTAATAAATAAGCTCAGAGTTGCTCAACGAGCTATGGAGAGGGCTATGCTCGGGGTTTCTCTCCGTGATCGAATCAGAAATGAGGAGATACGTAGAAGAACTCGTGTCACCGACATAGCCAAACGGATTAGCACGTTGAAGTGGCAATGGGCAGGCCATGTAGCTCGAAGAACAGATAGCGGATGGGGCCGAAAGGTTCTCGAGTGGAGACCACGGACCGGTAATCGCAGTGTAGGACGTCCACCTACAAGATGGGCAGATGACTTGGTGAAGACCGCAGGTCGACGGTGGATGCAGGCCGCTTCTAACCGCAACACCTGGAAATCCATGGGGGAGGCCTATGTTCAGCAGTGGGCGTCCTACGGCTGAAATGATGATGATGATGATAAAAAATGTTTACCGCCCAACGAAGTGGGCGCGGGTCAGCTAGTTTTATAATATTTTTAGGATTTTTTTCTAAAAAACTTAACTAAACTAAAACTTTTAACTAAAAAAAAATAATTACATCATAACTGATGTGATTAATTTTTTTCTTGCACGCTCAGGTTGACTATTATGAAATGCTATTAGCATTAAGACCGCCTCTGTACAATGTTTTTTGTGCGTAAAGTATTAACTAAATAATCGACTGAAAATTATTAAGTACTTATGTAATCCACGTATATTTTAAATAAATATCCAGCCTTCTATTAATATAAATGTAACCGGGTATTTATAGCTTATAATTATTAATAATATGTTGTGATCGCGAAAGTTTAAAAAGACCCTGTAGACGGTGTTATGGTTCTTGAGCTGAGGTAGACAAGACCGGCTCATAACCTCACATAAGTTAAGATCATTTCAAATTATATTATCTGTGGCTCAACTGATTCTCCGGCTCAGTTAGTCTAATAGACGATTGACGGAAGGGTTCCGATTCCCGCCTTGGGATAAGTGTTTGTAATTTTCTCGAAACACGTTTAGGTTGAGTAACGCTCTTGTGCTTAGAATATCATACAAACATCCCGCTTACAGTGAAAAAAAACTTGCGATTTCATAAACGAGTAAAACGAAATTTGCATAGAACTCATTTTGCTTAAGTAATCAAGTTCGAAAAGTTGGGCCGTCCATCTTAATTTCCTTAAAGACTATCCAACTACAAGAAAGTTGAACATCTCGCGATAATAGTGCGAAATACTGTTCGCTCCTTACCGGGCTGTTGCATAAACTTGTAAACTTTGACTTAGAGTTTACAAGTTAACTGTAACAAACAACTTAGATCAGATTTGAGCCAGGTTTTGAGTTTTGAAGCCTTTGTTACCATAACAGGTACGTAAATATGAATTGATATAAAGATTGTAAAGTCTTGTTACCACACTACGTACATAAATATATACCTATTGATATACAGATTGTGAAACCTTGTTACCATAATAAATACGTTAATATGTAAATATTTGTATAAATAACACAAGGAAACACGTGATTAGCGCAGCTTATATCCTCTGTCAGCGTTCTCCTAATCGACGGATGGTCGAATCTTATAACAACCACTTTGATTATTTAGATTTTTTTTCTAGCAGTATTGGTAATTTTAAAAAAGGCATCTATAGAAAACTTATAAGTCTAATGTAATTCATGGTTCTCTAAATTCACCAAAATTAAATGTTGATACTTTTAGTATGTTCCTTGGTATTGTTTTCTGCTTTATATGTAGTAGATTTTAATGGACTTTCATTAACTTTGAAGTCAATCTGAGAATAGCGTTGTAGGCTGCATTATCAACACATTGTATTTTATACCTTTTTAAATTGTAATTTGTATAATTTATCTGTTTGCTTTTCCTAAATAAATAAATAAAATATGTTTTGTTAAACATTATGGACAAAGTACTAAATAGACAAGTGATCGTGAGACATCCGCGGCTCTGTCAGCTTCAGACGTATTAACAAGTTTTTTTACGGAAAATAGCCGACTAAGCTGAAGATAGGTGCTGGGCAAGCCTGATCCATCTAACAATAACCAGGAACTGCTCCCGTACAGGAAGGGGTTCAGTCAGAAATCTACTATAAGTGGTAGAATTAAGTATACAACTACTCAAGCCTAGTTCACACCTTTAAGACGCCGCAGCACAATTTAAAAAAAAATCAGTAAACTCCAACAATAATTATGAAGGAAAAATAAAGCCAGCAGTGTACACGGCATATTGAGAGGAGAACACGATTAGAATACACGAGACTATGCTAATACTGGTGTGTCCCACGGTAGGAGTGACCAAGATTCAGTATTGACATCCGCACACTTGGCAGCGTGCCAAACTAGTTATGCTACTTTAGTGGTGCCTAACTTTAATATCGGTTAAACACTTGGCCAACGCCGTCTGCATGCGGCACCTAGCGTCATACTAACCATTCTCTTAATCACCCTCTTTCTTGTAAAAATATTTTCAAAGCTGCAATCAAAAAAGTTCAGTTATTGCTGAGTAAATAAGCCTTAAATTTTTGTGGATTTATACAGCGTCAGCTTGATATTCATGCTCTAAGTACGGGACGCTGCAGCTGCCTAGGACTTTGTTAGATGGATTAAACTTATATTTCTCACCTTAGTCGGCTAGTTGGTTATTCAGAAGAAAAAACATGTCAATACGTCTAAAGCTGACTGAGCCGCGGGTTGCCTCCCGCTGTTTTCCTACACCGTTAAAGCCTTATGTGCCAAAAAGAGTAAAGTTCGGAGGGTACTGTAAAGATACCACAACAAAATAAAAGGAAGCCGACACGGGACGCCCTTTACCTACGTCATATCTCGTGCGATCGGCCCCGCAAAAGATGTATCACATGAACAGCAGAACGACTCAAAAAATTTGTGTCAGAACCCAATTTCACTGCGAAAATACTTATGTATGTCAAATCACCTACAAAACAACGACCATACAATTCAACAAACAGAAAACAATCCAGTTCCAAGCATTGTGAACGGAAACGATTAAATATGGCTCGTCAAAGTCATGTTGTACGAAATAAATACGAGTAAATGTGACAACAGAACGCTTTTGTTCGGCATGCCAATAAAAGGGCAAAAGGACATTTGTTGATTAAATAAAGGTTTTGCGACTTAATGTAACTCTTCTTTTCTGTTTCTTGTACATCGAATTGCACAAAGTACGAGTAAATACTTTATTATACATTTTTAATTGGACATTAAAATTGGTTTGACGACCTCCGTGGCCCAGTTGGTCTGTTTACTTTGGGGCTAGATGGTGATGTGTGAAATGTCCAGCATTAATTGTTGATTATTATCTATCTATACTTTAATAATAAAAAGAGGAAAGATTTGTATTCTGCATGTTTGTAACGAATAAACTCAAAAGTTACGGGACCGATTTTCAAAATTATATGAGCATTAGAATGGTGCATTATTAAAATGGCTATATTTTATCCCCGTATTCCCATGGGAACGGGAAACCGCAGAGTGTGGCTAAATAGTTATATATTTAATTTGTAAATAACTAGCCGCAAAGTAAGTAGAGCTTGTGTTATGATGGGTTACTAGATGACGGAATAATACCTAAAAAAACGAATCAGCTTGTTGGATCCCACTGCCGAGCAAAGGTCTTTCAAATAATTGTTACCTAAATATTGTTTTTTTTTATTTATACTGCCAATAATCTATGCTCTTATTAACAGTACAATATTCGAGACTAGACAGCTCTGTATGAAAGTCTTTCGATACTCACATAACGAAGTTCAACACAAACCTGGATGGGTTATATATAAGTGTGAAACCGAAATGGCAAAGCACACATGAAAAAGAGTATATTTGTATTAAACCGAGCATTCGAGGCGTGCAAATAAATCAAACTAATAATGACTGAGCGATGAGATTCGGAAAGCGTTTACCCGACCCGACGCGAGGCGCATTACGCCTTTACTAAATGTTTAATAAATATAATACGGCTTACACCACGCACCTAACTTATTATCATCTTGCTTCTTGAGTTCTCGTCTCGCGGCCCTCGGAGTCGGCCACGAACGGTGCTCATGAAGAAGGGCCTCTAAATGGTCTACAAAACGTCAGAAAGATGATAATAAGTTAGGTACGTGGTGTAAGCCGTATTATATTTATTAAATAATGTCAATCCACGATAATTTACTAAATGTATTAGCCGGTTTAGGAAAAAATGAGTAAGTTGATAACGGAAGGCTCAACTTAAATTAGAAATAAGTCGTGCTTAGGTTCGTCTTCGCTTGCTCTTTGGGTAAAGATTTCAAATAGAATCACCTAATATCATAAGCCGTGTAATTTATTGCCGTGGGGTGCCGGCAGTAGAATGTTACCCCTCCTCTCATACCCATGGATGCAGTAAGAGCCTGCTAAGGGATATCTCCGGAAGATGGGCATAGCAGCGTCTTTCCGTGGACCAACATCCCGTACTACGCTCGCCAACCCGCCTGCCGAGCGTGGTGAGTATGGCAACTACCCCTCATGGGGATCCATGAGCGAGGCCTGTGTTCAGTAGTGGACGTTTTACAGCTGAAACGAATATCATAAGGATTCTCCTATTCAACAGTCTTTTTACATAAGCACGACCGATGGGTTTATCGCCAGCTCATACCCAAGAAGTCATGTTGGCCCAGTGGTATGTATCCCGACTTTAGATCCGAAGGTTTTGGTTTGATACCATAACTTATGATAAAAATATATAACCCGGCGATAAATTTTGCACATCGGCCTTTGGAAAGAGACAATCGGGTAATTTCGGCTTCGTAGAGCGGTATCTGTTATTATTATCTGTATTTGTTTAGTTTAAGGTGTGCAATAAAGCATTTTCTATCTATTTTCTATCTATCTCTGTCGCACGAAATAATAACAGACCGGTATCTATTAGGAACTGTGATTTGCTTCTTTTGATCATTCTTTTTATAATTTGTATAAAAAGAAAAGAAAACATCGATGTGCAATATTTAATGCCGGGTAGAGGACTTGCTTTATGTATTTACACTGAAAGTTAAAGTCAATAAGTGTTTATTTAATAGAGCAAAACGCAACTTATAATAGTCAATTTACAAAAGAAGAACAAGACACATTTAAATTGAATAAAGCACATAATTGAATTCGTTCGCTTTAGATAACTTTTTTCCAAGTGAGGGAAAGGAGCGAACAAGAAACCTGAACACTTTTATGTGCAAGTAAAAATACCAATTGATGGTTGTCTTAATTAAAAAATAAATACCAGTCGAATGTGCATAACACGCGCTTTAGCGGTGACGGGTAACGTTGTATGGAAACCGGTGGTGGCTTAGTCAACTATAGACTTTAATAAGTCACTAGTGATAAGTGATATTGTAATTTATATTTCTGCTAATAAATATATTTGTATTCTATCAATAATCCAGTACCCATAAGCTCTACATACTTTGGGGCTAGATGGTGCTGTGTGCAATGTCCCGCATTATTTATACCTTATATTATGTTCATATGTTTTCTTTATTCTATTAATTTTATGCAGCACATTATATATATATATATTTGTATATATTTCATATGTTAAATTGACATTATATTTATTTATTTACCAGTTTATACATCTAGGTTTAAGTAAATTATAGATTTTTCTTATTTCTTTTGTGCACTACCTAAGTTAAATTTACCAACTTGTTTTTCCTAGTGGGAATAAAGTGTTAATTCATTCATTCATTCATTATTTATATATTGGCAACATTTCAAATTAAGAGCTTTAATTCCATGCTAAGCTAAAATATCGCTCATAGTGATAGGGTTGCCCATTGTACTAATGTACTACTGTTTTTAGTTAATTAAAAATGATAATATTTTCTGAACACGGGATACTTGTTTAGTGAAAGAAAATAATACGGGATAAGGAGATTACTTGTTGGCTCATTAATGAAAAACAAACTGTTGTAGTTGGGCCGAAGCAGAGAACCCAGCCATGCCGTAGGGTGCCGGCAGTAGAATCATGCCTCTCCTCTCTTGGCCGTGAATGCGGTAAGAAGGGATAGCAAGGGATATCTCCGGAAGATGGGCAGCAGCGTCTTTCTGTGTATCAACACCCTGTACTGCGTTCGCCAACCCGCCTGCCAAGCGTGGTGAGTATAGTAAGTTGTTCATCAACATCGTATCAGCCATAGGACGCCCACGGCTACACGTTCGCCTTCCTCATGAAGGTAGGTATTACTCATGAGGGGTTGTTGCCATACTCACCACGCTTGGCAGGCGGGTAGGCAAGCGCAATAACGTTTTAACTGACACAATACTAGGCGGAGCGAGGCTATGCGGACCATAGTTTGACCAATCACAACGCTCAAAAGACAGAAGCCTCGACTGAACGAGCGTTTTTATTGGTCAATTCATGCTCCGCTAAGCCCTGCTCAGTTACGCGTCAGTGGAACACCCTAAGACCCCGGTAATAATTGTGTGTCTCTGTGGCCGTGACAGCCGCAATTAAGAAACAATCATTATTTGTAATTAAGTTGGATTAGCATGAGACCATACCTATTCGTGTGAATGTTAATATTCATTTGTTGCAATAATGTCTAGTTGTATACTTGTTTTATGTTGAGGACATTATATTTAGTAGTTTACCATGTCAATTATAACAACAAGAAGCCTTGATGTTATATTGAGATGGTAAACCATAAATGGGTTAGGGTGGGTCACGTTACCCGGTTGCATCCCGAGAGATGAGCTAAGATTGTCACAGATTGGACTCCCGAACGAAACACGTTGTCTGATTTCCATCGTGAGTTTATAAATTGACGAAAATGTGTATAACGTACACATTTTCGTCCGTTGTATTGTAAGTTCTTTTACTTGTGTTAAATTTACCGACAGTTTATAATCTGACTAGTGAGTTTGTAAACTAACGACATGATTTCAAATTTACCGACACCGTTTATAATCTGACTAATGATTTTGTAAACTAACGACATGATTTCAAATTTACCGACACAGTTTATAATCTGACTAGTAAGTTTGTAAACTAACGACATGATTCTAACTAACGAGTACAATCTTACGGTGTCATATATAGATTCTTACCTGGCGGGTGTGGTGGATGCGCGTGCTCCGCTGGCGGTGGCTGCATGGACGATAGCGCCGACAGGGGCGTGTAGCGGGCTTCGTCGCGGGAGCACCCCTCCTGCTAGTAAGTCATTCATTAGTTTTACAAAAAGTGCACGAAGGGATCCGTACCATTGTTCAATCAACATCACGTTTTCTGTAGGTGATGGGGTAATATTTATTTTATTCTGTTTTTAGTATTTCACTAAACTGAAATTATCGTGGCTTGAGATCATTTAATAAATATAATACGGCTAACACCACGTCCCTAACTTCTGAGTTCTCGTCTCGCGGCCCTCGGAGGCGGCCACGAACGGTGCTCATGAAGAAGGGCCTCTAAACTTTCTACGAAACGTTAGCAAGATGATAATAAGTTAGGTACTTGGTGTAAGCCGCATTATATTTTTAGTATTTATTTTGTAAAAACGGGAATTACTCACGTAGTATTGTAACGTCATAGATTATTCCGACACGTTTCGATTTTTCAAGAAAATCATCATCATGGGATTGAATGCCCGTCCGCGCGTAGGGCCGACATGACACTGTAATTCCCGTTTTTACAAAATGAATAGTATATCTCACGTTAATTTTTAGTATTTGTTGTTATAGCGGCAACAGAAATACATCATCTGTGAAAATTGCAACTGTCTAGCTATCACAGCCTGGTGACAGACAGACGGACAGAGGAGTCTTAGTAATAGGGTCCCGTTTTTACCCTTTGGGTACGGATCCCTAAAAAATAGAAGAGTTAAAAAGAATACGTGGCACAAGCAACAAGATATAATTTTTGACATATGCTATCATTTTTGACATTTACTGTCATTTTTGAGGTTATTGCCAGCCTTAGAAAAAAATAATAGAAAAAAAATTAGAAGAAAGTAGCAAAATAAATCTTATACTGTTTCGTTTGGATGTGACAAGGTACAAGACAAAACAAAAACAAGGTGCGTTTTAGAAATTTGTTTCCACCGTCTAACAGCGGTACACGTTAGGAAGTAATTTCGATCATCTAAGAGTGTTACAAGATTTTAGTGGTACAAGATCCCTTCATGCCTATGGTTATTAGTGCTGGGTAGCACTGGATGAAGTCGGATTATGGATTATGATGATGTTGGACACTATGGGTTGTCTCCGGAAGATGGGCAGCAGCGTCTTTCTATGTAACATTCAGCACTGCTCTCGCCAACCCGCCTGTCAAGCGTGCGAGTATTGCTACAACCCTCTCATGATTTATACTGAACAATAAAATTTTATGCCATTTTCTGGAGATCGATAAGTGATTGGACGTAGGCTATGTTGGACAACAGTGAAAGTAGAAAGTAGTCTTATGACTGAGATGATAATGATGATTAGCTACTTATATACAGGGAATCTGGGTTTACAGGGTGTATGTGTAGGTACTAACCTGAAAGGGGGAGTTTAAGCCCGTGAAAACAAGTAGTTTTGAAAGAGAAAAAAAATCGTAATATTTATTTATTTATTTGAACAATAACATCATTACAACCTGTAATGATGTTATTGTTCTTCTATTCTATTAATCCTAATGCGATGCTATTTGTAGGAACAATTTTTTTATTTATTTATTTATTTGAACAATAACATCATTACAGGTTAATAGTTTTATTTACAATTTTAAAAAAGTAAGTTTGTTGTGTGGTGCTTAGATTTAATTTAAACTTTTAATAAAAATAAACCTGTGTGAGGTTAAAGGTATTTTTATTTGTACGAGTACGGTACTCTTTGCAGAGGTCAATAACCCTGTAAAAAACAGCTGTTTTAGGTTGTCATTATCGTACAGTCAGCTGTTGAAGTAAAAACTTTCTTGCACTTTTCTTGAATGAAAATCACCGAACCCTAGTCGAAAAACTAAAGTTGTTCTTTGAGGTGGGCAGAATCACCCCCTTTCGGCTCGGTACCCATAATATAATACACCCTGTTGAGGGCTCAAGCATAAACCACTAGTTAAAATCCACGATAACATAATCTACGTATTTACCACGTCGCTCTTTAAACTAACACAGATAAATGAACAATAAAATTGAATGCCATTTTCTCTTTCAAACAGTGAAAGTGTGTTGCGTGAAGTGACTATTTGCTTTAGAACCGCTCTGTCTGTGGTCGTTGGATGTAACAATAAAGAACGGTGGGCGCAGTCTGTACATGGTATGATCTGTGTATGCAAAGAAAAAATAGTATTACATCAATCATCTGAACAAAACCTGCTCTGCTTACTTTGCAGCTAGATAGTGCTGTATGAATGTTCATAATTAGAATTAATTTCGCAACTTCATTTAGATTGAATGGGCGTGTCAAAACCGGTTAGCATACTATAATACTTTCTCTGTAATTTAATTATATGTAAGTGATGGTTAACATTATAAAGCAGATGGCCCTTCTTCCTCGCCAAAAGTTTAAGTATTAAAAATTATAAATTGTAAAAACAATAGTTCTTACTAATGGTATGAAAAATGAGTACCCACTTTGCATTAAAGTTGGAATCTCAATTCTCCACCATTCCAACGAGAAACGTCTGTTCTTTGAATAATATTTTATTGGTTAATCTTTTAAACTCTCCAACTACGTACAGTTTAGTTCCACTTAAACCACATGAGAGTTTCTGCTTTTCCACGCGGTTGCTTAAAATCAGAATGTATATTAAATTGACGGAAATTTACGTTCAGTATTTTCAGGGATTTCCAAAATCGAAACTTAATAACGTTAATCTATTAAGAGCCCCGCCAAGAGTTCAGCATTAATAAGGTTTAAAGCGTCTGACATCCTAGTCTACATCAAGGGCACTATAACGGCTGCTCTGTCACGCGTAAATCGTTTCCACTCGTAAGCATAATCTACATGTCAAAACTAACCGTCTGTTCTACATACGGAGGTTTATTTTTCTTTGACAACTAAGTGTCGAGAGGTGAAGCGATCGAGGATTAACTCCCGCGGCATGTTTACATGGAACTTACTTCATTACCGGATATTAATGAGTCGAAGCGCCAGAGGTTACGTTACCGTCTTAATTGTAAAGGGCACGAGAAATACGCGATTCAATTCACTGACTCTAAACCCGATAGCTGTCCCATACCTCCCTCTAATTGATATGTGTACAGATTAACTAATCACGCCTAAGCTTTGTTAAAATCTATTTGGTGGAACTCGACATTAATGGACAAGGCATAACCGAAAACCAGATTACTGGTTGAAAATCATGTCAGTTAAGGTAATTACGTATTTCTTTTTATAGAGTTATGTGCAAATAAGGGATTTTTTAAACAGCTTGAATAAAAATCTCGGGAAATTTAATATGATAGTAGTAAGAATGCTGGCTAATTTACTCACCTTTTCGCAGTTGGAGGTCGCCGTGGTCTGCGTGTGGCTTGTGGATGAGATCCGGTACTGATGCATCCCTGAAACAGTGCAGTAGCCTTCATTGTGGTGGTGGTGCGTTGAATACACTCCCGTTATAGTTACATCGGTGTCTTGATTTACTATCACTTCCACTTTTTGTTTGTCTTTAGTGTCTGTCCCAGTAGCTTCGTCACTCTCCGGTTCTTGTTTAGGCTCTTCGCTTTTTGCTTCCGACTTTACGCCGGAAGTAAGCAAGTTTTTTGACTTGGCAGGAAAGGAATCGTCACTGCTAGAATCAGTGGTCGTTTCTTCTTTGTTAGATTTAGGTGACCGTTTTTCGTAATTGAGCTCTATCATAGCAGATGCGTTGAGACTTGCCATGCGTTTTTGAACAACCATGTCCTTAAAGTCCATGTTGACTTCATTACGATTACGTTTTTTCTTTAAAGGTGCCGCAGCGGTTTTCTTTATCTTTGCTGGAGGCTTATCAGAATCAGATTTTCCTGAACACAATTTTGGTGTCTTTTTCTTTTCAAGGACTTTTTCCTTAAGAGTCTTCTTTGTATCCATTTCACTCTCTTCACTAGACGAAGAGCATGATTTAGGATCCCAGTATTTGCCCGCACTTCGGATTCCTGGTACTCCACGCAGCGATCTTTGTGGTGGACTATCATCAGAGCTATCGGAAGTTTCTTCTTTCTTTTCCACAGTGTTTTCATATTCAGATTCTGAGGTGGTTTCATGTTTCTCAGTATCCTTTTGTTTTATTTCTTTCTTTTTAGTAGGAGAAGCTCGCTTTGATGTACTTGGAATGGGTGGCGCAACAGTCTTCATTAATCCTAAATCCATGTTTGTTTGAAGTTCATTGGCGAGCAAGTTTTGCACCATAAGCTTTGCATTGAGCAGTGCCATTCTTTGTTTTTTCGGGCCTTTCCAATATTTATGAAGCGGTCGGTGATGTGATCGTTTATCTTTCTTTTTATTTCCTAGTAAATCTTCTTTAAGATCTACTAGTGAGTCTTTCGAAAGTTCTTTTAGCTCTTTAGACTTTGGCTTTTTTGCGCCATCAGTTATTTTCTTATATCGCTTATTTTTAGGTTTCTTGACTACGGAAGTATCAGATGCGGAAGACTCTTTGGCTTCATCGTTTGATTCGTTATTACCAAATTCGTCAGACGATGAATACTGGAAAGTTTTTGTGTTAAGTGAAAATTTGGAAGATTCAAGCTCATCATCTGATGAGCTACATTTGTTCTTCTTTTTAATTTTGATTTGCGTCTTTTTATTTGCTGGATTACATTTACCAGGAGATTGTTCACTACTATTAGACAATGGTTCTTGCTCTGAAAATTTTATGGGACTAAACGGTATTCCCGTAACGCTTGATTTTCGAGCAACCATTTTATAAGACTTACTAACTATGGCTTTGGGTGCTTCGTCTTTTGAATTATTTACATCGAAATCGAAGCTGCTTGATGCTTTATTTTGTTGAGGACCTACTTCTTCGCTTTTTTTTGCTTTCAGTTGTTTGACTACTTCTTCAATTGGCCGATGAGGTGAAAACTTTTTTCTTTCAGGTTCTATTTTCTTATCCATAATTGTCCCTTTGACTCTTGCAACAGGTCTCACGCGCCCTATGTTTTGATTTACGGGATTTCGTATATCTGACAAAATGCTCTTTGGGGAATCTACTTTTTCAGTAAACGTATAAACGTCGACATCAGGACCTTGACTGACAAGAGCATTCGGCACAGTTTTTTCTTCGTTTGATTTAATTTCACATTTTAACGATAACCTTTCTGAAACACCTAGGTTCCCTTTTGAATTTTTGCAGCATTTAACGTCAATATCAACCGTTCTGGGAGATCTGCTAGATGTAAAAAACTTTGGCGGTCTTTCTATTTCTTGTTTTGATGTTTCGGGTTGATTTGAGGCTAAAATTTGAGCAGGCACAACATCTGGTGATAGAATTGGCAGTTTTGTATCTTGATTATCCTTTCCAATTTCTGTTACTTCTTTTTTCTCCTCTTTCTTATCAGAGTGTTCAGTTGGTGTAAAAGATTTGCTTTCAATTTCATGTTTACTCCGGTTTTCTTTGGAAATCGTATCATCCTCATTCTTTTCAACTATAATTGGCTTAGACTGGACTATATTGTTATCTCTCTTATCAATAGTTAAAGGTTTACTTTTCTTGACAACAGTTTTCACTTTAGAAAATTTTGAGATTTTCTTTTTAGGCTCATTAATTTTGTACTTTGAATCATCACTTGAGTCGCTTGATATTGTACTGGATTGTATTTTTTTCACAGGTTTCTTTTTGATAGGTTTTTTAAGAACATGTTTTTTAACTGCGTTAGGCAAGGTTTTAAGCGAATCTTTTTTCTCTTTGTGATCTTTCCTACTTTTCTTTGCAGGAGTGGCACCTTGCTGGGGGCTACACTTCGAGGTGGAAGCCCTTGTTTCCAAATGAGTGTCATTTTTATCTTCTTCTGCGGCCTTTTTGTCATTTTTCGAAGCATTCTTCTTTGTTTCCTTTACTAATGGTTTACGAATCACCTTTTTAATTTTCTTCACCACTGGTTTTTTTCTGGCACGTTTATTTTTCAATGATGTTTTACTTACTACTCCTTTGTTTGGTGAAGTTTTTGAAGTCTGTGACCTCATTGTCTAATTTGGTTGCTGAATGTTACCGTCATTGGTAGGTGGAAGCCGATGATCACATCCTAAAACAAAAAGAAACATAATTTGAGGATTTCAATTATATTATTAGAAGCAGAAGAAGGATGCAATGTAAATCCTTTCGATAGCAGCTTGAATTATGCTAAAAAAACTCGTATGTTATAGTTTAATTTAACTACTCAAGCTGATCGGACCCACGACAGATGGTACGTGTTCTTACGATAAGTTTTCTCTGAATCGATTAAGAATGCCATTAAAGATAACTGCTGTGATTATGGCTGTGATCCACGAAGAATTTTGATTTAAAGTTTCAGTTTTAAGAATAGAATAGTTTAAGGACATGTTAAATCGCCACAAAACTTATATTCACTAAAATACTTATGTTGCAAATGATAATTTTACGCTGCAATAAATATAAGCTAATGGGCGGCAGATAAAATAAAAAAAGCACTTATTAATGAACACACGAATGCAAACATATAAATTATTGAGAAGGCAAACATCTGCTTTGATAACGAACACACTGGTAAAGATACAATAGGCGGCGTTAAGTGTTAGCGTCAAAGCTTTTAGGGTTCCTTCACGGTAATTTAATAAGGTGACGCCGACGCATTGACGAACAATTATTTGAATGTATTCGTTTAAATTACTTTGTAGGTAAAACACGGACTGAAACGGGTCACTTGTATACAAATCGACGCGCAACGCTAGCTAAACATAAAACCTATAAGTAATTTTATAAAATCAAATTACCATTGTGAAATGGGTGTACAAACTTATATATCCATAAAACTTAGTGGCATAAACGTTAATTTCGAATGTTTTGTAACTACAGAAAAAGGTAGAAATTCCTGAAGCCAATATCGTAAATAACACGCCGTAAGTTCTCTCGGAAAACAATTGCATTAACTTGGAACCATTATATTTTCTTTAAACAACATCAATACCTTGAGCAGAAGCTATATCTATCACTATAACTAATTAAACTAGTTCAGCATGTACACGATAACTTCTGTGTCCGTCTGAGTCCGCAATAATTAGCCGTCATAGCCCGTGCGGGTTCAATGGTCATAGTTTTTCTAGAAGTCTGGCAAGAACCTCTCATAATCAGCACACGGCCATGAATGAGGCCTTTGTCCCGCAGTGGACGTTCTACGGCTGAGATTATGATGATCACTATCATCATCCGTCGTGGGGTGCCGGCAGTAGAATGATAACCCTCCTCTCATGCCCGTGGATGCAGTAAGAGCCTGCTAAGGGATACCTCCGGAAGATGGGCAGCAGCGTCTATCCGTGTATCAACATCCCATACTGCGCTCACCAACCCGCCTGCCAAGCGTGGTGAGTATGACAACTACCCCTCATAGAGATCCATGAGGGAGGCCTGTGTTCATCAGTGGACGTTTTATGGCTGAAATGATGATGATCACTATCATCATAAGTTCACTTTCATACATTGTTATTATAAAAGCTGTAGGCCTTCCTTAAGTAAATAAATAATTGAATGAATGGATGAATGAATGAATGAATAAATAAATAATTCGTAAGTGAACCGCACACATAGCGTACGCATTACATCTCCGGAGGTATCCAAGGGGTTGTTGCCATACTCACCACGCTTGGCAGGTGGGTTGGCAAGTGCTGTACGGGATATTGATATACGGAAAGACGCTGGTGCCCATCTTCCGGGGGTATCTCTTGGAAGATTTTTACTGCAACCATGGGCAAGAGAGGAAGGGCAACATACTAATGCCGGCACCCCACAACATGACACTTACGTATGCCTATAATATTTATTAATTTATTTCAGGAGTTCCCTCTATTCATTATAGATCCCATCATCTGAACTGAATAAAGGCCCGTTGGTAATTTTAAAAATAAAAATAAATCTGTCTACAGATTGCAAAACTTTATAAAGTTCTATCAGAGTTGAGTTTTGAAATAAATGCGACCAATCTGGAATAAAATTGTAACTAATGGAACCCAAAATATTTTCTCAGTTCAATCGGTTCATAAACAGAAACACACATCAGAAACTTCCGTTTTTAAGTCGGATGAAGACCTCACTCAGAACTACGGAACCATTAGTATCGTTTCTATCTTGACCACTACCTTTCAAAAAAGACCAAAAGGTTTCTACCTGGCCACGTGCCGGGATACAAAGAGATAAGATATCCGCCATGTGTGAACATAAAAACGACCCTAATGTTCTACATGTTTATTTTTACACAATTAATCAATTTTATTATGTATGCTGTGGGGTGCCGGCAGTAAAATGTTGCCCCTCCTCTCATGCCCGTGGATGCGGTAAGAATCTGCCAAGGGATACTCCGATCCGGAAGATGGGTATCAGTGTCTTTCCGTGTATCAACATCCCAGACTGCGCTCGCCAACACGCCTGCTAAGCGAGGTGAGTAAGGCCACAACCCCTCATGATCAGTACTTGGAGATCCATGAGGGATGCTATGTCCAGCAGTGGACGTCCTACGGCTGAGAAAATGATTATGTTTCACTGGTACTAAATAAGTTATACACCATTGACACTAACTTTCGCATTAAAAATACATTACATTTAATACTCGTACACAGAGGAACCGGTTATTTATCGCGTTTTTAGGGTTCCAGACCAAAATGGTAAAAGGAAACCTTATGGTATCACCACAGTATCACTTCGTCTGTCCATCTGTCACAAATTAATATCATTTAAAATTTCAATGAATTGAAATTTTAAATGATCATTTTGAGATCCCCTATCCGCCCTATCAATCAATATTAGTAAGAAGTGTTATATTTAACCATTTCAAATTTCAGATGATTTTCATTGTTAAATATAACACTTTTTTACTAATATAGCATTATATGAAAATGTTTACAAATATTCTTATTATGATTGACAGGGCGGATAGGGGATCTCAAAATGTTTAAGTGAAGTTACTAGGCCATGTGGGGTACCATAGGAAAGGTATTCATTTGCATATTAATAAACAGTTTTTATTTTTCCTTTAAACCTATCGTTTCGTTTCCGAGTTATATACAAAAATGTTGAAAAAACTACCGTTTCGAGATAAGGGGGGGAGGGGCTTATCTCCGAAGTTTGCAGAGATAAACCCGTGAAACTTTTAATGCTAATAGAAGTGTATGTAAAGTTTATAGGAAAACTATAGCGAACTTTCTAATTTGCATAGTCTTTTAGACAAGGGGGGTGGAAGGGGGGTTTTACTAGGTCAAAGGTGGTATAATATGAAAAGCATTAATTTCTACATTAATAAACAGTTTTTAGTTTACCTTTAAGTCGTATCGTTTTTGAGTTATTTACAAAAACTTTGAAAAATATAGCGTTCCTCCCCCCTTATATCAGAAGTTTGCAGAGATAAACCCCTGAAACTTTTATTGTTATAGAAAAAGTAAACAAACTACCATAACTTAATCTAGAAATCACATTCATCTTGTTGATGCTTATCCGAATTATTCAATGTTAAAGTCAATAAGTTATTATTTATTAGAGTTAAGAACTTTTTCGAATAGTCAATTTATAAAAGAGACAAAACACATTTAAATTGAATAAAGCACATAATTGAATTCGTTCGCTATATATTGTATAATTATATGCAATATTTACGGGATATTTACCAAGATTTCATTCTTTTTCTTGGTAAATATCCCGTAAATAAAGTGCATAAGGTGTTCGAAACTATGATAGTTAAAAAAAATTATTCGTTCGCTTCAGCCTTTTTTTCCAAGTGAGTTAAAGAAGTATTAAAGAAACCTCACCTTTCACTTCTATTCATTGTTATAATTTATGGCTTAATTATTATCATTAATTTAATTTCATGTCCGCAAGCATATTGAATACTTAGTTTCAATTTTGCAGAATGACACCATTTCTTATCGCGGTTGAACCGAGCGACACCTGGCCAAGAGTCAATATCATTCAAATAATCACCTTCGGAGTAATACACTTTTTATGAGATTTTGTTTTATAAAAGGATCGATAGTTCGCTCCCCTGAGATGGAAGCTTGTTATACTCGTAGAGGCGCACACAGTTTCCCATAAATGATTTATTGACTTCTTCTAGACTAAATGTATTCATTGTGTACACTGCAATTAATGCAAATTACAATCATATCTGTCAAAAAAATAATAATGCTATGTAAGCAAGCAAATTTTCAACGTTGCTAAAATTTTGGCTGAAGTACCTACTTTAACCGTGTAGTCAGTTATATATAACTTTAATTACGACTCTACTGTGACAAAACAAAAGTTATACACGCATAAGTCTTTATTTATAGAAACATGTCTTTAAATTATATTATATAGTCTGTAAAACACACTCAAATTATGGATAAGTATTAAAGTTAATCTCTGTCATGGTAGACGCAAAAGTGATTGTGCGTCACAACGGGTTAAATATTTCTAAGCAAGAACAATGTATCGCACGCTGACGACGCGACATGATGCGATCGCAGGCCTACCCTCATGTTTACACTTGTGTTGATGATTTTATTGTTAATAATAATTAATGTATGCTCAGTTATTTAGTATAAAATATGTTGTAGATCAACTTGATTTTTTTAGTCTTTGTGAAGTGTTAAACTAAAGTTACTGTTATTAATACTCATCAAATTGAGTACCTATGTAGGTTCTTAGTATCTTGTAAACTTTTGCGATCTGTGTTTCGAAACGTCGGGAAATAATAAAATAAGGTAATTAAGCGATAAAGTCATTGCAGAAGATTACTCAGTTTACAATTGTGTGGGTTCTTTCTTAAAAGACTATGTGTTGTGTTGGTGCAGGTTTCAAACATATTGTACGTAGATAGCTGGTAAGTTTGTTTCTGTATCTGGTTAAATAAGATTCTGAAAAGAATGTAACTTTGCAGACCGTAACACAGGTTAGACCTAGCACGGCTGCAAAAGAAAATAGATTGTTGTTTTGCACCCCTAAATAATTACCTATACACATACTATTTAGTACCTATCTATAACATTTCCTTGTATTTTGTGTTTCTGTATTGAAAATAAATAAATTTAAAAATTTAAAAAAAAATATTTATTTTCGAAGACTCACAGTTACATGTTTTTAATACACTGTTAAAATATGTACTCATCCTAAACCAAATCGAGTCTACAATATATTAATAGCACTTACTAAAAGTCTTAGAGCTGTCGTGATCAAAACAGGTTGAACATTAAATACATTTTGTAACCGGTTATTTATCACTTTATTTACCTACCATTATTTGTTCACAAACGTCGTTTCGAGTTTCAACTGGATCGCACCAGTCGTGATCGCGGGAAACCAACATTAATTTAGCTAATGTGTAGTGTAACCGTGTCATTAGTTTAAAAACTGACATACTGTACCATATTTAAATAATATTTTTCAATAAAATCTATCCTAATAATAATAAAAAACTATATTATTATTAGGGTAGATTTTATAGTTTGGCCAAAAATAGGTCCATTAAACTCAGTCTTTATTAAAAAAAAGTATTTGTTGTCATAGATACTTACAGGTAAAAATGATGTGCCCATTATAATTTATTTTGTTCTAATGATAATAACTATTTTATTTTTGTGTTACCTTTATGACAATAAATTATAAGATTTAAAATAAAACCGGGCAAGAACAAGTCGGACTCGCGCACCGAGGGTTCCGTGCCATCATCAATATATATAAAACTCTTCCGTTACTGACTGAGTGACTGACAGACAACGCACAGCTTAAACCACTGGACCTAAAGACTTGAAATTTGGCACACATATACTTTGAGTATCCTAGAAGTGCACTAAGAAGGGATTTTTTGAAATTCCCTCGGGAACGGGAACTACACGGGTGAAACTGCGGGGTTCAGCTAGTACAATATAATATAAGATAAAGGCAGTTTATATTTGTTGGAGAACCTTGACAGCACCATCTCTTGTCTGATAGCGAAACTTATGTAGATTTTTTAAGACTTCTAAAAAATTTCGATGATTTATAAAAAACTATGCAAATTAGAGGGTTCGTTATAATTTTCCTGTAATATTTACATACACTCCTATTAGCAATAAAAGTCTCAGGGGTGTATATCTGCAAACTTCGGAGATAAGGGGGAACGCTATTTTTTCAACGTTTTTGTAAATAAGTCGAAAACTATACGGCTTAAAGCAAAACTGTTTATTCATGTGCAAATGAATACCTTTCTTATGATACCCCACATGACCTAGTAAATTCACAAAAAAATTAAAATCCCGCTCTTGTCTAAAAAACTATGCAAAGTAGAGAGTTCGCTATAATTTTCCTAAAACTTAACATACACTTTAATTAGCTATAAAAGTTTCACAAGTATATCTCTGCACTTCAGAGATAAGGGGGAAACGGTCGTTTTTTCAATATTTTTGTAAATAACTCAAAAACTATACGGATTAAAGAAAAACTAAAAACTGTTTATTTATGTGCCTTTCATACTAAGATACTCCACACAACCTAGTAACTTCACTTAAAATGTTGAGATCTCCTACTCCTATCCCCCTCCCTGCAATCATAATAAGAATATTTTTTAACATTATCATTGCTGTATATGTAAAAAAATATCTCTTAATATCGATTATCGATCGAAGATATCCATTTGTGACAGACAGACAGACAAAGTGATGCCATAATAAGGATTCCTTTTTACCATTTTGGTCCGGAACCCTAAAAACACATCATTTGTAGAATGCTTATTTCAAAAAGCAGTAGTGGTTTAAACGCTTCATTCATTACATTTTGAAGTATTTAGTGATTTATCTTCTTCTTATTTTGTTGGCTGTATTTATTGATTGTTGATAATTTTCTTTCTTACTGAAAACGGTTAATTACCTTAAGCTAGCATCTGTGGGGCGCTCGACACAGTTCTATGAGGTCTAAATAAATGAGAACTTTAAACGTCAAAATATAAATTGTATTTTATAGCGCCCCGATAGCTATCAAAGGTCTTGTCCAATTATCTCAGTCATGAGATGAAAAATGATGTATTAATTCTGTAAGAATTATTAGTTTTAAAATAGAGGGTTTCATCGCGTAGGTATCCATTATATTATTTTTCCTAGCTTTCTTTTTATTTATTTTCCCGACGTTTTGAACAAAATAAATAATAAGAAAGTCGTCGACAATACTGTAATAAATAATCCAGAATAAAATACAGCACGAGAATGAAAGCAATATATATACAAAAGGGCAAAAATATTTCATCAGTCGCTTAAAATATCTGCGGATAGCTTTATTTTGATTAAAACAAACGCATTGCGCAGCTGTAAAATGAAACTGGTTAATGGAATAGCCAAACTATTCCAATAAAACTTCATAAATGGCTTTTCAAGCATTTAGGTGAGTATCAAACTGTGTTTCAGTGTTTTTATACAACGTGCTGAGCAGTATACGAGTCGAAGTTTTATTTGTGGATAATCTACCGTTCTAAAGAAGTTCAATTCAAAAGACAACTATTATTATAAATATAACTTACGACTTAAAAACCTATAGTGCATTTTTTATTTGGATTTGTTTTGTTGCAAAGGCCTACAGTTTTTTGATGAAATTTTTTGAACATACAAACAAACACTGTATAGATATAGGATAAATACTTAAACATAAGGTGAATTAGAAGGGGTTATTTTGGTAAATTATGAATTTGCTAAAGCAAGGAAAAGATCGGGATATCGGAGATTGGTCTTTACAAAGTGAATGAACATAGCGTGCTGTTAGAAATTAAAGAAATCTCAACGATTCATCAATGTAACCCAGTGGATTGTGACGTCAGCTCTCGGGCAGTAATTGACCAAGTGGCGTAAAAGTGAACCTAAGCAGGATCCCAGTCACTTACACCCACTTACGGGCAGATGGGTTTTGTCGCGGTGAATTTAGATTCAATGTCGTTTGCAGTCGTGTCAGCCGAAAAATTGTGCTTGATTGAGGTTTAGAGTAGGTTTTGAGGTTTTATTTTGGTAAAACATGAATCTGCTAAAGAAAGGAAACGTATCGGAGATTAGTCTTTATATGTTAATGAACATAGCGTACTGTTAGATATTAAGGAAATCTCAACGATTTATCAATATAACACAGTGGATTGCGACGTCAGATCTCGAGCCCTATCAGGGTAGTAATTGACCAAGTGGCGTAAAAGTGAACATAAGCGGGATCCCAGTCACTTACAGAAAGATGGGTTTTGTCGCGGTGAATTTAGATTCAATGTCGCTTGTTGTCGTGTGAGATGAGAAGTTGGTGCTTGATTGAGGTTTGCAATAGGTGCTGGGGTTCTGTTGGCCACTTTGGGTTTAGATACTTTCAAGGTATTAATTAGACCTGTTGTTCATTGTGTTTAAAAAAAAAGTTTGTGAAGGAGAACATCATGAGAAAATCCGCGGCTTAGTCTAGTCATCTTCAGACGTTCCTGGGTACTTTTTTTTCCTCTGACTTATGGTCGACTAAGCTAGGAGGATGGTATATTTATTTATTATAATGATAATAATCATCATCATCATTTCAGCCATAAAAAGTCCACTACTGAACACAGGCCTCCCTCATGGATCTCCATGAGGGGTAGTATACTCACCACGCTTGGTAGGCGGGTTGGTGAGCGCAGTATGGGATGTTGATACACGGATAGACGCTGCTGCCCATCTTCCGGAGGTGTCCCTTAGCAGGCTCTTACTGCATCCACGGGTAGGAGAGGAGGGGTAACATTCTACTGCCGGCACCCCACGGCAAATGATAATAATGATAATAATGTCGCTGTGTAAATTATCTATAATAGATGTAAAGGCCTTACCTGTGTTAATTGTATTATAAAATTCTTTTATTTTTGTTATGACTAGTATAAAACATGAATTTGTAAGGCAACGACTTGATGATTTCCGTTTATAATTCGAATGACTCACATAATTTATTGATAAAATAAAGTAGGTTTTATCGAAAATTACGCTTCTACAAATTATTCTGTATTTTAATATAAAACTATTACTTACACCAGCTCAGGAATCTTTTTCAATTTACATAAACACTAGACATGTTTAATATGCATACATATCTATCTAGTATACTCAATACGAATTTTTATTTATTTTTCAACCTGAAGACATTATAAATTATACACGTAACTCGATATTAGTCACGGGCAAATTAAACGATTTAAATTTTATCCAAAGATTTAAATTGTTAAATATGCTCTGACACCAGAAACTGTGGCATTGTCTTATATGCAAAGGCCTTCGACACCGTGTCGAGGCCAATATTACTTCGGAAAATGGAATCCATTGGCGTACGTGGCATCACACTCGAATGGTTCAGATCATACCTCACCGACCGTAAACAAAGAGTAAAGCTTGGTAATTATAGTAGCGATTTGATTCACACGGACTTTGGGGTTCCCCAAGGCAGCGTATTGGGCCCCACATTATTTTTATTATATATAAATAATCTATGTTCACTTAAAATTGAAGGAGCTAAAACATTTGCTTTTGCGGATGACACCGCGATTATTTTTAATGGAGACTCATGGAACGAAACCTTTCGACGAGCCCAAGCCGGCATGACTGTAGTATCCACATGGCTCCAAAATAATCTTCTAACCTTGAATGCAGATAAAACTAAATTCATGCCATTCAGTATATCTCAAAGAACTTCCCCAGAGCCATGCCTAAGTATTACATTACATAATCATCTCTCAGATACCTCATTTTGTCAATGTCCCCCCATGGCCCGAGTAAATACCATTAAGTATCTAGGTGTGATTATCGATGACCACCTTTCTTGGAAGGAACAAATATCATCACTTAGTGGTAAATTGCGAAAACTACTACACATCATTAAAAGACTACGATCAAGTGCAAAGGAGCCAACTATAAGACTAGTGTATCAAGCACTTTGTCAATCGGTACTGACGTATTGCATCCCGGCTTGGGGCTCGTCGTGTAAATCTCATCTACTCCGATTAGAAAGAACCCAACGCTCAGTGTTGAAAGTTGCATACAGAAAACCATATAGATATCCCACTGACATACTATACAAAGATGTTAAACTCCTAACGGTAAGGCAGCTGTATGTTACAGCTACAGTTCTCAAATTCCACAAATCATCCCTAGCAAATGTATCTCAAATAAAAAGCAACCGCCGACTTGTATGGAATACCCCTAAAACAAAATCATGTTTTGGGAAAAGATCCTACAATTTCCTAGGCCCATACCTTTACACAAAAATTAATAAACTCCTCAACGTTCTACATCTCTCTAGATACCGGTGTAGAAAAATACTAATTGCATGGTGTTTGACCTTGTCCTATCAAAAAACTGAAGAGCTTTTGCAAGTGATGTCATAAAACATACCATTTAAAAATATTCAATAAATGTACTATTTAATACACATCTTATTGATATTCTGATCTATAAGAACACACATGTCGTATGGACACTATTATTTTAATTATTTATAATTACTGTTAGGTATCTGCTTACACTCTATTATCCATGATATAATTAAGTATTTATAATTTATTGGGAAAGCCAAACTTCTTAATAATGTATATATGTATGTATATATATAAGTTTTTATCTACAATTTTCTATATATAAGTATTTATCTACAGTTTGTTTCCCTAACTGAACGCACTTTATTTATTGATTATTTACAATTTTTCACAAATACTACACCTATTCACAATAAATACATGTTAAAACTGATTTATATATACAAAAAAAAAAAAAAATGTTCATCTACCTACATGTTGCACCCTCATGCAGCGTATTTATCGTGACTCAATGCACGAACGGAAAGAGTACTAGCTACCCACAACACAGGTTCTCCTAGGGTGGGAGCTAGCGAACTTTGTTTACAAATTAAACTTTGTCGTAATATTAAAAGTGTATGTATTATTTAATATTCTATAAGTTTGTAAAAAACTTTGTTTCATGTTTTGTAAGTTACTAAATAAAGTTTATTATTATTATTATTTATTATTATATGTGTTAACATAATGTGTTAACATTAAATAATGCCGACGCACACTGGTTTTGCCAATAAACCTAATAATTATTGAAACCATTTATTGTGCAATCATATTGCACGAACTATCGTGAAAAAATAACACACACCACGTCCGGCTAACACTGTGTTTAGGGTATACTGACTCAAAATGGGCGAGCTATCTAATTTTGTGTGGAAACCAAATGACGCGGCCTCATTACGGTAAGGGTACGGTATCTAACGATTTAAATCTTTGTTTTAACTTAACACAGCTCAGACCTACACCGAGCAGTGGGGTAACCACTGGGCTGTATGTGTATAGATGGTGATAACCCGATCTCTATAACTTTATTTCATCATCATTCATCATTTCAGCCATAAAACGTCCAATGACGAACACAGGCCTCCCTCATGGATCTCCGTGAGGGAGGCCTAACCTAACTCTGTGCTGTATCATCATCATCATCTTAGCTGTAGGATATCCACTGCTGGACGTAGGCCTCCCTCATGGATCTCCATGTGATCATAAGGGTAGTTGTCATACTCACCACGCTTGGCAGGCGGGTTGGTGAGCGCAGTATGGGATGTTGATACACGGATAGACGCTGCTGCCCATCTTCCGGAGGTATCCCTTAGCAACAACTTAACTTAGTTAACTTGATAACTATATTTACCCAAACAATAAAATAAATACCAGGTTTCTTATGTATAAAATGTCTGTCTTATCTAGTCTTAGTCTAGACCCTTCAATAAAGTTTGAGCTTTCCATCGCTAAATCAAAGTTGTAAGGCAGCCGTAGTATGCGTAGTTACGCGGCCCCTATCGATCTGACGGCCGGTCGTCCCCTTCACAGATTGTAAGGAGGCTCTTAAGAACGCGTTGTTAAGCGGAATTGAGATCTTAGGCTTCAGGGATTGTGAGTCAAGCAGAATATAATAACACATTGTTTAATTTAAGAATACCAGAACCGGATTCAAGGTCATTAAATTCGCAGATTGTGAGGAGGCTCTTAAGAACCGCATTGTTAAGAGAAATCGAGATCTAAGGTTTAAGGAATAGTGAGTCAAGCAGAATAATATAACACCAATTTTAAATTATATAGATATTCAGAAGAGATAATCAGAAGGATCATGAGATCTTAGCTTTAAGGAATTGTGTGTCGAGCTAAATATAACACAGATTTTAACTTAGAGATACTCAGAAGTGGGATCAAGGTCATTTAATTTAAGTAAAGGATAATACGTTTTCTTTCTATTATTTATAAACATTTAAATGACTGCTTTTAGCACCATAACAGTCAAATACAATGTCCATACCTAGGATCACCAAAATAAAGTACTTGGAGTCGGAAATTATTATTTTAAATTATAAGACTTATATACAATGATGAAATCTCATTATAACTTGTCAGTCAAAAATATGACAAATAACCTTGAGTAACTTGCTATCCGTATTCTTGACGCAAGCAACGGTAGGTTGTATTTCTTATATAATATCCGCTTTGGTTACATAAGGTATTTAGTGATCCTATAATAAGTGTTCCGTTATTTTTCCTTTTGAGGTACGGAACACTAAAAACAATAAGATACTAAAGCAATCGTTAAAGCAAATAACTGGCATTATCGACATCTAAAGCCCATGCTACAAAAGAAGAAGTACCCATAGCTCGGTCTAGCCTCCTTTGTAAACATCAACAATTTAAAATACTCGAGATCGTTTCTACGAGTATTCGCTATAAATTTATGTAATACCACCACTAATCATCTCGGTAAGGTATACTGGAAAAGAAAGCCAACAATAAAATATTTGAAGAGATTTATAAGCTGAAAGAATTCAATAGTAACAGAAACAATGTCAACTCTCAGGCGCTCAGTTCCTTGGGCGATGAAAATGAAATTACCCTCAACAATATCAAAGACTGTGGTTTTAGTATAAGAGATGCAGTCATAAGTTTTACGTTATACAGGAACGAACTTAGTAAATGCGATGCGAAATGTGGTTGGATATAATTTGTAGGTTAAATATTTATTTAGTGAGTGAGTATTAGAGCGATTACACTGTTAATATTGCGAACCAGCATTACACTTATTAAGTTCGCAATATAAAAAAAAACATTATCATTGCGAAGCTTTTTATAAAACTCGTTGTATTTAAACACAACGATTGACAATTAAAGTCCAAGTCCATAGGTGTTTTTCTTCAATAAAGCAAATAACTACATAAAATAGTCAATTTACCAAAGAAGAACAAAACATATTGAAATTGAATAAAGCACGGTAAATAAATTCGTTCACTTCAGTAAACTTTTTTCCAAGTGAGGGAAAGAAGCGATGAAGAAACTTCAATAAGAATGTTAAAGGTTAAGTTTGTAAGTTCAGTCACGTTACTATAAATTAGTCTAAGTCCATAAAAAAAGAAAAAAAAATACTAGCTGAATGTCAATTTGTAAAAAGACTAAAAAGAATAATTAATCGCGGATGTAGCTCTGAAAGCCGCTAAGCTGAAGTGGGACTGGGCTGGCCACGTCTGGCGCATGCCAAGTGAGCTGTGGGCAAAGGTGGTCACCGAGTGGCGGACTGATCCGGCGGGAATGCGACGCGGCAGACCGAAGCGTAGATGGCGGGACGAACTCGATCAGTACATCCTTGACTGAGGAAGCAGCTCAGGATCGGGATATATGGAGGGAATTGGGGAAGGCCTTTGCCCAGCAGTGGGACACTTATGGCTAATTGTAATGATAGATGTATTTTAACGGCACTTCAATATTCATCATATAGCTTACTATTTGCCTCTTTGAAAAATCGTGCTACTTGAACGTGATCACCGCTAGGGAATGGCGGTAATGGACGTATTGACAATACCGGTAATTTTTCGGTATCAATATTTTTAAAACCGGGATCCCGGTATTTCGGTAATTTTTCGGTTTTTTACTATAAATATTAAAATAGTTAAAAAAAATATTTTTTTGTGCGTGTTTTATTGTTTTAGACTAAATAAGTACATCTAAATTGTAATAAAAAACGGGTTCTTAAAAAAAGCAATACTTTTAAATCAACTTGAACTTTATTAAAATATGGGATTATCGGGTATTTATCGCGTATAATCGGTCGTGGTCGCGGGGAGACTCCCCGCGACCACGACCGATTATAGCATTATAGCCGATTATAGCAGGTGCAATCCGGTCGAAACGTCGGGAATAAAATAAAGGTAATTACGCGATAAATACCCGATAATCCCATATTTTAATAATGTGTTGTGATCGCGAAAGTTTAAAAAAAACTTGAACTTTAATTGGGATTTTTTGGTACGTGCGTAGTAACAATAACAATTGATAGAGAACTGGCCTACCGAGCGAGAGCGCATTATGCCATTGAAAATGTGCGTGACAAAGAAAGAGGCACCGCACGGGTCCGACGGTTTTTTTCCAAGAAATTACAGGAACAATATTTGTTTTGCACTCGCACGTGCATTCGTCGTTAATTTCGCCAATCAGCTTTGAGCTTTATGTAGGCAGAAATATTGTCCCTGACGCTATGCTCGCTACTAGGTGGCTTGCTCAAAGCCACCCGCGTCCGTCTATCTGCTTGCTCGTATACATTGACTAATTTACAGTTTAAAAATATCTATTTATAGATATTTTAAAACTTTTATAAAAGTAAAGATTGAAATCAAAAAACGGTCTAACACTAACCTACGGGCATTTGTTCGTTTATTTATTTTGAAGTCGGTTTGTGACCACGTGGAGACATGGCGAAGCGAAAACGTGGACTGTCCATCAATTTTACAATAATTATAAATTTAAAATAAGTTGTTTTTAATTTGTGTAATCTAGAGCTGCCTTGAGTTTTTTCATTTATTTTAACGTTTAATTCAAAATACCGAATTACCGGTATTTGCAATTTCAATACCGGTATTCCGAAGTGCCTTAAATAACTCGGTATTACCGGTTTTTCGGTAATACCGAATACCGGTGTCCATTCCCTAATCACCGCAGTTTAGCAGTTGTTATAGGTAGAGGTTACCGCTTTACTTCAGCTGGGCCTGTCTTGTCATTTAGTCGGAAAAAATTAAAAAAATATCTCTAGTCTCAAATCGTATCATAATCGTAGTATAAATCCTTTACATAAGTTAGCTTTACATAAGGTATAAAACTATGCTATAGCTTCTGGTCATCTAAATAAATAAATAAGGCAAAGTGCGTGCCGGAAAATCCGTAGACCTGTTGTTAGAAGTTAGTGTGTCTGTTTTTATACGTTTGCTAAAACATTTAACAGGTATTTTTTAATATTGATGTTTGAGTAATATGTTATTTTGATCTGCTAGCTCCTTTACTAACCGTTTTTATTTGCTTATCAAGACAATAGGCGACTCATCGTGTACAGTAATTGTGTTTTAAGTGTTTCTTACAAATATAAAGCATCCACTTCCAACGTGATATACAAAGCTGAGAATCTAGTTTTACATATACGGATTCGTTGGGTGTGAAACCAAAGTAATTTTAATGTAGTAGTCGTATATTAAGATTTATTTATTATTTATTTCAATAGACATAAGTTTACAGTAATGACACCAAAACATTTACTATCTTAGTTTACTTAAATAGCAAAAGCACTCATAAACTCATTTGTGCAAGAGTTCCGGCAGGTCGACATATTTCATGATAAGTTATTTAGTATTGTTAGATCTCTATCTGTTAGAATCTAGTAGAAGAGATCTAACAATACTAAATAACTTATCATGAAATATGTCGATCTGCCGGAACTCTTGCATAATGAGTTTATGAGTGTTTTTGCTCTGATCGTTGGCGTATTTCTTGCATGTTGGGTTCGGGTAGCAATGCTACCAAATAAGATGTGCTGTCGACGACCTGAGCGTACACAGTTATTTCTGAGAAAACTCTTTACTTAAAGTAGCATGAAAAATAACACAGCTAGTACAAATGGCGGCCTTACCACTATGAGCGATCTCTCAGGCCACCTTGGGACGGAAAGGTAACACAGGAAGATGTAGACGATAGTGGCGTCAATTTACAGGAATAGAAAAATCAAACAAACATAATAGCCATAGGTCACATACAAGTGGTACGAAACAAAGACACGTTGTATCTTCATCATTATCATCATCATCTTAGCCCTAGAACTGATATCTACGTCTGCTGCTGGAACTAGGCCTCCCTTTTGGGTCTCCAAGATCATGAGGGCCCACGAGCACGGCACATTAAATTGTATAAGGGATACCACCGGTAGATGGGCAGCAACGTCTTTCCGTATTGATATTCTGCTGCGCTCGCTAACCTGCCTGCCAAACGTAGTGATAATGGCCACAACCCCCTCATGACCGATACTTGGAGATCCATGACGAAGGCCTATGTCCAGTAGTAGACGCCCTACGGCACGTACAATGCGAAATCATCATCATCATCATTTCAGACGTAAAACGATCACAACTGAACATAAGCCTCTCATGAACCGAGGGGTAGTTGGCATACTCACCACGCTTGGAAGACGGTTTGGCGAGCGCAGTACGGGATGTTGATACACGGAAAGACGCTGCTGCCCATCTTCTGGAGGTAACCCTTAGTAGGCTATTACTGCATCCACGGCTAAGTGAGGAGAGGCAACATTCTAATAGCGGCACCTCACGGCATGATAATGCATGTGCATGATAATGCACAATAAGGACAGTAAATTGCTTAATAATTTGCAGAAATTATCAGCACATGAGGTTCATTATTTATTTTTATTTATTTATTTGTATTACGAGAGTGACATTGTCAATTGTCTGATTAAAACTCCCAGGTCAAAAAAAGAAATAAAAGACAATTAAGCTCGTGTGTGGTGAAATGAATGGCATCTGTTCTGAACGGATAAGGAAAATCCACGAAGTAAACGTACATTTCTTATTGAGGCAAGCAGCTGACACATCGATTATGGTTTTGGTTTCAGATGTAAGGGGATAAGAGTGATAAGAGTAACGAGCAATATAATGTAACTAATACACATACATATTAGTATATTACATATTAGTATTACATAATTAGTTCTGCCGTGGGGTGCCGGCAGCATAGTGTTGCCCCTCTTCTCTTAACCGTGGATGCAGTAAGATTCCAAGGGATACCTCCGGAAGATGGGCAGCAGCATCTTTTGTGTATTAATGCGCTCGCCGACCCGCCTGCCAAGCGTAGTGAGTATGGCAAAACCCCGTCATGATACGTAATTGGAGAATCATGAGGAATGTCCAGCAGTGGACGTCAGGAGCCTATGGATCAAATTCGCATGCTGTATTATGTCAATGATTTAATACCTTTTTACTTTACTTGCTTTACTGGCGAAAAAATAGACAAGAGAGAATTTCGTGTGCTGATTATATTTTTTATAAGTAAATAAACATTACCGAAACCATTACATTTAGTTCGGAAAGGAAACGCTTGATAAACAATATGGGAACTCTGCAGTTTCAGTAGTTAAGAAATTGTTAACTGATCTCAGTTGCGGTCGCATAAGCATAAGGGACGCCGAACGTTCAGGCCGCCCAATAGAGGTTATCGCGTCAGAAATCTTATCTTATCTTAAAATTTTATAAAAAGGAGAGATTTGTATTTTGTGTGTTGTATTTTGTATGTTTGTAACGAATAAACTCAAAACTTTCACCATTCATCATCATCATTACAGCCGTAAGATATCCACTGCTGGACATAGGCCTCCCTCATTGACTCAAGTGAGTCCAAGTGCATGAGGGGTTGTTGCCATACTCACCACGCTTGGCAGGCGGGTTGGTGAGCGCAGTTCGGGATGTTCTTACACGGAAAGACGCTGCTGCCCATCTTCCGGAGATATCCCTTAGCAGATTCTTACTGCATCCACGGGCAGGAGAGGAGGGGTGACATTCTACTGCCGGCACCCCACGGCAACTGCCGGCACCCCACGGCCTTTCACCATTAGAAAGCTTTAATTATCAATGAATAACATAGGCTATATTTTATCAGCGTATTCCTACAGGAACTACGCGGGTGATACCGCAGAGTGCAGCTAGTCATCGTCGATAAATCCATGGAATGATTTTGAACGATCAAATAAATAAAATGCGTGAGGTGGCTTAGGCTGTAGGCATCTCAACTGAGCGGGTGTGTCGTATTTTAACTAAATATGAACATTTGGATATGAAAAATTAAAAACGCTTGACTAAATGATGGGGTAGGTTAGTCCGCTCTAAAAATAGCATTAGGGCTGTCTCTGACCAGGTATTAATAATTCCATTTTTAGGCACTGTAATTCCCTACAAATGAAGGGTAATAGAAAATGCCGACTCAGCCGCTTAAAGCTCTGTGTATTTTATTATTATTATTAGAGGTACATATATATACCATTAAGTAGTATATACCATAAAGTAGTATTAGATATTAATCTTTTTTTAACACTTTTGTGTTGTATTAAAATTTTAAATCTTTGAAATTGCCTTTTGCCTGAAAGTAACGAGTTTTTTTAAATGCACTGAGTTAAAACGACGAATGACGAGCTCTGTGGCGCAGCGGGCGAAGGTCCGCCTGCGACGCAAGAGGTTGCGGGTTCGATTCCCGCCTCGGGACAAATGTCTGTACGAGCTGAAGATATTTGTTCTGGGTGTTCTGGATATTTTCTATATATAATAAAAATATCTATCTATGTAGTATAATGTATTAAGTATGTCAGTCATCTAGTACCCATAACACAAGCTCTGCTTAGCGTGGGACTAGATGATGTGGATTGTTCAGCATTATTTATTTATTTATTTTTATTTTAAAACGAGATTATGTTATGAAAAAAAAAACTCCTTTTGCTGAATAAAAACCTTCATTAAAAAGGGACACTGACTTATCAAAACCTAATATATTTTCAGAATATCAGGAATTTTAGTCGAACATAGCCTTATTTATATCTATAACAACTGGGTTTAATATAACGCGAACTCACTGACCAAAATCAAGTTCGTTAGTGAAATTTTCCGTTTTAATATCTCGACGATTCAATTGGGAAATTCCTGCGACAAGGTATTATTACTACGGGGCAAATAAGTACAATGTTTGTAAAATGTCAAGGAAAACTTTGTAGAGTATTTAATTACATTGCTAACGGCAAACGACTTGTCTTGCCATTAATTCAGTTATAGTTCAGGACATTTCCGTGACAAATCTGTGTCCTTAAACATTTTTCAAGCCATTTGCCAAGCGTGACGAGTACGGTAACAGAACTTCATGAGCAGTGTTTGGAGTTTCATGGCAAGGCCCATGACCAGTTGTGGACTTACTATGTTTTGTGACGTCCTTTGTAGTTTAGTTTTGATGGCTGTGACGCAGGAAGTTGCGGGTTCGATACCCTTTGGGGGAGAAACGTTTATTTACAGATATTTGTCTACGGTCTAGGTGTTTTCTGGTTTATTAGTATGTTTACGTGTATGTAGTATGTATATATCTGCCAAGGGATAAGGATGCCGTGGGGTGCCGGCAGTAGAATGTTGCCTCTCCACTCTTGCCCGTAGATACAGTAAAGATCTGCTAGAGGATATCTTCAGAAGATGGGCGGCAGCGTCTCCCCGTGTATCAATATCCCGTATCGCGATCGCCAACCCGCCTAACATGGTGTACAACAACCATCTCAAGATCTTTGAGATCCATAAGGGAGGCCTATGTCCAGCAGGGGGCTCCTACGGCTCAGATGATGATGTATTCATCTCAAACACACGTTTTAATTTGTCGTACATTTTTTATAAAAGAAATGAATAACCTTATCAAAAACTTTACGGTTCCGATGGGATTCGAACACGTCCGTCAAATCGAAACTTGACGCTTCCTTAAGCCGGAAATGCTTTGACCGCTAAGCTACAGAACCCATGTCGGGACCCGCTGAAATTCTTATTAAGGTGATGTCGGTTTGAGCAACCGAAGATTTTTTATGAAACCAAAGCGCCCATACAAAAACACCTAACTTTAAATAAGGTCAGCAGGAAGCATTTAACTCAGTTGGTTTTAGCAAAAAGCGCAACCTCTCGCGTGTTACAAAATAATAAAATTCCCTTAACGTAAATTTTAACTGCTTACAAGGCTTAAGAATTAAATTAACTAGTCGAAATGCTTATCGTGCTTGTTTTACATAATTTTATTGAATCGTAGCAATAATAAACTTAGGCTAATACATTTTACTAAACATACCTCGTGACTCATGAAATAAGTGTTCCTTTGTAAAATGGTGTTTGTTTAAAGTTTGATGCTTGACATCGAGAAACTGACAGCTACGGGCAAAATTGTGGGCTTACCACGAGAAGTCCAAACCAATGGTCTATAAAAAAATCTTGACCATCCCAACACCATCTAGTCCCAAACTAAGCAATGCTTGTTCTTTGGAAACCAGATGATTGATAAAATACGTATATATGTATATATATACGTATATTTTTTTTGTAAATAAATACTTGTCATACATAGAAATATGCCGTGGGGTGCCGGCAGTAGAATGTTACCCCTCCTCTCCTACCCGTGGATGCAGTAAGAGCCTGCTAAGGGACACCTCCGGAAGATGGGCAGCAGCGTCTATCCGTGTATCAACATCCCATACTGCGCTCACCAAGCCGCCTGCCAAGCGTGGTGGGAATGGCAACTACCCCTCATGGAGATCCATGAGGGAGGCCTGTGTTCATCAGTGGACGTTTTATGGCTGAAATGATGATGATGATAGAAATATACCCAGACATGGTACAAATATCTGCAGAACAAATACAGACATTTGTCCCGTAGCGGGAATCGAACCCTCGGTTGGTGTAATAGCCGACTGAGCCACGGAGGCAGTCAATGATAAAAAGAAAAAAGTCAATATCAATAAGTATTTATTCATTAGAGTTAAGAACTTCTTAAAACAGTCAATTTACAAAACTCGTTATCTTTCATCTCTCAATTTCAATATTACGAGGAAATATTTGTATTTTGTATGTTTGTAACGATTAAACTCAAAATCTACTGGAACGATTTTTTAAATTTTTTCACCATTAGAACGCTACATTATCCCTGATTAACATAGGCTATATTTTATCCCCGTGATCACACAGGAGCGGGAACTATGCGGGTAAAACCGCGGAGTGCGGCTAGCATTGAATATAGCACGTGATTGAATTCGTTCGCTACAGAAAACCTTTTTTGTCAAGTGAGGGAAAGAAGCGAAAAAATAAATTATACTACATATCATATCCACATACAAAAACACACTCGTAAAATATTATAAATCAAATCATTAATTTATCAAAATCTTTACAACATATTAAATATTTACCGCCACTATCAAGACTATCCCGTGCTGGTTAAAAACTGTGTTACCTTATGCTTTGTCGTATTCGTATGAAAGATATCCTAATCTTTATGTAAGAATTTTATTGCTAACTAGCTTTTGAGCGACTTCGTCCGCGTGGAAGTCATAAAACGTAAAATCCCCTTTTTCACGCAGAGCCACATTGATTCGAAAATATAAATCCCATTTATTCCCTATCCCGTGGGAATTTCGAAAAATACCTTCTTAGTACACCTCTAGGATACTCAAGGTATATGTGTTCCAAATTTCAAGTCTTTAGGTCCAGTGGTTTAGGCTGTGCGTTGATATATCAGTCAGTCAGTCAGGACTTTGAATTTTATATATATAGATAATTGAAACGTGTTTAAGTTTTAACCACTCCGGGGTGGCCGGCCTATAAATTAATCATTAAAATCCAATATTTGTAAATGGAGCCTGCTTCATAGTCAACAAACTGTAATTTTGTGGATAAACATTCATTTACAAGTTTGGTGGTATTTTGCATTTTCCGTTTGAATTAGGTTCTATAATTACGCTGCCCCTTTAATTGCTGTCCTAATTAAACAGATTAGGTACACTTAATAACCAGAAACCGTCAATTATTTTAATATACGTTATTAACCTGAAGAGTTTTAAATTATTTAGGGAGTTTATTTGTTTTACTGATTAATCTATCCTCTTTCTTCCATTTACAAAAAAACTTATTGCAGTCATATTTTCTTGCATTTTGTCTGTTGCAACACGTTTTATTTAGAAAATCCTGGGTACCAGCGAGTAAAAATATAATTTTAAATGGACTATCAGAAAATTTTAAAATGCACAAGTATCAGAATCAGAAAGGCTGACAGCAAAGAATTAGAGGCAGGAATACTAAAACCTCGCGTCGCATACCAAGAATACACTGGCCTAAAATTACTCTAAAATAAAAACACACACTACCAAATTAGGATCCGCCTCTACTGCCAAATAAGGAAAATCCTTTATTTATGATAATGAAAGACGAGTCTCGAAGATGATTTACGAGACGCGAATAAAGAAATCAAGTGTCAAATTATATGACGGCCCGCATGAGTCCTTTATCAAGACGCTGCACTGTTGTTTATTCTGTGCCGAGACTCCATTACGTCGCACCATTCATTTTCTGTTTTGTACTGTCGCGTTCAGAACGGCGTTTTTGACGTTTGAATCGTTTGAAAAGTATAATTCCATATTTTAGCAACTGTTTCGTAATATGCATACGTTTTCTATTTTTGTTTTTATCTTTAGGTAGATAGATAAATTATTTGACGGCCAGCTCCGAGTCCTTTAAAAAGATGATGTACTGTTATTTATCATGTGCCGAGACTCCATTTGCGTAGCACCATTCATTTTCATATTTCTACTGTAACGTTGAAAATGGCGTTTTTACGAGTGTATTAATAAGACGTTCAAATCTTTTGAAAAATATGCTTTCGTATTTTAGCAACTTATTATGTAAATACAGTAATATCGTTATTTATAATGAATTCCCTTGTAGAAATACACGTTAATAAAAATTAATTCCCTACAAAAATGCAATTACATCACTACAACACTAGTAATAGTTGGAAGTTAAATTTACCAAAAACAAGACTGGTTAAAACTTACAAACAAGGAAAATACTTGCAGTGTATACAATAAATTGCCTTTTGAATTGGTGCAGCTACCTATAGAAATTTTTTAAAATAAATTAAAAATGTTTTTTCAGTGTCATCTGTTTTATAGTGTCGAGGAGTATATGAGTAGTTAATGTCTATGTTTATTTATTATGTTATATGCAAAACCTTTAAGGTCTTTGTCCAGCAGTGGGATCTGATCGGCTATTTAGATTAGATAAGAATAAGCAATACATTATTTCTATGAAAAACAACCTTTATTTTTATAATTATTTATTTTTTTGCTATTTTGTTTTTAAAGTGTGTGTTTACATCACACTAAGGTATCATTTATAGAAATGAAATCGTCGGTGACAAAACTTTGATTGCATTTTTCATTTCTATTTATATATCATACATAATATCATATATATTATATTTATTTAAATATCGCATAACACCAGTTGTTCACCTCAGTGTACCAGTTCGCCTCTTGACAATTTTTTCTCCTTTGTCAGAACGGGCGTATGAATACAAGTCCGCTGAGACCCAAAGGACTCTCAATTCACATTCATGGTATGAAGTGAAATGGGACGGTTTGAACGTGTAAGGAACCTTATATGTTTTGTGTTTCCGTGTTAGATTTGGTGCGAATAGGAACATTTGTGTAGATAAAGTTGAAGAAGATAATTTTGCTACTTTATTTTCAGCTATTTTAGCCAATATTACTATAGTAACCTTCCGTGACTTATTTATTACATTCATATTAGATACCGGGAATATTCACTTGTTATTGTAGGTGGAGGCACAAACCTTCGACCTTTATCGAGGGCCTTCATTTTGAGTGCACGACGGGACGCGGAGGTGGCGGGTCGCGAGCCGAGTTCACCCTGATGAAGGCCTTCGATAAGGGTCGAAACTGTTGGTGCCTCTACCAACAATAACAAGTACGTGAACATTGCCGCTATTAATAATGAATATTTTTGCCAAATTCTACAATGACTACCGAAAATGGAATTGCTGCCTAGAGGTTGGTATTTTGACCGAGATAATGGTAATATGGAGAGAGGTAATATGACTACCTGTTTCGACCCTTATCGAAGGCCTTCATCAGTGTGAACTCGGCTCGCGACCCGCCACCTCCGCGTCCCGTCGTGCACTCAAAATGAAAGCCCTCATATCCTCCTCCATATTACTATTATCTCCTTGGAGAGAGAGAGGTCATGTATCATACATAATAGATAAATATAAATAAAAACCATCAGAAAGAAAGGTTATATAGTAGTATATAGTGTGTATTGATGGCGAGACGAACTTGACTAGTTTTTAAAAGGTTGATCCTCCATAGCACAGGATCAGGAAAAATGGAAGGTGGATAGAGAGGCGTTTGCCCAGCAGTGGAACAAAAACTGCTAGTAATCTAGTAAAAATAACTGATAGTTTGTTTACAAACATTCAACACTGAATTTGAAAAAGTGATTATATTATATCATATTAAAGACTTATTGATTGTAAATTAATATGCAATCGATGTACATTGCTGATCAAACTGTTAACAGTTTTTGAACGTTGGTGCCGGCAGTAGAATGTTACCCCTCCTCTATGAAAACATGTAATGAAGCACAAACAAAATGTTATAATTATTCCGATAATTAAACTCGAATTGATAGAAAATCAGGTGTCAATTCAGAAACCATCTCACTCGCTGTTATTTCATGACTATGTTCATGTTCAATCAATTAAATACTACTGCACGTTTAATATCAATATAAGTTATGTTTAATTAATTATATTTTAAGCGCTCTATCACTAATAATTTACTGCTTGATTTAATGAACGTGTGGAAGCGTGACTCGGTGTTATCAGATCGGTATTTCCGATATATATGTATCTCAACTAGCTTGTGCCCGCCGCTTCGCGTGCGTTGTACCCGGATAAAAAGTAGCCTATGTGTTAATCCTAGTCAACATCTATACGTTTACAAAATTTCAGCTCGATACGTACGCTAGTTTTTGCGTGAAGAGGTAACAAACCTCCATAATAGAAACAAACTTTCGGCTTTATAATATTAGTGAGATGTGAATAAACAATTAAAGCAAACCACATTTGACTGTCTCTGTGGTTCAGTTGGGCTAAAAGCCGACTGATACCCAGAAGTGTTCGATTCCCGCCGCAGGACAAATGTTTGTAACCTGGGACAGGTTTGGGTATTTCATTTTTTGTTTATTAGGTTCGCCAACAGTTCTTAGCACAGCCTTAGGACTCCTGTCCACGTCTACTGCAGGATAGGTCCTCCGGAGAATCCATGAGGGTGGCCTAGGGGCCACCCTCATGGATTCTCCGTGATCATAGGGGAGTTGTTGCAATATTCACCACGCTTGGAAGACGGGCTGGCGAGCGCAGACCCGCAGGGTGATTACGTATCTCGCGACAGGTTTGTAACAGGCGCAAATCTCATCGCTGTCAAACCTTAATTCGTGAATTAACTTCGTGACAAATACAACAACATCTGTAAACTAAATAAAAACTGACGCTTAATAGCGATGATCACGAGATCCACGCCTGTTGCAAACCTATCAGTAGATACGTAATATTTTACTATAGAAACTTTCGTGACTTAATTACATTCATATTAAAAAGCGGGAATTTTCACGTACTTGTTATTGTTGGTGGAGGAGGATACGTAATACGTTGGCGGGATGTTGATACACGGAAAGAAGCTGCTGCCCATCTTCCAAAGGTATCGTTGCAGATTATTACATCCACAGACAAGAGAAAAGCAACGCTTTACGGCACCCCACGGCTGTCGAAATATCAATATCAACCAATTAACAAAAAGGACTTGACACCGCGATAATTCCATAAAGCTGAAATCAGAAGCGGGTTAAACAAACTGATTTATGTATCTACTCGGGATATTATCTCGCCCCAATAAACCGTTCTCAGTTAGGGATGCGGAATTACGGAGAGCCGAGATAACCGCCTTGGACACAGGGTGGGGGAAACGGCAAGTACAATTACGAGTATTAAGGACACATCTATTATCCCATTTTATATTTTGACAAGGGAATTTTATTGCGTTATTTTCTGCAGATATTTTTCTCGAGTCTGGGTATTTTTGTAGAAGTAGTAGAACTTTTTGTGAAGAGTTCATCCGGGGAAGTAATATTTCTGCTGCCAAGCAGTAATGCCTGCATTGCTGTGTTCCGGTTTGAAGGGTAAGGGGACCGGTGAAATTACGGGGATATGAGACCTTACAACTCTATGTCTCAGGGAGACGGGCGCAATGCAGTGCAGCGGTGATCACGGTCACGTGTTTAGTGAACGCGATCACCGCGTTATTGCAGTTGTAATAGGTCGAGGTTACGGATTAACATCAGGTGGGCCTACTGCTTGGCTCGTCATTTTGTCGTATACAAAAGTAAGTTAAATATTTCTTTCAGACTTATTTCGCTCCTTAGGTATCTTCAAACAAACACAGAATAACCGCGTCAAGTGTACAAAAAAACATGTCCCTATATATGTATTCTGACGACCTCTATGGCGCATCGGGCGCCTGCGACGCATAAGGTTGTGGATTCGATTCCCGCCTCGGGACAAATGTCTGTACGATCTGCAGATATTTGTTCAGGGTGTTCTGGATGTTTTTCTGTAGATAATACAAAAATATCTATTTATGTAGTATAATGTTTTATCAATAATGTAAAAACTCCTCCGTTACTGAGTGACTGAAAGACAACGCACAGCTTAAACCACTGGACCAAGAGACTTGAAATTTGGCACACACATACCTTGAGTATCCTAGAGGTGCACTAAAACCAAGCAATTTTGTGGCCAGCTATAACTTTGAAGCCAGCTATAACTTTGTGGCCGGTTAGTTTTGCACCAAGCTATCAAAGCCGGCTAGTTTTGCATCTAGCTATTTTGTGGCCAGCTATGACTTTGTCACCGGCTAGTTTTGCACCAAGCTATTCTGTGGCCAGCTATAACTTTGTGGCCGGCTAGTTTTGCATTTAGCTATTTTGCGTCCAGATATTATACCCAGCTATTCTCATCAGCACTATGTCTCAACCCCACACAGGCAATTATCCCCTAAAACGCCTGTTACCCAACATAACGCATTTAACCAAATATACAATTAGGTATGAGGAAGGTTTATTTTCCGAATCCAAGTAAATAAATGCCATATCATAAATGGCTGACTGTTTAATAGCAAGCTATTTTGTAGACAGCTATTAGGCCGAGCTATTCTCATAACCAATAACGTCTTAACCACACGCAGGCAATTAACCGCCGAAACGCCTGTTACCCTACATTACACGGTTAACTTATTATACAATTAGTTAAGAAGTTTAATAAATAAAATAATAAATAAATAATAAATAATGCTGGACAATTCACACAGCATCACCTAGCCCCAAGCTAAGCAGAGCTTGTGTTATGGGTACTAGATGACTGATATACTTAATACAATATACTACATAGATAGATATTTTTTATTATATATAGAAAACATCCAGAACACCCTGAACAAATATCTGCAGGTCATACAGACATTTGTTCCGAGGTGGGATTCGAACCCGCAACCTCTTGCGTAGCAGGCGGACCTTCGCCCGCTGCGCCACAGAGGTCGTCAAGTTTAATTTCCGAATCCACGTAAGTAATGCCATATTACAACTTTTAACATTTTGTGGCCGGCTATTTTGTAGCCAGCTTTTTTGTGGTCAGCGATTTTGCGTCTAGCTTTCATGCCCAGCTATTTCCATAAGCACTATGTCTCAACCCCACTCAGGCAATTATCCGCCGAAACGGTTGTTACCCAACATTACACGATTAACCAAATATACAATTAGTTAAGAGCATGTTTTCATTACCGAATCCACGTAAGTGAACGTCAATTCACAACTTCAAACCAACATAGAATAATCGCGTAAATAAACAAACACGCCACCTGATATTTTGTGGCTGGATTTTTTGTAGGCAGCTATTTTTCGTGCAACTTATACAGTGTGTTAGTGTGAACACACTTATCACTTAAACCACGAATGTATAACCCTAAAATGAATTGATACAACTACATTTTGATAATTCATTTCTAATCTAAGGAACGTGATTTTTTGGACACCCTAATTACAGTCGTACGTCGCCCGCAAATGTCGCTGGGCTCGGGCTGGTGTAGGTACGTATCAAAACGAATGGTTGCTCGCATAGAACTTTCCCTTCATACTTTTCCTGCCTTAGGACAGGCAAAAATAATTACTCTAGCACATTACATTATTAAGTTATTTCAAGACAAGTAAAATTATTAAATTGAATCAAAAAAGCTATAAGGCTAAAGTAGGTAGTTCATCATCATCATCATCATTTCAGCCGTAGGACGTCCACTGCTGGACAAAGGCCTCCCTCATTGATCTCCAAGTACTGCGGTTGGAAGCCGTCTGCATCCACCGCCGACCAGCAGTTCTCACCAAGTCGTCTGCCCATCTTGTAGGTGGACGTCCTACGCTGCGCTTGCCGATCCGTGGCCTCCATTCGAGAACTTTGCTGCCCCATCGGCCATCTGTTCTGCGCGCTATATGGCCTGCCCATTGCCACTTCAACGTGCTAATCCGTTTGGCTATGTCGGTGACCCGAGTTCTTCTACGTATCTCCTCATTTCTGATTCGATCCCGTAGTGAAACCCCGAGCATAGCCCTCTCCATAGCTCGCTGAGCGACTCTGAGCTTGTTCATCAGGCCAATAGTGAAGGACCACGTCTCGGTTCCATATGTCATCACTGGTAACACACACTGGTTGTAGACTTTCGTCTTAAGGCACTGAGGTATGTTGGACGAAAAGACGTTGCGAAGTTTCCCAAACGCTGCCCATCCGAGTTGGATTCGACGATTGACCTCTTTCTCGAAGTTGGACCTACCTAATTGGACTGTTTGTCCTAGGTATACGTACGCGTCGACAACTTCAAGAGCCGAGTTCTCAACCATAACATGTAGGTAGTTATTTTCGGTTATTTAAAAAGTTCAATAACAAACAAGTCTTATTTACATACGTAGCCTTTGTGTAGCCGCTAGGATAGTTTCCCGGCTTGGCACACGATGTCCTGGAAACCGCTCTGTGTACATCCTACGTGCCAAGGTCACCCACCAGCTATGGCATAAAGCCGCACCTTTTCAGTCCACTGTTCGCTTGTGTACGACATTGTCACAGCACAGATAAGTTACACAGTTTACATTTTACCGCGCATCGGCACACATAAGGGTCGCGATGTGTCGACCTCACGAGATTGCACGCGACTGGCGAAAGTGGTGGCGCGGGCGCGCGCACGGGTCTGGCCGCGGGACCTTGGCGGGCGTTTGTGTCGGCGCTTCAAAGAAACGGCGAGTTGCCGAAAGGCGGCGGGCGGCGTGTTTGAGAGAAAGAGAAGCCGCATTGCACGTGTATCGTAGCCTCAGCAATCGTAGCGTGTGTAGGGTGAAACGCATTCATGATCTACATATGAGGATTTTCTTTGCAAAAATTATGTAAAAATAAATTATTATTTTTTCATCGATTTTGGACTCTGTTCCTGATACCTAGTCTGTGGTTTCAAGGATAAGACTGTTTACACTAACACCCGGTACATCATTCTTTTTTTATTTATTTATTTAGGTACACAAAAAACGAAATAAGCCACACAAAAATAATAAAAAACACTGAAAATTATTTGGCTTGAATCACAACTCATGTGTACACAAAATGCTCACAATACAATTCATGTTAAGTGAAGCCTAATTAAAAACAAGAAAATGCAAACAATATTAATTATTATTGCAAGACAAAATAAGTAAGCCAGTAAACTTTCATATTATATGTTCACGTACTTATCATTGTTAGTGGAGGCACCAACTGTTTCGAAGAATAATTTAGGATAATAGTAGTTAAACTTATGTTTTTAGTTATGATTTTTTACCATAAGTTTGATTGTATGGAACCTTATACCATAATTGAATAAATCTTGATACTAGAATTATAAATATATATTTTGCGCGGTGCTTTTAATTAACGTTCCATTATACTTTGAAAATGGTGTCGATTCTATTTTACACATCCCAAAACGAAAAAATCGGGTCTATTTGTTCAGTTTTAATTTATGAACGACACTAACCGAATAGTTTTAAGTAATTTTATTCCGTTCTACGTCAATTTAATAAGCTTTAGAAAATTAGTGCAACAACAGCATCGCTACCTAAATTACCTAAAAGATATCATCGGAAGTTATTTCAACAAAATCCCCCAGCAAACGGGAATAAGTTCCGTTAATAGTAGGTAAGGCTAATATCTGCGCGCTGTTCTGTGGTTTCACCCGCCCACTGTATTGTGATAGCATAAATATAGTTACAATGGGATTATTGTTTGCCACTGTTTAAATAAACGCTTGTTTTAGTGCTCGATCAACGTAATGATAATAGTAACTAACTTGTAAGTTATATACAAATTTCGTTCAATACGTACACGTATAAATTTGTTTTAATTCTAATTGAATTTAAATTTAATTAATGTAATCTGACTTATTTCATATTGACTTTATATTTAATTGACGCGTTTAATTTGTGTTACTGACTTTATTTTGTAGGGATACTCATTTTGGTTGAACACTGTTTGTTATTTTTTAACCCCCGACAAAAAAGATGTAAGTGTCAACTTACCTCTTTTTTGTCGGGGGCGCTATGTGGCTCTGCCGGTGTATCTGACTGTACCACCGTAGCACATACACGAGTGGACCAGTTTGGTGTTTTCAGCTACAGTTTACGCTTAATATATGAGTATTTCCCTAGATTTTGACATGGATCCCATCAGCAGAACTGGGTGTAAAACATTATAAAGTGAAACAAAAACCCAACCGTAAGCTTAAAATTAGGGCATGAAACTGTGTCTTGAGAGACTTCAGTGTCTACTATTACAATTATTTAATTTCTCATGGATCCCATCATCATAACCAAGTTTTGAGAAAAATGGGACCACCTCTAAAACATGCGCTACTTTACCTGTTTTTGTAAGGTAGCGCATGTTTTAGAGGGGGCCCCTTTTTTCTCAAAACTTGGTTCTCCAAAATCCACTCATCACTGGCGGCGTATTATAAGGTGTTTGCAAAAATAATGCTTAAACCGGATGTCCAGGAAGTTGTTTAATTCAGCTAACAAAATTTGACCCTTCAAACATTGCAAAATAATAAAAGCTTATAAATAAATTAGCTAGATGCGTGTCGAAAAAAATCTGAAAAATAATTAATTTGGGGTACAACCTGTACATTATGCGATAAGTAAATAGACATACAACCGTTCCGAACGTTTTGTTCCTGAAAAATGTTGGAATCCAGACGGCAATATTGACAATGCATCTTAAAGGCCCGCCAAAACAATTCTCCCTGGTAATCACTAATTGCTGCCTCACAGCCACCAATTAGGTTAATGTTTGGGTTGCGGGAAGCAAGCAGTATTTAGCCAGTTAACCTTACACCGCAGATAACAAGCGAATGAAGTCTTATAGGTACTTTATGCCGTGCCGTGCTTGAAGTTGAATGTTGCCTCTCCTTTCTCCCCGTACAGCATGAATACAAGTTGCTGACGCTGCATAAATCATTTATATACAACGTATATTATAACATGTGTTCTAAGCCGAAAGGGGGCCATCCCAAGGAACAATTTTTGTTCTACGACTTTTCAGGATTCAGTGATTTTGATTGAAGAAAAGACCACGAAAGTTTTAACTTCAACAGCTGATTATACGTAAATCAATCTAAAAGCCAGCTGATTCTTGACAGGGTCATTGACCTCCGCGAAGAGATGCCGTACAGGTACAAATAAAAATACCTATAACCAAAAAAGTTTTTTTTTATTTTAATAAAAAAAAACAAAAATAAAAGTAAAAAAAAAAATACCCATGATGACGTCAGGATCATTTTCATATCACACCATCTTATAAAATTATAAATAAAAATAAAGAAAAAAATGTGAAAAAAAAATCCAATTTTTTTTCCTTCTAAAACTACCTACTTGTTTTCATGGACAGAAACCCCTCCTTTCGGGTTAGTACACACGTACATCCTGTATAGGGTCAATGTGGTTAAATATAGACAGAGTTTAAAAAAAACTACAGGTTATAGTACTGTCACCGTCATTTGAAAAAAATGTGATGATGTAGCGTACTACGTTTCTACGAGTCCCCAGGGATAAGTTACGTACAAAGAAAACCATGTTAAAACCTTTTAGCACGAATCTTTTGTGTTTTGCTATAAGTTTACATTTACCCATACATTTACCCCACCAACGTGCAAACTGTATTTCAATGGATTTTGCAAAAATAAAACAAACACATCAACCACCTGTTTCCTGACCTCGGACGCTGAAATTTCAAAGTGGCTGTCATAGATTATAGACCATGGAGGCGTTCCGTTATACTCAAAATCAGATATTAATAAAAAAAAAAAATATTTACTTTTCCTAACTTTCGATAAGGTTATTCATTTCTTTGAAATGTTTTAAGTGTGGTTAAACACTATAAAAATTACAAATTATTCAATGCATTTCCATTCAGCCTCAGCGTTTCCATTTGCCTCAATTAACATTTACCCGCTATGATACACAAAAAAAATCTGTTACGGGTTTGTTTTATGGATCTAAGAGTCCATAACACAAGCTCTGCTTACTTTGGAGCTAGATGGTACTGTGTGTAATGTTTAGGATTATTATTTTTATTCAATTATAAATTATCACCAAATCATATCCATCGTTAGTTCCGTTGGAAACCGGTGGAGACAAATCGCAAGGGACCGGAAAGAAGGGCGTATTAAAGAGGAGGCTTATTCCCAGCAGTGAGTGCAAACGGGCTGAAATGGTGATGATGATGATGATTCAATTATAAACAAATATCATTCATATTTGTTTACATCTAACTTTTTATGTTCATAAGACATGTTATCGAAAGCCAAATACGTATACTCTATGTTTACCTATCCCTTGGCATATTCTTACTGCATCCACAGGCAAGAGAGGAAGGGCAACAGAAAGCTTGCAGTAGAATTCCAAGCTCTCCACGGCACACTACAGCATGCCACAAGGATCCCTAAATGCAAAATACCATGGTTTGAGTATTTTTGAGTTTCCTGATATTTAAACCAAACACGAAATTCCTAACCCGTGGTAAAGTGGACTTCCTTAAGCTGACTTTTCCTTTTGTTCGTAGATTTGTAGCACTTATTGTTCGCATTGACATACAGCGCAACAGGCATCAGGAAAACTGTACACACTAACCTTACTTGACTTAAGCAATATATTCAACAGGAGTTAATAACTACCCTTTATTATAATTTATATTAACTCTTACATATCTAAGTTACAGGATATTATAATATGTGTACTAACTAAACAACGTAGTTTTACGAATTTCCAGCATTCGGAAATTTTTATTCAAGACCAACACAATGATTTAACTTCAACAGCTAATTAAATGACAATGACAACCTAAACGTCAGCTGATCCTTGACAGGGTCATTGACCTCCGCTTTGAAAAGTTGGTGTAGAGGTATAAATGAAAATGCCCAAAACCACACAGACATATTTTTCTAAACGCATTTTTTTTTTGCGCCGTGGGGTGCCGGCATTAGAATGTTACCCCTCCTCTCATACCCATGGATGCAGTAAGAGCCTGCTAAGGGATACCTCCGGAAGATGGGCAGCAGCGTCTTTCCGTATACAAACATCCTGTACTGCGCTTGCCAACCCGCCTGTCAGGCGTGGTGAGTATGGCAACTACCCCTCATGGAGATCCATAAGCGAGGCCTGTGTTCAGTAGTGAACGTTTTACGGCTGAAACGAACGATTTTTTTTTCTTGAACTTTTGTTTTCATGGGCTCAAAATCTTTTTATTGTAAGTTAGGATAAACATATATTTTAGACCTACGTTTGTTTGCGAACATTTAAATTTCTTTAATATAGATCGCAAAACTTGAGAAATAAAACTCCAAACTCTATAACTTCATGTTCTAAAAGCACCTAAGAATTTGCGAGCGTAATAAATGTGTATTTCAAGTTCTAAGTTGGCGTTCTGAGTTTGCCTTAGCTATTTGTACGCCTGACCTCAGGTCAATTACGAGAACTGCTTTTCACCAGCGCGGGCCCACCAATTAGTCTTGATTTCATAGTGATGAACTCGTCTATTGCGATGTGATTTAATTTATAGGCATATATAGATATATTGATGACCTCTTAGGTGCAGTTGGTTTAATATTCGAATAAGACACAGGAGGATGCAGGTTCGATCCATGGCTGAAAGGTGTTTTTCTATTAACTATAAGTACTAATATTATAAATTGTAAACTGTTTAACGGGACTGTATAGCGTAATTACCTTGTTTCATTATTTCCCGACGTTTCACCAGGGCACTCGAAACGTAGGGAAATAATAAAACAAGGTATTTACGCGATAAAGTCCCGTTAAACAGTTTAAAATGATGTGTATTGATCGCGAAAGTTTACGAAGTAATATCAGTAATATTATAAAGCTGAATTGTTGTTTGCTTGTTTGCTTGAACGCGCTAATCTCAGGAATTACTGGTTCTATACTGGCGCCGTGGGGTGCCGGCAGTAGAATGTTACCCCTCCTCTCATACCCATGGATGCAGTAAGAGCCTGCTAAGGGATACCTCCGGAAGATGGACAGCAGCCTCTTTCCGTGTACCAACATCCCGTACTGCGCACGCCAACCCGCCTGCCAAGCGTGGTGAGTATGGCAACTACCCCTCATGGAGATCCATGAGATCCATGCGAGGCCTGTGTTCAGTAGTGGACGTTTTACAGCTGAAACGAAGGACTGGTTATTATTGATGAAAAATTATTTCGGTGTTGGATAGCCCAATTACGAGGAAGACTAGGCTATATTACATCACGCTACGTCCAATAGGTGCGGAGTATCACTGAAAAATATTGCATAAACGGGAAAAAAAATATTCCTTTTGAGAGCTTCCGTTGCGTGCGCTGCGTAAACGGCTAAAGTTACGAAACTATAATGTTAATCGGAAATGTTCCCCTTAAAAGTTCTTAAAAAAATCAGCGATAGCATAATGTGAATCTTTTTGGTTGACTCACTATTTTCATTTTTATGGCAATACCATTTATTCAAAAATAATCCATTAGGTATTTGCGAAGGTGTTTTTATAAACATAATTTCAAACATTATCCAAATAACTAATTATTTATGAGTGTTAAATTTCGAACCGAATTACCTTTGACACCAATCGAATTCAAGGAATATCTTAGAAGATATCACAGTTTTAAATATGCGGATAATGTTCGCGGGCAGTCATGAATATTTTAATAAGTTAACCAATTATTATGATACGATTCACGACGAATTTAGTTTAATGGTTCTCAAATAAGTCGTGGATAAAAGAAATAAACATTTAGCTCCATTAGAATTGTATTATAAGTGCCTATGATACTACCTACTCTTTATTTCTTTATGTTAAGTTGCGTGGGACAGCTTGTGTATGAATAAATGAATAGTTATATACATATCAATAGTGGTAAAGCTTAGGGGTTGGTTTGTTTGATTGTTTGGTTACATGCGCTAATCTCAGAAACTACTGGCTTGTGTTTAAAAAATATTTTAGTGTTGGATAGCTGACTTATCGAGGAATGCTTTAGGCTAACATATATCTACGACAATTAGTAAATATACGAGCGGAGAATTTAAACGCGAAATCGCGAGCTAGCGAAGTAGCGAGGAACTTCTATGATAAGTTTGTACGAAATTAAAAAAAATGTATTTAAGTACTGTATCAACCACCTAGTTACCCCATAACATAAGCTTCAAAACTTCGCGGCTAGATGGTGATGTATGTAGTACATAACCTACACCATGTCGTCAAAACAAAATCTCTCACATACAAAACATTAAAATTTAATTCATCCCCAAACCGTCATGATTTCACACTGGTTATACACATCAGGCCGTTTCCTACCGTTTCATAGCCCGTGCCGTAACAGGGATTTTATTCCGAGCCCCATCCATTGTTCCCGAGTAACTTTCATTCCATAAAACAATGTATAAAACTGCGAAAGGGCTACAGAAGCGGGGAATGGAGACTTGGCGCTTTACGGCTGAAAGCTATGCGATGATTTGTATTTGATGAAGTTCAAAGTGATTTTCTCTCCTCTAAACGAGATTGCAATTGGAATTAAGTTTTGAGCTTTCACTTTGTCTGGTCTTTATTGTTTTTAAGACCAATTGTTGAATCCTCAGATCTATTATTTATTAAATTGCGTAATTCTGAATTTTGAAAAGATTGATAGCCATCTGTGGAACAAAGCCTTAATTACCAGAGAAATAAATTAATCTGCTACTTCATTTTTCAATGTAGGGCTGCGAAACATGGACGCTCACACAAAAGGAAGAGCACAAACTACTGGTGGCTGAAAGGAAGATCTTCCGGAGAATACTCGGACCCGTTCAGCGGGAAGATAGCAGTTGCAGACAATGATAACTACTATATGAAAACTATATTGATAGAAGATCTTGTGTTCGAGCCGAACATCATTGGAGAAACCAAAGCGGCCAGACTTAGATGGCTCGGGCACGTAGTACGAATGGGAGAGGATCGAGCGGCCAAGAGAGCTTTTGTGGGTCGACCTAGTGGGAAGAGACCTGTTGGGCGTCCGAGGTACCGCTGAAGTGACGAGATAGCTAGAGATCTTCAAGAGATGGGTGCCGTCGACTGGACTAAAACGGCAGAGGAGAGAGATAGCTGGCGTTCTCTGGTGTCGGAGACCAAGATCCACTTTGGGTCGTTGCGCCAAGCCAGTGAGTACCTAAGTACTTCATACCTCTGTTGTCCGTCCGTCTGTCTGTCTATCTGTCCGTCTCTCGATCTGTCAAAACCCTTTATCTCGAGAACGTGTTGAAATTAAAATTATATACTCAAATCTACCTACAGCCTCTTTAAGCTGTGTAAAAATCAATATTCGAAGTTAACCTGATATGGCCGTTCGACTAGGACGAAGTTAACCGGTACGACATTCTCAAAGGTATCAAAATTCATTGGGTACTTTCCCGTATCCCTAGAGAACTATGAAATTTGGCAAGGTAATCATCTTATACTGTGAATACAGAGAAAAATCCAAAAAATAAGAAAATTTTAAAAAAATGGAGCCACTTTGCATTAAATATAACAAGTGAAATATTTTGCTGCTAAATCTATAATTCGTGCTGACAAATCAGCTACATTGCTGCTAAATAATGGTGATATCAGATTTAAAAAATCTGATGTGGCTCCTCAATCCTTACGGACATTTCAGAAGTGGACTTTTTACGGCTGGAATGATGATGATGTATTTTTACCGTGTTTCTTTTTTGAATTATACTTTACTTACATGTTTTATCGTGCATCGGACTGTTTCAATCAAAGCCCCAAACCCTTGAGATACGAAAAGAGCTAGCCTAGGTACATTATTATGTTCTTACATACCTACGGAACCCTCAGTGGGCGAGTCCAGCTCGCACTTGTCCAGTTTTTTTTAATTAAAATTAGGTTTTCTAGCCGTGGTTCTTAGAGCCCTATCCATTGTTCGCGAGTAGCTTTAATTCAATAAAACTGTGTATTTAACTGCGAAAAGCTACAGAAGCGAGACTGGACGCTTTATTGCTGAAAGCCACGCGATGATTTGTATATGATGAGGTTCAAAGTGTATTATGATGAAATACTCTCCTTCAAACGAGACTGTTAATAGAATTATGGGGACAGTGAACGATAATCCACCATAATATGCTTTTAAATGTATTAGAATAGTATTAAACGACGTTCCTGGCACAAGCTTTTTTCAAAATACTTAACTAAATGGAATTAGACCGAATCGCATTTTGCATATTTTTGCATCACATAAGACATGTTTTCTTAGTATTTATTTCGTATTAAATTTCGACATTTCGACTACATTTTTTTAAGTTTAAATTCTTCAGTTCTGAGCTTTTACTTCGTCTCGTCTTTGTTATTTTTAAAACCCGACGCAAAAGAGGGATGTTATAAGTTTGACCACTTTGTGTGGTGTGTGTGTGTTTGTCTGTCTGTGACGTCGTAGCTCCTAAACGGGTGAACTGATTTGGATGCAGACTTTCTAGCGGTAAGATAGATAGATATAAGGAATGTTTTATTGTACATCATATACACAAAAAACACAAATGAAATGAAGAAAAATATAAATAATAAGGCACAATGGGCGGCCATATCATTAAAAGGCAACTTTTGGATGGACACGAAGGTAGAAGATGAGCAGTTGTTCTTAAACGATATTGGTTTAGACGTTTTTAGATCATCAGCTCTTTTGTCAGCTGGGTTAGGCATGATTAAAAATTTGGGGGTTGAAAATCAGGGGTTGTGTATCGGAGGTGTTTAAAATTTAAATTGACGGATATTATACATACGTAGGTTCCAATATATTCATCATCATCATTTCAGCCATAAAACGTCCACTAATGAACACAGGCCTCCCTCATGGATCTCCATGAGGGGTAGTTGCCATACTCACCACGCTTGGCAGGCGGGTTGGCGAGCGCAGTATGGGATGTTGATATATTATGGAAAGACGCTGCTGCCCATCTTTCGGAGGTATCCCTTAGCAGGCTCTTACTGCATCCATGGGCATGAGAGGAGGGGCAACATTCTACTGCCGGCGCCCCACGGCTAAATATTAATTTTGATTTATTATTATTGCCTGAATTTAATGGTGTAATAAGTATTTAAAGTCATATTGCCAATATAAGTTAGATTTCGACTGTAATACAGTCGAAATCAAGTCTTGAGACTAGAGACTTGACAGAATGGTTATAGGGCGTAATATATGATACTATTTTTACATCTTTTTCCTAGTAACATTCTACTTTTTAGGTTCTAAAAGTCTACTCTTAAAAAGTTCTGACGTCAGTGAAACAGATTTTTATGTAGGAATCGTCAAATAACTTGGTCTATAGCTATATAGCGCTTACCCAAAAGGCCCGCTTTGACCTTTAAGTGATCTGTTGAAACAAATTCAGCAACACCACAAGCTCCTAAAAATCGCAACTCGAAACCCTTAACGAACCTTCAACAGGCAGGAAACTCGTTTACCCTGCCACGTACCGCCGATGACCCTAATTGGGCTGCTCATAAAATGAAACCTACTCACGCGACAAAAAGACAAAAAGCCTACTCTATTGACGGTAAGAACTTGTATTCTTGCCTTCTAAACTCTACGTGTAATTACAACACGAGTAAGGATTTATCAACTTACATAACTAAAAAATGTCAGAATAGATGGCGCTAGAACTATTTTTCTCTTTGTAAAACAATACTGATGACAATCACAGAACTACTGTTACCTCGCAAAATCCGAGCTAGCGCTCCTTTTTTTAGGTTCAGTAGAAAGTTCTTTTTGTTTTTCAGCAACACCACAAGCTCCTAAAAATCGCAACTTTAACCCTCAACGAACCTTCAACAGACAGGGTAAACAAGTTACCCTGCCACGTACCGCAGCCGCAGATGACACAAATAGGGCAGCTCATGAAACGAAACCTACTCACGCGACAAAAAGACAAAAAGTCCACTCTATATACGGCAAGCGCACGCGTAAAACAGCGTTCCTAATTGTTTCGAAGGGATTTCCGATTTAACATGCTGATGAGTAATGGGCCTGTTTTGTTAGAAATTTGTAGTTCATTGAAAGTCATATATTCTTTACTCCAAAGTAACTTATTGATGATTTATAAAGCGTCAGCAACTTGGTATTCATGCTGTACGCTGTTGTGCCTGGGACATTGGTGGCGATTCTGTTTTAGCACTAAAGACGACGTAAAACGGTCTAAACTGACATATAGCTATTCGGCTCAAGTCGTTCTAAAATTAAAACGGAACATATAGACCCAATTTCACGCTGACAGCACTAAATTTACGTTGTAATTTTAGTAACGTCACATTTTTAGTTTTGTTACGATGCTTTTCTTCACCGTTAAAGCACGTGTTAACAAAACCTACTCACGCGACAAACATACAACAAGCCTACTCTATACGTACATATGTACGGCTCACGTGTGAAACAGCGTTCCTAATTGTTTCGAAGGGATTTCCGATTTAACATGCTGATGAGTAATGGGCCTGTTTTGTTAGAAATTTGTAGTTCTTATACTTATATTCTTTACTGCAAAGTAACTTATTGATGATTTATACAGCGTCAGCAACTGGTATTCATGCTGTACGCTGTTGTGCCTGGGACATTGGTGGCGATTCTGTTTTAGCACTAAAGACGACGTAAAACGGTCTAAACTGACACATAGCTATTCGGCTCACGTCGTTCTAAAATAAAAACGGAACAAATAAACCCAATTTCACGCTGAAAGCACTAAATTTACGTCAGATTTTTAGTTTTGGGAAGCGGAAATCAGAATCGACACCATTGTTGGATGGATTAGGCTTGCTCAGCACTTATACCCATCTTTCTAGCTAGTCGGCTATAAGTCAAAGGAAAGAACGTCAGAAGCTGACTAAGCGGGTTTCCTTACGATGCTTTTCTTCACCGTTAAAGTACGTGTTAACAAAACCTACTCACGCGACAAACATACATACAAAAAGCCTACTCTATGTACGGCTCACGTGTGAAACAGCGTTCCTAATTGTTTCGACGTTTGACAATCTGCCAACACATGGGATTTCCAATTTTATACACGCTGATGGGTAATGGCCCTGTCTGTCAGAAGGAAAGTTAACCTTTCAATAAACACATCAAAAAGGCCATTTTGATGGTGTGTTTATTGAAAGGCTTAATACTTGTACTGTATAGCACGAAATTACGTAACATGAAAACACCAGTAGGTAAAGATTTGTGAAAGTCGGATACAATGAGGCGTTTCAATTCATGTCCCTTGAAACTCGCCGAAATGCACAGGACCTTGCTTATTTGTTCAAGATTTTGCGCTCGCACTCGATTCATCGGCTCTACTGCCATTTGTTAATCTCAATACCAAGCCCAAACCTCGCTATCCCTTCCTAAACACCTTTGCTCTTAAGGTTTACAGGAACAACACCTCGTACTATAATCCGCTCGCCAGAATGTGCCGCCTCTACAATGAATTATTAATTAAAAATAGTGATCAAATATAAACAGTATGAATTTAACTAAATTTAAAAATACTTCTCTAAGCATTCTTAATGAAGAATGCTCACACCTAAATTACTTATGTATGTATGTTATTTTTATTTGTAGGCACTTGTATATTTTTTCTTTCTATTAATTTCTATTAATTCCATTTCAGCTATTTGTGCATACATGGTTAGGAATACCTTCCAGCATAAAAACTATTTTAATATTATTATAATTATGTTACTTACAAAACCGAATAAATTTATTGATTCATCATCATTATCATCATTTCAGCCGTAAAAGGTCCACTATTGAACACAGGCCTCCCTCATGGATCTCCATGAGGGGTAGTTGCCATACTCACCACGCTTGGCAGGCGGGTTGGCGAGCGCAGTACGGGATGTTGATACACAGAAAGACGCTGCTGCCCATCTTTCGGAGGTATCCCTTAGCAGGTTCTTACTGCATCCACGGGCATGAGAGGAGGGGTAACATTCTACTGCCGGTACCCCACGGCAGAATTTATTGATTACGATACTAAAATTATATATTTTAAAGTTTGAAGCGATATTATGTAATAAAATAAAAAAAAAGAGATTTTATAAATGCATGCTATTTTAATAAAATTATGTTAAGTTTAATTTTAGTCTAGTACATTATTATTTATATTTTATTGTGTGGAATTAATAAAGCTATTTTTATTTTTTATTTTATTTATATGTTACTTAATCTGAATGTATTTTGTTTTGTGTGCCATACTTAATAAATAAATAAATTAGGGCAATTGCGTGTCGGGACACGCGCTGTGTAAGGTTCCGTAGTTACCCGTAGACCTGTTGTTAGAAGTTGTTGAGTATTTTTTTTTTACATTTGCCAAAACATATTAACAGGTGCATAATGCGTTTTCGGTTTAAAATATTCCGCTTGGTAAATCGTATCACTTATTTGAGCGACAATTTCTTCGAAATTAAAAAAGATAACTTAACCGCTAGTTTTCCTTGAAAGTTCATGGTTAAAAACTACATTCATATTTTTTTCAGATTTGTAAAACTAGCAGTTTAGATTTTAGAGGAGACGCTCGAAAAAAAGTTAAAAACTTTAATACATCGCAAACATAAACCTAAATCAAAAAAATATTTTTACGACCCCTAAATGGTGTTGAAATAACTTTTCAACGATTTTATTATTATTTATTATTATTATTATTCATTAGGCATGAGGAATAGGCATGAAATTAGGCATCGCATGGGGAAATTAAGAAAAAAGTTCATCCCCTTAAAAAGGATGGCATGATGTGTACATATTGCATAACTGAGTGTATACATTAGAATAAAAATAGATAACCTCCAAGACTAGGTAAAGTGTACAATTTTTTATTTTTTAAACATGTATAAATGTCACTTCATCAAGTCGGACATATTCCCAGTTGGCTAAATTGGCAGCTGTCAAAACATGTCAGTTTGTTCATGCTCTACTCAGTTCTGTTGAACGCCAAAAAAAGAAGATGAAGAGTTCTGTTGAGTCAAGTAAGTTATCAACATGCAAGTTAAACCAACCAGCTTAGAATTAAAAATACAGGATTCTATCGCATACGTTTTTTTAAAGGAATAAAAAAGGTACGCGATAAAATCATATATTTTAAAAACTAATAATATGTTAACAAATCGCGAGAGTTTAACAAGTTCTAGGATTCAAAAGTTAAAAAAAAGAACAGGTTTAAAGGGACCAAACTATAAATACTCGTAAATTGTATATTGTTGGATATTTCACATAGCACCATTTGCGTGAAAAGCCCAAATGATTTATTATTTTTAGTTTTGACATTGGGAAGATCTTTGCCCAGTTCAGGTCAATTAAAAAAAAGGGTTTCTTTATTTATTTTCTAAATGTAAAAAAGTGAAAGCTATTTAACAATTCTGAAAACCTAAGTAACACGAAACAACAATCGTATATTTAAGCAACACTTAAAACAAATCCAAGTAAGTCACAAAAGTACTAAATTATATTATACTGTTGCAACATCTTTTAAAACAAAACTTTTTAAAGCTAATAGAAGCCGCAAGGCAGATAAAGTTTATTGCTGAAGTTGTCTTATTCGCTTTTGGAAATTGGTTTAACTAATATAACTGGATGAAAGTCGTTTATAATCAGAAGTATAAAGTTAGAGGTCTCTTTATATTCTCAGACACCGAGCGTGCCAGACACGAGTCGTGGCAGACAAAATAATTACATGGCGCCTTGCGGTTTCTGTGCGATCGTGTTACGACAGTTAAAGATTGGATCATACACTGTATAATAGAATAATATTTATTATTTTGATTACCTAAAACGTTTTATTACAAAAATACGTGAAACATTTTGTCAGTTTTCGTGATAGTGTTATCTACTAGGCTTCAGTTTACATTTTTGCTTACCTGCTAAAGACATTACACCCGCAACATGAATTCCTTTTCAATAATTTCATGAACAAAATATCAGAAGCTAAGGTAATTTTCCCGCTATTCAAGTAAGTACCAAGTAACAAATCATTTACCAAGGCATTCCTTTGTTCCGATCCTAAACCGACCCGAGCGAGACATCCCAAATATTAAGCGGAGGTCACACGGTAGCAGCGATTTCTCTTGTGTATGTTTTAGCCGACGTTGCTTACTAAGCAGGCCAGCTCAACTGGGACTGGGCAGGACACGTGAGCCGTATGCACCAACAACTATAGGCAAAAACCACCACCGATTATGCTCCCCACCAAAGACGACCACGTGGTGGACCCAGGCGGCGATAGAAAGATGAGCCCGATTGATCCTCAGCGGTGCAGCTGCAGTAACGTGAAGGGGGCATAAATTATTTATTTTGAAGTGACAAATATGTGCGTAATATTTGTATTTATTCTGTGCCTTAATCTGGGATCGCACATCAAACGATCCTATGAAACGGTGCAGATTTTTACTTAACTTTTTTATAGCTGACAGCTTTTAAACAACTCTTGTTATGTTTCAATAAATTCGGGTTATTTTATTGACCTAACCTACTTTATGTTTGGAGGCCATGGTTTGGAGTTTCAACGATGCTATTGTGGATTTAATTGCTTTATTTGTATGTTCAGATGTATTAGGGAAAATTTGTGACTTAGTCCTTATCGAAAAAATTGTGTCGATTCTGTTATAGCACTCACGAAAACTATTTATAAATAGAGATTTGACGTTTCTAAATTTAGAAATGTCAACGTAATATTAGGTCAAGTTGTACCGCTTGGAATTTAAAACGGCAAAAACCAAATAGCTATTAATTTTAGTCCATTTAACGCAATTTTAATTAGCTTTAGTTAGGAGATAAGCCAACAAAATCGTCATTATTGTCGTTATAAACTAAGAGAAGCTCACAGCTATAGGCAGTTTGACAGCAATATGTTTACGTACCTATAAAATTAATTATTCTGATTGTTATTGCATATGTTGGTAATGTCCTTGTACACTGCAGTGTCCCTTATTGTATTAACATCTAAAACGATGTCTTTTTATAATTATTTATCATAATAATAATTGTATAATCTTTTTTTCTAATGTATACTCCTATTTGTCGTAAACTATTTATAATATACTTATGTTCGTGATTTATTTAGTATACATGTCCACTTAAGTAGATACTGCCATTCTGTTTTCGCAGTGCGCACAAAAGTTATGTTACAAGGTAGGTCTGAATCTTATTTTAATTACTTTGTATTGTTAATGTTGCCCCTTCTCTCTTGACTGTGGACGCAGTAAGAATCTGCTAAGGGCTACCTCCGGAAGATAGGCAGCAGCGTCTTTCCGCGCATTAACGTCATGTACTGCGCTCGCCAACCCACTTGTCAAGTTTAGTGAGTATGGCTACAACCCCCTCCTGATCTTGGAAATCCATGAGGGAGGCTTGAGTCCAGCAGTGGACATGGACAGCAGGCCTGCGGCTGAGATGGTTAATCTTGTATCAACCTAAGTGTGCTGATAGAGTTAGTGTAGTGTGCTGTCCCAGTGTGAAATAGCCTTAATCTCAAGCTACCATATTTATGAAGACCAAGTGAGGGTAGTCTGAAAAGACGCCTTCGCTTTGCTGCGGTTACCTCTAAAATGTCAGTCTTCCCGGGACCACGATGGGTGCAATCCTGTCGAAACGTCGGGCAATAATAAAGGTAAATAACGCGATAAATACCCGGTTAAATATGTGTTAATAATCGTGTAGGTATTGTGTGCCTTAGTAAATAAATAAAGGCCATGTTGGCCGAGTAGTTTCCATCTTGGATCCGAAGATCGTGGCACTCAAAATTATAAACGATTTTGGCAAAAAAAATGTAAGAAATGCTTCCGTGAACCTAAGTACATTGTGTCGTTTAATATAAGCAAGTTTCTGAAACTGTAACAAAACCTCTGACAGCTTATCTAGCCATATGCTAACCTGTCACTAATCGGATGGGCCCCGGCCCGGCGGAAGTGACGTCACAGATAAGACCAGAAGGACGTCACTACCCCGTGTGACGTAGTTGCTAACACGGTGCCCTGATTCTACCGCTCAAAGGTAAATGGGTTTTCATTGACTTACTGTTGACGGGTTTGTTTATACTCATAGTGTGTATGTACAGATGTAACGCTAATAGATGTGTGGTTATTTAATCATTTATAAAAGGAACGCCAACAGTATACCCTTATAAAAACATTTTTATAAAATGAAATGTTTACTTTGTTTCCCTTTAAAAATTGGCAATAAATGTAAAGCATCATTCCTTTTTAGGGTTCCGGACCAAAATGGTAAAAAGGAACCCTTATAGAATCACTCTGTCTGTCTGTCTGTCTGTCTGTCACAAGTGGATATCTCGAGAACCACTGATGCTATCGACTTGAAATTTAAAATGGTAAAAGACTACACTTTTTTACTAATATAGCATACATAAAAAAGTTAAAATATATTCGTATTTTGATTGCAGGGGGGCGGATAGGGGATCTCAAAAATTTTAAGTGAAGTTACTAGACCGTGTGGGGTATCATATGAAAGGTATTAATTTGCACATCAATAAACAGCTTTTAGTTTTCCTTTAAACCGTATCGTTTTTGAGTTATTTACAAAAATGTTAAAAAAACGACCGTTCCCCCCCCCCTTATCTCCGAAGTTTGCAAAGATAAACCCGTGATACTTTTATAGCTAATAGAAGTGTATGTAAACTTTATAGGAAAATTATAGTAAACTCTCTAATTTGCGTAGTTTTTTAGACAAGGGGGGCGGAAGGGGGGTTTTCAAAAATTTTGTGAAGTTGATAGGCGATATGGGGTATCATATGAAAGGTATTCATTTGCACATTAATAAACAGTATTTAGTTTTCCTTTAAACCGTATTGTTTTTGAGTTATTTACAAAAATGTTGAAAAATTGACCGTTCCCCCCCCCTTATCTACGAAGTTTGCAGAGATAAACCCGTGATACTTTTATAGCTAATAGAAGTGTATGTAAACTTTATAGGAAAATTGTAGCGAACTCTTTAATTAGCATAGTTTTTTAGGCAAGGGGGGTGGAAGGGGGGTTTTCAAAATTTTTGTAAAGTAAATAGGTAATGTGGGATATCATATGAAAGGTATTTATTTGCACATTAATAAACAGTTTTTAGTTTTCCTTTAAACCGTATTGTTTTTGAGTTATTTACAAAAATGTTGAAAAATTGACCGTTCCCCCCCCCTTATCTCCGAAGTTTGCAGAGATAAACCCTTGATACTTTTATAGCTAATAGAAGTGAATTTAAACTTTATAGGAAAATTATAGCGAACTCCCTAATTTGCATAGGTTTTTAGACAATGGATGGAAGGGGCGTTTTCAAAATTTTTGGAAAGTTACTAGGTGATGTGGGATATCATATGAAAGATATTCTTTTGCACATTAATAAACAGTTTTTAGTTTTCCTTTAAGTTGTATAGTTTTTGAGTTATTTACAAAAATGTTGAAAAAAATAGCGTTCCCCCCCCTTATCTCCGAAGTTTGCGGAGATAAACCTCTGAAACTTTTATTGCTATTAGAAGTGTATGTAAAGATAAGAGGAAATTTATTACAATCTCTCTACATAGCATACTTTTTTAGAAATCATCGAAAGTGTAAAAAATCTACATAAGTTCCGCTATCAGACAAGAGATGGTGCTGTCAAGGTTCTCATACAAATATAAAACCGCCTTTGTTATATATTATATTGTATGATGGCACGGAACCCTCGGTGCGCGAGTCCGACTCGCTCTGGCCCGGTTTTATTTATTTTTATTTTTTGCATTGTAGTTTCAAATGTCCGTTTGCTCACGTTTGATACGTAGTTTTAGGCCACTATGGATACACATTAATGTCAAATCCGGTCTCCCGAGATACAGGCTGACGCCTCGTTCGGTGACCACTTGTTTTATTTTATTTTATTTTAACAATTTTAGGAAAACTTACAGCTATTCTTAGGAACTAATACAGGTTGACAATATAACGTGAATTTATCACGTTAACATTCTGATGGCTAATTAAAAGTTTCCGCAGATAGGCGTGTGAAAAATTAAAAAGAAAAGAAAGGGTCAGTAGATGATAAACACCACCACCAAAAGAAAATAATAACATAAAGTAAAAAAGAAAAATAAAAGTAACAATTAAAATTATGTTTTACCTACATACATTATACAGGTTCATCGTTGTTTAAGTTGAAGAATCTGTCATTAAGTATTCGCTTTAATTTTAATATTGACAAATTAAAAATGTCGATGTCTATGTTTGCCTTTGTTAGATTATTGAAAGTGCTATTGTAATTTATATTTCTGCTAATAAATATTTGTATTTGTATAATATAATAAATTAATAACACATTCAATATTGAAATTGCAAGGACCAGTTCTTATAAAATGTGTTGTGATCGCGAAAATATAAGAAATTTGTAAAATTGTTGAAACAGCACATTTTATAATCCTTACGTGAACACTGCTAGGAAAAATATTTCGTGCGAATTCCCGAAGATGTTTGTATTCAACTCTGCAAACAAAATTAGGCATTCGTTGGTTGTGCTCTGTTTGTTAATTAGTGAATTAGTCACGTGCCACTGGTACTTAAGCCATTATCTACCTGGCCTTATTCTACGCTAAGTGGGGTCGGCACATGTTTTCTTCTTTAATTGACTATTACCACTTTCACCTACATTTCTCTTCTCGGTGTATATATTGATGGTGACTTACTCGGTGTATATATCCTCTCTGCGCTCGTTACTCGCCTGCCAAGCGTGGTGAGTATGGCAACAACCCGATCTTAATCAGTAGGTACTGCAGATCCATGAGAGATATCTTTGTCCAGCAGTGGATCTTACGGTTTAGATGATGATATATTTTAGAATCAAAAGTAATAAATACGCTCACAATGTAGGAAAACAAATATATAAAATGGTTTCCAAAACAAACTAATAAGAAATGTGTTTCTTTCACGGTGTACCAAAAGGACGTATTCTTGGACCTACTCTTGGACCTCTTTACTCATTTTAGGGTTCCGGACCAAAATGGTAAAAAGTAACCCATATGGTGTGACTTTGCCTGTCTTTCACAGATGGTATATTTTTTTTATTATTATTAAGTAATATGTAAAATGATGATAATATTTTACCTATAATTTTGTTCGTTTTTCTTTTTGTCTATAATTATTATAATTGGTTTTGTATAATTAAAGTAATTAAAATAAATAGATATCTGGAGAACTACAATGCTATCGACTTCAAATTATAAACGGTATTAGAAAACGCTTTTTCATTTCTAATATAACATATATAAAAATGTTAAAATGTATTCTTATTATGATTGCAAATGGGGCAGATCATAGTTTATTAAAACTCATTGAAAATTTTAAAAAAATATATGTCAACGTTATCCAACAAATATAAACTCAAATTATATTGTATGATGGCACGGAACTCTCGATGTGCAAGTCTGACTCGCTCTTCGTCGGTTTTATTTAAAACAAGAACTAACCAAATTGATCAATGTTGTCTGTACAAGCCATTCGTTATAATCTTTTTACTATTTAAAACTTCTAAGCGAACAAAAGTTTATATTCAAAGAAACAATAACTTCAGCATACTTAGCATAACAAGAAACTGCCTGTCTTATAGTAATTGTTTTGCGTCGTCTTTCAAGCTATACAGGTGGGCTATAAAAACTGCCCATAAATAAATTACACGCCAATCAAAAGCAAACAAAGGGCTTATTCTGTGGCTAAGATCATCCGCGTAAGTATTACTGAAACATACTCGTTTATGCTGTGGTGCAAAAAAAAAAAGAAATATGTAAAAGAAACTTTGTTTTCTTATTACTACAAATATTTATAAATAATATTAGTAATAGGTAAAAAGTTTATTAAATTAGTGTAGTTCTTTATTTTTCAGTTATGTTAAGAACTCTACCATCTTTAGTTTTAACATGTGGTAAACAAAGCATTACTATGCTTAAACCTAATGTTAACTAGAAACTTTCAGTGTTTCTTTTAGCGAAAGTCAGATGTTTAATCCGCATTAATCAGCCTTTATTATTTGCCGTGAGGTGCCGGCATTCGAATGTTGTCTCTCCTCTCTTGCCCGTGGATGCAGTAAGAATCTGCTAAAGGTATTTCCGTGTATCAACATCTCATACTGCGCTCGCCAACCCATCTGCCAAGCGCGGCGAGTATGAAAAAATTCCCCATGATCTTGAGAGATGTATGACGGAGATGTTTGAGGGGGGAGGGAGGCCTATGTCCAGCAGTGGACGTGGACATCAGTCCTACGTCTGTAATGATGATGATGAAACAGGTTAACAAAGAAACCCTAGTAAAACCCAGAGAAGGCTTCAAAAGTTCCGTCAGATCTTTACAATGTTCAAACAAACTGGCAAAGTTAGAAGCTTTCCTTTAACAATATTACTATGTTTTCTCGCAACAATAGTGAAGGTAGTTTGCATAACAGGCTCAAAGCGCTGTCTGAATTCTAGGCAACCTACTAATCTGTTTCGTCGGGTATCGTTGCGGCCACAAATTGACTAGCTCTTCCCGTTGTGTATGCATGCATTGCGTTGCATTGTTGTTGCGCCAATTAAACCTAGAATTACAGGTGCTTTAACATCAATATCGTAAGGAAACATGCGGCTTAGCTTCAGACTTATTGCCCTCTTCTTTCTCTTAATAATAGCCGGCTATGCTGAGAGATTGGTAAAGGTGCTGGGCAAGCCTAATCCATCTAACAAGGTCTTAGTAACGGCAGCGACCCGTACAGCGCAAATAAAAAAAATGCTGGACAATTCACACAGCACCATCTAGCCCCAAGCTAAGCAGAGCTTGTGTCATGGGTAATATACTTAACACATTTCAGATGACTGATATACTTAACACATTATACTGAATAGATAGATGTTTATTATGTAAAGAAAAACATCCAGAACAAATATCTGCAGATAGTCCAGACATTTATCCCGAGGCGGGAATCGAACCCGCACCCTCTTGCGTCCTTCACCCGCTCCGCCAGAGAGGTTGTCAAAATGTCGACGCTGCATAAATCATCTGTAATAGATGTTTACAGGCCTACTCAACATCAACAGCAGCCCTTTTAATCTTGATGGAGGTGATCTGCAATGATGTCATCCATCAAACCCACAGCTGGGCATCACCTCTGTGTTTGGTTCAAATCCCATCGAGATTTAAACTTTTGGAAAAGGTTTTCATTTAACTTTTGCGAAATAAACTTTATCATTAAGGGTTTAATTCGGGGCGACTCGAAAGGGATCTTGGGTTTCATCCAAAATTTAGGGACCTACAAGAATATTGTCAAATTGACCTTACTCGTAGCATGCAAAAATACAAAATTTCTCCAAAAATGCGAAAGATAATAATAAAGAAGAACCCAACCTGGAAATGTGTTTTGTACGGTCGTTAACAGAATGTTAACAGTTTTATAGCTTTATTTTGGGACCAGATGGTGCTCTACAGAATAACCAGCGTTGAAAAAATAGGTACTCTATACATGCTTCACTATAAAAATGTCATTTATCTGCCAGCACCCCACTAATAACACTAAGGCCGACCAAAACCGTAACACATCAGAATCGCAGTCATTGCGTTCAAGTGTTCAAAGGTGAAGCTTGAGAGTAGAAGTAAGTTTCTGTAATCTGTGGTAGTAGTTGTGTTGGAAAATCATAAAGTTTCTTACCCACTCTTTAGAAAAAAAAAATTGGAAGACAATTCGATAAAAGCTAATTATTTGCAAAAAGTTAACTATAGAAGCCAGTGAAAACAAAGAGTGAGTAAATCCATGCACTACATAACCCCCCACATATGTATATATGGTCACTTTAGATAAATACCTACTATTCAATTATGAAGCATCATTAGCTCTCAAGCTATCAAAGCACATTTCTGTGTTGAGGCTATAAAACTAAAGTACAATAACAATGTTCCTATGTTCTGCATTTCCTTATAGACCCTTACGATAGACCCTTAACTTAACGATAGGTTTACGATGTCTTAGATCTAGGGTTAGGAGTATGCTGTGCAAGGGTTTCCTGTTTAGAAGATATCAGTCTAGCATCTTTAAGGTCCATAAAGTCTAAATCAAAGATGTACTCGTCAAGTGCTGTTTGAAATAAAATACTATTTCTAATGAAAACCCGTCATAAAAGTCTATTCGATCAGTTGCTCATTTTGATAACGAAATTTATAACACAATTACAAATTGATGTAACTTTTGAAACTATTATGGTTGTTATATGCAATATGTAAATATATGCAATATTTACGGAATATTTACCATGATTCGAGTCTTTTTGAGTTTCCTGTATATTTTGATGCAGTTTCACACGTCATGATCACGGATAAACTGAAGTCTTGCGAGCGTCATTGTTTTTTTTTGTTAATTTTTTCGCTCCTTTCGGAGCTGGCTATATTTTAAAACCATACCGCCTAGTCTAACGCTATGTTATTTTCCCTTTAGTTCATTTTGCAGTTTTTATTTGCGTAATTTTTACCTGTTAGCAGCCATTTTTTCGGGTAGTCATTGGCAGACAAAACGATCTACCCTCTTTCTAAGTCTGACTGCGAATGATGGCCCTACTATCGGTTTCACTTTCGAACGCAATTCGATCACGGTACACAACACTAACGGTATCACTACGCGGGGCTAATACTGCACTTTTTCGGTTGCTACATTTCTTCACAACAGGATTTCAGGCTCCAGACAATTAAAACCATCTTCTCGGTTGAAGTTCCTGTGCTTGGTAATCTCTATGGCTTCCTGAATCATTCTTGGTAGGTATGTAATGTCGCTCAGTTGAGATTACTTATAGGTTATGTAGCTAGATCTAGCGATTTGAGCCGGACTCCAAAAAATGCTCTGCTATTCGCATTTTTACCCGACAGGTAATAGTCCGCTTGGTTTGGCCTATGTAAGAGCTCCCACAGCTGCAATTCATCTTATACACCCCTGTTTTTTCTTATGGAAAGCTATCTTTAGGTGAACGCAGGTACTGTTGTAGTTTTTTGAGTGGTGTGAAGATTGTCTTGATAGACAATTTTTACAAGATTTTGACAATTTTATCTGTTACGTACGATATGGTAATCTCGTGTGCGAGGCCTAAGACTCACAAATGCACAGTGGAACAAAAACCTGCTCTTCTACCCTATATAAAAGGAGTGACTGATAAAAATGCCGACCTATACAGCGTCAGCAACTGATAAACATGCTTAACCGGACGCTGCAGTGACTGAGACATGGTTCTGTTTGTTTGATGAATGAGGCTTGCCCAGCACCTATAAAAACCATCTTTTGGTCGGCTGCCTTCAGAAGAAATAATAGAGTTGATGCTGACTTTCTTATATTTCCGGTTACACGTTACTTAACACAAGTTAATAAGCTTCTAAATGAATGAATATGTCAAGCAGCGTCCGAAATGACACGTTATAAGTAAGGCGGACGTATTGCCATATGTGTAGTTAAATCGTGTTGCATAACAATATTAGCTAATGTTATCCCCTAGATAAACTCGCTTTGTAAAATCAGGAGTTTAAATGCGGTAAATTTTTAAAATAAACTTATTAGAGAAGATTTACACAGCGTCAGCAATTGAAAATCAGGTATTACAGGACGCTGCAGTGACTGCGTATTTTATAGATAGATTATGCTTTCTCTGCATCCTGACATATTTACCTGGTTATACACATTATCTAAACCGGTTTAAAAAGCTTCTAAACAAATGAATATGTCAAGCCGCGGCCGACGTGACACGTAATAAGGAAGGCGGACGTTTTGCCATACATATCAGTTAATTAGTGTTGCATAACCGTGGCCTGACTATATAAGCTCGTGTTATCCCCACGCACTTTATATAATTTTTGCTTCACTTCGGTGGGCTTTCAAGTATTATTGATGATTTATAAAGCGTCAGCAACTTATATTTCCGGTTACACGTTACTTAACACAAGTTAATAAGCTTCTAAATGAATGAATATGTCAAGCAGCGTCCGAAATGACACGTTATAAGTAAGGCGGACGTATTGCCATATGTGTAGTTAAATCGTGTTGCATAACAATATTAGCTAATGTTATCCCCTAGATAAACTCGCTTTGTAAAATCAGGAGTTTAAATGCGGTAAATTTTTAAAATAAACTTATTAGAGAAGATTTACACAGCGTCAGCAATTGAAAATCAGGTATTACAGGACGCTGCAGTGACTGCGTATTTTATAGATAGATTATGCTTTCTCTGCATCCTGACATATTTACCTGGTTATACACATTATCTAAACCGGTTTAAAAAGCTTCTAAACAAATGAATATGTCAAGCCGCGTCCGACGTGACACGTAATAAGGAAGGCGGACGTTTTGCCATACATATCAGTTAATTAGTGTTGCATAACCGTGGCCTGACTATATAAGCTCGTGTTATCCCCACGCACTTTATATAATTTTTGCTTCACTTCGGTGGGCTTTCAAGTATTATTGATGATTTATAAAGCGTCAGCAACTGATAATAATGCTGTACGAGACGCCGCAGTGACTGAGAGGTTCTTGGATTTATTAAGTTTGTCCAGTACCTTATATAATTAAACAAAAAAAAATACACAACATCTAGCCTCAAAGTAAGCAGTTTTTGTGTTAAGTACGTTTGTAATGTGCACGTACTTTATTTTAGGAGATAAATTCATTGCTGCTCAGCTGGAATAGACCCCACTACTTTCAAATCAGAAGTCGGAGATATACCAACACAGCTTATGTAACAACCGCTTGATTATTTACTCTCACTAATTATCGGCCTATAACCCTTTTGTACCATCGCTTCCGATTTCGATTAAAAGTAACACGAGCTCCGGAAATTACAAAAACAAAGATAATAAGCGGCAGATATTCAATACGCGAAGCAGACTGCCCGAGCCATGTATGAGCGCATCGCCATACATAAATGATTTAGCTCTATTTACACTTGTCCGGACAGTAAAACTTCGTTATGGAGACCATGCTCTGAATTATAGCAATACCGTGAGTTTACAGAGTTAGTCAAAAAAGGTTAATTGTGAGACAAAAATTGTGCTTTAGAAAGCTTTCGCATAGCTACCATTGCTGCCGCTTTTTCCAACCTGTCTTTGATCTTATAAAAGCGGTTAATTTACTCTATCATTGATTAATAATGGAGGCATGGATGACGCTAAAATTTCTTTTTCATAGTTCCGAGAATAGTTATGTTTTACCACCTCCTTCGTCGACTTTATGGCGTCGTAAAAATATCAATTCTTCGTTTTGAGATGAACAAACACATAAAGTTTTTTTTCAACATTCGCGATCTCAACACATTATTGGATTATCGGATATTTTTCGCTTTATTTTCATCCCGACACGTTTCGACAGGATTGCACCTATAGTGGTCGCGGGCAGCCTGCAAACTGGTAATTACGCGGTAAATACCCGATAATCCAATGACATAATAATATTTAAGTCTGAACACATAATTTTTTTTTTATTTTATTAATAATAGTCTTAACAATTTTAACATGAATGTTGGGTTTGTTATTGTCGAATGCTTTGATCAAACGACATTCATCAAAGACGGGGCCTTACTCTATTAAGGCCAACAAGAAGCGATGCAAAAGGTCGCTAACCGCAAACGCAACTATAGAATTGACAAATTATACATCTCTTTCGCTCTTATGAATTTTACATAATGCCGTCCTTTTTGTTTGCAGCTTTGTTTACATTAGAAATCGCTTCTCGTTGGCCGTACTCGTAGACGATCAATTTGCGCTACAGTTGCAACGCTTGTCATGCCGGGTTCGTTACGTACGTATGTAAATAGGAAGTTCTATAGTGCTAAAGTCTACACACCATATAAGGAACACAGGTGTCACAGAACCGGAAAACATTAGTAAGGTATGCGTAAAGACCACCTACTCGGTTTTGATTAAAAAATGCGATTAAAACCCTTAAAATTACATACCTACAACGGAAAACACGAAGCAGACATCTATTAATGGGAAATTAAACTAATTAAACAAGCTAGTAAAGAATTATTAAGTAGCTATAACTGTCCGTTGATTTTTTTTTTAAACATAAAAAGACGATAAAGGTTGAAAAAGAAAAAATAATTCCCCTAGGGTGGTAGCATTAACCCATTGAGTGAGGACTGCCTACTTATTTGCCCAAGCCGTGGCGCAATGATTTAAACCTGCTCATCCTGTTCACTTTTACAGCCACAAACTGATAGGATTACACTGTTACACGTAATGACACAAAGCACCGGCAATTTTGAAGCAAGCCAAGGTTACAAAAGCAAGAATTTCACCATAAATGTTTGATAACTACTTATACAAACATAAACTAAGCACTCAAATCATAAAGGTTTCCGTTATGTAAGAGGAGCCCCGAAGTTTGGACAAAGTTGCAGATTGGAGAAGGCCACATATTTTCAACTTTGTGCAACGGCCATAAGCTTTGCAGCTAGGGTTGTCCGTAATTGAAAGACTTACCAGTTACTTTTGTAGTGCTTATAATATTCATAGTTAATTTAAAATGAAATAGTGAGTCCTCCATAAGCATCTATATGCTTATAAATGACTTGCAATGAATTATTAACGTTATTTAGTTTGTTTTGCAAATTTTGCAAGGCTTTATTATATTAGTTCTGGTGACAATAGGCTCCATGACTTAATGTTGATTTTGAGTACGTCAAGTAGACTAACAAAAACTATTGGACAAGCATTTTTTTAACGTAATCCAAAAATAACGGCGTTATATTATGTCGTAATGTATTGTACCTACGTGTTGTACGATGTTAGTGGAGGCACCATCGACCCTGGGAGCCAATTCCCGTAAATCGTGATCAAAGTGATAAACGCTCAAAATCGATAAATTAAAAAAGGACTGTCAAAATCACTATTGAAACGAACTTTCTGCATTCTCGTGATCTCACCATAAACAAATGTCTATTGCAAACTGATCGTGATTTATCGACTGGTAAAGGGCGGTAATCTAGATGATAGTTGAGTTTTAGAGTGATGTGACAAATTCGTAGTCGACACTAAGAAGTGAGATGAGACGAAGTATCACGCAAAATCACGATTTACGAGAATCGGTCTCCCGATCGAGGGCCTTCTTCACCCTCACCGCCCCCCGTCAGAAGACGCGCGCTGAGTGGTCGGTCGCAAACCGTCGTTACCCTCAAAAAGGCCCTCGATAAGGGTCGAACTAGTTGATGCCTCCAACAAAACATGTGCTTGTACATTCCCGGTAATTCATATGAATGCGAAAAGTCACGAAAGTTATTATACATTTCTATATGGCATAATAAGTACTGACTAACCAAATAAAATTCATATTTAATCTATTGAAGAGATTCTCGTATCTAAGCATTGATCTTCTTTTCTCTTGTGTAAAATGACACGCTTGAAGGGAAACGTAGGAACGTGTGTGTGATTTGCTCTATTCATCGAGTTCAACCAAACCAATAAGTAATCTATTATGCGGAACGTATAACTACAATTCAGCACTATTTACTGCTTAATTAAACACGTTACGGAGGTCTCAAATTCATCTACTTGTCATAGAAATGTCTTGCGCTCAAGAATTAGAATATTTCTTATTAGATAACATACAAAAAAATAAATTAACCAAAACAAAAATTTTAAATCCACCACAAAATGACTGGATCAGTAAAAATATCATAGGCAGGAAACTAAAACTTATCCAAACGACATGGTAACACAGTAACTACATCAAAGAACGCAATATAGTTAAAAACCTTATAACTAAAGAAAAAACAAATTATTATTATTCCTTGTTTCGTGACAGTTCTAATGACCCCAAAAAGATGTAGGAAATTATAAACAACCTATCATTAAATAAAGTAAAAGAAGCCACAACTTTACCTAAACTTAAAACAACAACAGGATTGATAACTGACGGTAATGAAATTTGTAACACTTTCAACAAATTCTTTTCGTCAATCGGTGCCGACCTAGCGAGTAGCATACCTAGTGAATATCACACAAACAATGGTAACATCTTAACGTACCATGAGGGCTACTCTCATGAAATAACTTTAAAAGAGCTTGCTCCGTGTGATTATGAAGAAGTGTCCATCATAATAGACAAACTGGACAGTAATACTAGTACTGGCTTAGATGGCATAAGTACTAAGGCGATAAAATGCATCAAGTGTTTGGTTGTAGATAAACTTACACACTGTATCAACGTATGCTTAACTAGGGGAGTTTTTCCGGATTCACTCAAAATTGCTAAAGTAAGCCCAATATATAAATCAGGAAATAAGAACGATCCTAGCAATTATAGGCCGGTGTCAGTGTTACCTGTTGTTTCAAAAATATTTGAACGGATTCTATACAAAAGACTAGATGCATATCTCGTAGAAAAAAGCTACCTTATTGATGAGCAATATGGGTTTCGCGCTAAATCAAACACTCTCACAGCAGCTATTGATCTGGTAACTAAAATAAAGACAAATATTGACCAGAAGAATTAGGTTTTAGGCATTTTCATTGATTTGAAGAAAGCTTTTGACACCGTGAGTCACCAAAAACTTCTTCAAAAGCTATATAATATAGGCTTTAGAGACAAAGCTTTGGAAATCTTCGCATCATATCTAACTAAAAGGCAACAAGTGGTCAAGATTGATGCATTCACTAGCAGTATTGAAGATGTTACTCATGGAATTCCACAGGGATCAAGAATCGGCCCATTAATGTTCCTTATATATATTAATAATATAAAGCAATAGGTTTAAAAGGGCACTTGACCCTATATGCTGATGACACCTGCCTTTTTTATTTTGGGAAAAGTATCCATGACATTGTAACCGAGGCTCAAAATGATCTCGACATGTTAAATCAGTGGCTCAAGTATAATTTGCTTACAGTAAATACAAGAAAGACATCGTTTATGATTTTCTGTGCAAAAAATAAGCCGATACCAGCATTTTCTCCACTAAATATGAACAATGAGATAATTCAGCAATCCCATGTAGAAAAATATTTAGGCCTGTGGATAGACGACAAGTTAACATGGAAATACCACATCGCTCATGTAAAATCTAAGCTAAACTCATTGCTAGGAGCATTGCACAAAGTTGCAAATTGCATATATCATCATCATCATCATCATCATCATTTCAGCCGTAGGACGTCCACTGCTGGACATAGGCCTCCCTCATGGATATCCAGTTATTGCGGTTGGAAGCGATCTGCATCCACCGTCGACCTGCGGTCTTCACCAGGTCATCATCCCATCTTGTTGGTGGACGTCCTACGCTGCGCTTGCCGGTCCGTGGCCTCCACTCGAGAACTTTTCGGCCCCAATTGCATATATAGGTACGTAATATTATTTATAACTCGCTTGCAAAGTCCCATCTTGAATACTTAATAGAAATATGGGGCACGGCTGCTACTACGAATATTACCCCCCTACAAAGAACCCAGAATAAAATAATAAAAGTCCTCTACCATTACGACTTCCTCACGCCTACTAAAGAATTGTACAAAAAAACTAATATTTTCAACATAGAGAAACTTTATATTTATAATACATGCATTTTAGTAAAAAAAATAACATCGAACTCCATTAAATCTAATATTAAATTACACATAAAGGAAAATAAATATAATCTCAGAAACAAAATAAAATTACAGTTACCTAATACACGCACAAATTATGGTAAAAAAACCATACTATTAGAAGGTGCTCAGTTATTTAATAATTTGCCAAACAATATAAAAGAATGTCATAGTTTAGACACCTACAAAAATAAACTTAAAGCATATGTTCACACAATGTAATCTAAACAAAGATAAAGAGAAAAAAAAAATTAGAAGTAACAAAGAAGTATTAACAAGCAATCATAATTTTCAATATATTTTTTTTTTCTTTTAGCGATTATGGTATCTTTTGTCGCGCTTGCGTCGGTTGTGTTACAAGATATTGTAGGATCTTTAGCATTGTTTAAAATTTATTTGTTTAGTTAGGTACATTAAGTTATAATTAAAAACGATTATAAATAACACCAGGCACCAGAGGTTTTGTAAGGAATAGTTTTAAAACTTAGATTAAGTAATTTCATGTATCTCATTTTAAGTGAATATTGTGTTCTTATGAGAATATAGTTCTTTAAACCTAATTAAAAAATGCGTCATTTAAAAAAATATCTTGAGGAAATCCGCGGCTTAGTTAGCTTCAGGCGTATGGATCTGTTCCTTTGACTAAATGCTGACTAAGCTGGCAGGCTGGTAACGGTACTGGGCAAGCCTAATCCAACTAAACAATGTTCCAGGTACTGCAGCGTTCCCGTACAGCATGATCAGCAGTTTCTAACGCTGTATAAATCCATAATAGATGCTAAAGATGTTACATTAACAACATTTGAAAAATTAATATTTATTTTATTTGACTCAAACAAAACTTTACGAAATGAACTGAGCAAAACCGGAAAAAAGTCCGGAATACTTGCGGTTTCAATTGTTTTTGCTCAAGAGTCAGGGCAAATCTTATCGCGGCATGGCAACCCTAAGCGGTGTAATATTTATGAGCAGTTTATACTGGAACTTTATGCTTTCATGGCATATTTCATACAATGTTTAAAAATATTTGTTTGATTTCTTTTATAACACTTGAGAAATATGAAGTCGTTTATGATTCTTATGAATTGAGACGTTACTTTGGTTTCAAGATTAGATACCATGGAACTTATTGTTCGTGAGTTAAACTCAAATTATGAAGAAGAACAGCGACAATCAGAGTCTACATACAAGAAACAAAAATAAACTCGTTATGCCCCCACTAGGTACTAGGCTCCATAAGGTAAAAATATCTTTTAAAGGGCAATGTATACGCATCTACAACAAACTCCCAAGTGAGTTGCAGAAGTTATCCTAGATAGTATAAATGATAAAACGTTATCAAACGCAATCTTTGCAATATAGCTTATTATAAAATATCCGATTACCTAAAGGACAAGACGAGGAACGAGGGAACGAACGAGTTAGGTTCTTCTGTTTGCTTCTTAAGTCGCGTGGCATCTGAAATGCACAGATCGAATTATGTGCTTTTATTATATTAATTTGTGTTGTTTTAATTCGTATAAAGTATTTTTTGAGTTTGTGTAAGGAAACCAGGTGGCTGATGAAACACTGACAAATATTCTTTACATGTTGACGGCCTAAATGGCCATATATATTAATTTTATCTGGACTTGACTTATCGTTGACTTTTAGCTTTGTTTTGATAACTAGCTACTTTGTATCAACTTGGGTTTAAGAAAAGTATTAGGCGATGAATTACTGTGTTTTTAAACAATAAAATACTTTTATTATAATAGAAAAATTTATATCTGTTCCCCTAAGTCAAACCTTCATGAGACTCAGCTTAATTGAACTTTGTAGACTTTTATACAATACCTTTGACTAGCTATAATAATATCCCAAACTGTGAAAGATAAAATACAAAAATTACATATGAACTATTTGAAAAAAAAAACAAAGTCTATAGATACATCTCTCCACTTCCACTTGGCTTACACAGACTAGGTAAGCTACACGACCATAATTCACAAAGATGAAAAAGTAAAGATAAACTATCTGCAACAGAAGTTTCAAACAAGCGATTACCCGTATTTCTAGCAGGTTTTTAACTTGAAACAGCTAGAAGGGGGAGAGAGTTTCCCTTTGTAGGTACACTGAGTTATCCGAACGATCAAAGTCGACTTAAATACAAGTTTCCCTGAAAATTTTCCAAGCAGGATAGTTGATTTATTTGTGAAACAACTCAACAATCACGCAGGAATTCCTTTCGGAATTTCTGGAATATTGAAGCATTCTGGAATATTTGAAGCGTGTTTCAGGTTAATGCAAAATTCATCAAGACTCTTCTTAAGCTACCGGGTATATTTCGTGTGAATTACCTTTATTACTTCCCGTAAATAATATATGATACATGTAAGAACATGATTGAATTTATATAAGACTAGCCGCACTCCGCGGTTTCACCCGCGTAGTCCCGTTCCCATAAAAAACGGGGTTAAAACATAATTATCGTATATTACTCAGGGATAATGTAGCATTTTAATGGTAAAATAATTTTGAAAATCGATCCAGTAGTTTTTGAGTTTATTCGTTACAAAGATACGTAATACAAATCTTTTCTCTTTATAATATTAGTGTTCTCTTCTCTAGCTTCAGAGAAGGTACGATATTGTATAGTTTACATAACCAACTCCTTGTTAGTAGTTGTAAGCTGTCGCATATTGTTCAATGATGCATTACACTGGCTTTCAGAGATGATGTAAGCGGCCTTCTCGAATTGCAACAGCACTGAAGGTTGCTGTGACCTTACCTTACATAGAGAAACGCACGAGAGTGTATAAATAGTGGATGAACGTATAAACGTTAACTACGTTTTTAGCGTGATGTATTTTCGGTTGTTTGTTGGTTGTGAATATGTCTAATGATATTGGTTTCGTAAAGGTCGAAATACCGATAGATCTGTGGCCTAAGATCACCACATAGTGGAGCCCCAACGCGGCGCGGCAGACCAAAGAGGCGATGACGTGACGAGTTAGATCAACATAATAGCGCATGGGTCGAAAAGAAGGCAGATTGAGAAGCATGGAGAGATGGGGGATGGTGCCCAGCAGTGGGACACTTAGGACTAATTGGAATTGGGATTGGAATGGTCCAAACAGCTTTCCGCCATTATCACTGCCTGCAAATATTGTATTTACCTTCTTGGTAATAATATGTTTTGCATGGGTGTTTTTATTAAGAGCCTACTATATTTTTTTGTATGGATTACATTATATAGACGTTAAGCAGAATTAACTTACTTTTTATGGGTACAACGCGTGTAAAGCTGCGGGCCGGAGCTATTATTTAATATGTCGTAATTAAAGTATTGTGATTGTTCTTTAACATTTTCAACATAAAAGAACCGACTTTGATGGTAAAATCCTTGGCTATTTCTGATAAAACGCAAACCTTTATTATGTACTTTCGCATTTGAGAATTTCCCTCGATTTATACCCATCATCAGAACTGGTTTTTGCCATTGATCTGCCATGAAGAAGAATGTTGTCTCTCCTCTCTTGCTTATGAATGCAGTAAGAATATGCCAAGGGATGGCTCGAGAAGATGGTCAGCAGCGTCTTTCCGTGTATCAACATGCCGCACTGCGCTCGTTTACCCACCTGCCAAGCGTTGCGAGTATGGCAATAACCCCCTAATGATCTTAACTATGAAGGAGGCCTATGTCCAGCAGTGGACTTGGCAGTCCTACGGCTAAGATGATGATGTATATGGTTTTCAATAAATAAATTATTTTAATGTTCCCTAGTTTATGCTAAAGTAGGTACTCAATTCGCCGTCATAGCAGGAAAACATCACGTTTTGACAGTAAAGTCTCAACTAAACAACCTCAATAAAATCTGAAGTTCCTTTGCTTTTTCCCAACATTCAAGGAAAGGTAGCTAGTTAAGTAAAAAGTTGGGTTAACAACTTTTTCTTTTTATGTTCGATAAGGGCGAAGGTTTTGTATTGCTCTGGAATGTAAACGTTAACCCTAGACACAAAGCCTTCCTCTGTAACTCTTTATTAGGTACTTATTTTAGTTGAAGCCTGAAATAAATGTATTTTATTTATTTTTTATTATTATTTTAGACCTAACCAGACGTCGAATTGTTGAACAATTTTAGGGGCTTTTAATTTTAAGTAATAATACACATTTTCTTTATTATAATGACTTGATCACATAAAGTCATTTTTGTAAATAAAACAAAAAAAAAATTTTTTTTAATTCGTAATTACATATTTTTTACCTTTAATTGTGAGACACTAGTTTTTCAAGATCAAAAGAGACACTTACTAACCTTCCTAAGGGGCCGTCTCCACGAGCGAGGGAATCGCGGCGATGTTATCACGTATTTCTATACACTCTCTTAGAGGCCGTCTCCACGAGCGAGAGAATCGCGACGAGTCCGCGCTATAGGAATACGTGGCACGACGATAACATTGCCGCGATTCCTCGCTCGTGGAGACGGCCCCTAAAAAGCTCAACGAACACTGAGTTCAAAGCAATAGCGTTAAGGCCGCTCTACATTCTCACGAGAATCTCGCGAGAACGCGAGAAACATGCGAGAAACGTGAATGTGGAAGCGATTCGCGTATTCTTCTCATCGCTTCCACATTCACGTTTCTCGCGTTCTCGCGAGATTCTCGTGAGAATGTAGAGCGGCCTTTAAGATCGATGCGCGTGCCATATTTATTCAAATATGATTTTTTTTGTCGTGTACTCGTCGATTCGACGAAGGTTATGGTGTCTATAGTTTACTCCGTAGTCTTGTAACGATTTGTGTTTCTCTGAGTACACGTTTGTAGATTAACATGTTTAAAAATAATTTAAAATGCCCATACAATAACATCTGCTAGGAGATGTGGACCACAGATGCACAAACGTAACATTCATCTGGGAAAATACCTCCTCAGACCGGATGAACTAAAATAAATTACTCCACGAAAGTCCTCCGGTTCATAGCAGCAGCAGGACTAAGTGGTGAACTGTACCTAATGAGGAGCGATCATAATAGAACTAAGGCCGCAGTGACATGATAGCCGCAAAAGACAAATAAGAAAAATAGTAGATAATGTTTATAAGCCTTGAAATAAGAGAATAATCTGTATCATCTTGTTCACGCGTCCAACTTTCATTATAACATAACTCACAAAGTCTGTCATGTCACAGATAGGATGCCCGAGTAATTGTGACTTGAATCCTCACTTCAGTCGTATTTGATGTGAACAAAACGTAAACAAACGACCAGTGCCTAACCAAAAAAATGGCTTTTTTCTTGTTGATTTCTTTACAGAACTTTTAATAATTGTGGTGAGAGAAAACAAACATCAACGCTTACAATCAAATTCAAATTGTTGATGTTTGTTAACATTTTATTCACAGGCAATTTGACTGAAGTATATAAATTTCCTTTACATTGAAGAATGAGAAGCCAGTTAAAGAAAAAGTTGAGTTTATATAATACTAGCTGACCCATGCCCACTTCGTTGGGCGGTAAACATTTTTACTTTTGATGATTGTCTTTCAGGAGTTCCAACCCGAGATATAAGTCAACTTATAACTGCCCATGGGAAAAACACTGCTTTCTCAAGTACCCACCAGAGAGAATTTTTGGTCCTGGGACTTATTATTCGTGAGGGCAAAAGAGATCTTGACAGAATACTGTAGCCGCTCTTTTGGTTGCGCGCCGCGCCAATTACGACCCTCATTTGGTTTGCGTTTTGGCGCGAAATACGGCGTGCGCTCCGCGTCGGCGCTAAGCGGATACTGGCTCGGTTTTTACAATGGAACGTATTGTGGTATTTATGCTCTATGGAAAGGGTTTGAATGAAGCTTGTCAGTACGTTAATTCATAATTTAGTCTGTGTTCGGGATATACAGAGTAAAAATTATTTTTTATTAATTATTAATTTATTTTTAGTCAAAAATATTTTTGTTTGTAATTCAAAATTTTTTATCATTTATCTACATTTTCTGCTGTTTAATATAGTTTGTAGTATAACCTAAGTAAAAATAACAAAATAAGTAGGTGTCTTCAAACAAAATATTATTCTAATCGTAATTATAAAATGCATTTTTTATGCATAATCTTTTTTTTAATTTTAATTTGTCTTGTCTTTTTATTTTATGGCCTTTTGGTTTTTGGTTTAACACAATTCCGCCAGTTTCAAGTTAATTTATAAATTCGTAAGTTATTTGGCCAGCCATGTTGGTGGCCATTTTGTCAGAAACCCTAGTCCTAATTTTAATTTAATCGAATTAAAATATTTTTTCTTGGGCGACGTAAAACTTATTTGTTATAGTCATTGTCAACTTCACTCAGAAGGCACCAAAACAAACAAAAAGTCGATAAACACTATAGTTTACCAATAATAATTGTTTTAGTGGAACGCTAAATCATCGCTAAATCACTGGTCAGTTTACTTACCAAAACCAAACAAGTGGGTAGCCTTAAATATAAGATTAACGTGTTGTTTAAGAAAAAAGCCGTCTAATAGAAATATCACTCAATAGATTACGACACGGTCGCGGTTCCATACCTAGGTCGTATTATCCATTTAACCATTTGTCCAAATTATATGCAGTAAATCGAAAAAGTCTTTTGTTTTAAACATTTGAGACGATAAATTTACTTATTTTGATAAGAATTTATAATTGTCGATAATATGTCCAAAAAAACATCACATAACGATTTAAATTAATTATTAATAATAAAAAACTACTTTTTGTATCTTTAACATAAAAGTTAGACATAGGCTGACGCTGACTTCTTTGTAGGCATTATCAAGCTTTTAAACTTTTCTCTAGAACTCAAACATATAAGTTATAACTATATATATATATAACATAGTTCAGGCAGCGTTCGTAAGAAACGTTTTCATTCAACCGTTTTTTCTCCGACTTACTTTGCAAATCCAACTACCACAAAAAAGTCTTTTAATTTTTCGGGTTAATTTATAGCCTATGACACACACAAATACTCAGTAGGTCCAGAGATTATCCCCTTCAACGTCACAAACTCACAAACTTTACCTCTTTATAATATTATGGTATAGATTAACAATCTATAATGACAATGAAAACAAAAAGTTTTTGCTATAAAGTTTCTTTATGTATGTAAGTTAAGAATATTACTCTAAAATTTTTACGTAACCTACATAGAGATCAGAGGGATCAAGAATTGAATTAGGCGTGCCACAAGGATCAATAAAATTCTAGGACCTTTTTCGTTTTTGATGTACATAAATGATCTACCGTTCATTGCAAAAAACTTGTATGATATTGTTTTATTTGCTGATGATACTTCGTTGATTTTTAAAGTTGATAGGAGTAAAGATAATTACGACGATATAAATAATTCACTCTCACAAGTGCACGATTGGTTTAATGTGAACAACCTAGTTCTTAATGCTAAGAAAACAAAATGTATAATATTTTCCAGTAAAATAATATCCTACAAAAATAATGTTGGGTGGGGAAATGCTCATTCCGGTCAATTGCACAGTATTTTAAGGAATACACTTCTACCCTTCAATGGAAATTTCAAATTGATGCACTTGCAGGCTTGCTTAATTCAGCAGCTTATGCAGTTAGAACAATAAGAAATATTACTGATGAAGCTACAGCTAGACTGGTTTACTTTAGCTACTTACATAGTGTGATGTCTTATGGTATTCTGCTCTGGGGAAGGGCGGCCGAATACAGACAATCTTTGTCCTTCAAAAAAGGGCGATTCGTGCAATTTACAAAATTAAACCTCGCGACTCACTTAGAAAACTATTTGAGGAAATCAACATTTTAACTGTTATTCGCAATATCAATTAGCAATATTAATATGAAAACTTACTGAACGCACACAAAAATATAACTAATTTGATCAAGAGATGTGATGTACATTGCATATTGTATACAAGAAACAAAAATAAATTGCACATCCCTAAATTTAGGCTCTAAAAAGTAAATCATTTATGGGAAACTGTATGCGTTTCTATAATAAGCTTTCGTCTGAGGCGACCGAACTATCGATTCGTAGGTTTAAGCTTTTTATAAAACAAAATCTCATAGGAAAAGCTCATTACTCCATAAATGCTTATTTGAATGATATAGACTCTTGGCCTAGTGTTGCCAATATTCTTGCAGACATTAAATTACGCATAATAAGAAAAATATTGTAGCAATGACTAGAAGTGAAAGAGTGAGGTTTCTTGTTCGCTTCTTTCCCTCACTTGGAAAAAAAGTTTTCCGAAGCAAACGAATTCAATTATGTGCTTTATTCAATTTAAATGTACATATATATTTCTTATTTTGTAAACTGACTATTCTAAGTAGCGTTTTGCTCTATTGAATAAACACTTATTGATTTTGATTTGATTTTCATAATAGTCTTTAAGACGATATTTTCCTTTACCCTTAAAGCACGTGTTAAATGAGCACATACAATAATCTAGTAAGGAAAATCCATTAGTAAGTACACGGCCGATATCGAACCTATTAAAGTCGGAGTACATACCAATCAGGCAACACGGCTACTTACTATCTAAATAACGTAAAATAATCTGCATCGTGTTAGCGTGTTAATTTATTTCTTCAGTCTACGCAAAAACACCAAAGCAAACACCCGCTTATACGACACGCAAAGCGCTATAAGACAAATTGAAAATGCTTCATGGGCACAACATAAACTCAGATAAGGAAAATATTCGTACGATCTTACTTTGTGATATTTATTCAGACATGCTTGCGAGTTCCCGCCATATCCGTTTCTAAGTGGGAGCTCAAGTCAACAATTACTCGAGTATACTATCTTTGACAAGCTTCCCTACAAGTTTGGCGATGTCATAACGAAAATTGTACGCGTGAATTAGGGAAATAGAATTAATTCTCTTGTTTCAGTTGGAGTCCAAGTTACCAAAGTAAATGCAATATATCATTAGGGGTACCACAAGGTTCCACTCTAGGTCCTATGTAAATGATGTTTCGATAACTTGTTAGGACGTGCCTTAAGATATATTTAATATGCTTCAAAGGCACAACATAAACTCAGATCGGGAAAATATTCGTATAATCTTAATTTGTGATATTAATTACGACATGTTAGCAAGTTCCCGCCATATCCGTTTCTAAGTGGGAGTTCAAGTTTAAATAAATTACTCGAGTTTACTATCTTTGTCATGCCTTTGTACGTAAGTTTGGCAACGATATAATGACATTTGGACACGTGAACTGGGGGAATACAGATAGTTCTATTGTTTCAGTTCGACATCTGTTCTAAAAAAACTCTATAAATGTCAAATGTAAATGCAATCGTAAAAAGTCCTTTCACATCCAATTAAAATGATTTAGGCAACATTGAATAAGTCATAAAACAGAAACACCGCAAACCGACTCTATTTGCGCATCGCAAGCATTTCAGAAAATAAAGATCTGTGTACTTTGAATAAAGCCATTATCATATAAATATTCGTAATAAAAATTCAATCCCATGCTTTACAACCAATGAACATAAACAAAACTTCAATAGACGAAATAATAGTGAACGAATGGCTTAGCTCGGGTTATCTGACACATGGTCAGAATTAGAGAAGATATGAGAATTGATAGTGCGTACAGAAAGGACGGTGTCGGTCCCACGATGAATAAAACTATCTGTCACACCACAGATTCGTATGAGTTAGTACTGTTTATGCCCATGATTTTATTTTATAGTGACAAGTTTGAGTACACAAGTGATTTAGTAAAAATATACGATAAAATGTGAGAAAACAAACACGTTTACTACTCTGAATTCATAACGCTACTGTACATGCTGAGCGATTTTCTATTTTAGTTTCCACGCCTGGTTTATTTTCTGTTTTATTCTGTTATTTGTAAAGTGCGAAATAAAATTACCGTTTTTTCTTATTAATTTCTTTAATTATCTTAATCTTTACAATGAGGTGTGTTTTTTTACTTATAAAAAAGCTTTCAGACATGTTAAGCTCGGAAAACACCCAGACCGGCGAACACAAAAATCTGCAGAACAGCAAACACTTGTTCGATCCTTGCCGGGTACGGCAGGGATCGAACTTAACTTGCGTCTAATAGCCGGCTATTAGATCAACTAAGCCACGCAGGTCAGCATGCTTGTGGGAAACATACAGTGATACCTGTTTAGCCGTGCACTTGGGGAAAGACCAATGTCTTGTTTTTTTGTGTATTTTACTTTATACCTGGTTTATGTTGGTTTTCTTTTGTATTTTTGTAAATGCGTGCGTGTTAATCAAATAAATCTTTATCTTTATGATTTTATGATACTTGAAATGTTCAATGTAGGTATTGAATCGAAAGATTTAGTTTGAAGTGTCCTTTGTGGCAGAGCTACGCGTGGACTTGTCTATAAATACCACTAAAGACGTCGCCCTTGGTTTGAGTATCAAGTACAAATTAGTTAACTCTTGAATCGCATTCAAATTTATGTTCAAGAATCACCAGTTTAGAACGCACAATTGATTTTAAGATATATCTAACACTGAGGTGGATTATTCGTGCAAATCGAACCGCTCAGTTCTTTATTTATTTAACACATAACAATTGTAAAAGGGGAACCTAATTCTAAAGTATTCTTTGCCAGTCCTCCTGGGCGTGCAGAAATATATATATGGTGTATATAATAAATATGGTGTGGCGTGTTTTATAATAATGTTCTTTGTATAACAAATCCGCTAAACCTCGAGTAAGAGTTAATAGGCATTTTCTAGGGAAGCTCGCTCCATCGTCGATCTCATTCTTGCGATAGCAAGGATGAAATCAAGAGCTAACCTATCTAACATTAAAAACAAAAAAAAAAGTATATCTAATGAGCGCTTAAAAAAACACTCAAAAATAATTAGACACGTGTTTCGCCTCTCTACAAGGCATCTTCAGGAAAAATCTTTTTGTGTCTTATGTCAATTTTTTTAATCTAATAATTCTAAAACTGTTAAGTAAATTGGCCTTTTATACATACAAGATCATTAATCATCATCATCATGATTTTGAGGGCTGGTTGTTATACTCACCACGCTTGACAGGCGGGTTGGCGAGCGCAGTACGGGATGTCGTTAGACGGAAAGACGCTGAGGTCTACTTCTGAAGGTGTCCCTTGGAAGATTCTTACTGCATCCACGGATAGGAGTTTTAAAATTATTAGCAATTATCTTTTGTATTTATTTTGAAGTTCACCTACAATTAAGATTTAAACTAGTATTAGCTTAATTTAAATCAGTGTTATATCGAAGGAACGTTGTAGCTAATAACTCCTAATATTAAAAAAACTTACGTAATAAAACAAACGAAAAACGGTTTTATGAATGAACTAATTTCAAAAGCCGTTACTAAGCAGATGCTTAAACTTAAGAAACGCGCTAATAGGGGGTAAAAGTCAAACTCAACTGACACGCACACCCAGCTACATCAATAATAATAATTATGCTTTTATTATAACAAATATGCCGTGGGGTTCCGGCAGTAAAATGTTGCCAGTCCTTTCTTGCTCGTGGACGCAGTATGAATATGCAAAGGGATGCCTCTGGATGATAGACAGCAGCGTCAACGTATCAACATCCCATACTGGGCTTGCCAACCCGCCTGCCAAGCGTGGTGAGTATGGCAACTACCCTTCATGGAGATCCGTGAGGGAGCCCTGTGTACAGTTGTAAACATTTTACGGCTGAAATTATTGAATATCTCCGTATGGGGCAATTTATGAGAGTTACTGTTGCTCTTCATCATCCTCATCTCAGCCGTTGGACGTCCACTGTTGGACATAGGCCTCCCTTATGGATATTTAAGTACCGTTTATAATTTAAAATGTGTTGTTGCCATACTCGCCACGCTCGCCAGGCGGGTTAGCGAGCGCAGTATGGGATGTTGTTAACCAGAGTCTGCTGCCCAACTTCCGGAAGTACTCCTTGCACCCACGGGCAAGAGAGGAGGGGCAACATTAAACTCCCGACACCCGAGGGACCCACGGCAATATATTAATATACTAACTGTCCCACGCAACGTTGGCTGGTTGGCAGGATGTTGATACACGCTGCTGCTCATCTTCCGGAGGTGTCCCTTAGGTTTCTTAGGTATACTGCGTCCCTGGCATGAGAGGAGGGGTAACATTCTACTGCCGGCACCCCACGGAATTATACGGATTATACGTGATTGTACCAAATATTCAGATCATTCCATCGCAGCGGTTATTTCCACTTAGCAACGAGCGAGGGAATCGCGGCGATGTTATCGTCGTTGCCACGTATTTCTATACACTCTCTCAGAGGCCGTCTCCACGAGCGAGAGAATCGCGACGAGTCCGCGCTACAGAATCGCCGCGATTCCCTCGCTCGTGGAGACGGCCCCTTAGCGACATTAATATCACAAACCGTTCTGTCATATTTAAAAGCTTTGGCATCATTCAGAGGGGCTGGAAATTGAGGCTAATTTTCCTCTTTCGTATTCCCATTTCGCGCCTAATCGCCCGTTTCCATTGCGAAAACATCATCACCTGCCTCCGTTCCCACGATGTTTACTCCGAGAGTCCAGATTTATTTAAATTAATAACAAGTTAACGTGGCGTGCCAGTATTAGAATGTTGTCCCTTCTCGCTTGCCCGTGGATGCAATAATAATCTGACACACGTCTGTAAGATGGGCAGCAGCGTTTTTCCGAATATCAACAATCAACATACCCCACTGCGCTCGCCAACCCGCCTCCCAAGCGTTGTGAGTATAGCAGAAACCCTTCATCTTCAGTGCAGATCCATGAGGGAGGCCTATGTCCAGTAGTAAACGTCTTTCGGCTGAGATGATGATGATGGAACCTACATCTCCGTTTTCCCTTTATCCCGCTAGAGGTTCTTAGTTTATCATTGGTAGTAGTAAATCACTGGTCGCTAGCGAAGCCAAAACCAAACAACGGCTAAAAAATCTTGGTCGCGAGCGAAGCCAAAACCAAACAAGCGGTTAGTTTATATGCCAAGCGAAGTGGGACTTTTGCTCAGAAGTGGAATCCAGCGGGCTGTTCAAATTAGACAAGGTATCACGACAAGACCAAACTATCAAAAACTTAGATAGAGTTAACCAAGTGAAGTATACACTTAAGTACTTGTTTTATGAGTAAATTCCTTAATACCCACCGACGACTTCAGCATTATTGATTTATCTCTGAAAGTTCCAACTGTACGTTAATTTTGAAGAACAAGAATGCAGTATTTGAGTAATGTTGCGTTTTCATTTAACCGTTATGAACGAGTGGTTTACTAACGAATGTTCGTTCATGTAGTAAATAAAATAACCGATGAAGTTCACGCTCTAAAATTTTCGTACTACCAACTTATACGTATACAAATCACAAAAAATACTTTTATTCCATTTGGGAATCTTAGCAATAAAAAAGAAAACGTTAAAGAAGACGTTCAAAAAAAAATTAAAGACTTTGAATTCAAAAAACACCTTAAATTCAAAACCAGAACTAAACTGACCATGTTTTTCTGCTCTGCGAAAAATCGGCAAACGAATATTCGCCGGAACGAAAATTCGGCAGGACTGCGATTACGCAGCTTCAAACGAACGAGGTAATCTACTTATGCCTTTTGATCGTCGAAGCAATCTGTCTACAGCGGTTCTGAGTTATTGAGACAGTTAGAACGCTGACGTGTCCACGCATGAATGTGAATGAGTGAATGGTAACCATTCACTCATTCGCTCTCACGTTCCATACGGTGCGACGGTAAATTTCAAACTACGAAATATGGTCATCGATCTACTGTGGTAAATTTTGTGGAATACCAAGGCGATTAGACTTTCCCGCTCGAAGTGACAAACGGAGACTTACTTACTTTGGTTTATCCCAAGAGTTTGTAAGTCCACATTTTACAGCTTATTCGTTGGTTCAAGGGTTAACGATTTGTAGCTGCGACCGATGATTTTCCTCTAAATATTATAAACTAGCTTTTGCCCGCGACTTCGTCCGCGTGGAAGTCATAAAACGTAAAATCCCCTTATTCACGCAGAGCCACTTTGTTTCGAAAATTTAAATCCAATTTATTCCCTATCCCGTGGGAATTTCGAAAAATTATTTCTTAGTGCACCTCTAGGATACTCAAGGTATATGTGTGCCAAATTTCAAGTCTTTAAAGGTCCAGTGGTTTAGGCTGTGCGTTGATATATCAGTCAGTCAGTCAGTGAGTCAGTCAGGACTTTGAATTTTATATGTATAGATTTAGTTTAACCTCCTTCTTTCATGAGAATACAATGTGTATTTTTTATGAGGATATTAATTTATATTATATTTCCCCTTGTACTTTAAAAATTATAAACCTACACTACGCCGTTCGTTCCCGCATGGGGCAATAAATTAATAATAAAAGCTGACATTTTACAATAGATACCAACCTTAAAAAAGTTACAAATTATAACTTAACTAGAACATATTAACATCAATGAACAGTATCCCTCTTCAATGATTATTTTCAGCCAAACAACAATTTCAAAACACTTAACCAATACAAAACGCATTCAAAACTAAAACAGACTTCAAATAAATAGGGAATGGGTTGTGTAAAACACGCAATATCCGCTGGTGTCTCTGTTAGCTCGAAAAGAGCAGGAATTGGATCGAAGCGCTGCGAAATTGTAAAAACGAATATCAGAAATTCCAATCTCCGCGCTCTGCTTACATCATAAATCATATCACAAATTCAGAGTTCAAATATCCCAAATATTTATTCAGTGTTGTGAATACGATGGAATAAAGATTCCGCCAAAAGAATTGTGGAAAGATCTCTATTTGTTAACGGAAGACCGTCAACTCGAAACGGGCTTTTGCAGGGCTTTTCTTTTTGGAAATTCCAGGTAACACTTATCAACATCCTTTTTTAGTAAATACTGTATAACCGGATATTTCTAGCGTTAACCTTTTTGTTCTGATAAAGTATTATTAAAAACTTTAATACATTTGTTTTCTTTTTAATGATTTAGTACCTTCAAAGTTTCCAAGAATAGTTAATTCAACTTAGAAATATTACCAAACTATCAGTAGACTTACAATTGTCTGTGCAATGGGATGGAAATCTTAAATATATCTAGCAGAATAACAAGCCATAAAAATGCTAACGCTGAACTGTTTTAAAATACAAATGCTAACAGGATCCCATGACAACGAATACATCACTATTAGCTGCCGTTTCGCAAAGGGTTTCAGATTGCACAACAAACAAATAAAAGAGCGGAGGTTGTGCGACATCCTGACAATCTGACTCGACAAATTGCTGCACAGATTAAAGAAGAGCTGGTTCACTTTGTGCTCTTGAACAGGAATAAATAAAGTGGTGGACCTTGCTGGGGTTATAATGAAATTAAATTCTGGAGATAGTATATCTCGATCTCTATAGATAGGACAGCATGGTTATGCGCAGGGATATATTCGATTATAGACATGATAAGAAATGCGTTGACAACAATACAGGGTGTAATATAACATGTGTACCCCGTAAGGGGGTGATTTTGACCACTCCAAGGAACATGTTTAGTTTAACGACTTTTCAGGATTCGTTGTTTTTTATTCAATAATATTATATACCACAAAAATTTAAACTTAAACTAATTGTTTGACAATGACATCCTAACCGCCAGCTGATTCAGACTCGCCTCCGCGAAGAGTTGCCATAGTACAAATAAATTACCTAAGACCATAAAACAATCCAATTATGAACTCAGGATCATGTTCACACCACATCAACTGGAAAAACATGTAAATGACAATAGTTAAAAAATAAATAAGAATTCCCGTTTTTTTCTCCTTTAAAGAACTTGTTTTCATGGGCTCAACCCTATTGGGTATTGAATATTATACATAACACATGTTATAAGTACACGCTGTATAGATTCAGAAGTAGACTGGAATAAAAATCCAATAGTATTATGTTAACACTCAACACAAAGAATCAATTTGATTTGAGGAAAGAAATAAAGGTAAAATTTGACATCTTCGATAAGACTATCCAAATATCTTTCATCTCTCAATATTATATAGAACAAATATTTGTTCGTTGTATTTTGTATGTTTGTAACGAAAATCAAATACTACAGACCGATTTTCAAAATTCTTTCACCATTAGAATGCTACATTATCCCTGAGTAACATAAGCTATATTTTAGCCCCATATTACCACGTGAACGGGAACTAAGCCGTTAAAACCGTTGATTAGTATCAAATAAAAGTAGGATATAAAGCCCCGGAATGTAATCTCAAGTTATGTAATCTTCTCACATAGAAATTTACATTTGTCGCTTTTGGAAAAAAAGGCAAGTGAATCACAACATAGAAATAACCTTAAAAATTGTAACGTATCGTTAAGTAGAATTATTCATATTTACGTGAAAAACAATTAAACCATATTTATTAAAGCTTTTTGAAGGCTATACTCAGATACCAGAATATTTGTTGTGTAGAGGGCTTGCCTACTGATTAAAACAAATCATTTATTTCAATTAAGTACAAAACATATTGTTAAAAGCTCTCCCTAAGCAAACTAAGTTAAAGAAAATTTGTATCTTGGTAGTGAGTATCTTCTCAAGCGTATCATTGCAGGTTTATGTACTGAATAGAAATTAATTATATTAGTTAAGTAAGTACATTTCAATAAAAAAAATCAGAGGACATAAAATAATGAAATATAAGTTAAGATTCTATGTATACATATTAGATACAATTTAGGCTTATGAAGTTATACTATGTGTATAATATAATGTTAAATAGTGTATTTAATGAGTATTATTCGTTTATTACTGAAACAACAAAATAAAATAAATGGATGAAAACATTCTCGTTAGCCTTTGTGTAGAAGTTATTTTTGTATTTTAAATAAATTCTCAGTTTCTACATAATTATTTCATTGTTTTTAGCCAATCAGTCACTAGTTTTTTACATTTGACGTTTAGCTCTGTGGCGCAACGGGCAAAGGTCCGCCTGCAACGCAAGGGGTTGCGGGTTCGATTCCCGCCTCGGGACAAATGTCTGTACGATCTGCAGATATTTGTTCAGGGTGTTCTGGGTGTTTTTCTATATATAATAAAAATATCTATCTATGTAGTATAATGTATTAAGTATATCAGTCATCTAGTATACCCATAACACAAGCGCTGCTTAGCTTGGGGCTAGATGATGCTGTGTGATTTGTCCAGCATTATTTATTTGATTTATTTATTTATTTGACAGAGGAAACAATGGTAAATATTAACCTCCTTATCAGCCAGGTTAAAAAGGCGCGCACTGGTAATATCATAATGGCGAGATGCTAATGCGGTTCTGTGACTAACAGTGGGACAAACTTTTTTCTGCGCTTTTTAACGTTCAAGGCTGGATCATATGGGATCTGCGTATGCCTTTTTAAAATTACCTGCATTATAAAAAGTTGTCGTACAGTGAGAACAGAGCTATCGGTGTAGAGTTGGGTAGTAGGGTATCTGTACGGCTTCACATCTTTGCGCTCTCTCGAGTCTAAGCATGTGTGTACTATATGTGCCACCCCAGGCAGAGACGCAGTACGATATCAAAGACTGTGCTAAGGCGTAATAAACAGTTTTCAAGGTATTGAGGGATGCAGCTGACCTGAGTGATTTATAAAGATACATTTATTTTCTAACGCGTAGCACTACTCTTTCTAAATGAATCTTCCAACTAAGAGTAGGTACTAACCACATATACACCCAAATACTTAACATAAGACTCACGCGATATGGGGAGACAGTTTGCATTCTGACATACATCTGAACCCAAGCAAGTGTGAGCGACTATATGCATTGAGTTTTCCGGTGGTTGCGCAATAGAGTTAGAGGAGAAAGTTACAAATTTGGTTTTTCTTGTATTTAATGTCAGACCATTTTTGGAAAGCCATTGCATGACAGAGAAAAGAACGCTTTCAGCATGATTCTTAGCAGTTTCCTAAGTTTCGCTTTTAAAGAACAGTGCAGTATCGTCCGCGTAGGTAAATATTTGACAGTTCGGCAATGGTAGTTTACACAATTGATTTATATAGATAAAAAAAGTGTAGGTAACACTACCCTGTGGGACGCCATAGGTTATATTTGCGTCGGAACTAATGTGCGAATCTATTGACGCATTCTTTTCTATCAGAGAGATAATCTCTGAATATATCTAAGGCTAGACCCCTGATTCCAATGTTCTCCATTTTATTCAACAGAAGGGGGATCGAGACAGTGTCGTATTGTATCCCACTATCAATATAAAATTATTTATTTGTTTGATGAACAAAAGAGAAGAATAATTAATGTGCCTAAGTTTTATAATATTACCTACTCCTTGTCAAAAAAAATAAAACCTGAGAAAAAAGCAGTGGGTTGAGAAGGATTAATCGTGACGTAAATAGGCCTGTCATATAAGTATAGATGATTTAATACAAAGCGTAGGCAACTGGTATAGCCGTTGTGTCTTGGCAGTACAAGGTTGCCCTTCCTCTCTTGATGCAGTAAGAATCTGCCAAGGGGTACCTTCGGAAGATGGGCAGCGGCGTCTTTCTTTGTATCAACATCCTCTTCTCCGTCAGGATGAGTACTTGGTAATCAAATCAATGACCTTTGCCCAGCAGTGGACGTCCTACGGCGCTGGAATAACTGGTTCAGGCCTGAGACATCGCTAGATGATGGATGATAATAAATTAAAAAATAAACATAATGATCTAGCTGTTTAGCTATCACAACAATAGGTCGGGGACTAATTGACCGACGCTAAAAGTATTTAATCGACGAAGTGAGATTCCGACTGCGGCTGCGGTCAGAACATTTGTCAGTCAATCGCTTTGGGTACAATACTAGCTGGACTGTGGTCTGTAAAGTGCTATTGTGACGTGAATTTAGTTCGATAGAGTTACTGTATCTACCAGTTGGTTGTTTGTGTGGTCTCTTCAATGGAGTTGTATATTTTGGGTGCATTCCAGTGGGGCTGTTTCAGCGGTATATTGATTGATGCAGTCGATTTCAGTAGTAACTAAGACGAAATCGATGTTCCGTGCCGGTTTCACTGTTTTTTTTTATGGCACACAATTAACAAAAAACCGTATACAAATCATGGGCATACTGTCGAGGGCATTATCTACCTGCAAAACAAAAAGACAGGCGTGCTAAGGCTAACAAAAATCAAAATAAGAAAAAAAATAAGACTTGTTGAACTAAAAAGACACTTAAAATATAATAAATATACATAATACATACGGCACACTAATACATTTTACGGAATAACATATACGGAGAAATTAAACCGAGTATTTTATTTATAGCCATTTTGGGTTTGGCCAGCCATTTGGTCAGGGTGTTGTGGATGTCTTTCGATTTTTTTTAATCAACCTGTATCTTTTTACTGCTGGGCAAAGGTCTCCCACAAATATATAAAATATAATGTATCACAAAAAATATCTATGTATGTAGCATTATATATTAAATATGTCAGTCATCTAGTACCCATAACACTAGCTCTGCTGAGCTTGTGACTAGATGATGAGTTGTGAATTGTCCAGCATTATTTATTTTATTATTGAAACCATCCTTTCACCTTAGTCAGCTACAAGTCAGAGGAGAGAACGGGTCAATTAAATACGTCTGAAGCTGAGAGAGAAGTCTGGCTAAACCGCGGGTCCCACACTACGTATAATGTAAATGTGATGAATACATCTTCAGTTTTAATGTTTCACATACTGTATTAATGTATTAGATTGGCTTAGATAGGCTTTAGATCGGCTCAACACCGTTATCTCAAAGCCGTTAAATTAAAACGACAATTAATAACACTGTATTCTGTATAACTATCTGTTTCACGTGCCTAATAAGGGCATTCATATTCATTCGGCTTTATAATAAGTGCCTACTTAATCAAAGTCATATGTTTATAGGATAGGTGGAGAACTGGTTATTTATCACTATGTATGGAAACAGCTTATGGGGACTCAAGATGTGGGTGGTAATGTGATTAAAATATCGTCGTCCGGGCAAAGATTTTTGGCGGGTTAGTAAACAAATCGTATTAAGGCATAAGATGGAATAGGATTAGGGATACATTGCATTGGGAGGATAACTGCTAACATAATAATAATGACTTAAAAGGTTCCTTGGTTGTCCGGCAAGATGTGCAGTTGTACAGACAACATTGATAAAGTCGCGGGTAAACGATAGACGGGGCAGGGCGCCTACTTTAGCTACTCTAACGATATTATTGTCAGAATGGCAATCTTTACGTAATGGCCATAAGAGTTAGTTTGGCTTGATTACAATTTCGATTCATCGCATTTTGCGTTCCAGAGTAGACACCCAGCACAGGATTGTAGCGGAAGGCGTAAACTAAGGAAGGACTATCCTATACCCAGCAGTGGGTGCAGTCAGGCTGTGGATAATGATGATGATGAAAGTGTATTCCATCAATTTCGGATTATAGATCAGCGGGCTACGGAACGCGCTGCGCTTGGAGTTTCTCTAGAGGATAAAATCCGTAACGAGGTAATCCAAGAGAGGACCAAACTCTGCAACATAGCACATAGTATCCTATCGATTAAGTAGGCTTACCATATCTGTCAAAGAACCTATATCAGATGGGATAAACAAGTAAGTGGAGTCTGCGATTTCGCAAGCGTAGTGTAGAATGCCCACTAGAGTGGTGCTTTGACAAAATTCTACTAAGTCCGTCACTAAAAGTTATGTAATAGGCATTTGGAAAGTAAAAAATACCTTTCTATTATTTATGTGTTACCTTACAATACAAAAATTATAGAAATTTTTTTTTTCTTTCTAGATTACGTTAAAAAAGAAAAAATATACATGTCCAATTGTTTTTGCTAATCTACATGACGAAATTAAAATTTCATCAAAATTCATAATTATTTACATAATAGTTTATATAGAAGTAGTACACAAATTGGGGAAGGATATTTTTGCTTCCATATTTTTCTCCGTAAAAAGGTTGTCTGTAAGAAATTTCTTCTAAGCGATAACACACAATGTGTTATCGCTTAATTTAAATACCCTAAGCATTTTTCTATTAGCTTTAATTTAAGGTGTGCAATAATGTGTTTTGTAGTCGCTTGCGGAATTGAAGACTCCAATTAAGAACTCGTTTATCCCATCTGATATCGGTTCTTTCACAGATATGGCAAGCCCACTGCGTGCCTACTTAAGCAATCCTATGTATCATTATGAAAGTTGTTAATGTAAATAACGGGTCACATTCCCCATGCATTAACTAATGCATAGCATAAGCATACATTCATCGGCTATTAAAACCAATACAGGGTAGTCATTTCCTATTCATGCCGCGGAGTGCGCACTATTATTTTAAACATATGTACAACATACATGATTTATCGAAACAATTACATAAGATTCATATAATACTCGTAAAGTAGAACAACATTGGTACCCAAACTAGGATTTCCAGATCGGGGAAGGTCTACGCCAGTGGACAGATGATGATGGTGTAAGGCCATATACATATTCTATAACACAGACAGTCAAAGCACTAAGAGTAGGCGGATGAAGTAAGTAATAGTTTAGAATAGAAAGACACAGTAAAAAAATACTCGAGTAGATCGCAAGAGGAACACGATACACGGATATAGGCAAAGGAGGCGTGCGCTCCGCCTCGGTAACTGTGGCAACTGGACGAGTGGTCGCCGCCGGCCGGCGCAGCCCAACCGGACCCGAGCACTCCCGAAGGCTCGCATCGGTACCGAGGATGAATGACAATTCAGCAATTGCTGCATACTACTGCTATCGTGCGGCTATGCTTGTGAATAAAGTTATTTGTGTAGTGTAGTTATAATAAATAAGAAGATAAATTTGATTAATCTTGTGTGCATGTAATGTCATCAATAATAAATACATTCGTATTATAAAAACTTGCGAAGCTAACTATGCAGCGGGTTGCCTCAAATCTTTTCCTTCACCATCAAAGCTCATGTAAAATGATGATTAACAATCAATAACAAAATACCTGGGCCTCTTCATCTCTGAAAATTTGACTGCCAAGACCAAGAAACTCTTCTACTTAGCTCGCGAATTTGCTAAGACTATATTGAAATAGCTTCAAATTTTGCTGGGTCTCCAATGGTAAGATCTTTCTAAGAAAACGAGAAAATGGACCACTTGTACGAGTCGGACAAGAATCTGACCTATTTCGCGTGAAATGTGACTATTGATTCATTTTTTCTTTAGTTTTTTTTTTAGATATCTCATTTGTAATGTCTAGTAACTTTGCATTAAGTTCATCATTTTATCTATGTATTGTGATTTTATGTCTACCACACACACATACATATTTTTATACCATGTCTAAAAACACCCACTTTACACATCTTTGTCCTCGTCAGTATATTAGCTCTAAACAACCTTACTTTACTAACATTCCCCAGTCCCTTGACCACGCGTTAAATTTTCGGTTTTATTAAATCATTATTAATGAGATTGCAAGCATATTACAGTCAAATACTTATGTCTGCTCCCCTGAGATCTCCTCTCAGAACGTCAAGGTATAAAACTCACCAAATATTTTCCACTATTTCTAACATTCGCAGCATAAACTCAAATTTCGACTCGCTCCTTGTACTACTTCAAAGAATAAACCTCCGAATTGATATAATAATTGTGCTCTCTGAGTGCTGGCTGAGCAAATGTTCTAATATTCCTTCAGTATCCGACTACAATACCTATGCTTCTAACCATAATAACCAAAATGATGGTGTGGTTTGCTATGTGAGGACTACTCTGGTTTGTTCAGCCGTCACATTACAAATAGCTGACCGTAATTATTTATTCTAAAATTTAGATAATAAAATTGCAGTGATAGCGATATATCGTTCTCCTTCTACTTATTGCAAATATTGAATATTTTTTAACAGGTCTAGAGGTACGCTCTGTGATCTTAAAAAAATCTCTACCGTTTCTGTTATAGGTGACATTAATGTTAACGTTATACCAAACTCACCGGACCCAAATTGTGACGAATATCTTAACTTTTTTTCTGTTAAGTAATCTTCACAGTATTGGCATAAGGGCCAATGCTGTGAAGCTGTCCGTGACTGCTGTTGCGAGCCTTTATGACAGCTACCTTACAAATCGTCGCCAAATTGTTGTTATTGATAAACAGCACAGCGAAGAAAAGGAAATATATTTTGTTATTCCTCAGGGTAGCGTACTTGGCCCTACCCTTTTTCTCATTTACATTAATGAATTAGTAAAACTCTCCCTTCCAAACTGCGCTATATTTACCTACGCTGACGATACAGCTCTAACTGTAACTGGATGCAATTGGTCAGAGGTAAAATAATCTGCCGAAGATACGCTCAGAACAGTTTTATCATGTCTCTCACAAAATCTTTTAACTTTGAACCTCTCTAAAACCAAATTTATTGCCTTTTCCCCTACTTGCAAAACCCAACCTCCTCCCTCCTACTCCCTTATTACCCACTCCTGTATGTTTTCGGCTCAGTGCCACTGTCCTAGTTTGGATCGCGTTTCAAACATTCAGTATCTTGGAATCTGGCTAGATACTACACTGTCATGGAACCAGCAGATTGAGTGCACTGTCTCCATAGCAAGAACATTGATATTAATATTAAAAAAAATATTGTGCAGACTTAAACTGTTTAGAAATAGTATATTACGCTCTCGCTCAATCTGTTCTATTATACTGCATCGCTGCGTGTGGTGGTTGTGCAAAAACTCTCATGATTAGAGTAGAGAGATCACAAAGGGCGATTCTCAAATCATGACCTCCAGCCCCAGACGTTTTCCAACAACTTTACTGTACTCGACCTGTGACGTGCTCACGGTTCGACAACTATTTATCCTTTGTACCATCTTACGTAAGCATTGTGAAATTTCTTATGATTCGACTAAAGTTATAGTAAAACGTCGATCCGATATAGTCTGCCGAACAGTATCGCTGAACCGCTGTCGCAGGGAGACATTATTTTTATTTAAGCAGTTCCTTGTACAATAGGGTAAATAGAATAAGAAACATCTACCATCTTCCGTTCTACAAATGTAAGGTTAATCTGACAGAGTGGCTAAAAAGCCTCAACTACGATGACACTGAAACACTCCTGAAAATTGGTGAATAAACAAGTAGTTTAATAACTGATTATCACAATACAAGCTCGTATTATTTTCAAACACTAACACGCACGCACACTCGCGCACACACAATCACACACTACACATACACACACACCATACATGCACACACCACACACACACACACACATACAAACACACCCACGCACGCGCGCACACACACAGAAATTCACATAAATTAATTATTAATATTAGTTATATTAATACCTAATTAATATAACTAATATATGTATATAGATCATATATATAGATAGTCGTTGTGTATTTAATGTATGCTTTGACTTGCGCTGACTCTGCTTCTCAGTTCTTTTTGTAACTTTTGCAGCAGTCAACGTTTTCTTATATGTCTGTACCTTTTGTTTGTGTTCCAAATAAAATATTTTGTATTTTTTGTAATATGATTGCATAGGAAAGTTGGTGATGTTAACAACGAGTTACATATGCACACACTAATGAATTGCTATTGAAACCAATATCTACACTACAGGGTAGTCGTTTCCTATTCATTCAGTAGAGAGCGCACTGTTATTTTAGTGTCAATAACATTACAATTGACACAAGCCATTGGTTTCTTAAATAGTATTTTGAGTAGTCCGATGTCGGACGAATCAAAAATGTTGATCACATTGCTAGAATTAGGACTAGATAAGAATTAAGTTAAGTTTGTTGTTTTTACTATATTATGTTGATTATTGTGTAGCCTTTTCGGGACAATATGGTCGCTGAGCGACAAAGTCCTTCTGTAATTTAAATAAAAAAAAAAAAACATTACAATAATGATTCTATTATAACCTCTGTCGAGCTTTGTTTCACGAATTGGGTGGAACATGATACGTGTAGTGTTCTGGGCGAAAAATATTTTTAAAAGCTTTTATTTAAAATGCAAATTTGCATGCATGTAAAGTCGTGATATTCCTAAATTTAAATGCACGTTTTATACTCGTAATGTGTGCACTGATGTTTTCGGTTTGTTAAGGGGGTCAGTGAAATTACCGGCACATGAGACCTTACAACTCTATGTCTCAGGGGAACGGGCGCAATGCAGTGCAGCGTTGTTCACGTGCTTAGTAGACGTGATAACCGAGGTATTGCAGTTGTTATAGGTAGAGGTTACCGCTAAACATCAGGTAGCCTTCAGCTTGTCTCGTTATTTAGTCACAGAGAAAAAAATATTTATATATTTATAGTTTTCAGTTTTTGACGTTTAGAACTCGCCTCAAATAGAGCTGGGCGGGACACATGGCGGGGTACACATGACAAGGCGTGGTGATGCCAGTTGCAGTAAAGCTAACTAAATGGCGTCCAAGACAAGGATACAGAAACGTTGGTCATCCGGCAGCACAAGATGGGCAAACGACATTGGTTAAGTCGCGGGCAACCGATGGATCGGACTGGCGCAGTATCGTAGCGGATGGCGCAAACTGAGGGAGGCCTATACCCAGCAGTGGGTGACATCGGGCGATAATGATGATGAATTTGAAAATTGAAAAAATAAGCGTCTTTTATTTTCGACTAGCTTCTGCCCGCGGCCGCCCTCGTCATCCGTGTTGTACATGGATAAATATGCAAAGTTTCAGTTTTATCTGTTTGGTATTTTTTTTGGAATAGGTAACAAGCACTTGTAACTTTAATATTACCAGCGGTTTCGAGTTTTTGTTAGCCAGACTAAAAAACAGCAATTTATTTTTTATAAATAAATTGATAAGCCGTGCGGTGCCGGCAGCAGAATGTTGATCGTATCTCTCTTCCGTGGATGCAGTAAGAATCAAACAAGGGAGACCTCCGGAATATGGGCAGCATCTTTTCTTCTCAACATCCCGTATTGCGCTCGGCAATCCGGCTGAAAAGCATGGCGAGTATGGCAACATCATGATCAGCAGCACTTAGGGATCGATGAGGGAGGCCTATGTCCAGCAGTGGAAATCATACGGCTGAGACGAATCCTATCTTCTACAGGAAGATTATCAAACAAAATAGTATTACAGTTTTATACCCTGTCGACATACCTTTTACCCAGCATCCACAAACATTAGGAAAAATAACTTTCCCCAAACGTCTGTAAGAGCAAGCTATCATAATAATTGCTTGGGTATCTAGCCAAGAACATCACATCACGGCACATAAAGTTCCATAACTTAGTCTCGGCGCTGGCAACTTAGCTGTAACTTACATGTTAATTTAACTACTTGGCAACAGACTTGGTCCATAACTGATTAAGTTGACGTTTTGTAGAGCATAAGTTAATATCTTATGGTATTATGCGAGAGTATGCTAAGGTGGCCGTTTGAACGATGCAATTATTGTATGTATCTATGGGATAAGGGATAATTCCGTAGGGTGCCGGCAGTAGAATGTTACTCCTCCTCTCATGCTCATGGATGCATTAAGAGCCAGGGATACCTCGATAAAATGGGCAGCAGCGTCTTTCCATGTATCAACATCCCGTTCTGGGCTCGCCAACCCGCCTGCCAATCGTGGTGATTATGGCAACTACCCCTCATGGAGATCCATGAGGGAGGCCTGTATTCTATTAATGTCAGCGCCCGCTTCCAAAACATTTTTTGATTATATTCGTTCTCAAAGTTGTATTTTTTCTATTATTTTTTCATCGAAAGTGTTCTTTCAAAAACCTCCGTGCACTTTACTAATGCAAATGTAATGTATAATATAGAGGTAGCATTAGTAGCCAACCTAATTATATGAGTCTAGAAAATAGGGATTAAATTGCATCAAAAATATTCCAATAAATACCATATTCCTTGTTATTTTAAGAGGCACGAGTATAATTGTGTAGACCCATTACTACAAGAGCAGAAAAGCTTTAAAGAAATGAAATTTCTTCTCAATAAAATACGAGTTAAGTGGCTTATTTGAACAGCCGAGGTAGCATTATAATGCTGGAATGAATACTAAACGTTTTATTGGCATTTCTATTGATATAAATACGTTACGTTAATAAACATTCAGTAGGTATGGTAAAACTTTGAGGTGGTTATTATAAAAGCTGCAAATAAACATCTGATTTCTTGAGTTGAGATTACTTGAGAAGTTCACAAAAATATGTACCATATTGTTTACATATGTATGTACATCTAAGATAAAGCCTGTATCACATTACACGATATTCAGGGACCCTTACCCTAACTAAGACTGGTGTAATAAGAGTTAGAGCGTAAGGGACCCTAACTAGCGCGACCGCGGCAAGCCTTGCTCCCTAATCGCCCTAACTACCGGGCCCTGAATACCGTGTAGTGTAATACAGCTTTATGATATGATAACTTTTTATTGTACACCACATTTAAACAGTACAGACATTTAAATAACATAGGAATGAATTAATTAATGAATTGACACTTTATTAATGCACAAAGAAACACACACATAATAGAAAAAAACAAGAGAAAACATATGTACAAAGGATACAAATAATAAATAATATATTTACATTTATTATTGATTATATTTCTTGATACAATAGGACTACAAAGGGCGGCCTTAACGATCTTTTCCAGGCGAGAGAGACGACATTGAAAGGAAATACAGAATGATATAGACTATTTAATGATTATAAGACATTTGCGTGATTTTTTTTTCTAAGTCATAGGTCATTTTGGATATATAACAAACATACCAGCCGTGGGGTGCCGGCAGTAGAATGATACCCCTCCTCTCATGCCCATGGATGCAGTAAGAGCCTGCTAAGGGATACCTCCGGAAGATGGGCAGCAGCGTCTATCCGTGTATCAACATCCCATACTGCGCTCACCAACCCGCCTGCCAAGCGTAGTGAGTATGGCAACTACCCCTCATGGAGATCCATGAGGGAGGCCTGTGTTCATCAGTGGACGTTTTATGGCTGAAATGATGACATCATTATAAGCATCATCCACAGCCTCACTTCATTCACTGCTGGGTATAGGCCTCCCTTAGTTTTATTAATTACAGTGATGGAATGAGTATTGATAAAGCAAATTATAACAGATATTAAATCGTAAAGAATATTTTCAAGGAGAGTCCCAAAATGTATCGTCTTTAAAGTTTTGAAAGTAAGGCCTTTGCATCTATTATAGATGATTTATGAAGCGTCAGCAACTGGTAATCATGCTGTACGGGACGCTGCAGTGCCTGGGACATTGTTTGATGCATTAGGCTTGCCCAGCACCTACCTATACCATCCTCTCAGCTTAGCTGTTAATCAGAGGAAAGAACAGGTCAATACGTCTGAAACTAACTAAGCCGCGGGTTTCCTCTCGATGTTTCCTTCACCGTTAAGCAAGTGTTAAATGTTAAACACTTTCAAGAAAGAAAAATCCATTGGTTCACGGCCGGTATCGAACCCACGACCTTCGATTAAAAGTCGGGGGTACATACCACTTGGCCAACACGGCATTAAGAAAAGTAGAAAGTAGAGCAGCGCTATCAATATTGTGCTTTAAATAGACATCTGATTTCGTTTGTTTTGAAACTGTAAGTTAGTGTTAAGACTTAGTACGCAAAAATGATCTATATTTCCAAATTGTTGACGTACACTTTTGCTGATTATTTAATACTAATAAGGTTTAAACTAATAAGGTTTATTGTTTTTAGGTACATAGTTTTACAGGGTGAATTATAATATGTGATAATGACCCAAAAGGGGGGGGTTTCAGCCCATGCAAGCAAGGATAGTTTTAAAGTAGGAGAAATTGATAATTTCTATTTTTTACAATTTTACTAATAAGATTTAGGTATGTGAAGGTGATCCCGAGGTAATAATTGGATTTTTTTACATATTAATTTAAAAATATTTTTTGTCGGGTTTTAGGTATTTTTATTTGTTTCTGTACGGTCACCATTTGCGAAGGTCAATGACCCTGTGAAGAATGAGAGAAGAATGATATGAGTGAATAATCCCCGTATGACATAAAAATAAATAACATCGCCCTTTTTGATAACATAAATTGTACAGTTTAGTCAAAAATGTATAACATAAAGCAGGCAGTATTTACATCGCGGCGGCGCTTCAAATTACCTCTGATTTTCTTTGTTTAAAAACTGAAAGCTTTTCCTTGAGATATTTACGCAAAAATGTTAGCAAACTGTGAACGGGTTTATATTTCGAACTATTCACATAGCCTCGGTTCTAATATCCTAATAGCGGATAGTTTTGCCCTTAGAATACCATTTTGTTCTTATTCAGAGGTTAGGCTATTTAATATAATGTAACAAACGTAATGTAATCTTGACATTTCTTTCATCATCATTTCAGCCGTAGGACGTCCACTGCTGGAAATAGGCCTCCCTCAGGGATTTTCAGTTATTGCGGTTGGAAGCGATCTGCATCCACCGTTGACCTGCGGTCTTCACTAGGTCATCAGCCCATCTCGTTGGTGGACGTCCTACGCTGTTGTGATCGCGAAAGTTTAAAAAAGACACAGAAAAATCGAAGACAAAAGAAAAGGATGAAGCAAAACGCTGGTCAAACCAGCTTCATCAGAGTCACACTCCTCTCCTCAGTAATATAGGAGTGAGAATTAAAAAAAACAAGAGTTTTTATAAGTTCTTCTTTGTTGTTTAACCAACGAAATCTTTTAAATAGGAAATCACATTGTCGGGGTCGGCGGGAGAAGTGTTGGCGTGACGATATCGATGGGTTCAAGATTGGTGGAAAATTGCCAAATATAGGGATGAATTTACTCGGGGGAGACCTTGCCCAATAATGGGACAAATAAGAGTGAGGAATAAACTTACGTTGTCTGTTGGGTACTGCTGTGGAAACGTGAGTCTAATATTTTCCCTTTTTCAATAGGCCTAAAAATTGCTTACCCAATTTAGAAAAATAATAGTTATACTTAAATTGTCGCAATCACAATAAAATTATACGAGTTATATTCGGTAAAAATTAAGGTTACGCGAAACACCCGATTCGGAATATAAAAATCGACGATTAAATAAATTGATTTTATGCAATAAGCATGGCGATATCTTATTATATATAATAGTGTATATAATAGTGTACCATGGCGTATGCAAAATTCTAGCAAACAAAAAAAATCTCATCGCCTTCCCACAAAGATTCACTCAGCATCAATGCTCCCTCTCTTACTTTAATTACCTTCTCCTTTGTATCCTTGTTGATTTCCTTGTATGCAAAAACACTAACTCTAGTTACAGTCACATTACCACACTATAACATTCTACTGGCATGCCCTACGGAGTCAGCTACATCAATAGTAAAATTTCTACGAACACACGTTATAAAGCAATCAAGCAAAGAACTTAAACCGTATGAATAAATGTCATAATAAAATACAACAAGACTGGACAAACAGCGCCGTGAAACGCTTTAATGTTCCCACAAATAAAAAGTATTTGCATACGCAGATACTATCATCATTTTGTCCATTTTATAAGCCTTTTTAAAGCCTTTTCATTCCCGCGGATAATTGAAGATTGTTAATGCTGCATATCTCTTTAATTCCGGAGGAATCTCGCTTGCTCTTTCTTTCGTCATACTAAATATGGAAAGAGAAGCAACGTAAATAAATATGGAACAGTCATTACTGTTATCATCTGCATAATTCGACGTTTTGCTTTGCATAATGAGTCCAAGCGCATGAATAACAATACAGACATTCGCACTTCAATGTCCCTTACCTCACGCTCCAGCGAGCACGATGAGTTACACGGAAAAATCTACCCTTATCGAACTCTTACGAAAAAAGCATTCCGTCATAAAAAGCGCAAATTATATTCGCACACGCAACTCAAAGATGAATTAAGTTACCTATTGAGATACGCAAATGAGGTTCTCCGTGGCTCGTATGATTCGCGATAAAGTCCACAGAGGAACGTGCACATAATCCAATGTCGTTTGTGTCTGGAAGCACTTGGGGAGACAAAAGGTTCGCGGGAGCCCGAAAGCAGCCCGCGTGTACCCCGGCCCGACTCCACTCGACCGACTGCGCGCAAAGGATGCGCGCGCTGCCCTCACAGGTACCTACCCTCTTATTAATTATCTTACCCGATATAGGGTAACAAAGGACTCTCAGTGTCAACCGAACCAGTCAACTGATATTTTCGGGTCTGAAAGGCGATCGAAAGCGAGACTCATCAAACACTCCGAACTGCGTTCATGCCTCGGCACTGGCATATGACGCGGCAAAAGAAGAAAAACGCGCAATATGCGGTGGAAGGAGACGGGGCTATGCATATTAACTGTGGGTTCGAGCAGGACGGGAACAAACATTTTGTAAGCTGATAACCAGAGGCAGCGAACAGAGCGAGGGGAACCATATTCTCGCGCGAGTCTGCATGAATGTAATGAATTAAAATTCAATGGTGTACAGAACTTTGTGCGTTTCTGCGAATCACTCCTTCTTTAAAAGCTTCGCTATAAACATTAATCTGGTTTCGTAATTTGATAAATAACAAAGTTAATTAGAAGCTTATTGGATTGCCTGCCTAATTAGGTCATAATTAACAAACACATTGAAATTTTTAACTCTTAATGGAATTACAATCTTTGATCTAATCTACTATCTTAAATCCGACCTATCTTAAATCTCGACTTTAGTGATGCGAATAATCTTGAATGACAAGTCAGCTTGTAAGACTACCTAAAGGGTCAAGGATTTTGCCTCAATTAAGTATTTATCTACAAATCAGATCTCCTAAAGAGTTATAGATTATGAAATATCATCCTTATCGATCAAGGACAACATTATCTAAGTTATATGCAGCAGCACACATGCTAAGGATAAAACAAAGCGATCGCACAAGCCACATTGACAAGGAACGTGGACCACACAGTCAGTGCACGCGCTAAAATGCCAACAAAAAGTTTACGGTCAATTTTTACCTATAAACATCCATGGAAATGCAATCCATCATTGGGTCCTCGTGTATCCATTCGCACTCACACAAGCACAGCACACACACAAATCCACCGCACCTCCTCACGCGAAGGGAAAATCTTCACACACGGCACAGATAAACATGTCAACTGCTCGACATTGTTACCCTAAAGTTCTTTCACGTTTTTCACAGCACAATCACTATTTCACACAAATCATATCACAATTAATAACTAAACACAGGAGCACTGGATTATTTCACAATTTCACTCGCGTTCTATTCACGAAGACGAGGTTTTCGACAAAAATACGCGTAAGTAGTGTAGTGTCGAATCAGTCACTGTACTCCCCGCCCAGTTCCAGAGGCGAATGGCGAGTGCCGACGCCATATTGGATCTCACTTGACGGGTGCTACGCGGGCCATCTATCGGCGAACAGTGGAACAAATACGCGAGCTTGGTCTCTACCTTGCACACGGCTTACGCTAGATCACCCTAAAAACTGTGAAATCACTGTTTTAATACCAGAATAAAACAATAATAAGTCACAATTTACACCATCAGATGTTTTGTAGCTGTTTATACTGATATTTAATGACTCTTTTACTTCGAATGACGTATTTAATTGCAAAGAAAAGCTAAGTGGTCTGGTACACGGCGATGTAATATCACTTAACCTCGCCAGATAGCGCTTACAAAGGCTTCTAAACAATTCATTTAGCTTTATTGGAGTGTGCTCCGAGCCCGTAGGTTTAATCGAAACATGAGGGTTATTGTTTTCTTACAACATGTCTCTATACCTAGTTTACGTTCAAGATACAAAAACTTTTGAATACTGTTTATTAAATTCTATTTTTAATCTAAGTTGTCTAGAACCTGCGATTAACCTATAATATAACCACGATGAAAAAAAAACCGAAATGAAAAAACTAAAGCAGTGTAATAAAAATATATTTAAAAAAAGCATGTAAATATGTAGGTAGATAATTATATTGTAATTTTGTAATATATTGTATTATTAAATTTTAAAATAATGGAGTGATTAATTTATTAATCTTATCATATGTATCATCTTAATAAGTATAGCTAGAGTTATTGAATTGAATACTGTAAATTAATTCTTATTTAAGTCTAACTTTGAGCTAAGGTGTTCATATGAGAAAAATTATGAGCTCTGCAGCAATTTTTATACATATGTAGTGTAGTTATGCCATTATGTCTGTATTAAAAACGAAGCAAAAAAATAAACTTATCTAATGCGAAAAGGTTCCCGAAAACTCTACACTTCAAAAAACTGGAGGGATTCCTATCATGTCTTGTATTATTCTTGACTTAAAATTCGCATTCACATTTTTTATCAACCTACATTGTCCGACTTCTAGTGAAAGATCTTCGTTTTTGTATAAAAAATGCACTTTTATACTAAAACGAGAGATAGACTAGAGACTAGTGACGAGAATACGTACGAGGTAGACCTCGTACGTATTCTCGTCACATCGTTATACACTGTACTTAGCTCTTTTTTTACCGGCCGTGCACCAATAGATTGTTCGGTGAAGGAAAACATCGTGAGGAAACCCGTGCCTAACAAGATCGTACGCATATTTTGTGCCTTGGCAGGTAGAGCCGGCAGTAGAAAGTTGCCTGTTAATGCGGTATTCCTACCGCATTCACGGATCTGCCAAGGGATTCCTCCGGAAGACGAGCAGCAGCGTATCAACATCCTCTACTGCGCTCGCCAATCCGCCTGCCAAGCGTGGCGAGTATGGTAGCAACCCTCTAGTGTTCTTGTAGATACATGAAGAGGCTGAGATTATGAAATGAAATAACGTTTAATTTACACACACACACACACACTCTCACACACACACACACATATACACACACATGATAAAATATGTTTTTTATAATACACAGGATATAAATGAGCACTGGAAAATGCAGTAGTATAAACTATGTAAATATACAAAGAGAGACAATTCAAATACAGTCAAACACGTTATAATGACATAAAAAGAAAAAAATATGATTATACAAGTAAATGTCCTATGGAACTAGTTCAGTGATCACTCGCATGTGGCCAACTGGGTGCTATCTATTCTCACTTTAATGCTCCTTCTTTGGATGCAGCGCTGGATTTCAGACAGCACCTATGTGGGTAACATTTGAGGTCAAAAATACACACCATGATGATGATTCATCATTTCAGCCGTAAAACGTCCACTACTGAACACAGAGCTTCCTCATGGATCTCCATGAGGGGTAGTTGCCATAACCACCACGCTTGGCAGGCGGGTTGGCGAGCGCAGCACGGGACGTTGATAAACGGAAAGACGCTACTGCCCATCTTTCGGAGGTATCCCTTAGCAGGCTCTTACTGCATCCACGGGCATGAAAGGAGGGGTAACATTCTACTGCGCCCCGCAATGATGATGATTAATAGACGTAAAAGGCGAATTTTTACTCTATATTGCTTGTCGTTGTATAACATCAATCGCGACCTCAATGTTCAACGCGTTACGGCGGCGCGTTTTATGGTCTTGCTGTGATAAAACCATTTTTGATTCCTCGGAGCGAGTAGAGGCAATAAAAAGGTAATGCTTAGATGGTTGAAGACTGCGTTATGATACGTTCCTACTTATGCGACAGCGCTCTCATAGTGCCAAATAATCATTGAAATGTGAGCTGTATGGCGTCCCGTGTACATTACAGTGCTTTTTACATAAAAGTAAATGAAGTAAACTGACAAATATTAACTAAAAATTTGTCAAATAACTGTACTTTTGTGTCGGATTTACAACTCAACTACCCTTCATGGAGATCCATGAGGGCGGCTTATGTTCGGCAGTGAACGTTTTACGGCTGAAATTAAAAAAAATGATTCATAAAGTCACGCTGCACCGAATCTAGCGATTCAGCAGCGCCAGTACCAATTTGTCTCAGTCTACATACGCCTGCTAAATACAGTACGACAAGGTGCAGTTACTGCGGGCATCCGCGATGCATTTTCTAATCCGCTGTTGAAATCGGTAATTATCGGCAAAAATTGTTAGAAACTGCAGACGTTAGATTGTGAGAATTTTTTATCGGCGGATGCTTGCATGGTATCGCTGGATGTCTACACCTCAGCCATAGGACTGCTGTCCAAGTCCACAGCTAAATAAAGGCCTATATAGACATATAAATAATTTGTGGTCAAGAACGGCGTGACCCGGCTCGGACTCTTTGGTAGGTACTAGGCAAACATAATCTAGGAACAGGTATTTGTTTCCATCCATCTCAGCCGTAGGATAGCTGTGCGCGTTCGCTGCTGGGCATATGCCTTCTACATGGATCTCCAAGATCACGAGGGGGTTGTTGCCGTACTCGCCACGCTTGGCAGGCGGCTTGTTATAAAATCGCAAGCCATTAATTGCTTGCGATTGTTTTTTTTAAATAATTGATAAAATGTCAATAAATGTCATTAGAGCAAGTCATCGAATCTCGCAAGAGACAGCTAGCTTAAGGGTACGAAGTTGAGCGCAGTGGTAGTAGAACTTTTTGTGAAGAGTTCCGGGGAAGTACCACCACTATCCTTCACTATTGGCCTTATGAATAAGCTCAGAGTCACTCAACGTGCTATGGAGAGGGTTATGCTCGGGGTTTCTTTACGGAATCGAATCAGAAATGAGGAGATACGTAGAACTCGGGTCACCGTCATAGCCAAACGGATTAACACGTTGAAGTGGCAATAGGCAGGCCATATTGCGCGCAGAACAAATGGCCGATGGGGCCGCAAAGCTCTCGAATGGAGACAACGGACCGGCAAGCGCACCTACAAGATAGGCAGATGTTTTGGTAAATACCGCGTAATTGTTCGGCGATATTTGCAGGCCGCTTCCAACCGCAGTACGCTGATATGATGATTTATTTATTTGTTACAACATAACAAGGATATGAGCTCTCAGACTATAACCTCTCGTTCGATCCCAGGCGCCGGGTCATATTTTTCGTCGATGTTATGAATTTTAAGCGACGTTAAATCCTGCTTGACTGAATTCCTCGGAAGCACCTATAAACATGACGAGGTCGTCATAGCCACACACACAACTCTCACCAATCTCTTTACGGAACAGCGAAGGTTTTAAAGAACATTTTCAGTTTTATGCCATGCGTTTATGGCCGTGTGACGGTTAAGTAAAACAAAAAATGTGAAAACGGTAGTTCCGTTTTTAACGTTTTGTTCCAGCAGTTTTATGTGTACTGGTGCAGTAATTTCTGTAAACTTCATCAGCTCAGCTGTCAACCCTATGCCGTGGGCCTATGCCCCATATGAATCTCCCAGTGCTGATAATGCGGGGTTGTTGCCATACTACCCACGCTAGGCAGGTGGGTTGGCAAGCGCAGTACGGCATCTCGATACATGGAAAATCTCTGCTGCCTATTTTCCGGCTTTTTTTTTTCTTACTGCATCCACGAGCAAGAGAGGAGACATTCAACTGCATTTATTATGTTGTCCATAGATGTTGAATATTAACCCGCAGCTTATTCAGCTTCAGACGTATTGACATGTTCTTTCCTCTGAATATAGCTGTCTTGGTTGGGAGGATGGTATAGGGGCAGGGTTACCCTAATCCATCTAAGTAGGTCACCGGCACTCCAGCGTCCAGCAAAGATACCAGTTGCCGACATAAATAAATAAATAAATTTATATCTTTAAAGGATGTGTGAAGCGAATTTTACTAAGTGACCATTTCCGACATCTAATATGAACAAGATTAGTTGTATTACAAATGGACTAAGAAAGAGTCGTACTGATGTTGCAGACAGAGATATCCAATAAACAAATTAACACTTTACAAAAGGCGATATTATCGTGTAAACGATATCGTAGTAACGATTAAGTTATTAAGTAAATAAATACATTTATTTTGCACACATGACACACATTCAAACACAAACAACAATATCAAAATGAACAGGAAAATATAATAAAATGGCAAGTAGAAGCAAATTTCTCACAGACTACCGAAATAAAACTAAGCTGATGAGCACTACACGGAATTGTGTTCCGCCAAGGATATGTTACCTTCTAAGCTAATGAAAGGACTGTCTCAGAGGTCACGCGGCTCGAAAGCACCCAGCAGGCCAGCACCGCCCATATACACAACAGATATACATAGTTACGGCCCCGCCTCCCGGAAAATCTTTTTTATTAAAAACAATGAAGCTTTAACAGTTACGAGTATGGTCTTACTAATGATTATTGTCTCTATTCAAGCTTTAACTCCATCTATCTGTCACAGCAAGCAGCAACTATATAAGCTATAGCATTGTAAACTGGTATACCCTAATAATACCCCTTGTTAGCACCGATTAAGGGCTAACTGTGCTGGCTTATTTTATAGCTGTATAAATGTGATTTTGCTGAAGATTTTCAGTTTATATTATTAGTGCGGTTAATTGTATGAAATTGGAACTTGGGGGAGACTTTTTTCCAGCAGATGTACGAGATAGCTTAAGAAAAATAATCCCTGAATTTTTTTTGTTTTAAGACATTCCCGTAAAGTCAAATATTGTTATTTCTTTGACACCTTTCGCCTTTATGCATAGTTCAAGAACGACATAATACACGTAGATATTAAATAGTTTTTGAAGTATGGCATAGAGTTAGACAGTCCCAAATCTATCAAATAGTTACCAAACTATTATGCATAATACTGACAGTGACTATAAAAACAAGCGCTTATATATCAAGTTAATAGCGCTAAGTGCATTAGTATTGGAAAGCTGCGGTTACGCAGTGCCACCGTAATGCCCACACATTTGAATGCAACTGAGCGATTTATTGATAAGTTTATGTAATCCTACTGTGGTTTTTCTTCTATTTTGACACTGACTGCCTCTTTAAGGAGCATTGGACAAGAGCGCTTATCAAACTCTTTTGACGAGCTCTGTGACGCAGTAGGCGAAGGTCCGATTACGACGCAAGGGGTTGCGGGTTCGATTCCCGCCTCGGGACAAAAGTCTGTACGATCTGCAGATAGATGCCGCGTGAGTTCAGGGTGTTCTGGGTGTTTTTCTATTATATAATAAAAATATCTATCTATGTAGTATAATGTATTAAGTATATCAGTCATCTAGTACCCATAACACAAGCTCTAGGGGCTAGATGATGCTGTGTGATTTGTCCAGCATTATTTATTTATTTATTTACAATAGCTCTATCTAAATTAATTGAATTATGTTAATTTTTGTTTTGCTTTTGTATACCAAAAATGTTTTATTGTTATAATTTTATAGTGTTAAACTTAGGTACCAAATGGCGCCCTGACACAGCAAGGCAGCGTGGCGGGCCCCGTAGATGGAGGCGCGATGATCTCGATCAGTTCCTAACACATGGGAGGAATTAGCTGGGGATCAAAGTGACTAAAGAAGTGGAAGGAAGACTTTGCCTAACAATGGGATGATTCGGGCTAACAGTAACACTAAGTAATCTTAGTAAGCACATTTCACGGAAATTAAAATTCTTATCTAAATTTTCAATACTATAATTTATTTTACTTTTGTAAATGACATGTAAGGAGACTACATGGACTTTGTAAATTTATTTCAGACTTCATACAGATTAACTGTCAAATTTGAATGAAGTCTAAAAAAAAATTATTTGCAGGTGCTGGGCCAGCCAATTCAGCCGTACAGCATTGTTATCAGTTGCTGATCATCTATATTAGATGTGTGAGGCCGACGAAGGGAGTAAAAATTAATTTTAAAAAAAAATTGAAAAAAAGAAAAATAATTACTCATGTGTAATGTCTCATACAAAATACAAACAGAAAAGATTTATTTTTCGCATCGTTCCCTCACTTGGAAATAAGTTTTCTGCAGCGATCGAATTCAATTATATGCTTTACTCAATTTACTTGTGTTTAGTTTTTCTATTGTAAATTGACATTCATATATGGCCTTTAGCTTCATAATTATAAATACTTTTTGACTTTGTCTTCACAAAGTTCGTTATAAGAAAATTGAACTCTTTCTCTTGTAACTTACACCGGCAAGTCATGCTTCATTTGACATATTATCAACACGATTTGCATGCCCGCGGTGATATAACGGCCGGTCCTCGCATAATATAGAGAGTATTAGTTGGTGATTGGGTGCTTACTAATGCAAGCCTGTTTCAATCATGATTTGATTGTACAGTAGACACAAGAATGGATTACAGCGCGATTTCTTTTAATTCGTTTACTAGAGGTTATGTTCGATTTTAGCTGTAAGACAAACGTATTTTTAACTGCAGATATTTGTCCGGTCGGTGGAATTTTGTGTGATAAGTTTTCATCATTGGAATCATCATGGCCCTTGAAGTGATTTTGTTGAAAAACTTATCTTGCGTTGTAACTCCGAAATTTTCTAGCGTCGTATCTCGTCTTACCCTCCGGAAAAAGAAGTTTTACATCAAAAAGAGGATTTAAAATAAGAATGGTTACCTCTTGTAACTTACACCAAGGCGAGTCATGCTTTATTTGTCTTAATATCAACGCAATTTGCATGCCCGCGGCGATATAACGGCCGGTCCACTCGCATTACATAGAGAGTATTAATTGCTGATTGTATGCTTACTAATGCAATCCTGTTTCAATCATGATGTGAACGGTAGAGTAGACACAAGACTGGATTACGATGCGATCTCTACAAATTAGTTTACTAGAAGTTGTTTTCGATCCTAGGCGCGAGACAAGTGTCTCTTTTAACTGCAGATACATGTAAAATGTCTTCTCATAAAATCCACGTAAACAGACTGATCAAATCAAATCAGTAGTAGGCGGTCCCTATAATGAGTGCACCAGGAAACGAACTCACTGAGAAAGATGGCGAGAAATCGTGAGGCGAATCATATCAGCCTCAAATGGACAAGAATAAAATATACCATGTTGACCCCAACCACTCTGTTAGACAGTCTTAGTTCTGAGTGTTACGACATATAAGAAGAAGAAGATGGAACAAATTGCTAAAAATATTATGTATATCGAGACAAACAACCCCGACTATCACCGAATCAACAATTTCGTGACTTGGATAGTTTAGTTACTTAAATTTAGATTTTAGTATTATTGTTTTTTTGAAAAAACGTAGTTAAAGCCGTAATAAGAGTATTACCTGTGGTATTACTTAGTTAGTATTACTTACCAAGTACACTAGACTTATATTATTTAGAGTAAAATCTATTATGTTGATATGCGTGTCTATTACTTTAGCACGCTCCGTAATCTAAAATGCTTGATAGATTTTGACATAATGTGGTGTTGGTCCATCTTAATTGTGGGAATGACATGACATTTACGATTTTTTTATGCGGCGTCTGTGAATAAAAGCGTGTAATATTATACAATTAAGGTAAGTATTACGAAACTCTTATCTTTGTAAGAATTTCCACGCAATCCATGTAACATGACGATTATTTTAACATTTTCCATATAAACGAAGATCTTAATCATTTTATATGTCTCTAGCATCTGCCTGCAGCTTCGCACGCGTTGAACAGGAATAAAATGTAGCCTATGTGTTAATCCTGATCAACATCATTAAGTCCTCCTCTGTACGTGGGCATTAGTATTAAATAAATAAATAAACATATGTGGGAAGTTTCTGTGTTACATGTGACTTATTGTTTAATGGCACTGGCACATTCACTAGCCTAATTATACAGCTTTAAGGGTCATAATGCTGTTTAAAAGGCCGTAGAAACCTAAGAAACCGGCAGTATTAACGTATTGGAGTTAATGACAGTATTGCGTGTTTGTATATTTGACATTGAATTCTAGTTTAACGACTGCGATTGTAAAATACCTATAGAGCCTTTGTGACGTGAGACTTGGAACGGGAATAACTGAGCATTTGGAACGAATTTGGCATATGGTTATAATGAGAACTTGCAATATATTATAATTGTTGATAAGTAAGTAATAAGTTGTTCGTATGTATATTATAATGGATTTCAGCAGTCATGCCTGAATTAAGTAATTTCATGGGTTTTGGATCCTCGATCCTTTGGGTCATGGATGATGATAGGATCCATGAGGAAATGAGGGTCTACTAAAGTATTATAGTTAAACATATCCACTGCATCCACTGCTGGACATAGGCCTCCTTCATGCATCTCCAAGTACTTACTGATCATGAGGGGGTTGTTGCCATACTCACGCTTGGCAGGCGGATTGGCGAGCGCAGGTGGAGATGTTCATACACGGAAAAAAGTTGCTGACATTTTTCCGGATCCTTTGGTAGATTCTTACCTCCTCACCGTGGATGCATCCACGGGCAAGAGATGAGGTCTTAAAATACTGTCTATTTCGCTATATTATATGAATATTATTTTACATTTTAATTACCTACCTTAGTTCAGGCGAAGATTGTAATATGGAAACCTGATGACTGCCCAATTATTATTATGTTCAATCCTACATCAAATAACACCCAGTAGGTACTAGAAAAAAACAATACTTACATACATATTAATCTCTCAATATTATAAAGAGGAAAGATTTGTATCATTGTATTTTGTATATTTGTAACGAATAAACTCAAAAACTACTGTAACAATTTTCAAAATTATTTCACCATTAGAATGCTATATTATCCTTTACTAACAAAGTTGTATATTCGCAATAACTATATTGAGTTTTAGGACCCCGTCACATACAGTGACTCAATCGCCTGGACAAAAAATAAATAAAAAATGGGCCAAGAGCGAGTCGGACTCGCGCACAAAAGGTTCCGTACCATTATTTGACTACCTGTTTCCGTTATTAATATCGAGCAAAAAACGGCAAAAAAATCACATTTGTTGTCTGGGAGGCCCCCTTAAATATTTATTTTATTCTATGTTTATAATTTGTTCGTATAGCGGCAACAGAAATACATTATCTGTGAAAATTTCAACTATCTAGCTATCACGGTTCGTGAGATACAGCCTGGTAACAGACAGGCAGATAGACGGACAGCGGAGTCTTAGTAATAGGGTCCCGGTTTTACCCTTTGGTTACGGAACCCTAAAAAAAGCAAGATAAGAGGAGATAAAAAATAGCATTCCTGTTATGCCCAGCCAATCACTGGTTCGAGCATTTCGCCCGACAATCCATCAATCAATATTACAGAGCTATTACGCAGCACGCTGGCACAAAAACTTTAGGAGAATAAATTTAACACGTTCACGTTATTATTTTCATCATCATCATCATCAGCCTTTATCGACCCACTGCTGGGCATAGGCCTCCCTTTGATTTTGCCATTCGCCTCTGTCATAAGCTATTCTTAGCCAGGTGCAACCCACGGTCTTCCGAACATCGTCAACCCATCGGGATGGTGGACGACCCCTTTTTCTGTGCCCTTCTCTCGGCCACCATTCAGTCAGCGTTTTCGTCCACCTGTCGTCATTTCGTCTGGCCAAGTGTCCTGCCCAACTCCATTTGAGCCCCATTATTCGCTCGCCGACATCCTGAACCTTAGTCCGCTCGCGAATTTTGACGTTGGGGACCCGGTCTATCAGTGTGATGCCGAGCATGGCGCGCTCCATGGCTCTCTGCGCAACGCTGATTTTGTGCACTGCCTCCTTAGTAAGTCGCCATGTCTCAGCACCGTAGGTCATTGTTGGTAGGACGCATTGATTGAAGAGACGAGTCTTAAGACACTGTGGGATGTGGGTAGATTTAAAAATATCGTCTAATTTTCCGAAAGCTGCCCATCCTAGTTGTACTCTCCTGGTAACCTCCTTCATCTGATACTCCGTGCCAAAAGACAAAACATGACCAAGATACACATATGAATCAACCATCTCTAACCTCTCGCCTCCAACTTTAACGTTAGAATTCGAGAGTTCAGAAACGTTTGACATCACCTTGGTCTTGCCCATGTTCATCTTCAGGCCGACTACTAAAGAGGCATCATGAAGGTCTCCCAGCATAACCTCCAGGTCATTCATAGTTTCGGCAAACAATACAAGATCATCAGCAAAACGCAGATGCGACAGGTAGACACCATTAACATTTATACCGCATTGGTCCCATGGAAGCATTTTTACGACGTCTTCCAAAACAGCCGTAAAAAGCTTGGGTGAAATTGTGTCCCCCTGTCGCACCCCCCTCTTGATCGAAATAGGTTCTGACAAACTGTGTAATCGTACTTGCATTGTTGCCGAGCTGTATATCTCCCGAAGAAGATCCACGTAACGAGCGTCAATGTGGCAGCGATGGAGTGAGTCAAATACGGCCCAATGCTCGACGCTGTCAAAAGCCTTCTCAAAGTCGACGAAAGCCATGCAGAGGGGCCGATTGAACTCGTGACTCTTCTCCATCAGCTGCTTGACTGAATGGATGTGATCAATGGTGGAAAATCCACTTCGGAAGCCAGCCTGTTCTAAAGATTGATATTCATCCAGCTTTCGGGTAAGACGGTTGCAGAGAATTTTGGAAAATAGCTTATAAATTTGGGACAGCAAACTGATAGGCCTATAATTAGATAATTTTGAGATGTCACCTTTCTTATGGATAATTGTAACAAGTGCATTTTTCCAAGACTCAGGTGTTCGAGCTTGATTCATGGCATCGTTGAAGAGCCTCATTAGTACGTCAACCACCGGTGGTCCGCCTGCACGAAGCAGTTCAACAGAAATGCCATCTTGTCCAGGAGACTTTTCACTTTTCATCTGACCAAGGGCATGTTCCACCTCACTACGTATAATAGGCGGCAGTTCATCAGTATCCAGACTTCTCACGGGTGGACTTCTTGGATCGTTAGTTAAATACAGGTCTGGTGTAGATTGTGAAGCGTATAGTTCTCCGTAAAACTCTTCTACTATTTTAAGAATCTGTTGCCTATCTGTCGCATAGTTACCATTTTTATCTTTCAATTTTATTATTTGTTTGTTTCCTGTTTTTGTTTTTCTTCTAAAAATCTTAGGTCCTCTAAACTGTTTTATTGTATTTTTTATAATATTAGTGTTATAATCTCTCAAATCTTTTTTAATTGACTTATGAATAACTTTATTTAAATTTAATAACTCTTGATGATCCACGATACTGCTTTGATTCATTGTTCGTCTTTGCTCAATCATATCTCTTGTCTTCAATGAGAGCTTACTAGCATTTTTGGGCGCTGCACTTAGATGTTTACGAGCCGTCTCCGATAGAGCATTACACAGTAGTTGATTTATTTGGTCGACATCCATGTTTGATTCTTCAAGCCCATCAAATTGCTAATAATAAATTATTATTTTAAGTGAGTAAATTTGTTAAATGTTTTTAGGAATTACATGTTTGTCATGCGAATTTGTTTATTATAGTTGCATATTCGCAATAACTTTATTGAGTTTTAGATCCCAGTCACCTCTAGTGACTCAATAGCCTAGACAAAACATAAAATAAGAAGCAGATAAATAATATTTCAAAAAAATAAACTGAATTCAAATGATAAAACCCCTGACTTATTGCTGACAAGCATTGGTAATGAGGATCTAGAAAAGAGGGCGAAGGTTTCCGGTCCCTGTGACCCTAGGGTCACCAAAATCAATCAGTGCCCTTCTCTCATAAAGACAGTGCTAGCAAAAAAGATTTCATGTAAATCGGTCAACGCGTTCGGTTGTAATCTTGTCATGCACTGACAGACAGACAGACAGCGCTATGCATAATAGGGGGCTTCGCCCCCTATAAATCACCCAAACCGCTCTATGTGCGCCTAATAAATGGGAGTATTACCCTCGATTTATAATGGATATCATCATCAAAACTGGGTGCAAAACAAGGAAACTTTATAAAGTGAAACAAAAAGTTAACAAGTAGCAAAGTTAAATTTAGGAACCTATAATACCTTGAGGGACCCTAGTATCTAATATTACTATTTAACCCCTTATCATCAGAATCGAGTTTTGACAGGGACCACCTCTGAAAGATATAATATATATCTTATAAAAAAAAAATTTAATCGCGTACAAAAATACAAAAAATACACCTTCTTCTTTTTGAAGTCGTTTTAAAATAGCATTCCTATTATGCCCAGCAAATCACTTGTTCAAGCATTTCACCGATTTTCACCCGACAATCCATCAATCAATATTAGGGAGCTTTTACGCAGCACGCTACAAACAAAACATTAAGAGATAAGATACATTTAAGGTTTATAGTCAGTAAATTAGTTAAATTTTGTTATGATGTTATACGATTATTTATTATTGTTTTTGTTAAATTCTAATACCTAATTGTATTGGTCATACATAACCAAGTATTACAGATACATATTAACAGATACTACCTAGTTAATACCCTTACCGAGTTCATGTTCGCAATATTATGAACTAGCCGCACTCCGCGGTTACACCCGCGAAGCTCCCGTTTCAGTGGGAATACGGGAATAAAATATAGCCTATGTTACTCAGGGATAATGTAGCATTCTATTGGTGAAAGAATTTTTCAAGTTCGTCCAATAGTTTCGAAGCCAATACAAACAAACAATAAAATCTGTAACTTTCTCTTTATACTTTAAGTTGTTATTATGTTGTATTTCTTTTCTTCTTTGTGTATCTTTTATTATAATCTTGTATGTCAACCGAGAACCTAGTGTCCTGGAAAAACCTACTATAGGTTTTTTGGACACCAAAACCGAATAAAAATGTACCATTTATCCAATAATAAATAAAAAAAACTCTCCTCTTTATTATTAGTGTAGAGTGCCTAGACTATAGATTAGATAGAACCCAGTCGCAGAAGCAGAAATGATAGCATTTATGTTATGCTCCGCCAATCACTCTTCGAGAATTTCCCCCGACAGTCCATCAATCAATATTAGGAAGCCATTACACAGCACGCTGCAAACAAAAACTTTAATACGGAGCCGATTATGGAGATTAACTTTTTACATGTTTCGACATTTTTAGGAGTCACTAAATTTGTTATATTAAAATATAACTTTTATTTGTAAGCATTGTTTTAAATTATGAAGTGTATATGCTATATGTACGTAAGGTCGACACGCCATGTACTCTTCTTATATTGTGGGTTAATTATTCGTCAGGTTTTATATGACCGCCCATCTACTTAAAAAAATATATAAAATATTAAAAAAATTACTATTGCATCTTTAAAAAACTCCTTCACATTCTTCTCGACATCTTATAAGCATAAAAATACAAATATCAAGTCTAAAGTCGAGTGTTCCATGCAGCTGTATAATTTTATGACCTAACCGTACTATTTCCATCCTATGTTCTAACTAACGTTCGTGTATAAAACTGATTTTATATTTAGATCATTCCTATACAATCTAGCTACTTATATGCTCTGACGATGACGGCAGTATGTCTCCTGATTCTGGCAGATAAAATAAAAAATATCACACCACACTAATATCATTACAAATTTTATTGAATTAAACACCATTTTGAGAGTTTTTAGGGGATTTTAAATGATGTTATATTTTTATTTTCACCATTTCAATCAATATTTTAATGTTAAACGCTGCCCGCGTTTGAGAAACTACGCAACGTCTTTTTGTCCAGAATTTCTCAAAATTAATCAGTATTTGTTACCAGTGATGACATATGGAACCGAGACTTGATCATTCACATATTTGATTTATTTGGCCTCATGAATAAGCTCAGGAAGTCGCTTAACGTTCTATGGAGAGGGCTATGCTCAGTATTTCTTTACGGGATCGAATTAGAAATACTTAAAGCCAGGCAGGCCATAATATGTAGCTCGCAGAACAGACGGCCAATGGGACCGAAAAGTTCTCGAGTGGAGGCCACGGACCGGTATTTGCTGTGTAGGACGTCCACCAAGATGAGCAAACGACCTAGTAAAGATCACAGGTCGACGGTAGATGCAGGTCGCTTCCAACCGCAATAACTGGAAATACATAAGGGTCCAGCAGGCCTAGAGCTGAAATAATGATGATTATATTTTATTTACTACGAGAATTAGTTATCTGTGCGATATCATCAAGCGTGGAGATTATACCACAATCATCCAGCATTTATTTCGTCGTTCTGACTGCTGACATACGAAGGGCCAGCCAATATCTTTCAGTGTCCGAACTACGTCACAGACTAATGGTGGACCCTTGCTAACTAACAGGCAGTCGAAAGACAAATTTAACAACTTTGACTTTGACAATTCGATCGTCTTATTCAATAAGTCTTATTACAGACCGCATGTCTGTCGCTAGCCTAAAACTCAGACACAAACAAGATTATCTCCTTAAACCAACCTAAAAACCACGTTAATATCGGTTTTGTTAAGTAAATATTTTATTTAAATAAACATAAAATAATACAACGTTGCCAAATACCTATCTATGTTTATTTATGTTTTATGGTGAATGTACAATAAAGAGTTTATCTATTTATCTGGTGTGTTGAGATGTTAGGATTCACAATTATTTTAACTCTTAGGTGAACCTATTATTATATTAATCACAGCAAATACATTTTACCAGTTACCACCAGTTAGTTTCTGTAATCTGTGATTTTACGCCATTTGTCGGGCGGGAAAAGTGTAAGAGAGGGGGTCGCCAGGGGTCGCCCGCCTGACCATAGATAAGATAACATATTTTTTGCATATTATGATAGAAACTATGTACGTTCCACCTAGCATTCCACCATTATATTTCAATCTTAAATGATTGCAAGCTAAAACTTAACCAAAAAAAAAAAAAAACATGACAAGATTTTCAACAGCTGCAGTAAACTTTCTAAAGCGTATCAACTATTTACGTAAATAACTCGTCGTAGTTTGCTAACTACGACGAGTTAGCACTTGACTTGACACCGGTAGAGCCGCATTTCTTCGTCCTATACTGTTGGAAGAACCGTTACTTCTCCCTATTTGTGGAGGCCTTTTTCTATTGAGCTCATCGTGCATCCGTATATTGGAATTAGAATTAGTTTAATGAAACCTTTTAAGATTTAATGAAGGTACTGATTTAATTTATTCACGGTTCAACAATTAAACAATATGTTCGTTGAACTTACAACTAAATAAAATTCAGTGTATTTTTGTGATACTTGTTACAATTACAATTCGGAGTTTTTCCCACGTGCCTGAAAAAAGCTGTCGTTGTTCCGGTTTACAAATCTGGTTGTAAATATCAGGTAACCAATTATAGACCCATATCTTTACTTCCTGCATTGTCTAAAATTTTAGAAAAAAATATAAAGAAACGTCTAGTCGGGTACTTGGAAGATAAGGCGATTCTGTCTTGTATGCCGTTTGGTTTTAGAGCTAAAGTATCTACTTCCGATGCAGTTTACCAATTGACTGGCTATCTTGAACAAGAACTTGATCAGGGTAACCATACAGCAGGGATATTTCTAGACTTCTCTAAAGCATTTGACACTGTTTCCAATTCCATACTATTGCGCAAGTTTGGAACATTGGGTATCAGAGGCACGCAACTGTACCTAACTCTTCAGGATCTTGAGAATCGTTCTCAATGCGTAAGGATCGGTGGTGTTCTCAGTAATGACTTTGTTCTACCCCAAGGCAGTATTTTAGGACCGACCTTATTTTTGATTTAGGTACATCAATGACCTCTGTAATCTAAAATTAGATCATTGTAGAATAATATCATACGCTGACGACACTGCCCTCCTTTTTTCCGCTGACTCGGAAATGGAAGTGTTTAAGTGTGCGCAGTATGGATTCAATATTGTAACTAAATGGCTTTAGCACAATTTACTAACATTAAATGCAGATAAGACACATTATATTAAGTTTTCGATGCGTAAACAACCTTTATCTGATCTAAGTCAAACATTATATGCACACCATTGCCAAAATATCCCTGGCGACCATTGTTCACGCCACGCCATGCCCTTCTTTAAATAGTACCTGAAAAATAAAATACCTCGGCATAATTTTAGATGAAACTCTGTCTTTTAAACTAAACATACCTAGAGGCTCTAGTAGGCAGAGTTCGCAAGTTGATTTTTGTTTTTAAGAAACTACGCCATATTATGCGAATCGAAAACTTAATATAAGCATTTACCAGGCTTACTTTGCCAATCAATTTTTATTTTTCCAACTAGTCTTCTTTACAAATCGTGCGGAGTGTTATCAGTGCGACAGTTATTCATAATGAACATCGTACTTAAACAACACGCAGCACTCGCTAAACCTACTAATAAAAGGAGGAATAATGTCTGTCCTAAGCAACCAGGTAGAAAACTTGTCTTTTCCCATAGATTTTATAGTGTCCTTGGACCATTTTTGTACAAAATAATAAATGCGTTAGTCAATATCTACTGTCTTAATTCTTAAAATTGTAAAATAGTTGTTAGGATATATCTCAAAAGTATGTCATATGACGATACCGAGAATTTGTTAGCTGTATTAAAGTAGGTTTAACATTTTATTTTCTAACTAACTAGGCAATTATATTGTAAGATTCTGCTTCACATATTAGTTTTTATTGACACTGTATTTTGTTATTTAATAACTTAACAGATCTCTAATAGGTACTCGTAAGCTTGTGATTATAAATTTTTGCTCGTGACCTCGTTTTGTTCGAAAAACAGGATTACCTAGTTCAGGCACATGCCTAATACTTTAGATGTTTTTGTTATTATTAGATATAAGTAGATATCATGTTCTTAGCCGTAATAGTTTTTTGAATAAATTTATTTTATTTGATTTGTTTCATCATTAAAATTATTTTTTAAACTTTCGCGACCACGACACATTATTAACACATATTTAAACGGGTATTAACGCAAATAAATAACGCGATAAATACCCGGTTAAATGTGTTAATAATCATTAAAATTGTTTTTAAAATTTTTATTGACTGGCTTTTTCAAAGATATAATCCTGAAACACAAACCTGACATACCTATTCCATGACTACCTCTAGATTATATGATTAAATTATCACACAAACTCATAAATCTTTTGTTAACAGCTTCACCAGGTCCTAAAAAAATACTTTAAAATCGTATCACTTAAAATCCTACAAGCTCCAATCCAAGTAACATCGCACTGGAATATTCAGGACTAACCAAGATTCGCGTGTCATGCAAAAGAAAATAACAAACATGGAACCGGCAACGCTGCATTCCTAGCAAGGCGAAGCAAGGCAGCCAACAGAATCATTTAAACTTCTACACTCAAACTCAGTTCGAAAGTAGGCGCACATTCGTTCGGACGTTGCGTTTCGAACGCAACTCGCTTCCGAATCCGGTATTCTGTATTCAAACTTTTTTCTTTTCTAAATTATAGTGGCCTGTGTTGTGCTCGATTGGATTGAATTGAACTTTTTGGATTCATTTTTTATTTAGATTGGTAAGTGGAATCTTTTAATTTTAAGTTACCAGACAATTCGTTTAGTAATGAGCAAGGCAGGATAGCCGCATATAAAACTTATTATTAGGGTTTAGGTTTACTGCTGTGGTTTGAAATTGCATAATTACCGACAATTTAAAGGTACAATCGCACTTCATACATTTTTCTTTATAGGGTCTAGATTTTAAAAATAACTTTAAAAATCATTTAAATTAAAATCTCACCAATATTGTAGAAAATCTAGTCTACGGATTGAGCAGAAACTTTACACATGTTTAGATATTGACCATGACACATATGCTACTTTTTATCCGGTTACAATGGCGGGCTGAAGCTAGCTAAACTTCGGGAAAATAATTAGAAAAGTTACGCAATAAAATCCTGTATTTTCAAAACGAATAAAATGTTAACAAATCGCGAAAGATTAACAAGTTCAGAAGCATAACATTTAAGTATTTCTTTTAGGAATTAAATCTTATATTCTAGAAAAGACTGCAATAAAAACAAACTATTTAATTTAAAGCATCGCGAATGTTATCTCTACAGTAATTTCGTTTAAATACTATAAACAACTTTGCCGTGGGGTACCGGCAGTAGAATGTTACCCCTCCTCTCATGCCCGTGGATGCAGTAAGAACCCTGCTAAGGGACACCTCCGGAAGATGGGCAGCAGCGTCTCTCCGTGTATCAACATACCGTACTGCGCTCGCCAACCCGCTTGCCAAGCGTGGTGAGTATGGCAAATACCCCTCATGGAGATCCATAAGGGAGGCCTGTGTTCAGTAAAGGACGTTTTATGGCTGTCATGATGATGATGAAACAACTTCAATTAACCACCTATTTCTCTAAAACGCTTAGACAGGTTAAGCGCTTCTAATAGTAATTACAGATGACTAGAAACTTCCAAAGTTGTATAATGAACTACCTGTTTTCTATAATGATGATACAACCCGTTTACCTACAAATGTAAATTTTCTTTAGCCTCAAGATTTTATATAATTCTGCCTATAAACTTCTTTACGCCTTATTCTCCGCATAAAAATGCTTATCATGTTTATATGTCTGATCTATATTCATGATAAGCAAATGAAGAACTGAGGTAGGTAACAAAATCATTAATATCAAAGTCTTTGTTGTAGACTTACCAAATTAATCATACATAACAAACCGTTTTATGTAGTAAATAGGTACTATATAAATAATAAATGTTAGACATACGCTGTCGCTGACTCTAGAACTCAAACATTACCTCTCATCGTTAAGGCAGCGTTCGTAAGAACATCTATTATAGCCGCATGTAAAACCGATTTCTGGCGTGGCAACGCATGCCGTTTTCTGGCGACGCATGCCATGGCGACGCGTATTGTACTGTGTTGTATTGTACTGTAATATACTGTACTGTACTGTACTTTACGGTACTGTACTTTACTTTACTGTACTGTAGGTTGTCTGGAAGAAATCGCTTCTAAGCGATAAGACCGCCCATTGTACCAATCTTGTTTGTAAGTATTTTTTTTTTCTGTATTATTTTGTTAAGGTGTGCAATAAAGTGTTTTGTATTGTACTGTACTGTACTTTACTGTACTGTACTTTACTGTACTGTATTGTACTATACTCTACTTTACTGTACTGTACTGTACTCTACTTTACTATACTGTACTTTACTGTACTGTATTGTACTATACTCTACTTTACTGTACTGTGCTCTACTTTACTGTACTGTACTTTACTGTACTGTATTGTACTATACTCTACTTTACTGTACTTTACTGTACTGTATTGTACTATACTGTACTCTACTTTACTGTAACAGTACAGTAAAGTACAGTATAAACTAAGCAATTTGCTGTAAAACCGTCTTCTGTACTATACTTAGTCTGTACTAAGTATAGTACAGAAGACGGTTTTACAGCAAATTGAACTAAAAAGTAAAAATAACATATAGTTTAAAAAAAAAACAAAAGTTTAAAAACGTTAATAAGGTCCATGCGGCCGCACTGAATAAAGTATTATTTGATTCTTGATTCTTGATCTGCATAAAAAAATAAAAATATTTGTCCAGCGGCGGGAGTCGAACCTTCTACCTCCTGCGGCTATTAGACCAACCAAGCAACGGGAACAGTCGCAGCATTGTGTTCTTAAATTACTTAGGTCATCGGAATCTCCGGATAACGTAAAATGTTTCAGTACCCACGTCAACATCATGTTACAATAAATACCCACATGGCTATACAAGATGCCCATTGTTCGCCTGTTAAGAGGACCCATTGTGTTCGAAGCGAAATTACCGCTTTAATTTATTCGCTTCGGGTAAAGCTTAAGCTTTGGAGATTTAGGCGTGCTCAAAATCCTGGCGCACCTCATTATAGTTCATAAAATTTAGCTTGATCGCTGCGACATATGCCAAGTAACATGATTAGGGCTGGAACGATGTTGAAAATATGATATAATGCTGGTTGTTACGATCACTATTTGTGTAATCCCACACATAAAGTACGACTATCCACACATATAGACCGGTAAAAAATTCAGAACTTGATAGGCGGGATTTCGATGAATGCTGTCGCTTAACTACAGAGTCCGCGCCACCACTGACTGAAGTCCGATAGACGCGGCGCTGTTGTCGTAAAGCTAAATATTAAATATATGTATATACTAATATAATACTAATATAATATATAATACCTCTATAAAAACTCATTCATTAATTTCAACCAAAAACGTCAGCTACTGAACACAGGCCTCCCGTATGGATCCATGAGGAGCAGTTGCCATACTCACCACGGCGGGTTAGCAAACGCTGCTCAGAATGTTGATACACGGAAAGACGCTGCAGCACATCTACCGGAGGTATCCCTTAGCAGGCTCTTACTGCATCTACGGGCAAGAGAGGAGGGGTAACATTCTACTGCACCCCACAACATTTCTACTGCCGGTACCCGATTACACTATGAAAATTACATACTATAAATAGTAAAAAAGCCCATGTAAGAAGAAATACCGATGATGGCATTGCATGAAGAGTCAATCAAACGTTTACCGCATGTAGGCCGCCATGTGAAATCGTCTCTCCAACATATCGAATTGCGATGCAAATCGCACCGCACGAGTGAAAATACCACACTGTTTACATAAATCTGCGGCTGGACCGGATAGATCCATTTCGGAATAGTTTCCCAACCACGCTCAAATTTGTTTTATGCAAAATTAACCACGTAATTTATTATTCATAACGTAACATATTATTTGGTTATTCATAACGTGTTAACTATTTATACATTGACATTGCGCATTTCAATATCAATATATGTAAATAAATATAAAGTAATTCAGTTATAGATATAATTGTCAAAAATCACATTATCAGGGAATGTCACTCAAGCACAACTTAAACACATATTACTCTCTCACTTCACTTTACACTTTTAATTGTTATCACCATAAAGAGCCCATTTTTATTTTTATTTTATATGTAGTTTATTAAGCTTTTTTGTATAAATGCATGTGCATTATTAGTCTGGAACTGTTCTTATAATAGGGGTTAACGTATGAAATTGCCGTTTTATTGTAATAGGTACTTCGAATTGACTCTACAGGAAATGCAATTAGAAACCATTCGTCACCCTTCGTATTCGCCAGACCTTGCTCCAACGGACTACCATTTTTTTCGTGATTTGGACAATTTTCTACGTGATAAAAAGTTTTATTCTCAAGAGGCAGTACAAAATGCTTTCACACAGTTTGTCGAATCTAGATCACCAGAGTTCTTTCGCAAAGGCAAAAATGACCTTCCTATTAGATGGCAGCAATTTATAGATAATAATGGTAATTATTTTTATTAAATAATTACCATTATTATCTATAAATTGTTAAATATAATTGTATTTTATTAATTGTGTAATATTGTTTGTATAATGTTAAATAAAAAAAAACTAATTTAAATTTTTCAGTACAAATCGGCATTTTCATAATTTTACCCCGAATCTATTATAATAATAGAGGTATAATAAAAGACAGTCGTGCTAGTTACACTATTTAAAACTCAAGAACGGCTGAACCGATTTGCCTGAAAATTGGTGGGGAGGTAGCTTAGAACCAGGAGACGGACATAGGCTTTTTGTTGCGTAAATTAAATCAGAAAGAGTTAAAATAGGGGATGAAAGTTATCGATATTTTCACTTGAAAATTTTAAAATTTTGCATACATATTAGAATTTAAAACTTAATGTGTATCAGAATTCCTCAAAAATCATCACATTAGTGAAAATATAGGGGATAAAAATTTGTTGGGGAATATTTTTTTTCACTTGATTTAAGTACGTGAAATTTCACATAAATATAGTTAGATAACTACCAAAATAAAAATTATTATATGCCCCGCTTAGTGATACCGTTAGTGTTGTGTGCCGTGATCGAGTTGCGTTCGAAAGTGAAACCGATAGTAGGGCCATCATCTGCCAATGACTACCCACTCGCAAAAGACTTCAGTTTATCCGTGATCATGACGTGTGAAACTGCGTCGAAATATCTGGAAACTCAAAAAGACTCAAATCATGGCAAATATCCCGTAAATATTACATAATAATGTTAACAACCATGATAGTTTCAAAAGTTAAACCCTCTCATGTTCTTGGAGATCCATGAGGCAGGCTATTGTTCAGCTGTGGGCGTGGACAGCAGTCCTACGGCTCCACGGGCAAGAGAGGAGAGGCTACATTCTACTGCCAGCACTCTACGGCAGCGAGCTATTGTTTAAGTTTAGTATATACTCTGCCGTAGGGTGCCGGCAATATAATGTTATTCCTCCTCTCCTACCCGTGGATGCAGTAAGAGCCTGCTAAGGGACACCTTTGGAAGATGGGCAGCAGCGTCTTTCCGTATATCAACATCCCGTACTGCGCTCACCAACCCGCCTGCCAAGCGTGGTGAGTATGGCAACTACCCCTCATGGAGATCCTTGAGGGAGGCCTTAGTTCAGTAGTGGACGTTTTACGGCTGAAATGATGATGATGATGAGTATTTACTCATCATCCGCGGCCTGACTTCACCCAGTGCTGGATAATAGGCCTCCGCCTTTTTGTGCCACTCCTCACGGTCCTGTGCTGGCCTCATCCAAGTTCGTCCGGCGACGCTCGTTATAGCGTCTGTATTTCCTAATGACAATTAATATCAATTGAAATCAGCATCTGTAAGAACTTAATATGCTCACATGTTGGGTCACTATATAATAATAGCTAATGCAAGACTGCATACTTAGCTAACTTTATCTGTTTAAACAATAACTGGAATAATTGTTACTACACTTTATAGATCAAAGAGTAATATTATGGGATCGTAGAGCATGAAAGATGAAAGGGAGGTGGACAATATTATTCTCATCACGTTTAAAGCGCATCAGTGTCGCTTATCCAACATGCTTATTGAAGAAATACTGTTATTTTTATTTGACACTTATCAAAGACTACATAATAAGGTTATTTATTATGTTTACTTGATGAAAAACTACACTCTTACTCTGAGCTCACAATATCAAAAATGTCACAACTTTACATGCTATATAGGCTCACATAAGTCACAACGTTACATCCCACTAATATTATAAAGCCGAAAGTTTGTTTGGAGGTTTGTTACCTCTTCACGCAAAAACTACCTTACGGATTGAGCTGAAATTTTGCACACGTATAGATGTGAAACAGGAATAACACATAGGCTTTTTACCCGGGTAAAACGCATGCGAAGCGACGGGCACAAGCTAGTGCTCTGTAAGCTTACATAAGTTACAACAATACATACCTCAGTCTACAAGTAAAAAAAGTTGCTGCTTATTTTACACCGCGCAATTTCGCGCTAATATCAAGCAAGCCTTACTCGTTAAAAACTAGGAGTACGAACTATTTCAGACATTAGCATCGCCATCTGTAGTCTGAATTCACTACCACTGCTGGATTATTTATCATGATCTGTTCATACTTCAACTCTATGTTCAATATTACCAGTCTAAATTATTACGTTAATCCAACCAAACTCTTCAAGCAACATCTGATGATTTCACGCCGGGATGGTTACGGTTTATACACAAATTGTTATGAATGTGTCAATGTTTAAGCTTTTTGAGAGTCGCTGTGTTTTTCTGTAAAATGAGAGCATATGGACTATGGACGTCTGTTTACTTAAGAGCTGGATACATGCCGATGACTTTGCAACATCTCTCTCTCTTTCTCTCGTCGTTACCACAACACTGATTGTAAAGCCGGCAGACGGATTGATCATCATCATCATAATTTCAGCCATAAAACGCCCATTACTGAAACAGACCTCCTTCATGGATTTCCATGAGTGGTAGTTGTCATACTCACCACGCTTGCCAGGCTGGTTGGCGAGCCCCGTATGTGTCTATCTCCCTGCATGTGCATAATTAGCGGGCGAGAGGGCGGTGCTCAGGCATCTCAGCATAAGCGGAATTAAAACTAAATATTTTCATTGCATTTTATTGTCATGGATTTCCGCAAAGTAACGCCTGATTCTATTAATTATGGTAGATAATGCTTTAGCATTAAGCCCACCTTGTAATTGTGCATTAAAAATAAATAAATAAATCCTTATATTTAAGGATTACCATTATGCTGAGGACCTTTTGGTCCACAACTTTTATTTTTTTTGTTATAAATTTATACCTCATGGTTGTACATACCGTGGATCAATAAATTATTTCTTTTTTTCTTTCTATACATTTATAGAAAGCGATTAAAAGCTGGTTCTTCTACTCGGTGCTTACCTTACCTTTGCCGAGCTTATTAGCTCGGAAAATGTAATCTAAGCCTTGCATTTACCGACTGCCGGCCTACAAATGAAGGTTCTCACAATAATTTGTGGTCAGGAACGGCGTGACCCGGCTCGGACTCGTTGGTAGGTACTAGGAAAACATAATCTAGGAACAGGTATTTGTTTTCATCCATCTCAGCCGTAGGATTGCTGTGCGCGTCCACTGCTGGACATAGGCCTTCTACATGGATCTCCAAGATCACGAGGGGGTTGTGCCATACGCGCACGCTTGGCAGGCGGAGTGTCGAAAGTCAAAACTATATTTAGTCCGTCAGTTTAGAAAATACAAAAATTAAAGACACTTTTTTGAATAAATTAAACATAATAAAGCGCATTGAAGCTTAGGAGTGGGGGCTCGTTACGTCAGAGCATAGCCATAAAGTGAACCGAAACACGTCCGCGCGTGACGTCACGTTACATTTCTACATTTTGAAACGACAAAATACGTGTACAATAGATTTCAATTATCTACATGACACTAAAAATAAAAATTTTGTCTAGTAGCCTATTCCTAATGAGAAATTATTTGTCTCGTGGAACTTTAATTTTGTACAGACAAGACAGTTGCTTATACTAATCAAAATTACATCTGCAAAAACGGTTGTTTATATTTTTTTTTTCCATAGAGAATCGATGGGTCTGTCAAGTCATATTAATCGGCTCAAATTATAAATTAGAAAGTGCACAGAATACCAAAAATTTTTCTTCACTAAGTAGTTATGACATAATCCAATCCCACTAGTATTATAAAGCCGAAAGTTTGTTTGGATGGAGGTTTGTGACCTCTTCACGCAAAAACTAGGCTACGGATTGAGCTGAAACTTTGCGCACGTATTGATGTTGACCAGGATTATCACATAGGCTATTTTTTATTCGGGTACAACGCATGCGAAGCGGCGGGCAGAAGCTAGTGTTATAATATTATAATTACTTTGTAAGTTTGTTTTGCATATACAAAGCAATTAAAATATTTTCTAAATAACCAACTCGACGTTATGTATAGAATGCAAAGCGAGGTCTTTCCTAAATTACATTTCCACTCCAAAGAAGGTTAGATTCAATGATTTTTTGTAATTTTGTTTTCAAATTGAATGAATGAATGAAGTACCCCATGGCAGATTCTTAATGCATTCACGCTTAAGATAAAAGCAGCAACATTCTACTGCTTGGCACCCCACGAATTGTTAAATTAGAGAAATAAATTAGCTTTCAATTAGCTTGTTAAATTAGCTTTCAATTCTGTTGGCGCACTTCCTGGTTAATTAAAAGAGCGTAAAACAGACTAAAATGACAATAGCTATTCGGTTACTGCCTTTCTAAAATCGGCACGGAATAGTGTCACCCAAGTTTCAGATGACAGTTCTAAATTTAGAAACGTCATTCTATATTTATAATTAGCTTTAGAAAGTGCAAAGACAGAATCGACACCATCGAACACTTAAATAAATAGAGACACATTATAACCGCATGATTAACGTACCGACTTAAAAACCATCAGCATCTCATCAAAATCTCATTAATTCCGTTCCTCCATAATAACTACATGCGGTCCTAAGATATAATTGTTTCGTCAATTATTTCTCGAAAACATGCGAGTGTACATGCATGCTAGGTATGCTGGTATGCTAGGAATTAACCGTTTACCAATTTACCCGTAGATATGCTATGCTGAACGTGAAGTGAACAACATAACATAAACTAAGTACGTACCTACGTACTCTAATATCTCTGTCTATACCAAGTACCTTATCCCAAGGTTGCCTGGAAGAGATCGCTCATAGTGATAAGGCCGCCCTTTGTACTCCTGTGTTGTTTTTTACCTTATTTCTAAATTGTTTATGTTCTTTTAATGTGGTGTGCAATAAAGAGTTTTCTATCTATCTATCTACCTTTCTCAACCTGGTATGTAGATATAGTCCGTAAAACTTAGCCTGATCGGTGCGACAGCTGTCATTAAAATCCCGCCCATCAAGTTCTGAATTTCGTATCGAGTAGAATGTTACCCCTCCTCCTATGCCCGTGGATGCAGTAAGGGATAGCTCCGGAAGATGGTCAGCAGTGCCTTTCCGTGTATAAACCTGCACTGTGCTCGCCAACTCGCCTGCTAGGCGTTGTGAGTATGGCAACTACCCCTAATGTAGACCATGAGGCCTGTGTAGTGGACTTTTACGGCTGAAATGATGATGATGGTAAATTACCTGTGGCAACGTCCTACTTTATGGGTGGGACTGCGCAAATAGTGATGTGCGATGCCGGTGAGTTATCGTAACCAACATACATACATATACCGCCATATTTTGGCTTATTAAACATCCAAATGCTTTGTTTTTGAACAATAAAACTTCATACATTGATTCTCTAGACATTCATGAGTGCTTAGGTACTACCAACCGAGATAATATCAACCTACCTTTCGTACTTCGGATGGCAAGGACATGTTTAAACGTGTGCTATAGGTTAAGTTTATTTTTTATGTATGTTTGACTTAAGGTATTACATATATTTTATACTAGCTTGTCCGCCGCTTCGCATGCGTTGTACCTGAAAAAAAAGTATCCTATGTGTTAATCCTGGTCAACATCAATACGTGTGCAAAGTTTCAGCTCAATCCGTAGCCTAGTTTTTGCGTGAAGAGGTAACAAACCTCCATCCAAATAAACTTTCGTCTTTATTATATTAGTAGGATGGGCCGTAGGATTAACTATTTTAAATCTTATTATTTTATTTTCATTGTCGTGTTCACATCAATGAAAAATTTGAACATCCTATATTAATATGGTACTTTTAAATACGAATTTGCTTCTAAACTAACTGTACTTACCTATTTTGCGTGGAGGCGGTGATCATTAATTTGTGGATACCGTTGCAATAAGCCCATATTTTCAACATCCCAGCCCTATCCGTGTCACTTGGCATAAGTCGCAGCGATACAGCTAAGTTTTACGAGATAAAGTACTGTTGGTCGAGATTCTGGTTTTACCTTACACCTCATCATCATCATCATCAGCCTTTATCGACCCACTGCTGGGCATAGGCCTCCCTTTGATTTTGCCATTCGCCTCTGTCATAAGCTATTCTTAGCCAGGTGCAACCCACGGTCTTCCGAACATCGTCAACCCATCGGGATGGTGGACGACCCCTTTTTCTGTGCCCTTCTCTCGGCCACCATTCAGTCAGCGTTTTCGTCCACCTGTCGTCATTTCGTCTGGCCAAGTGTCCTGCCCAACTCCATTTGAGCCACATTATTCGCTCGCCGACATCCTGAACCTTAGTCCGCTTGCGAATTTCGACGTTGGGGACCCGGTCTATGAGTGTGATACCAAGCATCACACCTCATACAATACCTAATACCTAATTTAAATTTATTAAAGATAAGCTGTAACAAACCGATTTTGATGAGAACACCCTCGATAGAACTAGCTTTCAAACAAATCAAAACCACACTCGAATTCGATCATCCGTTTGAGTGCAATTTTTTTGCATTGGGATTAAAAAGGAAATATAAAGTAAAATGTAGTTGCTTACTTCGACGGGAAACACGAAAGGTTTCCCGATGAAAGTATGATAAGTATGCAAGTTGTATATCAGTAAATTTCTAATTAAGTTATGCGGAACAGAGGCGTGTTCGAATGCGGTTTATCATTTAAGATAGAATCTCCGGACTTGGAAACGTAATTAGAACATGGATTATTTTCAGACATATACCGTTCACACGTAATGCAAATATGTTGGGAGAAATTTGTATGCGTGTCTGTTTAAGATATTTGTAACGTGACAAAGTCTACAGTTACAGCCGTGGGACTGGCTGTAGAATGTTGCTTCTCCTCTCTTCCCTGTAGATGCAGTAAGAATCTGCCAAGGGATACTTGCGGAAGCTCGGCAGCAGCGTCTTTACGTGTATCAACTTCCTGTACTGCGCTTGCCAATCCGCCTGCCAAGCGTGGACATAGTAGGGCAACAACTCCTCATGAAGATCTTGATCCATGAGGGAAGCCTATGTCCAGCAGTGGACGCGAAAATCGGTACTATAGCAGAGATGACGATGATGAGAACTACAAACTTAGCTTGATCGCTGCGACAGATGCCACGAATAGGGCTGGGACGATGTTGAAAATATGACGGTATTGTTGGTTACGATGACACATCGCACATCACTATTCGTGCAGTTCCACCCATAAAGTACGACGTTGTCACCGGTCATCTGTACCGTGAAAAATTCAGAGCTTGATGGGCGGAATTTTGATGACAGCTGTCGCAGCAATGAAGCTAAGTTTTACAGACTATCTATCTACTACCAATGGCCTTTGACTATAATTGCCTTATTATTATGTGGGAATACATACGTTCTTTAATCTTGTCTACGTCGTTTGCCTAAAGGTAAATCTGATTAAATTCAAGGTCACACTAAAATTTAAATTATGATTGGTACTTAAAGTAGTTCATGAGCGATTATAAATTATCTAGATAAATGCGTGTCTGAACGCACTTAAATCACTAACAAAAGCCTAGACCCACAAGCCATATTTGAAACTATATTACGAAATACTTTAGCTACAGCACAGTAACAAAGTTTACATACTTAACCGTGGAGTGATGGCTGTAGAATGTTCTCTTGTCCGTGGATGCAGTAAGATCCCCGGAAGATGGGCAGCAGCGTCTTTCTGTATATCAACATCCCGTACTGCGCTCGCCAACCCGCCGGCCAAGCGTGACGAGTAAGGCAACAACCCCTCATGGAGATCCATGCGGGAGGCCTGTGTTCAGTTGTGGACGTTTTACGGCTGAAATTGAAGTATGTAAACTTCTCTTCACATACTTCACAAAAACACAGTTAGTTACCTGGTATGCCATACGGAAGGAGTGTCCTAATCTATATAAGCAGCTGTAGTAAAGCCTTTTGCAATTAAGCTTGCCTATTCTCTGCTAAGTCAGCTATTAGTCAGAGGATTGCAAATTGTAGCAGGTATTACTACTTTACATCAGGTGGGCCTTCCGCTTCTTTCGTCATTTAGTCGTATATGATATGTCATAGATGAATATGATATGTCATAGGTGAATATGATATGACACGTTAGGGGTTGACAAAAGCTGATATAGTGATAGTAAGTTTTATGATCCCACCCACGAACTGCGCAGTGAAGAATAAGTACCTTAGTAGTGACATTTTGTGTTATTTTTTTAGTCGTATGAAGTAACTTTGCCTTCAGAATAAACAAGAATTAAGATCATCAAGAAACGTTCGATTGCAGAATTCCTGGATAGGATAACCCACCCGGGCTATTCAGAGCAAATAAATGTCTATGATATATTTAGTGTAGATGTAGAAGTACTGTTAACATCAAGTTCGTTACATTTAGCGTCCATTAACTCTTAGGTGATGGCCGAGGTGATGTCATGCCTTTGTTACGTGAGCATGTACTGTGGAAACGAGTTTGTATGTACGAGTACTGCTAATGCATGAAACAATTTGTGTTAACTAACTATTGTTTAAATTGATGGAGACTAAAACTTTAAAATGTTCAATAAAAGTAGGACATAGAACAAACCCATAGGACGTTTACTATTGGCCTATGTCCAATAGCGGTATAATAAAATAAATAATTGAATTCGTTCGCTTAAGATAACTTATTTTGCTCGAAGCTACAACCATTCTCAAACTGGGCAAAACTTTTTAAAACACTCAGATAAATTGATTAAGATAACGCATTGGATATAATTGTCGTCAAGGATTTCGAAATTTTTTAGCAATTACAAGACATTCGGAATTGATATTTGATTTTTTTAATTTTTAATGTTTTCGTCTTTTAATTGGTGGATTGTTTACACGATTACTACAGAAAAACAAATCAAAAACTGCTTTATAAAAACATAAATTCAGTCTTTAGGTTTAGAATGAAACCGATTTGTGATTCTCAATTTTCTGGATTTTATGTTTGGATTTTACATTATTACAAATAGTTTTTAATTTAAACGAGAATTACTGTTTTAGCGCTTTCGTATTTTTAATTTAAGCTAGCTTTTAGCGTCATTTTGAATGCAGGCGGCCCCCCTCAATCCGCGTTCTACCATTGTAATTTAAACAATTACATTCAAGTGCCGTGGGGTGCCGGCAGTAGAATGTTGCCCCTCCTCTCTCGCCCGTGGATGTTGTAAGAATCTGCTAAGGGTTACCTCCGGAAGATGGGCAGCAGCGTCTTTCCGTGTATCAGCATCATGTACTGCGCTCGCTAACCCGCTTGCCAAGCGTGGTGAGTACCTATAGCAACAACCCCTTATGATCTTTAGATCCATGAGGGGTTGTTGCCATACTCACCAGAGATCCATGAGGGGTTGTTGCCATACTCACCAGAGGCCTATGTCCAGTAGTGAACGCCCTATGGCTGAGATTATGATGATGACATCCAAATAATTGCTTATCAATGCGTCGCCTTGATTAAACCTCTACAAATTATGCAAACATTAATTTCTCGTCTACCGTCTACTGGCATCGTGGTTACTTCAAATCAATTTCTATTCATACACTCAGAAGGTTCTAATTGTATTTACGCATGCTAAGGAATGCAAATATTTATTATTTACACTTTTACCAACTTCATGCGTGATGTCGAAATCATGATGACGATTAATAAAAGTTCATGCTTGTTATGATGACGGGACACAAACAGGCATATAAGAGAGAGTAGGAGAGAGTTTGCGGTATTATATATACTAAAAAGTTGTAGGTAGAAAGATACATGTACGTGACGTAGATATTTTTGTTGTTAATATACAAAAAACAATGTATTTTTGTCATCTCAGATATTTATATGTATATGTATGCTTTGTCCTCATTCATTAATTTTCATTCATTTCAGCCGTAAAACGTCCACTACTGAACTAAGGCCTCCCTCATGGATCTCCATGAGGGGTAGTTGCCATACTCACCACGCTTGGCAGGCGGGTTGGTGAGCGCAGTACGGGATGTTGATATACGGAAAGACGCTGCTGCCCATCTTCCGTAGGTGTCCCTTTATGCGCTTACTGCATCCACGGGTAGGAGAGGAAGGGTAACATTCTACTGCTGGCACCCCACGGCTTTATCCTAAATGGAAAAATTATTCGCTATTGCCATTCATACGGTAACGCTTCCAGCTTTCTGGGCACTTTACCTACACGGTATCTGTGGTCTTCTTTATTAGTTCCACTTCACCAGATCATACTTTCTGAATGCAAATGCCACCTTGAGCTAAATATGCCGATCGCTACAATGTTTACCTACAACTTACAACATTTGAGGATTTCCCTCGATTCCTCATGAAAACCATCATCAGAACTGAGTTTTGATACAAATGAGACCTAGTTCAAAGTTTATATTCGAACTCAAAAAAAATCCAAATCGATTCATAAACGACGGAGGTCTGAGGTAACAAAGAAGAAGAAAAAAACAGACGACCTGACAACTTTTTTTACTAAGTCGGTTAAAAAGTAATTTGTGACAACGTTTACGAATGTACATTTTCCGTGAGTACAAGATAAAGTTAGATTTTCGAGATAGATAGATAACTTTAAAGTCGAGATGGGTGCTTATAGTCAGCACTTTATCAAATAACATAACATTAAAACAGTTGGTAATTCAACAGGCGGCCTCATGAAAGCACTCACTTCCAGACAGGTAATAGAGCAAACAAGTTCTCTCTCTGAAAAGCTAGGGGCAGTGAGTCGAAATCCCGACTTTACCAAAACCCGAAAACATAGCTTAAGGTTTTGCTATGCAGACAATTTAGTCATTTTTAAGAACTGTACGACTTCGAACTATACTGATGGAAAAGATCGTTAGGCATACTGCGCCTGAGCCAGCTTCAGACGTGTTAACGTTATTTCCTAATAGCCGACTAAGCTGGGTGGATGGTTATAGTTGGGCAAGCCTAATCCACCTTTTTTTATATGATGTTATATATGTGATGGGGTGGAAGTCTGCTAGGTCATATACCATGCTGCGTAAGGGCACAGCATGGTTATGTGAGGTTGTCACCTGACGACTCACTAAAACCACCCCGATGGCCGGCCTCGGTGCACTGGGGGCTCCGGTTCAACTTAACATGTCCCAGGCCCAGCAGCGTCCCATACAGCATGAATACCATTTGAAATGCTTAAGTCATCTTTAAAAAATAATAAAACATGCTTAAGCTTAGAAACAATAATTCCAGTTTACAATCGTGCATGCTTGTTTTAAACAATGCCTGCGACCCCGATACTGTAAGAATTGTTTATAGGTGCTAAGTATAAGTAGTGTTTTGTCACGAGCGATTGAGACTGCTCACGTAAAATCATTTTGAAACTTTATAAAACACACGTGATGATTACGATGTTTTTAGTTGTATTAGGTAAAAAAATACGTTTTTCCGTAGGATAATGTATGTACTAAAAGCTAAAATAACAGTCAACGTTTAATATATGCATTAAGAATGTCAGGCAGGAAAAAACAAAAATTGAACATGAAAATAGCAGATAAACAACTCTTTGCAGAATTTGTATCGGTGATCAGTCGTAGTTAGTAAACATCATATGATGAAAAGAGTATTAAATATTATTGTGGTTGGATATAATGGAAGGAGGAATGCTAAAGTAAAGATGGATTGACTGTCTGATTTATGAGTAAAAAAGGGGTGAGTAAGGGGTCGACATCAAATAGTGTTTACACTACATGCTTATGCTTAGAAACTAAAAATAAAAGAGAGTGTATTGTGGAGTGTGTATTTATGTTGTACGGGATCTTCAACGCCTGGGACATTGTGAGATGGATTAGGTTTGCGCAGCAGCAGTTATAACATCCTCCCAGCTTATCCTCCTAGCTTCTGCGTCTGCTATGAGTCAGTGACGGTTCTCTTCATATACATAATATATGTATAAATATTTATACTACTAAATGACGAGACAAGCCCACCTGATGTATGGATAGTAATTGTCCCATTAGAACTACAGAATGCTTATAGCTTGCGACTGTGTCGCCTTAGCCATTAAAGTCCGGCCGTCGGGCGTGCATCGCTTGACAATCAGGACGCGTAAGTAGGTACCTACTTACAATAGATTACTGGTTAAAGCCGTGCTTCATGGGTCGAAGGCTGCATTGATTGCTGGATTCGAAGAAGTGGGGTGCCGGCCAAAAAATGCTGCCCCTCCTCTCAGGCTTGTGGATGCAGCAAGATTTTGTCTAGCAGTGGATGTTCTACGGGTGGAAGAGAAAAGATTATTATTGTGTTTCGTGACTTAAAATTAACATAAAGTCAAAGATTCTTCTCTTCAACAGTAAACCCAAAACACCTACATTCCCCGCCTGCCATTAATTCTTACGATGGGAGCGACCACACCGTGACAGCTGAAACAATGGCCGATCCATATGACGAAACAGAAGCTAAGGTTAAAAGTTCAAAATCAAGACTAAATGTGAACGAACTAAAGCCTGCCGTGAGAATCTGTAGGATTATATCAAGGCCAGTTTGTACAAAATGAAGACTGTTGAGTAAGAAGCGGAAATGTTTTGTGATAGTTTTGCACGTGACATTATGTCTTTAACCATGCTTTAACTACAGATAGTCTGCCGCTAAATTTGTTAAAAAATCTAGCGTAGCGAATTCCACGGAGTAATCTTCATCAATTCGAAAGGTGGAACTGATGAAGATGATGAGCCTTAGTTATTTGTTTTGTTACTATCTACTGATTTTGAATGTTTGAAAGAATGTTGCTACAATTTGTTTTGTTACTATCTACTGATTTTGAATGTTTGAAAGAATGTTGCTACAATTGATCCTTATATTTTCCTATCTTTATCATACACTACGTGGGTACGCCACAATATATAGTCTCTTTCATTTTACACCATTCGATGACGACCCCCCACTCACCCCCTTTTTTACTCATAAATCACACAGTCAATCCATCTTTACTTTAGCATTCCTCCTTCCATTATATCCATCCACAATAATATTTAATACTCTTTTCATCACATGATATTCATCCCTTCGTCATATGATGTTTATTACGACTGATCACCGATACAAATTCTGCAAAGAGTTGTTATTCTGCTATTTTCATGTTCTATTTTTATGTGGTGTGCAATAAGACTTTTCTAATCATCATCCTATTATCTGATTGAAATAACCTGGAATAACGTATCTATGCCTACATTAAATTCGGGTACAACGCGTAAGAAAACGCTGACCAGAGTATTCAAAAAGTGTCCTCAGATTCGTTTTGGTTTGTATGGGTTTTGGTGCAATATACCTAGAAAACTTTTTCTAATTTTCTATAATATCTTAGCCTATTCCATCCACCTGCTTGGATAAGTTGTACACAGATTGTTGTGGTATAGAAGATAAGAAAAGTTTCCACTGCTCTACTTTCTTGTAAAGTTTTTGTTGACGTAATTTAGAACAGCCTCCAAAGAAAAACAACTGTAGAATCTAGACTAACAAGCTACCCAATCAAAATGCCTTTTGTGATGCTTTTGAGAGATTTTCATAAAAAAACGTATTCATAAGATAGACAGATTAACTCCTAATCGCATAAGGTACACCATAGAAAGTAAAAGCATAAGGAGACAAACAAATAATAACAATACATTATAAAGTGTAGCCGTGGGCAGAAGAAAGTTGCATCCTTTCTCGCCCATGGATGCAGTAAGAGTCTGTCAAGGTACCACCGGAAGATGGGCAGCAGCGTCTTTCTGTGTATCAACATCCCTTACTGCACTGGGCAACCCGCCTGCCAAGCGTGGCAAGTATGATCTTAAAGATCCAGGAGTGATCCTATGTCCAGCAGTGGACGTGGACTGCTGTTCACGTCCACTGCTGATCCTACTGCTGAGATGATGATGAGGTAACAAATTAAAAAACGACATAGATAATCAAACGAAGCGTGATCAGTTTGCGCAAGGCGCGTCAGTAAAGTGTTGAGGTCTCATGAGATCTTTACAAGTGGATCGAGGTTAGAAGGGCATTTTTACATAAATTACACAATAAGTTACAAGTTAGTGCGGCTTTCTTCATACACACTTATGAAACAACTGACATAATGGCGATCTTAGTTTAGTTGGGAGGAGACGGCTGGAAGAGGAGGGAAGCCTGTAATTCCCTGCATTGATAAACGGGCAAAAAAGTAGTTTAGGAACATTAGGTAGAACATCAAGGAAATTAAGAATCTCATCAAAAAAAATTAACCCACGTCGCATCGGTCAAATCGATCCTTCAATAATAATAAATAAATCAATAATTTCGACTAGCCCGTCGCCGGTAGCGTTTCAAATCCGTTAAAGCACTTCCAGCATTAGAAAGGTTCAAGGATCGATTTGACTGATGTCGGCTCGAACCCCGCCGCAATTTTGATAAAGTTTTTCAAACTGCTTCATCATTTCAGCCGTAGGACGTCCACTGCTGGACAAAGGCCTCCCTCATTGATCTCCAAGTACTGCGGTTGGAAGCCGTCTGCATCCACCGCCGACCAGCAGTTCTCACCAAGTCGTCTGCCCATCTTGTAGGTGGACGTCCTACTCTGCGCCTGCCGGTCCGTGGCCTCCATTCGAGAACTTTGCGGCCCCATCGGCCATCTGTTCTGCGCGCTATATGGCCTGCCCATTGCCACTTCAACGTGCTAATCCGTTTGGCTATGTCGGTGACCCGAGTTCTTCTACGTATCTCCTCATTTCTGATTCGATCCCGTAATGAAACCCCGAGCATAGCCCTCTCCATAGCTCGTTGAGCGACTCTGAGCTTCTTCATAAGGCCAATAGTGAAGGACCACGTCTCGGTTCCATATGTCATCACTGGTAACACACACTGGTTGTAGACTTTCGTCTTAAAGCACTGAGGTATGTTGGACGAAAAGACGTTGCGAAGTTTCCCAAACGCTGCCCATCCGAGTTGGATTCGACGATTGACCTCTTTCTCGAAGTTGGACCTACCTAATTGGACTGTTTGTCCTAGGTATACGTACGCGTCGACAACTTCAAGAGCCGAGTTCTCAACCATAACTGGGGCAGGCACGACATGGACATTTGACATGATTTTCGTCTTGTCCATGTTCATTTTAAGGCCTACCCGCTGGGAGACTCGATTGAGGCCTTCGAGCTGCTTCAAACTGCTTGAAGTTTCATAATTTATAATCGAATTTAAAAAGTATTTTTAACCTAAAAATGTGGTGAATATTTGCACATCTGCTGCAAAAAGTAAAGCGTAAAAGCGCACATAATAATAAAACTTTCTACTTACCTAAAATTACGTAATGTTTATTGTAAAGGTTATATATAAATACAGCAATATGCTATAAAGGTTGAATGTAAATGAAAAGACATCTTTCGAAAATGACATTCATCGAAGACCGGAAATGTTTCCAAGATATAATAAAATAGAATTAAATCTCTCATCTCTCAATATTATAAAGAAGAATGATTCGATTGTTGTATTTTGTATTTACAAAATAATGTTTGTAACGAATAAACTCAAAAACTACTGGACCGATTTCATTTTTCAAAATTCTTTCACAATTAGAATGCTACATTATCCCTGAGTAACATAGGCTATATTATACTCCGTATTCCCATGGGAACGGGAACTACGGGAGTGCGGCTAGTGTTACATATACGAATAACTATTTAGTGACGTTACCTTTTTCAGTTGTTTAGTTATGACAGCAATTAATGCTGTCATAAGTTTTTATCTTTGATAAGTTCAAAATAAATTCTTTATCTATCTTCTTTTAGGCACGTAATTAATTTAAATGTCTTTTACCTATCTACATACCTAGATGTTCCTCCCTTGCCCGTGGATGCTGTAAGAATCTGCCAAGGGAAACCTCCGGAAGATGCGCAACATCGTCTTTCCGTGTATCAAAATCCCGTACTAAGCTAGCCTGACAAGGGTGAGTATGGCAATAATCCCCTCATGATCTTGGATATCCATGAGGGAGGCCTATATCCAGCAGTGGAAGTGAACAGCAGTCCCGCGGCTGTAATGATGAAGAATAACAGCAATAAACCTTTTAACTGCCGACAGTGAGTTTAAACGGTGTTTCAATAGGTATAGATGTGTTAACACATTGTGTAACAAGTTTTTGCGCTATCGCGATCGCTCGATAAGTTAATACGAAAGCCGGTAGAGATTGCTATCATTTCTCGCAAACGAGCGGGCAATGCTTATTCAATGAAAAAACATGAGCGCTATTCATTTTATAAACGAGGAGATAATTACGTAACAATTTCAAATCTCATCTTAATACATAAATCGTCGAATCTAACGCCAACAAGTTTGATATACAAGATAATCGTCATCAGGGCGAGTAAGCACCTGCACCTTGCAGTAAACAGCCCGCTCAAAGAACTAAACCTAGAAACAAACCTCCTATAACTTATCAGTACCACCATTATGATGTAAAAATTAAGTTCACTCAATCAATACAAATCAAATGTTTTGACCGCAGAATAACAGATTACAGAACCGCAGAGTTACTTGCTAAGCACTTGTCATACGTGCTTATTGAGCCGTTAAATTATTTTAATCGAGCAAAAACTAGTAATAGCTTTTACGGCCAAGGTTACTACGGCATAATAAATAACTACCGTAGGCTAAATTGCATTGCTTGATAGTAAACCCGGAAATGTAGAGCTGAGTACTTATTTATTATGCCTATACGCTTATTAGGCATTTATATGCAATCTAAACCTACAAAATATTTTTTTTTGTCTTTGCTAGAAGGTTGTCTGTTAGAGATCGCTCTTTAGCAATAATTGTCTTTTTGTATTCAGTGTTACTTTTTGAAATCGACTTCGAAAAAAGCAGGATGTTCTCAAGACGTCTGTATTTTTTCTATTCTTTCTTTCTATTTTTTGCAACTCAAAACTCCGTCGTTTATGAACCGATTTAGAAAATTCTGAAAATGGAATCCATGATAAATCGAGGTAATTACTCAACTGTAATAGGCGTACACAATATTAAAGCAGTTTGAGTATTTTCAGCAACAAGCCAAGGATTTTATCATTGAAGTCGGTATTTTGCTAAAATAATTAGGAAGATTTCGTTGTTATGGCTAAGTTGTGCAGTAACGCATTTTCTATGTATCTGTCTGTCTAGATCAGTTCTTCGACCTGAAAAATAACTTATACAGGAGATAAACTACTTTCACAAATTGTCGGAGTAGAGAATTAGAAGGTAATTTGTTTATATAACTATATAGTTATATATAGTTACATAGTGATATATGTCTAGACAATCCGAAGGCTCACCTGATGTTAAGTGGTAAGCTCTACCAATAACAACTGCGATACCGCGGTGATCACGTTCACTAAGCACGTGACCAACGCTGCATTGCATTGCGCCCGTCTTCCTAATACATATAGTGTACGTTCTCATAAGCCTGTAATTTCCCTGCTTCCTGCCCAAATCTGAACACAGCAATGCGTGTACTTCCCCGGATGTCCCACGTTAGCTGCTAATAAGACTGCTAACCATTCTAGAACTATTTAGAGAACTGCATCCGTGACATGTTGTAGCGTTTTATGACCTAGAACAACCAGGACTACATAGATGCAAGAAGAGTTAAGATGAGTAGACGAGATATTGTTACTGCATTAAGACTTCGATCAGGGCACATTCCATGCAATAAATTTTCATACCTAATGCAAAAAATTTCTTCCCCAAATTGTTTAACTTGTAATGTTATATATGATGTTTATCACATTTTAATGGAATGTGCCCTGAACTCGACCGAAAGAAATAACTGTAGATTAGATTTAACGTCCATTGGTAGTTGTAATGTTATATTATCAGATCCATTATCAGAAGATGCCAAAAATGTTTATTTATTAGTAGATAAGAGATTAAGTAGTAATATTTTAAGTTAATTAAGTAAGTGTAAGTAAGTTAAGTGTGTAATAACCAGGGCGTCATAATCGCATAAGCGACAAAGCCCTTCTTTATGAATAAAAAAAAAAAAAGAAGAGTTAAAGAAATATTCAAATTTATATGAGTAGAATAAAAGAGTGACTTATACGTGTTCACTGAACATAAGCAATAATAGAATAAATTTATCTCTATTTATAAATGAATAAATTACTCATACATCCTGTGACCCTTTCTGGGTCTGTATAATCCATTGCATGCATAATTGAATGAGTCATTTATAGTTCCACACATGGCAAGACGATGTACGAGTATTTGAATATCCCATACAAAATACAAACGCAGTAAAAGAAAACTTGTATGTCACATTGGTGGTTATAAACACCCTAAGGTAAACGAAGATAAAGAAAATTTACTTTATGAAAGCAAAGAGAACAAATTAATTAAGTCAATGAATTAGTTCAGTCATAAATAAGTCGTTCAAGGGCTTTGAAAAAGTGAAGTTAAAACTTGACTGTTAACTTACGGTTAACGGTTACGGCTTAACTTGACTGTTACTAAACTGTACGGGACTGAGTGCCTGGCACATTGTTAATTAGATTAAGCTTGTTAATATAAACAATCTTTTCAGCTTATTAAGCTATATTTAGAGGCAAGAACAGTGAAATTCCCCAGAAGCTGACTTACCTGCTGGTTTCCTCACAATTCCTCACTAAAAATCAAACTGAAAATGTAAATGTTAAAAATCAAAATGTTATTATTATTATTATTATGAGTCATTTGGGTCCCACTGCTGGGCAAAGGCCTCCCCCAATACCCTCCATATATCCCGATCCTGAGCTGCTTCCCCCAGTCAACGATGTACTGATCGAGTTCGTCCCGCCAGCCATCTGCGCTTCGGTCTGCCGCGTCGCCTTCTCGCCGGGTCAGGCCGCAAACAAACCTTTTTAACGCGTGTTAACCGTGTTAAAAAGGTTCTCAATGTTGTCTCCGAAACGTTATTTATAAAGGACAATACAGATAATTAAAGATGATTTATGCAGCGCTAGCAACTAGTATTCATGCTGTACATATACTCATATTATAAAGAGGTAAAGTTTGTGTTGTGAGTTTGTGAGGTTGTAGGGTAATCTCTGGATCTACTGAACTGATTTTAAAAATTATTTCACTTATAAAAAACTACATAATTTGTGTGTCATATATTGGTGGAGTGGCTATCCTTAAAAATTAAATGATTTTTTTGTGGTAGTCTGGTTTGCAAAGTAAGTCGGAGAAAAAGCGGTCGAACGAAAACGTTTCTAACGTCACTTGACTGACATTTCTATTAGACGGCTTTTTTTCTTCAACAACACGTGTTGACTGACAGTATCCTGTCAAGATCTCTTTTGCACTCACGATTAATAACTTATTAGTAAGTCCCAGGATCAAAAATTATCTCTGGTTGGCAGTTACAAGTTGACTTATATCTCTGATTGGAACTCCTGAAAGACAATCATCACAAGTAAAAATGTTTACCGCGCAATGAAGTGGGCACGGGTCCGCTGGTGTAAAATATGCACGTAAACGTTTTCAAAAAGAAAAATCCATTGGTGCACAGCCGTTATCGAACCCACGGCCTTCGGATTGAAAGTCAGGGGTCAAACCACACGGCCAACACAGCTTTTCTCAATATTAAATACGTTACTTTAATACCTTACTTAATATACATTTTTAGGGTTTCGGACCAAAAATGCTAAAAATTAACCCTTGTGGTCATAATAGTATCTCGGCCATATCTTGCGACATGACCGGTACCAACTGCTGCAAATTATCATGATGGGGAAGATACAAGGAAAAAGATCTGTTGGCAGAAGAAAACTTTCCTGGCTGCGGAATATACGGCAGTGGACAGGCATAATAAAGGCTGAAGATCTTTTCCGGATGGCCCAAGAAAAAGAACAATTCAAGAGGATGACCGCCGACCTTCAATAACTGGAGAGGCACTATAAGAAGAAGAAGGTCATAATAAAAAACGCCTTAACGACAAAATATTGTATGATGGCGCGGAACTCTCACTTCGCGAATTCGACTCGCTCTTGGCCGGTTTTTATTTATCCAACTTAGACACACTCTCTAGGGTTAAGCTCGCCTTTGTACATGTTTGTTTCTGTATCCTTTTTGTAAATGTTTTTTTTTGTGTGCAATGAAGAATTACAAGAATTACAAGACACTCGCGTTTGGCCCACGTGGCTCTATGGAGTGCCGTCATCTCTGTACCCGAGCAGTACCTACCTACTTAACAAATCCTTCATGCAAAAACCTTGACTGGTCACGGTTGGAAGGTCGAAGCTGTTGTTTTCAACCGGTTTTGTGTAACGAATACCTGCTTTTGAAGGTGTGTTGTACATAGAATTAGTGTATCAAATATCTTCGGAAACCTTGGAAATATCCTTTTGATATCATAGACGATCTTATTTATTTAATAAGACACTCCTACGACATCTTCACATTACATTCACAAAAGTAAATTTACATAATACTGGTCCCGTGTGAGACACCTTTACAAGGAATGTACAGCACTCAATATAAAAGCTAAAAGCAATATTGCCCATCATTTCAGCCATAAAACGTCCACTGATGAACACAGGCCTCCCTCATGGATCTCCATGAGGGGTAGTTGCCATACTCACCACGCTTGGCAGGCGGGTTGGTGAGCGCAGTATGGGATGTTTATACACGGATAGACGCTGCTGCCCATCTTTCGGAGGCATCCATGGGCATGAGAGGAGGGGTATCATTCTACTGCCGGCACCCCACGGCGGTATTGCCCATAACCTAACAAAACTAAAATTATCTAACCACAATTACACAATAAAAAGAATTATCTTCTTGGAACTTTGTATCCTGCAGGCCCCTGACCCGTTTATCTGAAGGACTCTACGAAATTATATTAGGAAAAGAAGGAACAATGCAATATATTATTTATAATGATGCAATAGTGTAGTTGGCTAACACATACTGAACTGACATCATTGTAAAGGTATGTATGCAATCAATAACACAATCCAGCCGAAATGTAACGTAATAAACTAAACTTAATTAAACGCACCTTCATTAGAAAATCATATTAAGTAAGTACCTGTTTGTTGCGTTTGAATACCCCATACAAAATAGAAACGCAGTAATAGCAAACTGCCGTGGGGTGCCGGCAGTAGAATGTCTCCTCTCCTACCCATGGATGCAGTAAGAGCCTGCTAAGGGACACCTCCGGAAGATGGACAGCAGCGTCTATCCGTGTATCAACATCACATACTCACCAACCCGCCTGCCAAGCGTGGTGAGTATGGCAACTACCCCTCATGGAGATCCATGAGGGAGGCCTGTGTTCATCAGTGGACGTTTTATGGCTGAAATGAATAGCAAACTTGTATATCAAAGTGGTGGTTATAAACACCCTAGAGGTAAACGAAGATAATTAACATCATCTATAAGAAGCAAAGAGAACAAATTAAGTCAATTAATTCGTTCAATCATTAAAAAGTCATTCAACGAAAAGTGAATTAAAACTTAACTGTTGCTGGTTAACCTGATATTTACATAATTATGTTACACATGCTCTATTTGTTGGGCATAACTTCAGCTCTAAACTGCATCATCATCATCATCATCATCTCAGCCGTAGGTCCGCTGTCCACATTCACTGCTGGACCTACACAAGTAAACCAAAATCATCCCATATTACATTACCTTGTCAGTTCATATTAGGCATCGATTTCAACAGACTGGTTAACAATAATTAGTTATCCGGTCATAATCATCCAAACAGTTCCTAATTAAATGCAACGGATACAATTTAAATCTAATTGCTGGAAACCTGGTATTTACATAATTATAGTATACATTCTCTATTTGTTGGGCATAACTCCAGCTCTAAACTCTATTATCATCCATTTTGTAAAACGGGAATTACTCACGTAGTATTGTAACGTCAAAGATTATTCCGACACGTTTCGATTTTTCAAGAAAATCATCATCATGGGATTGAATGCCCGTCCGCGCGTGGAGCCGATTATTATCATCATCATCATCTCAGTGGTAGGGCTGGGTCCACATCCACTGCTGGACATAGGCTTCCCTCATGGATCTCCAAGATCATGAGGGTTGCCAAACTCCATACCAAGTTAAAATAAATGGAAGTTGAAAAGTAAGCGTTTTCGTCTATACTATATGATACAGTCTGATTATTACCATAGATATACATAACTAACAAGCATTGGTACGGGGTACCAGAAAAAGGGCCGCAGGTTTTTGAAAAATGCAATTTTTGACCTTTGGTGACCTTTTGAGGTCACAATAACTCCGGTCCCTGGGTCACCAAAATCCCTAGGGTCAACAAAATCAATCAGTACCCTTCTCTCATTAAGACAGCTAATAAAAAAGGTTTCATGTAAATCGGTCAACGCGTTCGGTTGTAACCGTGCCATGCATAGACAGACAGACAGCGCTATGCATAATAATATATATATATAATTAGGAGGTGAAGCCCCCTATTATGCATAGCGCTGTCTCTCTTTTTGTAAGGTTAGGCGCTATATATATATATATATATATTTTATACCACAAAATGACGAGACAAGCCAAAGGCCTACCTGGTGTTAAGCGGTAACCTCTACCTGCAGTACCGCTGTGATCCGTTCACGAAGCACGCTCTCAAAAATGCTAAAAGCATGAGAATCTTTTTTTATTTCTAAAAAGAAGGACAATTTTGACAAGAAAGATAATTGCTTAGTTATTACAACCTAAATAATAATTGCTTAGTTACAGAAAGATTAGTGCTTATAAGCCTTAATTGACACTTATTCGGTCGTGACAACACTTTAAACAAACATTAAACTCCGCTTTATATACTCCACTTTTTTCTTCTCTTTTGTTTTCTGAATGTACCAGAATGTGTACATATATGGTTTTCAGTCTGTGCTGTTTTTTGTGAATCAAATAAATGTATATTCTATTCTATTCCTTATAACCTAGTAATACATTAATTAGAAATATCGCTTACCAAATAGAATTAACAGCCACTTATTAAAAGCGTTAGCGTAATTATTATGGATATCCAAGCACGAAATATGGATGCGGCTTATAAATCACCGACCTGGTATCAATTATGAGCACAATGCTCTTGTGAAATCTGCGGTGCAAGTGAGTATTTTGAATGTCAATTCTTTCGTGTAGGTCTATCAACAGTTTTTCATAAACTTTCGTGATTAGAATTGATTTGAATAACAAACACGGGAATTTATCGCGGAATACCTTTGACTATTCCCGATGTTTCGACTGTGTTTCAATAGCCGTGGTCTCCAGTAGACTGTAGATTTCATTGGAGTTTATTATTTTGTTCAGGCGGAAACAGGAATACAGAAGCCGTGGAGTGTCAGCAGTAGAATGTTGCCCCTCCTCTCTTGCCCGTAGATTGTATTTATAATGTTAATCATTTAACCACCAAAGTAAAATTATTCGTAATTATGCCTATCAAAGTATCAACTCGATACTTTAATAGGCATAATTCAGAAAGAATCTGCTAAGGGATTCCTCTGAAAGATGGGCACCAGCATCTTTCCCTGTATCAACATTCTGTACTGCACTCACCAACCGTATAGATGAATCTTTAATTAAAAAAACATACTTGATTGATAAAATCCTTGACTTGTTGCTGAAAATACGCAATTATATGTATTTAAGTATTTCCCTCGATTTTCGATTATCATCGATCCCTTCATCAGAACTGGGTGAAAAACAAGTACAAACATTATATGTTAAACATAAAACCCAACCGCATGTTTTATCTTAGGGCATAAAACTATGCCTTAAGGAACTCTAGTGTCTGCTAATTATTTAATTCCTCATGGATCCCATCATCAGAATCGAATTTGAAACTGAAACTGACATACCTTATGAAAAATTAATAATAAAAATCCATCCATAATAAGCGGAGTAATCGCGTACCACTGCTGGGCAAAGGTCTCCCCAAAGTCCTGCAACCATCCCCATCCTTCAAAGACTCCCACCATCAACAAATATTTGAAAAAACATACAGTCGAATCGCGAACTTTTTGCTTTCCTTTTTGAAGTAGGTTAAAAATATTGAGCAAAACAATTCAGGTACAAGTTATCATAGACACTATTAAATTAAATCTCTGCCTATTTTCAAAAATCTTCTACATCAATATTATTTATCACTATAATTATTTTATAATATAGATATTTATTATATTATTTTATGTTTATGTGTTATATTTTCGGGCAAAATATCTTTGTACTTAATCTAAGACTATTTACTCATTTCTTCATGTTAGTTTTATTTCGTTACTCTCTTATATTTTACGCCACGATATAGCCTCCTTCATTTTTTTTGTCCATCCCAAGGTTGCCTGGAAGAGATCGCTCATAGCGATAAGGTCGCCCTTTGTACTCCTATGTTGTTTTTACCTTATTTCTAAATTGCCTATGTTCTTTTAATGTGGTGTGCAATAAAGTGTCTATCTATCTATTTGCCCTGCAGCTATGAATTGATTAGCGACCTTCTCGATCGACATGCAGTCAATGTTGTGAATAGCAATGGGAACCAGGTCCATTGTTGAACGAGGTACGATAACAGGAAGCCGGTCTCGTGTAGCGCGGTAACGTCAATAAAGAAAATTTCAGCTTGAAATCGACAAACAAACGCATTTGCAATAACGAGTCACAGAATAACTCGATTTGGTGTGACACGCTGAAAACCCTTCATAAGATGTGATTAACATAATGGAGTTTTAGATTGATGTTCGATAATGTGCAAATTTTAGGGTTTTCCGCGAACAGATCACAATAACTTGTACCGGGTACTAATTTCACGTGAAATATCTACTATTTACCAAGATAGTTTTGACTGGATTGCACCAGACATGGGTACGAAACATTTCAGATTTAAGCCATGCTTGTGAAAATCAGGCAACACTTCAGATTAAAATAGCAACGCGAGAAGTACACAGTAAACGTTATTATTATTAGTATTATGCCATTTGGATCCCACTGCTGGGCAAATCCCCTATTCCCTCCATATATCATCATCATCATCACCAAGAATCAAGAATCAAAAAATACTTTATTCAGTGCGGCCGCATGGACCTTATTGACGCGTCACAAATTACAAAATAAAACAACACAAATAAATAGAATAAAGCACATAATTGAATCTGTTCGATAGCGAGTTAGGAAAAGAAGTGAACAGAAGAACCTAACTCGGTCGTTATAGTCATCATTTAACAATTTTATTTTGTCTTATGTTACGTTTGACGGAGTTGGAGCAGATTCCGTCCCAAGTGGTTTTGTCCTCTAGGTAATCTGATATTTTATAATAAGCTTTATTGCACAGATTGCGTTTCATAATGTTTTTGAATTTATTCAATGATAACTTCTGCAACTCACTTGGAATCCAACCATCATCTCAGCCGTATGCCTGCCTCTTGTAAGTGTATGTATATAACTGTAAGTGTTAATATGTATATCTTTTGTTGTGTATATAACTCTCGGATCACTACGTACTGATCATGAAGGATTGTTGCCATACTCGCCACCCTTGGCAGGCGAGTTAGCGAGCGCAGTACGGGTTGTTAATACACGGAAAGACGTTGCTGCCCATCTTCCGGAGGTATCCCTTAGCAGATTTTTACTGCATCCACGGGCAAGAAAGGAGGGACAACATTATACTGCCGGCACCCTACGGGTAACATCCAGCTAGCTCCATATGTAACATTATTTATTTAAAAGGATAGTTTTCTCTTTACTCACTCAATCACAATACCTCGATTAACGAAGTGTTTGTCTATAACAATAAATATTGTCATTCCAAGCCAAGCTCTGTTATCAATACAAACATATGCAAAACTCGTAGCAATGGAAATAGACAAATATTTGTTAGTAAACATAAGGCGTCCATCACACTGATGACCCACATACATACAGCCTTATAAAACTAGTGTCTACGCTTACGTAAAATTATTACGTGCTAATATTTTTTTTTTTAATGTTCTACCAACTGAATTGAAAGCAATTGACAGCCCAAACATTTTTAAAAATAAATTGCGAAAACTTTTGTCGGAAAGGTGCTACTCAGTCGAGGATTTTATGAAACATAAATTTAAAGATAAAAAAACGTTGATTTTGTCACATTTTTACAGTCAAATAAAAAAAATCATCAATTCGGTTTAAAACTAGTGACAAAAATGGTCACTACTCAGCATGACTGTGTAGTTATTTGAATGAAAAGTGATTGGATTATTGTATTACTATTTCTTATTGGAATTATTATTATTATTTTGTATGTTGTGTGTGTGTTAATTATGTGTTATTTGTAATTAATTTAACAAAACAGCTTAATAATAATAAATAAATAAATAATGCTGGACAAATCACACAGCATCATCTAGCCCCAAGCTAAGCAGAGCTTGTGTTATGGGTACTAGATGACTGATTATACATAATACATTATACTATGTACATAGATATATATTTTTATTATATATAGAAAAACACCCAGAACACCCTGAACAAATGTCTGCAGATCGCACAGACATTTGTCCCGAGGCGGGAATCGAACCCGCAACCCCTTGCGTCGTAGGCGGACCTTCGCCCGCTGCGCCACAGAGCTCGTCTCGGTTAATAAAATATTTTTGGTTTAACATGGTATTAATTAGATTTATAAAGACATTCAAATACGATGTAAAATGTTTGTGAATAAATGAAATGAAATAAAACCGGGCAAGAGCGAGTCGGACTCGCGCACCGAGGGTTCCGTGCCATCATACAATATAATATATGACAAAGGCGGTTTTATATTTGTTGGAGAACCTTGACAGCGCCATCTCTAGCGGAAATTATGTAGAGATTTACACTTTCGATGATTTCTAAAAAAGTATGCTAAGTAGAGAGATAGTAATAATTTTCCTATAAAGTTTACATACACTTCTATTAGCTATAAAAGTATCACGGGTTTATCTCTGCAAACTTCGGAGATAAGGGGGGGGGGGAACGGTCGTTCTTTCAACATTTTTGTAAATAACTCAAAAACGATACGACTTAAAGGAAAACTAAAAACTGTTTATTAATGTACAAATGAATACCTGTCATATGATACCCCACATCACCTATTAATTTCACAAAATTTTTGAAAACCCTCCTTCCACCCCCCTTGTATAAAAAACTATGCAAATTAGGGAGTTCGCTATAATTTTCCTATAAATTTTACATACACTTCTATTAGCTATAAAAGTATCACGGGTTTATCTCTGCAAACTTCGGAGATAAGGGGGGGGAATGGTCGTTTTTTCAATATTTTTGTAAATAACTCAAAAACAATACGACTTGAAGGAAAACTAAAAACTGTTTATTAATGTGCAAATAAATACCTTTCATATGATACCCCACACGGCCTAGTAACTTCACTTAAAAATTTTGAGATCCTAATATTTAATTTTAATTTATTTAATTTTAAATCCTATCCGCCCCCCTGCAGTCAAAATAAGGATATTTATTAACATTTTCATATATGCTATGTTAGTAAAAAAGTGTTGTCTTTTACCATTTCAAATTTCAAGTCGATAGCATCAATAGTTCTCGAGATATCCAGTTGTGACAGACAGACAGACAGACAGAGTGATTCTATAAGGGTTCCTTTTTACCATTTTGGTCCGGAACCCTAAAAATGAAATTAAGTTAGAGTCAATATATAGTTTTTGATTAGGGTAAATAAGTTTGTACACTACACTAAGATTTTATCGCTAGTCTTTTTTAAACTTTCGCGATCACAAATTTTTATCCCGACGACGTTTTGACCGGATTGCACCTGGTCGTGGTCGCAGGAAGACTGACCACGATCAGTAATCATTATACGAGTATTAATGATTTAATCACTTCTTCACTTCACTTCAAAAAATTACGGGCACATGAGAGCTTACAACTCTGTCTGTGACACAGTGACGGGCGCAATGCAATGCAGCGTTGGTCTCATAGTCACATGTTTCGTGACCGTGATCACCGCGGTATTACAGTTGTAGCAGTATAAAAAACTGTCATTATTGTTTTTTTACATAAGTGTATACTCATGGACAGTCTAAATGTAGAGTACACTCTACATTTAGATTTTTATTGTAGAGTGTACTCTACATTTAGACTGTCCATCAAGTATAGTTTCGAAGTTACGTACGGCTTTTCTCATACTTGGCCGTTTTACTACTGTCATGGGCGTTATGTATTCACTGTTAATTAATTTTCTGTTATAATAGTTTTTTTGCAGCAACAAAACGCCAAGCCATATAATATTTGGACTAAGGTGTTGAGTTTGTGAAGTTGGGCGTGTAAAGTAAGAAGCTTGGCTCTACATGAGATCTGATAACTTTTTGACAATGCGAGCTATTTATTGGTCACATCTTGCCTACATTTTACTTGAAAATGTTTTTGGTGAGATATATCTATCTATTTATGTTCCAGCGACTGCAGCGTCTCATAGCTGGTATCCCAGCTACTGACGCTGTATAAATAATCCATTATAGCTGTGAAAGGGCTTATTAATTAGTAATTAAAACGCTATAATATTAATAAAAACTTAGTCGCTTTTCTCCAGCCTCAAATCGATGAAATTTAATATCTAAGCAGATCTTAATGGTTCATAAAAAACTCGAAATGTATACGGCCAGCATGTCAGAGAATTGGTTCGTACGAGTGGCCAATTATTACGAGCCAAAGTTTCGTAATCCCAGAATGTATTCTTGATTTACAAGCAGGTTGGTAAACTACTGGCATTTCGCTGCCGAACCGGTTGTATCGTGTATGAGAAAATGCTGTAAGACAGGGCGAACCATAGAAACGAACATTCTACGTAAAATCGTATTCTGTAATACCTTTTTCAAATGTATGCTTATGACTAAAGACCGGATTATATGCATTTGCATATTTTCATATGCATATAAGCCATCCTCGCGTCTTTAAAGCTGAATAACTTAGCTAAATAACATTTCTGCAGATATTATAAATTATGTATTTTCCAAAGTATAAGCTTTGCTTTGTTTAGGACTAAGTGGTGTTGTGTGTAGAGTCTATCATTATTTATTTTTGTGTTCAAGACATAAACCGTAGAACAACACCAACACGACATCAAACCAAATAATTTCCGCAAATGTTTATAGAAAAAGCGTAATATAATAAACCGCATCAGGAAACGTGAGGAGGCACGCGAGTGTTTCCCTCCAAGCCGTGCGTGACGGAAAGTGGAATCGTTTCTACTACCACATTTGGCATAAACACATTGACGACATGATCACTACAAACTGCCCAGAAAAATGCCGAAGGAAAAACTCAATAATCTAATTAAAGAAGAAGGAAATGAAACGTGAAAAGAATCTTGCAATGATTGAACCGTGTTAATGTGCTGATTAAAGTTTCTAATACGCAATTACTGCAACTCGTGTTTTATCTTTGTATGCATTGAAAGATCAGAGAAGCTGCGTTGGATTCCATTAACATCTCTTACAATCTTTGACCGCAGGTCCGTGGCGCAATTGAAATTAGAATGTAAGTATCATTGGACAATGCCCTTTACCGCAGTTTTTATTTTATCATCATCATCACAGCCGTAAGACATCGACTGCTGGACATAGGCCTAAGATGGACTAAGAGATTCAAGTACTGATCATAAACGGTTGTTGCCATACTCACCACGCTTGGCAGGCGGGTTGGCGAGCGTAGTACGGGATGTTGATACACAGAAAGACGCTACTGCCGATCTACCGGAGATATCTCTTAGCAGATTCTTACTGCATCCAAGGGCAAGAGAGGAGGGGTGACATTCTACAGGCGGCACCCCACGCCATTTTTAATTAGAATGTAAATATAAGGTATATACTCGTAGTGTGTCCCACAGCTGGGCTGGACTGTCTCTCCCATATCCTTCCACCTCTTAAGATTACTGGCCGCTTCCCACTACTTTTCTGTTACTCGTACTTATAGGCTTATTATCATAGGTATAAGTTGTGATAGCATGGTGGTCTGTTTTTTGGACTGGCTTTTAATATGAATTGTATTGAGTTTTGAATTACTGTGACGTATCCCAAGTTTTTTTTTTTAATGTCACTATGGAAAAAATAAATGAGTACATGTATTGGTTTAATAGCGGTCTGAGACGCAAGAGGTTGCGGGTTCGCTCGCCACTTTGTACAAAGATCAAAGAGGCTACGTTGATTTAAATCCCATTAACATAGCAATCTTTACGAGGTAAAAGGAAGTTAATCATCCTTTAGCAACCAATATCAGAACTTACGCAAACGTCGAACTACCGACCAGTGATGTAACGGAACCGAGCTCCGACTCCGACTAAATCTCGGAACTTCCGATTAAAATTACACCGAGGACTTCGGCTTCGATAATTTAAAATCAGAGGTATTATCGAAGATAGAAACCGCTACATCGGCCAGAGCGCGCTCAAAACACGTTTTTCTTGAAAGCATTTCATCTTTCCTTATCTTGCATTAACGTGCCTAGCCGTGACCAGCTTGTTAATGTCGTGGTAGGCGGCGATCAGGGATGTTACTGAGCTTCGACTTCGACTCCGAAAGGCCGGAGCTTCCGATTGATTCTACACCGGTGTTTAAGAGTTACATATGTTTTATATGTAAACTATCATTTTCTTAATATATAAAAATTTAAAAAATCACCGAATCCAACTCCGACATCAAATTGAAAATCTCCGGCTCCGACTCCGAATCCAGTAAAACCGCCTCTGTTACATCCCTGCTAACCGACCCATTCGCAACAGCCATAAAACGACCCGTAATTAGAGACCGAAAAACAGACGCTATTGTTCCGATCATTGTTTCGGTAGGAAACGAAACCTTGGACAAATTGAAGCCAAAGCGTTTTTCCGTTGGGCACTTAACTTCACCGACATAGCCTGTGAACTGAAACCAGGACCTGTAAACTGGAAAGCAGGACGAATTACTTGACTTAATCTTATGCCCCCAAAGAGCGTCCTCCATCGCAAATGGTTCTGAGCTTCACGCTTCATTTCACTCCAACTCATTCTGATGCTCCCCGCTTTTCCCAACATTAATGCCGCACCAGGGTTTTCGGGATACTTAGGATTTTCTATTTCCTCTTGAGTATTGAAATATTACAATCAACCGCTTGATTTTTATATGATCGGATAATGAAACTAGGACGACTAGACTTAATATTGTAAAGACTGTCGGTACTCTTGTGATAATTGGATAAATTGTCGGCGTTGCATCAGTTGCTTGTAAACTGTAGTCTACAGAAGTCAGTGACTCGTCCGACCTTGGCTCTATATCGGTAATTGCATCCCACGAGTTATTTCATAGCGGTTATGAGCGCTGATTGAATCGCTGATGAAGTGATAACGTTTTGCATTATAACAGTACCGAAGATTAGGCCTTGGGACATGAGATAAATAAAAGTATGTTTCACTATAATATATCTGTCTTTAGACGTTGTTTTACGCTGTAATTATAAAACACTTTGCCAGCGAGTTGTTAGAACAATCAGGTGTATACAACCATTAAAATGTTTGTGACAAATATGTGTGGAGCTATTTTGAAATAAATAAATATATAAATAAATAATTCTGGACAAATCACACAGCATCATCTAGCCCCAAGGTAAGCAGAGCTTGTGTTATGGGTACTAGATGACTGATATACTTAATACATTATACTACATAGATAGATATTTTTATTATATATAGAAAAACACCCAGAACACCCTGAACAAATATCTGCAGATCGTACAGACATTTGTCCCGAGGCGGGAATCGAACCCGCAACCCCTTGCGTCGCAGGCGGACCTTCGCCCGCTGCGCCACAGAGCTCGTTAAATGCAAAAAGGCCGTTTTATTGGAGCAGTGAAGCTGGAACTCTTTCAAAACTGCAAGATCGTTGTGAAACGAACATATATTACCATCCTGTTTAAAGATATAATGCGATTAATCTAAACAATTTATTTACGAGCGTTACTTCATAGTTTGCGTTGAGAAACAGCTATCCTCACTTCGGTTAACATCGTTAGTTCGTTCGCCGTTGAACGTTGTTTGAAACATTGCACTTAAATAGATTAAAAGTAAAAAAGCCTTTCAACAAAAAAGCTTTTATTTAAACGTACCCACTTAAAATCATAAAATAAACATTTTCCAGTCCAGTGGTTTCACATCAAAAACATTTATACAAAATTTCAGCTCAATTGGTTGAAGATATCTGCTTCAAAATTGATTTGCAAGATTCCGGGAACAAACATATTTACATACATATACATACATACATATAGGGCAAGCTAAATCTATCTATAGATCTATCTATGTAGTATAATGTATTAAGTATATCAGTCATCTAGTACCCATAACACAAGCTCTGCTTAGCTTGGGGCTAGATGATGCTGTGTGATTTGTCCAGCATTATTTGTTTATTTATTTAAATAAAAGCTTGTAAAAAATGTTTTAAAAGGAGAAAAGAAAATTTCGTTCATCAACAAGTTGATTGCAAGATTAAACGTACATCGCTGGTTTTGATTATAATTTTTCGAATCAATTCTCAAAATGACATATATGACATTCGAGCGAGTCACTAATGATCCATATATCACGCAGTAGGCAACCCGCTTCCCACCAAAAACTAAAACAACTCTGCTAAAACTACTCAAGTAACACTGTTTTGTACTATATCCATTCCAAATGTGATAATTGGCTTGCGACAATTCTTATTGTGCTGTATCTGGCACGAAAGACAATCCGAGTTGCAACACCGAACACAGCAGTCTATTGACATCTGTTCAGACCTTGTTCAGACCGAGGGTGTGGTAAGTAGGTATACAACATAACTTTGGTTGCTTCGATATTTGAATAATACGGTAAACGCCACTTGTATTGTTATAGCTACTGAGTATAGCTTTAAGTATGATCTGAATAAATTTATATGTCGTAGAATTATTTGACAATTTGAATTAACGCGAAAATTCTAGAGATTTTGCGAAAACACGGATAATTGCGAAAACACCGAAAGTCGTGGGTTCGATACCGGCCGTGCACCAAAGGATTTTTCTTTCTTGAAAAATGTGTGCGCACATTTGACACGGTGCTTTAGCGGTCATGTAACATCGTGAGGAAACCAGCAACTTAATCAGCTTCAGACGTATTGACCTGTTCTTTCCTCTGACAAATAGCTGACTAAGCTGGGAGGATGGTAAAGGTGCAGAGTAAACCAAATCCGTGACGCCGTGGGGTGCCGGCAGTAGAATGTTGCCCCTACTTTCTTGTCCGTGGATGCAGTAAGAATCTGCTAAGGGATACCTCCGGCAGATGGGCAGCAGCGTCTTTCCGTGTATCTACAACCCTTACTGCGCTCGCCAATCCGCCTGCCAAGCGTGGCAAGTATGACCCCTCATGGTCAGTACGTAGTGATCCATGAGAGAGGCCTTTGTTCAGTGACCTATGACTTCCTCATCTCGGAAGTCAAATCCAACAATGTCCCAGGCACTGCAGCGCCATGTACAGCATATTGTCAGTTGCTGACGTTGTAGAAATCATCTTTAATAGATGTAAAGGTTAACTTTAGTTTTCGTACTTTTAGAGTAGTAGAACTTTTTGTGAAGAGTTCATCCGGGAAAATCCACTGGCACCAAGCAGTAATGTCTGCATTGCTGTGTTCCGGTTTGAAGGGAAAGGGGGCCTGTGAAATAACGGCCACATGAGACCTTATACAACTCTATGTCTCAGGGTGACGGGCGCAATGCAATGCAGCGTTGGTCACGTGCTTAGTAAACGTGATCACTGCGGTATCGCAGTTGTAGAGGTTACCGCTTAACATCAGGTAGGCCTCCGGCTTGTCTCGTAAAAAAACTTTTAAAATATCCATTGGCACAATTCGCAACAAACTTACTTACACCACACCTAACTGTATCTCAGCTCAAATCTAGACTCAGCAACCTAAATATTTTATTCAATAAAAGCACTCCTTGTACGGTAAACTCCATACAAGTTGTTCAAAGGTCTATACAACTATTCTGGCGGTGTCTTTAAACTTGTATCGTATGTATGTCAGTAATGGAATGTGTGGGAGTGGCGCTTAGACACAGGGCTGCCACAAGAACTAAGGTAAATATATAATGCTTCATGATCTCAGTCGTAGGACATCCACTGCTGCATAGGCATCCTAACCTCCTTCATGTATTTACAAGAACTGAACATGAGGCCATACTCACTACGCTTGGCAGGCGGGTTGACGAGCGCAGTACTGGATGTTGATACATGAAAAGACGCTGCTGCCCATAATACCTACGTCAATCTAATCGATCCTTGTCGCTTCCAAAAGCCGCAAACAGATAGACAATAAATAATAAAAAATATTTGGGTATCGTAAATGGTTTTTGAAAATGAAATGAAATGAAATGAAAATTTATTTATGTGTGATACAAATTTTACACAGTAATAATAATAAACAAACAGGTATCACAAATCGGACCTGGCTCAGCATTGTGTTAGCTGGGTGAACAGCTAACGCTGATCTTCCGCCAGAACCGACAGTGATGTCACGGATGTAACCACATTCTTATACATACAATAAAACCACAAAGAACTTACAAACAAAAAAAAACATTAGGTAAAATAAAAGATTGAGTGGGATCAAAAAAAAATAGAACCGTAATCTATAACTTAAATAAGTAAGAAACAAATCCATGTGGGAAATCTAATTGTCAAACATATAAACCAAAAAAAAACCTATATAATACTGATGTCATGTTTGAGATCTTTCTGGTCTAATTGCTTATCAAGCAAAAACTTTTTTAGTTTTGTTCTAAAACTATATATACTTTGCAGGTTCCTTATTGGAGGTGGAATATTATTCCAGCATTTCGATGCAGCATAACGGAAACTACCTCTAAAAGCGACAGAGGCATGCTGTTGTGTAGAGAGCTGCATCGAAAGCTGGCGAGCACTACATGATCTAGCGTTAGACCTCCACGTTAACTTTTGAAAAAGATATTGTGGTGTTGTATGCTTCAACACCCCAAAGAGAAGACAGGCTAGATGTAGCTTTCGCCTGTGCTTCATCTTTAAGATGGAGTATTTATTTAAAAAAGGCGTGACGTGATCTCTCAGTGGGATATCGAAGCAATAACGGGCACACGCGTTCTGCACTCGTTGCACTAGTCTTTGCGTTCCAGCTAGGAGTCGGGGACCTATAACTATATCACAATAATTTAGCTTAGAAAGAATAAGCGACTCTACCAGCTGAATACGCAAATCTACTTTGATATACGGCCTTATCTTATATAAAGTTTTTAGTCTATAGAAGCAGTTTCTAACTGAGTGCGTAACATGGTTCTCGAAACGAAGTTCAGAGTCCATGCACAGACCTAGATTACGCGCCTCGTATACCCTTTCTACAGGCTCACCCATAAGCATTATTTTCATGGGACTTAATTTGGCTAATTGGTGTTTAGAACCACAAACAAGAAATTTAGTTTTAGATGGATTGAGTAGAAGACAGTTATTTTTAGACCATGAAGCTATATTTGAGAGATCGTCGTTGATTTTGTCTACAGCCACACTTACATCTTGTGGTTTGCATGTAATGTAGACCTGGATGTCATCGGCGTAGATATGACAAGACGAATATTTTAATTGTGTCTGCACGTCGGCTGAATACAAAATAAACAGGAGGGGACCTAATATAGAGCCTTGTGGCACTCCTTTGCTTACGGGCAATACGTCAGACAAGCTTATCGATCCGTCATTATTTGTCAATTTAGTGTGTTGTTGTCGTCCACTAAGATAGCTGCTAAACCACTTGAGGGCATTGTTGTCAAACCCATAAAAACTTAATTTTGAGAGGAGCAGGTCGGTATTGATGCAGTCAAAAGCTCTAGAAAAGTCTAAAAGCACAAGTAGAGTGCACATACCTTTATCTTGAGCACAAATAATGAATGAAATGAATGAATGAATGAAAATACTTTATTGTACACAAAAAACAGAAGATAAGCAAATTACAAATAAAATATTACAAATGAAGGTACAATGGGCGGTCTTATCGCTCAGAAGCGATCTCTTCCAGACAACCTTTGGATGGAGAAGATACAGTTGATAGGAAGAATGGTCGGAGGTGTACTAAATTAGAGAGAGACTTGAATAATGTTATCAGTCACATCTAGTAGTGCAGTTACTGTGCTACGTCCTCTTCTAAAGCCTGACTGTACGTCAGGAAGTATACTATTTTTTTCCATAAAGTCTGTTAGCTGATGACTCACTGCTTTCTCTACAATTTTTGATAGACACGGTAGAATACTTATGGGTCGTAGATATTTTTCATTCGGCGCGGGTAGATTTTGGCGGCTTGTTGCAGCCATTTGGTTTCAGTGACATCTGTTAAATCTTTTTGTTATTATTCAGTTAATTATGCCGAATCACCATGGCAAGTTACACAATAGTAATCAATCAGCCAACATACCTTCAAGAAACGTAAGATCGGCCTCTCGGCGATCGATCGATATTCTCATATCGCCGCAGTCCATGAAGTGTGCAGCAGAACCCGAAGCAGTCGATTCCTCGCCGTGCACAAGGACTCGGCCTTTCATCGTCAACGGCGAACGCTACAGAACGAATATAACCAATTTCTTATGGCCCACTTAAACCGCATGGACCCAGACGATACAAATGTCCAGCTGGAACCAAAGTTCCAGCTGGGTGGCGCTATGTACCACATAGCGGACGCCATGATTAATATTCTGCATGAACGATTTGAGGGTAAGGTAATCTCTCGCAGGGGTGATGTGAAATGGCCACCAAGGTCATACGATTTGACCCCGCTAGACTTTTTCTTGTGGGGTTTTTGGAAGTCGCAGGATTATGCAAATAAACCGCAATCGACTGTTGCCCTAAAGGTGAACATAACACAGGCCATCGCTCAAACTGAGCCGGATCTATGCGGAAGAGTAATTGGAAATTGGAACACTAAGATCCGTGCCACCGTAAGAAGCCACCGTAAGCGGGTATTTACATGATGTTATATTTCACACGTAATGGCACTTAGAGGCCTTTCAAATAAAAAAATAATTTTGTTTATACCTCGCTCACAGCTTGTTCCCTTGCGCTCCATTTCAACATCTACCCGCCCTTATTGAAAAACCCTTTAAATACCTTTTGTGAACATTGAAATAAAACTTTAGCAATATAAAATGAAGTGTCAACCCTGTTCTAAGAGCGCGTAAAGTATTTACTCACGAATGTTCTACAGGTACCTGCCGACTTAAGTCGGGGCATCTATTCATGGCCAGCCATAATTATAATATCCAGTGACTGAATATACTACCTCTATATATATTTATACTTTATATGTATACGATACGATACAAATACTAAGAGCCTTAAAACACCAGTAGAATTGTCAAGTACTCGATTAAAGTTATCGATGTAAAGTGCGCAAAGAATAAATTTAACTGTGTATAATGAGGAAGACCAATATTAAAAAAAAAATCTGCATCAAAAAGACTAAAAAGTTCCGAAAAACATAAGATGGTGTTAGTGTTAGTTTATTTTTTTAAAGACAATAAATAGGGTATTTGACTTCTTCAAAGAAATCTAAAAAGATATTTATATAATATGCTTTGGCAAGCAGTTGGTATACATTCGGAAAATGTTGGTTTTAGTGCATACCAATATAAACTTTAAAATTAATTTCTACGTTTTTTGTTTTTTAACACCATGAAACAGTAGCCGCCATGTTATTAATTACGTCATACGACGATATAAACAAAAAGTGTGAGTATCAGTCAACTGATAGATAACGCACTTTATTAGCGCATTTGTTTACACGCTAAGTTACGTCATAACCACAATGAAATATGGCGTCCACTGCGTCCAGCGTTTTCGTCAATTATGCGCGAAATTTAAAAAAAATAAATTCATTTTTATGATACTTATAGATTTAATAAAAATATTGCGTTGTTTTATTCTTTACTAGCCGCACTCAGCGGTTTCACCCGCGAAGTTACCGTTTCCGTGGGAATACGGTGATAAAATATAGCCTATGTTACTCAGGGATAATGGTAGAAGTCAAAAATTTAAAGAATTTTAAAAATCGATCCAGTAGTTCTTTAGTTTATCCGTTACAAACATACAAAATACAAATCCTTTCTCCTTATAATATTAGTACAGATGTAGATAGATTAGCACTGTATAAACAAATTGAGACACTTTTCACAAATGAGTGTAATACTATTGCTGAACTATTGTTACCTTTGCTAGCTATGCTCCTCAATCTACATTATATGGTTGAGTAGGTATGCTTTTTTTTACTAAAAAACTGATTTTAAAAACGTTTATCCAAACGAAATCAAATAAAAGATCTGACACATGCCACTTCGAACGAATCATCCTCTAAAAGCATAAATTGTTAATCCACAGTAAATGGAGCAAATTGCCGAGTTAATTGGCTGTGGAATTAATTGATTGACGACCCCTACTTGTTGATTACGGTAACGGGTAAAAAGGATGAATTACAGAAGGTAAATTATGCACTGGATGTAAATTACCATGAACGCAGAAATAATAGTGTGTGCGGTCACTTGGCACGTCACAACTGGATATTATGGAGAAAGAAAATTGTGCAAAAGCGTGTGGAAATCCGCCTTTAGAAAATCGCATCATTTGTGCGCAAATTGCTGGTAATATAAAAACTATTGGCGTTCCACGGATACGTGGCGTCGGATCACGGATATTTAAATGATCAGTCTTGTCTAGCAAGATGACTACTACAAGTCGAATGCATAATACATTGATTGTCTTTTTGAAGAACTTATTCTAAAAATGACAATTATAGCCAGCAATAAGTATAGAATAAGACTTCCGAGTCATTAATGAGCCATCGCGTTGATTCGTTGAAATACAAACCTTAAAAATCACGAAAGTTGTATAAAAGCATTGTCGGAGTCTCAGGTGGAAATAAACTAAACCAAACATTTCTTGCTCTATGGTATTGTTAGGGTTTTGAACCTCAAGAGGAAAAACCGAAACACTTATAGGATTCGTTTGTATTATACAGGATTTTATCGCGTAACACCGTCAGTGTAGTGTGTCGTAATATGAACCGGGACGTTTCTGATTCTGAAGATGAATTGAGGGTAGTCGTGGACGCTACCACCAATTCACGGCGTTAACTCCCAGAAACTAGTCCTCCCACGACCATAACCAGGTGCAATCCGGTCGAAACGTCGGGAAAATAATTTAAAAAGTTACGCGATAAAATCCTGTATTAGCAAATCGCGAAAGTTTATCAAGTTCACTTATAGGATTACTTGTTTGTCTGTATGTCAAGAGAGCGTCAGCAACTGGTATGCATGCTGCACGGGGCAGCTTAGTCGGCTTGATCATAATAGTATAGGTATTGCAATAATTTAAGACCGTGATTCGGATCGTATTCTGGTAAATCACATCAATCATTCCATTCACATCATCAGTCCATTTTCTCGTGCTCACTAGCACTACTACAAATAAGCTTCAACGCTTTAAAGTAACAAATGCTAAACTATGTCAATAACATACCATATATTTATAAGAGGCCCAGGTATCATAACTGTTGCTCAATTATGAGCAAAAACTGCGATGGTATATTTTTTACTTAACAGTTTTTTTGATGCGTGTATTAGATTTTGCGTTTGTACGGGTATAAACACGCCTCGGTTTTTTGTTTATGGTAATCAAGAACTATTTTTAGGTTTCTTACATATAAGAGTTGTTCTACTTCAAAATTGTATACCTACCTTCATTATTATTTGTTGCGTTTCAAATATGGTAATCATTTCTGTGCCTGCCAACCTCATTTTAAATTGAATAAGTAATTCCTACATAAAATATGTATTAAATCAATTTTTATAAGCTGATTAAACTTGCATATTATTTTTGAGAAAAAGTTAGTTATGTGTTTCTGGTGTAAAATGGGGGAAATTCTGTGTTGTAACAATTTTCAAATTTGAGTGAAAAACTTAAACATAAAATCAGCAAAACGTTATTGAGTTTCAGAAACACAAACCAATATTTATCAAAAAAATATTGTCTTGTAATTCGTTATTATAACAGACCGTCGTAGTCATTTTGTTTAATTTAAAAAAAAGTAGATCTATAATTGGTTCTCCGTTATATTATGTAGTATAAGGTTCTAAGAGCTTTGGATTTTTTCTTATAATTATAGAGATTATTATGTAAGTTACAAAATCATCTATCGAATGTATCCTTCAATATCCTTCGTTTTAACGTAATAACATTGTCATCCCATCTCGCAAAGAGTATTTTTGCTCTTCGATATTTTTTATTTTAATTCATGCATGAATGTTTTATGTAATTTTTATGATATGAAGAGCGGAACCTCCTAACACAGGTATTTCATACTTAAAAGGAGGTTCCCACCACGGTAAACCCTTTATTTTTTTTTTTAATGAAATAAATGCATTTTGTTTTTTTTTTTTATATCTGAGTGCAAAAGCCTTTTTTATCCGCTACAGGATAAAGCAAATTGAATTTAGAACATCGTGTGCACTAAGTTTGTGAATTAAAAACATCATTAAACCTATTTACTTCTCCCTCCATGGTGCCGAATTTATCATACAACCTCATTTACTTTGTTAAAAACTCGGAACCTTCTTGGTGTACTTTTTTTAATTTGCTTTGCGCGCGCCATTTTCTTTTCGCGTCATATTGTTAAAACCTTAGGTTAAAAATAAGAAACTTAAAAACAAGTGAAAAACCTAAAATGAGTGCTTCTAGCGACGATGAAGTTTGTTTGACGCCAACAGAATTGACTGAAATTGTTAATAATGCGCAAATGAGCTTTCTCCCTCAACAATCACGCGAAAAGTATTTGAAACAGTACGATATATTTAACACGTGGCAAATAGCAAAAGGAGCCAAAACCCTTATTAACTGTAGCAACGTTACTGTCAATATAACTTAATTAAACCTAAGTATTATTTATTGTAATTTAAAGATAATTAAAGAAAGAACGTGGAAGACCTAGAAGAAGATGGCGCGATGAACTAGACGCCCATTTAAGATCTTGGCCTGTAGCAACGTTAAATCGCGAGGAGTGGAAGAAGGGAAGGGAGGCCTTTGCCCTGCAGTGGGATAATAACGGCTGAAAAATAAATAAATAAAAAAATAAAAGATAATTAATTAATTAAATAATGCCGTGGGGTGCCGGCAGTAGAATGATACTCCTCCTCTCATACCCATGGATGCAGTAAGAGCCTGCTAAGGGATACCTCCGGAAGATGGGCAGCAGCGTCTATCCGTGTATCAACATCCCATACTGCGCTCACCAACCCGCCTGCCAAGCGTGGTGAGAATGGCAACTACCCCTCATGGAGATCCATGAGGGAGGCCTATGTTCATCAGTGGACGTTTTATGGCTGAAATGATGATGATGAAAGATAATTCTGTAATACTTACCTATCATAATGCAGTAGATAATACCTAAACTGAAATAAAAGTATCTTGGGATTTTAAATGTTTTTGTTTGCATTTAGTAATTTCCTCGCTGAGGTGGGAAGAAAAGTTACGTGTTGCACTTGAGTGGAAAGATTTTTCCTCGTGCACTTTTGATTCCTTCGCTAACACTCAGGATTCTAATTTTTTAATCTCGAGCGCATCAATTTTAGAATCTTTTGCTTGCTCGGTCATCAAAATTGAGCACGCGGTAAAAAGCAACTTTGCACTCTTGTTTAACAAAGAACTATTATTGATTAGAACAACACAGCATCAAAAAATAAAAATAATGACCTTCCTTTATGCATGAATGCCTTTATGCGTGTTAAACTTCTTTCTGCGTCTGATGTCATTGAATGGTAATGAAGGCTCGTGAGACCCACCCATTCTATTCAATGTAGATGATTTAAACATCGAGAGTTATACACATAGTATGATTTCGTCTTGAATAATACCTATTCGTTATGCTCTGGCGGTTCTGACTACGCCCTACTTCATCAGAACATCTTCATTTGCATTCTTAACCCTCTTCGGTTGCATGTCACTGTCAACTGTCAAGCCAGTTTGGTTGCCGGTCAGTCGGCCGCTTAGCTTGACGTATTTTAGTTCAGTGTTGGGCTGATCCTGTGTTATATAGGCTACTATATTATAGTATAGTAATATAGGTTGTTTTATGTTTATTTGGGTCCTTTTTGTATTTTGTTTGTTTATTGTCGACAATTGACCTGAAAACCAGCGTTGATCCTTAGTTTTATCGTAAAACATTATGCTGAGGTAGGACCTTTTGGTCCTCAAAAAACAATTAGGTAGGTACATTTATATTTATAAATTGTATCATTTACTTACTGTCTATGGACTAAAAAATGTTTTCTTTCTTTCTTTCCATTCTTTCTTCTAACGTCTAATAGAAATATTGAAGTTCTTGTGTTAAATTCTACAAGGGTATTTTTTTATGATTTTTAACTATATAGAGGTAGAATAATCTAGCTACCATTTCCAGAACCTAGACTTTTAGTACCATGAGGTACTTGAAACTATCTTTATTTGCACTCGTAAGGACAAACGTCTATTCAATTTCAGTGAGATTTGTATTGGATTGTCTTGTGTAGCCAAAATTACATGAGCTGGAACGTTTTTATTACAAAACAACAAAGAGTTCGCTAGTATGACGGCTTTCCGCGACTCTGCGGCTTTTGGCTCGTTTTTGCTGGTACTCGGCAAGATCTTAAATAAAAAGAAAAACACCCGTAGTGCAAATGAAAAGGAGCATAACTTTTCGTAGTGATGATTACTTGAAGCAATAACATAAAACAAGGAATCAGTTGTTTAGTAAAGCAAATCCATCCAATCTTGCACACAACACTGATATGACTTTGTTGCAGTTTTACAGCTATCAAAAGATCGTGTATGTACATCCTTAACTCATGCTGTACGTGTTATGGCTCGGACATTGTTAGATGGACTAGGCTTACCCAGCACCTAGACGGACCCAGGGAGGGCGATGGTGCATGATATGGCTATGCACCATCGTAAGTTCCGCGAGACGTAGGGGGCGTTAGTTGTGGACGCCCCCGGGACGTGCTCAGGCAAGGTGCTATAGGGGCTCCGGAGTGTTCTTTATGAGGAACCGGAGCCCCTAGTGCACCGAGGCTGGCCATCGGGGTGGTTTTAGTGAGTCGTCAGGAGACAACCTCACATAGCCATGCTGTGCCCTTAACGCAGCATGGTATCTGCAGATTTCCACCCCGTCACCAAAAAAAAAAAAAGGCTTACCCAGCACCTATAACGTTATCCGGAGTATTGATGTTACCTATACATGGTAGACTATTCCTAAGGTTATTCTTCGCGAGATAAGCGGGAATATAAATGTCTCGAAGGCCTTTCATAGCTTGCAATTCTTGTCATTTTATCGTATGAGTTATCAATGTATCCCCCTGTGCTCAGAGTGGACAGCCTGTCTTTAGCTTGCGTTTACAGCTTGCGTTTCTACCAAGATAATAAGTTAAAGTGAACCGCGCAAAATTTCATCGAAATCCATGAATTTCTTTCCTTATTGTGAAGATCAGATTGGGCAGTGCAAAATAGTTAATTGAAAGTGGCTTTATTTGTTTCTTACAAATAAAAACAAATAGAGTCACTTTCACATTCACAATTTTGCACTGTCCACTTTAAAGTGATCATAGTTCTTAAATTTGGTGTATTTCAAGCGATGCGATCACTCGAATACCTCTATATACAACGCTTCGTAGAATAATGTAATGTAATAATGTAATGCCACAGTTAATGCTTCGTAGAATAGTGTAGTGTAAATGAAAGCCAATCATCATCATTATTTCAGCCGTAAAACGTCCACTACTGAACACAGGCCTCCCTCAAGGATCTCCATGAGGGGCAGTTGCCATACTCACCACGCTTGGCAGGCGGGTTGGCGAGCGCAGTAGGTACGAGAAGTTGATACACGGAAAGACGCTGCTGCCCGTCTTCCGGAGGTATCCCTTAGCAGGCTCTTACTGCATCCACGGGTATGAGTGGAGGGGTAACATTCTACTGCCGGCACCCCACGGCAAAGCCAATGTATACTGAATAATACCATGTTTCTCATCTTTATTGTAAAGGATGTAGGCCATTTCCTATCCGCCTACGGGGACACCTACCTCAAGCACTACCTACTGCGTAGTCTATGTCACAAGTAGGTGCTATCTAAGATGACTTCGGACGAGGCCAGTATTTTAGTCGAGTAGTAACTAAAGTCTGGCAAATAACGAGATAATTTTGACAATGTACAAATGTCCTGATGTGAACCAACACCGCTAGTGTTGGCTAGTGAATTTATTGACTTTTTCGCAGTTGTTCGTGTTTAAAAAATAGATCAATAATACAATGCTATATTATCAATAACATAAGCTATATTTTTGATCGAGTTAATTTAGAGATCCCAACAAAAGCTCCATTAATGTGACCCAAGGTGTAAAAATATCCCTTTTTTGTGTTTTCGATAGTTTGGTTTCACAACTGGGCGTCGCTGCAATAGAACTGACACTGTCCAATCTGATCTTCACAATAAGGAAAGAAATTAATGGATTTCGATGAAATTTTGCGCGATTCATCCCGGTAGAAACGCAAGCTAAAGACAGGCTGTCCACTCTGAGCACAGGGGGATACATTGATATGATAACTCATATGATAAAATGACAAGAATTGTAAGCAATGAAAGGCCTGCGAGTCATTTATGGTCCCGCTTATCTCGCGAAGAATAATCTTAGGAATAGTCTACCATGTATAGGTTACGTCAATACTCCGGATAATGTTATAGGTGTAGTGCGGTACGAAGTCCGCTAAGTTAGCGAGTACTAGATAACTTTACTTGACTAATCCACTGGCTCAGTGCAGACCAGCCTTGCCGCGCGAAGTTCGTTGCTCTAGAGAGGCAACGGTTACGGTTACTTGCTTATTTGACAGTTGACTATCTGCGAAAATGCGTGTGTAATCTCTGATTTCTATATTTTTAACTACATACGTGATGATTTTCAAATAATGCTGAAACTCAAAAAGTTTGAAATTATATTGTAATCTTTTGGGCTTTCTCTAGTTTATTAAAAAGTAGTCCCAGATACACGAAAGGACGCTGCTGTCCATCTTCCGGAGGTATAGCTTGGTAGATTCTTACTGCATCCGCGGGCAAGAGAGGAGGGGCAATATTCTACTGCCGGCCCCCACGGATTCCTGGTTGAAACACATAATAGTACACATACAGTACACATAATTCAAGTCCCAAAATGAAATCAAAGCCAAATACGAAAAACTAGAAAAACCCAATAAATATGTTTATCAAGGTATAAATGTTATCTTTGTTTTAGTGGAAATGAAACTCCGATGACATACAGTCCAAATTGGCTGGCTTTCTAACCAACGTGACCCGTGTGTCATCAATTCCATCTATAGATAGCTTCGGTGAAAGCAGTTGCATCATGGGTTATGCCATTGTGATTTTGCAATTTATTTTGTACGCCTAAACTTACTGCTTCTAAGGAGCTAGTAGACATAACTTAATCATCTGAGCGTAGCAGAAATGTTTAATATCCTTTACCTACTATCAAAAATACAAATTACTGTAACTTACTCGTACTTGAGAACAAGTTTCACCAAAGGTAGGGCCTAATACCTAGTTCTTAAAAGTTTTCTCATCGAAAGCGCTTATTTTGAAGGACTGAATAGCCTTTTTGAACTGGTTTTAACCATAGTACATTTCAAATTTTTATTTACCTACGTTAAATTGCGTTGCTACGTCGGTAACTCTGAAATGATTGAACTCATTGATCTGCTAAAGAACGTCACTTTTTTAGAATAAGTAGACGAAAAATAATTATAAGTAATATTTAAACTTAGCTTACGATTCTCATGTCAGGGACTCTCTATTCTTACAACAAGTTTTACAAACTTTTACTCGTAATAACGAAAATGAATCTAGATAAAATTTGTATAGATTTTGGTTAACTGATGTTTCTACCTGCTTTGTGATACTCTCTTAACCAATTTACAACTTACGGGGAGGAAATGAGCAACGCGATTTGTACCTGGCTCGAGGACTATATAAGCCTAGCTTTTAGGGATGCTGCAGTGCCTGAAAACATTGCTAGATGGATTAGGCTTTGCCCAGCACTTAGTCCTTTCAGCTTAGTCAGCCGTATTCAAAGGAAAAAAAGGTCTCAGGCTTTAGGGAGATGCTTATTTGACAATGGTCCCATATCTTATCCCAAAACCATCTAGCACACACAAAGCTCTGGGTCGTCGGAAACAGTGTAGAATGACCCGCGGTTCGCCACGGACAACCGATCTGTAGGCCTAGCCTTCGGGATCCAGCAGTGCCTGCATCAATGTTAGATGGATAATGCTTCCCCAGCACTTAAACTATCCTTAGTAAGCCATATTTGCAGAAAAGAACAGATCAACTTCTGGAGCCGCGGATTCACGGCTACTACGTAATAGTATTCAAATGGTCCCTTACCCCGACACAATGTAGAACCCACAAAGCTGTGGGTCGCTTGACAGGCCGTCGGAAAGAGTGTAGAATGACCCGCGGTTCGCCACGGACAATCGATTCTATAGGCCTAGCCGTCGGGATCCAGCAGTGCCTGCATCAATGTTAGATGGAGGCCATATTTGCAGGAAAGAACAGATCAACTTCTGGAGCCGCGGCTTCGCGGCTACTAGTACGTACTAGTATTCAAATGGTCCCTTAACCCAACACCATCTAGCACCCACAACGCTGTGGGTCGCTGGGCGGGCCGTCGGTGAAAGTGTAGAAAGTGAAGGACCCGCGGTTCATTCGCCACGGACAACCGATTCTATAGGCTTACTGTCGTTTTGTCTCGCCGGCTGCTGTACGTGACTCGCTACTCCGTGGAATGGTTTATTTGGTTGTATGCACAGCACATTGCGCCGCATTTTTTTATATATAATTAAATAATGCTGGACACACAACACCATCTAGTCCAAAACTAAGCAAAGCTTGCACTATGGACATCAGATGATTGATAAAATACTTATACATTTTTTTACATACCTAGAAAAATACCAGAGTTATTAGACCAAATGAGCCACAGAGGCAGTCAATGGAATAAACAAGAATTCAAAATCAAATGAGAAGGATTCCTAAACTGTACCACTAAAATCTTGTTTCACCATGACAAGATGGAAATTAAAAAGAAGAAATCAAAAAAGTTTTTTTGTCCCATACATATAAATCACATCTTAAATTATTAGATACTCGATACATTTTAAATGGCTTTGTAGCAAATATCGCCGCGCCGCTTAAAAATCGAGATAAATATTGAGCTAGGTTTTAACCTAAACTAAGAAAGTGCGTCGATGTAGAGTAGCCTATAAGAGCATGGGAAAGAAAATCAGATATTATATTACAGACATCAAAATAAAGGAATAAAGGTTTATGTTGATTAAATATGAACGTATTTTTTTGTTGTTCTTTTCTATAAGACAAATAATAGCACAGACTATGGCAGGCCCTCTTTGTGCTTCAACTTCAAACTTTATCTTTGTAGCGTAATATGTTGCCGATAAAAGAGTTAAAGATGAACAAAGAACAAAGCGGTACAGGATGGGAACCCTTCGTCCGAGATCCGGTATAACTAATAACTATTATCCGTTATTTATTGATAATGAGGCATAACTTGAAACATCGCAGATTGCATGCCGAAGATGTTAACCAATCTCATCTAAGATGTTATTTACTGTAATGAATAAAAACTTAGAGAATGTAATCAATTTACATACACTATCGATCAGTACATTTTATGATCTCCTATAATTAATTTGCAATAAACTATGCTTGTCACAAGCTGTTTCAAAATCAGAATTTAAATTTGAATTCTAAAATCAATTAACTGGTCATTTTTACAAGAATAAAAATGAATAGACAAAAAAATACTTTACTTAACACAATGTAATATGCTGTAATTTCACTTTCGTTTAGAACTGTTTCAAATTACTAAGTTAAATAAATATAATTTAATTCCAGATTCATGGTCCGTGAAGGCTTTGTTAACACATTCAGTAATGGCGTAATGGCGGTGGTATGACGGAAAGGCGATATAATTCCGCTAGTTACGGCCTTTAACATCTTTTATAGATGATTTATACAGCGTCAGCAACTGGTATTCATGCAGTGCCTGGGACATGTTAGATAAATTTATCTTGCCATTCACCTTTACTATCCGCCTAGCTTAGTCGGCTATTAGTAACAGGAAAGAATATAATATCTTACACTTTGACCCTAACCTATTTTTTTTATTTATCCTATGCTGTCCTAATGCTAGGCAAAGGTATCCCTTAAAGTCCTCCACCCATTCCGATCATTTACAGACCAACTATTATAGCAACCACTCGGCTTGTGTATACCTAAAAAAAACTTTGTCACACAATTAAAATCATTATTAACACTCACCATTACCTAATCATATATTCCGAATGATAAGCGTTAATAATATTGCAATAATATATATTACATAAAGCACTCACATAGAGGTGCGTACAGACTGGGGAAATGTAACATGAAATGTATCATTCTACCTTTCATTGCATGTTCGCTTGTTCGTGCTGCGCGCATCTTTGTGTTCGTTCAAAAACCGACAAATCACGGGTGGCACGGCTCGTAATGCTCATAGCGTGTGCGTGAAATGCACATTTCGCGCGCACAAGAAGTCCAAACTATGAGAAATTGTTACAAACCTTTCATGATAGCATGCATGATACATGCAGCAATGCGTACGGCGAATTCTTTCATTGCATGATACATATTACATATATTTTCACCAGTCTGTACATCCATGCATCAGAAGGTTTATTTGTTCGCCCGCGCTAAAAGAGAAACTAATTTAAACAAAAGTTACTCGAGCTGAATGCATTTCGGTGTTATGCAACTGTTGTCGCCGTGGAGCAGTAAAGTTATTCTGACAAACCGCAGCCGCAGAATAAATAGAAATACTCAGTCTCCACTATTTACTTAGAGACACAAACACAGGCTAAGCGCGGACGTTTAAATTTATTGATCGGTAATTATTTGGATTTTTACATTTCATCATCATCTCAGCCTTTGGATTGCTGTCCACGTCCACTGCTGGACATAGGCCTCGTTCATGGATCTCCAAGATCATGACGGGTTTGTTGCAATATTTGCCATGCTTAGCAGGCGGATATGCGAGCGCAGTGCGGGATGATACACGGAAAGATGCTCACCATGTTCCGTTGGTATCCCTTGGAAGATTAAGCATCAATGGGCAAGAGAGGAGGCACCCCACGGCGCCGTGGTTCAACCGTTGTGTCTATTTAGAAATAAAAAATATTTTGTTAGTCATCTGGTTCTTCAACTCGCTTAAAAGTGCCGTGTGTGTCTGGGGCGTACGCCCCAGGTTTACATACGGGCCTATTCTTGAAAACGACTTCGATTTCTACGATATTGAAACGATACGTACCTCCGAATAATCAAATAGACCGTACTCTTACAAACGATCGATTGTGAATCACTCGCCAATCGACACGACCCGTTTCATGTAAAAACTGCGTCAAACGAATCACGAGTCATAATGAGCGGCCGAAATGTTCTCGAGTGGAGGCTACGGACCGGCAAGCGCACCGTACGACGTCCACCAACAAGATGGGCTGACGACCTGGTGAAGACCGCAGGTCGACGGTGGATGCAGATCGGTTCCAACTGCAATAACTGGAAATCCATAAGGAAGGCCTATGTCCAGCTGTGCACGTACGGCTCTGAAATGTTGATGATGATGATGTTGAATGAGCGATTCTAAAACAGAACCCGAGATTTATTATTTACATTAATTTATTAGACATCAATCGACAACACTGTGTGGGCATTAGAAATGTTGCTTGTTGATTGATATTCAACAAGCAGTCAAGGGTGTAAGTGGACCTTGCACTTATTCTGTCCCGAATGGACGAGAAAGGTCACTGCAACAATTTAATTAAACGAATTACAATAATAACATGTGCACACGAAACGAATAATACTTAATATATGTTTTTCAGAAGGTAACAGAACAGCATTCACTCTGTAATTAAAACCGGTCTCACAGATGTATTCTTCCAATGGCCTAAATAAATCTAAAGGTAACTGAAAATACTAACTCCAGTTCTTATAATAATAATTTTACTTAGCAACACGCAGCACGCAATTGAATAAACTAATATAATGATCGTTTTTTCACACCTGGATGCGAAATGCACAGGACAGAGGAGGCTGGCAAAAACTCAGGGAGGCCTATACCCAGCAGTGGGTGATTCCGGGCTGAGAAGAAGAAGAAAAAGAAGAAATGATTAGGAAGACACAACGTCACAAACTGCTAGTTAATCCATCCATCAGGCAGGGAAAGGGCGCTGCAGTATCTACTATGTAAATAATATAATGACCTCTCTGCTCTTAACCAACTCTATGTGGGGTTGGCACGACATTTTTTCCTTTTTCTAGTCTCCTCGCTCAGTCGCCATTTCATCACTTACTCCTTTCTTTCATTTTACACAATACACCCATCGCCTCTTTGGCCTGCCTCTCGCACACAGTTCGATCTTCCAATTTAACATCCACAATAAACACTGAATACGAAAATGCTCTAATGACAAACGAACATTATTTACCAGAATCTTAATTCTCAAAGAGTACTGTCTCCAAACGTTTAAGTTACCTACTTAACCTAATAGTTGGGTTTTATACATGTATTATGTGCTCTATTATAGCAAATAAATTTATAACTCTATCTGTGTCTTTAACTTCACTACACGTATTCTTCAGACTTCGTTGACGCCCCACTAACAAGAAACATCCATTTGCCAAGAGTCCATGTATGACTTGATGACTTCCTCAAGCCATAACAGAAAGGTTGAGTAACTGTCTTAGCCACCAATCAGTTTGATCCGCTTGGCAAGACATGACAAAAGCCATCCCATAATCCATCACAAACCTCATTATGGGTGAATGGTGAATGTTGTTACCGAAGGTTTGTTTAATCTAGGATTGATTTGTATAGCTTGAGAGTGATCTTGGATTGATCGATGTATGAAACTATCTGTATAATAGTCTTATTTTCAAAACAATGTAGGTTTGCAAGCACAGAATCTTTTATATTGTATTTATTTATATACTGACGCTAATATAAGCTGTGTTGTTAAAATAGAAAGTTAATTAAAATTCTGGCTGGAAAAGCTATTATAATATATAAACTCCCACATAGCATAATATAAAATTTTACGAAAAAGGTCCTAAAACTATAGCTGTTAGTAATTTTATTTATATATAGTTTCTTCTCAAGATACATCACACAGTTATTACCCTAGACATTCATTGAGGGGCTTCCCTACACTATTAACTTAAATCAATAAGTAAATCATTTGATTTAACTATACCCTGGATTTCAAGGCCCTTAGGTAAATTGTACTGTTCCACTCTATTTTAAGTTGTGTCTTCGCTATAGACAACACCACTAGCCTCATACTTATTACTCGTCACCATAAATACCAAGTAGCTCGTTGAGCAACGCATTTCTACCTGCAGTCTGATTGCTTTGATTGTCTATACTTTGCTATTAGATTGGCTATACTTGCTACCACTTGTTTGGCTAGTACGACTCATTACAATGTGTGTTACCGACGGTGGTCATGTAATGAGGTTAGCTGTAGCTTTTGAAAACGTTAAGTCGTAACTAGATTGTTATGTTGTTATAGTTTGTAACTTCTTTGAACTTTGCGAACACTTAAGATAAAAATAAAAATGAGAACCTTCTATTTTAAAAGTCAGTTAAAAATAGCTTACTTGCCCCAGATTCCCCCATAATTATTACTGGTACTAACGAGTTACAACTTCTAGAAAATATGATCTCAGTTATGATGCAAACCGTATAAAATTCCTTTATGTTCGTAGTTTAAGCGATATCGGAGTAAACGAAGACTAAGATAACAATTCAAATTATTAAAAATGTAAATGAAGATACTATTTTATTATGGAAAGTTAAGGTCAGATATATGAAATTGTAAACGCTTTGATGGCTTCAAAAAGTTATATGACAAGTGTTGAAATAGGTAGAGTTGCGTTTTCTCTTATCGCACGATCATCAAATACACACCTAAAAGACTAATATTTTACCCAAGAAATGCTTTATCTTAATCTATTTGACATAGTTTTTGAACCTACTTTGGTAATTGAGTAAGCAAAGTATCACAGTACTAACTTTAAAAAGTACATTGTATAAACTCCAGTCTAAAGCTTTGAAAAACAAAATTTATGAAATTGGTTTTTCCTTCCTCTTTGTTAACTTTGAAAGTTTTACCTCTTTGTTTGGTTCGCATTGTTTTTATTTTCTTTTACACACAAAGCTCTGTCGACTGAGCGACCACATCACCTTATCGGAAAAAATAATTTAAACTTAAAAATGCACGTTGAAACCACTGCAAGTGCAATGAACCTAGGCACTAAAATAATCATTTACGACCGAGCTTCTAAAATAAATCTATCATGGTTCCAGGAACTTGTAATCGTTTTATTGCAAAAAGGACAAGTTGAACACGTGACAGAGTAAGGAACGGATGTCCTAATTATAGATAGAAAGAGGACTGTTAATGATATAAGTCCTTCTACAAAACAGATGTCGTATTAAACGTATTCAAATTATTACAACCTTGTTAATGAAGAATCATCGATACGTCACCAAATCTCGAGAACATATTCCGATGCTGTTGAATTTCATTCTTCACGGACAAAAACCCTGTTTCCCGTCAAATTTGACGTTCTAAGTCTTTGATTCTAAAGAGTGTAAAGAGGTTTCTTCCAGACGCCTCTAAAGAGGTCCAGTCAAATAGAATAAACTTTATTTCTGGTCAACACTTATAAATAAAGAAAAACTACAACAAAATTGCCATAAAAAAACAAGAAACATGTATAGAGGTAGAATAATTATTTGAGAATGGAAATGGCAACCACTCTATTTAGAAGAAGAAGAAGAAGAAGAAGAAATACATTTATTAGACACACACACTAAACTTAAAATTAACTATAGTAAAAAAAAAACAACTTAATTATTATAATTAATAGAATCAGGCGTTACTTTGCGGAAATCCATATTATTATGATAAACAAAGAAAAATATCTAGTTTTACTGGTCGACCAGTCAACATCTCGGCGTTTAACCTGAAGATGCCTCGCGGAGAGGCGAAACACGTGTCGTCGTGTGGGTTTGGGTATGCATGTTGCACTAACAGCCTGGTTCCCCCTGCATGTGCATAATTAGCGGGCGGGAGGGCGGTGCATATGCATCTCAGCATTAGCGGAATTAAAACTAGATATTTTTCTTTGTTTATCATAACTTAATTATTTCTAATTATAATCTAGGAGTACCTACCCGATTAAATATTCATATAATATATTTAGATGGAAACATGTGAGAGAATGACAAAATAAAACATAATAACCACACCAAATTAAATGGATTATGTGCAAAGCTCAGATAGATTACATTGGACCCAGTATTACAATTTCTGTAGATCAGTTTGTGAAACGGCTTTTTGGCTAAGAGATAGAAGATTTGAACGCCACTATTATATTATAACAAAAACATGTATGGTAGGCTATTTATGAAGCTATTCTATTGAAGCGTACTCTGGTTCAATACATCTCAAAGTACTTACCTACAATTTCGAAATACATCTGTCGGAAATTATACTTACACAATCGCAATACTGTATCTTACATCGGAAGTCAGATAATAGCAGTATCATCGGATCACGTAAAACAAACGGCCCTGATCTTCGTGTTATCTCGACAAAGACGACCCACAAACGGTCTCTCACGGTTTTTGTCGTCAAGTCTACTCGTATCATACTGATGATGAATAATTAGTAATTATTTAATGTGTGTGCAGCACATTTTATACACATTTAACCGGGTATTACCGCGTTATTTACCTTTATTATTTCCCGATGTTTCAATAGGATTGTCGCGGTCCCGGGAAATCTTTCCGGCAATAATGAAGGTAAATAATGCGATAAATGATCGTGTTAGTTGGTTTATGGTGTAATATGTATATATTTTTTTCATGTTTTTTTGTAGTGTTGAAAAGATAATGCTGGCCATTTTACAACTTCAACTATATTATAGTCCCAACGGAGAAAAGCTTGTACATCTTATATATAATGGATACTGATCTTAGTGTAGCTGCCTATAATAAATACTTGTTTTAACACTGGTATCTTTCCCAAACCATTTAAAAGAGCAATTATCCATCCAATATATAAAAGTGGATCTCGCGATAACGTCAATAACTATAGGCCAATCTCTATATTGCCCGCTATATCCAAAATATTTGAGAAAATTATAAATAAAAGACTCATGGCTTACCTCGAAAATGAAAATATCTTGTCTGACAACCAGTATGGTTTTAGGAGAGGTAAATCAACTGACCAAGCTGTTTTGGCTCTAACTGACTATATAGTCTCCAGTTTGGATGCAAAAAAGAAATGTATAGGCATATTTCTTGACTTGACCAAGGCTTTCGACACAGTCACTACTCCACTCCTCTTGTCAAAGTTGGAGAGCATTGGAGTGCGAGGCACTGCTCTAAAACTTTTTGAAAGCTATCTCACTGATAGAGAACAGGCGGTAACCATTGACGGAGTTCAAAGCGCTTATCAAAGTGTATCATATGGCGTGCCACAGGGCAGTATTTTGGGTCCGAGTCTTTTTCTGGTATTTATAAACGACCTCTGTCGATTTATACCGAAACAAGGTAGAGTTTTTACATTCGCTGACGATACAGCAATTATATTCAGAGGGGGCACTTGGCTCGAGACCACAACATCAGCGGAATCTGGCTTAAAGAATGTTATAGACTGGCTACATTATAATTTGCTGTCACTAAATATTTCTAAAACAAAATATATAACCTTTAGTATCCTCAAAAAGAACACTACCTCTGACCTAGAAAATATAAGAATAACAGCCCACACTTGTGCCGACATCATTAATTGCAACCAAAGTGTTTCATGTATCAATCTCGAAAATGTTAATACAGTTAAATACCTTGGAATTATGATAGACAGTCAACTGAACTGGCTACCTCAGATTGAAAATACTGCATCGAGACTAAGAAAAATGATATATATTTTTAAAAACCTACGTTCTGTTGCTACGCCTCAGCTGTTAAATACAATATACTACACACTTTGTCAATCGATCTTAAGTTATTGTATTTCTGCTTGGGGAGGATCATGTAAAACCCACTTATTGAAGCTGGAAAGAGCACAACGCTCAGTGTTAAAGGTCATGCACTCCAAACCCTTTCGCTATCCTACCCGATTGTTGTACCGCGAATGTGGATTGCTTACAGTTCGCCAATTATATATCTTCCATGTTATCCAGACTACACATACTAAGACACCCTTTGTACATAATTATAAACTCAATAAAAGAACCGTTACTAGAATCTCTCCAGTTCCTATCTGCTCCACAAAATTTGCTTCCCATCAATGTTATTTTCTGGGACCGTATCTTTATAACAAATTAAATAAAACACTTCACTTCTATCACATGACCTTATATAAATGTAAACTTGCTGTAAAAATATGGCTGCTTAACTTGAATTACATTGAAACAGAAAATATTCTGATAGTATTGGCATAATTTAAATTTTAAGTTAATCTTTCTTTTTAATTTAATTTCATTTAAATTGTCTTACAGTACCTAAATAGTGTGTTTTTCATTTTTATTATATACATATATATTTTTTTTTGTATAGTTTACCCGAAAACCTATTTCATGTATATTTTTATGTCGGGCGGAGGGTATAGGTGCGCCATCACACAGGTTATCCTAGTTTGGGCACCTATGTCATCCACACAGGAAATACATCTTAGATTCTAAGCAATCTATGTTTATAATATGAAAATTGATGTTTGTTGATAAACCAATAAATTATCTTATCTTATCTTATCTATATATCGCCATGAGATAGTCGTATTTCAACATCATCTTCATTTTCATCATTTTACATCATTTGACAGCAGTATAACTGGTTGAAAGTCCATTCTTATATTTTAGTGCTAGAACAATTCCATAACAAGCTAAACCTCTATTCTACAAGAGTGAAAATGAAAATTATATTATATTACAGCAAATACAAAGCAGCACTTACTTCAATGTTCGCAGGGTACATTTTGAACACTAATTAATATGATATTGAAGAGGTTTTTGTCGACTTCCTCACTAGGCTCAAAGTCAAAGTCAATAAATGTGTAGGTATTCACTAGAGCAAAAACTACATGGAATAGTCAATTTACAAAAGAAGTACAAGACACATTTAAATTGAATAAAGCACATAATTGAATTCGCTTCAGATAACTTTGTTTTCTAAGTGAGGGAAAGAAGCTCAATGGACAACCGACAATTAAATTAATTTGTTCATAAAATTTTATTAGCTATTGATCTATTCGTTCGACTAGAAAAGGACTTTCTAGTTTATTAGCTTCCACTGGAGAAATCCGCAGAGGTGATCAATGAAATGGTTCAATGAAGTGCGGTGAGTGGGTACTTCTGACTTTATAGATGCCCATTGAGGCGTGAAATTACAGGCTGCCATGAATATTAAGTAAGAACTTACGTAGGTTATATTAAAAGTACCTTCGGTAAAAAAAGGTTGGGTATTTTCAATCCGATTGATATGCAGTACCTAATGGAAGATGTTTTCTATAATTGAGCTAATTTATTTCATGAAGGAATAGGGCTTTTGCCTTACAATCAAATCAAATAATTTATTTATTAGACCTTTACAACATATTACATATTTACCGCAATTAACAAGACCTTACCTCCCGTGCTAGTTATAAATAGTGTTACAGCAAGGTATCTAAGAACCATCAAATAAAAGATAAAGAAGAAAAAGAATGCATTTATTTAACACAAAATATCAACAATCAACTTAGGCGCTACACAGATACTTCATCATTCCAGCCGTAAAACGTCCACTACTGAATACAGGCCTCCCTCATGTACCTCCATGAGGGGTAGTTGCCATACTCACCACGCTTGGCAGGCGGGTTGGTGAGCGCAGTATGGGATGTTGATACACGTATAGACGCTGCTGCCCATCTTCCGGAGGTATCCCTTAGCAGGCTCTTACTGCATCCATGGGCATGAGAGGAGGGGTATCATTCTACTGCCGGCACCCCACGGCGGAAAGAATGCATTTATTTAACACAAAATATCAACAATCAACTTAGGTGCTACACATATAGGTACTTAACCAAAAAATAATTAATTAAGTACATAAACAAATTTACTTTTGTGCTAAAAAGGCGTTCAGCTCAGCATAAATGTTGGGTGCGTTGACACAGCCCAACGCTGATTTTCAACTGAAACCTGAGTAAAGAGGCTATACAGCAGCAACGTACCAGTTCAACAGAAAGAGTTTACGAAACGTTATCAATAAACGCAGAAAGTGGAAAAGAAAAGTACACTTAGTATCTAAACGGATGTCACCAATATCATCATTGTACATAAAGTAGTGATACATACATACATATGTAAATTCTATAGATAGATGTTGTTAATGTATGACATAATACGATGGAAGTGCAGAGTGTAGATGACTAGATCAGGGAAATATCTGTGATTAATTGATTATGTCACGATGCCGTATTTGGCCTTTCATAAGGAATATTTTTAACTTATATTTTAAAATAAAAATAAATAAATAACAAAAATACATCATAAGGTCGTAGATGCGACATAATACTAATATATAAAATAGATACATAATCTATTTTTATATATAAAAGTCCTGACTGACTCACTGACTGACTGACTGATATAGCAACGCACAGCCTAAACCACTGGACCTAAGGACTTGAAATTTGGCACACATATACCTTGAGTATTCTAGAGGTGCACTAAGAAGGGATTTTTCGAAATTCCCACGGGATAGGGAATAAATAGGATCTACATTTTCTCTGCGTGAAAAAGGGGATTTTACGTTTTATGACTTCCACGCGGACGAAGTCGCGGGCCAAAGCTAGTATATAATACAATAACACCTAAATATACTAAGGTCATCAGATTTGACACGTCGCCGATGTAATAACGGGTGCCTGTGCGCGGTGTCAGGCGTCCAATAAACTTTCGGAACACTACACCTTTCGGCCAAAAACCAGCGTCTATGAAAGTAGCAAGGCGTTGAGTAGGTACTCTCACCATGAAAGAATTGAAATTCACCTCACGGTGAGATTCCATCTTTACTATGAAACAGTTGATGTCATTCTTAACTTTTATTTAACACTTTAAGACCGAGAAATATTTTTGGTAGGGATTCTGATTGAGGCAGTACAGTTAAAACTTTTTAACGGTACGGTAACGGTTTTAGTTCAGTTGCATCCATGGGTACGAGAGCAGGGGTAACTTTCTACTGCCGGCACCCCACGGCATTACTTGGTATATCCTAACTTATCTCATAATAGCTGCTACGATAGCTTAATGCATCTTAAATTCTCATACGATGAGAACCAGCTAACGTACCTACGTAAGCTATCGTAGCAGCTATTATGAGATAAGTTAGGATATACCAAGTAATGCCGTGGGGTGCCGGCAGTAGAAAGTTACCCATACAGGTGTATGGGAAGAATATTTGCCTGACAAAACAATCGAACAATACTTATGTATGAGGCACAATGATAATAATTCAACTGCCTCGCCATTGTGATGGATGTTTAGTAAACTGTAGATTGTAAATAAACAATTAGTTACGCGAAGATAGATAGGAAATGCTTTATTGCACACCATAAAACATACAAATACAAAATCAATAACTAAAGAAACCGCCGTGGGGTGCCGGCAGTAGAATGATACCCCTCCTCTCATGCCCATGGATGCAGTAAGAGCATGCTAAGGGATACCTCCGGAAGATGGGCAGCAGCGTCTATCCGTGTATCAACATCCCATACTGCGCTCGCCAACAGCCTGTCGAGTGTGGTGAGTATGGCAACTACCCGGGCCGTCCGGGACTATCCGTGTAACACGGAAAGCTTCCGGAGGTATCCCCTAACAGGCTCTTACTGCATCCATGGGTATGAGAGGAGGGGTAATATTCTACTGCCGGCACCCCACGGCGACTATACTGGTATAATATATTCAATTACTATTACCGTATGGATATCTTGCATCGATAGAACCCCATGTTTCAAATAATTATCCAATCCATCCCAAGTTTGTCTGGACGAGATTCGCTCTGTAGCGATAAGACCGCTGATTGTCACTTTATGTTCAGTGTTTCTTTAGTCAGCTCAGCGCAATTCGGGATGTTGATACATCCCGAACTGCGCTCGCCAACAGCCTGCCGAGTGTGGTGAGTATGGCAACTACCCGGGTCTGTGTTCAATAGTGGACGATTTACGGCTGAAATGATGATGATGATGGTATTATACCATACATAATATATAAAATATACATACATAGGTACTTGATGAACATACTTAAATATACCTCTAAACAAGACTGTTATACAATATTCTAAAATATATATAATACGTAATAAATATACGGACAACAGAACAAATAGTGTTCCTTAACCATGGACTTGAAAATGGATACGAATATGACAGGCACTAAGCTACTCTTTAAAACGATGTACATGTACATAGGTACATACATATACCTATGCACCTATATGATTTCAAGGAAATTAAAAAAAACCTTATGCAAAGTTTTCGATTCCAGTGGGGTTCGAACCCACGTTGATCAAATCGATCCTTGATCCCTCGAGCAGAAAGTGTTATTTCCAACTAAGCTACAAAATTAGGAATTCCTCTTAATGTCCTCCTAAGTGTGGTATAGCCCTTCGTTTCAGCCGTAAAACGTCCACTACTGAACACAGGCCTCGCTCATGGATCTCCATGAGGGGTAGTTGCCATACTCACTACGCTTAGCAGGCGGGTTGGTGAGCGCAGTACGGGATGTTTGTACACCGAAAGACGCTGCTGCCCATCTTCCGGAGGTATCCCTTAGCAGGCTCTTACTGCATCCGTGGGTATGAGAGGAGGGGTAACATAGCTGTATAAAGTTGCAATCCAAATTACCTAACGTTAAATTTTCTTGTTCCAGATCTTAAGATGCCCCTGTAAGATGGACACGCTCGTGTGGCTATCCCTGGGGCTGCAGCTCGCAGCACTCTGCTCCATCGTAGGGGCGCTGCTGCTGTATCTACTCCGGAAGGTCAGGGTCGCTGAGGTCCTGCCCGTGGAAAGCGCCAAGACTGTTCTTATCACGTCTGTGGACACTGCTCTGGGACTACAGGTAACTATATCATCCCGTCAACTACACAACGCCGTAGTCACAGTTATTTCGTTATTTCCTCGTCCCTCCTTCGATGACCTATGTGGCGCAGCGGGCAAAGGTCCGCCTGCGACGCAAGAGGTTGCGGGTTCGATTCCCGAGTTGGAACAAATGTCTGCAAGAGATATTTGTTCAGGGTGTTCTGGTTTTTATATATTGCTGTCTCGGCGAACTCTGTACCGCCCAGAATCAACTACATACCTACTACCACATCATCTAACTACTACTCTACTTCTACCCTACTTTTACTGTAGGTACCATTACTCTACTACTACTCTCATTCTACCCCACTACTACTCTACTCCTATGTACTCCTACCCTACTACTACTTTTTTTCTTTTATAAGAACCTTCTCCTGACAATAACAAATACAACAAAAAAAGAAGGGTAATGTGCCAACCCGTCCGCAATAAACTTGTCCGCAGCGGACGAGATGGCACAAAAAATAAAAACATTATTCCCGTTCGTCAACTCGTCCGGTCAACTTTGATAACAAGTTTTTTGCTATAAATTACGAAAAGTAATGTTACCAAGAAAAGTGTAATGTGATTGTATGAATATATTTGTTGATCAGTTTTTCTAAAGTGCTAGTACTAAATAGAAGCTATGAAACAAATTGTTTATTTTTTTACTTTTCATTATTTTTAATATCCACGTAAGTTATTGTATTAATTTATGACATTATGATTTTTACATTGTGGCTACGATTTTGCTAATTCTTTTGACAAAATTATTACCGTCTAAACTTTAGTAGGGCAAATTTATATATTACAGTTTATTCGTTACAAACATACAAAATACAAATATTTCCTCTTTATAATATTAGTATAGATTGTTTTTAATGGCAAAACCTTTGTATTTCGAAAATTTAAATAACATAACTAGATCATAAAGTATAGATAGTTATTTGCAAAATTAGAATCTTGCCGTTTGTAGTTTTAGCCAGGCAAAGCTGGTGTATATATTTTTTTAAGCAGTATTTAACATTAACACTTAAGTGTCATATAAATACAGTATTATACGTGAGCAATGACAAGGGATTTAGGGTAAGTTTATTACAAAACCACAATAAGTACTTGCTTTTAACTGAATAACCAGTTTTTTAGTATTGTCTATTAAAGGCATCAATGCGATATATAATCGGTATTTGTTTGTAGGGAATTTAAAAACAATTTCTTGAGCACTTTGCTTTTTAATTCTGATCAGTAAGGTGTTTTACAAACATTGCATGAATATTGTAATGTAAATAAAAAAATGGCGCACTGATACCTACGACTTGACTCACATCAAAACGAACATAATCTAAGTTTTCGTTTTATACATAAATTATATGGAGATAATTCTTTATTCCATAGATTCCTAGTTCGTATACACAGTTTATACAGTAACCATAAAAATGTTATACAAAAAAATAATCAATAAACTATTCTTGGGCGATCATTTGAATACAATAATTATTGATTTTGTAAAAGAGAAATTTCCATAGATGTCGGCATATATCGCTCATTTGGTGCAAAAACGACGAATTTACACCTTTTGTCAAAATTGAGTTAAGTGTGTCAAAAGTTGTGTTGAGGTTGATTACGTTCGGAGAAAAATCGACAAAATAGGTGGCGTTGACGTTACTGTCACATTATACAAAATCACTAACATTCTGGAGCAAAAACGTCGAAAAGGTAATTATGACATTTTTGAGTGTATCTTATATTGGCGGAACAATGACGAAACTGTTTTAAAGCTAAAATGAATACGTAAATGCGTCGTTGTTACTTTATTGATATTTCTATGTCTGACTGATCTAAATAAATAATTATTGGTTATTTGAAATAAGGTTATGAAAGTAAAACTATGTACAATCTAAATGGGATATTTTTTATGGATGATTTTCTTAATTCATCAAATAGTAATGAAAGAATTGATTTCAACACTCACTGGGAAATAATTTTCTTACTATAATCATGATTAGGATTGTTAAGTACCTGTTTTCTGTTGATTTAAGTATCGGTTTATAATACCTTTTTTTAGTTTTACCCATTTCTTTTTGTATAATATGACTGATTTTTGCCATAACTGATGAAGCATCTTTTAAACAAAAAAATATTTACCGGCTTACAGTTAACTGTTACCATTTATCATATTTAATTTAGTTTCCTTAATTATTATTTTACTTAATTAATATCATGTTTTTTTATGTATGTATATTCTATATATGTATACGAGTAAATATATTTTTTAAAAGAAACTAGCGAATATTTAATATTTCTCAAATCTTCAAAACACTTCTGTCGCTAACTGTACAAATCACCCTAGTTTTAGGTACAATAAAACTGAGCGGACGAGTTGACGAACTAAAATAATATATTTTTTAAATGTACCATCTCGTCCGCTGCGGACAAGTTTATTGCGGACGGGTTGGCACATTACCCAAAAAGAATTAGCGAAATCGGTCCAGTCGTTCACGCGTGATGCCGTGACCAAGGGAAATAGGGATTAATTTTTAAAATATCAATCTATGTAGTTTATGTATTAAGTAAATCAGTCATCTAGTACCCATAACACAAGCTCTTCTTATCTTGGGGCTAGATGATGCTGTGTGAATTTTCCAGCATTATTTTACTTTGTTCCATTAATGGAAGAAATGGGACATAACCACACATAGCGCCTTAAATTCGATTTTGTGCTTGGAATTAATGATTATGATTTATGAGAAAAACGGCAGTTTGAGTTACAATCTGGTCCAGCTGACCTCTACTAGAATATCTCATCTTCCGGAGGTATCCTTTGGCAATTTCTTACTGCATCCATAGGCAAGATATCAGAGGCACAATACTACTGCCAACAACCTACAGCACATGTTTAAATCATCATCATCATAGCCCCAGGACTGCTGTCCACGTCCACTGCTGGACATAGGCCTCCCTCATAAATCTCCAAGATCATTTGGGGATTGTTGCCATACTCGCCACGCTTTGCAGGCGGGGTGGCGAGCGCAGTACGGGATGTTTATACACTGGAGGACGCTGCTGCCCATCTTCCGGAGGTATCTCTTTGCAGGTTCTTACTGCATTCACGGGCAAGAGAGGAGAGTCAACATTCTACTGGCGGCACCGCTCGGAAATTGTTAAAAACAATAAAACTGAATCGCCGATAGATGAGTTGAGTAGCTGGTTATATAAGTAAACAGTCTCGCTCCACTTTACCAAAACCAAGTAACGCTCATTAACGGTTTCCCAAGCGAAGATTACGCAAACGTAACTCACTCAATTATGTCTATGCATTATTATTTAGTGTTTTCGGTAACGATAATATTATGTATAGTAGGGACCTTGGTCAGTTAATGTCCGGTTGGTACTTACAGTACCTACTAAATTGTTTGGTTTTGTTTCGACAGTTCAACCAAGTAGTGGTAGTAAGTAAAGCATGGGGTGAATTTGGCTACATCGGTTTCTGTACACACCCTTTGTCACCTTTCTAACCTCTTTATTTTTTCTGTGGTTAAACCAATCATAACTTAGTTTCAACTTACAAATCTTATCGCATCTATGTTGTTTTATACGAGTCTGGATAATTTGTGTTTTTGTCACTTGAAGTTTAGTGATTTAAATTATTTTGCATAAAAAGTTGTCACTATCATGAACTGAATGTAAAAAAGATATATTTGAAAACGGGCAGCAGCGGAGCGTCTTTCCGTGTATCGACATCCCGGACTGCTTTATACCAACGTGCCCAACCAACACAAGCGTAGTGAGTAGTTATAACAACTCTCTCAGAATCAGTAGGTACTTAGAGATCCATGAGGGAGGGCTATGTCCAGCAGTGGACGTCCTACGGCTGAGAAGGTAACGATGATGATCTTTATTCATCTCGTTTACTAAGCAAAAGTTAAGTTCCTGCTAAGAGAATTTCTCTAAAACGTATGTAAAAGATAAATATAATCAAACGTTTATTTTGTCACACACATTTGTACAATCAAATAAAATATATAGATAACAGATATAAAGGCCTTAATTCAGCCGTAAAACGTCCACTACTGAACACATGCCTCTCATGGATCTCCATGAGGGGTAGTTGCTATACTCACCACGCTTGGTTGGCGGGCTGGCGGGCGCGGTGCCGGATGTTGATACTCGGAATGACGCTGCTGCCTATCTTCCGAAGGTATCCTATAGCAGGCGCTAACTGCATCCACGGGCATGAGAGGAGGGCTGACATTCTTCAAGGCCTTACTACCTTTTTGTTCCAGATCGCAACATTCCTTAGCGGTCGCGGCTGGCGTGTCATAGCCGGGTGCCGCCCCGGCGGCCTCGGCGCGAGGCTCGCGGAGTCCTGGCTGCAGTCCCACGTGGCAGCCACGCCGGAAGACCAACCGCCGCCGAGGCTGGCCACGTTGGAGCTGGACGTGGCTAGAGAGGACCTGTTGGAGGAGGCGGCAAGAGCCACGGCACAGCATTTACCGGCGGGGGAACATGGTAACAATGATCACCTGCCGTTATTTATGCAATAACGGACCGAATTATAAGAACCAACTTTGAATAACTTCCAACTAAACTGAGACAAGCCTCAAAAATCAAACAAGGATATAATACAATTTTATGACCGACCGAAAACTCCTTCTTGGCCAGAGTTTATTCAGAAGCTATTTTATCCAACTTAAACATAAATTTGAATAAAATTCTAAAATATATTGGTTACTGGACGAAAAATCTAAAAAAGGAAAGTGCACTGCCCGGGAATCGAACCCGGGTCGCAAGAATGGGAATCTTGCATGATACCACTACACCAGCAGTGCTTGGCATGTTAGTTCGAAATACATGTAGGGTATCAGATTCTATGGTTATCTATCTGTTTTATTTTAATAATTTACCTTATTAGGTAAAAATATACATGATTTTATTTAACTTTTTGTCAGGATACTTGCAAAATATAAGATAACATTTTTCTAACGCTTCGTCACTTCGCTATTACAAACGCCATCTATTGACGAAGCGAAGTACTAATAAGTGATCCACACAGTGGCTGTGAAGTGTGAACCTTTATCTCCCATGTTTTGCTTTGCAAATACATTATGTTGCAGTGGAATAGGTGGCGCTTGTTGTCGACACATTCAAAGTAAACTGACTAGATATTTTATAGAATAAAGTATCCAGGTAGGTACTTTAAGGTAGGTAAGTAAAACCCTTATAAAATACGGGCAGCTTCTCAGTAAAATAATGTTATATGAGCTCACTTGCATTTACCTACTCGCTCCTAAAATTTTAACTGCAGCAATGCGCTACGAGATTTACCTACTACGATATCTAAGTATACTTACATAAATCGGAAGGACTGCGTTGCTTAATCGAAGAGCAACATTTTTGAATAAAGAAAGTTTAAGATTTTTTAACGTACGGCTGTATTGCTTAGCAATGTTTCTGTTTTAAATTGCTACGAAAGTGATTTAAAATTATTGCTACGTAATGCCATACTCGTAACTACCTAATCTTCTATGTTTTTACTGTTCTTAGTGTAACGATAGCGCGTAGCAACATTTCGTAGCACTTCAGTGCACGTAGGTAACGACAAGACGACCTAGCAAGCGTCTTCTGTTGAGACTAATGCTAAATTAATTAATTACTACGCGCTACAAACGTAACATATTTAGCGTAACTTGTTCCTAATTTTTGTTTCAATTGTTTAGTGTTTTATGTGTCTAACTACGAGGGCGAGTATAGGTAGATATGGTACTGGAGCTATGCTAATGGAGGTCCACCTTAGTAGGATCGCAAGACTGGTTATCTGGTTCTCTGCAAAGTTGAAGTTACGCGAGTAGGTACTAAACCTACCTAGTCGCGTTATAAACTGAGTCGACGATCGTGTCGGGCCAGGCCACAAAAGTTACTAGATAGCTACGAGTATAAGAATGTGTAAGCCCCGATCGCTCTCTATAGGCCCTAAAAGAGTTTTGTAGTCCGGGCTAAAAGTGCGAGTGACGGAGGGAGTCAAACTATAACAATGCTTTCTGTCCCGGCAACAAAATTTTAATGGCGAACACTACCTAGTTATTTTCACGTAAGATCAGCGTGGCGACAGCAGAATAGAATATTTTAAAAATCAATGAGTGAAAAAGAGACAACTGCTTAGTCCCTTTTGCACTTCCTAATTTTTCTAATAACTATCCTGCTCTATATATTCTGCTGTCACAGAGCTCATCTTACGCGAAAAAGTCTAATAAGAAAAGGCTTAAAGATCCTTGTCTTTTCCAGGTATCTGGGCAGTAATAAACACGGCGGGAAGCAGCGGTCGCGGCGGCGCGGCTTGCTGGGAAAGCGCGCTGCGCGGTAACGTGCTGGGCGCGCTGCGCGTCGCCAAGACCTTCGCGCCGCTGCTGGCCGCCGCAGCTGCTGACCACCCGCACGCTGGCAGACTGTTTTATATCGGTAACTACTTGAATTCATCATTATAGCCGTCGGGACATAGTTCTTCCTCATTGATCTCTAAGAACTGACCATGAGGGATTACGGGCAGGCGGGTTGGCGAACGCCGTACTGTATGTGATACACGAAAACGCTGCTGCTTATCTTCCGGAGGTTACTACCTTCCATTTGCTAATTTTTACTGCATCCACGAACGAGCAAGAGAGGAGGGGCAAAATTCTAAGCCGGCAGCCGAGGAGATAACTTATAACGCACACAGGGCAAAGGCCTCCCTTCCCTTCTTCCACACCTCGCGATTTAACGCTGCTAAAGGCCAAGATCATAAATGGGCGTCTAGTTCGTAGCGCCATTTCCTTCTCGGTCTTTCCCGTCTCCAGCTTGCGTTGGCATGAATCCACCCCTTGATGAGCTTTGCCCTTAAAACATTTGATATGCGGATATGCGGCAGACTTGTCCGGCCCAGTTCCACTTTAAGCTAGCGGCTTAGGACCAACATCAACGATGTTTTGAAGCGTTCCGGACGCGGTCGGATAGTTTCACTTCTAAAATACTGCGCTCCATTTCCTCGTTGCCACACTCCAAGTACGAACTCCTGATGATTAGTCAAGCAGAGCACCAGAGGTGAGGATGAGGAGCATGCGTACGTCCATGAATCTCTTTTTGAGGGGTAATTTTCCCTTCATCAAGTCGTATCATCTTATTATCTACTAAAAAGCTCTTGAGTATTTTAGGACTATTATAAAAGTACATTAATTCCAGGGTTATCATCCGACACCGCATGCGACAGCCTAGCGCGCCCAGAAGCCGGGGACTTTGGCGAGACAAGCGCAGGCGCCGCCGCCGTCCGCTGGGGCACCTGGGGCGCCGCGAGAGCCCTACGCACCGGGCTGAAGCCCAAGAGGCTGCACGTGGTGATGCTGCACACGCCAGACTTGTCCGCGACCCAGATATACATGCCGCCGGCGCAGTTGCAGCCGCCTAGTCAACCTACCAGGTGAGAGCCTCGGAACCTCAGAGCTAGGACGCCGGTTCACTGTCATCATCATCTCAGCCGTCGTATGTCCACTGCTGGACATAGACCTCCCTAGTCAGCCTACCTGGTAAGAACCTCAAGACACTTACTGAACTAGGGCGCAGATTGACTGTCCTTGATCATCATCTCAGCCGTAGAATGTCGACTGATGGACGAAGGCCTCCCGCATTCTCCAAGTGATCATGGGGGGGTCGTTGCCATACCTACTCACCACGCTTGGCAAGCGGGTTGGCGAGCACAGTACGGGATGTTGATACACGGAAAAACACGGAAAACGGAGCCGTAAGTTCTTCTAAGTTTTAATGGAGATTATTTGTCGTAGGATCATGGTTTACAAGGGAATGATGCATATTAAAGGACGCTGCTTGTTTGATGGATTAGTCTTGCCCAGCCTATACCATCCTCCTAGCTTAGCAGCGGCACTGTAGTGTCTTGTTCAGCATTTATACCAGTTGCTGGCGCTGCATAGATCGCTAATAATAAAGGTTTAATTCAGATTCAGATTTTTGAAGTAGTCTTCAATTTAATTTTAAATTCTTTTTCAATACAGCCGTCCAGAAACCCCAAGCTCCGACGTCAGCGGAACCACAGCCAGCTGCGCAGTCACTATGCCAGGCGAGGCCGCAGAATACAGCGCTAAGGTTCTCCCCACCAGCGCATTGAAGATCCTCGAAGATGCTCTTATAACCCCCTCCCCTAAAGACTCGTACTACTTGAAAGTGAAGCAAGACTTATGGTTCACGAGAATGCCGTCGCTGAGAGGTTCACAGATGTGATCATAGATGGCGTTGAAAGGTTTAAGTCTGGTATTCTAAAGCACGGAACAATCGTTGGTAAATGGAATGATGTCGAATGATTATGCGAGCGAAAACATAACAAAACTATAGGCTAGTTGCCTTATTTTAAAATTTAAGTTTGTCATGTAGATTGTCAAAAAATATTGGACTTTCATTTTTCTGTATTCTGATTTCTAAAAAATAACAGCGATACTTCAAGCTGAAATGTCGCGTGACGTCACGACGTGCCTCAATTAAGGTGTCGTTATAACGTCACAAGCTCAATTCCTAAGCTTAAATTCGCTATATCTAAGTTTTTTTAATTCAATTGAAACAGCAAAAATATGTATCTAAGTACTATGTTTCATCGTCCTACTCAAAATCTAAACAGAATTTATATTTTTATACCCTGTCAACCTACCCTTGATAAAAAAATCCTTAGTACCTTAATAGTCCATGGTATAATCCTGAGACTAAGACAATTCTAAATTAGACCCTCCCAAGTAAAGCGAAGAAGCTTAGAAGTAAAAACAGTAGTTATTTTAGGTTTAAAAAGCCTACGACTTATTCTATTTGCTGCATAATTTATAAACCTACCCCTACCCTTGATAAAAAAATCCTTAGTACCTTAATAGTCCATGGTATAATCCTGAGACTAAGACAATTCTAAATTAGACCCTCCCAAGTAAAGCGAAGAAGCTTAGAAGTAAAAACAGTAGTTATTTTAGGTTTAAAAAGCCTACGACTTATTCTATTTGCTGCATAATTTATAAACCTACCCCTACCCTTGATAAAAAAATCCTTAGTACCTTAATAGTCCATGGTATAATCCTGAGACTAAGACAATTCTAAATTAGACCCTCCCAAGTAAAGCTAAGAAGCTTAGAAGTAAAAACAGTAGTTATTTTAGGTTTAAAAACCTTACGACTTATTCTATTTGCTGCATAATTTATAAAGTGAGAATGGATGTTAATATTTTTGACACGGTATAAATAAGCTCTTGAAAAATCAGCATAGTTTTGTATAATCTGGTCAATTTAGGTGAAGGATTCTTCTTTAGGTGCTGAGTGCGAACTCTAAATCTTACGAATTAGTTTTTAATGTATACTAACAATCACTTTTATCTTTAAACATATCACACAAATATTTAAAAGTTTGGATGCTTGTTACTGACGCAAAATACTGAATGTATCTTTGGCAAATGTGTGGAGAATTGCGTAAAGTAACAGGTTTTTTTCGTATCTGCAAGTAAGACCGCGGGCAGACGCTAGTATTATTAAGTTTACGACCTGCTTCCCATTTTGTCTATGGCACGGGGGCGGCAGATGAATGTCGATTTGTACTGAGTTTAACCTTCGGGAAGAGCCTTAGGGCTTAAAACGGTGATGGAACCTCGCCTCTATCACTTATTTAACGAACAATCATGAACGCTTTAACTTTATAGTGGGAATTGTAAATAATTCAAGCTCACGGTGCCAATATTATTGAGATGTTATGCAAAAATAAAAACTATGTCTTTGGAACTATAATATTATTTAAGATCCAGTGAAGCCAGTATCTTACGTTTCAGGACTTAGCTTGTATTTTTGTTTTTAGTCGATGCTTAAATGTAACGATTTAAGAAAATAATCGTGTAAATAATGTTTACGTTTGTATATTAAACAATAAAATCTATTTAAAAATTACAAGACTTTCATTTGTATAGCATCTGCCTACACACAGATACCACTGACGCGAGCTGAGCGGAGCCTGGCTTAACCATTTACTGACTAATCACAACGCTTGTTCTCTCGACGTTCGTGCTCCTCGCGCGCCGTGATTGGCCAATACATGCACCGCTAAGCCCAGCCCCGTGTGAGTGAGATCACAAAACGTGTTATCATATCACTATCTTCATCCTTTGGAAAACGTCTCAGGTGCGATATACTATTTACAATTGGAATGTGGCTCGATCACATGTTATAACGTTATCAACTATCTTGCTTGCTTTTTCTTTTCAGTCTTTGTTTCACTGTTGGTTACACGATTGCACTGATTCGATGAGATGTGCGAAGTTACCCCACAGAATGGGGCCTGATGTGCAGACAGTGCCGCCTCCACGGGACTCTTGTGGCAACTGGAAACATAAGGCATTATTAGTTCATACGAAAAATAATTATAGCGGACTCAGTACTTATTATCTTTAGTCCGGTGACAGTTAGCCTGACTTTTAGGGGTTAGGAGTATAGCCCAGTCGCAGCTATAAAACAGAAAAAAAAAATTCAGTGTAGCATAAATATAGTATACAGCAAGCAGTTATCAAAGTTAACGGACGACATTATACAATGTAACAAAAGCCGCCTTTGGTTTTATATTATGTTGTAAGATAATTTGATAATTCGAATTACCGCGAAAATTCTAGAGATTTTGCGAAAACACGGATTTGGAGACAATTGAGATTATTATTACATTTAAACCTAATAACCTTACTGTCTTTCCATCTTGGTTATGTCACAGTGTCTTCGGATAATTATAAAAAAAAACCTAATAAGTTCTATCACAGGCAGTGTTTTCGGATGGTTACATAATCACAATATTGTCTAATTTTACGTGTTTTCGCAAAATCTCTAGAATTGTCGCGATAATTTGAATTATCAAATCATACTACGACATATATGTACATATTAGACAGGCATGCACCGGACATCACGATCAAGTTTACAAAATTCATATTGTTTTCAAAACCATGATTCGTTATATTATTTCTATTTCTTAACGTCCTTAATAATTTTCAATTTTTCATTTTCTCCTTACTAAATTTGTTTTCATGATAGCCAGACAAGAATAAATAAATAAATAGACAAGCAGCATTCTTGATAACTTACCGCTCGATTGATATCTCCAACGCAGACCCAATAGTCGGCGACTTTAGTATCCTGGCTATTGTGCATTTTGTGCGCGACCGCCACCGCCCACTTAGAGTGGTCGTTGTATGATGTGAACGACATCTTCGCTATGGGGAACTTTAGTCGCTCTATGTTCCGTACTCTGGAAGGAAATGAGAAGTTAAACAGTTATCTAAAAGGGCTCTCAACACTCCTCTGAATCGATATTGATTTAAGTAAGTTGCACGTGTTATGCTTACAGAACAATTTTGTTAGCCATGGTAATTAAGATACTGTGTTATATTAGTCTTGTAGGGTTGGTACTTTCACTACCTACCTACTTTAGGTTTGATTGTTCTCAGGGTTCTCTCTATTATTTTGAATAGAAAAGAGTTCGCAGCACGATGTAAACGGTATAATATAAACAATAGGAACATGGTGACAATACAAGAGATAAAAAACACAATCACCATTTCAACCGTAAAACGTCCACTAACGAACACAGGCCTCCCCTCATGGATCTCCATGAAGGGTAGTCGAGCGCAGTACGGGGTGTTGATACACGGAAAGATGCTGCTGCCCATCTTCCGGAGGTATCCCTTTAGCAGGCTCTTACTGCATCCACGGGCATGAGAGGAGGGCTAACATTCTACTGCCGGCACCCGACAGCTAGGCTAATAAAACAGTAAAACTATGAGAAAACAATAATCCTTCCACGCGCGTATATCTTTCGTAAGTCAGAACTAAACGAGACTGGCTTACTGATTCGCGCGCCCTCTATTCGTCGCTAGGCGGAGGTGAGCGGTGTACGAAACTGTTAAGCTGTGTTCAAGATGTTATTCATATTCGCTACAGTCTTATATTGCATCATGAAAGGTATCGTAACGGAGTAGAACGACGTAAGAAAGAACTATCTTCGATGTTTATCAAGCCGCGCTTAGCGTAGTAGCTTAGTCTCGTTCAACCGCAACACGTAGAACAGAAAGTATTAGATGTTTTTTCATGGATTTTCACTTGAGATCATTCTCATTAATTCCTAAAGTTGAGATCCCTAATTAAATACGCGCAGTCCCAAGTGAACATTTTTTTTATGGGTTTTTGCTCACGAACACTGTTTCATTCCTAAAGTGGAGATACCTCAGTCAGTTCAGTACATACGGGCAGGCCGAAACACTCTAAATAAGAACCTTACTATGTCTCATTCGGATACTCACTGAAAGATCCTAGTGCGCTCTGAATCCAAAGTCCCGGGTCCGTTCATCCAGGACTCCAACAGTCGATCAGACTGCAGCACCTTGGCCTTTAGACTGCTGTACAGATCGTGGTTGAACATCGCGCTCTTAGCGTATGACAGAAACATTCTACCAGAACTTTAATGGAGTGCAACCAGGAAAGAACTTTCTTTGAAATGTATCCGCGTTAAGCTACTACGCTAAGAGAGAGTCTCTTTCAACCATAAACTGCCGCGATTTTTGTCCAATTGCTAGAACGCGACAAAAACGCAGTGCAGGATAAGATTTTTTGATGGGTTTTTGCTCGAGAACACTCTGTTTCATTCCTAAAGTTGAGATCTCTCAGTCAGTACATACGGGCAACACCTTACAATTGCAGAATAACGTCTCGCTCGAATACTCACTGAAAGTTCCTAGTGCACTCTGAATCCAAGGTCCCGGGTCCGTTCATCCAGGACTCCACCAGCAGATCAGACTGCAGCACCTCGGCCACTAGGCCGCTGTACAGATCGTCGTTGAACATCGCGCTCTTGGCGAATGACAGGAACTTTCTACCGACCAGGGTTTCGAAGCTTTCTATGTGATACCTGGAATATTTTATTTAGACAACTCATCGACATAAGGTATTCCACCACGGTTTGCCAAAAGGCAATGAAAGTTTAGGTAGTTAATTTTTTTAGTATGGTATAGTTTTTTATTATTTTACGTATAGGTAGCAAGAATCATAAATGGATCGGATTTAATAATGATCCATGCCTTATGTAGACATTGCCATATAAAGAAACCTCGTGTTACAATTTCTAGGCTATTCCAGTTTAAATAAGGCTATCATACTGAAACTTGATTACTCAACACATAAAAGGGCGTAATAACTGCAGAGAATAAATAAAACGGTCATCCAGTGTAATCTCCCTCAGGTTTACGAGACTGAATTTTCCCTCTATTTAAAATTCTCTTCCATCCATCTGAATTGTTTTGTTAGGAAGATCTTCAAATAAGAAATCCGTGGCGTATGGCGAGCCTTCTTATCGCAGAAAATAGACAATATTTGGAACTACGTACTCTTCAATATTCTTAAAGCGATTTTCCATCTTTGAACAAGTGTTCTGTAAAAGCGGTAAGAATTATCATCACTCACCAACAGTAAATTAAAAATACCTATGACAGAACAGTAGGTAATGAAAAATGCTACAAAGTTCTTAAAATGGACTCACCAGATCTTTGAACAAGTCTTCTACGGTTAAAGCAAATATTAGTCGCCATCTGATTCGGCATTGTCATCCATCACTTACCTTTTATGCAGCTATAAGAGTCTTACAAGAAACCACATGATCTTTTTGTTATAGATTTCTTCGTTATGAAAGATCACACAGCACCGTGGGATCTCGTACGATTCAAAGTACTTAAAAGCTACTTACCAAGTCTGAACAAGTTCTTCTACGGCGAAGATAAGCTATAGAATTAGGAGGAACAGCTACATAAATGGGATGTATATTTACTGAAGTGGGAGAAAGAGCAGCAAAGTTTACTCACCAAGGGGAGACATCGATAGTTTTATTCTTGACCACATCTATCATATTCGGCAGTTCGCTTTCCAATTCCTGCGGTACATTTGCGTGCACTATCAGGGGCTCGTTGTACTTTAGCTGAGTCGCGATCTGGTTCAGCGTCGACGTTTGAACTGACATGCATAGGAAAGACTGGCCGAACTTCATGCCGGTTGCCGGATAGTCGTATGTTGATGTGTTGAGATTGTTGATGGCTGGAGTGTTAAATGTTGACGTTAGGCATTTTTAAATATCATGGTTGAGAACACTGAACATTGTCTGCGTGATCAACTTGCAACTTGCCACTCCTGAGCACAACTCCGCGGCATTTAGGGGAAGCTTCAGATATGCAGCGTCCAAGGTGTGGAATAATATTCCTCCACCTATAAGAGAACTCCAGAGTGTTCAGTGCTTTCGCTTAAGACTTAAACGGTACCTAATGGAACATCAGAATGCAGTGGCGGACTTGAGACATGAGGTATCTATTTTATGGTAAGCTTATATACTTTTTTTTATTTTTGTTTTTTGTTGTTACGTTTTTCGTAGTAATAAATGTTAGCGTTATTATTATTATTATTTACAGTAGGAAATTGAAATTGTTACCTTACTTTTTACTATTATTTATTTATACACATTATATTGAATAAAGAGGGGAGCTTTATCTACGCAATATATTAATTTTCTTAAACAGGCCAAGTCTCATTTGGTTGTTGGTACTTCCATATACTAAGCCGGATGCCTAACAGTGTGTTCTCGTTTCGTGCTCTGATCCTTTAACTAGAGATAGAATAGTTTAAACTTTTAAATGATAGTTTTAAATTCTTTTGCACTTTTTCTATTAAATTTATGGTATGCTGTTTCGTTAGTTTTTTTTTGTTAGTAGGTAGTTATATTTATTGATTTTAGTTAGTAGTTATGAGTTGAGTGTTGTTTTCATCTCGTATCAAACCGGTTCTGACGGAAGATCAGCGTTGTGCTTATGCTCAACTTAGGCTGAGTCAGACGCCTTTTTGTAACTTTTGTTTTTTCTTAGTTTAATTTGTTATTTTGTCTCTCCTGTTGTGTCTTTTATTTTTTATGTGTTTTGTTATGAGTGTTACAAATAAATGTTTTATCTATCTATCTATCTATCATGGCGAGTGTTACTAATTCTAAATATCGGGAAACTCAAAATTACGTAAGTCATGGTAAATCCGGTAGACAATGTTCATTATTGAACTAGATGCGCGAAAACTAAGCCTGATCCGCCTTCTTCTTGTATGGGTATGGGTATGGGCGAGTATGGGAACAATCCCTCATGATCTTGGATATCCATGATCCACTGCTGGACATAGGCTCTCTCCCGCCTATGTCCAGTAGACGCGGACAGCAGCCGATGATGACTTTCCAGGCTAAGCATAGTTAATTTAAACAACTCACGATCTGGAACAGGCGGGAACCTAGGCACAGAATGCACCAGCCAGAGCGAAGTGAACTTGTCACCCAAGATGACTCCTTTAGTGTGTCCGTTTTCGACTCGGTTCTTCATGAATTTGGAGTGCATTTTGCACATCTCGGCGAGGTCATAGTCGTCGTAATATTTGTCGCCGAGTTTGAACTTCTTGTATCTACTGTTCTTTATATTGTTTTGGTTTGATTGACCTGAAAGAAAGTTAAGAATTGAGTTGTATTGACGCGTTTGTAAATGTTTAATGATTTGACAAAAATCTAGGTACTTACTACAAGTTGTATACTTTATCTATCTTATTATTTTATTTTATTTACATATGGTAATTAATAAATTCGTTCACACATTTGTTTAAATTGTTCTAGATTAATGCATTATTTTATTCAATGACCCTTATAATTGTTTGATCACTTTTCCAAATTTTGACTCTATTTATATTTTTCTAATTCATGAAAACAAAGACAGTGAGTCAATTATACTACATGTATCATGCATGCGTTCGAAAAGAAGAAATAGAATGACGAGAAATTCTTAGTTTTCTTTAGTCATGAAGGGTTAAATCGTACCTCTCTTCTTGGAGTACAAGTTGGCAACAGTTTGAAGGACGTCCGGTTTATTCTCCGCTGATGGCGGCTGGTCGTTGTATATCAGGGATAGCATATTTTTATCCTGTAAATGAGTTAGAACTTATTACTTGTTTTAACGCGTGATTTAACATGTTTTGTATAGGATAAGGCTAAAGAGATGAATACACTTTTTCCGTTAAGATGCTTTAGAATTTAACCTGATTTCATTCAATGAGAAAACAGTAGAAATACCGGGTATTTTTCGCGTTAACTTAATGGGAGAACACAATATTATTTCAGCGACTATAATGAAGAAAGAACGTAACGCGAAATATACACCGTGTAACCAGACTACTACCGAAAACTGGGGGGTTGCAATCAGACCATGATACTGAAAATATTTTGCTAAAAAAACCCCAATAAATATGTCAAAATTATCTACATCCTTTAACTTTTTTTCTTGTAACATACCCATACTACAACATTATAGGAGCAATCCTACATAATTAACTAATTTCAAAAAGCCAGGAAAAACTAAAATAAAAAATCCAGCAATGTATTGCACGCACATTCTGCATAATACACTACGGACAGCATGCTGTACATTGCGGGCTGTAAAAAGTAACAAAAACATTCAAACATTATTAACTCTGGCGACTTTTTTTTTGACAACTGTATTTTTTTTGTCATTGTTTTGGGCTGTTGCACCACCCCTTTTCGTTTTCGGTAGTCGTCTTATTACACCCGATATATACCTGATACATAGGAGCTAGAGTCCGTCCGACCATAGACCGAGGATCACTTATGGCCATGTCTGACATGATCCACCCTCCTCTCAGCTTAGATGGGGTGAGGTACATGTACGCTACACCGCGACGCACTAGAGGGTTAAGGTGATTCTTCTCACGAGGCAGTTTGTACATATAGAACCTGAAATGTATAATTTATATAAATAATAGTATATGTAACTAAACACACGCTTTTCCTGCATCGTCACTGGCCCTTGATAAGTTTGCAAAGTTTAAAATTAATCCGACGCGACGTTTTGAACATCACGTTCAAAGACTACGTTACATACTTTATAATACCTATATTTTTAGTTAAGTTCTATTTTTATGGTATTATGAAATAAGGAGTTAATCTATCTATCTACAGTTGAAATAAGAATATTATATTGTTTTCTGGGAATCATAGTAATAGTAGTAGGGCCCTTTGCATCTATTATAAATAAATAATAAATAATGCTAGACAATTCACACAGCATCATCTAGCCCCAAGCTAAGAAGAGCGTGTGTACTAGATGACTGATATACTTAATACATTATACTACATAGATTTTTTTTTATTATATATAGAAAAACATCCAGAACACCCTGAACAAATATCTGCAGATCGTACAGACATTTGTCCCGAGGCGGAAATCGGACCCGCAACCTCTTGCAACGCAGGCGGACCTTCGCCCGCTGCGCCACAGAGCTCGTCTTTTTAGTTATAGATTATTTATATATAATTATACAGCAGCGTCAGCAACTGGTAATCATGCTGTACGGGACGCTGCAGTGCCTGGGATATTGTTAGCTGGATTATGCTTGTCCAGCACCTATACCATACTCGCAGCTTAGTCAGCTATTAGTTGGGAAGCATAGGTAATAAATAAATAATATAATACAACTATTTTATTGCTGTACCTACCTACTTAACTAAAAGTAATAATAATGTAGGCATTGAAAACAAATAGATAAGGTGCCCTGTCTTAACCACATAACATTGCAAATAACCACAAAAAACAAACCTACATTAGTTTACTTACGAGTACATTACGTAGGTGCATTACTCTAAAATAACACAAAATATGATTTAAGTTTCTGGAAGTTGAAACTTTCAACTTATGTTTCTTTCAACTTGAAAGAAACATAACTACAATCTTTGGTCATAAGTTCATAACTTTGACATAACGTGGTCGTATTAAAAGGAAATATGTATTAATATTATTTTTAAGAACCCTTTATTTATTTATTCTGTAGGTACCTGCCAACAATAAATTTATTTTTAGTATAAATAACAAGGAAATTAAAACACAATCTTGTTTTGTTCTACCGTATTTTGATAAAAGGCTTGGTAGCGTGGTGTATAATATTTTACTACTAAGTATAAGTATTACTAGTTTTTACTACAAAAAAGCTAAGTAGAGTTTGAAATATCTTACTTACCAATCAACAGGTTCTCCCTTTTCGTTCCTACATTGCGGTGTCATGCTAGCACATACATTCACAAGAACAAATGAAAAGAATAAAAAAATAAACAGCATGGTGCGTCCTTTTGTTTTCGCGATCGAAACCCGAGTAACTGTATTCAGGAAGTTTTCGACAGTTTATTTTCTGTAAACCCAAAACAACCGCTTTAAATTCAAACAATAGTGTATGTATTTAAACAACACTAGGACTTGATTCCAACTGACAGTGTGATAGAAAATGCTATGTGTACACAAAGGAACAAGTTGCAATGTTATTGCGTTGCTAGCAGTTGAATTTTGCATCTTATTGCGTTGTGATAGGAGTGTGTCGGTTGCACGATTATCTGGGCAATTATCTTAGGACCGTAGGACGTAATGAATGAGTCATGACGCGAGGTTTAACATGGTTGGTGGGGTGTATGCTTCGTAATAATAATAAGATACGTAAGCGTCCCTAGTAAATCTGCGCTCATTGTAAAGCCAATTGTAACGGGTCTTCCAGTAAGGATAAGGACATCCGAACTTTGACAGTTGATAGCGGCCATCTTGTTGAAGCTACATCTGTCAAATTAGTTGTCATTTATTTATTTAGTCTGTTTTGCCAAATCACCATGGACGGATCCAGCATTTAACGACACGTGCAAATAATTTATTTATTTATTTATTTGAGCCACCAACAGAAGATACACAAGTAAAAAATTACAAAAGTAAAAGCAATAAAAATCATGAGCTAGTGTTCTCCCAATTAGATAAAGATAAAGAAACGTTTATTTTGTCACATTTTTACAATCAAATAAGAAAAATCATCAATTCGGTTTTAAAACTAGTGACAAAAATGGTCACTACTCAGCATGTGCTGTGGCAGAACGAGTCGTACCACAGCGCTGGTCTTCCGTAGTAACCATGATGTGCGGAATTACAGGCAGCTACATCTTACAAATTAAGTTATCATAGCAAAAATTAATATATTATGAATTAGAATTTTTAAACATTAACAATTATATTAAATTATATTTATTTATGTTTATTTATTTATTTATGAGCCTGATTCTTCCCACTGCAGGGCAAAGGCCTCCCTTCCCTCTCTCCACTGGTCCCTATCATGTGCTTTCTGGTGCCAATCTTCGCTGTAGGAGTCTATCTCGTCCCTCCATCGCCGCCTAGGCCTTCCACGTGGTCGTCGTTGTTGGGGAGCCCAATCAGTCGTTGTTTTTGCCCAGTGTTCTGGGGGCATACGACTCACGTGTCCAGCCCAGTCCCACTTGAGCTGGCCTGCTTTATACGCTACGTCAGCTATTTGCGTTTTTGAGCGCAGTATCGTGTTTCTAACGCGGTCTGTGAGTTTGACACCCAGGATACTGCGCTCCATAGCTCGCTGGCATACCCCGAGACGAGACTTTTGGCATTTTGTAAGTGACCAAGTCTGGGCACCGTATGTGAGGATGGGGAGAATGCACATGTCCATTAGCTTCCTTTTTAAGGATAGCGGAAGAGGTCCTTTCATGATTTCCTTCATGGACCAATAGCTCCTCCAGGCGTTTTCAATACGTCGTGTTATCTCTTGGTCTTGCCTCGCCTGGAAGGAAACTATTTGGCCCAGATAGATGTATTCATGGACATGTTCAATCTCTACACCCCCGACTTTTATTTTCCTCTGCGTGCTATTGGTCATCACTTTTGTTTTTGCCATATTCATTCTGAGTCCCACTTCGAGGCTTGCTGTGCTCAGTTGTTCGAGCATTAACTGTAGTTCTAAAGCCGATGAAGAAAACAAAACTATGTCGTCAGCAAACCGGAGGTTCGATAACCTCTTCGAGCCGACCATGATTCCTTTATCTCTCCAGTTAGTAGCTAGGTTTTGGAAAACCTCTTCGAGTGTGGAAGTAAACAGTTTAGGGGACAAAGGGTCACCCTGCTTAACTCCTTTTAAGATATGGAAAGACGGTCCACTGGTGTGAATATGGATAGCTGCTGTGCTGTTGCGGTAGATGTTTTGTAACATTTGGATGTAGTTGTTATCTATTGATTGTTTCTGCAGGGACTGAAAAATGGATGAGTGGGATAAACTGTCAAACGCTTTGGAGTAATCGATGAACGCTAAGTAAAGTGGTATTTTAAATTCTTGATGTTTCTCGATGATCTGGTTAAGGGAGTGAAGATGATCAGTGGTCGACAAGCCGCGGCGGAAACCGGCTTGTTCGGGCGGTTGTTTCAAATCCAAATCACTTGATATGCGGTTTTCTATGACTTTTATAAATGCCTTGTAAAGGTGTGAGATAAGACTTATAGGTCGGTAGTTTCCTATATCGGATTTGTCACCTTTCTTATGCAATAATTTAATCTGAGAATGACAAAATTTCTCCGGAAGTTTACCCGTTAGCAAGATTGAATTGAAAAGGTTGGTAATATGAGGAAGCAAGACCTTTTCACCATATTTAAGTGCTTCGGTAGTGATACCGTCGTCTCCCGGACTTCTATTGTACTTCATACTCTTGATGGCGTTGTGCACTTCGAGGCCAAGAAAGTTTAAACAAAACAAATAACTACGTTCTACATAAGGTTGAATAAAATAAAAAGAAACTAGTGAAAGTAAACTAGTAAAGAAACTATGACTTAGTGTCAGAAGACTATGCACAAAGAGATGCAAGGCTTTTTTTATATTTAAGTAGAGGTTCTCCTAAATCTAGGTCGCTTATTTTCGATAAAGTGTTATAAGCTTTACAAATCCTGGACAAAACAGCATTTTGTCCCAAGTTGCTATGGGAAAATGGTACAAAGAATATGTTAAACGCTTTTTTTCTAGGTAATCTTAAAGGTATGTTGATCTTTAATTTACTGGTTAATTCAGGGCAATCAATTAATCCGTTAAATATTTTGTATAAAAAAATAAGGTCTAGCTTCTTCCTACGAGATGATAGTGAGGACATATGATAATGTTTGAGTCTATCTTCGTATTTCTTTACAGTTTTTGCTAAATTGTCACCATACGATACATGATACAGGAAACGTCTTTGTATGCTTTCCAGGCGCTTGGAATATACCTCATAACGAGGATTCCATATAGAACTACTATATTCCAGTATGGGACGAACTAATGTGTTGAAAAGCCTTAACTTAGTTTTATGGGACTTAAATTCTTTAGAGTTACGGATGACAAAACCCAACAGTTTAAAACCCCTTTTTACTACATGTAAAATATGGGAGTCGAATTTTAATTGCGGATCCATCAAAACACCTAAATCACGGACAGTTTGGACATAATAAAATTGTTTTATCAAAATGGGTGTTCTGTTCGGGCAACGTACCGCGCGCTTCGCTTATTTTACGGTCGCCATAATCGTCCTTCCGAGAGGACTATTCGCAGTGTGGTTGATAAATTTGAGTCCACTGGTTCAGTAAACGATCGACCAAAACTCGTACGTCGACTAAACGCAAGATCTGCCGAAAACATCGCTGCTGTCCGTGAGAGTATGCAGGAGAATCAGAGACAGTCAATTTTGCGTCGCTCACAAGAACTCGGCCTTTCGCAGACCACAACTTGGCGAATTTTGCGTCGTGACTAAGGCCTGCATGCACCCGTACAAAATTCAACTGACCCAGGAACTGAAAATAAACTGAAAATCATAGACAACGACGTGTATTCGCTGAATGGGTTCTGGAGCAACTGACCCTAATTTTCATCGGAAAATCATCTTCAGTGATGGATGAGGCCCATTTCTGGATGAATGGTTTCGTAAACAAACAAAATTGTCGAATTTGGGACGATACCAATCCACATGAGATCCAAGAGCGTCCAATGCATCCCGAAAAAGTCAGTTTGGTGTAGATTTTGGGCTGGCGGCATCATCGGTCCATATTTCTTTGAGAACGACGTTGGCCAAGCCACTGTCAACGGCGAGCGCTATAGGTCGATGATTACCAACTTCTTTTGGCCTGAATTGGATGATCTGGACACCAACGACATGTGGTTTCAACAGGACGGCGCTACATGCCACACAGCTCACGCCACATTGGATATTCTGCACGAGCGATTTGAAGGCATGGTCATCTCACGTGGAGGTGATGTCAACAGGTCAACTGGCCACAGAGATCGTGATCCCCGTGATTTGACCCCGTTAGACTTTTTTTTGTGGGTTTTTTCTTAAGTCTCAGGTCTATACAATAAGCCACAAACCACAGCGGCCCTCAAAGCCAACATTACCTATGCCATCGGTCAAATTCAGCCTGATTTATGCGCCAGAGTCATGGAAAATTGTCATGGACATTTCGAATGAGCTCCACCCAGAGAAGCCTTGGCGGACATTTGAATGATGTTATATTCCATACATAATGGCATCGATAGGTCTTTCGAATAAAACATAAACACTAAAAATAACAAAAACTATAGAATACGCTGTCGCGACATCTCTAGTCATTGCTACTGAATGCAACTTCAGACAATGAACAGGAGAACTCTAGTAGTTACCTGTAGATGGCGCTCTAATCGGTTGCTTAAACCGATATCACCTTATCAAGAATTTCAGCTGGTCCAGGCATGGGTTCTGTAGCTTAGCGGTCAAAGCACTTCCGGCTTTAGGAAGCGTCAAATATCGATTTGACGGACGTGGATTCTAATCCCACCGGAACCGTAAAACATTTGGTAAGGTTATTCATTTCTTTGAAAATGAATCACAATTGTCTAATTTTCTGTGTTTTCGCAAAATCTTTAGAATTTTCGCGATAATTCGAATTATAAATATTTTAAGCTTTACATGGTTTGGGACTAAATGGTGCTGTGTGTATTGATAAGCGTTATGCATTCCGGTTTGGAAAATTTAAAGATTGTGAATTCAGAGGCATTCCGTTCGCGTGAGGGCAGCCTTAGTTAGGACTGCCTGGATTAAACTGTACTATGATGATCAATGATGTTGACAACATTCATATGTTAATTTTTGTTTCATAGAATCCACCTGCGCCACTAGTCAACGATTAAAGTTTTGCAATATAATTTTGTTTACAAAAAGTAATGGTATTTGAAAAATATCATTACTTTTTTACCAGTTTCGAGTAGGAAAATAGTGGTGCGGAGTTTATTTATTAAAATGGTAATTTATATTTTTTTTAATTAAAAAACAACATCAATGGGCGTTGTAGACACTTAGGTATATACGTTTATATTTAGGAAGTTGGCGGTTATAGCTGTGGTTATAGGTTATAGATTAAAAAAAAACATGATAAAAAATAATATATTTAATAATAAATAGCTATGAAAATAAAAGATCCTTTAAACACCGTAATAACACACAAATGGAAGACTTTGGCACATTTAAAAGTGAAAAATAAATGCTTAGATATTCCTTACCCTAACTATTAGCTTACTGTTTATTATCCTTACAATATATGATTATACCTCTGGTTATATCTTGAGCAGGGGCCTTATTCTTGTATCGTAGATATAATACCACTAAAGACAAATATCGTTATAATTGAAAACTTGTTAAACGTTCGCGATTTGCTTACATAGTCTTCCGTGAATCGTGAAACGTGTTCGGAGCGTATTTTGCATCGCACACAACTTATTTCTTATTATTAATTTTTGAATCGAAGAGAATAGTGCATGTTTCAAGGAAATTTTCTTTCGTCTCTTTTTTCTTTTATCTACGAGAATAAGGGCACATGGGTTATATTATATTACTTATTGTTGAGCAGACATTGATATAGCAGTCTCAGTATGAAACTCATCACTCTGCCTTCAGACAGACGCAAACAATTTCAACTTTGTATAAAAATCGAGACCCTTTTTGCCGCAGAAGTGATTAGTGCCCAAGAAAGAGCTTTTAGTGCCCGAAAAAGAGAACATATGTATATAGTGGGCACAGGGATGGCAACATTCCCAACGTCCCCAACGTCACTTTCATTCGCAAACTAGTTGTAGCGCAGTTTATTATGAAAACAGCTGTACCATTTAGTTAGACTTAAACGGGTCCAAATATTTTTTCTTTTTAATATTTCATGGCGGGTCGTTGAAGGAGGATAGTTAGTCCAATAATTATCTACTCGCGTACAATATTCACCTTGTAATTATATTAAACCTTTGACTATAATATCTTAGCTGGGTTACATCTTATTGTTGAGTAGGCATCGATACAGCGGCCTTAGTATGAGACACATCACTCTGCCTCCAGAAAGACACAACAGTCTTCAACTCAGTATAGAAATCGAGACCCTGTTTGCCGCAGAAGTGATTAGTGCCCAAGAAAGAGCCTCGAGTGCCCGAGAAAGAGAACATAGAGAGTGGCACAGGGATGGGCACGTTCACTCCAACCTGTCCAACATCGATTTCATTCGCAAACTTCCTAGCTGTAGCGCCGTTTGTTGTGAAAACAGCTGTACCGTTTCCGTACGGGTTCGAGTTGATCATTTGGATGGCTTGGTCGAGCGTATCGACGAAAAGGCAGACTAGAACGGGTCCGAATATTTCCTCTTTGTAGCATTCCATGGAGGGGGTGACGTCGGTGATGATGGTGGGTCCTACGAAGTTGCCTTTTTCGAAGTTTTGTACCTTGACGCCTCGGCCGTCGAGGACTAGCTTGGCGCCTTCTTTGACTCCTGCAAAATAACTTTGTGTTTATACTTAGATAGAAAGAAATAAAATCTCTACAAAAAAAGACTTTAAACTAGGCTAAAGTATTATTTTATTTACTATGTCCCCGATGTATAAATAGTGTTATAATATTTCACTTTCAAAATTAACGTGAGATATAATTATTCATTTTGTAAAAACGGGAATTACTCACGTAGTATTGTAACGTCGAAGATTATTCCGACACGTTTAGATTTTTCAAGAAACACATCATCATGGGATTGAATGCCCGTCCGCGCCTGGGGCCGACACGACACTGACGCAATACTACGTGAGTAATTCCCGTTTTTACAAAATGAAGTGTTATAATAATTATGTTCATACCGAAAGCCTATGTGATATTTATTTTACTGAGTATTAATAACATGTAATGATTGTGTTAGCGTTAGCAGTTTCTGTAAATCAATAAACGTTCTCTATTTTTTTCTTTTTCCTTACGATTCTAGTAGAAGTACTCACCAGACTCAACCAGCTTCAGTATCCTCTCCTTAGCCTTAACGGAGATGACGGGACCGACATCGGTGCCGGGCACATGGCCGGCGTTCACTTTCAGGTCCTTAGCGCGCGCGACCAGGTCTGGGATCCATTCCTTCGCTTCACCTACAAACAAAACAATTATCTGAGAAATAATGTTAGAAATAGCCTATGTTTAAAATTTTACTTAAAAGCCCCCCCGTCTTTCGATAACCGGCACTCAGCCGTAGGACGCCCACTGTTGGACAAACGCCTCCCTCATGGATCACTACGTCTGGTCGTGAGGCTGTTGCCGGGGTGGCGAGCGCAAAACGGGTTGTTGATGCACGGAAAGACGCTGCTGCCCATCTTTCGGAGGTATCCCTTAGCAGACTCTTACTGCATCCACGGGCAGAGAAAGAGAGAAAAGGGGCAAATTTGTAGAATTTAGCCCTTCCCTCTTTCTTTACGAATTTTGGCTGGAATTCTGGCTCGCGGCCCGAAGGCGGCTCACGCCAGCTGATTCAGCGTGTGACCCTAGTTGGCGTCATTATGACGCCGTGGTTCTTAACATCCATGTTGTCACTGTCGCCGTGAGGTGCCGGCATTATAATATTGCCTCTCTTCTCTTGCCCGTGGATGCAGTAATAATCTGCTAAGGGTCCTCTCTGCTCCGGGAGATGGGCAGCAGCGTATTTCCGTGTATAAATGCGCTCGCGAACCCGCCTGCCAAGCGTGGCGAGTAGGCAATAACCCCTCATGATTAGATGTATGAGGGAGGCCTATGTCCCGCAGTGGACGTGGACAGAAGTCCTACGGCCGTAATGATGTTGTAACTTGGATAGACACCAAAAGTCATCGCACATCTGCTCTCAGCTGAAAGGAGCTCCATCTAGCTAGACGGAGTGATGATTTGCAAACGGTCGCTGGATGCAGCCGGCCAAAAACAGGGTAAAATGGCGGAGATTGGAGGAAGTCTATGACAAGCAGTGGACTAATATAATATAAACTGATGGTCCTTGAGTGGACACCACGCCAAAAGTGGATGAGGGCGAAGAATGGTCTCAGTGGCGCTTATTAGGAGGGAGAGAGAGGATGCCCAGCAGTGCTAACCAAGCGATTTGAAAAGAAAAAGAGGAAGACAACGTAAAAGATGGGTCGACGTAGCGAGAGTGGCAGGACCGCTATGGACAAGATACAGGACACAGGAAAGGAAGACGTGGAAAGAGCTGGAGGAGGCCTATGCGTCTCAAGGATGCGCTGATTAATGGAATTAAGATTTAAACTGAAGGGCGAAATAGTTAGGTACTATTTTTTCATGTAATATTATTTCTAATCCCACTAATATTACAAAGCCGAAAGTTTGTTTGGATGGAGGTTTGTTACCTCTTCACGCAAAAACTAGGCTACGGATTGAGCTGAAACTTTGCACAGGCTAATTGTTGACCAGGATAAACACATAGGCTACTTTTTATTCGGGTACAACGCATGCGAAGCTGCGGGCAGAAGCTAGTTAGTAAATAAAGGCTTGATATTGTGTCCAGCAGTGGAGTAACGTGGGCTGATGATGATGGTGGTGTTACGCACCAACAAGTATGGCCGCATATGCAGCGCTGGCCTGCGGCCCCGAAGGCGGCGCCGGCGAGCTGGTTCAACGTGTGATCCTTGTTGGCGTGAATATGACGCCGTGGTTCTTAGCGCCCATGTTGTCACTTGGGACAGCCACCAAGTCATCGTCATAGCAAGCTGGCAAGGGCAGTGGGATGTGCTGGCCATACCTGTCTTAGAACTGATAACCATTGTGGAGACCACAACATACAAAGATATAGCACGCCCTCAGCTTGATGTAGCATCTAGCTAAATGGAGCGATGATTTGCAAACGGTCGCTGGCATACGCTGGATGCAGCCAAAGACAGGGTAAAATGGCGAAGATTGGAGGAAGCCTACGGTGGAACCGATGATTATGGGTTCTTGAGTGGAGACCGCGCCACAAAGTAGATGAGGCCGAAGTGGTCTCAGTGGCGCTTATTAGGAGAGGCCTAGGTCCAGCCGTGGACTACGGTGGGCTGTGGGGGTACGCACCGACGAACACGGCCGTGCTGAGCGCCATGCAGCGCTGGCCCGCGGCCCCGAAGGCGGCGCCGGCGAGCTGGTTCAGCGTGTGCTCCTTGTTGGCGTCCGGCATTATGACGCCGTGGTTCTTAGCGCCCATGTTGCTTTGGACGCGCTTGCCTGCGAAAGTGACGGAAATGTATTTATATAAATAAATAATTGAATAGAACTGGACAATTCACAAAGAATCATCTAGCCCCGACAGGGTTGCACCTGGCTAGAGATGGCTTGCGAAAGAGGCGAATGGCTAAGCATGGCGATGATGATTGGTATCTTACTGTTGGGAAGAATAATTTACCATATTACTATAAAAATCCTACTTAATATATAAAAATGAAAGTAAGAATGTATGTATGTCTATGTCTATGTATGTATGTTCCCTTTTCACGTCAAAACCGCTGAACCGATTTGGATGAATTTTAGTATAGGAGTAGATTAGACCATTTCGTTGCGTAAATTAAATCAGAAGGGGTTAAAATAGGAGATGAATGTTTGTATGGAAAAAATATTAAACACATGTTTCAGCGTTAGTTGTAGCGTAGTTGTAGGGTAGTAGTGTATTAGTAGGGTAGTTAGTAATAGCATAGTTGTAGGGTAAGTTGTAAGTGGTGGTTGTAGTTACAGATGCGATAGGTACGAAGTTCGCCGGGTCAGCTAGTAACTTATATAATATGAAATAAGCATAAAAAAGATATTGGAATTTATAGAAGTTTTGCTTTCTAGCGAATAGAAAGCAAAAATATCTTTAACTAATAGGATATTTCAATATTTTTATTTAAAATGAAAACCTTGTGTTATGACTAGAGATCGGATATTCTAATGCATATTTACCTAAAGTTGAGAGGTTGGCTATTATGGAAAGAACTTTTTATCGAAAACACACAGATTACTTGCAAGTAGGTGAGGCGGGTGAGCAAAGCAATCTCAACGATTTTGTAGGCTATTATAGCGTAGGTATTTTCGCTTTTGTATTGGAGTGATGTATCTGTTAGTTTCTGTATTATTCTATTATTGTTATTTTTGTGAAATTTCCATAGTGTTTCAACAAAAATTTGAAAATAACAACCTGCTAAAATTTCCTCAAAAAAGCAGCAAAGGATATTTGCGGAATATTATATAACGAATATTGCAAGAGTGCGTGTTAAAGAACTAGTGTTGGAGTTATATAATGATACTCCAGTTAAATTCTGATCACAACTGATTTATTAAACAATACTTACATAATTATATAGGAAGCTTATTGCTATACACGCATAATCGTGACTTGTTATAATATTAAGATTTATCACGTAGAAATTATACGTGATAATATGTACCTTTTACATCCTGGCGACTCAAAAAATAAGAAATATTTTATCTTCCTTGTACAAATTAGAAATAAACTATGTTCCTTGTACATCCTGGCGACTTAAAAATAAGAAAGATCAATCTAATAATAAAGCAATAAACAAATTATAAAACTAACTATTAATACTAGGTACAAGTTAAATGTAAAAAGTTAATTACAAAATCAAATGGAACTTAATGGAAGTTAAATGTAAAAAATTAATTACAAAATCAAATGAAACTTAACTTCCAACCATTCATCCAGCTTATTTCTATACCACGTTTTTTTTGCACACTGAGATCACTCTTTGAATTTATATTAAGCATTTAAGCACTGGATATGATGCTTATTTGTTTCTCGAGCTGTTCTGGTGGCAGTATATTCATATTGATATGACCGTGCGTTATATCGGCTAGAACATCTATTAAACCGTCTTGTATGCGCCTTAAGCTATTCACGATGATATTCGCTGTCATTGATAACGATAAAATATTAAGTTCACTGACTTGCTCCATTTCTATCTGACTCATATGCTCACGCATATCCTCCATCTGCCGTGTTATTGATTTAAAATTACTGTTCATGATGTCTTCATTTCTCTTCATGATATTATATTGAGCCTCTATGATGGTAGTTTGATTCTTAATTAGTAGGTTTAAATGGCCTTCGTTCTGAGATATTTTTTCAATGTCTTTCTCATATTGCTTCGCAAATGTATCATCAAGGACACCAAACAACGCATTAGCCAAATAACCCACGCCGTTCACCAGACCTCTCTTTTGCCGATTACCAATATGACGTGATGTAAGAATTTCATTATAATGTTTGATTTCCTTTATCTCATGCTCTAGCTGGGAAATGATACCATTGTATTGCATCGGCAGCGGTGTCGGTGCCGAAGCCATGTACTTATTCAAATGCGAAACGTAGTTATCAATATTTTTCAATCCAGTCCAGTAAGCTGACATATTATAATAAACTACAAGCTTCCACTCACCTCGAATAAGGTTCAAATCTCCTATCCTTTCAAAGTAAAAGTTTTGATTTTGCTCCAAATGTGTAATATTGTACGAGCCTAATGCTGGAGATAGCACTGCCATAAACAACATAAGAGTCATCATGAGAAGATGTGAAAAGCTAGACCTTGTACGCATTCGTCTCGGTAAATTGTGTTCCTGGACATCAATATCATCATTGTTAACTTTATCTACATGTTTATCCACTGGCAAAACGGAAAGTTTTAAGCAAGGCCTTTTAATAATACCGTTTTTTGTTTTAATAGAAGCTACTCGGACGCGTCCATCCTTCCCAGGGTGAACGTCTATAATTCTCCCCATTAACCATTTCCCTGGGGGTAAATTATCATCCTTAATTATTACGACGTCATCAACCTCAAGATTCTTTGATGGTGTTGTCCACTTGGACCGGACTTGCAATTGATGCAAATAATCAGTCGACCAAGCCTTCCATATGTCCTTATTAATGGCTTGCACCATTTGCCATCTGGTGGTCAGACTGACGTTTTCGGAATCCAATGGAGGTCTTGCCAATAAAGAACCTCCGATCAAAAAATGACCGGGAGTGAGATAAATGTCATCAGGGTTTTCCGTAAGAGCGATAAGAGGTCTAGAGTTAAGGCAAGCCTCTATTTGATATAGCACGGTTATAAATTCCTCATAAGTCAGTTTTTGCTCCCCCACAACCCTCCTTAAATGATACTTCATCCGTCTAACTGCGGCCTCCCATAAACCGCCCGCGGAAGGATATGCTGGTGCGTTAAAATGCCACTGTATTTGCATCTTGCTCTCTCTGTAAATGATATCTGGGTTGATGCTCTTTATGATTGCGTCATACTGCTTTCTGAGGACTCTGTCCGCTCCTACGAAATTCGTTCCATTATCACTATAAATATGATTTGGTGTACCACGGCGTGAGCAGAATCTAGAAAGCGCAGCTAGGAACCCAGGAGTACTAAGGTCCGACACCAGTTCCAAATGCACCGCTTTCGTCGACATGCACACAAAGACACACACGTATCCCTTCAGAGTCTTTACCCCCCGTCCTTTGTTCGCCTTTATGTCAAAATGTCCCGTAAAGTCTATTCCAACACGCGAGAAGGCTCGTGAGGAAGGTGTTACCCTTGACTTAGGTAGGTCTGCTAAGAGCTGTGGTTTGCAGCGGTCACTGTGTCTTCTACACCTAACGCACTTGTTGAGCTCACGTTTGACAGTCCGAAGTCCACTTACTATCCAAAATTTATCTCTAATATATGCTAGAGTGAGACTAGGACCTCCATGAAGCGTGACTCGATGCGCTTGGTCTATGACTAACTCAGTAAGACGGCTGTGACTTGATAATATGATAGGATTTTTAACCGATTGCTGTAAAAGTGAATTATTAAGTCGCCCACCAACCTTTAATAATCCATCCATTTCATCTAGAAATGGATTCAAACATAAAAGTTTACTCCCGCGTTTCAGCGGCCTGTTTTCCTTTAATCGCTTTATTTCTTCCGCAAACTCAGTATCTTGCACCGTTCTGATTATTAAGTTATACGAATGAGTCATTTCGCTTAGCGTCAGATAGCTCTGTTTATTTATTTGCCTATTGCGTAACCATTTTGTAAAACGCAAGAGCCAGCCGACCTTTGTTGCCACGCGCTCTAATGACTGACAATCATTTAAAAGCCTGAATATTAGATTATGCTTTGTATCAAGTAAAGCTGCGTTTACAATTATCCTTTTCGCGTCAATAGAGGGAGGTTCATATATTACTGAATTCTGTTGTTTTTGATCAAAGTTATGAAGCCATCGAGGGCCTTCCCACCACAAGGAGTGTTCAGATAACTGGGTAACGCTCAGTCCTCTTGTCGCACAGTCGGCGGCGTTATCTTCTGAACGCACATGTCGCCATCTTGCTGCAGGAATAACTCTAAGGATAGACTCGACCCTATTGGCTACAAACTGCTTCCATCTATTAACCCCACCATGTATCCATCCTAGAACAATCATCGAATCGGTCCAGGCGTACATGACTATATCCTTTTCAAAAAAAGTATTTAAAACCTTTTCCATCAAACGACACAAAAGTACTGCACCAACCAGCTCCTTCCTTGGTAAACTAAGTAAAGTTTTAACTGGGGCCAGCTTCGTCTTTGCGGCAATCAACCTCGATGTGTATTCCCCTTTATCATTTTCTGTTACTATATAAACAACGCAAGCGTAGGCTTTCTCTGACGCATCACAAAATCCGTGTATTTGAAAACCATTATTTTTATTTCCTAAATATCTAGGTATCTTTAATTGATGTATATTCTGAAAATCTGCTTTTAAAAAATGCCATTCTTTGGTGAGTTCTTCACTCAATGGTTTATCCCAAGCATCTTTACCTTCCAACCATGTCATCTGAAATAGCAGCTTAGCCCTTATCGTCAGCGGGGAGATCCAACCTAGGGGATCAAATATCTTAGATATATGAGATAATAGCTCTCGTTTAGTTAGCTTATTATCATCAACTATTTCCTTGAACTTATCCTGATATGTGAACGTGTCTGTACTTGGCCTCCAGCTGATACCGAGCGTTTTCCTGGAATCACCTTTGAAGTTTAGAGGAGAATCTAAACTTTCCGTAGGCAAATCCTTGGTGAGCTCCGGGGTATTACTAGACCACTTGCGTATATTCATGCCAACTTCACTAAGGATCCCGATCATTTGTTGCTGTAAGTCCTTTGTTTCCTCTATTGTCTCAGCTCCTTCCAATAAATCATCCATATAAAACGACTCTTGTAGCGCCTTTACTGCTAAAGGATATTTATTCGTATCAGAATAATCCATAGGTCGCTGGTTCATATCCGGCTCGAAGAAATGTTGGAGTTATATAATGATACTCCAGTTAAATTCTGATCACAACTGATTTATTAAACAATACTTACATAATTATATAGGAAGCTTATTGCTATACACGCATAATCGTGACTTGTTATAATATTAAGATTTATCACGTAGAAATTATACGTGATAATATGTACCTTTTACATCCTGGCGACTCAAAAAATAAGAAATATTTTATCTTCCTTGTACAAATTAGAAATAAACTATGTTCCTTGTACAACTAGAATAGGAAAAAACTTTTTTTTTTAATGTTAAAAGATTTTCACAATTGACCCCCGGGGCCCAGAATTACCCCCTTTCGGCTAAGTACAAGTAACGTGGCACCCTGTATATATCTGATTATTATTAATGCAATCCCGGAATCCAGGGATTTTATTTTTAATTAAAGTATCCTAAGAAGCCGCTTCCATATTTTGTTAGCCAAATATTAACTTTAGGTAAATATGCATCGGATTATCCGATCTCTAGTTATGACAAATATAGATTGTGCAAAGAAGTAGAATTACATTGGATCTTATGAACACTAAAACATGTTGGTTTTATTATTCGTAAAATCCCAATTATTTTGAATATGAAAACATTGAATTGAGTTTATATAATGTCGTAGGATGATTTGATAATTCAAATTATTGCGAAAATTCTAGGGATTTTGCGAAAACACGGATAATTAGACCATTGTGATTACGTAACCATCCGAGAACACAGCCAGTGACAGAACTGAGACGTACAGAGTAGGTTTAAGGCTCGAGCAGACCGGATGCGTATGCGTAGACGTGCACGTACCACTGAGTTGTAATGTATGGAACTGTATGAGACAGGACACACCGCTTGCGTAACGTAGACGTGCGCGTCATATGTCAGTTCCATACATTACAACTCAGTGGTACGTGCACGTCTGCGCATACGCATCCGGTCTGCTCGAGCCTTTATGAGGTTTAAATGTAATCACAATTGTCTAATTATCCGTGTTTTCGCAAAATCTCCAGAATTTTCACTACAATTCGAATTATCAAATCATCCTACGACATACATACATTATCAAAAACTTATAATATTTCGACGAGTTCTGTGGCGCAGCGGGCGAAGGTCCGCCTGCGACGCCAGGGGTTGCGGGTTCGATTCCCGCCTCGGGACAAATGTCTGTATGATCTGCGGATATTTTTCTATATTATAATAAAAATATCTATCTATGTAGTGTAATGTATTAAGTATATCAGTCATCTAGTACTCATAACACAAGCTCTGCTTAGCTTGGGGCTAGATGATGCTGTGTGGTTTGTCCAGCATTATTTATTTATTTTAATTTATGTATAATTTACCGGCAGCAGACGCCCTGCTATAGATGTGCTTGCCGGCCGCGTCTCCGCCGACGAACGACACCGCCTTGATGTCGGGCGCGTCGCACAGGAAGTTCACTACGTCGTGCGTTCCGTGCACCACCTGGATGTAACCAAGATAAAGATGTAAAAAATATATTATTCAATATAACTTGTTAAGCTTTCGCGATTTGTTAACATATTGGGACGGGGAGTCCTCCCGCGGCCAAGAACGCTGAAATGTGTTCGAAACGTCGGGAAAATAATAAAAAAGGTACGCGATTAAATCCTGTAATTTTAAAACTAAAAAATATTATTCGATTATGTAAGTAGGGTGAATCATGTTCATTTCATCATCACCAATTTCAATGGTAAAACGTCCACTACATAACACTGGATCTCCATTAATTATAGGAGAGTTCGTTGGTTGTTAACATAACCAACTTATGCTGAGACAGAGACCTTTTTGTGACTCAAGCATATCACCTACTTTTCTTATTTTTGTTATAAAATGTTCATTTGTATGTGAATGCTTGTTGTTACAAATAAATAAATTATCTTATCTTTATCTTATCATTAGGGGTAGTTGCCACACTCACCACGCTTGGCAGGCGGGTTGGCGAACGTAGTACGGGATGTTGATACACGGAAAGACGCTGCTACCGATCTTCCGGAGGTATATCCCTTAGCAGGCTCTACCTGCATCCATGGGTATGAGAGGAGGGGTACCCAGATGGGCAGCAGCGTCTTTCCGTGTATCCCCGTACATCCCCTACCGCGCTCGCCAACCCGCCTACCAAGCGTGGTGAAGAGGAGGGGTAACATTCTACTGCCGGCACCTCACGGCGTGTAAAACATTACGTTGTAAATAAACATGTTTTTAAGTAAATCCAACAAAATATACACAAAGAGTGAGATTAAATGTTTTGTTCATTTGGAAATCTATACAGATGACTACGAGTTGCATATCCTGGTATAGCCATATTGACATCATAAACTGACGTGCAGGAAGCACAATTTGTTCGAAAGCATATGTAATAATAAGTATAATTCTTGTTTAGGTATCTACTCGTACATTACTTTATTTTAACAATATTTGTTTATAATTATATGATGATATATTTGATAAGTAGACCTATATTATAAGCAAATACCTAACACCTAAAGCTTAGAATAGCGAACATTATTGTTTTTAGCAAATAAACATTTTTTATTTTATTATTATTTATATGTTGAAGTGTTTGGTTGTCCAAGCGAACAGATTCGTTCATGTGCCTTATTTCCTGTTAACATCCTGTTGCACAATGCAGGGGTCGCTCGTCACCAGCGCCGGGGGAAACATCCACAGGGGAATCATCACGGAGAAGTTGAATGGAACTTGAAGATGGGATCAAGTGTCCTGGTCGAGTGTATAGCAAGATTACAGAAATACAGAAATTGAAATACATTTTATTGGTAAAATCAATTTACAGGTCGATTTATAATTTAGGCAGGTAGTCATAATACATTTATATAATAAAATTAATATAAGTTAGTACACACATTCTTAATTATATCATCATTTCTTAATTATTAATTCACATAGTTCATTCGTTTTACTAATACATATAAAATTTGAAATTTATTAAAAAATTAAATAGCATTAAAAATTCGAGTAGGTATAACAATATTTAAAATACAATAAAAAGCAATAAAATTAAAAAAGATCACAATATACATTCGTTAATGGAATAGAAAGCTTGCTCGCTAAGCCATTTTTTCAGTCTACATTTAAAACTTAGAAGACTCCCATCAGCTGTGATTGTGGTTGGCAGCTTGTTATATACTGCCGGACCCAAGGCATGAGATAATTTTGTGGACTTCGTGAGGGAACAGGCGATAGTCGCAATTTTACTGGAGTTTCGCGTCTCGTACGAGTGGTAATCGCCATTTTTCGAGAACTCGTCTAGATTTGATCGGACATACACAGCCACTGGCATGATAACAATGCAGGGCAGCGTAGTTTGCGCAGTTCTTTGAAGTGAGGTCTGGCTGAGACGTCACGCCGTATATTAACTAACGATCGGATGGCTCGTTTCTGCATCCGGAAGACGCGTTGCCATTCGGCAGCGCATCCCCAGAGCTCTGCACCATACTGCAGTATCGCGTGTACTGTTGCGAAATAGCAGCTGCGCGCGACATCTGCCCGTACCACCCGTGCCAGTCGTCGTAGCGCAAAACAAGCAGATCCTATTTTTCCGCACAGATTATCTATGTGGTTTTCCCAAGTCAAGCCTCTGTCCACCTTTTATCGTTCGATGAATGATTCGATTACCTAACTAGATAGATGGTCGATTGTTAGATTCGTCTATAACCAAGGTACGAGTACATCTGGAGTGAAGAATCGCCCGAGTCATTTCCAAAACGGCTTACCGGATCAAATTATTTCAGAAAATTTCACTTATAGAATAGAACTAATTGGCATGCATTGGGACTAATGATCGGTTATGTCTCCGTCTACCAGAAAACTTCCAGCAACTCCTTCCACAGGTTCAGACAGCGATATCTGTTAAACCGATACTTAGAATCTCAACCTGCCAATCATGGATTAAGGTAAGACCTTCCAGACTATCACGAGCTTTGGACAATAACATTGCAATCCGCTTACCAGGATCATGGATACTAGGAGTCTCTGGACTTCAGATGTCAGTGACTTACATTGACGAGGCCGGGGGGCGCGCCAGCCTGCTCCAGCAGATCCATCATCATGAGCGTGGCGCCAGGGTCCTGCTCAGAAGGCTTCACAATGCAGGTGTTGCCTGTCACCAGCGCCGGGGGAAACATCCACAGGGGAATCATCACTGGGAAGTTGAATGCTGCTACACCTGTATTGAAGAGTTTTGTTTATTAAAACTGTCGTACTAGCTAAGTCATAGGCACATAATAGGATTTAGAGCACCTATCTGGGCGAAAGCGATTCTATAACTAGCAAATCTATTACCGAAGTAGTTTTTATAAACGCGTTAGATTTTTTGTGTTAGGATTAGCAGAGGGGAAGGTCCGTGGGTGGGTAGTCTATTTTTATCTCGTCTAAGCGTACTAGTGTCAGAAATGACCGCTGTGAAGTGGCAATCTAACAGTGACAACTCACAGAGTTGTCACTTAGATCGCCTGCCGTTACTACAGTAGTAATAGTACCTACGTTACAGTAACATTATTGTTGGGCAGCTAACATGGCCAGCCAAATAACATAAGAATTTATAAATTAACTTGACACTGGCGGATTTGTGTAAAACCAAACACAAAAAGCCATAAAATAAAAAGACAAGGCAAGACAAGACAGTAGTAATAGTACGTTACTATGACATCTGTCGATTTGTAACTCATGTTACCAAATTATAAGCAAATGAAGCCCAAACTACTGTAGTTGGTTGTAGTATAGTTTACTGGGTATTTTAGTACCAAACTATACACTAGAGGCGCTGTACAAGTTTTCATACATTTTTTTAACTGCAATCGCTAGCGAGTATAGATTGTGAAACCTCATGGTAGGCCTACTGGTTTAAAATAATTGCTTTATCAGCAGATATTCGCTTCGGGTCTGCTGGGTGTTTTCTATGTATGATAGATAAGTATGTACGTGATTTACAAAAAATATATTATTAGTATTTAAGTATTCCATTAACCAACTGGTACCCGTAACACAAGCTTTGCTTACTTTGGGGGTAGATGATGCTGTGTGAAAGCACTATTTATTATTCATCTATCTTGGAACACTTCTGATTTCTGTTAGCATTAAAACTGTTTTTTTAATAAACTATATTGTATCGTAACAAAAACAATTTAAGATTATATAAGTCTAAGTTTTACTGATTGTGCGTTTGAGATAAATAAACGCTTTTTCTTTCGTTCTTAAGAACTCTTCCAAGCTAATTTGTTACTTTGATTTAACCGTGATTTAACGGAAGTATTGAGGATAATAGAGGATTGTGGACGTCTGCAAAGGATAGGTTAGCTAGGAAAGGAGATGGTTGGAGGAATTTGGGGGTGACCATTGCCCAGCAGTGGGACGACATACGTTAGCAAAAAAAATAGAAACTAGATTGCCACGGGCTACTTTTGATCCGGGTACAATGCATGTGAAACCACGGGAATAGCAAGCTATAAAATCTTATACTTGCAATAGAACTTGTAAAACTTTCAGGATACAGGATTTTATCGCGTACCTTTATTATAATTTTCCCGACGTTTCGACCGGATAAAATCATGTAATTTAAAAACGAATAATATATAACATCTTACCTCCAACGACACCTAGCGGAACCTTGTAGCTGTGCGTGTCCATGTCTTTGGCGATGTTCTGGATGCTGTCACCCAGCTGAAGACTCGTGACGCTGCAGCAGTGTTCCACTGACTCTGCAATGGGGATTGTTTTTAGTTATTCGAATCAATGTCAACAAGTGTTTATTCATTTGGACTCCAAAGGCCACCAAATGTAAAAGCACAAAAGAAAAACATTTTAATTGAATAAATCGCATAATCGGATTTGTGAGCTTCAGAAATCTCTTTCCAAGTGAAGTGAAAGATGCATATTTCCAATATATAAATACGAGTCCTCACTCGTATTTATATATTACCCTCGTAAGGATCTTTTCATTTTTAAATATAATACGGAGGAATTCGGTACTTTTCATATGGAAAAGGGATCTGTAACATTTTTTCTGCATTATAAACGTAGATTCAACATCTACAGAGTTAATATAAAATATACATAATTCCGTAACTTATTTGGGGAATAAATAAGGCCGTAGTACGAATTTTTAGCTACGTTTTTACATGATACAGAACTAAGAACAGATAAGGCATAGCAGTGTCTAGATATTTTGCTATTTATATTGTCTATGTGGGTTTTCCTATTTAAATTTTAATCAAGAGATACGACTAGAAAATGTGTAGTACCTACTAACTTATTTTCCTTTATTTACTATTGCCAAATTTATACTAGGTATTTCATAGTTTTTGAACCTCATAATATTAGTTTTATTAATGTTTATTTTGAGATTCAAGGACGCTAGCCAATTAATAACATTTTCTAGTGTGTTGTTTATTTCTACTTCTAATTCGAAAGCAGTTTTTTTTTCGTTGAGGTACGAAAATGGTTGTATCATCTGCAAACATTACACTTAAATGCTTAGTGATATCTGGGAGATCATTTACGATTTTAGGAATAAGGAGGGTCCAAGGATACTTCCTTGTGGTACTCCTAGTTTTAATTCATTGAATTCAGAGTGAACTCTTTCAACTGTTTTATTTGTTAAGTTATAACTCTGTCTAATAAGGTGTTATGGGTAGGTACTAGATGACTGATATACTTAATAGATTATACTACATCGAAATGTTTTTATTTAAAGAAAAACATCCAGAACACCGTGATCAAATATATTGTTAGATCTGATCCGATATTTTTTGAACTATCTAATTATTTTCCACACTCACGTATTCCTCTGAGCACATCGCCTTCTGCATCTGCGATAGTTTTGCCTTGCTCTTCTGTGATTTTGGCGGCAATTTTCGATTGGTTGTCTCTCAAGAGGCGCGCGAATCTGTAATCAGCAAATGAACAAATCAATAAAAACTCCTTAAAATTTCTTACAGCGCCATCTAGGCACAAACATAGCAAAGACAAAACTTCGGCTAATTTGTCGTTGATGGTTATTTTAAGTGCTTTGTCTATAAAGAAAATACGGACTAAAATTTTTTTAGGTGCCTTGTCTATAAAGATAGAATTGATAAACTCACTTGAGCATAAGCTGCTGCCTGGTCATAACTGAGCTCTGGCTCCATGATTTGTAGGCCCGTTTCGCTGATTCCAAAGCGCTGTTCAACTCCTCTGGAGTAGCTTCTGGTACTCTGAAAACATTGCAATCATAAACTGAAACTCGAAAAATACTTTATTCAGTGCGACAACAAGGCCCTTTTGGACGCCAATATGCAAAATGAAACAACACAAATTAATCTGTACTAATTTATTAAAAAGGAAAGATTTGTATGTTGATGTTTGTAACGAATAAACTCACGAATGGACCGATTTAAAAATGATTTCTTCATTAGAATGCTACATTATCCCTGAGTAACATAGGCTATATTTACTTTATCTCCGTATTCCCACGGGAACAGACACTACGCGGGTGAAACTGCAGAGTGCGGCTAGTAAAGAATAAAGCACATAATTTAATTTTTTCGCTTCAGATGACACGCGAGAGCAGAAGAAACGAACAGAAGGACCAATCTTGATAGTTATGGTAATCATTTAACAATTTTATTATTTATTTTTTTAGCCGTGGGGTGCCGGCAGTAGAATGTTACCCCTCCTCTCCTACCCGTGGATGCAGTAAGAGCCTGCTAAGGGACACCTCCGGAAGATGGGCAGCAGCGTCTATCCGTATATCAACATCCCGTACTGCGCTCACCAACCCGCCTGCCAAGCGTGGTGAGTATGGCAACTGCCCCTCATGAAGATCCATGAGGGAGGCCTTAGTTCAGTAGTGGACGTTTTACGGCTGAAATGATGATGATGATGATGATTATTTATTTTATTTATTTATATTACGTTTGACGGAGTTGGAGCACATTCCGTCTTTCCCATTTTCCATCAACACCAAAACAAATTTCCATCAATGAACGATGGTGGTTTGTAATCTGTTGGGTATGTCCGTGTGTCTTAAGCAATAAGTAGGTAATTTAATAAAAAGGCACCAAAGCCGAAATAAATGGTGGCTTCTTTCTTGCTACTCTGGGGAGACCTTTTGTCAGGTCTGACGTGTTGCATTATGAAAATTACGAGTGGTTCACCATTGAATATAGGTTGTTATCATCGTCATTTCAGTCGTAGGAAGTCCACTGGTGGATAAAAGCCAAAAGCCTCCCTCATTGATCTCCAAATACTGCGGTTGGAAGCCGTCTGCATCCATCGCCGACCAGCGGTTCTCATCAAGTCGCCTGCCTATCTTGTAGGTGGACGTCCTACGCTGCGATCTGTTCTGCGCGCTAGGTATGTATATGTATAGCCTGCCCATTGCCACTTCAACGTGCCCATTTGGCTATGTCGGTCGGTAACCCGAGTTCTTCTACGTATCTCCTCATTTCTGTTTATATTCGATCCCGTAGAGAAACCCCGAGCATAGCCCTCTCCATAGCTCGTTGAGCGACTCAGAGCTTATTTAAAAGGCCATAAGTGAAGGACCACGTCTCGGTTTCATATGTTATCATTGGTAACACACACTGATTGTAGACTTTCGTCTTAAGGCACTGTGGTATGTTGGACGAGAAGACGTTGCGAAGTTTCCCGAACGCTGCCCATCCGAAGCACGAGAAGTCTCCAACCAAGGTCCATGCTTTAACTGGTGGGCCTAACGGGACATCACGCAAAATGTGTTCACGTGGAAACACCGGCTGTATGGGATGTTGTAGTGCCTTGGGCATTTATACAAACAGTAATAATAATTGATAATCAATTACATAAAATGTAATCTGGGTGATTCTCACTTAAATAAGGACTAGCCGCACTCCGCCGTGTCACTCGCGTAGTCTCTGTTTCCGTGGGAAAACGAGGATAAAATACTATGTTACTCAGGGATAATGTATAATTCTCATGGTGAAAAAACGATTTTGAAAAGATTTTAAAAATCGGTCTAGTAGTTATGAGAGTTTAGACGACTTCTGTGGCGCAGCGGGCGAAGGTCCGCCTGCGACACTAGAGGTTGCGGGTTCAATTCCCGCCTCGGAACAAATGTCTGTACGATCTGCAGAGTTCAGAGTGTTCTGGATGTTTTTCAATAAAAAAAATATATCTATGTAGTATAAGTATTAAGTTATCAGTCATCTAGTACCCATAATACAAGCTCTGCTTAGCTTGGGGCTAAATGATGCTGTGTAAATTGTCCAGCATTATTGATTTATTTAATTTATTTTTCGACAAAGTTAATCACGATCTACTTCTGTATAAACTTTCACAGCATGGAATAGGTGGCGCTTTCCTTAAGTGGTGTAGCTCCTATCTGTCCAATAGGAAGTCAGTTGTAGTGGTTGGGGGATACTCATCCGAGCCATTTACTGCTTATTCGGGAGTCCCTCAGGGTTCTCACTTAGGCCCCTTACTTTTTAATTTGTTTATTAATGACATTGGAAAATGTTTCCAAAACTCTAAATTCTACATGTTTGCTGATGATTTAAAGTTTTTTGGTCCGGTTAACTCGACTGAGGAGAGTTCTTTACTCCAGAGTGATTTGGACAGGCTGGTTACTTGGTGTTGTACGAATGGCATGAGTTTGAATAGTGATAAGTGCTTTGTGATCCGTTTCACTAGAAAAAACATCTTAACTAATAGATCGTACTCAATAGCATGCAAAGCACTTATCGAATTAGATCACGTTCGTGACCTTGGAATCACTCTTGACAGCAAACTGCGGTTCAATGTTCATGTTGACACAATTGTGAAGAGAAGTTTTAGAAGTTTGGGCTTTGTTTTGCGCAACTCCAAGGAATTCAAAAACCCCAACACCAGAATCATGCTATATAACACGCTTGTCCGTAGCTCCCTCGAGTATTGTAGCGCCGTGTGGAATCCGCATTATGACATTTATGTAAAGCGCTTAGAAAGCGTGCAGAAGCGATTTCTATGGCACTTGTGTTTTGGCTTTAATTTAGCAAAAAAACTACCAAGTTATACTGATCGGCTACGTCATTTCAATATGAAATCTCTGTGTAATCGTAGATCACTGCTGGACAGCATGTTTCTATTTAGATTAGTAAACGGTTTGACGGATGCTTCTTATTTACTATCACGAGTCAACTTTTCTGTTCCTAGGACCCTACTTAGAAGGAACAAATACGCTCCATTTGCAAGACAGACTGCCCGTACAAATATAGGACATTTTTCTCCCCTGAACAGGATATTTATATTTTATAATGGGATTCACAATATCAAACCTAACGTTGTAGAAAATATTGTTGATGAGGACGGTGATCTGGGAATCAACACTGAAGTTGATGTTTTTTCAGGTCGCTTCCATAATTTTAAAAGAAATGTTGGATTGACGTTATTTCAATCATAGTATCCACAATTAATAAAAAAAATATATGTATAAAATAGAGTTAAATATAATAATATTTAGAAATTCTTATGTTCAATTTGTTTTTTTGTATCAAATCATAATTCTTTTTTAATTTTTTTTTTTAATCATAATGTATGTTTGTTGAAATTGTTTTATTTTGCATGTGGTTTACACCTTTAATTGAAATGTCACTTTACTTGTATTTAATTGTATTTAGCCTAAGTTGTTTTTTAAGTGTTCATTTTATTGGTGTGACTTTCTAAATAAATAAATAAATAAATTTTATGCGTTACAAACATACAAAATACAACATACGTACAAATCTTTCCTCTTTACAATATTAGTATAAAGTCAAAGTGAATAAGTGTTTATTCAATAGAGAAAAACGCTACTTAGAATAGTCAGGTTACAAAATAAGAACAAAACACATTTAAATTGAATAAAGCACATAGTTGAATTCGTTCGCTTCGGAAAACTTTTTTCCAAGTGAGGGAACAAAGCGAACAAGAAACCTCACACTTCCACTTCTATTCATTGTTACAATATTTGCTTAATTTAATGTCAGAAAGGATATTGGATGATTAGGATATTGCAAGATGACATCATTTCTTATTATCGCGGTTAAACAGAGCAACACTAGGCCAAGGGTCAATATCATTCAAATAAGCATCTATGGAGTAATAAGTTTTTTCTATGAGATTTTGTTTTATAAAAAGCTTAAACCTAAATCGATAGTTCGGTCGCCTCCGATGGAAGCTTATTATAGAAACGCACACAGTTTTCCATAAATGATTTATTTTCTTTTTGGAACCTAAATTATGTGCAATTTATTTTTGTTTCATGTATTTATGCTATGCACATCACATGTCTTGATAAAATTAGTTATATTTGTGTGTGCATACAGTAAGTTTTCATAAATATATTGCGATGTAACAGTTAAAATGTTGATTTCCTTAACTAATTATGTTGGCCGCGCTACGGGGTGGCTTTTAAAAAAAGAACTTTTACAATTAAACTTAAATTTAATTACTTTAAGACATGAGACTTGCTCGAAGTGTGAACAAAGAATACAGAAACTATATCTAAGTAAATCCGAGGTGGCTTGCCGATGACGTCAATTGCACATGTTACCGTTCACGTTACGCTGATAATGCATCTTCGTGTGAACTGTGAAAAGTAGGTTAGTGCTATGGCAGCAACTTCCATACATCAGGACTGCGTAACACCTCCCCCCGAAGAACAGCGACTATTGAAGCTTGTCGTAAATTGAGCTGGGGGTTGATTGAGAGCAACCCTTCTGGTTACAGGAATGGTGTAGACTCCTTGTAGTTCAGCTTGGCTTTCTTCAGAAACTTCATGTGAATTGATTATCTTCACTCGGTATCGACGATAGAGTATGCCGGCGATAGTACATGCACCGAGCAGTAGGATGACGTACATGGGTATGGTAGTATGATATAAACTGTGTCCGGTGTCCTTTTCAATATTCACAGGTGATTGATGTAGAATTTTCTGATTAGTTTCATGAAGATAATTCAAGTTGATAGATTTTAACTTGAATACTGGATCTGAAGATGATGATGATGACTTGCGATCATGTGTAGGTACGTCCATGATTTTCAATGCTTGTCCCTTCATACGATCCTTAGTGTTAGAAATCGTAAATTCTGTAGTTTCTAAGTAGCAATTTTGGGGTACTACAGCGAGATAACTTCCTTGTAGCGTCTTGTAGAGATCTTGTCCACAGGAAAGGTGTACTTTCGTAGAAACTGGAAAGCTGATGCTGTAGTGTTTCTCGTCGAGTTCTTCAAATGCTGGTTTTTCTAAAATACTGCTGGTGGGGATGCAAGATTGGCTTCGCTGCTGTGTAGAGATGAGATGCTGGATACAGTCGTCTGAAGATCGGCCTTGCAAATTCCTCTTCTCCTCACAAAGGTACCATTTGGTGGTCTTCGGGCATTCTGCCTCTATGTAGTTGAAATCTTTCTCATGGATGGCTAGGTATGGGAAAGGAGGAGTAAGGATTTCGTGAAATTTATTTGGAACAATAGACAATTTAAACATATCGTAAATCGATGGGCGCACGACTGGGAATTTATATACTATAACTATTTGATTACCTATATAATAAGAGCCTAATTTAATTATATCGAAATATTCTCTAATATCTAAATCTAACACCTGTTCGCTGCTATATAGTATATTCAATTTACGAATTACTTCGCGAATTGTATACAAATTTAAAACCGAATGATGCGTCGTGGAAGCCCTTATAAAAGCTAAGACATTCTGGAGCTTAAATAATTCCTGGGATATCAAATCTACGTTATCTGTCAAAACTATAAGTACTTGAGCGAAATGCGCGTACTTCACTAAATCATTCTCCCGGGAGACATCAGCTTGTTCTATCTTACTCATTAAAATTTGGATTTTATTTTGGTTATCTACGATACTATCCAAAATTTTAGAATACTGGGATGTCCAATTTTTAGATAAGCTAACATGATTATTAAATTCCACGGCTAATTTATTCTCGTTAATCTCTAAACGTTGTATGGCTTTATTATAGTGCAATGCATCAGTATAATCAAGGTTGCCTGAAATACTTTTAATTACAGATCCGAGACCATCTACGAGTCCTCGCTTGACACGACTTAGCTCAAAAGTTTGCAACTGGTTTAGTACATCCGCTAATTTACTTTTTAAATAGATCAAATGAGGTTCATATAAAGAGTTAGTTTTATTATGAAGCTGAGGGCTAAAACTATCAATTTGATTTTCGACTAATATAATTTTATCTCGTAGTTTAGAAAGGTCCACGTACTGTAAAAAGGAATGGTAATGAGTAATCATTCTAGCTGAGCCCAATTTAAAAGGTAAGATACCGGGTCCATCATCGAGATTTTCAAGTTTTATCTCTTGCATTAGAACTGGGACCAGGATCAGGTGGAATATCAGGAGAGTCCTGTAACAATCGGGCGCTTTTAGGTAGACGTTTAAGCCTAGACTTGGAAATAGGACCTCGCTTTCGCTTAGTATAAATATGAATAGGGAGGTCTGCCATTACGACATCGTGAGTATAACGGGGAGCTAATTTCTGTCTAGAAGCAAACGGATTTTTCACGAAAATCTGCTGTTCAGGAGAGTATTCAGCCTCTGGTTCCCGTCCTTTATTCCGTTGGTCAGTAAGGTCTTTACGTGTCGTCGTACACATGTCATGTATTGCGGTATAGACTTGAGTCATCTTGTCCTTATGGTTAGTCATGTACTGCTGTAATAAATGGGCTGAAAGGTCTATGTCAAAAGGATCCCGAGGATCGTAATGTCCTGTAATTACTTCTATAGGTTTGCACCTAGTAAAACTATGAATACTATTATTATAAGCCAATAGGGCGTAAGACATTAAATTAATCACAGATTCAGATTTTTGTCCTAACTTTAAAATACGAAGATGTTCAAGAATCGTTGAGTGGAAACGCTCAACTATTCCGTTCTCGTTAGGCGAGTGGGGAGCTACTTTGTGATGCTGGATCTTGTGCATCTTTACAAATTCTGCAACTAGTTGATTCGTAAACTCCGTTCCGTTATCTGTAACTATAATCATTGGTATGCCATGGTGAGTACAAAAGTTCAATAAAGCCTGCACTACACTAACAGCAGTACCATCGCGCAAATAGTAAGCCTGTGCGTATTTAGAAAACGCATCAACTATCGTTAAAAGCTTTTCACTTTGAATGGTTAATAAATCCAAGTGACATAGCTCAAATGGCTTGCTAGCGGGCGGTACTATCTGGAACTGTTGTTTAATCGGTGACCTATCATATTTCGCTTGGCCGCAGATAGTGCATTCATTAATAAACTTAGCGATTTGCTCTCTCATCTTGGGCCAATAATATCTATGGGAAATCGCTAGGTAACATTCATTGATACCGCGATGATTGGTTTTACCATCATGATACTTATTGATGATTTCTTGTTGCCTTAAATATTCCCTAACGTTTTCAATTTCCGATTTTGTAAGGGTTAAATTCATAGCCGAATTTTTGAAGGTTTTCTGTATAATAGGTATAATTGTGTAAAAAGCTAAGCGGGGATTTATTAATAGTCCGGTTTTAATCTTAGGATGAACATACTCTTTTATCGCATTTATTACATCTTCTTCAAGGTTTGATTCAGATATCTGCACAGATATTCGGGTGTGCGTGTCAAAGGGTTTAGAGACCTGAGGTTTTCCTTTAATGTCACCGACGACATTTAAAATTAGCTGTTTAGTAAACCTGTTTAAAGGAAAATCTGAAATAGGGACCTCTAAGATGGGATTTTCATTATCCGTGTGAACAGTAGCGGTTCGCGAATTATCACCGGATTCCGTTGCTGTTATTGTCCTAGACTCATCTAACGCGGGATCTGTTTCAGATGGATTTACAGCGATCGACATAAGCTCTTCATTATTAACTTCGATGAGCGATAACGCGTCCGCATTAGAGTTGCATTTGCCTTGAATATATTCGACTCTATAATCGTACTCGCTAAGCTTTAGGCGCCACCTAGTAAGACGTGAACTAGGGTCTTTTAGATTAACTACCCATTGTAAGGGCCTATGGTCCGTGAGAATTAAAAACTTTCTTCCAAAGAGGTACGGCCGAAAGTATTTCGTTGCCCAAACAATCGCCAAAAGCTCTTTCTCAATAGTACTGTAATTTAGTTCGCTAGTATTAAGAGTTCGCGACGCATACGCAATAGGTTTATTCGAGCTCTTAGTGCCTTGTGATAAGACTGCACCGATAGCAACGTTCGACGCGTCAGTTGTAAGAATAAATTCCTGGTTGAAATCAGGGTACTGTAGGATTGGGTCGTTTGTTAATAGAGTTTTACAAAGTTCGAAACAATTAATGTAATTTTGATCCAATTTAATTTTAGAACCCTTTTTTAAACATTGCGTTAAAGGTTTTGTAATACGCGCGAAATCTGGAATAAATTTCCTATAATAGCCTAAAAGTCCGAGAAAACGTTTTATTTCCGTAGATGTCTTAGGAATTGGATAATTTTGAATAGCTGTAATTTTATTAGGATTCGGTTTGACACCATCTTTGCAAATAACATGGCCTAAAAATTCAGTTTCCAGCTTTAAAAATTCAGACTTATCCATCTGAATCTTAAAGTTGGATTCTCTTAATCTTTGAAATACTTTGTCTAAGTTAACTATGTGTTCCTGAAGGGATGTGCTGAAAACAATTATGTCATCTAAGTAAACTAAGCAAATTTCATTTTGGAGGCCTCTCAGGACGTTGTCCATGACCCGTTGGAAGGTTGAGGGTGAATTTTTCAGTCCCAGGGGCATGCGAAGAAATTCATATTTTCCATTTTCCACGTTAAATCCAGTCTTATGAACATCGGAAGAGTCCATTTCGACTTGATAAAAACCACTGGCCAAATCTAAAGTAGTAAAATATTGGCATTTTCCTAACTTATCCAAGACATCTGTAATATTTGGAATCGGGTATTTATCATCTATCGTTTTCTCGTTAACTTTCCTAAAGTCCACGACAAGGCGCCACTTAACCTTACCAGAAGCATCTGCCTTTTTAGGTACTATCCAAATTGGAGAGCTCCAAGCTGACTCTGAAGGTCTTATGATGTTCTGATCAAGCATCTTGTTAATCTGATCTCTGACCTCTTGTCGATGAACGTAGGGGTATCTATAAGTCTTAGTATGTACTGGAATTTCATCAGTTGTCCTAATCTTATGTTTGATCTGATTGGTGAATGTAAGGGGTTCACCCTCCAGATAAAACACGTCCGCGTAATTAGCACATAAACGGCTTAAATTAGCGCGTTCTTCCGGGTTAAGATGTCCGGTTCGGAGACGCGATAAAACATCTTTCGCGCGGTCTGATAAGATTTCAGTACTCTCACATTCAAAATTAAATATTTCAGCTTCAACAGGACGATCCATAGAAAAAATAACATCATTAGCAGAAGGATTAATAATTTCTACCCATGCTCGGTTATTCCGGACCGTCGTCATACAATCTGAAATAAGGCAGTTACAAATAGTCTGGTTTTCCACTAAAACGTCACCGTCTTGTGAATTAACCGGCAATCTAACTACCTTTGAAGATTTTGCTGGTATAATCTCCTCGTATAAATTGACGTTTCTAGAATCGTACATCTGTATAGGAATTTGAGTGTTACGGGTAATTAGTAGCTTATTTTTAAAGTCGATGTTAGAGTCCCATAAGTCCAATAAATCAAATCCTATAAGTCCGTCAAAGTAGTTGTGAAATTTATATATGTATAATGTCATGTCATGTGGGTCATTAAATTCCTGGAAGCAAGGCAGCGTTATAGAGTAGTTGTTAGTACTTGTCGCATGTACATTTGTAACTTCGAATGGATCGTATTTCAAAGGAATATGTTTGTAATATCTCCTAACAGCGTCAGGGCTGATAAACGATTGGTTCGCACCTGTATCAATTAAAAATTTTAAAGGTGGATTTGCGATCTGAATGTACCCTAACTGCCTTTGGATATGCAAATTGACCTCTATTTTGGCTTTTCTAATTTTGATTCCGTCTGAAAATTCTGATCTTTTTCCTTGTCATCCCTTACTTCTTCTACTACAGGAGACTCAGAACAAAAGTACTGATCAGGGTAGTACTCAGGATCGTAAGGATAATAGTAATCCTGATAATAATCGGGGTAGCTGTTATAGTCGTCCCATTCATAATTATCATAGCCATCAAATTCATTAAAATTCACTTCGCGACTTTTAAAGTAGTTAGACGGGGGTGGATTTCCGTGCTTACGCCAGTCATGTCCAGTCATGGGTAGGCGCTTTTCTACGAAGTGGCTGACTCCACTCATTGGGGTTGGACGCTGGGGATGTCCAAATTTAAACTGCTGTTGGGGTTGAGATTGAGGCATCCTAAACGAATTATTCTGTGGGTTATAATTCTGTGGTGGGGCGCGGAACATTTGAAGGGTACGCGAAGGACCCTGTGGTGGTTTAAATTGAAAATTCGGGTTTGGTCTCCAACCTTGAGGAGGCGGATTTGGCCTTGATGGACCAGGCATATTAAAATTTGGTCTAAATCCAGGTCCGTTATTAGGACGTGGGGCAAAGTTATTAAGGGGCAAATTAAATTCGGATGTCTTAACGACGGGCTGTTGCCATTCCTTTTTATTAGGTGCACCACCACTGCGTTCCTGCATGTACAAGGTGTTTAATTCTTCCTGGACGAATTCCAGGGCCCTCTCCATAGATTCGGGACGCATACAACGAATCCTGGATCCTAAAGGATCCTTAAGTCCTCGTAAGAAAGCTTGCAGTGTAAGCTTGTGGTAGAGCGATCGTTTTGATTCGATCGTCGTACCGACTGTTTCGTGAAGCGAAACGTATGTCATTATGGTGCTAAAAAGATTTTGGCACCTTTCGTAGTATTCTTGGGGCGTACTAGACCCTTGCGTCTCAAGAGATAAATCACTATATAGAGCGGTCTCGTCGCGATGATCTGCGAAATTATTAATTAACGCACTCCTAATTCCTTGCCAGTTATCTGGTATCCCGTTAGAATTTATTAATCGAGCTGCGGACCCCGAAACTTTATTTAAAATGCCGTTAAGTAGAGCTTGATTTGGAAGCTCACTACCTGGCTCTGTACTAAAATAGGTAAGTACAAGTTGGTCGCACAAATTAATAAAGCGTGTTAATATGTGGGGGTTTCCGTCAAAGTCCGGTACAAGCCGTAAGGACTTATAAATCATGTCCATTTTAGAGACCATGATTCTCGCAGCGCTATCTTCAACAGACATGTCGTCTAAATCTATCTGCCTATTTTCGTCAATTACTCTATGCCTACTACTATTACCTAACCTAACAGATCGAAACTTTGGATGAAAAATTTTGGATTTTAACCTAACACAATTTAAAATTAATACACAAAAGGAAAAGGATTACAATTAGGAAATCAGTGAAGGATGAAAGATTCAACTTACTGCATTTTTGTTCTCTTTCTGGTACCACTTGTGTCGATTTCTTGACCCGACCGAAGCACAGCACAACTATTTTTAAGATTCGTTCTAGAATATTCTAGAATATATCCGTGAGCCTGCGCCAATTATGTTGGCCGCGCTACGGGGTGGCTTTTAAAAAAAGAACTTTTACAATTAAACTTAAATTTAATTACTTTAAGACATGAGACTTGCTCGAAGTGTGAACAAAGAATACAGAAACTATATCTAAGTAAATCCGAGGTGGCTTGCCGATGACGTCAATTGCACATGTTACCGTTCACGTTACGCTGATAATGCATCTTCGTGTGAACTGTGAAAAGTAGGTTAGTGCTATGGCAGCAACTTCCATACATCAGGACTGCGTAACAAACTACGAAATATTTATGATTTGTTATTTTTCTAAACAATATTAGCATGAGACAATGAGTTGCCCAGTTTACAGAGAAACGCCCATATGTGAAAATATGTCAATGGTGTTTAGTTAAATTCCTATACTTTATTTTAGTCTAAAGAACTGTTTGTTTTCCTAATAAAATAAAATAAATAAATGTTGAAAAAAAGTATGAAAATGCGCAGGAGCGCTCCGACATATACCGATAATACACGTCACATGTATGTATGCCCAGTAGACTGAAATATAAAATAGCGCCATCTATTGCATTGATGAAGAATTAGCGGCCAGCGCTCCAAAAGGAAATTACTGGCAACATATAAGTACCTAGCTCAAGTTAAAGCGCCATCTAGAAATAAGCTGAGATTTTGATATTATTTGAGTGACGATTTCTAGCATGGGGAGTCAACTTCGTGACGCATGAAATGCCAACAGCGTAAGTACATAGGCACAGAAAACTAGGTGAGAGGGCGCTCGCACTATGGAAGTAGCTAAAATAAACCAGTCTAGCTGTAGCTGCATCAGTAGTTCCTATTGTTCTAACTGCATTAGCTGCTGAACTAAGCCAACCTGCAAGTGCATCAATTTGAAATTTTTATTGAAGGGTAGAATCTATGTGTATACCTAAAAATACTGTGGAATTGACCGCATTGAGCATTTCCTCACCCAACATTATTTTTGTAGGATATTCTTTTACATTTGGTATGGAAAATGTTATATATAGAAGTATAGATTGTTTTCATCAAGGATGAAACACACGAGTATTTATAATGAGCTCTAATATGTGTGGATATTGCGGCAAGAAGATAAGTGCTCTTATCAGTTAAGAAAGCATGTAGTAAACATTTAAATAATATAGGCATTTAGCAGAATCATTTATCAGTGTGTAATCTTACTAAGATTTTGAATACCTAATTGATAAAAAATACCACACAAACAGTCTTTGTTACTATGGTAAGAGAGATAAAAAAATATATTTATTTTTAAAGTTTCCTCTGGCATGTCACTGTTAGTTTTGTTCAGCATTATCATCGTTTTAAGAGAGATAAGACTGGGTGTGACCCAGAAGTGATCTCTTATCAAGAACTTACATCACAAAAATACTTAAGTCATTACATTATTAAAGGTCTGCAAATATTGCATAAAATTATGTAAATGTTGAAAAAGAGTGTCATGGGGTGCAGTATAATGTTGCACCTCCTCTCTTGCCAGTGGATGCAGTAAGAATCTGTTATGGAATACCCCCGGAAGATGGGCAGCAGCATCTTTCCCTATATCAATATCCCATACCGTGCTTGCCAACCCACCTGCGAAGCGTGATGAGTATGGCAACGGGGGGTTATATGAGGGGGTTCCCTCATGATCAGAACCGTGAGGGAGAACTTTGTCCAGCAGTTATATTCAGCTGAGATGATCATGTTGAAAAGTTAACCAAACATTATTTTCATTGCAATATATTACAGAAACATCTGTTTAATTTTTTTTTAAACAAATTTGGTTAATAAGCAATTTTTGATTAAACAAAACATTTCTTATGACACCTCCATGGCTCAGTTTAGTCAAATGGGCAATGGAGGTTGCAGGTTCAATCCTATTTGGGTTTCCATAGTTCAAGCTTTGTTTCGTTTTTGACTATATGGTGCTGTGTGAATGTAGCATTATTTATTTATTTAAAACACCTATAAAAATGGCGTACAAAAACCATCAGATTAGCTTAGTGTTAAACACTAAGCTAATGTGATGTTTAGTTTAGTCTAGTTTAGTCAAGTCATTGCTGTTTAAACACATAATAGAGCAGTTTTATAAATGGTGCTACAATTTACAAGAATAGTTTACTTTAGCTTTTATAATTAATGAGTTAGCATGATATTCAATTTCTGTTCAATGTTTAATTCATTTAGTAAAGTCCATAGAGCATGTTCAAACCTTTTCAGAATAAAACAAACAAGTTTTTACTTTTAAATTTAAATAAAAAGGCAATAACTTGAATCATGTGACTTTCAAGCAGCCCAAAACTGAAGACAAATGATTCAAAGGCAAGCATAAAATAGTCCCAACAATAACTAACAAATTTAGCATAAAAATTCAACAGGTAACTCTTCTATTATCTAATTGAATATCTGGTGGTGATGCCAGATCTTCTATTGTATGCCCAGATAACAAATTAAGATGTCAAATCTATGTTGACGACCTCTGGGCGCAGTGGGCAAAGGTCTGCCTGCGTCGCATGAGGTTGCGGGTTCGATTCCCGCCTCGGGACAAATGTTTGTATGATCTGCAGATATTTGCTCAGGGTGTTCTGGTCATTTATGTATAATAAATAAAGTCTATCTATATATTGTATTAAGTATATCAGTTATCTAGTACCCATAACACAAGCTCTGCTTAGCTTGGGGCTAGATAATGCTGTGTGAATTGTCCAGCATTATTTATTTAATCTGCAGAAAAGAAAAGAAAAATGCTTTCAGGGAATTGGTTCCTGTACCAATTATATGACAAGTTCTTGAACTGGTAGGAGCATCTAATATTCATCATTTCATCATCATTTCAGCCGTAAGACGTCCACTACTGAACACAGGCCTCCCTCATGGATCTCCATGAAGGGTAGTTGCCATACTCACTACGCTTGGCAGGCGGGTTGGCGAGCGCAGTACGGGATGTTGATACGCGGCAAGACGCTGCTGCCCATCTTCCGGAGGTATCCCTTAACAGGCTCTTACTGCTTCCACGGGCATGAGAGGAGGGGTAACATTCTACTGCCGGTACCCCACGGCATCTAATATTATCAATTTACAATTTAGATGTACCATTATAACCACATTAAGTATATTTGCAACCTATAATTTGGTCGGTCAACAACAGTTAGTAGATATTTGAGTTTATAGTTTGGTAGGAAATAAATAAATAAATAAATAATGCTGGACAAATCACACAGCATTATCTAGCCCCAAGCTAAGCAGAGCTTGTGGTATGGGTACTAGATGACTGACATACTCAATACATTATACTACATAGATAGATAGTTTTATTATATATAGAAAAACACCCAGAACACCCTGAACAAATATCTGCAGATCGTACAGACATTTGTCCCGAGGCAGGAATCGAACCCGCAACCCCTTGCGTCGCAGGCGGACCTTCGCCACAGGGCTCGTCTAAGTTCTCAAAAACATAACAATCAGCACATTAAAATTAGATAAAATAGCTGGATCAAAAATTTTCATTGCTTTTTAAATTGATTTAAGATTTTCTGCAACCAGTTTATTATTTACATCATCATTACAGCCATAGGACCTTCACTGCTGGACATATTATGCTTTTTATTATTTCAACATGCTCTTATTAGTTTCACCAATATCTATGTAACTGTAACGGAATCTTCAAACATATTTTTAATATTATTAACATACATATAACCAGGTATTTATCGCATAGTCTTCCTGGGACCATGCTTGGTGCAATCCAAGCAAAACGTTGGGAAATAATAAACGTAAATTATTTACAAAAAGGACACAAACAACAGCACATACCTTCCAATTACTTCATTTGTAGCTGGGTTTGTGAGTTCTATCCATTTATTTGTCTTAGAGTCAACATATTTTCCATCAATGTAAAGCTTAGTTGCCGGTGCTGTACTGCTGTATGTCCTGCGAGCTAATTTAGACTGAAATAAAAGACGAAATATTAGCTATAGGGTGCTGGCAATAGAATGTTGCCTATCCTCTTGCTTGTAGATGCAGTAAGAACCTGCCAAGGGATACCTCTGGAAGATGGGCAGCAGCAACTTCATGTATCAATAAGCAATACTGCGCTTGGTAACCTTCCTGCCAAGCATGGTGAGTGTGGCAACCACCACTCTTGGTCTTGGAGATCCATGAAGGAGGCCTGTGTCCAACTGTGGATGTGGACAGCAGAAATATGACATGTTGATGATTGTTGATTATGTAAACTAGTAAAACCAAAGGTATTTCAAATTTTTAATAGCAGTAAGAAGTGGTCTAGTTCAAATATTCAACAGCTACTACATTCTAAATCGCCTTGCTTAAAACACAATTTGAAAATCGAATAAGAAACATGAGAAAACAAATTTCTACTGCGCAACAAACAGGCAAGAAGTCTACTATGAATAATGTAAGGAGTTCAAAATTACAAAACCATTGAATGAAACATGAATCCTATTTGATTTTTGAATAAAAAGTGTTTAGAAATACTGGCAGAAACTAGTTGATGAAAAAACAAATCAATGTGTAACCTATCTCTTTGGTGTAAAATGTTACACTTCAGATATTGCCTAGGTCGGTAGGTATTTTAGTAATAATTTCTTGTATTTAAATTTTATCCAGCTATTTTATCACTGTAATCTTTGACTGTAGTAACTTACTTCAGATTTCAAAAGTTTCAACATTGCGGAGGCCATGGTTCTTCAAATATTGTATAAAATAAAGTACTACCGGCTAATACGTTGAGAAGGGGGCAAAGCCAACTCACAGCACAGAACACTTAACCTAAGCCAACTGATTTTAATACTAAATGTTGCGTTCTGACCTTGAATCGAATTGATAAAATTTAAATTCAATCGTCACTATTTACTGCTGGCTGTTGTCTTCTATTTTTTTGTTTTGATTTCTTGTTATCTTACGTTTCGTTACCTATTCAAATTCAAATCATTTATTGCGTTCATGTGTACTTAGGTCTTATAATTTAGCTTTTAGTCCAAACATGAGCCCAGTAAGGGCACTACAACTTAGGTGTTTGTAGGTAACATAAAAATTTTCGTACTTAATTTAAAACAACTTTACTTATAAGCAATGTTTTTTATTTAAAGTGTAAACCCACACTAAGGTATCATTATAGAAATGAAAAATGCAATCAAAATTTTGTCTCCGACGGGACTCGAACCCGTAACGTTCAGACGAACACCTTCAACGCAGGCTGCCTTTAACCGTTTCGGCTACGGAGCAATTAACCGCCGGGTCGAAAATCTTGACTGCCTTTATCGGTTTCAAACCGAGTGGCGACATCTAGCTGAAATTCTTAGAATTAATTCTAGCCCACTGTCCGACAACCAGTAGTCAGTAGCAGTGAAGAGATGTCGCTTTAGTTAATTTTATAAGCAATGTTTTTTATTTAAAGTGTAAACCCACACTAAGGTATCATTATAGAAATGAAAAATGCAATCAAAATTTTGTCTCCGACGGGACTCGAACCCGTAACGTTCAGACGAACACCTTCAACGCAGGCTGCCTTTAACCGTTTCGGCTACGGAGCAATTAACCGCCGGGTCGAAAATCTTGACTGCCTTTATCGGTTTCAAACCGAGTGGCGACATCTAGCTGAAATTCTTAGAATTAATTCTAGCCCACTGTCCGACAACCAGTAGTCAGTAGCAGTGAAGAGATGTCGCTTTAGTTAATTTTATAAGCAATGTTTTTTATTTAAAGTGTAAACCCACACTAAGGTATCATTATAGAAATGAAAAATGCAATCAAAATTTTGTCTCCGACGGGACTCGAACCCGTAACGTTCAGACGAACACCTTCAACGCAGGCTGCCTTTAACCGTTTCGGCTACGGAGCAATTAACCGCCGGGTCGAAAATCTTGACTGCCTTTATCGGTTTCAAACCGAGTGGCGACATCTAGCTGAAATTCTTAGAATTAATTCTAGCCCACTGTCCGACAACCAGTAGTCAGTAGCAGTGAAGAGATGTCGCTTTAGTTAATTTTATAAGCAATGTTTTTTATTTAAAGTGTAAACCCACACTAAGGTATCATTATAGAAATGAAAAATGCAATCAAAATTTTGTCTCCGACGGGACTCGAACCCGTAACGTTCAGACGAACACCTTCAACGCAGGCTGCCTTTAACCGTTTCGGCTACGGAGCAATTAACCGCCGGGTCGAAAATCTTGACTGCCTTTATCGGTTTCAAACCGAGTGGCGACATCTAGCTGAAATTCTTAGAATTAATTCTAGCCCACTGTCCGACAACCAGTAGTCAGTAGCAGTGAAGAGATGTCGCTTTAGTTAATTTTATAAGCAATGTTTTTTATTTAAAGTGTAAACCCACACTAAGGTATCATTATAGAAATGAAAAATGCAATCAAAATTTTGTCTCCGACGGGACTCGAACCCGTAACGTTCAGACGAACACCTTCAACGCAGGCTGCCTTTAACCGTTTCGGCTACGGAGCAATTAACCGCCGAGTCGAAAATCTTGACTGCCTTTATCGGTTTCAAACCGAGTGGCGACATCTAGCTAAAATTCTTAGAATTAATTCTAGCCCACTGTCCGACAACCAGTAGTCAGTAGCAGTGAAGAGATGTCGCTTTAGTTAATTTTATAAGCAATGTTTTTTATTTAAAGTGTAAACCCACACTAAGGTATCATTATAGAAATGAAAAATGCAATCAAAATTTTGTCTCCGACGGGACTCGAACCCGTAACGTTCAGACGAACACCTTCAACGCAGGCTGCCTTTAACCGTTTCGGCTACGGAGCAATTAACCGCCGGGTCGAAAATCTTGACTGCCTTTATCGGTTTCAAACCGAGTGGCGACATCTAGCTGAAATTCTTAGAATTAATTCTAGCCCACTGTCCGACAACCAGTAGTCAGTAGCAGTGAAGAGATGTCGCTTTAGTTAATTTTATAAGCAATGTTTTTTATTTAAAGTGTAAACCCACACTAAGGTATCATTATAGAAATGAAAAATGCAATCAAAATTTTGTCTCCGACGGGACTCGAACCCGTAACGTTCAGACGAACACCTTCAACGCAGGCTGCCTTTAACCGTTTCGGCTACGGAGCAATTAACCGCCGGGTCGAAAATCTTGACTGCCTTTATCGGTTTCAAACCGAGTGGCGACATCTAGCTGAAATTCTTAGAATTAATTCTAGCCCACTGTCCGACAACCAGTAGTCAGTAGCAGTGAAGAGATGTCGCTTTAGTTAATTTTATAAGCAATGTTTTTTATTTAAAGTGTAAACCCACACTAAGGTATCATTATAGAAATGAAAAATGCAATCAAAATTTTGTCTCCGACGGGACTCGAACCCGTAACGTTCAGACGAACACCTTCAACGCAGGCTGCCTTTAACCGTTTCGGCTACGGAGCAATTAACCGCCGGGTCGAAAATCTTGACTGCCTTTATCGGTTTCAAACCGAGTGGCGACATCTAGCTGAAATTCTTAGAATTAATTCTAGCCCACTGTCCGACAACCAGTAGTCAGTAGCAGTGAAGAGATGTCGCTTTAGTTAATTTTATAAGCAATGTTTTTTATTTAAAGTGTAAACCCACACTAAGGTATCATTATAGAAATGAAAAATGCAATCAAAATTTTGTCTCCGACGGGACTCGAACCCGTAACGTTCAGACGAACACCTTCAACGCAGGCTGCCTTTAACCGTTTCGGCTACGGAGCAATTAACCGCCGGGTCGAAAATCTTGACTGCCTTTATCGGTTTCAAACCGAGTGGCGACATCTAGCTGAAATTCTTAGAATTAATTCTAGCCCACTGTCCGACAACCAGTAGTCAGTAGCAGTGAAGAGATGTCGCTTTAGTTAATTTTATAAGCAATGTTTTTTATTTAAAGTGTAAACCCACACTAAGGTATCATTATAGAAATGAAAAATGCAATCAAAATTTTGTCTCCGACGGGACTCGAACCCGTAACGTTCAGACGAACACCTTCAACGCAGGCTGCCTTTAACCGTTTCGGCTACGGAGCAATTAACCGCCGGGTCGAAAATCTTGACTGCCTTTATCGGTTTCAAACCGAGTGGCGACATCTAGCTGAAATTCTTAGAATTAATTCTAGCCCACTGTCCGACAACCAGTAGTCAGTAGCAGTGAAGAGATGTCGCTTTAGTTAATTTTATAAGCAATGTTTTTTATTTAAAGTGTAAACCCACACTAAGGTATCATTATAGAAATGAAAAATGCAATCAAAATTTTGTCTCCGACGGGACTCGAACCCGTAACGTTCAGACGAACACCTTCAACGCAGGCTGCCTTTAACCGTTTCGGCTACGGAGCAATTAACCGCCGGGTCGAAAATCTTGACTGCCTTTATCGGTTTCAAACCGAGTGGCGACATCTAGCTGAAATTCTTAGAATTAATTCTAGCCCACTGTCCGACAACCAGTAGTCAGTAGCAGTGAAGAGATGTCGCTTTAGTTAATTTTATAAGCAATGTTTTTTATTTAAAGTGTAAACCCACACTAAGGTATCATTATAGAAATGAAAAATGCAATCAAAATTTTGTCTCCGACGGGACTCGAACCCGTAACGTTCAGACGAACACCTTCAACGCAGGCTGCCTTTAACCGTTTCGGCTACGGAGCAATTAACCGCCGGGTCGAAAATCTTGACTGCCTTTATCGGTTTCAAACCGAGTGGCGACATCTAGCTGAAATTCTTAGAATTAATTCTAGCCCACTGTCCGACAACCAGTAGTCAGTAGCAGTGAAGAGATGTCGCTTTAGTTAATTTTATAAGCAATGTTTTTTATTTAAAGTGTAAACCCACACTAAGGTATCATTATAGAAATGAAAAATGCAATCAAAATTTTGTCTCCGACGGGACTCGAACCCGTAACGTTCAGACGAACACCTTCAACGCAGGCTGCCTTTAACCGTTTCGGCTACGGAGCAATTAACCGCCGGGTCGAAAATCTTGACTGCCTTTATCGGTTTCAAACCGAGTGGCGACATCTAGCTGAAATTCTTAGAATTAATTCTAGCCCACTGTCCGACAACCAGTAGTCAGTAGCAGTGAAGAGATGTCGCTTTAGTTAATTTTATAAGCAATGTTTTTTATTTAAAGTGTAAACCCACACTAAGGTATCATTATAGAAATGAAAAATGCAATCAAAATTTTGTCTCCGACGGGACTCGAACCCGTAACGTTCAGACGAACACCTTCAACGCAGGCTGCCTTTAACCGTTTCGGCTACGGAGCAATTAACCGCCGGGTCGAAAATCTTGACTGCCTTTATCGGTTTCAAACCGAGTGGCGACATCTAGCTGAAATTCTTAGAATTAATTCTAGCCCACTGTCCGACAACCAGTAGTCAGTAGCAGTGAAGAGATGTCGCTTTAGTTAATTTTATAAGCAATGTTTTTTATTTAAAGTGTAAACCCACACTAAGGTATCATTATAGAAATGAAAAATGCAATCAAAATTTTGTCTCCGACGGGACTCGAACCCGTAACGTTCAGACGAACACCTTCAACGCAGGCTGCCTTTAACCGTTTCGGCTACGGAGCAATTAACCGCCGGGTCGAAAATCTTGACTGCCTTTATCGGTTTCAAACCGAGTGGCGACATCTAGCTGAAATTCTTAGAATTAATTCTAGGTTTGAAACCGATAAAGGCAGTCAAGATTTTCGACCCGGCGGTTAATTGCTCCGTAGCCGAAACGGTTAAAGGCAGCCTGCGTTGAAGGTGTTCGTCTGAACGTTACGGGTTCGAGTCCCGTCGGAGACAAAAATTTTGATTGCATTTTTCATTTCTATAACTTTACTTATAGTTAGGTATTGTAAAAAATGTACTTATCATACCTTATTCTAAATTATATCATATTATAACATCAAGATAAATGAACATACTTATTAACTTTGTTAATTATTAGTACAATAATTACATAGGTAATCTTTTTTTTTTTTTTTGTTACACTTTTATAAAAGGTACCTCCTTTATAAGTAACTCAATGGGTTCATATCAAAAAACTCTTGCAAGGTATAGAAACTGTGTATAATTAAATATTTCCTAAGTTTATTTTTAAATGTGTGAACCTGGCTTTCATTTCGTATATTTTCAGGAATATTATTATAAATTTTTGTTGCCATGGCATGTGTACCGGAGTGAAAGATTTGGAGTTTTGAGAAGGAAGTAACTAGTTTAATTTGATCACCTTGAAAAAACCCGTCTTGGTGCCCTTACACCTCAGTACACGTTTGAAATACTAATGATCAATCTATTCGTTATAAAATAATCAAGTCTTAGCATTTAATTTGACTAATTGACGTGTCAACCACCGAAAACGTTATCTACTTTTGCTAACCTCGAGAAGTACACAATTACAACGATGATGATGACTGCGAGAAACGAAACGTAATTACTCGTGCTGTCATAGTAAAATAGCCGTCACTGTCAGTGGTTGCGGTCCGATAATTGTCAATGTTATGAACTTCCAGGATTAACCAATAGATGTCACGACCAGTAACAAAATGGCATGATGAACTCAAAAAATACTATCATAGTGTTGCCTGGCAGAGATCGCTTTTAGCGATAAGACCGGCGATTGTACCTTATATTTGCAACGTTTTAATATTTACCTGTTTGTGTTTTTTTATGTTTGTGGTGAACAATAATGAGTACTGTATCAATTTGTAGTCAATAAGTATAAAATTAAGTAATACATAGGAATCATCATCATCATCTGCTCAGCTATAGGACTGCAGTTCACGTCGTCCACTGCCGGATATAGGCCTCCCTCGTGGATCTCCAAGATCATGTGGAAGCTGTTGCCATACTCGCCACGCTCGGCAGGCGAATTGGCGAGCTCAACGGGATGTTGATACACAGAAAGACGCTGCTGCCCATCTTCAGAAGGTTCTTCCCTTAGCAGACTTACTGCATCTACGGGCCAAGAGAAGGGGAAACATTGTACTGCCGGCACTACGGCCGCGCGGCCCTTTAAATAGGAATAGTAGAGTTAATTAACTATCCCAATTATTACGAACCACGAACACTGTCATGTCACCACCTACCTCGGCGCAAATGTAGTCATCATCATCATCATATAAGCCCGGTACCACTCACTGCGGGGTAAAGATAGGCCTTTATAAACTTCTAAACCAATAAAATAATATGAACTATTTTTGGCGTTTTTACTTTTTATTGATTAAGTACCTACCTACGGCTCATTGAATTCGCGAAACGCCACCACCAACCGAATAATCAAATTCGGCCAAATTATTCGGTCAGCTATCCCGGCCTTTCGGCATTCTGGCTATTGTATTTATTTGTTTAAATAAAAAAAAAAACTTGCTTATTTTTAATTTTGACACTTAGGTTCTGTAATAAATACCTAAGTGACCTTACTACTTTCTTAGCTTACTTAAAATAATACTGAGTAAGTAATGCATTAAATTATCTGTAATAATAACTAGCTTTTTAACTAGCTATTTAACTACCAGATATTAGATGCGTAGTTGGCACGTAGTTGGTTCTCTGCGTTTATCACCTGATTCGATTATTGCCTGCGTTATTATTTCATTTGATTTAATAAAGTACATTTCACAAAGTGTGTCAATTGCGGTAGTAAAATAAATACCTACTTACTTACCTCAGTCACAGATAATATAATACACTAGTACCTCAGTGTATATTATACTGTACCTACTGATAATCGCGGCAGTTTATAGCCTACATTAAACATTATAAAACACAATAACCCAGCTTTTTTCAGCTACTTCTGACTCCGATTCTGTTCAAGCGCATATCAGGTAATCTACGCAAAACACAGCTCAAGTTCAACGGCCCCCCTATCGCTCTCATTTAGCTATAAACAAAGTTTATCGAACGCGCAATGTACTACGCAATCTAAGGTACATAATGTACTTGCTAACAATAGCGTAGAGCGGCATAAACCTAAGCTTTGTACTTACTGGTACCACAGCACATTAATATTGTGATATTCTTCATATAAAAATCTTTGCCTGTATCCAGTAGGTATTTATCCGCCACGCGGATCATATCATATTCACATGTTATTTAGAACTTTACTTAAATTCTCTAAAACGCTGAACGGATATTTTTGTACGTACCGACCTGCTTCGAAGGTTTTTAGGGTTCCGTACCACAAAAGGAAAAAAACGAAACCCTCGGATCACTATGTTGTTTTAGTTAGGTTAACTTAGAAAATTGTTTTTTTCATAGCATATAGAGGCTGTAGATTTGAGTAAATGGTTTTAATTTCAACTCGATACCTACCTCGACACGTTCTCGAGATAAAGGGTCTTGACAAACCGACAGGGAGACGGACAACAAATAAATCCTATAAGGGTTCCATTTTTTCCTTTTGCTGTACGGAACCCTAAAAACGGGTTATTTTCTTGGACTACAGCTAGAATATATTAATAATACATGGTAATACGTAATACCTTCATATACAGGGTGTATTAATGTGCACTAAGCCGAAAGGGGGGTGATTCTGACCACCCTAAGGAATAACTTTTGTTCTACGACTTCAGGATTCGATGATTTTCATTGAAGAAAAGACCATGACAGTTTTAACTTAAACAACTGTTTATACGATAATGGTAATAAACGCCAGCTTATTCTTGACATCATGTGCAAATAAACATACTGTGTACCTATCTAATATCTAGTTGTTAAATAAGCTAGTTATTATCACAGATAACATAAGACACTAGTATTATTAAAAGTAAGCTAGTTAAGTAGGAAGCTGTTAAAATTAAACAATACAAGATACAAAAATCCAATTATAATCTCAGGATCATCTTCACATCACACCAACTATACTCATCATCATCATATCAGCCGTAGGACGTCCACTGTTGGACAAAGGCCTCCCTCATTGATCTCCAAGTACTGCGGTTGGAAGCGGCCTGCACCCAACGCCGACCTGCGGTTCTTACCAAGTTGTCTGCCCATCTTGTAGGTGGACGTCCTACTCTGCGCCTGCCGGCCCGTGGCCTCCATTTGAGAACTTTACGGTCCCATCGGCCATCTGTTCTGCGCGCTATATGGCCTGCCCATTGCCACTTCAACGTGCTAATCCGTCTGGCTATGTCCTATGAGCTACCAATATGAAAAATCGGGCTACCGAGTTTTCATATTGGTAGCTCATTTCTGATTTGATCCCGTAGAGAAACCAGCCCTCTCCATAGCTCGTTGAGCGACTCTAAGCTTATTCATAAGACCAATAGTGAAGGACCATGTTTCGGTTCCATATGTCATCATTGGTAACACACACTGATTGAAGACTTTCGTCTAAATAACCATAAAGTCCAACTATACTAAATAAAATTAAGTAAAATTATATTGTAAATAAAATTAATGAAAAACAAGGAAAAAAAATTACGATTCCCGGATTTTTTCCACTTATTTCGGGTTTGTACACAAATTAAATATAATACCTGTATTTAATAAATACAATCCGGCTTTCACCACGTACCTAACTTATTTTCATCTTGCTGTATTATCCGTAACACAACATAGGTACGATAATGTTAAAGTTATACCACAATTATACCTACTTTATGACCTACTTGACAAAATGTAGGTAGCTTCTGAACTTTATATTTCCAAAGCTGGTGTCCTGGTGTAATCATAATAATACCATAGACATTCCACATGGCATTTGTTTAAATATGTATGTTAGCTTCAAATGTGTGCATTTATGCCTTTTATTTGATGACTACAATGTATAGATACATATTCATTTTATACTACAATATCGCCGTAAACACATTCATTCACAAAGTCAACACAGAAGTGGTAAAACAAATACCTAACAATTGAACAAATATCCGTATTATCCTCAATACAGGCTTAAATTCTAGAACCCTCATGTTTATACCCACCTTCAGTTGCTAGGCATTCTTGCGTATACATTTTTGTGTCTTGGTGGATTTTTATTAATAGGAATAACTAGGTCCCTGCAATCGTACACAGGTAACTGAATACTATTTTTACTGTTTTTTTTAATAGGTGGCTTGCCCATTGCTGGTCACGCATATCTCTAACATTAACGTATAATAGCATAAATTATAACGACGAGTACTTATACCACAGATTACAGAAACTATTGCATAAACGACCTTCTTGGTACAAACAGTCTAATATCCCACTGAAACGGAGGAGGATGTAGGTTCGATTCCAGCCGCGCGGGATAAATGTTTGTATGATTTGTAGACATAATAAATAAACGACCGTTCCCCCCCTTATCTCCGAAGTTTGCAGAGATAAACCCGTGATACTTTTATAACTAATGGAAGTGTATGTAATCTTTATAGGAAAATTATAGCGAACTCTCTAACTTGCATAGTTTTTTAGACAAATGGGGGTGGAAGGGTGGTTTTCAAAATTTTTGGAAAGTTAATAGGTGATGTGGGTTATCATATGAAAGGTATTTATTTGCACATGAATAAACAGTTTTTAGTTTTCCTTTAAGTCGTATCGTTTTTGAGTTATTTACAAAAGTGTTGAACAAAATAGCGTTCCCCCCCTTACATCCGAAGTTTGCGGAGATAAACCTCTGAAACTTTTATTGCTATTAGAAGTGTATGTAAAGATTACAGGAAATTTATTACAAACTCTCTACTTAGCATACTTTTTTAGAAATCATCGAAAGTGTCAATCTACATAAGTTCCGCTATCAGACAAGAGATGGTGCTCTCAAGGTTCTCCAACAAATATAAAACCGCCTTTGTCATATATTATATTGTATGATGACACGGAACCCTCGGTGCGCGAGTCCGACTCGCTCTTGCCCGGTTTATTATTTTTGATAATACATTAATTTAAACCACCTGCTTCTTGTTGTTGCCCAAGCAACTGAAGATGAGCTACATTGGCTAAGTGGGAGGTACCCTCAACATTTAAACCCACATTGTTAGGTGACTTTAATAAACGTAGCATGTAGTTTAAAAGTGACACAGCACAGGTGCAAATACTTTATTTAATCAGGGCATGGCAAACAAAACGTTGCTTTACCTTCTATTTGCTTTTTCCCATTGGATTTGATATTTGGATTGGTTCTATTGTTTCTATAAAAAAATCTTGGGTAAGTACAGTATCTTCAGTTAACATGAATGGAAAGGTCGGAACGTCATTAAAAGAAACGAAGATACTGTACCGGAAGATGGGCAGCAGCGTCTATCCGTGTATCAACATCCCATACTGCGCTCACCAACCCGCCTGCCAAGCGTGGTGAGAATGGCAACTACCCCTCATGAAGGTCCATGAGGGAGGCCTGTGTTCATCAGTGGACGTTTTATGGCTGAAATGATGATGATGATTAATAAATTAACCCTTTCAGTCCCATAGGTACATTTGTACACATTAAGGTTTTTCTCAAATAAAACAATATTAAAAGATTATTCTATAATTTTATTGAGAGCGGCTGCGATGGTTTGTACTAGGGCATGTAAACCGATTAATCGATTAACCGAAAAACCGATTAATCGACTGATTTAACGACGGTTTTTCATCGGTTATTTTTGACAAAAAACCCGGGTTTTCGGTTATTTTTTCATAGGTATTAAATGACAAATTTATTTAAAACTAAGCCTTGCAGACTTTATTTAAAACTAGCTGCACCCCGCGATTAATAAGCAAACATGCCATCCCAAGGAAATACTTCATTTTTTGGGATAAAAAGTAATAAGCCTTAATCCAGGTATAAACAATGTACCTATATTCCAAGTTTTAGCCAAATTCGTTCAGCCGTTTCAGCGTGAAAGAGTAACAAACATCCATACATACATAGATGTTATACATACATACTCAAAAACATTCGCGTATATTATATTAGTAGGATAGGACGAATATAATAATATCTTATCCATCAAATTATTTTACAACATTTAATGCGTTAAAATTAGGTACTAAAATACAAACAACCACCTCAGAAAACTTTAGACCGCATAAAAAGTCGTCAGTGAATATCGTCATGCAAATAAGCTATAAACGACTAACAAAATTAACCGGTATATAACTTTATTTACAAAACCCAACATCGTACTACAGGGATCTGCATACAGACATTAACAACGCAATAGCTCTGGACAACGACCAAATTCGATCAACAATAATCAGCATCGTAAATAAAAATTTTGCAATAGAAGACATAGGACCAGAAAATATTAGAACCATAGATGAATCATTACCATTAGACATCAAAGACCAGCTTGGGCTAGAAATAAGAAAGGCCCTACAGCCAACCCTAAAAAGAGTTGATTCAAGTAGACTCGATTTAGAAACGCGAGTTAGAGTAGAAATGGCCCTGTATTATGAAGGGGGACACATGGGAGACAACATAAAGAAGGTATACGAAGCTCTAAGTCGATTCCTCCTACTTCTGTAGAATCAGAGAGAATATTTTAATCGGCAGGCCTAATGTGTAACAAAATCCGCAGTTCACTGAGTGACGACTCTCTTAACGCACTTGTGTCACTTCGGTCTTATTACCAAAACAAAAAGGACTCATTATCTTTAATATAATATGTTAATGTTAACCATGTCTTTCAACTTTAAGAAGATAGTGTATTCTACCTAATCAAAAGTAGATTACAATCTATGCTATAATATAACTATTATATTGTTGATTTTGATAACTTTATTTGAGTAATAGTGAGTTGAAGTGAATTACACTAACTAGAAACTTTTGGACCGATTTATCATATCATAATGTTTTAGGATAACTCGACTCATCCGAAGAATAAAGTCCAACATGCAGAATTGTTAGTTTTCAGAAGACGTTGAAGTTTCTGCATAAGTATCGGACTTATTCTTCTGACGAGTCGAACTATATTGTTGATTTTTATAACTTTATTTGAGTAGAGTGAGAGTTTTGAGTAAGAGAGAGAGAGATAATTTTAATACTAGTAATTAATAAGTACTTATGAAAATAATAAGTTGATTTTTATTCAAATGTTATGGTTTTATTTTGTTCTAAGATAACCTATGTAAAAAATCTCGAAAAATAATCGATTAATCGGTTAACCGGTTATTAAAAAATAAAAACCGAAAAACCGGTTTTTTTAAACAACCCGGTTTTTACATGCCCTAGTTTGTACACATTATAGGCTATCGAAAAAAGCACTAGTAAAGCTATCTCTTATCGTGGTTGAAAGTTTGTGTCAGTGGCCGGTGAAGTTTTGCAGAGTGCAGAGCAGGTGAGTTGTTTTGATTAGGTATTTCTATTTTTTATTTTTATTTATTAATTAAGGACTCCCAACATAAGTAACACAATAGAAACAAGGTAACATGCTTAATATTAAAATGTCTAGTGCACTTATAATTACAGGGTGTCACTGCATGTATTGTAAATTATTATTCGACTAAACTAAACAACAAACAATATTCATGTGCGCCACGGTAGGTGGGTAATAGTTACAAACAGTAGGTAAATTATTTTAAACAATTCAGCATAGGTTGATTATATCTAAAAAAAAAAGAGACAAAACAAAGAAGATAAACAGAAGGTAGAAAAATCTAGATTATTCTAAATTAAGTATAAGTTTTTTCGTGAAATACGTTTAGCAAAAAAACGTATGGATACATTTGTACATTAGGCCGTAACAAAAAATTTTACACCTTATTCAAAAACTGTCATATAAACCGCGCGATTTATAATTATTTTGTTTTACATAAGTGCTTTTGCTTATTTTTACAGATAAAAATAAATTACTCTATGGCAAAACGTTCATAACCGATGCATTTGAGGCCTTGCGGGCTGGAATTTTATCAGATTTCAGTTCTCTTCTCATCTTCTGACGATGACTATGTGGGTCCTCCTATTCAGCAACCACGATCTGTCCGTGTGGGCGCCGATTAGTAAACCGGCATCAACGAGAATTCTACCCTCCAGAATCTGATGGTGATAAAGAGGAACCAAATCACACTGAACTTGAATTAGAGAGTGGAGCAATATCAACTGCAGACTTTGCTAATCCTGAAGCTGCTCAGCTCCGGAATGTGTTATGATAATCCACTTCAAAGGAAAACTTGGAAAATCTCACACCAAGGGCTAATATTAGATGGAGACATAGATAAATAGAAAACCAAATACCAATTTAATGGACGCAGAGAGTACCAATCCGATAATGATTTGCTTGGCATATCGGAAAACAAGAGACTCACTTTACTGTGCGTTCGAAGAAGCTGAGAGCTTAGTTTTATAGCAAAAAAAATGTCCAGCGCTAAAAGAGCAGCAGTCCTTTGCCAGAAGTTGTCCCAAGACGAGTTAGAGAACTACGCCTAGAAACAGGCATAGCTCGCGATGCAGTTGGTCATTTTCCTGTCCATCATGACGGTGGTCGAACTGGGACCTGCTGTAAATTGGTGGGATGCAAGGGAAGGTTCATCAATTGTATGAAGAGGTACACTTACATATCTCTAAACAAAGATAAGAACTGCTGCCTAACTTTCCATCAACTTTCCATACGTAAACGTAGTTATTTATTTATTTATTTATTTGGGCTACCAACAAGAGATACACAATAATGAGGTTTAATTATAACAATAGGTACTTAGGGCTAGTGTTCCCTCAATTAGAGGCGGCCACAACGTTATGAGTACCAAACCTACCGGAATGTATCCTGATATATGATATTATGATACCTGACTGATAACCTATTAGAATGTAAGCGTTTTTTTCATAAGTTTATTTGGTCCAAAGATTAAGTGCAATTTGGTCATTGATTTTTCAAATTCTAATAAAAAATTACGTAAAATAATAAACCAGTCTATTTATTCCTTCCTACGAAATTTTAACAGTGTAGACCGGATGTACACATCTGTGTGCATTAATAAAAACTGAAATTTCTAGAAAACTACACATATAGGGTTTTTTTAGTATTTCCTTACTTCAATTTACCCCCTTTTTATACACAAATTTTATTGTACATAATTTAATTTGAAAAAAAATCAGGTCTGAAAGGGTGGTTACATAAAGCCCCCTTAGGATGTGCTCGGTGATAGCAGAATAGAGTAATGCCGTAGGGTGCCGTAGAATTTTTTTTCCCTTTCTCTCTTGCCCGTGAACGCGGTAAGAATCTACTAAGGCATCAAATATTAAATAATATTTGTTCAGGAACAAAACAAAATATACAATATAGTACAATGATAGAAACGATGATGGCTGCAGTAGTTTTTAAAAACTGTGTACGTTTAGGGCCACCTCCCGAAGATGAGCAGCACCATCTTCTGCGCCATAAACACCCTATACTAAGCTCGCTAACCCGGCTGCCAAGCGCGACGAGTATCATAAATCATATTTATTACCAAAAAGAAAAACAAATTATGTAATTTTAAATTAATTAGTTTGGAAGCGTTTGGACCCCTCAGTCTGTCCAGCAGTGGACGTCCTTCGGCTGAAATGATGATGATAAAGATAAAGTAATTTAAAAATCAATGAGCGAAATTAAATTAAATAGAATAAATAAGTCTCTGCACTTCTTTTCATAAATAACCTACTCTATCCTGCTGTCACAGGACTCATCTTATGCAAAGATTCAAATCTTGATCCTAAGTGGAATAGACAAAAATGATATAGGTACAGAGGTACGGTACCTATTGTATTTTCAATCATTTCAGTGGAGTACTGTATAGGAAACATCTGCTGATAACACAGTATGTAGGTTACAGCCGGCCTCATACCTAAACTGCCAGACAACTGATAAACCAATACCTACTGCTATGTTCAATGTTCCGTGGTTAAAAACCATTTCAAACTACGAGCTATGTTTTTGAAGCTAGTTTCCTAGGTTTTTGAATTGCCTGACCTTTTACATACGTTTATTATATTATATTTCTTAAGACTTATCTCCTCATCTCATTCCTGACCTCCTCACCTCATCTCTCAATAGATTATATAAATATAATTTATATAAAACAATCTACATTGTTAGTTAGGTAGGTACATGTTGTGTTAAAAGATACTTTACTAGATAGTTTTTTTACTAGTTACCAAGGTACTATGCAAATAATTAGGTAAGTACCACTTTTAGCTTCCATACCAACCCATTTTACAGGAATCTTACTGCACAACGTTAAAGTTGAGAAAACACGCGGTCTTTAATTTGCATTTTTGCATGGCATTGCATTACATATGCCCACTTGGTTATATAACAGTAGGAAGCTAATTTTACCATTTAATTTATATCATCATCATCACCATTTCAGCCCATTTGCCCCCACTGCTGGGTATAAGCCTCCTCTTTAAGGATGAACGAGTCGCCCATCTTTCCATACAAACGTGGAAGGGTAACTACTCCACTGTTTGACGTTAACCATCCAACACCAAGGATTATATCAATTTATCTCGTCATAATCTATGTTTTATACACCCCAAACCGTAAAAAAAGTATTTATTTCAAAAATACAAGCTTCTAAACTTTCGTATTTCAACACTGATTTTAGCCCAACTTTGGCCGAAACTAAATAATATAAGGAGAAAGAAAACTCAAAAATAAACGCCGTTCCGACATAGTTTAATTATTCAAAAGTTGAAATAAATGTTATTTTGAAAAGATTACACTCAAGTTTTTCTATAATAATCCTTGTGCTAAAAGTCTATTCACATATTTTTGCGCGGTCGGTTTAGGAATTAATCATTGTGCATTTCATTCTAGCGCGCGGGTAAGCACACTATGTCAGGTGAGATAGCATACATTTAGGCCGCGCCCACTGACGACTTCGCCTCCGCGACTAGTTGGACCTTAATGCGCCATTGTTTACAGCCCGTTCACACTAGTCGTAAGTCGCATATGACTAAAAGTCGAATGCTCTGGTCACCATACACTTTATATGGAGCTGTTCACATTGGATGAGATGCGATTTTTAGTCTAATACGACTCAAAAAACCATCCGACAAGCGTTCGCATCCGTTGTAAGACTAAAAATCGCGTCGAATCGTGCTCGCATAGGTGCCTGCTTGTTGCAGTTCACACTAGTCGTGCATCTAATCGACTCGAGCGCGTTGTTACCTCTCTCCCTGCCCCGCTTCCTAGATCGCTACACATTGCTTGCTTGCTCCATTCGTGTTTTATTCGTCGTGTTGGTTGCGTCGATCTTTCTGTTAGGATTGGGTGCATCCAGTATTTTCTTGGAATTGACTTTTTTTCAACTTTTTTAATTTTCTTCGTAGGTAAGTAGTAGAGCACAACAAGTTCTTCGTCGGCGTCCATCTCGCGAGTTCGCTACGTACCGAATGGCGCGAAACTACGACCTATACGACTCGCAACGCAGTGTGAACAGGTACATCAGACTTTCGACTTTCAGTAATATGCGACTTACGACTAGTGTGAACGGGCTGTTACTCTCATTGTTCTTGTCCACTGACTTAATTTGTAGGTACAAATATCATAAATGTAATTTTTGGTCCATTTTGTAGGATGGTCCGAGCTAATGTGGTCTGTAGCTATGACGGCCACATGCTACGGGTAGACTCGCCACCACGGACCATATCTACAATATTTTCGAGACTTTTGACCGGGGTGCACCGGTGGTTGCACTGTACTGCCTGAGCTGCAAAATTGGCTGTAGGGCCACATCTGCCTGTGGCCACCGTGGCCAATGGTCCGTAGGGTCTAAGTCTTATCCCTGATGCTGTTTTCCTCTCTTTTTTTCATGTTATATTTTGTACACAAGTTACTAACCGACATTATGTACCAACTAATTAGAGCAAACAACAAATACCTAAGTGTAAGTTTGCATAAACGCGATAACATAGCGTATCTTTACGAGCCTTTGTGCTGGCTGCGAGCAATCCGTCCGGCAACTATTGCGTTTAACCTGTAAAAACAAAAGTTGTAGAAAGAACTTGGGTAGAACCATAAATGGATAATGAAAATTGGCCTTTCTCATATATTACACAACTATCATAATTGATTCATACAGCGTCAGGTACTGATAGGTATTCATGACCTACGGGACGAAATGAGATGGACATACCCTAATCATAAAGCTCGTCGTGCATATCGCGATGAATCCTCGTATGATGATTTTCCTTGATAATTAGTTTGAAACTTGGCGTTTCAGGTGTAGGTAAATAATTTACTTATGTACCTTAATGAACATACCTACATAGCCAATGTCGTAGATTTTAAATTTAGTATATGTATAAGAGATGCCACGAATATTTCGCCACTATTTATATTCAGCCTATTCTGCTTTCATTTTTACTATTTGGTATCCGTTGCGGCTGAATATTATAATTATTTCGGCCCAATACCGAATACCAAAACATAAATAAGTCGATACTTTTTGAAAACTTTTTTGACTACAATGAAGCCAAGAAAACCCAGTCGAAACCCGGGAAATGTCCCGTGTCGCCAAATATTAATGCGTTACATAATGAAATTGGCGTTTTGTCGTACTGGCCACTTTGATCTCAAGTAACTCCTCTTTGGTTAGGAATTCCAAATTCAAAATTATACAGCTATTTACTCATGCATTTGTGTTTCGAAAACCATAATTCATTTGTTTTTCCTCTTTTGTATTTTTTCTATGCGTCACGCAGTTTACAAAATGGAAAACTTGAAATAACGCATTTTTTACGGGTAGAGAAACGGCTCGTAGGATTAATAATGTGTATGGCGGCGGTGTCGCAAAAGAAAACACAGTGCGTTTTTGGTTCCATCGTTTTCGTTCTGGAAATTTCGACCTGCAGAACAAGCCCCGTGGACGGCCGGAGACCAAAGTTTATAATCAACAATTGAAGGCTATTGTGGAAGCGGATCCATCGCAAACCACGTCCGAGTTAGCTGCAGACTGCGGTGTTAGTGATAAAACTATTTTTATCCACTTGAAGCAAATTGGGAAGGTGAAAAAGCTTGAAAGGTGGATACCTCACGAATTGAGTGAAGCAAATCGACAAACGCGCGTCGACTGCTGCGTTATGTTACCCAACCGGCACAATAATTAAGGGATTTTAAATCGACTGTGATCGAATCATTACCTGTGATGAAAAGTGGAGACTGTACGATAGGTACGATAGGTAACGGAAAGCGCTCATCGCAATGGCTGAACCCTGGTGAACCAGCCAAACCATGCTCCAAGCGAAAACTGACTCAAAAAAGTTACTTGTGAGCGTTTGGTGGACCAGTGCAGGTGTCGTCCACTACAGCTTTCTTAAATCTGGCCAGACGATTACAGCAGATGTCTATTGTCAGCAACTGCAAACAATAGAATAGATGGAAAAGCTAGCTGCTAAACAACCGAGGCTGGTCAATCGCTCTAGGCCACTGTTGCTTCAGGACAACGCTAGACAACACACTGCTCCACAGACAGCTAACAAATTAGAGGAGCTTCAATTGGAATGACTAAGACATCCACCGTACTCTCTGGACCTTGCTCCAACATATTACCATTTTTTATGAACTTTGCTTAACTTCTTGCAGGGAAAAAAATCAACTCAGATGGGGCAGTCCAAACCGCCTTCAAAGATTTTATTGAAACCCGCCCGAATGGTTTTTTAGTAAAGGAATGAATGAACTACCTATGAGATGGCAAAAGTGCATAGATAGCAATGGTACATACTTTATTACTAATTCAATATTTTATATAAACAAAAATCGACTTTATGTTCCTCCCATACAAAACGCCAATTTCATATGTAACGACCTATTCGCGCGGAAGAAGGTTCGGAAGTTCGGCCGAGAGCCTAGCCGAACATTCCGTATTCGGCAAAATCACTAAGTATTCGTGGCATCTCTACACTATATTGCAGCATGTTATAACACGACAATCCATATCGTGATATGATAGATAACTAATAACAATAATACTTACATGAAATAACGTTTTGAGTTGTTATCGAATCGGCTGATGTCCGTCGTCGGCCAGTTTGCTCAAGTTTGCTGGTGTCCCAAGTAGGTAGGTAGGTAAGGTACCTTCTATCCAATAATAACAAAGATTACGATTTAATTCTATGAATGGTATAGGTAGATAATTACGTACCATGAGGGGTAGTTGCCGTACTCACCAAGCTTGGCAGGCGGGTTGGTGAGCGCAGTACGGGATGTTGATATACGGAAAGACGCTGCTGCCCATTTTCCGGAGGTGTCCTTTAGCAGGCTCTTACTGCATCCACAGGTAGGAGAGGAGGGGTAACATTCTACTGCCGGCACCCCACGGCTAGCTTTTTACATTAGGTACCCACATAAAATAAAATAAACATTATACGGTAGAATTGAGAAACCTCCTCCTTTTTTTTCGTCGGTTAAAAATATGCTTTTAAATTCCTAGTCCTAATAGGTACTTACTTTGTAGTACCTACATAACATAGGTAGGTAGGTAGAAAATAGGTACATTAGTACTTTTTACTCTTGATACTGAGTTAATTCACACGGAAATTACAGTAGTATTTTGTTTCTGTAATCTGTGGTAGTATCACAGGTAGTAAGTAATATTGGTTAAGTAGGTAAGTAATTAATTACCTACTTACTTATTTTTTTTATCTACCCTTGAAACGTGACTCCAAATATTTCGGAACGACACAGGTAGTGGACATAAAACATTATCTGTGTGTGTCAATATAAATAACTTTCAGTTAATTTTTAAGATCACTGCCTTGTGTAGAATGTTTAAATGTTACCGGCAAATCCGGAAATCTGTATACTTATATAAATATTACGGCATTCAGAACACCTACATTTTTACAGGAAGTGCATGTAACCTTCTCGTTTCACAGCTTCAGCTTTTGGACCAGCCTCACACGCTCCGTGTCGCGCCGCGCCGTGATGTTGCGACAAGCGCTTACCTGCACCACGCCATCTCAGATGGCTGGCGAGGCGAAGGCTACGTAAGCTACCGAATACTGCGCTCCGCTGGATGCTGGTGTAACTAGACGAAGTTTTCACGGCACGATTTCGATCGCATAATAAATCCTCTAACGGCATGAAGGACAAATGTGTAAAAAAGAAAGGAAATCGGGGTAGCTATTTCCCGGGATGCTGGATTAAAACTATTAAGTTCACTTTACTATTACGTAATTATTGTAAACTCGAAGTTAATGGTGGTATGTGTGGATGATGCTGATGCACTGACTCACGTCGATAGCGATTTGCTTAGGTCTAACTTCGGATCTGTCACTTCACTACACCCCTAGAATGAGTATCCAAATACGGACCCCTAAAAAAATCACCAAAAACTGAAGCTACATAGGACGACCCAGAAGGAGATGGCGACGGGACAAGTTGGACTTGTAAGTTGGACATTCACCTGAGCAAGCGGCCTGTCACTAAGTCGCGAAGAGTGCAAGAAGGGAAGGTAGGCCTTTGCCACAGAATAATAGATAATTTATTCTGTGCCTTTGCCTTGCAGTGGAAATGTGGGGTCTAAATTTTATTTTATTTATTATGGACTCCCAACATAACGTACACATGAATAATCGGATTACATGTTTATAAGTAAATCTAGTGCTCTTATAATTGTAGGGTGTCACGGCATGCATAATAAGTATATCGACTAAGCAACATATCACCTAGTTATGAAAGTGCTCAAAATTATTATTAGAATAGAGTAACAATGTGGTAACAGAATAACACAATATTAAGTAAAAATTAAACACTCAGAATAGTATATAAAAATAAAAAAAAACGTAGAAAATCTACATTATCTTTACATAATAAGAGAAATTAGGAAGTAAACAGTTAAGATTAAAAATCAACAAAAAAAACATTTAGGTAGAAAATCTCTTAGGATTCATTAATTCAAACATCTTACAACGTGTGATAGATACCTACTTATAATTGAAATATTGAGATCAACAAATTAGAACTTGATTATATTAAATTAAATTAATAATAAATAAATAGGATAATTAAGGTTAAATAATATATTATAACTACTTAACTACTTCTCATGGAGATCCATGAGGGAGGCCTGTGTTCAGTAGTGGACGTTTTACGGCTGAAATGATGATGATGATGAATAGATTATATTATTGCCGTGGGACGCCGGCAGTAGAATGTTGTCCCTCCTTTTGTCTGGGATGCAGTAAGAATCTGCCAAGGGAAACCCCCGAAAGATGGGCAACAGTCTTTCTGTGTACCTATCATATAACATCCCATACTGCGCTCGCCAACCCCACTGCCAAGAGTAAAAAGTATGGCAATGACATGACCCCTCTGTATTTTGAGATTTATGAAGGAGGCCTATAATAGACGTCCTACGGCTCAGATGATGATGAAGAGATTACGTTACGAGTATTACTGGTCTACCAAAACCGAACCTTAAACTGTTATCATAAGTTAACAAATATTGGATAACATTCTTATCGCTGTACACCCAGCAGCAATTATTACTATCACAGAACTAACAACGCACTAAGTATTTACTTTCTCAGTTGATAGTGAGGGGTGTTAGGCTGATATGGTTGAATTTTGGTTTGTTTGAAAACTCGTCGTAGAAACTATCCTTATTCATCTACAGGGCTAAACCTAAGGCCGTATAATACAGAAAGAAAGCTGGAAACTTATAAGCGCTTACAGGCGCTTGACAGCGCTGGTCCGTTCTACACAAAGGAAGCAGGTTGAAGCAGACCAAGCGAAATGTCGGACTCATCGGACGATGATTTGGTTTTGTTAGAAAATGTGTATTTAAAAATGCGCCCAGCGCGTGTTGAAGCTTGTCGGAACTTGTCGGCACCGTTCAGTGCTTATCGGCGCGCGTTCATATATTTTCCTGCGCGGGTTACCAGCGCTGTCAAGCGCCGGTAAGCGCTTATAAGTTTCCAGCTTTCTTTCTGTATGCGGCCTAATACACGATCGGATGTGATCTTCATTAAGTTGAAAGGTAAGTCTTCGCAGTTCTGTGTTCGGTTCTTTACTTTAATAAAATTTGTAGGACTTGACTTGGATCTATTCTGCTCAAGCGTTAATTCAGCCAGACAGCGGTTGAGCGTGAACTATTTCGATAATAGCCTAAATATAGGTGACTAATATTAGATGATAGTGTATGTTATAGTAGATAGTATTTATTTTCCACCTTGTTTTTGTGTCCGAAGTGTAATGTTTATAGTTTATCTCTTATTTATTACTTTCTACACCTATGTTTTCACACTGTTGTATACTAGTTTATTATAGCTGTTGGTTGTCCTAATAAATACTTTAGCTACCTATGGCAAGTTAGGTAGGTACATCCACCCGAGTGATAAGTAGGCAGTCTTTTCACATTGGCAAAAAGAATTGTGAACAACTCAAGCTATCTTGATCCTCGCTGAAGCTTGCCGCACGAGCTAAATATCCTTGTCCACCTTGCCTCTGAAGAAAATATGAGCCAAACTTCGTCTTTAATGTATCGTGCGATTAGTACCATGAGCTTATCGAGTAGGTAAAACTTCTTATTACAAGCTACCTTGCAATTATCCTAACATCTTAGTCTAAACAACCATGTTCCAAACATACTAACCACTGTAGCTACCTACTCAGCCTAAGTTTATCAGCATAGTGTTCAGTTGCAAGAGCCGAATCAACGAAATTTTATCTAAACAGAACCACAGACAAGTGACTAGTGTTGGACCCAGATCATTTTACCTACAGCTAACACAATGTTTTGACTCTTGCTTTTGCTGGGCTCAGCGGGTCACTCCGTTTTCAATAGGTTTCCAGTTACTTTTATTGTTCTGAATAAACAATTATAAAGAACGACCTGAGGTGATAAGTATGAATGTCAATACGAGTACTAACGGTAACCGCGATCGCTCCGTGAGAACAAGGATTGGACTGTTTTGTCATATTAAAAAATACAACACCCACACCACATGTATCCTACCTAAATCGTCTAATAGACCCAAAGCCAATGATGCAATGTTACCGGAACTAGCTAAGGGTAGGCCAGAGAAACAGTGTATGTATGGATTGTTTGAAAGATCGTTCTATACTCCTTCACATTTAACACGTGCTTTAAACGGTGAAGGAAAACATCGTGAGGGAACCCGCGGCTTAGTCAGCTTCATACGCGTATTCGTTCCTCTGTATATAGCCACAGATAATATAATACACTATATAGCCGACTTTGCTGAGAGGTTGTTATAGGTGCTGGGCAAGCCTAATCCACCTAACAATGTCCCCAAGCACTGCAGCGTCCCGTAGGTACAGCATTACCAGTTGCTGACGCTGTATAACTCCTTCAGAGTTTGAGATGTATCGTCTAGGACATAGACGATACATGTGAAGGAGTTTAGCTAGCTTGTGGTATCTAGTACCTAATACTTTTGGTAATAAAATTAACAACATGAATATTCTACCCTTTAAAACAAGCGTACCCTACCTAACCGTTAGTCAGTGGCCGTGGGGCGCCGGCAGTAGAATGTTGCCTCTCCTCTCTTACCCATGGATGCAGTAAGAATCTGCTAAGGGATACCTCCGGAAGATGGGCAGCAGCATCTTTCCGTGGTTTTTCACTACCCCATACTGCGCTCGCCAAACCGCCTGCCAAGCGTGGCGAGTATGGCATCAACCCCCTCATGATGACAACACAACAAAAAACCAGGCCCCGAGTCCCCGGCGGCCCCGCTAATCCTGGCTACGGTAGCAGTCACGGTAACGGCGGGGCTAGGGGTGCTAAGAATCCCCGGGAGACGATCGGCTACCAACCCCTACGACGACCACTGGCCCTGGTAACACACAACATCCGCACTTTGAGGACAGACGATAAGATTGTTGAGCTGGAAGAAGAAATTAGTAGATTACACTGGGACATTTTGGGGCTATCAGAAGTCCGTAGAGAGGGCGAGGACACGATATCCCTTAAGTCCGGTAACCTACTATACTACCGGGAGGGCGACCAACAGTCCCAAGGTGGTGTCGGGTTTCTCGTTCACAAGTCACTCATTAACAACATTGTCACCATCGACAGTGTGTCGAGCAGGGTCGCGTACCTAACACTCAGAATATCTAAGCGATATTTGCTGAAGGTCGTTCAGGTATATGCGCCGACCTCGTCACACCCAGATGAAGAAGTAGAGTCTATGTATGAGGACATCAGTAGAGCCATACATACGAACAACACTCACTTCACTGTTGTAATGGGGGACTTCAATGCAAAGCTAGGCATGAGAAGCGATGATGAGTTGAGAGTGGGGCAATTTGGGTATGGGCAACGGAACCCCAGGGGACAGAGGCTGGCCGATTTTCTGGAGAAAGAAGGACTCTTTATGATGAATTCTTTCTTCCAGAAGCCGCCTCACAGGAAATGGACCTGGATGAGTCCCAATGGTTCTACGAGAAATGAGATTGATTTCATCCTGACCAACAAGAAACGAATATTCAATGATGTCTCTGTGATTCACAGGGTGAAAACCGGCAGTGATCACCGAATTGTAAGGGGCACATTGAATATAAACGTTAAACTTGAAAGGTCCCGTTTGATGAAATCTACGCTCCGACCCACTCGCGCACATATCCAAAACCTCGAGAGCTTTCAACTCGAACTCGCAAATCGCTTTGACTGTCTAGGAGTAGATGCATCGGTGGACGAGATCAATAACAGGTTCGTAGAAACCGTCCATACGGTGGGGTCCCAGTTCTTTAAGACCCCCCGTACTAATAGACCTCAGAAACTTTCTGATGACACCCTAAACCTCATGGCTGAACGACGTTCTTTGCGACTGCAGTCTCCCGATGATGCTCAGTCACACAGGCAGCTCAATAGACAAATTTGGAAATCCTTGCGGCACGATATTCGTACCTTTAATACAGCCAGTATTAAAGCTACGATAGAGCGGAATAAAGGCTCCAAAGTGTTCGCGAGAGATAGTTCTATTGGGCAGAGCCAGATGACGAAGCTGAAGAGGGAAGATGGCAGCATAACGTCAAGTAAAGCAGAAGTGTTAAGGGAAGTCGAAAGGTTCTATGGACGGCTCTACGATTCGGTCACGAAACCTGTTTGCAGTGCGGCCAACGACCCAAGAGCTAAACTGACCCGACATTATACCGAGGATATCCCGGACATCAGCCTGTACGAGATCAGGATGGCCTTGAAACAGCTTAAGAACGACAAGGCGCCGGGTGAGGACGGAATCACTTCAGAGCTTCTGAAAGCGGGTGGATCACCGGTACTTAAAGTCCTTCAGAAGCTATTTAATTCCGCCTTGCTTGAAGGTACGACGCCAAAAGCATGGAACAAGGGCGTGGTGGTTCTGTTCTTCAAGAAAGGTGACAAAACCTTACTTAAGAATTACAGACCCATCTCGCTGTTGAGCCATGTTTATAAGCTGTTTTCAAGGGTCATCGCAAACCGTCTCGAACGCAGGTTTGATGACTTCCAGCCTCCCGAACAAGCCGGTTTCCGAAAAGGCTACAGTACCATAGACCACATACATACGCTGCGGCAAGTCATACAGAAGACCGAAGAGTATAACTTGCCGCTATGTCTCGCGTTTGTGGACTATGAGAAAGCCTTCGATTCGATCGAAACATGGGCGGTGCTTGAGTCTCTCCAACGATGCCGAATTGACTATCGGTACATCGAAGTGTTGAAGTGTTTGTATACAAACGCCACTATGTCAGTCCGAGTACAAGAACAGAGCTCGAAGGCGATTCCCTTAAAAAGAGGCGTAAGACAGGGAGACGTAATCTCTCCGAAACTGTTTACGACCGCTTTGGAAGATGCCTTCAAGCTCCTGGAATGGAAAGGGCTGGGCATCAATATTAACGGCGAATACATCACTCACCTTCGATTTGCCGACGATATTGTGGTCATGGCAAAGTCGATGGAAGAGCTCAGCACGATGCTCGAAGGCCTCAATCGAGTCTCCCAGCGGGTAGGCCTAAAAATGAACATGGACAAGACGAAAATCATGTCAAATGTCCATGTCGTGCCTGCCCCAGTTATGGTTGAGAACTCGGCTCTTGAAGTTGTCGACGCGTACGTATACCTAGGACAAACAGTCCAATTAGGTAGGTCCAACTTCGAGAAAGAGGTCAATCGTCGAATCCAACTCGGATGGGCAGCGTTTGGGAAACTTCGCAACGTCTTTTCGTCCAACATACCTCAGTGCCTTAAGACGAAAGTCTACAACCAGTGTGTGTTACCAGTGATGACATATGGAACCGAGACGTGGTCCTTCACTATTGGCCTTCTGAACAAGCTCAGAGTCGCTCAACGAGCTATGGAGAGGGCTATGCTCGGGGTTTCACTACGGGATCGAATCAGAAATGAGGAGATACGTAGAAGAACTCGGGTCACCGACATAGCCAAACGGATTAGCACGTTGAAGTGGCAATGGGCAGGCCATATAGCGCGCAGAACAGATGGCCGATGGGGCCGCAAAGTTCTCGAATGGAGGCCACGGATCGGCAAGCGCAGCGTAGGACGTCCACCTACAAGATGGGCAGACGACTTGGTGAGAACTGCTGGTCGGCGGTGGATGCAGACGGCTTCCAACCGCAGTACTTGGAGATCAATGAGGGAGGCCTTTGTCCAGCAGTGGACGTCCTACGGCTGAAATGATGATGATGATGATGATGACCCTACCTAATGGAAGTTTAGATAAGCCTATGGCGGAAATGCGCGGTACTCGTATTATATCTTAATTTATTAAAGATTACTTGTGGAAATAAAGATAAAGGCATGGTATTTTCTACAAGCGCCATGGCGGGAATGTTAGTTTTTAAATCTTCATGTAAAAATGATATTTCGTATCAAGGCTCAAAGTGACTTGTACGGTTTTGTGGGATAGCCAATAAATACCATTCCAGAGACGAGTAATCTATGCCTTTATTATACCTACTAATAATAACTTCTCCTAATACAAACTGTATACTCCAGCCACTTCCGATGTAGAATGTTTGTAGGTAAACAAACTGTCAACATTAAAATTGAATTGCTTCCCAAGGGTTGGTTTTTTGACAGAGTTAATAGTAATGTATATTTTGGGTATGCCCTCGAAGGGAGTGGACACAGATCCCTAATAATTGAGAAATATAATAAAACCAACATAAATTTATTTTTAGGTTAAGACAGTTTGTTGACAAACATTCTAAAGCGAAAGTGGCTGGAGTATTTATGTAGTTTATTAGACGACCGAATCAATCGTATGCTTGCTTGAAGGGGAAACAGAAAAAAAACAAAAGATCTAACATATTTTGACTATAATTCAAATAAAAAAATGCAGATGGAAATAAGGAAAACTTACAAGGAAATGTCACAAGCATGACCTTAATTTTTTTGTCGATAAGAAATAACCGAACATAGTCAATGTTTTGGAAGATTAACTTATAATTATTGCAATTAAATTAAAAAAAAATTAAATACTTAAATTACGAATGACGTAGGTACATACTACAAAACCTAAACTAGTGTCTGTTATAATAAATGACTCATGTAAATAATAACTAAACATTAAGTTACAAGTATCATGTATGTTTAAATACAAAAGAAATTAAATAAATCGGTTTTAATGGTTTACGTTTCTTAATGAACTGATAATAAATAATATTCGTGAACTTAATGATAAAACGCTTAAAACTAAGTATTTTCCTTAATATTAGGTACAAAATTATTAACTTAGTGGTCATCATGCAACTTGACGAAATGGAGAAAAACTGAAAGTAATACGAATACGTCAAACCAAAACTAAATACCATCTCGCTTTACAATAAATAAACACAAGACCAGGCAATGGTAAACATGTCATTTTATTGATAGTACGAAATGTGCATATAAAGTAGTAATAACAAAGTTAAATATATCAAGAGGCGTAAGGCACAGTCTCTCGGTAATAAGAATCAAGCGTAGGTACGAAGGTTCTATCAGAATTTCTCCTAATCACTTACATTGGTCCCTTAATTAAAACTTTAAACCTTTTTTATATAAATATTATAAAATATCACACTTTAAATTCAAGAAAAAACTATGCTACGTCGAAACTAATCACTTAGTTTTTTTGTCAAAGTACAAAATTAATAACCAATTTGAATATATTATTCAAAGGAGACAATAAATAAACAAACAATCTATCTCGATAAACTAAAAAATCAAATATAATCGATTTACATTATCGTAAAGTAGAAGGCACATTGTGTTTGCGCGGGCGGCGGGCTGGAAGCGCGCAGAGGGTGCCCGCGCCCGCGCATCGCCGCCTATATCCTTAACTAACGTAACTTATATTATTTATGTAATATATCCTTCTGTGTTTTTATAATGTACGAGACCTCGGGAGCTCGGCGGGCGTATTCTCAGGTTTCTGGCATTTTTTGCGCACGGATCGGTCCGAGCGCCGCGGCATTACACTCAGATACACGGTTTGCCGCGAGGACGAAAAAAACAATCACCAAAACCAAAACGGGTTTGGCTCGCTCGTCCTCCCGCGCGGAGCAAAAAGTAAAAAAGCCCTCGCAGACGAGTCGTGAACGGAGGGGCGCACTGCTCAGATGGGCCGCGCCAAGTCAAGATATAGTGCGCGGCGCACTGAGCCCTAGGTATGGATCCGTGGCGATGCGAGTTGGAACGAATGAAACAAGAGAATAGCGGGCTGTTGTACTGAGAGGTGGCCCAACGAGGTCCCGAGATGGCTCGCCGGCGCGAGATGGGGCGCCGGCGGCAACGAGCCACGTCCCGGCGACGCGGGCCTCGTCCGAATGCGGTGCGTCGCAGCTGCTGGCTACAATACATTTACAGTTAAAGAGACTCGAAATAAATAATAAATTATTATCTTAAATTCTTAAAAATAGATCACGAGCGCCTTCTCGCGGTACGGTACCGAGCGCGGATAGGCAGTTACAAATAAATAAACGTTCTATGAGCTAACTTTACAAGACCACCGCTCGGCGGAGGATCGCATGGGGAAGACTTCCGCGAGCTACACGATAATAAATACGTATCTAATAATATAAGGTGCCATTTACAAACGTGTGCCGACCACTACCATAATCACATTATTCACACCGCAAACTTTCGAGACGCCGTACACTTCGTTAACCGTATAATTAAGGGCGCGAAGTAGCGAGGAGCATCGTCGATCTGGAGATCATTCGTTGAGCGAGTGAGGCGCGCCGGCGCCGGGCGCGGCTGGAAGACGTCGAGTCAGAGGCACTAGTGAGGGACATTCTTAACGCTAGCTCGGTGTACTCGTGGGCTTAGAGGTAGGACTAAGCGATGACGAGGTCGCCGAATGCGCCGGCCAGCCGGTTGAAGACGGGCAGCCTCTCCTCCTCGTCCTCGGGCGAGGGCGGGCGGCGGAACGCGAACGCGGTCTGCGCCGGCGGCTCGGCGGCGGGCGGCGAGGGCGGCGCCAGCGGCGAGTGCGGCGAGCGCGGCGAGCGGGAGCCCTCGCTGCCGTAGCCGAGCGAGCCGCCCGAGGACAGCGAGGCGAGCGAGCCGCCGGGCGAGGCGGGCTCGCGGCGCCGCGCCTCCTCCGCGTTGTGCACGAAGTGGCAACGCGGCCCGTAGGGGCAGAAGCCGACGGAGTGGAAGGTGCGGCACAGCTCCGTCTTGTACTTGGGGTGGCGCTGCAGGTTGCGCAGCTCGCGCATGCCGTGCGCGAACTGGCACTTGTCGCCGTACTTGCAGACGCCGGCCTCCTCGAAGGGGCGGCACAGCTCGGTCTTGTAGCGCGAGGTGGCGGGCGGCGGCGGCGCGGGCTCGCTGGTGGTGCGCTCGAGGCGGCGGTGCGAGAGCCGGTCCAGCAGGCCCGCGAGCGCGCGCTGCGCCGGCACGGAGGCGGCGCGGGCCAGCGCCGGGTGCTGCTCCCAGTTCACGGAGCCGCCGCCGATCACGGTGTTGCCTGCGCCCAGACCGTTGCTTAGCGCTCCGGTCATCGTCTGCACTGGTCGAGATTGGTTCTGAAATAGAGGAGAAGATACATGTTTACAAAATGTGGACACTGTTTGAACTTGGAAATACTAATATGAAAATAACTTTCAGTAGGTCTAGAATGGAAACGACGAAATATACTGTCAATAAACATAAAAACATCAAGATTTTCCTGTTACTTCAAATTCAATACATTTTTATGGAGGCACATCTTGAAGGTCCATAAATAGTGCCTATAGAAAATAAACAATTCCGAAGGTCCCCTTTAGAAATTCACCTAATTCGAAAGGATCTATAAAGTTAAGTGCGTATTTTTACAATATTGTGGAACAGTAAAACGCACACAATCTGTGCCGAAGGGTCGGGTACCTGACAGGGCACAAAAAGTGATCCCCGAAGGTTTCATCGTCTACCTGCTCCGCTCCATCTCGTTTACACTAATGGTTCCTGCGTTTAGGAAGGTTATTACCAATTAAACGAGGTATAAAATGGTTTTACTGTTCGCTTCGGGGATTTGTCGAATTTAAATGATTTTCTTAGGCAGAGTTCCGTCCGATTCTCGAACATGAATCATTAATATTTGAAATATTCCAAGTTCTAAAATATTCTCAATTCGGGTGCCGCTCGTACCCGATGCAAATGTATGAAGTTCTTTGTTTAGTCGGTATGTTGCTTGGCGCTCTGAAACATCAGCATAACAATGGCAGCGTTCACGCGAGAGGCAGTCGACTCGACACTACAATCGCGGTGATTGTGCAGTATTGTTCAGGCGTCGCGTCCGACTGAGGAATAATTGTCGCCAGGTCAGTTGACTACAGTACACCTCTAGCGAACGAGTCGAGGGGCAACGGTCGACGCGTGTCGTGTTAGGTAACAGTACTCCTATGATCTATTCATGATCCATTGGAAGCCTGAGCCATGCACTTCGTTTGGCCCTTGCTGTGTCGCTCGTTAGAATTTCATTGTTTTGTTTAGCAGGCTCGTTCTACGACGCTTTGTTTATTGGCAGTTATTTCGCAGAAATATCGCAATATTTTATGACTGTCATCGGAGAACTATAAGCTAATTTCTTTTGAGAGGCGAAGAGCGTGAAGGCCGGCTAGTTCAACACGGAACACGGTCCTTATTACAATAAAGCAATAACGTTGCCCACAGCGTATCTTGCATGTGGCCTCAAAATGACACGTCATTGTGTATTCAATTCACCTATGCCTCGTCCAGAGATCGTAAACACGCAATCACTTGCATATGGAAATAAATACGGACAAATATACGATTAATACGTTCCATCAGATTTATCAGTCAATACAACAGCAAGTTTTGAATTAGCATAACATAGTGTTGCATTGATGTGTTACTTTAGCAACTGGTTGCTGTTTTGTTCAGATATATTATTCCACTTGACATTTGTACATACCAGACGTTGAAGTCAGTTCACTCAAATATTGATCTACGGATACATACGTTTTTTCAATATTATACCATAAAGCATTAGGTACCATTACGAAGTAGAATTTATTGACATAGATGTGGACAACAGTGGGATTCATAATCTTATGTGTAGTGTAATTAAGTAAGCTAATTAAAAAAAAAAACAAAACCAGTGACATTCAGTAACGGCGAAAGTGGGAAACGAATGAGCGTAACGGAGCGATCGCGGGTGAAATGTTTCTGTGAAAAGCTAGGGGTTAAGTCGGTGGCAGGCAAGTGTCGACGGAAAACAGCCAATGCGTAATTAGAGTTATCAGAGCGGCACATTGGTTAAACGTTGCTTTCCATCGGACATTGCTCGCGCAACCGCTCCAGGGAAAATTGTAATCACTGTCGATTTCAAATGGCAGCGGTCTACGCCAGCCTTCATCATAATAACAGATGCTATTTATTAGCTGTAGGTACGTCAACAGTTTACACTTTGGAAAGGGCAACAAACTGCCTCTAACGCAACGGGTGTTTGGATATACATAATTTTGTGTTACAAAAAATTTGAGGAGCAGCTCGCCTCTTATGGTGTTTACAATGCGGGTTAGCGCGCGCCGCGTTGACAACGAAGCAAACACGCCGCCAACCCGGGCCGTCTGTTTGTGCTCCTCATTACAGCGACTGGCATAATCAAATATGGAGGCTATTTTAAGTCATAATGGAACCACATGGAGCCATGTTGTCAACACGGAAAAGATAGGACATAAATGCAGAGTTACTTTGTTAGCTCTAAGTGGTCCGTTTATTGGTGCGAATAGGTTACCTACGTTGTGGTTACTTTGTATGATGCTAAGGAATAGGCATCGTATTTTCACAGATGTACGAGTGAACACGAAGAGGTAATTTGAAGGTTGTAAAACAAGAGAGCATCAGGGCATCGACTTGGGCAACACATGCGTGGTACTTTTTACGTTTACGTATCTTTGCAGAACTTCCCGCTTTTAAAACGTGTAAATAAACAACACTGATAAAACGCAACGCAAACAACCAAGAGCCGGCCAAAGGTAATTGGGAAATGCTTTCCTTCAGTTTATTTCGGAGAAACCGAGCAAATTTGAAGAGCATGACCTCTTGCACAAGGTTGTCGAACTTTTTGAGCAACATCGACGGTGAATATTTGCGTTTATAATCAGGGGAATTATCACCTTAAGATATTGTCGATGTATTACCAAGATGGTGTATCGCTAAATATCTTACTCGGAGTACCTACAGGTAAATGTGTAGGTAGTCAGAGACAACGGTATTTATTTTCCTGTTCTGCACCAACAATTAAATACAATGAGATTCAGTTGCGATAATTTAGATATTACTGTTATAAAAATAATGTTAGCACTCCATATTATGTACGCAGTCAAATATATTTATTTGTTTTACCGCCAGATTTACCAGAAATACTAAGACTTTGAATCTATGAGACTAACGTGACCTAACTAATGTCTGGCATTTATAAACATAATATGCGGAAGCGTTCTAAAGAGGGATTATTTACACAATGTTCTTCATTTACTTCAAGCAATCGGGGGTAAATATACTGTTCAATTAGAATAATTAAGAAAGGCTGTCTCACAATAAATTGGTACAGCGACATAAACAAGAGAACTGCTTATTTGACCGTTAGTTAATTGGTCGTAATCAAATGCGTTCTATTTTTGAATGAACGTATTAAAGACTGGTTGGGTATCTCAGTGATGACTAGTGATGAGTGACACAACCAGAATACATTTTTATTATTTTCACTAAACTTTAACTGTTTATATGTTTGGCTTAATTCGGTGGTAGTAGTAGTTGAGTAGAAGAAGAGTAACTGTAGCTGTAGAGCAGACACAACCAGAATACATTTACATTACTAGCTGTCCATTTTCGTAACGCCTCAGAAGCAACTACCTATAACTACTACTCTACTACTACCTAAATTAGCCAAAAATATGAACAGTTTCAGTTTAGGTTTAGTTACAGAATAAACATTCCGAACGCATATTTCACAACCAAGAATCATCTATAGAGGTATAAAATGAATGAACAATGAATTAATAATTTGCCTAAATTGCCTAGGTATTGTGTTAATGCGGGCGCAGAAAAATCCAAAAATCTAAGATAATTGAAATCGATCTAGCCACTCTCTTGTTAGTGGTGTAACTAATCCGATTTTGTTTTATACATAAAACAAAGTCGGACTAGTAAATTCATTTTCTCAAACATTTTAGGTAATTACGTTTTTTGACTGTCAATATTTACCTATAGGTGCTTTCAGAAATTATTTTTTTTCGACTTAAATTCGAAAAATACTAAACTGTATATATGTTTGGCTTAATTAGGTAGTATGTAGTAGTCGTAGTATTATAGTAGTAGTAGTAGGGCGGTACTAAGTTCGCCGGGACCACGCCGGGTTTGCTAGTATTTATTAGAATGGAAGAATTGAAACTAAAGTATCGGCTTTAGTTTCAATTCTACCTAGTTAAACTTAATACCTAGTTAAACTCGCTGTCATTTGAACAGCTCGACTCGGCGCCACAACTGAAGTCTTTCGGCAAAAGCGGTATTTACAAACATTAACATTCACATTAAAGTTCTATGAGGCCCCTCAAAGCCCAACCCCACGCCCGTGCTGACCATCTATGCCACGTGAGGGGCGGACACTTGCAGCGAAATCACTTAGCGGGTGACCAAAAGGGTAATGGCAAACTCATAAGAAAAACGATAAAATTAACCCTAATATAATGTTACTTGACACTGGCAGAATTGTGTAGAACCTAACATTTTGTGTTCGGTGTCATTTAAGAAGAAGAACAATAGAAGTTCTATGATAGCAGCGCCGCGTCTATCGGACTTCAGTAGAGGCGCGGACTCTAGTAGGTATGTGAAGTAAATTCACTTTCCATTAGATTTCCGGAGGCCATGTTCAAATAAGGCCATTATAAGAATAGGTTAATTTCTCCGAGGAGCATACACGGAGGGTCTTGGTGATTGATCCTATCATGTTTTATTGGATGATTGCGCGAAATCGTGTAGATGCCCCCTCTGGAAGACAGGCGCAACCTCAAATAGTCATCAACCTTTTAGTGGTTCGCGTTGTATTTTGTTTATTTACACATACTTCCCACGGCTGCAATCGCGCCAAATTATACTTTTGTTCAAACCAGTCTTATAAGTTATAACTTCAATCTTCTATGTAAGGCATAGAAGACTGAAGTTATTTCTACAATATTAAAAATTATCTTCGGACCATAACTTTTTTTTATTCTATTCATCCTATTAATATTGTGTTATATTATTGGTGATCTATATTTTATACATTATCACTACATTGTTATTTAATTATTTGTTGTAAATTGTCATTTTGTGTTGCAAAGATGCCACTTTGAGCTTGTTTAAGTGTGCAACTAAGTAAGACCAGCGCTGTGGCGCGATTTGTTGTGCCACAGAATTTGCTGTGTGTACCTACGAATTGTTATTGTGCACTTTTAGCTTGGTAACGAAATAAACTTGTTTTTACAAGCTTTTAATTAGCTTGCCATTGTATGTAGTATGTATGTAACTATGTTTGTTCGCGGAATCTTCAACCAGTTGAGCTGAAATTTTGTATACATGTTTTCTTTCGATGATAGATAAATGATAATGCATGGTCAGCTATGTGACGTCACTCTGAATCCAACATGGCGGAACACCCAAGATGGCGGACTAGTTATTTTTAATGTACTCTTACAATATGGGTATCAAATGAAAGGGCTTGCTGAGAATAATTCGAAAATGAAATGACGATACTCTGAATCCAACATGGCGGGCATGAGATGAACAGACAAGAAACCAACTGTCCAGTGATAACTAAAAAGTAAAAAATAAATTAAAGGTAAAAAAAAAAAACTTTTTAACAAATAAGCTTTTAATTAAACGTACCTACTAAAAATAATAAATAAACATTTTCCATTAAAGTTTAAAGTCTACACAATTTATGTGATAAAAAAGCTTGTCGCGAGATTTATGCAGTATTTACATTGTTTGCAACAAGGTTACATACAGGTACACAGGTTAATCTCGCGACAAGCTTCTTTATCACATAAATTGTGTAAAGACGTTTTAAGTTGACATTAAACTTTAATGGAAATGTTTATTTTATTAGTGGTTTTATACGTTTAGATAAAACCTTGTTAGTTTAAAAGTTTTTTTACTTTTAATTTATTATCTTTATCTAGATGTGGTTGAACACCCAAATATCCTAACGAAAATCCAAAGGAAAAAAAAACATTGCATCAGTTATATATAATATACGAGTAAAATATGGCCTTTCACATAGTAGATGATTTATACAGCGCCAGCAACTGGTATTCATGCTGTACAGGACGCTGCAGTGCCTGGGACATTGTTAGATGGATTAGGCTTGCTCAGCACCTATATACCATCCTTCTAGCGTTTACATGTATTAACATAATAAACTACGCACAATTCTTTACATTTACCTGGATGATATTTGGTAAATTCAATTAAATGTAAGTTTGTAGTCATTGTCATCATTTCTGTACAAAATTTCCCTAATTAATACAAATATTTAAGGCTAAGGTTTGTAAGTGTAACAGCGAAACAATGGACATAATGTGAATCATGCAGAGTAATTACGTGCCTCGTAGTAGGTACAATTATGGTTATTTATGTGACGCATCCAGTTTAAGGAAGTCTCAGCTTTATCTTGTGCTAATTAAGAGCTAGGATAACAACAACATCAATTCTATTCGTTGCATTGCTCTCCCGCAAAGTAATAACCGTTGAGAGCATGTGTTTTGGATTATTTTCTTAAAATATATATTATGGAATCATAATTCAATCCTTTGTAGTTGTTTTGTTGAAAATATAATATCGCATGTTAAACGCAAGTCACTAACCTCTTTTAGATTGTTTGTTACCACATTTTATTTTATTTTGTTACAATGTACCGTTTCTAAAGGGCAAATGTTGGTACTTGAATCTTTAGGTACCTTTGACTGGCATGAAAAGTATATTTCATGATGATCTTTGTACGAAATTGAACACAAATCCGTAAGTTTGTTTCGTTTTACCAAGCATGATGGTAGCATCAATATATTTTTCGCATTAACAATATTTCCAGGGTTTTATAAGATGGTAAACAGTGTTTGTCGACAATAGTTCACTAGTTAGCGAATGTTAGATGAGTAAGACCGGACGCAAGGCGAACCACGCCGCATGCAGATGTACCATCGTAGTGATTGCAATGCGAGACCGAACCTGCTATGGTATAAATAAATGCCATCACATGGACACCGACAGGCTTTATTTATATTACCAACGCCACCAATTGTCTTCGCTTCGGGTTATAATATACGAAACAATGGAAATATATTCGAAGCAAGTGGGTAAATCATTGTCATGGCAAGAGGAAATCACGTATTGCTGAGCGGGTTTCGAGAATTTTTCGTTATAGCCATTCTATTATTTTCCGAGAAAACGTTGTCTTTGTTTGAGTTCGATGACATGCGAAAAATAAATAGATTCAGAGGGCGAGTGGATAATCTATTCAAAGCTGCAGTGTGTAAGTGGCTTAGACTAAGATTATCGAACGTGCTCAATCGTCCACACCATTGCTTTCATCAGATGCGACTGGTCAAACAGAACAGACGTTTTTTCAGCACAGAAACAGAGTTTGATGAAATGAAAATCACAAGACGCTGTTGTGTTGCGCAGTGTTTACCTTTGTTAGCATTCAGCTCAGGTTCTATGCGCGTCGGCCGGCAGAGACGCGTTTATTGCGCGCGCCATAAAGCTCTCGAGCTGGTGGGCCGGGCCGTAAAGCGAATGTCAACAAAGGCCCTCGTTCGAGCTGGCGTGTTTACCCCCCGGCCTCAAAGCGAAGGAAGCACGTCCCCCGGTCGGAGCCGCTTTTAGCACCTTCTTATTTATAGATAAAATGCTCTCAACTCGAATGCTGATTTGCATAAATGCATTGTAAACAGTGCACGATGCTTAATTATGAGTCTTTTTAAGGCTTGTGTACACATTGTGCTGTTGTCATGTCCATTGCGGTCATCATACGATGGAGATGACGTCCAACAAGCTGTCGTTGTGCTAATGCAGAGGCGTTTTATTATAACCATTGCACTGAGTAGTTGCGTCACAAAAGTTTTTGAGCAATTCCTTTGTCCGTGCAATTTTTATTGTTGCGTCACGCTGCCGGGGTATTATCCGCTTTCCCCGTAAATAGAGCCCAGTGTTGTGAGTTGTGACTCATACGAAGATAGTAAAGTGGGAAAACGTTTTCAATGTACGCTCTTTTAATGCACCATTCGTTGTTATTGTGTTACGGCTCGATTCCACGCGCATGTCCGAGGGAACTGCCCTTTGTGCTCTTAGAAAGTTATCAGGCAATTAGAAATTAAGTGGCCACTCAATTGTTCTAGACAGTTAAGGATCAACGTCAACACTGTCGGTGAGCATCATTTGAAATGAGGGTACATTTACGTAATGTTGTTTAAGTAGGTAAGTAAAGCGATATTCCAATATTGATTCAAGTAGCTAATGAAAGTTTATCTTGTGTATTGTCTATTTCGAGTAGTATAGATAATTGCGTCTTATCAGACACTAAAGTCGGTAATTTGAGTCAAAGTAAAACTTACGAAAAGTAGAGTCACTTCTTCATCAGTCAGGTCTTCTGGACTCACCTGTAAAAGACAAACAAACATAATTAGTATACTGCCTACACATTATATCATCTAAATAAAACATATTATACTTGAAATTAAAAGCGACCAAAATAATTCAATTTTGACATTTTGAGCCACCATTAATCGTATTCAACCAAGTCTATCATTTCAATATAACGTCGGGAACCTTCCACTATTAGTTTTATAACATTATGGCTCAATAAATGGTGTAACTAGCCTGCCCCAACCGGTCTTGGTTGAAAGCGAGAACACTTCCTACATGAAAGTAAAACTATACTCCGATAGCTGACCGGAAAACAGAAAGACAGAGTACGATGTAAGTGCACTGATTACATTTGTGCCTCGTCGCCATAATTACAACACTAATAAGCACTACGCTATCTAACAGTCTATCTCTTTATTTTATCCGACAGTAGAGTAAATGAGTTGAATGCCGGTACCTACATTGAGTCGATATTAAACAAAAAATCCCTAAGATTAACATAACACATTAATTACCGTAATTCTTGTAACATAGTTGTCTTTCGAAATTATATTGTGAACCCTAGTTTTGCCCTTGACTTTTCTCGTGGTAGAGAAGCATTATAAGTTAATTCTTATTACGGTGATTTTCTGTTGCTTACGTAACAAAGCAACGGCAAACAAAATCGAGTTTTGCCCGCCTACAAGTAAAGTTGTAAAGTGAGGGATAAGAACAAATAATAACGATTGTCTGACTATAAACAGCAATTAGTACCATCATCTTTACGAGTATTTTATCTAACTACAAGCTGTCCCGGCGAACTTTGTATCGCACCTACTACTACCAAAGCTTACTACCACTACTCTAGCTTTACCCTACAACGACACTACAACTACTACTTAATCCTTCTTCTACTACTTTAGTACTACTCTACGACTCTCCAACAACTTAGTACTACTACTATACTATACTAAAACACATCTTGAGTTTAAACTTTCTGAACGAATCTTTAAATACTTGACAACCATGAAATGTCATCATACCATCCGTATAAAATGTATGGGAAAATGAACGTTACATTATTGTTTTTCTGTGAATTTATACGATGTTCAAAAAACCTATATGTTAACGCGAGCTTAGAAAAATCTAAAACATCTATATATATCTATATATTTTTTATGTGGTGTGCAATAAAGAGTTTTCTATTCTATTCTATCTAATATCGCTGAAATCGGTGCCGCCGTTCTCGAGTTATAAGTGGTGTAACTAGCACAACTTTGTTTTAAATATATATTTAATATATATATATGTATATTTAATATATATATAGATTGCACCAGCTACGTTTTATGGAAGGTATTCAAATGTCAAATAAATCAGTTGAGGAACGTAGGTTTGCAGCGTTATTGAGTGGCCTTATTTGCTTGTTTACGAAGCTGTGTGAATGTGAACTTTAGTCACGTGGATCGTATAATAAAGACGTATTTTGTTGTCTTTGTTACTTCCAGATCGTTCGCAAAATCAACGCGACCCGATGAATTCTCATCTAAACGTCAATTAAATTTAAGTTACAAAAGGTCATAATCGTCTTTCATAATTTGCATTTCAAGCATGACCGCACGGAAAAACAAATAAAATATTCGTATCTATGGGTAAACAAGAACCGAGTGATGTTTATTCCACGCTGTTTTTTCTATCTACGAAAACAAGGTTATACAGAAAAGTTATGGAATATGTCGCAGTGATTGATAAACAAGAGCAAATATATTTCACCAAGCGCGTGTCAGGCATGCCCATATTAGGTTTCCGTAGCAATTAATACGTTCAGTTTAGATAATCTTTTTTTTCCTGCATTTCGTTGTTACAAAGGTAAGAAGGTGCCGGCAGTAGAATGTTGCTTTCTTCTCTTGACCGTGGATGCAGTAAGAATCTGCCAAGGAGGTATCCTCCGGAAAATGGGCATATGGAGCAGCATGCATATGGAGGAGGATCTTTACCCAGCAGTGGGTGCAACCAGGCTATAACAGGGATCTCTATTTTGTCTTCGATATTTTATTTCCCTAATATAATAATAATCCATAAAGTTTTCATAATCATCGATTGCCCGAATAATCATAAACTATAATATAGAGGTAAGGATCCCTAATATAGTTTCCATTAATATCGGTATCCATAAAGATTACAATCCATAAAGTGCTTCGCAATTAGTAAAGAAATCCATAACATTATTAACTCCATTAAACATTATTCTGATAATTATTTATTTGAATAATTTTCATGTTCCAGCGGCGGGGTTCTGTCACAGGCAGTGTTTTCCGATGGTTATAAAAAAAACCTAATAACCTACTGTCTCTCCATCTCGGTTCTGTCACAGGCAGGGTTTTCTGAAGGTTAGGTTCTGTCACAGGCAGGGTTTTCGGATGGTTATAAAAAAGAACCTAATAACCTACTGTCTCTCCATCTCGGTTCTGTCACAGGCAGTGTTTTCAGATAGTTGTAAAAAAACCCAATAACCTACTGTTCTTCCGTCTCGATTCTACCTCTGGAAGGTTTTATAATCTTTCGCAGCGCAGCGTAGGACATCCACCAACAAGATGGACGGACGACCATGGTATGGTATGCACAGGTCGCCGGTGGATATAGGCCGCTTGCAGCCGCAATACTTGGGAGTCCATGAGGGAGTCTAACAGTGGACGTCCTATGGCTGAAATGATGATGACGATGATGTATGTTGTTATAGCTTAGTACAATACATTCCACACAATTAACTACCTAGTTACGCTGCACGTGGAAACGGCTAACAATACTAGGATGTTTTTATCTAGACGCGTTCTATGCTAGAATAATTCAAGCAGCCTAGAGCTGAAGTCTGTGATCGGGGCGAGGTATATAGTTCTAAAGTACAGGGACCAAGACTGCAATTGCAATGGCCATATGAATATGGTCGACCATTGACTTGTTTTTTATGGCTACTGACAATGATCGGCCATTTTGAAGCCATTCCAATAGCAGACTTAAGCCACTGTCTTAAAGAAAATGAAGAAAAAGAAATCGTCAAATCAATATTTTTTTAGATTTAAAAAACAAAATTGAACAAGGTTTTTCATTTTCCTTGAAATGTTCTATCTAAGTGTGGTTGGTTACTAAACATTACAAAAGATATATATGATTTCAAATCAAATATTTTATTTATTAAAACCTAAACAGCATGTTAACGTATTTATCAAGGCCTTTCACATGTTTATTACATTTATTCATAAATCAAAGAAACATTATTTCCCTATTCTTGCCTACTGAGGAAAGCCCATACATATAGGTTGGTCAACTAAAGCACGGTCAAGCTTATGAGTACAAAGAAGACAGTTATTAAACATACAGTACTGTGAACGTAAAAAGCCGTGTTGGCCGAGTGGTATGTACCCCCAACTTTCAATCCGAAGGTCGTGTGTTCGATACAGGCCGTGCACCAATGGATTTTGCTTTCTTGAAAAATATATGTGCACACTTAACACGAGCTTTAACGGTGAAGGAAACATCGTGAGGAAGCCCGCGGCTTAGTTAGCTTCAGACGTATTGACCTGTTCTTTCCTCTGAATAAGCTGACTAAGCTGAGAGGATGGTATAGGTGCTGGGCAAGCCTAATCCATCTTACAATGTCCCAGGCACTGCAGCGTCCCGGCATGATTACGTTGCTGACGCTGTATAGTATAAATCATCAATAATAGATGCAAAGGCCTTACTGCGAACGTGCCAACTTTGGTAAACCGACCAACTTTGGTCCGCAGTAGATAGAATCGGGCTGTGACGACCTCCGTGATTCAGTAGGTCTAATTACGTTAGGTTTGATCGTCAGCGAGACCAAATGTTTGCTTTTCTGCAGATATTTTGTCTTGTCAAGTATCGCCTTGCGCAAAACACCCAGCTTTAAATACCGACGGCGCGGCAGGCTCGGCTTGTGACGCCCACTGTACCTATGTTTTTACATAAAATGTGTTCAAGTATGCTATTAATTATCTGGTTTCCACAGAACAAGCTTAGTTTGGAACTAGATGGTGCTGTGTGTAATGGCCAACCATATTTAATAGTAATGATAAAAAACTTCTTTTTTAAAAACTTCTTTTTTATCTCATCCAACATTGTATAAACATCATAGTGACAGAACAGATTACGCCACCTTGTTTAGAAGCGCGGTGTCACGACCTGCACTCCTAATGGGAAGCTACAAGCTCAGTTTCTAGCTCACTCTGGTGATCTTTAATTGAACCCGGTAGCAGGCGAAGGTCTTGAGATCACGATCTCACCAACGCAACCTTATTGACCAAAAGAAGTACGCCACTTTGAGGTAAACTAACATTTGACGGTTTTAGCTGAATTTTCAATTCGATGTGCGTTGATTGTTGTGGCGTACCTAATCTAGGCGAATATATTGTGAGTAATAAATTGAAAGCAAAAAAAGTATGAGTGTTCTGGCCGTGCAGGAGGTAGGTAACGATGGAAAATTGCTAATAGACTATTGAAGATGGATTCTAAATTGTTTAGTTACGTCCTAGGGAAACTTTCATCAGGATATAAGTTTGCACTCCTTTCCTGGCTTTTAAGAGCTCGCGCTTGATAATGCTTAGTTTAGATAATTAAAAAGTCCTGAAAGTATTTTTTTTACAAGCTTTTATTTAGTATGTATGTATGTTTGTTCGCGGTATCTTGCAACTCAATTTTTAAGCAGATATCTTCAACCAATTGAGGTGAAATTTTGTATACATGTTTTCTTTAGATGACAATGCATAGTCAGCTATGTGACGTCACTAACATCGTTTAAAAAAAATCAATTAGATCAAGTTAAAGGTACGCAGGTTAATCTTGCGACAATCTTTTTTTATCACATAAATTTATCACATATGTAAAGACGTTTTAAGTTGACATTAAACTTTAATGGAAAATGTTTATTTAATTATTTTTAGTAGGTACGTTTAAATAAAAGCTTGTTTGTTAATTTTTTTCTACTTTTAATTTATTATTTGTGCATTCCACTGGGTCCTGGGAACACGTAGTAAAGTTATTGCACACCTCAAGGCTAAAATTTAGATATAAATTCAAAAGCAGCCTACATTACCTATGCTTCAAACATCTGCTTAGGAGCAAAAAATGCTCATGGAATCTAAATCAGTTACGAAACGAGCAATCGAATACCGGCAGTGCCTTGGCTTCGCAGCGACTCCACCAAGCAATCGGGGCCACTTGTGCTAATCAAACACTTCAATTGAATTTGGTACAATTGTTCAGCCATATACCGCGCCATTGTTTACATTCGTACAAAGAAAATACAGTTAAATGCACGCGGAAAAATACTACTGTTTAAACAAATGTTTGCATTCAAAGTTATTGTGAAAATGCTAACAAAATAATGACCGAGAACTATGACGTGCGAATGCTTTTTAACCCCCGGCCCCGACAGAAAAGTGGCGTGTTATAAGTGAGACCGATATGTGTGTGTGTGTCTGTGGCAACGTAGCTCTTAAACGATTTGCAGGTTTATATTTTCCGGTGGTGGTTCTTAAACATGTTTTATCAAAATCGGTTAAGTTAACAAGATATTGGGGGTGAAAGTAAGTAAGGCCTTTGAATCTATTAGATGATTTATGAAGCGTCAGCAACTGGTAATCATGCTGTACGGGACGCTGCAGTGCCTGGGACATTGTTTGATCGATTAGGCTTGGCCAGCACCTACTATACCATCCTCTCAGCTTAGTCAGCTGTTAGTCAGAGGAAAGAACAGGTCAATACGTCTGAAGCTAACTAAGCCGCGGGTTTCCTCACGATGTTTCCTTCACCGTTAAGCACGTGTTAAATGTGAACTTACACTTTTCAAGAAAGAAAAATCCTTTGGTTCACGGCTGGTATCGAACCCACGACCTTCGATCAAAAGTCGGGGGTACATACCATTCGGCCAACACGGCTTTTCACGGGGTAAAAGTAGGGGGTGAACAATCGAATGTTTTCAAATATACCAAGTGTGGGATCAAATGAAAGGGCATGACGTGTAGAGTGCAAAACTGAGAAAAAAAATTAGGTAACCTGCGAGACTAGGTAAAGTGTCGGGGGTTACTTAAGAAAATTAATTTTATAAACTTGTTACCTAATAAAGACATGAAGTAAATTTAGTCTAGGTGGTGATATTAATTCACAATGAATGAACCTAGACATTAAAATCTTCAAGCAACATTAATTTTGTAATAGTAACTATGTAAATTAAGCTGAATAATGCCCGTATCTATCTCATTGATATGAGCTAATCAGGAAACAGGTTTTTAATGGCTTATAATTCTGTAATTTAGCATAAACATTACGTACGTTAACGATTTATACGCGAAAAAAACAAAATAATATTTTAATAAAACCGTATATTATAATATTTTTTTTAAGTTTAATCCAATAGTTTGAGAATTAGGTGAGGTTAGTTCGTCTCAGCCGTAGGACGTCTACTGTTGGATTAAGGCCTCCCTCATGGATCACTGTGTACCGATCATGAGGGGTTGTTGTCATACTCGCCATGCTTGGCAGGCGGGTTGGCAAGCACAGAACGAGATGTTGTTACACGGAAATACGCTGCTGCATATCTTCCGGAGGTATCCCTTAGCAGATTCTAACTGCATCTACGGGCAAAAGAGGAGGAGCAAATTCTACTACCCCACCGGCACCCCACGGCAAAGAGGTTAGTTATAATTCATTATTTATTTATAACTTTATAATTCTTATATTTCTTACTGTAAGGGCAACGGCCTATTTTCAGTTATCCCTATTTTGTACCAATTGAGGACATATTACATAAGTTAGAAGCAACATAATGTCTTGGTATTTCTATCGGCAAAGAGTGTAGGTAATTCTGATTATTGAAATGCGTTAATACACTATCCGTGTCACACCAATCGATTTTTTGAACGCTTCAAAATGTTGAGCAATCAGAAGTCAACTAGTTAGTTCTTCGAAACAAATACCAGGACCTTTTTCCGCATTTGAAATAATGGAATCTAGCCTCTTTAAAAAAAGTCTCACATTTAGAATCTTGTGTAGAATATTGATAGTCCGAGCGACCTTGATCAGAAGCACAAAGAGTTCGCCGGCCAAATCTTAATTAAATATTTATAACGTAAGGAACTCGTTGGACCAGTCCGCCGCCACTCGCGTGTTGATTCTCCACTCAACATTTAAGATCCGGACTAATGTATTTAAAATTGACTGGGCACGACATTTACGTACCTGACGCTCGTAGGTGCTTCTTTAATTGGTACGTGTAAATGGGTAATAACTTGTGTTATGGAATTAACCGGACCTCGGGCAAAACTAGTTAACAAACAACGGCAAGGAAATAGTTTGTAGACTGAACTTGAGATGTAGTAGACAAAGAGACTGTTTATGACCATACGTAAAAGCTGAATGCCTAGAAAAGTGCCACGGAGTGACATGGAGATTTAAACTTTAATATGCATTGGAAAAAGCTTAAGACTTTTAATAATGTCCCATCAGTGTTCACAACATGGTCTGACGCTGCATTATTACTTAATTGTATGGGGCTTTTCAATCATGCTCCCAATGTAAGAAATTAATCATATAAGTTAATGCTAGATTATATCAGCACAGGGCAATGAATCATGGCACAAGCTTAGGGAGGCCTGTACCCACAGCAGTGGGTGAAATGGGTCTGCGAATGATGATACATCTGTGGTGGATGAAAGTCTGCTGGCCGTCTCACAAGGTTTTTTGTCAGTGTTGTGTGGATCTCCGGTACGGACATCGAAAGCGATGATGATACCTCTACGGTTGATACAAGTCCGCTGGCCGTATCAGAAGATACGAGGTTGTTCGTTGAGTTGTGCGGATCTACGGTACGGTTGACGCCGCGTGACGCACGCGAGAAGTGCAACCGGTTGGTGTTGCAATCATACGTTGTTGCGATTGTCACGCAAACAACGATAATCGATCTAATAATCATTCACGCTGAAGGTTCGATTCTCTAGGAAAGATTCGTACGACCTTTGCGGCGCAATCTTCTCGAAATGTCACATTATTGAGCGCTGATAATGATGGTTATAAATAAAAAGTAAGTGGATTCCGGAAGCTGAGCTGTGAAGGTCGAAGAACGCAGAGACGGCCTTGCCGCTGGCTGTGCCACTTTCTCTGCTGCTTGCAGGAGCCCACGTGTTCTCGAGAAACAATGGCCGTTCCACAAGCTCGGTTACGCCGACGCACTCCGCAGAACAACTGACATAATCACCCGAAATTGCTTAGTTTCCATACACGAACTAGCCAAGGACAAGCAGGTAACATTAGTACTCGTAGTATATCTTCAATCTTCATTATACGGAGCCTTGGTCTCGAACTGCGTCGAGCCATTCTCTTTAATCATTACAATGTGTCTTCACATGGAAATATACAAACCTTAATTATTTCACACATTAAACACTGATCTATCTATTAACTTTAGACTATAATAAACTAGCGTTTAATAATGAAACGAAGTTCTAAAATGGAACCTGTTATCGCAACTCCAACATTAATGCTGAATAGAAAATCAATAAAGATGAGCTGCAGATCTCAACCAGTCAAGTACATTACAAATCCTTGGTTGTGCGTCAATCGTGAGGATATTAAATACTATCCAATCCGTGCCAGCATTGATGTCGGAATGTCAGTCCATCCAAGACGATGAACAGAGTACTTTGAATGCACTTCATTGATACGGCGCGGCAGAGGCAGAGTAATTTCAATACTAACATCACCAAACGCGGTCACCAAAATAGACTAGGTCCATTGTGCAACTAAACGGTTACAAGAGGACAGGTGTGAAACTGGCGTCATTATCGTGAAAATGGCGATTTGGTGTAGTTGTGACATTTGATTTGACGAATAAACGCTACATTATGTTATAATGGGAGAAATCGAAGGACTTGGAACGCAACTGGCTGGCAACTGTGGCAAGTCAAGCTTTGTGGTCGTGGGCGCCTTGACAAAGCCTGTTAGTGCGCGCCAGCGAGGTTTACACAATGCCGTGAAATAGTAGAATGGCTGCATTTGCAATTGGTCGGCAACCCTTGATAGTGGATACGCCCACGCTGTTTATACTCCTTGGTATGATTCTGAGCTCGGTTACAGTGCAGTATTATACAAATAAATTAAACCCTCTTAAACTTGTAAGCGGCAAATATCTGAATAACGCCTGGTTGTGTGGTTGCCATCATGCAAACGAATGCGGAATCAACACACTAGGTAAAAAATATGTAAAAAAATTGGATATTCTAGAGACACTCTTAAATCCGGCTCTACATTATGACTACTTACTGCTTTGAAGCTGTTATTAGTGATAGAAGAAAACCGCCGATCTCTTACCTGCAACAAAAATAATATACACATTTAGTATTTTATAATCACAGGGTATAAACACAGCAGGAAGTCATCAAGACTACTAAAAGTCAACTTGCTTGGCATCTAAGCGCGTTCAAAACAAGACTGAATCAGAGAAATAGCACTTACGAGCAAATGGAATATTTTAACTGCTAGGAGTGTCCTAACGTTTACTACTGGTTTGACAAATTAAGTTGATATCCCTTTATTGCTTCCTTAATGAACGCAGAACCCGGTTTAATAAAAAAATGCCATCGTGACAATTAACTGTCGGAAATAGTTTGTTGTAATGAATAGGAATTGTTAAAATTCAGCAATTTTGTTTATTTTTAACAACTGGCAATGGTCCTATGTAAGTAACCGTTTTTTGCAAACCATTTTTCGACTAGGTGTTTGTTACCCGATTTAACTGAAAGTTGGCATAAGTACCTACTTAAGTCCGTTGACAATACAGTATTGCATACTAATAAATAAAAAGTAAAAAAAAAAAACTTTTTAACAAACAAGCTTTTATTTAAACGTAAGTACCCGCTAAAATTAATAAAATAAACATTTTCCATTAAAGTTTAATGTCAACATAAAACGTCTACACAATTTATGTGATAAAAAAGCTTGTCGCGAGATTAACCTGTAACTTGATTTAATTGATTTACATTTTTTTTCAAACAATGTAAATACGAGTAACTGCTTAAATGCGCCATGTTGGATCAGAGTGACGTCATTTAATTTTTTGAGTTATTCTCAGCAAGCCCTTTCATTTGATACCCATATTATAGGAGTACATTAAAAATAAGTAGTCCGCATCTTGGATTCATTGGATTCAGAGTAACGTCACATAGCTGACCATGCATTGTCTTTCAAAGAAAACTTGTATACAAAATGTCAGCTCAATTGGTTGAAGATATCTGTTAAAAATTGAGTTGCATTTAGATTCCGCGAACAAACATAGTTACATACATACATGGCAAGCTAAATAAAAGCTTGTAAAATAGTCGCTGCCACGAGATGGCAAAACAATATTTTTTTTTGTCAAATTTCTTAATATACCATGATTAATATATAATTTGGGGCTTTCAATATTTTGAAACCTAATTTTATTATTGACAAAATAGTCTGTCTAGTATGCTTGTATGTTTATAATAACAGGGCTCCGCCTGTCTCGGCTCGTGAAGTAAGTAGGTGTGCGAGCGGCTGACCTTCGGAGGAGCAAGCGAAGGGGCTCATCAACTCAACTCGTTTCATAAATAACTCGTATTAATTATATTTTATTATACTAACGCATCACGAATTATAATGTCGAAACGGTTCTATTTTTTGTTTTTCATATATTTTACCAGAAACCAGTTCGAAATGGTTTCAAGATAATTAAGTTGAGGACAGACTCTGCTGGTTGTCTGTCGTTATTTTTTATTGTTCTCGGTATCGTTGTCGCTCGTTCGTATGTCGTTCAATTGTTCAATTGCCTTGTGAGTGTCCGATAATTTAGGTTATTGACGGGGTGCGTTGGTAGACGAGCAGCGGGGAAGAACGGAAGCGGAGAAACGTGCGGGACACATTGTGCGAACTTGCCGAGACTGCTGGACTTCCTTCGCTAATTACTTGTTATTATGTCTCCAAGGCAACAGATGTGCCACATCCGTTCTCAGCACGTTTTTCAACTGTCAATTATTAATTGCAAGTCGAACAGAGCTCTTTTGTTCTATTTTGGGTCATCATGTCCCTGGTAAATATGAGACGGCCGCAAAGTAACAAAAGTCATTTATCATAGCGCGAAGGTTGTGGTTGTTGGCTAAATTATATAGGCAGTATGGAAAATAATACGATAATGTACACACATACTGAGAGGTGTTTAAATTACAGGTCTAAACATTAAGTGAGCCTCGGTCTTGGCGGATCATTAATATTGACTTGTCTGCAGCGAAGGATGTGGTTCAGTCGTTAAATGTTCACAGGGAACAGAAGCTATCACATAACAACAAAGAGACCAGACGAGACCGTAGTACTATTACGTTTTCACTTTCATCTGGAGTGTTCTGTGCGCGTAGTAGGTAGGGTCACCGGCTACTCCTCTAGGGATTGCCAAGATATGGCTGCGCACGAGTTTACATACTCGCGTTATCTAGCTAGAAATAACGTAGATTATTATCAACTGCCGTGCGAGTATAGGGATCATTATGTTGCATGTTTATACGACAAGCCACTATGATAATCAGAGCACCGGACCTCCAGTTCAATTAAAATAGATAAGCTAAATGATTAGTGTAATAAAAATACCCATGAGATCATTTCATGGAAATGTGCCGGTACAAGATGATAGTGTGAACTTATCTCGAGCGATGCATTTAACAATTAGTGCAAAGTCACACATAAGATCAAGTGTCCAGCAAATGCATAGAGCTCCACTTGCAGCAATTCAAAGAAATAACAAGAGAGGCGGATGTGAGAGTTAAGACGATTATTTTTAGACGTTCGTCGACAGCGAATTGTAAATAAAGCAGTGACGTTTCGTTGCAAGTTGAACAAACTGTCGCTCGTAAAACAGGCTCGAGGAAACGCTATCATGCGACCCTTGACAGGCCGCCCGATAGCGATAGCTTTTGAACCCGCTCTACTAGTTTTGGATAAGCTATCAACTTGCGTCACTATGATTTACTTAAAATTATGACCCTGTAAAATAATGATTAGGTACGGCAAATTAACGAGCGAACCGGCAAACTTGTCCGGTTGTGGAAACTTGTAGGTGAAACGTTGATTTCGTTATCGTTTTCCACTGTTGGTCATCGAAGCATGGCTTTCCACGTCATGGAATAAACCACCCCACTTGTCACGGTGATGAGTTTTCCCTAAGCGACAGGGTCTTTGCTCTCGTGGGTAATTTGCGAGTATTACGAAAGGTTTATTGTAATGTTTACGTTACAATCGGCAAATTGCATCGTCACGACAGACGTTTGTTTAGTTTTCGTTGAACTCGAGGCTGGTGCAACAATGATGATGCCATTAGGTGTTCATTTTAATAACTTAACAAGGAAGTCGTAAACGCCGCGTTGCGTGTTGTTCCGTTTTGTTTGGTTATGATCTTTATAAAGTTATTGGTGAGTTAACGGCAATCTTACGTGAGTTGTTTTGATGTGAATAGGTTGTTATTTTGTGTGTTTGATGGGCCCTCGGGCACGTAACGAGCGTCACGTCGGCGTGACGGCGGCGCAGGAGTCACCGATGCACGGAGCACCCATTTGATAAAGCACAGTGCTGTAGAATCATATTAGTGGGGAGACTTCCACCTGTTTGCAACCTGTTATTGACCACACTCGATGCGCAAGCACATTTCATAATGAATGAATTATACATGGTTCAGGCTGAAAAACTAGTTCACAAAGTATTTATATTCATTGTAGGTATGATTCGAAAACAAATTTTATATTTTTGCAGTAGAATTAATTAATATTATACATCAAAAGGTTAGTTATTTAGTGTGTATTTTAATTGCGATTTGGTGTTTGGTTTTATTACCTCGTTAACTTACTAGTAAAGAAGGTAAGGAAACATGTATGTTAATAACACAGATAATTCATTTAATTTTGTAAAGCGCCATAAGTGGATTCGTTTATGCAATGTCGATGTAGTAGTTACCGCGTTTGATTGAATAACATTTATGAACTTTGGCCGACCAACGTGTGTTAATTTTACGAGCGCAAGTGTACATAATAAACATATATTCATCTGCCTACAGCCTCATGTGCTCACTATAAGCTAGTCAGTTAGCAACTACTTATTTGGTTTTGTGGACTTTTTTGCCGAACTAGAATTAAGTCATGCGTTTGAAGATTGAATTAATAGGCGATGAGTAGAATGGTTTGTTTGCGGTAGAGGTTTTTATTACAAATCTATGTTCTTTGATCTGAACAAAAACAGTGTCTAAGGCTATGACATCCGGTTTAGCTGTGATTGTCTTTCAGTAGAATGCTCCAGGGTTTATGGTTTATTATTAAAATATATTACTTAACGATTATATCTTAATAGAACAATTGGTAAATCAGAGGATTTCGAATGATTATAGTCATTCATGATTATATTGAAGTAGAATGATCAATACACTATGATGATCTAATAGTAAGCCGTATAACTAGGGAACACGCAAGTGTTAATCATAATCATAACACTTCATTGAGAGAAGGTAGCCTACTTACCGACGAAACAAGCGCAGTGTGCGTTGCCTAACTAGGATTTATCTCATTACATAACGACATGTAACTGCACCCCAATTCATATTATGTGCTTTGAAATCAAGCACCAAGTAGCAAGCAGAAAAGTTGACAATCACGGGGCGGGGCGGGTGGAACATAAAAATTCGATGTATGCATTTCCCCCTCTACTTACACTTCGTTTTTTTTTCAAATCAGTAGCATTTGTATTACTGTGACAAAAACCGGGTAAGTAGGTATGATCAACTTTTATAAAATGAAAAAAAAAATGCTGGACGATTCACACAGCATGATCTAGCCCCAAGCTAAGCAGAGCTTGTATTATGGTACTAGATGACTGATATACTTAATACATTATACTACATAGATATCTTTTATTGTACATAGAAAAACATTAAAGATGAGGCTTATAAGCAGTGGGTGTAAACGGGCTGAAATGATGATGATGATAGAAAAACATCCAGAACACCCTGAACAAATATCTGAAGATCGTACAGGTATTTGTTCCGAGGCGCGAATCGAATCCGCAACCTCTTGCGTAGCAGGCGGATCTTCGCCCACTGCGTCACAGAGGTCGTCAAAAAGCAACAAATCAGAATCAAAAAGTGATTATCGACCCACACACGATCGGCCTAACTGCTTTAAGATCTTTCACATCACACTGTGCAGCGTGGACTCGGCCTTATTGTCGCGGTTTTATATCAAGCTGAGCAGGAAGTAAGTGAGGCCTTGCTAAGTTCATCGCCTCTCGTGACGAAGACATGTCGAAAACCTCATGACATTTCGCAGGACAAGCTTCCGACATCAAGGGAAAATTGACCTACGAACTTTGCGTGCTGCAAATGCTGCAATAGACATTCGAGACGCCACGGACATTATGCAAGCTTGCACAAATCATTACACAACTCTGAGAAACTTATAAAACAATGAACCGTCTCTCGACTCTGATCGTCGCGAGAGCCCGCAAATTATGTATTTAAATCGAAGACATTGAAAAACCATATCGTGACACAAAACAATGGTTATGTCATAGATGACCGCATAAACTCGATAAGACAAAATATGTGGCACACAACAACGGTCAAAAATGGGCACGATGGGTATGAACAACGGTTATGTAAGCGCTGGACCGGCAATGACCTACCGGCGAGGCTCGCGCCACTTTCCTTTCATTATTGACACACACAATCTAGAGGCTACCACTCAACAAGTGACAGCACGCAAGAAGTCTTATTTGAATTTGTAATGTATGACTCAATGGGAAATACCCCGAATTGCTGAAAATTTATTTGACTTAAGACATATTAATGAGCGCAGGCGGTTCATTACTATTCTACAGGAAGTCTGAATTTAACCTTGGCTTAAAATAGAAGGTATTCGATGTGAATTCTTGTGTCAATTTAACGAACTTTGTTTTGTCACTAAGCCTTGTCCAAGTTTTTGTACATAACAAAACAAAGTTCGTTAAATTGACACAAGAATTCACATCGAATACCTTCTATTTTAAGCCAAGTTTTAATTATTAGCAATTTCGGTACTATGTATCTTACAAAAGTGTCTTTTTACGCATTTGGTGCGATGTTGTAAGGTGAACACACGTTGATTAGTTTTAGTACATAACTAGTGAGTTTGGCACAATTATTAGCACTTTGGTACTATGTAACCAAAAGTACCTACGCATTTGGTGCGATGTTGTAAAGTGAACACACGTTGATGATAATAGTGTTTCGCCAATTTTACGAGCGTGTTTTGTAACATTAACGATCTTGATCCGTGGGTGGCATGGATGGATATGATCGCAATAATGTGCGACGTGCATGACAATGCAATTAGTTTTCGATCACTCCGATTTTAATAATGAAAGGTAGCAGAGGTCAAGTTCATTTGTTTTGTTTAATCGGAAATGTCCTCAAAACGAGGTGAGCTTCTATATATGCAAATGAAGCTGAGTTTCTGAAAAACTGGGTATTCATTAAATTAACATTTAATGTTAGTGGAACGACTATTCTAATCGGGTTTAGCAATGACTAAACGAATAGTGAAGTAAGTGGAGCTTGGGCAAGCATTTGCATAAGTTGCTTTACAAAACAATACACAATATTGGGTCGGTGACGCATCCCCCTCAGCGAGGTCTAATGATAGCGCTCTAATTGCGCAGCAAATCGATTTCAAATTGTTCACAGTTGAGAGAGACAAAATAAAATAATTTAGTAGGAATATGGACAACTTCAAAACACACAATCTTAAACATAATTATGCAGAGGATTGTGACACAAATAAATATGCTCTTTACTCTACACAATAATACAATAAAGTAAGAAAGCAGAGTTAAAGATAATATAGAGTGGCAAAGAGTGGAACCTGCCAGAACACAGTTCACTTCCTGCATTACAAGCGTAAGATATCGCCGTACGCAGACTAAATCACGGCAATACCTAACTCCGGGTTTGTGCAATGCCCCGCTTATGCAAACTGCAATCGGGTAAACGCGCAACGTACGAGTATGCCGATATTACTACACTGCGATTACCAGCGATTGGGTTTAATGTCACGCTTAGAGTTCCGCTGTACAGAAAGTTTCTCCAAAAGCCGTGAAATGACGAAATATCACGGTGACCAGAGAGTTTTGGATTTGAATGGAAATCTATAGAAACTGGGTGCGGGGTTTGTTGTCTTAACGGTGTTTATGTGTTGTAACTCCTGGGCCGATACAGTTATTATTTAATAAGAAAGTAAAGGAGCTATTTGGATCAGGGATCGAGTTTCCGAGGAAGCCGATGTGGTGCCCGATGCAGTCGTTTCATGTTCCATTCCACTGGTTGGACCCATTCCGAGCGGCGTTCGTGCGTGATGTAATCGCTACATTACCTCAACTTGCACTTTTATTTTCTTACCAAGCATGAAGATTTACGTTTTGTCATAGCTCGCTGCGCCAATGGGTAACCAGCATTTGTTTCAAAAATAAACATTGAGCTAATACGAATTAAATATGAATACGTAGGCAGGCACTTAAGTAAAGCTCAAAAGTACTTGTAGCTCTTAAAAACTTACTTAATCATCAAATTATATTCAATGTCAACACCAACAACAGCTGCTTAAAAGGCAAATTACTGATGCATTTATTGATTTGGACTAGACCGGTCTCGATAGTGACCCCTTAGCACAACCAGAATCCAAAATGTTGTTTTGGTATTGCGTAAGGTGTGTTCTTTTCGGGCAATTATGTAAAGCTGTGTGGATCGAGGCGCAAGCGTAAGTAGTCGACCAATAGCGAGTAATGGTAAGTGCTACGCGCTGTTCTCGATTCTACAGTGTCGCTTGTGACGCAACCGAGCGGCTGAATGTGTGCCAAAAGTGCAGTAGAACCTTCTACATAAACATACTTCGGCACCTAATGACGTTTGATTACCTCACTGTGAAACTTTATGTGTTAAATCGCTAGATGAGAATCCTCGGCCTACTTATCAGTAATTTGTTCGCTGATCTCTAGCAACTAATGAGTTTATAGTCTAGCAATCTACAATTTGTTTGACGCCGTAAAGGGTCACATAAGAATGGATATATATAAAAGTTGAAAAAATTAAACGTGTTGGCGCAGTAAGAGATTATCGACTTATTGCAAAGGGACAATATTTTTTGTTCCTCAATTAGATTTTAGTCTAATTGATCTATCGTAAATGAGCACACAAAATCTATATTAGTTGATCTACGGATAAATAATAAATATACTGCATTCAAGGCAACATAATCATAAACTACTTATATTTAAACAGCGTCAAGGCAATTAGCGTCAAGGATCGATTTGACGGACATTGGTTCGAATCCCACCGGAATCGTAAATTTGTCATTTCTTTGACATATTTAAACATACTAAGATAAGTAATATTTGTTATATAAAAATAATAATTGATCCTTTTTTTTAATATGTCTTGTTTTGATAATCGATGGTTTTTATATCCGCCGGATGATGGGCAGCAGCGTCGTTCCGTGTATCAACATCCCGTACTGCGCTCGTTAACCCGCTTGCCAAGCGTGTTGACTATGATAACAACCCCCTCATGATCAGTACTTGAAGGAGGCCTTTGTCCACACATGCCTACTACATACAGGATTTCCTGTCGTGCAAATATTAATTTCTTCAAACATAATGCGTATTCACGCCGTGGGGTGCCGGCAGTAGAATGATACCCCTCCTCTCATGCCCATGGATGCAGTAAGAGCCTGCTAAGGGATACCACCGGAAGATGGTCAGCAGCGTCTATCCGTGTATCAACATCCCATACTGCGCTCACCAACCCGCCTGCCAAGCGTGGTGAGAACGGCAACCACCCCTCATGGAGATCCATGAGGGAGGCCTGTGTTCATCAGTGGATGTTTTATGGCTGAAATTATGATAATGATGAATGCGTATTAACCAACACTCATTTCTAAATCCAGAATAGGTGTAAATGCCGAATTTCCACACGAAATCCGAGTACTTCCTAGGACTTATCTACATGGGTTATCAAGCTGACAGCACAAATACTTATGCAACAGAATTAATTGCCCAAGAGAAATCAACAGTCGAGAAAGGGAAATTAATAGCTAGGTTATGCTTTGAAATTACCACGTTGTTTTTCACAACAACGCTATAACCATACCGGCTGTTATCGCGCGCGGTGATAAGATAAAGTACAGCACCCTTTGTTAACGCAGTGCACTCTAACATATAGACCTTAGATAGAGTTATCTACAATATACAACTAGTATTTAGTCATGCTTGTCTTTCCTTTGTCTGCTATGCTACGATGACGAAATAGAAATTACCTATCGCCGCGTTAATATGTTCACCGTGGGGTGCCGGCAGTAGAATATTGCCTCTTCTATCTTGCCCAGGATGCAGTAAGAATCTTTCAAGTGATACCTCCATGATGGACAGTAGCGTCTTTCCGTGTACCAACGTACCCCACTGCGCTCGCCAAGCTGCGCTGGCAAGCGTGACGAGTATGGATGGCAACAACCCCCACTTTGGAGATGCATGGAGGCCTATGCCCAGCAGTGGACGTGGAGAGCAGTCCTACGGCTGAGATGATGTTGATAATCCCTCTGCTGGGCAAAGGTCGCACCCAAACTCCTCCAGTCATCTCTTTCGTTCGAATTATGAAAGCAATCACTATTAAATGAATCGAGATCGTACCCCCATCGATTTACTTACATTACTTTTATTTTCGCCTGTAAAAGCACCAGTGGCTTGATTTACAATTTAGTGATGCAATAATCTAAATAAAAAAAGAACCGGTCGATATATTTAGATAAATTACAATTTTTACAACACTAAGAATACCTAATAATGTCAGCGTGGGATTTTTGCTCGACAATTTGTAAAATATCAAGTTTTAAAATTTTAGAAGATACAAAGAAAAATAACAAGTTGATGCTCTTAGAGAAGATGATAATTAAATTAGGAGTTATATGACAGCGAGCGGGTTCAAAAGAAACCGTTTGTGACCTTCGTGGAAAGGTCAACCATCAGTCAAGGTAAAAATAAACGAACAATTGCTTAATAGTGTATTGTCATTTCAGAAGAACTGGCAGTCAAAATGACGAGGAAGGCTTTCCAGCAGCTACCATAGGAATTTAAATACCCTAGCTACCTTATTTGTTTTGGATATTAAGTTGAACGATTTAAGCATTTGGCCGCGGCATAGCAAATTATTGTTAAAAGTTATCTTGTTTCTCGAAATTATTGACGCAAAACAATGGTCACCTTCTCAACCACCATTTAACATCAGTATGAACAAAACGTATACAATTCTTTAACTAGTTTCTACCCGCCGCTTCGCATGCGTTGTCATCTGGTCAACATCAGTATACGTGTGCAAAGTTTCAGCTCAATCCGTAGCCTAGCTTTTGCGTGAAGAGGTAACAAACCTCCATCCGAACAAACTTTTGGCTTTATAATATTAGTGGGATTTGTCAACAAAAAAACCGACTTTATTGAAAAATCTAAAATTTGCTAAAAACACCTAAAATACTACATGTATGCTTGTGATAATCATTTGAATATTTACCTTGATTTATCATGGATCCCATCATCAGAACTGGATTTAAAATCAAGCAAACATTATTAAGTGAAACAGAAAACCCAAACGCAACTTTAAATTTAGGCATACTAAACACTATTCCTTGAGGGACTCCAGTACACACTATTACATAATTTCATTCCACGACCCTGATTCTGATGATTCGTGGATAGGGATATATTATCTTAGCTATCTTTCGATGCCGTCGTGTGAATTTTGTAATATTGAAGAGTTTTGATCTGTGGTATTCTTCATCACCAAATACTACTTTCTGAATGCAAATCCTTAAAAATATACTGACGACTGAGAACCTCCTCCTTTTTCTGATGTCGGTTAAAAATTTGTATTCATGCATGAAGCACAAAGTACACCCTTTATCGCCCCACAGCGAGTGAGGACTATCGGACATTACATTACGCTCTATTTTCGTATCATACACGACGGGTTCTGTGTGAAATTAATTTGACTAACTATTTTTCACGGTGGAAAACGTGCAATTGCCTTTGCCGATATTGGCACACGTGACCGCGTTATCGTTATGTTTGCTTGCAATGGTTCCGTATTCATATGCGGTTCAGTTTTAAGGCGACGAAACAATTGTTTGAATTACAATGGTAAAACGCAGACTGAGGGAGTCGCCTGTATACATACTGACGCGAAAAAAGCTTGAAATGAAATGAATGACAATGAAATGAATGACAATGAAATGAAACGACAGAAGCGTAAAAACAGTAACCTTCTTGTAAAATAAAAACTATTGGTAATTATGTCAGATCCAATCACCATTTGGGAAGGGTGTATTAAATTAGGACTTTTATATGTACAGAAAATTTAGAGGCATAAGTCCGTTTCGATCTCCTGTAACGAAAAAAACTATGTTTTTATTTTATAGAGCCGCTGTTGGGATTTTTTTTCTGTTGTAATAGTTAACCAATCTAGAAAACCAAATACCTTATGAAGTAAAAAATATGATAAACTAGCTTCTGCCCGCCGCTTTGCATGCGTTAAACCCGAATAAAAAGTAGCTAATCTAAGTAGCTAAAAGTAGTTAATCCTGGTCAACATCAATACGTGTGCAAAGTTTCAGCTCAATCGTATCGTAGCCTAGTTTTTGCGTGAAGAGGTAACAAACCTCCATCCAAACAAACTTTCGGCTTTATAATATTAGTGGGATTTATATAGAATGATCGTCATCTTAACGGCCGGATCGCTCATGAGAAAATTAAATTAGATTGAAAGTTATTCTTTTGCATGGAGTCTCTTCACCTTCACAACAGCGCCAATGAGGAAAATCACTTCCTGGAGCTAATACAAAAGGCAATATGAGGCTTTCCATAGGGAGTGCAAGCGAGTCATTGACGAAAATACATTGCATGAAAAGTTTCTTAGTTAAATTCAACTGATATTTTGAACATTTTGATGTGAAACATCTATAGCCGCACGTAAAACCGATTTCTGGCGTGGCAACGCTGGCGACGCATGCCGTGTGGCGCTGGCGACGCATGCCGTGTGGCGCTGGCGACGCGTCGCCAACGTGGTTTCTTTAGGAATTTTCTTATACGGCTGAATGACGAGACATGCCGAAGGCTCTAAGATCTTTTATTTATACGACTGATTGACGAGACATGCCGAAGGCTCTAAGATCTTTTATTTATACGACTGAATGACGAGACATGCCGAAGGCTGGACTGGACTGTACGGTAACTTTTGTGTTTAATGAAAATTAATGTTTATTAAATAAACAGTCATCCATCATATTCTGGAAAATAAACGTATTAATATTTATTAATATTTTATTTTATCATTATGTCATATCTAGTTCCTATCGTAATCTGTTATTTATTTTTTTATTCCATTTTAATATGTACATACATGCTTCTACTAATTTTTTAATTAGCGTGTACATTGCGGTTACTACGGAAAACCCGTTCTGCCGAGGCACATGCTGAGTTGCGACCATTTTTGTCACTAGTTTTAGAACCTAACTAATGTATTTCTCTTACTTGTACTATGTGATAGACAATAAACGTATCTATATTTTATTTAAAAAGGTTCGTACGGTGCGGACTGATCTCGATGGCCGTGGGCGTGGACAATGCCATTTGGCCGGCAATGAACCCTCGCATTTACTCTGCCACAACAATTAGCGACGCGTCGCGAATCTAACGAGACTATTTACACAGGCACAGCTTGATGGCTTTACAGTACATTATGCATACTACAAGACGTGTTTAGCCCAGTGGTATGGCCCACGAGTTTAGATCCGAAGGCTCGATACCTGCCAGGCAAATTTGTTTAACACGGGCAAGCCTAATCCACATAATGTTCCAGACACTGCAGCGTCCGTGCAGTATGAATAGTTGCTGACTCGTTTCTACAAGATATTCGCCTACTAATAGAATAACTTTCAATACCCGCCTCGATTCGTATAAACGCGAAATCAAAAATAATTGGCAGTTAGATCGAGCGAATGTACAAATCAGGAATAAATTATAGGTACGATTTAATTAATTACCCAGACTAGGAACTTGTTATATAGGCTGGTTAGCTACCCAGATAATAGAACAAGTATGTCAAGAAACAAATTAAACTAAAACCGGTTCAATGTTAAACGAAACCGACAGTAATGTGCTTAGGCGTTGATACCGTAAACTGGTTTTTGAGCGATTAAGGCTTACATAGGATGGTTGCTGCTTTGAAATAACCAAAATGACTTAGTACGTACATCCAGTTAAATTCAGTTGCCTACAGCTTCAGCTAAGAATCCATTACAAAGTAATGTATTTTAGTATTCTATCAATCATCTGGTTTACATAGTGTAGTAGTGTCAAGCATTATTTATTTACTTTGTGCTTGTCGGCCGTTTTTACAGCTTTAGTTAAGTTTAATGTATCTAGTTTCCAGGCTATTATGTCTCGTATAGTAAGATAAATGGCACAGTATCTAATAGCATCCTTTCAGCTTAGTCGCCCGTTTCTAGTGCATTATTTGTCGCGGATTTCCTGCTGTTCCTTCGACGTTAGTCCTTATTATGTACATCTTGCGCCGCGGGGTGCCGGCAATAGAATATTTTCCCTCCTTTCTTGCCCTTGGATGCAGTAAGAATCTGCTAAGGGATACCTCGGAAGATGGGCAGCAGCGTCTTTCCGTGTATCTACAACCCTTACCCGGCGCTTAACCCGCCTGCCAGGCGAGGCAATTGACAACACCCCTCATAATCAGTACGAAGTGATCCATGAGGGAGGCCTTTGTTCAGCAGTGGGCGTCCTGCGGCTGAATGATGATGTACATCTTTGTACCGCCTGTGTTCTCAAACAAAAATGATAACGTGGTGCTATAAAAAGCTGGTTTGTATGCGGATGAAGCAATGACCATGGCATTTACTGAAGACTATAAAATAACTCGACAAAAAAATCTTGCTAGATAAGCTACAGTGCGTAGTGTACTGTCATTTCACATCTTGGGTTATCTAGATGTATAGATGACTAGCTACTGCCCGCGGCTTCCCATGCGTTACTTCCAAATAAAATAAAGCCGTTGTGTTAAAACTATATTGGTGAAAAGTTTCAGCTTTTATCTGTCCAGTCGTTTTTGCTTGAAGAGGTACACTAATATCCAAAGAAACATTAGGATTTGTAATATTAGTGGGATTTATATTTTCTCCTCAGATCGCTGCAATACCTGGGATATAGATGGATTAGGCTTGCCCAGCACCTAGTAGGTACAATCTCCCTTTATCACATTTACTACACATGAAACACATTTTAATGGCATTAGAAGAGAATCGAGGTGTAGCTCATTTCATATTCATAAGATTGTGGGCGGCATAAACGCAAAGCGTTTGTCGCAATCTCGGCGTTATGACAGAGCCGCCGATGGCCGAACCTCATCTTTGCATCAAATTATTGTCTAATGTATAATGGGCTATAATGGCATCTCCACATTAAGCAATGGATCTCAAGGCGAGCCAGTTAGAATACTCATTTAGAAATGTTAATCGTTTTGGGAGTTTGTAACTGAAAAGTAGCAATTGACATTTAAGAATTCGTACGTATTTTTACATGTATTAACGTGTTCGGGTAGAGAGGCCGAAGATGATCGTCCTACTAACAAAATTAAAAGTTTAGATACGATAGATTAGGCAGTGGCAAACGCTGTATAAATCATGTATATCAGAAAAACCAATTTACTTAAGGTAAAGAGTAAGAGAGGGACCACTCACAGAGTATTGACCATTACGCATGACCGTTCAAGGGAACAAAGGGTTGAGTCACGTCCGGACTCCATGGAGAAAGGAGTCGGGCTAAAAATAGTACAGTGGCGGGTACAGTGCGGCCGTTGGACCTGGCCTACGCAGTTCGCGCCTGCCCCTTAGCCCAGCGCGCAGTCATCTCGGCTCAACAGTCGACCTAATGAACGCGCCTTGAATACTAGGACACTTTACGACTGCCGTTCATCGCCGAGTAACATGACCACAATTTTAAGGCCTAGGTCCTTAGTCTTAAAAAGTATTGTGTCATAGTACTTGATCATTGGTTTGGTTTTAACAGATTTGCCGTACAAGAAGTAAAACTGTCGTTTAAACATACATTCGCTGTTCGCCTTTTGTTCTGTTCTGACACGATTGTGACAGCAGACTAAAGGTTACAGGACTTAAACTTGTTCGTTAATAATTTAATTACGATATGAATTGTGCTTTAAGTTGGTTATCCTACGCTTTCTTCGTTCTGGTTTATTAAAAACATTTATGTGCTGCGCAAACAAAAACATGCAGAATAGCAAACCGGTCTTATCGCAATAAAATACATATGACTAATGAAAACACGCCTCCATAGTTTCCGCTAAGATAGGCGGTCCACACGACCGCCCTCATGTTTCACACAGACTCAGAACTATACAATTACCAGCACTGGCGAAATGCAATGCGTGGGACACAACTGTCACTGTCTGGTTAAACGCGACAAAAATCGCACTAAGCTCTGATCCAGGAAACTTACGGACATGCCCTAACAACAAAATAAACGTGAAGTAACGCCGTAACTCAATATGGCGGCTTTATTTAGGAACAATAAATATCATATGAAAATAAAAGAGGTTAGCGTAAGCAACAAAACTCCACGTGGCCACGCAAGGAGGATATAATTCGCTAAGTACTCATTGCTCCCACGACCACATTGTTTGAACAGAAGGTTTCTGCAACGGCTGTTGGGAAACCGAGGTGAAGTGCTAGGAAAACCGGCTGTTTGAGAAACCTTCGAGTTTGGATTGCGAAAAGTGTGGAAAGTTTGTATTTGACTGGCGAACCTTTACGAGATTGTATTATTGTTATTTATTATAAAGAGCCTGTAGTGTCCCACTGCAGGGCTAAGGCCTGCGAGAATGTGGAAAGATTAAAGAGACGTCACAAGTAAATGGAGTTCAGAGGATGTTTTGAATTATATATTATTTTTACACCATCACATTAATATACTCAATATGACTACGAGTACAATTTGCTAAATATATTTTGGTTCTGATAAGGGACAGAATAAATTCATCTACCTACGAGTACTACATAACAACAGGTCAGTCAGTTTATACTACTCGTGCATGTCAGTTTCTCGTACACGAGGTCCTGGCAAGACTGCCTTTAGATAAAATAGCGTTGTTCGACACACGTGAGTGTTGAATGGATGGGCTAATATAATTACCTAATAATAAACAAGTGGTTAGAACTTAATGTGCGGGCTGGTTACCGCACGCTGGACGACTCGTTGAAGGAAAAGAATCTGACTTGTTTATTCGATGTGACTGAACTGACTATACTGAACTGTTATTCCGTACAAAATTTACTATATTTATACAAGGCTAGAATCTTGGATAGAGATGAGCCATTTAAAAAAGTTTCGTACAAGACCGTACACGTTAAATAAGTTAAGTTAATAATTTTGGACTGCTAACTATATAATAGCACCTTTTACGCAACATGATAAATCAATTTAAGAATCCGGTCAAACATGGCGAGTTAACTGTTATTCAAGTCAGATGCTTTAGCCTTGTAGAAGATTTAAGTTAGCAGCAACGAAATTCATTTGAGTAATATCGCAATCGCAACACGTGGTTTAGCAATCGTGTGTCACTTGATCGACGATGACGATCACGATGACGGGTACACGAAATAGACGACATTCCAGGTTACGTATGAGCAGAAAGTTTTCATAGGAGCATAATCCTTGAGGGGTTTAAGCATAATTCGATTGCTAGGCATTGTAATTAATTTACGAGGACTTTAAATACAACTTTGTTTTCTTTTGTTTGTTATTCAGTTGAATACACCTAGTTAGGTGTAACACACATAAATCTTTGTGAATAATCTGGTGCAATCAGTGCAAAGAAACCAAGAAAGAATTTGTTTAAAACAACGTTTTCCTTAGCAACAAGCATGGCTCGTAACATCGACCTTGGAAAAAAAAATCGTGCCTTATGTATGAAACATTATGAAAGAAAGATTAATTTGTAACGTATCAATTTATCGAAAAAAAAACTTAACAGCTGGTTGCGTGATTTGCGTGCAAGCGCAATGCAATGGCATGGTTTGCCGATCGCTATTACACGCCCACTGACCGACTAATGGTCGAATAGTCCAAATACATAGTCGTTATACCTATCGATAATTGCATAATGCAATCAAAGGCAGGTTGCTTACGTGTGTGTTCGATAAGCTAAAGTGACAGTGGGCTGGCCAAATCTGTCTGAGAACTGATATGATAGCTGATGCTGTGGGGTGCCGGCAGCAGAAAGTTGCCCCTCCTTTCTTGCCCGTGGATGCAGTAAGAATCTAACGAGGGCTACCTCCAGAAGATGGGCAGCAGTGTATCAACATCTCGTACTGCGCTCGGCAACCCGCCTGCCAAGGGAGGTGATTATTGCAACAACATGCATGGTTCTCCACCCCCTCATGGTCATAATTGAGGTCTTACGGCCGAGATGATGAACTGATAGATATCCGATGGGGTAAAGTTCTAGAGTGGATGAATAAAATATGTGAAGGTTTATTATAGGCATTTTAGAACTATGCATAGTTTCGATTCGGGAGGAAAACCGGAGCTAAGTCAACGGTTGCCTAGAGACGTATATAAATGGGCAATCCAAAACAATGTCTTGCCCAGCACCTACCTATACCACCTTAGGAGCTTACTAAGTTATTGAGGAAACAACTAGTCAATACGTAAACTCTCCAAAAAGATTTTTTAGAACCATGTATTAGTAGGTTAGGTGGGTAATAGTAAATACCAGAGAGTTTTCAAATATAATATAAATCTCCGTGAATTCCCGGACAAAAGCGAGATACAACACAAAAGCCCGGCTTTATTTGTACTGGGGGCACAAAAAATAATGGCGAACGGTTGTATTTGTAAATAGGCAGCAGGTAGAAAGGTTGTAGGTGTATTCAAGTTGAAGTTCTGAGGGGAGAAAAGGAATTGTGGAAAAAAAAAACACTTGGCTGATGCACCTTTCCAAATTCCCACTGGTGCAATTTTATACGTTACGATGTAGGTGTGTCATTTCATCAGATTAATGAATAGGGCAAAAGCTATAATGGTTCGTTTCACCTTATACGTTAACCTGTCTGATATTCTTTTTCCTACACAATACAATTTGCTAGTCACGTTACAACATGTTTAGTTATTGTTTCTGGATGGTTTCTGGCAGATTCCGTCAATGTATTATGTAAGTGAATAGACCACTAAGTCATCTCGACTTGCAATCGTACGACAAAGTACTAATCGTACTAAAATCCTGACCTAGTCTCACACAAGGCAATAAACCCAGGTTAATTAATAATGTTGAGCATTATGACTATGGCAAACCTGTCATAAGATTGATATTGCGACTATTTGTAGAAACCCCTACTGCCTTTAAACTCGTCTGCCCTTGAAAATAACCCAAAGAAAACGAGCAACCCCAAGCAACAAGTGTTTACGGACGGAGAATAGACCACAAAAACTAAACGCAGGTAGCCTGTAAATTGCTGAAACATTCTCAACCATATAACCCCCAACACAGGAACTAATTCAGATCGTCCCTAGACCTGCACCACAGAATAAAGAGTAGATGAAAGCACGCCTCGGTACGCGATTATGATCTCTAAGTCCGTAGCAATAATAGCGTTTCCAGGAATAGCCACTTCAACCCCTGCAGAGATTCGAGAAAAGGTTCCATCTGAGTTTCTATCTTATTTTACATATTTATCTCCAGTTAACAATTTATAAGTCTCCTCCCTAATTTTGGTTGAATGTTTATTGTACGTACGGTTGATAATTAAGTGTTGGCTATTTTAGTAGGTAGGTAAACACGAAAACACTTCGGAAAAAGGTACTACATATTAAAATTAGACTGCTATAAGGCGAATGCTACACGCTCGATATGTATCGCGATATTTGGATCGTAATCCAGGATCACGATATTTATAGAGTGTTAATTATCGTGATCCTGGATTACGATCCAAATATCGCGATACATATTGAGCGTGTAGCATTCGCCTATGTAAAAGGTATTATTTTGCAGCCTTATCAAGACCTTTGCTTAGCAGTGCGATGATGAAGTTATTAATAAAATAAAAAATAAAGTGGTATTTAACCTGTACTTACATATAAACTTTTGATAACTACACAAGTAGGTATCATCTGAGTTATATTTTACTAAATAACCTAATTTGTAAAATGAGGTAGGTACGAGCAAGTAGTGTTGGATGTTGGTAGTAATTAATTACTTACAAATAATGATAGGTAGGTAGTAGGAAATACAGAGGTATACCTACGTATCGAGAATGTTTCGCCTTGATTGATAGACTGAATCTGGTTGTAGGCGAATATCTTCGGTACTTTTTACGCTACACAACATTAATCGTTGTATGTTACCACCAACATCACATTTTTATAGATAATTTGTAGGTACAGTGTATGGAGGTAATCTACATTCTACAACAAAACAACCAACAACTACAACGAAGGAAGCGTGGAAAGGCAACATTTTGTAGGTACTTATGATTTTGAACAACTAATAATTTGCCCGAATTTGGATATAAAATATATTTAAAAAAAATAGTTATAAAGTAACGTTGTACGTGGGTATTGTGGTAGTTAATACCTATTGAAGTGAAATAAATACAAGAAAATTATAACGTTCCAGATCAACAAACACAAAAAGTCACTATTTTGTGTTATTTTTTTGGGAATTTTTGATTTTTTGTATGCAATAAGTAGGTACGGTAAAATAATCAAATAATGCGGTAAGTAGGTAAATAACTCATCGCAAAACAGCGTGGTTAATTACAACTCCTCACTCAAGGAAGTAAGAACACAAGGAATCAACAGGTTGAAAGTCTGTTCGACACAAAATACACAAAATTGATAACTTACCTTCAAGAACAGATCACCAAAGTCGTACAGCGCAGACTGATGCATGATGGCAGTAGACATCGTGTAATTACGACACCCAATCCAGATTTTATGCTCTTCGCAAGAATTATGAGCTGATAAACAGATAGGTTACACTGGAACACGATTTTTCGGGTTGACGAACTCACATAGATTTTGAGAAAAAAATAACGAGAAATTTAGGGAAACCTTTGTAGAAGTCCTTGTAATTTTTAAATAGAAAGATCGTTGGTCATTTGTTTTTCGTTTGATGGCCGACCCAACTAGATGGCCAAGATTGTCGAGTTTTATTTTTATTCCCTCCACGTTTGTGCCAAAACAGATTTTTGAACACAGTTTCGCAAAAGCTGCGAAAATGTACAAAACAGTCCTTTGTTTTGAAATTCTCCTTCACTTTTATTTTCGCGTCTACGGAAAATCACAATTTTGGTCAAAATTCAGCGCGAACTGTCTACGTCAACGTTTACAATAAAATTGTTTCAATGGACTAATACTCCAAAAAGTTTTTATTCTGGTCGTACAAATCGCAAACTAACAAAATCGTAGTAAAAGTCCGCGCGAACCGCACCACACGTTCATTCCGTATAACGCTTGCTTGCGCACTGAGCTGGCTAAAGTGGCGCCGCACCGGGCGACTGACTTGACTGAACGAACGAAACGAAGCCAAAGCGAACTGCGAGCGGTTTGTGGGTTTACCGGCCGACCGAGGGCTGGCCGCGCCCGCGCGCCCTCTTCCATGCCATCCATGCGTGCGACAAGCAAACGAAGTGTCGTTGTCGTGTATCAAAAGGTGTTTTTGTTTGGGTAGGTTCCTTTCTTTGGTTCCTTTCCTAGGCTAGCAACAAAGACATTTCCACAATGTGGAACAGTGGAAATGTCTTTGGCTAGCAAGCAAGCAATGGGTGAATTTGGTAGGTTTATCCCTATTCCCTACCTACTTCAATTTACATCGTTATTGAAAGAAGGCAGTCGAGTCTAGTAGGTAAATAGGTAGTATTTTCTAGTATTTTATAGGTTTTATAGGTATTTTATACCTACAATGTTATAATATGGGTAGGTAAGAAATACATTTAATTTATTTATTTTTATTGCCTGGGTTAGATCTTGCTCCAACTAAGTAGGTAGGTAAGTAGATATCTACCTAATAGAAAATTCGCTATACAGGTACTGTAATCTGTGGTTTTACTCTATTTAATTTAAACATCGATTTAAATCTTTGACATTTGAGGTTTTGTAGCAATTATTTCAGAGACAGGTCTTAGAAATCGAGCCTGAAATTATTGAAATTAGTTAGGTAGGTACTACGTATTTACGAAGCATGTTATGTTGTAACGGAACGTAACACGGAACCCTAAAACTGAGTGGTCGTACAGGATAGGGAACAAAAAGAAGCAATTTTAGAGCTGGTTCCACCAATCGAGGTGCGTGCCAGACCACTGTCCGCCTTCGCTGCCTCCCGGGCTCGGACACGGTCCTAAGAAGCGCGGGCGCGGGAGCATAAGAATAAAGCAGAGATAACCGCGTGGTCCTTTTATTTTATTGCGGGGGCTTTGTTGGCAGTTGCAAATCCAGATTAACATACATATAAACATTCAGATTATTAATTATTACCAATTTTTTTTCATACTTTTCTTTCAGGAACTGTATATGTAGATAGGCGTTGTCTTTGTTTGGCGTTGCAAATCCTAAACATTCTGATTATTAATTACTTGCCGCGCTTCGCGGTTTCACCCGCGTAGTTCCCGTTCCCGCGGGAATACGGGGTTATAATATAGCCTAAGTCAAACACGTGAAATTTGGTTCATTTATTAAGCCCCATTAGACTAACTAGTAGCCCAAACTTCATAAATATAGCTCAAACGGTTTTCGAGATATCAACATCTAAAAATTGGCATTTTTCGAGATAGATAGCTAGCTAGAGATAGATCTTAATAAATTCTGTTTGGGTCAAATTTAGGATTTACAATTTTACCCCTTTCTGTTGAACGTTTAAACTGGAATTTGGTTTGGTACACATCTATAGTTCTGAGGATCGAACTATTATGTATGTTCAGTATCATTGTAAAATAATTGTAAAACCAAGGTGGCCACAACAAAATGGCAGATTTCATATTTACTTCAATACTCTTAATAGGGGTATAAAATGAAAGAGCTAGACTAGTTGAATACTGTCCATCATGAAAAACCGAATTCAAGATGCCCGCCACGACAAAATAGCGAATGGGTATCAGCTGAAAGGGCTTGACGATCTGAATACAGTTCATCATAAAAAAAATCTAATTCAAGATAGCCATCACAAAATGGCGGATGTCACATAATTATGTTTTACCCTTAATATGGGTATCAAATGAAAGAGCTTGACTAGTTAAATACTGAAATGAAATGAATGAAAAATTATTTATTTGCAACACTTACAAACTTATACAGCGAAATCTTAATCTAAGAGACAACTAATAAGTGTCACAAAATGGTCCTGGTTCAGCATAATGTTAGTTGTATGCAAAAATAACGCTGATCTTCCACCAGGGCCGATGGTGGCATCACGGACGTAACCTGCCCACCATGAAAAACCAATTGCAAAATGCACACCACGACAAAATGGCGAATGTCATTATAATGTTTTACCCTTAATTTGGATAGCAAGTAAAAGGGCTTGACTTGTAGAATACAGTAGATATGTCGTGAATAAATTATCATCATCATCATCATCAGCTCAACCGTAGCACGTCCACTGCTGTACATAGGTCTCCCTCATGGATCTTTAAGAACTGATCATGAGGGGTTGTTGCCATACTCACCACGCTGGCTAGTTTATTTACAAAAAGTAATGATATCCTATCAAAAACATGAATGTATAAATGGGAGCCAAGTTCAATATTTAGAATGTCGATGGTATTGATGAGTGATGACTTCGCCCACAAAATAATTGAGATCTAAATGACGCCAAGTTCTGTAGATAAGTAATCCTGAAACTGAAACGGAATATTTAATAGAATATTTTTTTATTATTACTTACTTTCTTGTACAACAGTTGGACGCCAATATTTGTGTCTTAGATTTGTGTACTTAATTGCTTTTTTTGGACGACTGGCAGAATAAAGTTATTTGCATTGGGTCCTCCGTTTGTGCAAACATTGTATTTTTGTGCATTATAGAATAAAATAAATAATGCTGGACACACAACACCAGATAGTTAGGAGTTGCATCAGCATATCCATATATATGTACATATATCCCTAGTCCAGCCGAATATTTCTGACGGCACTGAAATATATCTGATACCTACTAAATGTTATATTTCGCGTGTCTCCTCTCAGCACACTGATGCTGCCAGTTCGTCGGACAACTTTTTATTATCGTATTCGTTCGTTTCGAAACCTGTTTGACGGTTTTAATGTTTGCTATCCCGCCAGCGCTTACGGGAACCGCGACTGCGTATACGGAACATGACAGATCTTAGGTATCGTTTAATTGCTAATACAGCTTTGTAGTTTATCCACAGCATAACTGTGGTATAACAGTGAACATAAAATAATAAAACAATGCAACTAATTAACCAACTTCTGTTGTTAGAATTATTATGTTGGCATTTTTACTTTTCTCCTAGTACTAGTCCAAATGCGCCTCCAAATGGCTCGGGTACTATGTATTTTACCTGCACACGGCTGCGTCGTCGCCCTTTCGCTTTGCTTTAACTTGGCTGGACACGCTGCCGCGTTTCTAAATGTTATATTAAGCCTAAAGACTTCCGCGATAAATCAGCTATCTAAGACTAAAATAATTGTTCGAGTTGAGTCAGAAGTTCCTGAGATTAACGCGTTCAACCAAACAAACTCTTCAACTTTACAATATTATTAGTATAGATTTAGAATGGCTCACCCAATGAGTCTTCAGGTTGTGCCTGATACAGATTTTTTTGTAGCAAAACAAGTTACGCTTTTCATTATAATATGATGATTTATATTCCGCCAGCAACTGGTATTCATGTTGTACATTTTTCAAGGAAGAAAAATCCATTCCTTCACAGCCGGTATCAAACCCACGACTTTTGAAAGTCGGGGGTACATACCACTCGGCCAACATAAATAAATAATGCTCGACAATTCACACAGCATCTAGCCCCAAGCTAGACAAAGCTTGTGTTATGGGTACTACTAGATGACTGATATACTTAATACATAAGATAGATATTTTTTTATTATATATAGAAAAACACCCAGAACACCTTAAAGAAATATCTGCAGATCGTACAGACATTTATCCCCAGGCGGGAATCGAACCCGCAACCCCTTCTCGCAGGCGGATCTTCGCCTGATCTGCCCAGAGGTCGTCTTACAACGTGCGTGTAGTGTAGGGAAAGATTATTATTATATTATAACGAGAGCAACACAGGATATTTGCGGTGACCTAACTTAGTTACAATGAAACTGTAATCTACGCCTTAGCTTGACCTGGGTAACTTCCTGTGCAACATAATTATTTACCATATCAAATTAACAATGGCGGCGGCGGCGGCAGTTCGATAAAATATAATATAAATAATGCTTACTTCCCGCACACCACCCAACTTAACTGCCAATCTAGCCCCAAGTAAGTGAGCTTGTGTTGAGTTACAATCATCTGATAGAACACCGTAACACCAAATGTGTTACTAGATGATGCAGCGTTCCGTACAGCATGATTACCAGTTGCTGACGCCGTTTAAATCATCTGTAAAGCCTTAATGTTTCCTAGCCGATTTCGGCCATGGCGACTGTGTATTCAGATAGAAAGTCTCATAGGAGGGTTCTGGTTTTCTACCCTTTCATGTGCTCTAAGGTTACTTGTGTACCCAATCTCATAAGAGAAGGTACGAGAGCACTTTGGGCACGGTAATACCCCGTTGATAAAATTGTACCGGATGTCGGCTGGTGCACGGGTCTTCAACTCATCGCGCTTCCTATCGAGCTCCTCGCGACGCTCATCTTCAAAGGTATCAACCTGTTGATGGATGGAACGTCTCCACTCAGGGCGCTGTGCTGCTTTTGACTCCCAAGTAGATGGCTCAATTTTGCATCGCTTCATATGTCTTTTCAGAACATCCTTATACATATCTCAGGTACTGGCCACCACTTTTACGCTTACCGCACTGGAGTTCTGAAAAGAAGATAAAAGGCCTTACTAGATGACTGGTAGAATACCAAAGTATGCAGAAAAATTACAGACATTTGTGCTGAGGCGGGTTGAACCCGCAGCCGTCTCAGCCAGCTATCAGACCACCCGGAGCCACGGAGGTCGTCGAAACATACCATTTTTTTCTTTTATTTTAAGGAATGTCGTAATAAAGTGGAGTCCCAGCAGTGGGTGAATGTGGGCTGATAGATAGATGTTACTAAGGGACCGTCTCACGAGCGAGGGAATCGCGGCGATGTTATCGTCCGTGCCACGTATTTCTATAAACTTTCCTAGAGGCTGTCTCCACGAGCAAGAGAATCGCGACGAGTCCGCGCTATAGAATCGCCGCGATTCTCTCGCTCGTGGAGACGGTCCCTAAGAAAATGTATAAATGATGATGAATGAATGAAATGAATATCCCTAACCTGTCAACATGCTTACCTACTCGGGTAACCTTATTATCTAGCATGCTTATAGGGTGACTGGCAGATAAGGAGGTAATTTGTAAAATAATCAACAGAGGTCAGATTAGGTAGGTACTTCATAATACTCAGGCTGATACTGTTTATACAAGACTGATTAAGTAGTAGAATTTTGCCCATCTTCTCTTGCCCGTGGATGCAGTAAGAATCTGCCAAGGGGTTTCCCTATACCTATATTATAGGCAACTAAATAAAATAAATATAATATGTTATTTGGTATAGGGCCTATACCGTTTATACAGGCTTATCTCCGAAACGGGTGAATTTCTGAGTTTGACGCGACGTTTCATAATACCGTTCTGCCGAATTGACGTGGGGTGCCGGCAGTAGAATTTTAACCCTCCTCTCATGCCCATGGATGCAGTAGAGTCTGCTATATACCTCCGGAAGATCAGCCAGCAGCTTTCCGTGTATTAACATCCCGTACTGCGCTCGCCAACCTGCCAAGCGTGGTAAGTATGGCAACTTACAACTACGCCTCATGGAGATCCATGAAGGAGGCCTGTGTCAGTAGTGGACGTTTTACGGCTGAAAATGATGAGTAGGTATGGTCAGAACGGAACCACATAAACACCTATCACTCATACTTAAAGAGTGGGTCAGTGTCAAGTGTCGGTCACGTAACGCTTACTGCTAAACTGGGTAATATTATATCTTGTGTAGGTATGCAAACTCTGTTGGACAAACACAGATTACAGCCTAAAGGAACAAACACATAGCAGCTATAGCCCGAAAAACTTAGCTCGATCAAAATCGCGCTTATCAAGTTTATTTATTTTTATTGCCAAAAGTATACAGAAAATAGACATACAAAACAAGGCTATAAAGGTTTTAATTCAAACATAAATAGGTGTGAACAAACAAGCAAAAAGTTAACTAACTAAATAATTACTTAAGTAGAAGAAATAAAGATGAAGAAGACACAAAAATAGTCACCATTTCAGCCGTAAAACGTCCACTACTGAACACAGGCTCGACTCGCCACGCTTGGCAGGCGTGCTGGCGCAGTACTCTGGGAATAAGCCTTCCTAACTAGTAAAAGAAAACTAACGTCATCTATATGTTTCGAGGGAAATATTTTTAAAGTTTTTACTTTTAGTGAAAACCCTCGATCGACCCTTGATCGTGTGACGTGCCGGGCATCATTTTTGAATCGCTCGCGTATGACTCGCATGACCTAATCGATCGAATTGTACTACATAGTTTGCGTTCGACTGACACTCACCAAGGGACCCGATTGGTTGAGGCCACTCATTATAACTAAGTGAACAGAGAAAAAAATTCATTTTTTTTTAAATATACTGAGTTTAAATTATAAAATCCTTGACTTGTTGCTTAAAACACCCAAATCGCTATAATACGCTTCATATATTTGAGTATATTCCTCGATTTATCATGGATCCCATCATGAGAACTGGGTGCAAAAACAAGCAAACATTATAAAGTAAAACAAAAAACTCAACCGCAAGGTTAAATTTAGGGTATAAAACTATACCTTGAGGGACCCCAGTGTCCACTATTACAATTATTGAATTCCTCATGGATCCCGTCATCAGAATCAAACGGGACCACCTAGCCTGTAAGAAGGATTATCAAAATCTATTCAAATTGGCGGAGTAATCGCGTAACAAACATACAAAAAAACATACAGTCAAATTGCAAACCTCCTTCTTTTTGATTCTTAACGATTCTTGACGGTTTGCACAACTCTACATCGTTAAGTTCGTCAGACATTGTGTGTTTGCTCCTTTAGAATTACTACAGCCGACACATAAAAGACGTTATTATAGGTTTGTAAGTGTTATGTGAAACTTAGCAAGTCTAGAATTTTTGATATGTGGAACGGCTTTGCATCTATTGTAGATGATTTATAGCGTCAGCAACTGGTATCCATGCTGTATGGGAGTGCCTGGGACGTTGTTAGATGGATTAGGCTTGCCCAGCACCTATACCATCCTTAGCTTAGTCAGAGGAAAGACCAGGACAATACGTCTGAAGCTGACTAAGCCGCGGGTTGCCTCACGATGTTTTCCTTCACCGTTAAAGCAGGTGTTAAATGTGCACATACATTTTTCAAGAAAGAAAAATCCATTGTTGCCCGGCCGGTTTCGAACCCACGACTTTCGGATTGAAATTCGGGGGTACATACCGGTCACTCGGCCGACGCGGCTTATATATGTATATATCACAAAAAACAATAAAAAATAAGTAATGAAAGGTGTATTCCTTGTTCTGGGGGTGTTTAATATCCATTTTCGTTAGATAAGCATCAGATGGACTTTGTCAGCAACTATTATCCGGTGTTGTACGGGACGTTTTTGCATGGAATAAATACTCTTTCCTAGCCCCCTGAGGCACAGGTGCCCATTAGGATCTAAATCGGCTTTACCTCAAAGAAAGAACCAATCAAATACATACAACGGGTTTCCCGACGATGTCACAATATTGGCTAGTAAACTAATTCTTCAATAGGAAATTTCTGAAATGCTTAGATAAAGCGCATTGAAGTCAAAGACTCGACGTCACGACTCTTAAACTTCAATGCGCTCAGACATAGACAGACATCATGGCATAGTCATAAACGGTACTAAAACACGTCGGCACGTGACGTCACGCGCATACATCCCACTAATATTATAAAGCCGGAAGTTTGTTTGTATGGGAGTTTGTTACCTCTTAACGCAAAAACTACCCTACGGATTGAGCTAAAACTTTGCACACGTATATATGTAGGTCTGGATTAACACATAGGCTACTTTTTATCCGGGTACAACGCAACAAAGCGGCGGGCAGAAGCTAGTTTCAATATAATGTATCACCGATATTTTTGGATTACGTTAAAAAATGCATGTCCATTAGTTTATGTCAATCTACATGATGGACAAAACTTTTGGTCATGTAGAAAAGTAGCCATTTCGCGGCACTTAGTCAAAATTTACGCAAATTCGCGTATTACTTTAAGAATACCATTTCTACAGATAATAATGGCTTTAGAGAGCCATTCGAACTTCAAGGACCTAAAAAGAACTGAACATGACAATTACATCGAACCGCAGACGTTTAGCTAGGGCCCAAAATGTTGCAAAATGTCCTTGGGCAGGCGACAGGTGGTGGCATCAGCTGCGTCCTATAGGTATAATATAATAACAAAGGAACTTTCTTATTAAATATGTTTATTGGAAACCGATCTATATTAAATAATGATGTGGTGTGAGGTCACGATTCGAAATAGCTGCTACAAATCACTGGGAAAAAGCTGTTGCTTTTCTGTCATGTAGACATTTGGCATTTGTAGAGGCCTTAGGTAGAGGCTCTCTAAGGAAAGTAACAGACCTCATATGGCCGCCAACATGGCCAGCCAAATAACATAAGAATTTATAAACTTGACGCTGGCGGAATTGTGTAAAACCAAACACAAAAAGCCATAGACAAGACAAATTACGCACATTAAAGTCAAAAGTGCCATCCCATCAGTTCTCATAGAATTCTGTCAAAATATTGCGTTAAGTAGCTTCCTTACTTATAAACGCTGCTTACATTAATCAAATTGTTTTTTTGACAGTTTTAAATGAAAATATGTCAGTCATCATCATCATTACAGCCGTAGGAAGTCCTCTACTGTTCATCGGCCTCCCTCATGAACCTTCAAGTTCTGGTTATGAGGGGGTGGTTGCCATGCTCACCGCGCTTGGCAGGCGGGTCGGTTAGCGCAGTACGGGACGTTGATACACGGAATGACGCTGCTGCACATCTTCCGGAGGTATCCCTTAGATTCTTACTGCATCCACGGGCAAGCGAGGAGGGGCAACATTCTAGCGCCAGCACCCCACGAAAATATGTAAGTAACCGCTGCTTAACTCATCATTTCGGCCGTAATACTGTGGTAATACGTCCACTACTGGATCTCCATGAGGGGTAGTTGCCATACTCACCACGCTTGGCAGGCGGGTTGGCGAGCGCAGTACGGATGTTGATACACGGAAAGACGCTGCTGCCCATCTTCCGGAGGTATCCCTTAGCAGGCTCTTACTGCATCCACGGGCATGAAAGGAGGAGGAGGAGGAGAAAGGATCTTTATATTCAGCTTTTATAGAAGGAGGTAGCATAGTAGCTACGCGCATACATTAAACCGTGTATAATCTGTAGTTGGACTATTTCGTGGATGATGCGGGTCGTTGCTATCAGAGTGCAACTCGACAGACATGCGATAATTACTAACGAATGCTCTGAATACTTATGCAAGGTGCCTAACATCGGTTTTATAGTTAGCTTATGTTTATAGGACACTTTCTCTTACCTTTTCTAAACGCAGATAATCTATGCAACAGGTCCTGTGGCAGAGTAGAATAAAACGTGTTAAGGTTCTTACACTTTATGTACACTCAATCATCATCATTCATCATTTTAGCCGTAAAACGTCCACTACGAAACACAGGCCTGCCTCGAGGATCTCCATGAGGGGTAGTTGCCATACTCACCACGCTTGGCAGGCGGGTTGGCGAGCACAGTGCAGGATGTTAATACACGAAAGACGCTGCTGCCCATCTTCCGGAGGTTTCCCTTAGCCAGGCTCTTACTGCATCCATAGGTATGAGAGGAGGGGTAACATTTTACAGCCGGCACCCCACGGTTATGTATGTTGTATGATATTTAATGTATGTATGGCAAGGGGCTTTGGCCATCGACCCAGCTGTGACCATTTACAACTTGTAAATGTTAAATGGGGATCGATAAATAAGCAATATAAAACGTATGAAACAGACTTGTTTTTAGTTGTGTTGTGTTGTACCGCAAGCATTAACTGTGACTCAGAGAACGTCAGGTTCTTATATTGTGACTACATGTAAGTACTTTAAGGATGAACGAGTCGCTCATCTTTCCATACAAACGTGGAAGGGTAACTACTCCACTGTTTGACGTTAACCGTTCAACCCTAAGGATTATATCAGTTTATCTCGTCATAATCTATGTTTGTATACACCCCAAACCGTAAAAAAATGTATTTATTTCAAAAATACAAGCTTCTAAACTTTCGTATTTCAACACTGATTGAACTTTGGACGAAACTAAATAATATAAGGAGAAAGAAAACTCAAAAATAAATGCCGTTCCGACATAGTTTAATTATTCAAAAGTTGAAATAAATGTTATTTTGAAAAGATTACACTCAAGTTTTTCTATAATAACCCTTGTGCTAAAAGTCTATTCACATATTTTTGCGCGGTCGGTTTAGGAATGAATCATTGTGCATTTGATTCTAGCGCGCGGGTAAACATGTGAAGATGTCGTAGGAGCGTCTTAATAAATAAATAAATTAATTAATGAATAAATAAATAAATAAACACACTATGTCAGGTGAGATAGCATACATTTCGGCCGCGCTCACTGACGACTTTGCCTCCGCAACTAGTTGGACCTTAAGTACTTTTAGTACGACTAAATGACGAGACAAGCCGAAACCCCACCTGATGTAGGTAAAGCCGACTGCGACTTTAATAATTTTCTATGCTAATATTATAAAGCTGAAGATATTGTTTGTTTGGCTGAACGCGTTTATCTTAGGACAAATATATAATAGGAGATAAATATTAAACACGTTTTTAGGGTGTCGTAGTTAAACTAGAAACCCTTATAGTGTCGCTTTGTTCGTCTGTCTGTCTGTCTGTCCGTCCGTCACCGGCTTTGCAAAGAGACTATTATCAGTTGTACTTTGTATGGACTGGACACAACATGACAACGCCAAGGTAACGCTACAAAAAAAATTGGGATAGGTACCTCCTCTACATAATAACCCCTTGTCGTATTTTTACAATCCAATCCATCCCAAGGTTGCCTGGTAGAGATCGCTCTTTAGCGATAAGGCCGCCAATTGTCACTATGTTCTCAAGTTTCTCTTGTTATTATGTTTAGTTTTAAGTGTGCAATAAAGTATTTTCTATCTATCTATCTATCTATACACGTAAGGTGGGGGATGAACATTTTTTTCTTGATTTTTCCATCGTGTGGGGTATCGTTGAATAGTTATTTAAAAACTATTTAGGGGCTGCAAAGACAACTTTTCTATTTAGGGTTCTGTTCGTGAAATATTAAAGTTTTAAACTTTTTTCTGAGCCTCATGACCAGTAAGTACTGGGTTGTTGCTATACCCACCAATTTGGCATGCGGGCCTACAGGATGTCGATACACGGCTGCTGCCCATTTTCCGGAAGTATCCCTTGGCAGATTCTTGCATCATTTATTTATTTTCTTTCATCATTTACTGCATCCACGGGCAAGAGAGGAAGGGCAACATCCTACTGCCGAAGGAAGTAGCGGGTTCGATTCCCGCCACGGGACAAATGTTTGTAATCGTTCTGCAGATATTTGTCCCGGGTCTGGGTATTTTTCCATGTATGATAATTAAATTATCTACCTAAAATATATTTATGTATTCTATCAATCATCAAAGATGCTTTGCTTAGTTTGGGACTAGATGGTGTTGTGTGTAGTTTTCAGCATAATTTAGACTTATTCGTCATCTCGCGGATTTGAAACTCGCTAGAATCCGCGAGTTTTATTATAATTACCAGCATTGGTTTGGTGCTTCTAGAATTGCCTACCAGCTCTTAGCCCCATATGTTCTCGTATCTCGCAACTAAACGTGATGCAAACAGTACGTTATCATTATATCAGTTAACTTTTCACAAAGTAGCAATTGTTATTTCGCAAGTCGAATCTATTGCAAAAGGGCTGGTGGCGTGGCGAGTGCAACTTTTACGAAAACTAATTTGATGATGTTGTAATTCGCTATTGGTCCTAAAGATAACGGTGTAGAGCTGTTGAAATCGGCTGTTGTTTTGCATTTAAATTGGAGGCTTTATGGAAAATAATCCGTTTCCTAACAAATTAGGTAGCTACATTATCATGTGCTAGAAAAATTGTTTGTGTTGGGGAGTCGAAGAGGTTCGATGTTTACTCACGGGCTAAAAGCTGTATTACACTACACAGTATTTAGGGCCCGGTAGTTAGGGCGATTAGGGAGCAAGGCTTGCCGCGGTCGCGCTAGTTAGGGTCCCTTACGCTCTAACTCTTATTACACCACTCTTAATTAGGGTAAGGGTCCCTGAATACCGTGTAAAGTAATACAGGCTTTATTAGGTGTTTAAAGCAGGCTGGATCACTAGCTATTGAATATTTTGAATGCTTAAGCTTATTGCGCAACTTTTAAAAGTGAAAGTACTCTACATTTGAGGTTAAAATGATAAGTTTCCGTTTTTAAAAGCATTTAAAGATGCCATGATCGATCCTGGGCGCCTACTCTTGAATGCAAATCGTGATGAAACGAAACGAAACGTAAACAAGCCAAACTACTCTTATGGCCATTACGCAAAGATTGCCATTCTGGCGATAATATCGTAATCGTTTTGTAGAGTAGGCGCCCTGAAAGAAACAGGGGCGCCATTTGCCAAATCAAAACTAATCATGATGCATAGCTGGGAAGTTACAGATCGCGTGATTTACGCCTGTTGCAAACCTGTCGTGAGATACGTAATCAGCCTGCTGATTCTGGTAAAACCACATCTGTAACTTCCCAGCTATGCATCATGATTAGTTGAGGCAGAGTCGGAGTCGGAGATTTTAAATTTGATGTATCGAAGTCGGAGGAGTAAAATCAACCGGGAAGAAATCAAGAAAAACTAGAATTTTAATCGTAAAGCCCGTTATTAGTAAATGTGTGACGCGATACATGCCGGTACTACCGCACGAATATACTGTCAATGTTGTGTGTCGTCGACGGTCCATTCCTGATTTTGATGGCGAATTGAGGGTATTCGCGAATTTTTCCTTCGACTCGCGACGGTAGCTCAAGTACATCAGTCTACCCATAACTACGAGGGCTGCAAGGCACGCGAAACGTTTGAAAATAAAGCAAAGTAATTACGCGATAAAGTCCCGTTCAAACGTTTATAATTACTTTGGTATGACCTCCGATTCGAAATTATCGCAGACGAAAGAGTCAGGGGATGTAAAATAAATCGGAAGTTCCAACCTTTGGGAATAGGAGTCGGATCGAAGCTCCTTAACGCCAAAAGCATTTACATTTACAGACGCGAAAATCGATCCTGGAAGAAACAGGGTCACTAGTCTCCAAAATCCAAATGGTTTAGACAGGACACCACGTTTTATAAAAAAAACTAATCAAGATACATATTTCCAAGAGATATTTTCTGACTTCTCTCTGCACGAGTAGGTAAGCCCTTTAATTGAATGGATGTAGAATCTAAAGGGCAATACAAAAAATTACCTCGAGATGACGCTTATGACCTCCTGATTACTGCCGGGTGCCACCATAGACCTTAATGCGAAGGCATAGTGCTCAAAATACCTTTGAATAATAAATATGTGCTTTAATGAAAGGCCAAGTGCAGTAGGTATTGCTTTCAATTCAATACGTATTTGGTTGATCGGGAAGCATCAAGTTTCCTGATCAATAACATACTTCTACATAAAAGTTTTGTGAAATGTCTTGTTTGTGTTGTATTGATTTGCGATCTGTCGCTGGCAGACGCTGGATGCGGCATCACAGATTACAGAAACTAATGGCGGCATATCGATTCCTCGTAGTAACTACGAGCAATCGACATTAGTGTCGACAAGTACAATTAGACGTAGTAACTACGAGGAATCGACATTAGTGTCGACAAGTAACATGTCTATGTTACTACGTCGAAATCCACAGTAAGATCTCTTGCAATCAGCGGAATTTTACCGTGACTTCGGCTTGCCGTCATGTGACTCAGGGATAATGTAGTTTTCTAATGGTGAAATCATTTTTAAAATCGGACCAGTAGTTTTTGAGTTCAACAAACATTATAAAATACATCACACAAAATACAAATCTTGCCTCTTTATAATATTAGTAAAGAAGTAAAGATTTAGTCTATTAGTTTAGGGTAGAAGTAGAACCGACAAAAAACCTATATATAGAGACTATCTACTCTATTTTGTGCTGATTGCGATAGGCCTATGTCCAGCTGTTGATTGATATAGGCCGGTGGTAATGATGATGCCTTGTCGACACTAATGTCGATTCCTCATAGTTACTACTGGACCGATCTTAAAAATGATTTCACCATACGAAAGCTACATTATCCCTGAGTAACATAGACATTATATTTTATCCCCGTATTCCCACGGGAGCGGGAACTAAGCGGCTGAAACCGCGGTGTGCGGCTAGTCAAAAATAAAAAGAGAAACGCCATACTAGGCCCGCTGTAAGCTTTTTATGAATCACTAGAAACAAGCATAGTAGATACAAAATAATGTAAGTATATTAATAGTATATAGTATAAGTATATAATATTCATAAGATAACATGTTATTTATAGGTGTGGAAAATATTCATATGATAAAAGTGTGTAAAGAGATAACGACTGATAAAGGGGAAGGTAGGTAGATATGTCTTATCTATTACCTAAGGGTTACCACAGGGCCTGCATAAGGAGACGATTGTGTACCTACCCATGTTTACATAAAGGGTTGCATTACAGAGCTTCATTATAACCCACCTCCTACATAATGTGAGTAGACTCAACATACTTAAATGTTATATCATGGTTTCCTGTGACTCTTGTGAGAAAACTAAGATACCAGAGAATGAGTGACAATATTTTGGTGATAGTGTGTAGGTACTACACCTACTCACCTACCCTTTAAATTAAGCTCGCGAGAAAACTCACGACTCAGTTAGCTTCAAAAGTAAAGATTTAAATCTTTCCTATCCTCTGAATATAGCTGACTTCGCTGGGAGGATGGTATAGGTGCTGGGGAAGCCTAATCCATCTAACAGTGTCCCCAGGCATTGTAGCATCTCGTACAGCATGAAGGCCAGTTGACGCTGAAGCTGTATAGATCATCTAAAATAGTAGTGAAAGACCTATATTTCTTGTTGTGGTTGGGGCATACGGCAGCATACCGACTACTACCTATGTATTTTTGTTTTTAACTCTTATATCGTCTGTATAAAGGTTAATATTTATTTGTACTTACATATAATATTAATCTATTGGTGCTAGTAATAGGTACTATGTTATTTATTATTTTTCTTTTTGTCCTTTGTTCTATGGTTGTGCTGTAATGTAAACCAAATAAATATATAGGTATATAATATACCTTACTTCCTTCTTAAACCTTCTATTTCATACAAAATATATTTCTCTTAAATAAAATCTCTTAATAAAATTCAAAATACATCTGCCTGTAGGCAAAACCACCAGTCTATTGAAAATAGGGCTAAGCAATAGTACACAACACATGTTTCTACGGTAATATATAATTATTTTCATCCGTAAAAAATTTTGGTTTTTAAGTGTCAGTCAGTCACAACGATTGAATCCTATAAAATAAATGAGAGCCAAATTACTCATAAGAAGAACTCAATTTACGAGTTAACTAAATACAGCTAAATGTTAAACGTTGCATGTAAAACCAATTTTATCCGAAGATAATTACATAGTTACACACAGCCGGCTACAATAGAAACCTATTATTATCTGGCTATTATCATTCACAGTTTTAGTAAGTAGATAAGTACTTATAGAAAACAGAACATCTGAGTAGAACGAACATTAATTGCCCACACGTTTTGGCTACTCTTCATGGCGCAAGCAACGTGAGCATTGACATTTTTTAACAATAAAAATGCAAATATATTACACACCTATTATACCATGTAGCTTATTAAGAACTAAAATTTTAACCAGAAAAAAAGGTAGCTTACCTAAAGAATTCACAATTTTGCACCAACCTCTACATAGATATAGTACGAGCACTTATGCAAATTCTAAGGTAAAACAGTAAAGAATTGAATTAACGCCAGATTTTAGAAAATTTAATCACTGATGTTTTAATCATCGGCCCTAGTTATTGAATTGGGCAGCAGTTTTGTTCCACAGGACGAGCTTTGTGGTGCAGCGGGCGAAGGTCCGCCTGCGACGCAAGGGGTTGCGGGTTCGATTCCCGCCTCGGGACAAATGTCTGTACGATCTGCAGATATTTGTTCAGGGTGTTCTGGGTGTTTTTCTATATATAATAAATATATATCTATGTAGTATAATGTATTAAGTATATCAGTCATCTAGTACCCATAATACAAGCTCTGCTTAGCTTGGGGCTAGATGATGCTGTGTGATCTGTCCAGCATTATAAAAAAAAAAGTTAAGCCTTCTCTTAAGGTACAGAGATTTAAGAAGTTTTTATGTGGGCTGACCATGTCTGACGAATGTCAAGTGAGCTGTGGGCAAAGGCCAATCATTAGCTACTGGCTGGCTTTTGGCTAGTGTTGAGAAGGCGACGCAGACCAAGGTGTCATCTACACTTTGGTCTGCGTACGAGATCGATACTTTTCTGGAGTACTGGACCACCGTAGTTCAATTCTCCAATAGTCAAGTAGTCAAGTTCAATAGTCAAGTAGTCAATAGTCAAGTTCTCCAATAGTCTCATCTCGATCCTGATCGAAATGAGACTATTGGAGAGATAGGGGGAAGGGCCTAATAATAAAATATTGGATCAAAAAAGCAGATGTAGAGTCCATAATTATCTAAGGTGACAATAGGTCGTCTAAAATAAAATCTATATTTATGTTGTTTCAATAAAGCGTATTCTATTCTATTCTATTCTATATTATTGTAACGAATACGCTCAAAACTGATTTTAAATTGTATTGTTTTGTATTTATTTATTTATCAAAACCTATTCTAGTCTGTTTTAAGCGTTGTCTTCGATGATTAGATCGAAGACAACGCTCAAAACTTGTAACTAAAATGTTCTTTTTGCTAAAAAACTGGGTAAATAGGTAGGTACACAGTTTTTTAGTAAAAAGGACTAGTTTTGAGAAAATGTGTTTTGAGCGTTGTCTTCTAGATTCGAGGCAGTTCTAACCGAAATATAATGTTGTTTTTTACCTGAATAAATAATTATATTCTAATCGCTCTTTTTGTTACGAAACTGGGTAAATAGGTACACAGTGTTGTAGTAAAAAGGACTAGGACTATTTAGAAGTACATTAGACATAGTAAGAACGCTAATCACAAACAAAGAAACAATAATTGTTCTTACTTAGCGTCAATGTGTAGAGATACTGACCTAGGTTCAGGCACGTTCCGTCACTTTGTTGGATTGATGTAGGTTACTTAACGATTTGTTGCATCCTTCAAAGGTTAGGTACTGTAAAGGTAATATAAAATAAAGAGGCGATGAAACGTTTTTCATAGATGGTTCTAAGTTTTCTAAACAAACATACAATGTCACTCTTATAATAAAAGGTATATGGCACAGAATTGCAGTCGGCGCAAACGAGGTGAATCTATTCGTATACAATAGAACTGAATGAAAATTGAAACTGAATAGTTTAGAACACTCTTGAGTTTATTCATGTTAGAATGCTTAGTCAAGTATGACGAAGTTTAACTTTTTAGTACCAAAAATTATTAGACACGTAATTTTTCTTTTTAACGTAATCCAAAAATTACGGCGAAACATTAAATCGAACTAGCTTCTGCCCGCCGCTTCGCATGCGTTGTACCTACCCGAATAAAAAGTAGCCAATGTGTTAATCCTGGTCAACATCAATATGTGTGCAAGTTTCAGCTCAATCCGTAGCTTAGTTTTTGCGTGAAGAGGTAACAAACCTCCATCGAAATAAACTTTCGGCTTTATAATATTAGTGGGATTGTAGCATGACATCACGCGCCGTAGGACGCTGACGACTGCTCGGTACCCTCGGTACAGTGACGTCACAGCATGTGACGTCACGTCACAAGCTCCTAAACTTCAGTTAAATTATGTGTTTTTCCTTCATTTGAAAGAGCAAAATATACGTTTATTTTATTTGTATATTATCTAACTGACGGACTACATATAATTTAGATTTTTATATCCTGTCATGTAGCTTAATGGCCTATTGGAACTATAGCGTGAGAGAAAAACTAGTAGTAGCACTACAATGAGGTGAGTAAATCTATGTTAACTTTACAAAGTTATAACTTTTTAAACGTACTATGATATCATGTTGAATCGCTGCAATCGCTGAGGACCACGGTTTAAGGTGATTAAAGTGACAAAAAAATAACTATAAAATCATCCAACTAAGTAGATATGTAAGGAAATGATAATGCCGCTACCGAGATACTCATACTCGTTTTTGTAAGATTTTGTTTGAAATATCTACATAAGAGAATCTTTATTTAAATTGCCGTGGGGTGCCGGCAGTAGAATGTTACCCCTCTTCTCATACCCATGGATGCAGTAAGAGCCTGCTAAGGGGTACCTACGGAAGATGGGCAGCAGCGTCTTTCCATGTATCAACATCCCGTACTGCGCTCGCCAACCCGCCTGCCAAGCGTGGTGAGTATGGCAACCCCTCATGGAGATCCATGAGGAAGGCTTGTGTTCAGTAGTGGACGTTTTACAGCTGAATTGATGAATGATGATGACATATAAGAATCTTTATTTAATAAGTACACACCTACTAAGCGATAAGACCGCCCATTGTGTATTTCTGCTGTTTTTGTAGTTTAAGTTAATTTTAGTTATTTTGTTTTTATTTTTTCTATATGATTTACACAATAATGAGTTTATCTATCTATCTATCTATCTACTCGTTCCACGTTTAAATAGTTATTTTTTTGTTAAACCGAGTAAGTCATTTACATTCCGCAGTCTTATCTCCCGGAAAGAAGACACATCGCAACAATGTTGCTTAATTGATAACTCTTGCGCAGAGCAACAGAGTAATGACATTTTTATACGGAAGGCGAGATTGCTGGACATTAATTTTATACGCGCTGGGATTATAAATAAATTAGGCCAGGTGCGTGTCAGGCCACGCGCTATGTAGGGTTTCGTAGTTAACCGTGACCTGTTGTTAGAAGTTGGCGTATGGTTTTTAGGGTTTCGTACAAGAAACCCCAAATTAATTCATTCTTCAGATCTTTTTGTAGCGTTATCTCGGCTTAGTTATTTTATATGTACATATGTCCATTCAAAATAGCAGCTTTCTCTTCGCAAAGCCGGTGACGGACGGACAGACAGACAGGCAGATCGAAACTATAATGGTTTCTTGTTTTACTACGAAACCCTAAAACGTTCTAAAGTACCACATCTTATCAAATAAATAAATATTCCGCCATCTTATACGCCGTTCTCATTCATTCATTACCGTATTACTGTTCTTCTGACGTCATCCTCCAACGCATTTGCGGGCTGCCTTTTGGGCGCGTTTCATCCTTTAGTCTCCGCTCGGCCAGAGCGTCTTGCAACACCAGCCTTGTTTCCGGCGACACGCGTAAGCATCCCATTGCTACTTGAGTGCCGCAATACGTTCGATGACGTCAGTGACTTTACTGTGTTAGCTTGTGTGATTGATTACTCTATCATTATCTCAGCCGTAGGACAGCTATTATACCATGCAGTTTCCCGATGTTTTGACGCAGTTTCACACGTCATGATCGCGGATAAACTGAAGTATTTTGCGCAATATCGGGAAACTCAAAAAGACTCAAATCATGGTATACAATATCCCGTAAATATTGCATAATAATGTTCACAACCATAATAGTTTCAAAATGTACATCGTAGAACTGCTGTTCACGTGCACTACAGGATAGGCCAGAACGGAAAAAATAAAATAAAAAAGGCAACACAGCCTAATAAATTAATCGTCTGTTTGTATGTCAAAATAACAGGATATATATTGCCAAAATAGTATAAAAAGTCTGTCTGTTTGCTCACACTAATCTCCGAAAAGGCTGGACCGATTTCGACGGGACTGTCAGATAGCTGTTTTTATAGGCTATTCAAATTCATACAAAAAATATTGTGGTTCCGCGCAAAAAAATATAAACAGTAAAAAAGTGGGCGAAGCCCGCGTCTAGTATAGAGGTAGATAATGTTATATCACTTACTCTGAAGTATGAAGCTTTTATGCATAAAATTATCCGGCAGCTTTGCACGCGTTGTATCCGGATAAAAAGTAGTCTAGTGTTAATCATTATCATTTCAGCCGTAGAACGTCTACTGCTGAACATAGGCCTCCCTTTTAGGCCTCTGCCTCGAATCTTGCGGGCAACGGGACGGCGGCGGCAGCGCGGGAGCGGCCGGAGTTTTCATGCACCCGCGCCGCTGCCTAGCCGCTGTTTTCGAGGGCCGGTCCATTTGATTTTACGCATAAGATCCTGCCGCTCCCGCGCCGCCACCGCCGCCGCCCCACTGCCCGCAAGATCCGAGGCAGAGGCCTCAGATTTCCAGTTATTGCAGTTGGAAGAGCCGTCCGTCTCTCGGGGATTCTTAGCACCCCTAGCACTGCCGTTACCGTGCCTGCTACCATAGCCAGGACTAGCGGGGCTGCCGGGGCCTGTTCCTTGGTTGTGTGTTCATAAGGGTTTCCCCCCTAGCAGATTCGTACTGCATCCACGAGCAAGAGAGAAGGGGCAACATTCTACTGCCGGCACCCCACGGCAAGCGGGCAACGTTTCAGCGTGAACCGTTCTGTAGTTTTTTCCTAACGAGGTAACAAGCAAACAAACATTCGTATTCATAATTTATGTGGGGTTGTTCTATAAGTATGTTAAGTCGTGGATACGAGTAAATAGCTGTCTGTTTAGTTTTATTTTTTCAAATGTCAAATCTCTCTTTCTTCCCCTGTGGTCGGCTTTTCATGTCTGAAGATGGTGATGGTACGAGTATGTCTGAAGCTTGTCTCTAATGAGTTCCATTAGTGGCCAGATGAACCACACCGTAGAGCTTGCTTCTCCTGGAGCTAATCCGTCTATCGAGTTAGGCAATTCCTGCGTGATATTCTTTCCTTGACGTTCCCAAAATGTAAAATGCATCACAACATAAGCTATAGTGTATCTACGATTCGAATAATTGCATAAATGCGTTAAATAAAACCACAGATTACAGAAACTTTAAAACGTCTTGTCTCTATAACATAACGAGCTATTGCATAAAAAGTAAAAAAAACATGAATCTAAATGTTCTTTCATCGGGTTGAATCGGGTAAGTTAGATTTACATCGTCGAATGTAAGTGAGTATACTCCAAAACGAATGTATCGATACACGCACACCAAAAAGTGCAAAAAACCCACAATGTAATGTTTACATGTTTCGTTGCAATTAGTGTTGTAATCGTTTCGTCATACACCGAGTCAACATATTAGTAAGAGAATCGACCAAATCGGTGATTATTTTTAACTACTATAACGAAACAGCCTACGCCATTATCTTTATCGACAGCGCAACTTTATGCACTGTGTGTGATCTGTGTGACTCCGTTTGTCGCTTTTATTTTATTTATTTATTCAGTAAACCGAAAAAAAAAACATTAAAACCAATGAGCCGTTTTCAGTAAAAAACAAAAAAGTGTTTCCTACTAAACTTAACAGATGGAGCTGGCAAGCGGAGAAAGCAAGTTTGTGATTGATCACAAATGCTGTCATTGTCAAATTGTGTTTCCTACCAGTTAAATAAAACTAACGCCATCTATGTGGTTCGAGGGGACTATTTTTGAAGTTTTTACTTTTTAATGAAAACACCTCATTAACAGAGTCACAATCTAGTTCAGTTCCCAAAAATATGTTTACATGGCATGATTAGGCATGACACGATGTTATAATATTTCGCTAAATAGTTTTACAAATGCAATAAGTAGGCTTAATGAAAAAAACAGGTCAAGGAGTAAATTAAGCAACAAACAATTATGAGATAACATAAAAGTAAAAAACAAAATCCTAGTGAGAACTCTAGCGTGGGCCATTTGCTGTGGGGGGTCGGCGTGGTATAATGTATGGTGTCAATGGTATGTCAAGTCGTGGTATGTATGGTGAGTATGGCAACAACCCCTCATGACCAGTAATCAGTGAGGCCTTCGTCTAGCAATGGTCGTCCTACGGCTGTGATGATGCGGGCCATACATGAGGCTACCCAAGGGGGGGGACAGGGAAGGCTGCCCCCCTAGAAATCTCGCAGTAAATGTATGTACTCGCACTTTGCTGACCCTCGAAAGTTACTTTTAAAGTAGAAGTCGAATAAAAATGCGTATCTACTTTTATTTATTTGACTACATATTTTATAAAGCAGGATTATTTACGGCTGTTTGCCCTACTCACTACAATACATATACCTAATATTTCATGTGTCTTCTTTGTGTAGTGTGTATGACAAAACAGCCGCGGACGATCTGTTGTGGTTTAACACTATAAAAATTACGAAATCCTCAAATATTGTTGAGGTATATCTAAGTATAATTTTATAATAAAGTATATAAAAATATTATCCTAATAATGTCCACCTACCAACCTACTCATCATCAAAATCCTTGAAGTCGATTTAATGTTAAAATATCAAAGTTATTAACCGTTTCCATTTGACTCACATGCCTTAAATGTCAATTCTTTTGACGCAATTTTAAGTTTAATGAAAAGGAAATTTCATAATTTAAGTCCAAAGAAAATTAATAAAATTCGAACGATTAAGTCATACATATGCAAGTTAACTAAATATATTATATTTAGCCTTATAAGGCTCCGACGAAAGCGAGGCGCAGTAAAATCTGGAATTTATATTGTCTGACCGCGCTTTAAGACAGTTCGACTTTTCTTAATTAAACATTTATTACCTCTTATGACATCCGTGTATGGAAAAACGGGAGGCCTGACGAACTGGAATATCTTATTAATTGCCATATTAATAAGCTTTTTTATTGGTATCGGTATTAATATGATAGAGACAAAGCACTTTTTAATGAAAAAATAAGATATTCGTTTTATAATATATTTTTGGTTTTTCTCATACTTAATAATTATTATTCACATATTGTTGTCCGTTTGTTAAATAACGTACAGTCCATATTAACGTTCGTAGTGCTTTATTTATTTGTAAACAGTTTATCAATAGTGACAGTTTGATTTGTATACATTTACTAGGTGTCCCGGCGAACCTCGTATCGCACCTACTACAACCACTGCTTACAACTACCCTATAGCCTTCCTCGATAAATGGATCTAACACTGAAAGAATTTTTCAAATTGAACCAGTAGTTCCTGAGATTAGCGCGTTCAAGCAAACAGACAAACAAACTCTTCAGCTTTATAATATTAGTATAGCATAGATTTACGACTAGCCGTACTTTGCGGTTTCACCCGCTTAGTTCCTGTTCCCGTGGGAATACGGGGATAAAATAGCCTATATTACATAGGGACAATGTAGCTTTCTAATAGTGAAAGAATTTTGAAAATCGGTCCAGTAGTTTTTACGTTTATACGTACCAAACGTAAATTAAATACAACACAAAATACAAATATTTCCTCTTTATAATACTCATTAGTATAGATAAATTTCCTTCAGATGTGCAGCAATTTTCTATTAACAAGTAAAAAAAATAATAAAATGTATGTATTTTAAAACACGGCTTACCATAAAATATCTGATTATCTAATAGACAAAAAATGCTTGAAATTAAATTTGCTCCAACTCCGAAACAGCTAAAAAACTAACGCTGAGTATAAGAGCTGTGTTTTCTAATCGCTTCTTATCACAGTGCAGTGCCTAAAACAGAGAAGCAAACAGTCATTTGCCTTATTTCCTGTTACATTAGATTAAATACCCATATGTTTTTATTGTTAGTGGACCTTACTATATATTGTAATTACAAACTGTAATGCCATTAAAACAAAAATAAAATTAACTAAAAACAGCTAGGGCTTATTATAGGTATTACTTGCCCATTAAATTAGATGATAATGGGAGATTCCAGTTTCACGGATTAAGAGCATCGACTGGCTGGAGCAAACACCTGGCATATTATGGTATGCATATTATTGCATATCTTTTTTTAGAAGCGAAGGTTTGTATGATAGTTCAAAATACAGTCATTTAAAAAAGACGATTTATCCTATGCTGCGAATAGAGGACACAAGACATGGGTGATACAAATAAATACAATTAAAGTTTCTGTGTGTAGGTAATGATAAAATAACCGGTACAGTATGCATATTAAAATTTATTCGATACCTAATAACTAACATATAATTTAAGTTTTTTCTGGCTGTTTGTTTTTTCACGATAATCTCCAAAACGGCTGATCCGATTTCCACACGAATTGGCAGATAGCTGTTTTTATGAGTAACTTATGTATCTATCTATCAGACCACATTCACCAAGAGTAACTTATACTATACTGAAATCGTATGTATCGTATAACCGTAGACCGAACCGTAGAATCGTATGATCCTGTAAGGGGCTAAGCCTGGTGTTGAATGCAATCCTTTCAGAATTGTCAGTCATTGGTTTAAGCTCCTGAATTTCATCATCATCTTCTCAGCCGTAGGACATAGGCCTCCCTCATGGACCTTCAAAACCATAAGGCGTGTTGGCGAGCTCAGTAACGCTGCTGCCCATCTACCTGAGTTTTCATTTGCCAGATTCTTACATCATCCTACTTACGGGCAAGAGAGGAGAGGTAACATTCTACTACTGGCACCCCGTGGCAATTCTATTAGGTTACAGGTCATTTGGATTTTTCTGAATTAGTTTTCCCCTGAGTCTGAAGTTATATTCCAATATCAAGAATACTATTTAACGAAATACATGTTTTATGAGGTTTTATGTCATTTAGTAGAGGTACTTACTGCTTAGTCCTATAAAGAGAATAACACAAGCCCAGTCACACGCTGAACCTAGTCTTACAATACAGTCTTCGATCTGGTTTCGCAAACTTGTTGAGTAAGTACACCACCTAACGGGGTGACTAGTTGAGGTGGTATTAAAAATCTAATGAAAGGGGCTAGACTTGCTCCTGTCAGGGTCTAGTCTTTTTTTTTAAGTGTGGAAATCATTTAATGACTTCTCCCGCTCTTTTGTGTCAGACTTTTACTGACTAAAACCACACCTGTGTCCTTCAGTTGCCCCTTGCGTTCTAGGACTACGGGTTTCCTTTTCAGAAATTCCCCGCGGTCCTAGCTTGCGGGCATCGGCCCTGTTGGGCCCCTACGGTTTGTAACATCTCAGGGTCTAGTCTGGTCTCGCAATCGTGTCTGAACATATGCTATTGGTATCTTGACAGTTCAGCTATTAATATTTCTATTAAATAACACCCCTCATTTTGGTCGGGGTTAAAAACTGTCAAACCCAAACAACTGAACGATCCTAACAAGTTGTACTTCCAGCCAGCACATTAGTGCATAGTAAAGTAAGGCCTTTACATCCATATTGTAGATGAATTATATAGCGTCAGCAACCGGTATTCATGCTGCAGTGCCTGGTACATTGTTAGATGGATTAGGATTGCCCAGCACCTATCTTTCCTCTGTCAAATCTTTCCTCCGTCGAATCTTTCCTCCGTCGACCGAGACACGTTCTCTCGGCTTGCCCGTTGACGAGCTCACCGCCGCTAACCCGGAGGTAACGTCAACCCGTCCCACATTAACTGCTAGGCACACCTTCAATAACCGGTCCCGCCGGCGGGGCCGAAGAATACACTCTTCCGTCTTAAGGTGCAGTTGTGCACCTGGACGTTAACCATCATTACATACAAAAATCTGGCAACAGTCCAAGCCGTGGTTCGAACCTAAGTGGTGCCCTTGAGCTTGTTGCCCCAACCTAACTTTTGCGGCTGGGCGCCTTCTGCGCCATAGTCCGGTGTGTTGTTTTCTTTTAACGTTAAAGTGTTCTATCGGTATGGCTTCCTAAATAAACGAAACTTAATAACAATAATTAGGTCTGAGGTTTAGTAATTACCGAATACAATGAAGTTACCTCACTGTAAGTAACTATTTCGAATCGTAAAAAGTGAGTAAGTCATAATTGCATCATCATTTCAGCCGTAAAACGTCCACTACTGAACACTGGCTTCCCTCATAGATCTCCATGAGGGGTAGTTGCCATTGGTACTCACCACACCTGGCAGGCGGGTTGGCGAGCGCAGTACGGGATGCTGATACACGGAAAGACGCTGCTGTCCATCTCTCGGAGGTATCCCTTAGCAGGCTCTTACTGCATCCACGGGCATGAAAAGAAGGGTAACATTCTTCTGCCGGCACCCCACGGTAAGTAAGTTAAACATAAACAACAAAATCAAATTGAACAGGAAAATGAATCGGCAAGAAGAGGCAAATCAATAATATAATTATGTGGGTAAGGCTAAACACTCACCATAATTGATGTGTTGACTGGATCTTCTTAGAGTGATCCCATTTGACGAATGAGCCACAAGGTAACGTTTCAGCCTAATGCTGCGTACCGCTCGGAAGCGGTATGCAATGCTGATTTTCAGACGTCACCAAAGTGTTAATGACGAATGTAGAATATTTTAAAGACTAACTAATAGATGCCTGACTATATATATACATACATATTTTAAAGGCCTATAGAGATCGGGGCGACTAAATCTAAGGCCCTTAAAAATGAATATCTTATCCTTTGAATATTTATAATTATAACTTATAACTAGGGCACACGTGATATCTCTGACGTGTGCGAGAGGTCGCGTGCCCGGCGGCCCTTGAACCGTCGGAACTTCACCCCTTTCGGCCACAAGTCAGGGGTCAAGTAGGTCGTCTTTCCGTAGGGACCCTCACCGTAAATAGACTAACGTGCTCACGTTATGTCGAGAGTCCAGTTTTTCGACCCTCAGTTTAAACCCCGTCTTCCTTCTGATGAAGTCCAACACATCTGCCTGCGGTCTTCATGTCGCTTAAACTACATGACGTGAACAGTTAATTTTTGAATGATTCTCTGTGTCAAGCTGTGATAGCAGATTCTGTAAGTTTATGTAATGCAGGTTAGTAGATAAGGTTTGCTTTTAATGTTGCTTCTCCGCTCTTGCCCATGGATTTAGTAAGAATCTGCCAAGGGGTACCTCCAGAAGATGGGCAGCAGCGTCGTTCAGTGCGTCAGCATCCCTTACAGCGCTCGCCAACCAGCCTGCCAAGCGTGGAGAGTATCCACCTCATGGACATTACTGAATATCTTTTAGGGAGACCTCTGTCCAGCAGTAGACGTCCTACGACTGAGATGATGATGATGAAGTAAGTAATTACGCAGGCTCTGCGACTTATCCATTTATCACGTCTTCTTCGTCGATGTAAACAAACATGTGTTTAAAGCTTAATTACGTTTGTAGATCGGCTGACAGGATTGTAACCTATATTTTGATAAGTTTACATTCTTAATGTTCACACATCATTAGTACACACATACTTTGCTAATGAGTAATGATACATCTACATACATACATGGTATTCTGTTAGACATAGAATAAAGAAAGAACCAAGAGCAAACAGGCTTTTGCGTAATTTTTATGAAGCGCTAAGTGGCCAAGGTAATGACAGACACTTTAAACATAGATTAAAGAACTGGCTGATCAAACAATCCTTCTACAGGATTGACGAATTCCTGACATGATATTATATTATATTGTTATTCCATATTACTATTTTCCTAGTGACATAATTATTATTATTCAATTTTATTCATTGGTGTAATGTTTAATTGAAATGTATAATTTAATCATTAAAATATTATAATTAATTATTTAAATTGATAATCTATGATGTATTTTAGTGTATTATTATAATTAAGATGTACCTTAATTATCTACTATTTGACATGTAAAACTATATTTTTACCGATAAATGAACCATTGAGCTTGTGTTATGGGTACTAGATCAGACGATTGATATAAAACCTACTTATATTTTTTTATTACATTCACAATTTTGCTGTTGTTAGGCTTGAAGTAAATAATATTTACTGAAGTAAGTATATTATACTTCTTGGTCTCGTAAAATCATCTCAGAATACAAGAAAGAGAATCAAAGGCGTATATAAGGTGGAGGAAATTGACAAATTGTATCAAATGCCTTCTTTTTTATAAGACTAACGACGAGACAAGCTGAAGGCCCACCTGATGTTAAGCGGTAACCTCTACCTGTTCCAACTGCAATACCGCGGTGATCACGTCCACTAAGCACGTGACCAACGCTGCAATGCACTGCGCCCGTCACCCTAATCCTTCAAACCGGAACACAGCAATGCAGACATACTGCGGGGCTGCAGAAATGGGTATGGTGGTTGTAACACTTCCCCGGATGAACTCTTCACAAAAAGTTCTACAATTCTTAAAATACCGCCGTGGGGTGCCGGCAGTAGAATGATACCCCTCCTCTCATGCCCATGGATGCAGTAAGAGCCTGCTAAGGGATACCTCCGGAAGATGGGCAGCAGCGTCTATCCGTGTATCAACATCCTTTATTGCGCTCACCAACCCGCCTGCCAGGCGTGGTGAGAATGGCAACTACCCCTCATGGAGATCCATGAGGGAGGCCTGTGTTCATCAGTGGACGTTTTATGGCTGAAATGATGATTCTTAAAATAGACAAAACATTGAATAACTCTATCGGCTGGGTGCTCTATGGGACTACGATTACTGGAATCGGTTAAAGTCATCATCAACATCACAACTTTAAAAGTCCAATACTAAACATACTGTAAACTGTCTTGTTCTACGACTACTCTAAACTAGAGTAGTAGGCTTTTGTATTGTTGTAGATGATTTATACAGCGTCAGCAACTGGTATTCATGCTGTATGGGACGCTGCCTGTGATATTGTTCGATGGATTAGGCTTGCACAGCACCTATACCATCCTCTCAGATTAGCCAGCTATTAGTCAGAGGAAAGAATAGGTCAATACGTCTGAAGCTAACTGAGTCGCGGACTTACTCATGATATTTTCCTTCACCGTTAAATCACGTGTTAAATGTGCACATACATTTTTTTTAAATTTAATGTGTATGGATCTGCATTTGTTCTTAGGCTTGTAGGCTATTTCTTACACGTGGGAAATGGGCAACTCAACACATGCGTAGACAGTTATGTTCCGCTTTAAATGCAGCCTATTTTTGTGAAATGGAGCAATAATTTTGGGCTATTATGATGGCAATAAACATAACTCTATGCCAGTATTGTACATAATTACAATATTAGTTTTAGCTGACACAACTCATCATCTTTTGCTGCACTGAGGCCACATGAAACCCCTACCCAAAACCCTCATGGTCATGGATCTCAAAGTCCATGAGGGGTTTGTTGCCGTCATATCATATCTTGCTTTAAACAGAGACATGCCGTGACGTCATGCAACATTTCGACTCAATGTATCGCTGGTTATATTTTAATAGCCATAACAAAGATGAACGACCTGCGCTCTCGCACCAAAATCGCAGATGTAGCTCAAAAGGCCGCGAGGCTTAAGTGGGATTGGGCTGGCCATGTCTGCCGCATGCCAAGGGAGCTGTGGCCAAAGGTCACCACGGAGTGGCACCCAGACCCGGTGAGAAAACGACGCGGTATACCAAGACGGAGATGGCGGGACTAGCTCGATGATTTTCTGGAGGACTGGACCAGCTTAGCCCAGGATCGAGATGCCTGGAGGAAATGGGGGAAGGCCTTTGCCCAGCAGTGGGACACTAATGTTTAAATATAAAAAAATAAAAAAAACAAAGATGAAGGGGACATACATTATACACTGGAAGGGTTTGGGGCCCAGCAGGTAACGTCCCAGTTATAGGCTAAGTAAAAAAAAAACAAGATAAAATAGGCGTCCAATATTTTTGCTAATCTACAAGATAGACTAAACATTTAGAATTAGGCTATAAACTGCCCCACTCCAGAGTCTAGGGTCAAGCAAGCTTTTGGCCAAGGTCCCATGTTCATCACGATACCGAACGGAACGGGTCGCCCGCGCAGCTTGCTAATAGTTCCAATAAGCTGATCGCTCGAGGAACTGGAGAACCGGTTTTGCCAGTTTACATAGGCTATGGTAAGCAGCTAGGTTAATTTATTGTACCTACTGTTCAAGTTGTTCATGCAGATATAGGAAGAGGCGCAAAAGTATTGAGAAAAGATGGTCGGTGTAAACCGTAATGCCGCAAGAAAGTTTGTTCATATTGTCATAAAACTGCAAAAAAACCCCACGGCACATATTCACAAGTATTTGCGGTCCCTTGCGATTCTTCTCCGTCTTATTATTATTATTAAGAGCCTGTACTGTCCCACTGCAGGGCAAAGGCCTCCCTTCCTTCCTTCCATCTTTCTCTGTCTTGAGCTACTGTGGCCCAGTCTTCCAAGTATGCGTCGAGTTCGTCTCTCCATCGACGTCTCGGTCTGCCGCGAGGTCGTTTCCTGTCTTGTGGGATCCATTCGGTAGTGGATTTAGCCCATGACTTATTTGCCAGCGAGCGATGGAGCGCAGTATCCTAGGAGTCAAATTGTCAGACCGGATAAAAAATAGTGAACTGCGCTCCAAAACACAGATCGCAGACGTCGCCCAAAAATCGGGCCAATTGAAGTGGGATTGGGCGGGTCACGTCTGCCGCAGGCCGGATAAGTCTCCGTCTTAACATAATATTTATTTTTATTTTAGTTTTAGAAATGTTTTGTCTTTTCTAAACATAAAGCACACATTTAAGTGAACCAACTGCGACCCCCCTCGACTATGGCACCGCCGTGTCGCCATCGATACACACATGCCATTTATTATAATGCCTCCGCACTGACAGTTTACAACTAGGAAGTGTTGTGATTGTGACGCGATCTATAATATACGCATCTAATGTTCGCTAGTACGCACTATAATTATATTTTTTGATCAGACAATAATTTATTTGCCGAATGTAGGTACAACAGATCGTTATAAAAATAACAATTTCTAATACATTCTACATCGTAAGGGCGTGCGAATGAGACATAATTATAACTAACTAGCCGCACTCCGCGGTTTCACCCACGCAGTTCCCGTTACCGTTGGAATACGAGGTTATATGTATATAAAACAAATTAATCAAAAAATATCAGACATTGATTGGCATACCGAGTTATCTTCTAAATCAGTTGATGAAGCCCTTGACCATTTCTATTCAGTTGTTGACCAATTAAAATCCCAATTTATACCCACTAAAATTATAACTAGTAGTTCTTTTCCAAAATGGTATTCTCCTTCATTAATTAAACTCATTAAAGAAAAGTCTAAATTCCATAGGAAAATTAAAAATTATGGTATGAAGTCAGATATAGAAACATTTAAACTACTTCGGGACAGAGCCCATTCGCTTGAAGCCGAATGCTACCAAAACTACTTGAAAACCATAGAGGACAGTATAGAAAGGGAACCAAAACAGTTTTGGTCTTACATAAAAAGTCGTTAGAACTCAAATGGTATACCTACTTCACTCAATTACTTAGGTTGCACGGCATCTACTGGGAGCGAAATCTGTGAAGCCTTCTCGAAGTATTTCTACTCATCATTCCTAATACCGGATGCTAGATCCTCGTACCCTCTCCTAAACAATGATTTACTCTTACCGCATGACATATCTGACATTGAGATTTCCGTTAGTGCAATTGAAATATTGTTGCTCCAGATGGATACATCTAAATCGGCTGGACCGGATAATATCAGTCCAGTATTTCTATCAAGTTGTGCTAAAACCGTATGCGAACCAATAGCTATAATATTTCAGAAATCGATTACGAGCGGTGTGTTCCCCACTATTTGGAAATCTGCATTTGTCTCGCCTATACATAAAAAAGGTTCGAAAAGCGATGTTACCAATTATAGGCCTATTTCCAAGCTATGTATTATTGCTAAGATATTTGAGCGAGTTGTTTATGGACAAGTTTATTCCGCGTTACATAATACATTCAATCCATCGCAACATGGTTTCTTGAGAGGTCGCTCCACAGTTTCCAATTTAGTATTATTTAACGATTTCTTGACAGATGCCATGGACAAGGGTCACCAAGTTGATGTTGTATACACGGACTATAGCAAGGCCTTTGATAGGATTGACCACAAGTTGCTCCTATTAAAACTCCGTTCCTTTGGAATAAGAGGTAACCTTCTTAGGTGGTTTACTTCATAAATTAATAATCGTTCCCAGGCTGTCGTCATTAATAATTATATTAGTAGTTGGGTTCCTATTCCTAGCGGAGTACCACAGGGATCTCTTCTTGGTCCCCTGCTGTTCTTGATCTTTATTAACGATATATCTAATTGTTTCCTAAGTAGTCATTTATTGTGTTTTGCTGACGACATGAAAATCTTCAAAATTATTAACTCTGTTAGCGATGCTCAAGATTTTCAACTGGACCTCTGTAGACTAGATACTTATTGTGTTACTAACAAACTTGACTTAAATCCGTCCAAATGCTCGGTTGTAACTTTTAGCCGTAAAACACGCCTTTTACTAACCTCCTATTCAATTAAACAATATGCACTACCTAAAGTTAATTTAGTAAAAGATCTGGGAATATTGCATGATTCTAAACTGCTATTCGATGAACATGTTGATTGGATAGTTTCTAGGGCCTCCAAAGCTTTGGGGTTTGTTATGAGAAGTTCATCTGACTTTCATCGAGCCAAGACATTCAAAATACTATATTGTACATTTGTTAGGAGCATTCTCGAATATGCAACCCAGATTTGGAACCCTTGTTACGATAAATATATAAATAGAATTGAACGCATCCAACAAACATTCCTCAAATACATATGCTACCGCCTTAAAATTTCATACAGTACATCTGATTACCTTAACCTTTGCAAAAAATTTCATTTTCTAACACTAACAAAGCGCCGAGAAATTGCTGACATCACATTCCTATTAAAAGTCACTTCCAATATCATCAACAGTCCTGATATTTTAAGTAGGATTGATATTAACGTCCCAGCTAAATCCACAAGATCATATCTCCCTATTTATGCTCCTCTAGTCAGTACTAATTATAGACAAAATTCATTTATTTACCGTGCAAGCGTCAATTTCAACAACCTATTCAAGCAGATGGACATTGATTTATTCTGCACCAGTGTCAGTTCGGCTAGACAGCGGCTTAGCGGAGACTTCTTTGGTGACTTGACTTGATTGTTTTTTAATTTACCTTTCTCTTAGTACCTACTGCTACTTTTGATGTATAATTCATTTTTGTTTTCTGTTTACTCTTATGTTACCGTCGATTTGCTTACAACCATTACTGTTTTACCTAATTCGTTTATTATTCGTGAGAACCTCTAATTGGCTCAATGTTTGTAACTCCGTTTTTATTCTTGTATTGTAGGCTGTTGGTTTTCCAATAAATAAATAAATAAATAAAATTAGTCCTGTAGTTTTTGAGTTTATTCGTTACAAACATACAAAATACAAATCTTAAAATATTAGAAGAGATAACATATATAGCGTATTTGAGTTTAGCCTTGCGTCATAGTTGCCATAGTGCTTAGACCGACTTGCACAAGAATTCTTAAATGAATCACTGGCTAAGCTCAATTTCACAATTAGTCAAATCGGTTAAAGAAATCCTATATCACTCATTCGCCAAGGCCTTAACATCCGCTCAAAGTGCATTCTAGTACACTAGCTACTGCCCGCGACTTCGCACTCGTTATACATTCTAAATCCATTTTATTCACAACTAACGAGCCGTCCTGCTTCGCACAGGGGTATGGATGAACCAATCGTCGGTTATCTGGCATAAAAAATATGACTTTCCAAAGTCGTAGAACGAAAATTGTTCAGGTAATAAAAATAATATTAATAATATATTCATTTTCAGGACACAACAACCCTCTCGGACTTCTAGGGTTTCTTGTCAGATTGTATACATGGGGTGCCAGCAGTAGAATGTTGCCTCTCCTCTCTTGCCCGTGGATGCAGTACGAATCTGCTAAGGGATACCTACGGAAGATGGGCAGCAACGTCCTTCCGTGTATCAACATCCCGTTTTGCGCTCCCCCGCCTGCCAAGTATGGCAACAACCCCTTCATGTCTTTTTTAAACTTTCGCGATCACAACACATTATTAAAATATGGGATTATCGGGTATTTATCGCGTAATTACCTTTATTTTATTCCCGACGTTTCGACCGGATTGCACCTGGTCGTGGTCGCGGGGAGACTCGGGTGAGTCTCCCCGAGTCTCCCCGCGACCACGACCAGGTGCAATCCGGTCGAAACGTCGGGAATAAAATAAAGGTAATTACGCGATAAATACCCGATAATCCCATATTTTAATAACCCCTTCATGGAGATCCATGAGAGAGGCCTATGTCCCAACATTGGATGTGGACATCAGTTTTACGGCTGAGATGATGAGTAAGCATACATACCTAGTAACGTCTTGTGTAGTACGTACTCACGACGCTGTGTTAGTGCCTTAACGACCGATAAGATGTAGCTTTATGGCCATAAAATGCTCTAGGAAGCACTACATACCTACTTTTACACAATTACTATTCGCAAGACTTCCGTGATTTTATCTACATAAGGAACTCTGCAAATTCACTTTTATGCTCAGTGAGTTGTAGAGCATTTCCACTGTGCTCATCCAGCCTTCAAAAGAAAAATAAACGAGGCAGTGATGCTAGTTGGGACAATGGTTGTGTGTGCTGGATGAATGGTATAAAAACACGGTTTAACATGTTTTTGTGATATTTTTATTCGTCGATATCTGTATTTACCATACAAATATCGACAGATGATGAGTACGTTTGCGTATTTTTTTTTATGGAATGGCTTTATATGAGAAATTGTAGGTAAAGTGTGCTCTACCAACATGAGAGAGAAGCATGGTTGTCATGACTAATAACGTTTGCTCTACTAACATATTATCGATATTATCATAAAAACCCATTCCTATCTGATCTATGGTTCAGTGGAACGATAAAAATCATTAGCAACATAAAGTAGGTTTGAAACAGGAACTAAAGTCAAAATGGTAAACAAAAACAATTTGAAAATATTACCTAGTACCATCTCAGCTGGACCAGTCCAGCTGGTCCAGTGCTGGACTTAGGCCTCCCTCATGGATCTCCAAGATCAAGAGGGGGTTATATATAAACATTCACACCACACTTGCCAGGTGGGTTGGCGAGCGCAGTACAGGAAAGACGCTGCTGCCCATCTTCCGTAGGTAGCCCTTTTTACTGCGTCCACGGCAAGAGAGGAGGGGCAACATTCTACTGCCGGCAACCCACGGCATAAAAATTTTTGTTCGCTGGTTAATCAAATGTCTAAAATATATCCTAAATGATATCAGCATTCAAAGATTTCAAAACAAAGCCCGAAAGCCAATCGAATGGACCCAGTCGGTCGCATCAAAACAACGAAATGCTTAGCGATCTTATGTAATACCGCTAGAACAGCTCGCAACAAAAAACAACAGAACGACCACTCTCATTGTTCCCATTCGCGATTTATGAGGCAGTTTAAATGGCCAGACCAGGCCTACTTTAGGAAGGAACCTAAAAACATAACTTGGCGTCTTGGCGAATGCTTGCTTTGTTTCTCGACCCAACTCTGCGGGCGTCGATTTTTTCCGAGACCCTTTTGTTTTAAATTACGTAACATGTTCCATACAAAGATTTAAATCATTAGATGTACCCTTACACTCAAAACTGTGGCATTGTGTGTTAACAATAATGCCGGCGCACGCACACACACTGGTTTACTGGCAATAAACCAAACTGTTATTCATTTTTAAATTTTTAAAAATTAAAAAAGGGCAGCGTGTGATTACTCACGTAGTAACGTCGAAGATTATTCCGACATGTTTCGATTTTCAAGAAAATCATCATCATGGGATTGAATGCCCGATCGCGTGTGGGATTCAATCCCATCATGACGATTTTTTACTATACTAAGTCAGTCAATCATTTATTTATATGTAAAACAAGAAGTCGCCCGCGGTTTCACCCGCATCTTTGGTTATTGCTCCGCTCCCGTAAATCGTAGCGTGATGTTATATATCATATCGGACCAGTAGTTCCTGAGATTAGCACGTTCAAGCAAACAAACAAACAAACAAACTCTTCAGCTTTGTATATTAGTATAGATTTACGGGATATTTACCATGATTTGAGTCTGTTTGAGTTTCCCGATATTTCGACGCAGTTTCATACGTCATGATCACGGATAAACTGAAGTCTTGTGCGAGCTTAGTCATTGGCGAGAAGGTTAATCATTGGCAGACAAAACGATCTACTCTCTTTCTAAGTCTTAGACTGCCAATGATGGCCCTACTATCGGTTTCACTTTCGAACGTAACTCGATCACGGCACACAACACTAACGGTACCACTACGCGGGGCTAATACTGCACTTTTTCGGTTGCTACATTTCTTCACAACAGGATTTCAGGCTCGCAACGGAGCATTCTGCATATGTATTTTTGGGAGACCGTATAGCTTAGGTGGCTGAATGTTTCTTGGTAGTAATAGAAACATACTGACTTCTTCACATAGAACATGTTGGCATTCCTTGATTAGCTTCGTTGTACTGCGGTGCGTTCGAGCTGTTGGGTTATACGTTACCGGTTTGTAAGTGTGGGTATCCTTTAGTAAATCTTGGATCTTGTCTTCGTACTGAACTGCATCCATCATTACTGTGGCGATCCCTTTATCAGCCTTCAGAATAAGTAGGTCGTTTTCTTGGCGTAACTTACTCAACGCGACCATTTCTTCATTTGTGATATTTGGCTCTCCAGAGCTCACAAGACATTGACAAGACATTGCCGTGCAATTACGTCACGCAAACCTCCAGGCAATGTCTTGTCTAAGGCACTCCGCGTCACTACTAGGTATCCTATTATACCGGTTTACTTCCTCAACATTAATTACCTTTTAAAAAGGGATACGTTTCGTGGTAGGGGCATAATTCAAACCATTTTCGAACACTTTGACAGCTGTTTCGCTCAGAATCTTGTCGATAAGTTGATAACTGTTCGAGTTACTTCTGAGTTATCATCATGGTAGGACATTTCGCCTTTGTGTATTCGACAAAGATTCGAACTTACGTTTCTGTTTCGCTGCACTTAGTTCTCTCGAGCGTTGGGCTTGAAATTATGTAATACCATCACACATATCAAAATCTGAGGGTAATAACACTGTACACGCTTAAGATGCACATTGAATAATTCGATATGTAAAAAGTGAAACCTACGTCTATTGTTCCGCATCATTTTGCGCAGTAGTTTTACATACATTTATTTATGTCATACTGTTATTGTTACCATTTCTTGTGCACTCATATTGCGCGAACTTTCGTGAAATAATAACACACACCACGTCCGGCTAACAGTGTTTAGAAGTACACTGATTCCAAATGAGCGAGCTATCTCATTTAGTATGGAACCGGCCGGCCGGCGCGGTCACATTACAGTAAGGGCGTATCTAAGGATTGTAATCTTTGGTTCCAAGGCAAAAACATGAGATGATGAATTGTTGGTTCGGTTAGCTTTTTAGTTTAACGAGGTTATGGTGTTATTTGAGCCCTGTGCAATAACTCTGAGATTGATACGTTTGGCGTGCTCACCCAGCGCCTGAGACATTGCTAGATGGAACAAATCCTTGATAGTAATGTCTTTAAAAATTACCGTGGTAGAATGTTGACCTCCTCTCATGCCCGTTGGTGCAGTAAAAATCTCCAAAGGTATACTTCTGGATGATGGGCAGCAGCGTCTTCGTCTTCTTCTTCGTGTATCAATATCGTACTGCGTTCGCTAAGCCGCCTGCCAAGCGAGCTGATTATGGCAACAACCCCCTTATGATCTTAGAGATCCAAGAGGGAGGCCTATGTCCAGCAGTGGACTTACGGCTGAGACAAACTAAATTTTTAATGTGTATGACATAGATTTTGCGTTATATTTTACAGTTGTGGTTCTCGGCTTTCTCAGTTCGAACTCAAACCAAAAGATCTGAATTTCAGGTCGAACATTTCTATGTTAAAAACGCCAAAAAAACTTGTTGAAGTTACGCATACTGCGTTGCTCAATAAATGTGCTTCGACTTTTGATAATTCCACATCCCTCGGCATCGTAAAGTTGCGTTCATTGGTTGCGTTCGCGCAGGATCGCGTGCGCAAACCGGTTGTTGGGGTAACATTGTTCATTATTCAAATTAAAGCGTGCTGTAATACCGGCCTTTCGGTCCGCGATTAGGCTGCAAGCATGATTTATGCAGTTGCTATCTACATTGTAGCCGTGTTGGCCGAGTGGTATGACTTTCAATCCGTAGGTCGTGGGTTCGATACGGGCGTGCACCAATGGAGTTTTCTTTCTCGATAAACGTATGCCGTGTGTTGCCAATATTGATGATGATTGAGGTGACAACCGGTCAGCGGTGGATGCAGATAGCTTCCAACCGTACTTGGAGATCAATGGATGCTTTTGTCCAGCAGTGGACGTCCTATGGCTGATATGAGGATGATAAAATGATGATTCTTTAATGTTTCAACAGAGGCCCCCATAATGGATTCTACGCCCTACTCATTTTGACCGTGTTTTCTTTGTTTGTGTCTGAATATTTTATGCGTATGAGGAAACCAGTCAAACGCAAGTAAACATGTTTAATCGCGCGTCCAAACTATTTTGTTTTCAATAAGATAATAATATAACTATTTGTTATTCAGAAAGTTATCGAGGGACCATTAATTAATATGAGGTTTATCAGTCGTAAGTAGGTTACGGTTGGCTCGCAAAGAATTATTAGTCGATAGAGGATCATAGATTGTAGCTTGTACTCAACAATGTAACCAGGCAACAAAAGTAATGGATCTTTGTGCCTATAGATGACTCTCTTACTACTCTTACTCTATTAATATATTGGATTATCGGGTATTTCACCTAATTACCTATATTTGAATCCCGACGTTTCGACCGGTTGCACTTGGTCGTGGTCGCGGGGAGACTAGCGTGCTGAAGTTAACCGCAGCAAGACGTCTTTTCAGACTACCCTCACCTGGTATTCATAATTAGAAATTTGAGATTAAGGTAACCCCTGACACTTTACCTGGTCTCCTATATGGTTACCTATTTTTTTTTAAATTATGTTTGACCAAAATCTACATTGTGCCCTTTCATTTGAAATACACACACACACACACACACACACACACTTGGGTATATTGACACTGAAAACTCACGAATAGCTCAACCGATTTCTATATAACTTTTAGTTTTGCATTCTACACATCATTTCCTATCATTTGATATGGCCTAGTGTGTATAGGCTCATAGATAATTGAACTGTTAATGGGATTTAATTCAAGATTTTTTGAGTTCGGTGTCGAAACTCTAGTTAATTGCACGATACAAATCATAGAAAACGATTTTAAACTTTCACTGACTGAGCTCATAGTATAAGGACTAATATTGGTTACTAACATTGCAGAAAAAACCAGGGTTCCGCACAAAAAAAATCGCGGGCAAAGCTAATTAATAAATGGTGCTCAACATTCACAAGGAACCATATCAAGCTCAGAGTTTTCAACAACAAAGTTATCCTTAGCGGGTACCTAATTACCTATAATTATAATGTTTAATGAGTATTGTTCACTCCAGGAAGTTAGATTAGGATGATAAGCCGTCTGCTAATGAAGACCGATGTTAGCTCTCTGTAACATAATAATAAGTAATAAATGCGGTAAGATGAGGGGTTTTTATTAATTTATTTGTATCTAGATGGAATAAAGCTTTCTATAAGATATCATAGATTACCTAGACTACAAAACTACTTGGGACGGAATCTGCTCCAACTCTGTCAAACGTAACATAAGACTAAAAGTAAATTGTTAAATAATGACTATAACGACCGAGTCAGGTTCTTCTGTTCGCTTCTTTTCATAACTCGCTTGTCATGAAGAGGACAGATTCAATCATGCTTTATTTTATGACTTTGCGTTGTTTTATTTTGTAAATTGACGCATCAAAAGGGTCCCTGATGCCGCACTGAATAAAAAGTATAAGTAAAATGTAAAAGTATTTTTTTAGTTTCAGTTTGAGCTTGAATTAAGTAGCTGTTGTTTTTCGTAAACTTTCGCGATCACAGTTCATTATAATATAATAAATAACATAAACACGGGAATTTATCGCGTAATACCTTTGATGGAGAGAGAGAGTTGCAAAACCACCATCGCTTCTTGACAGATACTCCAATGAAATTAATTTTAAATCTATAATATTTAATTTTCTTATAGATAGGACATTTTATTCTATTCAAGAATTTTTAAACTACAAGGAAAAATAATGATTGCGTGTTTGTTTTTATTTGACGAGCTCTGTGGCGCAGCGGGCGAAGGTCCGCCTGCGACGCAAGGGGTTGCGGGTTCGATTCCCGCTTCGGGACAAATGTCTGTACGATCTGCAGATATTTGTTCAGGGTGTTCTGGGTGTTTTTCTATATATAATAAAAATATCTATCTATGTAGTATAATGTATTAAGTATATCAGTCATCTAGTACCCATAACACAAGCTCTGCTTAGCTTGGGGCTAGATGATGCTGTGTGATTTGTCCAGCATTATTTATTTTATTTATTTATTTATTTTTTGTCATAATTTTCTCTACATTTTAAATTTTAATCTATAATTATTGTGAAACTGATATGTTATTATAAATTAAGTGATTGCGTTGTATCCGTTGTTAGTATAATAATTCTTTGCATGCTTTAAAAGTAGATCATGGATGCCCATCAGTGTTATTTACTGTCATCTTTTTATACCCGTGTATCGCAAAATTGAATAAATGAAATGAAATCATCACCCTGTTAGCCGTAGAATGTCTACTGCTGGACATAGGTCTCCCTCATGGATCTCCAAGTAATGACCATGAGGGCGTTGTTATGTTACCATATTTACCACGCTTGGCAGGCGGGTTGGCGAGCGCAGTACAGGATGTTAATACACGGAATGACGCTGCTGCACATCTTCCGGAGGTATCCCTTGGCAGACTCATACTGCATCCACGGGCAAGAGAGGAGGGCCAACATTCTACTACCCCACGACATTAATTTACCTAAGAACATCGAAATATTTCTAGTTTTTCACACTCGGAACACGCTCTTTCAACCGGAAAAATGGAAGCTATATTTGCAGTAGGCACATACATAATCTTATTTCATAGGTACTCGATATCGGTCACAGTGGTTCGTCGAGCTCACTGATAAGCTATCAGCGGCCGGCGTCGCGTCGCGTCTCAACCGAATACGAATTTATCAATGAAGTTTTTGTGGTCTGTTCATAAAGGTTACTGAAATCCGACCGTGTGTTCCGACTCGTAACCTTTAAGGAAACTTTTAACTTCTTGGGTGATCTTGTTTCTAAATCTGAAAAACTAGGCAAGTTTTTTTGACGACCTCTATGCGCAGCGGGCGAAGGTCCACCTGCGACGCAAGGGGCTTCGATTTCCGATATTTTATATTTGAGCTGCTTCAGGGTGTTTTGGATATTTTTTTTATATAAAATATCTATCTATTCAGTATAATCTATTAAGTATATCAGTCATCTAGTACCCTTAACACAAGCTCTGCTTAGCTTGGGGCTAGATGATGCTGTGTGAATTTTCCAGAATTATTTATTTATTTATCTATTCTGCATTTTGGTATGCTTTGGTATTTGGTATATTAATGAACATGACACAGCCCCATCTAGTCACAAAAAAGCTATTCCCCAAACTACGGATATGTATTAAAGGATTGATTGATAGAATACTTATTTTTTGTAATACATCATCATCATCATTTCAGCCGTAAAACGTCCACTACTGAACGCAGGCCTACCTCATGGATCTCCATGAGGGGTGGTTGCCATACTCACCACGCTTGGCGGGCGGGTTAGCGAGCGCAGAATGTTGATTCACGGAAAGACGCTGCTGCCCATCTTCCGGAGGTATCCCTTAGCAGGCTCTTACTGCATCCACGGGAAGGGGAGCAGAGGTAACATTCTACTGCCCGCACCCCACGGTTAATGCATACTTATACATAAAAAAATAACCCAGACCCAAGACTAAAGTCTGCAGGAAAGCAAACATTAGATTATTAGTTAGCCGGGAATCGAACCCAAAGCTGCGTTTCAGCTGGCTGCTAAACCAACTGAGCCCCAGCGGTCCTTTTTAAAAATATTATTATTTCATCAATGACTTATTAAACACCTACTGCATACACATGCAGTAAAATAAATAGTTAGTACACACTCAGTATTTATTGACAAAAATAAATATTTAAAAATCTAATTTTATAAAGCATATAATGATGATTCTTAAAACCTACGCCCTAACATGTGTGTTACTTATATCTTATAATTATACATATGTATATATCAGCCATATATTACTTAGATCTAATGCAAACCATGTCCATGAAGCAATGAATAAATAAATTACAAATTAATGGAATTCAATCCCTATTAGGAACTAAATATAAAAAAAATGATTTGCCGCAATAACAATTTCAGCTATTCTTATAGGTTTAAGGTGAGCCTTAGTAAAGTTATGGGTATTTTCTTATATAAACTACTTACACTTAACATAAAAAAAATTATTTTTATCTTGTTATTACGATGCTTAATAGACCAATGAAATCAGTCCAGCCGTTCTCGAGTTATAAGTGGTGTTACTAACACGACTTTGTTTTATATTAGTTATAAAGATTATATATTAGCAGAGACTAGTGTATTCAGAAGTTATCATATCACACAAAGCGGATACCAAAGTAGAACATTTCGGTTGCCAACCGCCAAAACTATGCCAATATCTTTTTAACCCAATTTCCATGTATACTTTCGATAATTTTACAAGCATTGGTACGGGGGGGGGGGATACTAGAAAAGGGGGCGAAGGTTTCCGAAAAATGCGATTTTTGACCTTTGGTGACCTTTTGAAGTCACAATAACTCCGATCCCCGTGACCCTAGGGTCACCAAAATCAATCAGTTACCCTTCTCTCATTATGAAACCTTACAAAAAGGTTTCATGTAAATCGGTCAACGCGTTCGGTTGTAATCGTGTCATGCACATACAGACAGACAGACAGCGCTATGCATAAAAGGGGGCTTCGCTCCCTAATAAGTTACTTCTTAAGTCATTATGGATTGCGACAATGGAGGTCTCTGTCCAACATTTATAATTATAATATTTCTTAGAACAAATGTAAATATAATGAGTTGTACATTTTCCGATCTCTACGCACACTAATTAAATATATTCCCACTCACCCTCAAATTTAAAAGTATTCATTATATTAGTTAGGTTGGACTTTTATGTAAATTAATTTGTAAATATGATTTGCCCATGTTATGAAATGTAACGGAATAGTAAATGAATTAACATTAAACATTATTGTACCTATATTGTAAAATAAATAATTCTTCAATTTGTCAACAAAAAAAACCGACTTCAATCAGATAAATTGAATTGCTTTAAAATACTTAGAAAAATTAAGACTACCTATAATTATGGATCCCATTGTCAGAACAGGACCAAATTGTAATGGGACCACTTCGGAAGAGCACTATTTCGAATAAAAAAATAATTTTTAAATCGGATTGACGGAGAAATCGGTGAACATACAAAAATATATATATACAGTCGAACATAGAACCCCCTCCTTTTTAAGTAGGCTAAAAATAATGAATGCAACGATAATTCCTTAATTAACACGTCTAATTAATTAATAATTTCCACTAATCACTACATAGTATAAAACAAAGTCGCTTCCCGCTGTTTGTCTGTCCCTATGCTTGGTTAGATCTTTAAAACTACGAAACGGATATTGATGTGGTTTTTTTAATAGATAGGGTAATCCAAGAGTAAGGTTTTTATGTTTAATACATGCACAATATAGTAGTATAAACACTGATCATTTTATAGGTTTCTAATGTGAGGTCGTAAATAAACACATTTTTTTGCGCTTACATGCCAACGCTGGATATAGATCAAAATAATATACTACAGTATTGTACCTACACCTTAAAAATGTCCGCGATGGTATATTCTGTAGTATATTTAGTATCAACCATTGCACTGCAACCGTGCGAAGCCGGGGCGAGTCGGTAGTTGTATACAAATGTCGATATATACATAAGTCAATAGCCACCACATTCCAATTTCTGAAAGCGAGAGTTCTAACCAGTGCCAGGTTTACTAATAGGCTGACTAGACTGGAGCCTAGGGCAGCAGATTTAGACCATTACCTATTTTTTTAGTCTAAGAAAAACAAAATTAATGGTCTCGGAATTTTACAAAAAAATCATAATTATACCTATTTATAACGGGAAAGAGCTGGTGTAATGCGATAGAGCGCAAACCTTAATATCAATTTAATGTTTTCTTAGGGGCGGCAAAAATGTAATATCCTACTGGCGGCAAATTTGTTTATGAGCGACTATTCCCAACTTTTGCAGATAAGTTGTCTGTTACAGAATCGAAAAAAATGTTCATTATCTATATCCGGAAGCCGATCCCGGGTCAGTCAACACAACACGCAATAAATTAATGTAGGTTTCATAAATATACCGTTATCAACATAACATTGGGTCAGTTCAACAGGCGGTTATCTTCCCCAAAAAACGTTATAAGTAATCTTTATTTCTAGTTTGGCACAGTTTGTTTTTAAATAAATCACACAACACACGAGGTTTTATGGTCTATTTTTGGGGTTAGTTGCCTAATTTAATATGTTTTGTCATTCATGTACATATGTACAACACACTTATTTTAATAAATTAAAAGTGAAAAAAAAAACTTTTAACAAACAAGCTTTTATTTAAACGTACTAAAAATAATAAAACAAACATATTCCATTAAAGTTTAATGTCAACTTAAAACGTCTTTACACAATTTATGTGATAAAAAAGCTTGTCGCGTTTAGTACGTTTGTTTAGATAAAAGCTTGTTTGTTAAAAAGTATTTTTTACTTTTTAGTTATCACTGGACAGTTGGTTTCTTGTCTGTTCATCTCATGCCCGCCATGTTGGATTTAGAGTGATGTTGATGCCATATAATTTTTCGAGTAACTCTCAGCAAGCCCTTTTATTTATCCATATTGTAAAAGTGTATTAATAAAATAACTAATCCGCCATCTTGGGTATTCTGCCATAATGGAGTTAGAGTGACGTTATTTAATTTTTCGAATTAGTCCGCCATCTTGATTATACCGCCATGTTAGATTCAGAGTGATGTGATTTAACTTTTCGAGTAAATCTCAGCAAGACCTTTCATTTGATACCCATATTACAGTAGTGCATTAAGAATAACTAGTCCGCCATCTTGGATGTTCCGCCGTGTTGGATTCAGAGCATCGTCATTTTATTTTGGAATTATTATCAGCAAGCCCTTTCATTTGATACCATTATTGTAGGAATCCATTAAAAATAACTAGTCCGCCATCTTGGGTGTTCAGCCATGTTAGATTCAGAGTGACGTCATTTAATTTTTTGAGTTATTCTCAGTAAGCCCTTTCATTTGATACCCATATTATAGGAGTAGATTAAAAATAAGTAGTCGGCCATCTTGGGTGTTCCGCCATGTTGGATTCAGAGTGACGTCACATAGCTGACCATGCGTTGTCATCCAAAGAAAACATGTAAGTATACAAAATTTCAGCTCAATTGGTTGAAGATATCTGCTTCAAAATTGACTTGCAGAGATTCCGCGAAAAAACATAGTTACTTACATACATACCATACAGGGCAGGCTAAATAAAAGCTTGTAAAAATAATTGAATCAAAACGTGGCGTGACGTCACGGCGGCTCCATTCTCATACGTAAATACTCTATATCCAGGTTTTTTTTGCAATGAAAGGTTTTCCTAGAATATGCATGCCAAGGTACGAGTATAAGCGGGCTGTCTATTATTTTGCATTGATTCAGTGTCAATCACTGCCAGCAATGTAAGCCTTGCCCGACATTCATGAGCAGGCACCACTCGCGGCGGACAGCCCGAACGGATTCGGAGATCGTACTTCTCTCGCGTAAGCCACCAAGTCTAACTAAAGAGACAAGCATGTATTCCGTTCCCTATACGAAGAAAGTTTTATTATTGTATTGCATTAGGAATTAAAAGCTCTCAAAGCTCCTTCAAGTTATCATCCATGGAATCATAAACATTCAGAATGATGTCCATATGGCTTGTTTTTGTTTGTTATCTTGTTCGATAAAGTTATATGTCCCCATTGTGTTATATGACCAGCGTACCTGTATTTCTATCGCCTGTTGTGTGATCCCCGGTAGAATGCCCCGGACTACGAGGGTTCAAAAAAACGACGAACTATTTGCGAAAAGGTTGCACCTTGCACTTCGCTTGACTCATCTTGGCGGGGGCACTAAAATTAAGTAAGTGATTTTATCAATCATCTGGTTTCTGAAACACAAGCCTTGCTTAGTTTGGGACTAGATGGTGCTATGTATAGTGTCCAGCATTGTTTATTTACATATTTTTTGATTTTAGTTATATTAACTCTTGTCATAAAGTACAATGTACACAAGTACAAGCTATATATGAGAGGTACTAACGAATACCTACTTGATGACGTCAATGAACTAATATAAAACCGTTGCGTGATTGATTGACTGACTAATCAGATTTATTAGAATAATTTCAAGTTGTAGACAGGTTCGTTTGAGTAGTGCATTATGAAAAGGTTTATGCAACATGGAAGAATTCGCAGACTCTTTATGTCATCTATTCAATGGACAAGATAATTGTTGATGATTACCTGTTAAACGGTATTACTAGCCACGTCTATGATGCTTCTTATAGGCCGTATTGGCCGAATGGTATGTACCCCCTACTTTCAATCCGAAGGACGTGGGTTCGAAATTGGATTTTGTGGATTTTTCTTTCATGAAAAGTGTATGTTCACATTTAACACTTGCCTAACGGTGAAGGAAACATCGTAAGGAAACCCGCGGCTTAGTTAACTTCAGACGTATTGACCTGTTCTTTCCTCTGGCTAATAGCTGACTAAGCTGAGAGGATGGTTTAGGTGCTGGGAAAGGCTAATCCATCTAACAATGTCCCAGGCACTGCAGCCTCCCGTACAGTATCATTACCACTGCTGACGCTGTATTCTTCACCGTTAAAGTAAGTGTTAAGTCACGCCTAAATCAATTAATTTATTTTACACCTTGTGCACAAAAAAAACAATGTACAGAGGAGGATTTAATGGAGGGCTTAGAATTATTTTCATATATATTTTATACGATTGAATGACGTGACAAGCCGAAGGCCCAAGTTGAGCGGTAACCTCTACCTATTAAAACTATAATAACGCGGTAATCACATTCTTTAACGCTGCAATGCATCGTAACCGTCACCCTGAGACATAATCACGTTGTGAGGTCTTAGGTGCTCGTAATTTCACCGGTCCCCTTAGCCTTCAAACCGGAACACAGCACTGCAGATTACTGCTTGGCGGCAGAAATAGGTATCATCATCATCATCATATCAGCCGTAGGACGTCCACTGCTGGACAAAGGCCTCCCTCATTGATCTCCAAGTACTGCGGTTGGAAGCCGTCTGCATCCACCGCCGACCAGCAGTTCTCACCAAGTCGTCTGCCCATCTTGTAGGTGGACGTCCTACGCTGCGCTTGCCGATCCGTGGCCTCCATTCGAGAACTTTGCGGCCCCATCGGCCATCTGTTCTGCGCGCTATATGGCCTGCCCATTGCCACTTCAACGTGCTAATCCGTTTGGCTATGTCGATGACCCGAGTTCTTCTACGTATCTCTTCATTTCTGATTCGATCCCGTAGAGAAACCCCGAGCATAGCCCTCTCCATAGCTCGTTGAGCGAATCTGAGCTTATTCATAAGGCCACAGAAATAGGTATGTTGATAGTATATGTAGGTAGGTCTGAGTGCTTCAACAGAGTGACAAATGGAAGTGCACTATAAATACAAGCAGGGCAACGACACACGCCAGCCGACTACAACCATCAATTGACCTTACTTCGGATTGGAGACGCCACAGTACCACACACAAGGCACACTGTACTCCACACATCAGGGCTGGCAGTGAACATATTATTGCCGTGGGGTGCCGGCAGCAGAATGTTGCCCCTCCTCTCTTGCCCGTGGATGCAGGAAGAATCTGCCAAGGGATACCTCCGGAACATAGGCAGCAGCGTCTTTCCGTGTATCAACATCCTTTACTGCTCTCGCAAACCCGCCTGCCAAGCGTGGTGAGTATGGCAACCACCCCTCGTGATCAGTATTTTGGTGATCAATGAGGGATTTTGTCCAGGAGTGGATGTTCTACAACTGGAAGAAGTGAACATATTAAAAGAAGATTAAAACTAGCTGGAATACGCTCCTACCATGTCAGACGAGGAATATTTTCAAACTGAAAGTCAAAAACGAGCGAGTTTTTATTGACCCTAGTTTCACCTGAAGCGAAGGATTATACGATGACTTTATTTCACGATTTTAAGATTGAATGAGATTATTGTGTTTTATATCGGGAAGACTTTGATTTTGAAGATATATAGTATAGACACCATGAAAACCTTAAGATTGGCTTATGATCGGAGACTCTAGCTAGACTAGACTACTTACATTTCCACAATTTTTAATTATCCCATCAAATCAAACCATTTATTTATTAAAACCTTTACAACATATTACATATTTACAGCAACTTTCAAGACTACCTCCCGTTCTAGTTAAAAACTGTGTCGTCCCAATGCTGTTTTTTGTGTTGAATCTAGGTAAAACCTACTAGAGCTGAGGCGCAAACTACAATTGCTTTGAAGCTGTTCCATACATTACTGATAGGCAGTGGTTGTCGGCCCTATTTCCATGAAATCTAAGAGAGCAGAGCACACTCACCATTCACGTGATGCATGACCTTGGAATATGCCACCATGGAGTAACGTGATCATTTCGTATCGGCTGTAATTATACTGCCACATAGGAGCATTATAATAGCGATAAACGAGTATTATATATAACAGCCTAGAACAAAAATCAGTTTTGATGATAAGGTACAAGGTTTAATTTCGAATGCATCTTATGGGTTTCCTGAGAATGCAATAACGATTATGTAAGGATGATACAAGGCTCTACATTAAGTTTATGTCTGTAGCTCTTCTCGTGCCCTACAAATCATAATCAAAATCATTCACTTTATTTCCTTTGTTTATATAATTTTTATTACAAAACTTGGACACGTGTCAGAATGCTCTGACGTCACGAGCCCCCACTCCTACACACTTCAATGCGCTTTATCAAGGTATTCGTGTCGATTCTGTTTTACACTTCCAAAACTAATTATAATTAGAGATAATGAAGTTTCTAAATTTAGAGCTGTCAGCGTTATATTGGGTCTATTTGTTCCGTTTTAATTTAAAAACAGCGAACGAAGCTTTATTTAATTTTTGTTGGTTTGACTTCAATTTAATTAGCTTTGCCTAGTTAGTGCAACAACAGAATCGCCACCATTGTTTCATTCATTTTAAAAGCAAATAATAAGTGTCTGTTATCTTTGTATTATCAAAGCTATATCTCAAAGCCAATCGTTTGTACTTTTGTCAACTGATGCTCAGGAGGTGAGTACTGTAATCAAGGGCCTCAAAAATAAGTGTGCGGTGTTAGATCTCTAGCTCAATTATTAAAAGATATGCTCACGTCCTGATTATTACCCATCACCCATATTTGCAATCTCGCCTTCTCTAGTGGAGTTTTTCCAGACGCGTTTAAGATTGCACAGGTTATTTTACCACATACCTTCTCGTCAGCTCAATGAGGCAATGTGTTGTTTTGCCTCATCTCGTCAAATCTTTACAAAACCGGTAGCCATTGTAAACGAGTTCTCAAGATACCTGTCTCAAATTTGAGACGAGTATGGGCAGGACAAGATTACAGGTATGTTTTCACACATCCGATTTGTATGGGGACAAAACTTGGACGGGACAAAAGCTGAAATGTTTTGTCGAGATCGTACAATTGGTGGTTATGTGGAACGCAAGATTATATAATTAACGTAAGGAGAACGAGAAACTATTCGATTGTTGGATTATTAGTGCGAGGCGCGAACAGAAGTAATTGGATTGTTCCATCTGAATCACCTGGGCTAAATGACCTAGGTGAGTGAAACATAAAAAGATAATATTTATAGAAAGAAAAACATGGCGATTTTTACAAGCTTTAGCTTGCCCTGTATGTATACATGTATGTATGAATGTAACTATGTTTGTTCGTGTGGAATCTTGCAACTCAATTTTGAAGCAGATATATTCAACCAATTGAGCTAAAATTTTGTATACATGTTTTCTTTGGGTGACAATGCATGGTCAGCTATGTGACGTCACTCTGAATCCAACATGACGGAACACCCAAGATGACGGTCTACTTATTTTTAATGTACTCCTATAATATGGGTATCAAATGAAAGGGCTTGCTGAGAATAACTCAAAAAATGAAATGACGTCACTCTGAATCCAACATGGCGGAACACCCAAGATGGCGGATTAGTTATTTTTAATGGACTCCTACAATATGGGTATCAAATGAAAGGGCTTGCTGAAAATAATTTGAAAATGAAATGACGATACCCTGAATCCAACATGGCGGAACCTCCAAGATGGCGGACTAGTTATTCTTAATGCACTCCAATGGGTATCAATTGAAAAGCCTTGCTGAGATTACTCGAAAAACTAAATGACATCACTCTAAATCCAACATGGCGGTATACTCAAGATGGACTAGATATTCTGCACTCTTACAATATGGGTATCAAATGAAAATTAAATGACATCACTCTAAATAGTTTCAACTCTAAAACCTCTAACTCTAAAGACGTTTTAAGCTGACATTAAATTTTAATGGAAAATGTTTATTTTATTATTTTTAGTACGTTTAAATAAAAGCTTGTTTGTTAAAAAGTTTTTGTTACTTTAAATTTATTATTACCTAATTCGTAGCTTCAAAGAAATATCGCTACATATCTAACAAACTCATAGGTATCTTCATTGACTTATTTTTAATCACACGCTAGTTGCAGTCGACAGCACACTTACCAAGCTAGCTGCCATACCAACAGATCTTAGAACGGTCATTTGATATTTACTTTTGGGCTCTGTTGATTGTTCTCAATTCGATCTCATTGAAAGATCAATGTCTCAACAACCCGAGTCTCAATCTCTATCAATAGAAGCATTTCAGTCACGAACATCACTATGTTCTGTTATTGGTGTACAACAAAGTAGATATATTCATTCATACAACACTGTTTGCAATATGCAAATACCACACCAGAAAAACCACAGTCCGTATAAATAAATAAGCAGACGGTTGCTTATTCACTTATACGGACTGTGGTTTTTCTTCTAATATACATAAATCCATCGCCATGTTGGCCAGGGATTGAAATTAAGAAATTCATTTAGTTTTTTTTGCATTGCGGGCTTTTATTGGTACGAAAGTTTAAAAAAGACAATTTATTGGTACCATCCCCACACCGCGGATCCCCATGGTTATGGAGATATCCATGGTTATGGCTAAAGTTTTTAGGTTAGAATAGCGCTATTTAATTACTAGAATGTTATTTTTGTTTCCTAACCATTTTCTCGTTTCCGTATGTCTGATTACTTAGCTATAGCTTCTGTGGCAGCTCCGGCGCTGCGGGATGACCAGTCCTTCTGCCCTAGCGTAGCAAAACGCGGCACCTGCGCTTGCTTTGGCTCTTGGTGCTTGCGCTTTGCTACAGCGGGCGGGGACTGGTCTCCATTTTTTTTTTAGAAATGACATTATGTGTTGATGACCGCAGATGGCCATGACAACGTTACCGGACTATGACGAGCCCAGAAGGCGCCCAGCTGCAAAAGGTTGGGGCAACAAGCTCAAGGGCAACACTTAGGTTCGAACCACGGCTTGGACTGTTGCCAGATGTTAACATCCAGGTTCAAAACTGCACCCTAAGACGGAAGAGTGTATTCTTCGGCCCCGCCGGCGGGACCGGTTATTGAAAGTGTGCCTAGCAGCTAATGTGGGACGGGTTGACGTCACCTCCGGGTTAGCGGCGGTGAGCTCGTCAACGGGCAAGCCGAGAACGTGTCTCGGTTGACGGAGGAAAGAGCCCTGGTCTCCCTACGCACCTCCGAGCTCTTATATACACTCTAGGGGTACGTTAGACAAGACCACGTGGAAAGTGGGGTGCTCGGTTTCGGATCTGTCACTCAAATCGAACCTAATCAACTCTTTTCGGGGTGCTCTGTATTGAATCTGGATAAAACTATAGACTCTTAAATCGGTGATTCGGTTGTGGGTATTTTGAGGGTAGGGCAGGCAAGACCGTGTTGAAAGTGGGGTGATCTGATTAGGTTTTTGATATTTTTCATCACGCTTGGCAAACGGGTTAGCAAGTGCAGTATCAATATCCTCATATTGACACACGGAAAGATGCTGTTGCCTATCTTCCGGAGGTATCCCTTAGCAGATTATTACTGCATCCACGGGCAAGAGAGGAAAAACAACATTCTACTGCCGGCACTCCACGGCATAGCAAAGAGTTCAATCGACGAATACAAGTTGATAATTATGCAAAGTTTTAATTAAATCTTATGTCCTACAGTGGGTTAAAACAACGTTCGAAGATTCCGTTACATAGAAGATAATACCTATGTACATGTTACATACATGTTAGGCTAATAAAAGCATGTTAAAAATGTATATACGTACCTAAGTATTCTATCAAATATCTGTGTCCACTAGCTTTGCTTAATTTGGGACTAGATAGGTGTGTAGTGTCCAGTATAATTTAATAATAATACATATATACTTTTAATATACAAAAAAATATGAAGCTCTTGTTAGAACTTCCACTCTCGCATTTGACGTCGATTTTTGCGTCGATACGCAACATTAATTAATGGAATTAATTAATGTACAAACAAACTAACCTATATAAATAAGTTATTACTAATAGGTTAGTTTGTTGATAACGCACACCAGTCCTGTATAACAATTGAAATGATTAAGGAAAATACACAATAATTATACCATAGTGGAAAACTCTTAGCTGTTTCTACAGTAATAAATAAAGATTCATTACAGCTAGCAACTTGATGTTTATTTATCACGAAGAAAAACTAGATTTTAATTTACTCTTGTAAATGTATTATTTTAAGAGTTTTTTTAAATCTTATAATAGCTGTCCCGACGAACTTCGTACTGGCTCAGAATCGACTACCCCACTACACTTCTTCTTCTTAGTGTGTCTCCTTACGAAGGTTGGCAATCATTAAGGCAACTTCAACTTTGAGACCGCTGCTCTAAATAGTGATTTGGTGCTCCTCTCAAACCACTGGCGTAAGTTTTTGAGCCATGATATTCTTCTGCGGCTAGGCCTCCTCCTGCCTACCACTTTTCCTTGAATGATAAGTTGAAGGAGTTCGTATTTCTTAGTGTACGCATCACATATTCAAAATATACGAGTTTCCTTCTCTTTATAGTCGTAAGTACTTCTAGAGCCTTCTATTCTGTGTAGCACAATGCTATTACGCCCAAGAAATTCTTAGAATACATACGCCTGTACACCCACATCTCAAACATTTCTAACCTCTTGGTCATGGCTTCTGTCAGCGTCCAAGCTTCTACGCCATAAAGGAGTACAGAAAATACATAGCACCGCGCTTTTCGTGTATTTATGTTTTGAAACACATCTCCATTGGATTGTACAACAGCACTTTACAAAACAACAGTCGTTCACGGTCGGTATCGAACCCACGACCTACAAGCCGTTAAGTAGCACTCGTGTGATATATTTAGATTTTCATTCAAAACTATAAAAAAATTGTTACAAGACTCGTAAATAAAAGTAAAAAAATATTTAAAATTCATTTATTTAAAATTCTATTATTTGTTTATAATAAATTTACAACCATCATCATTTAAGCCGTAAAACGTCCACTGCTGAACACAGGCCTCCCTCATGGATGGTGGGGCAGTTGCCATACTCACTACGCTTGATATTCTTGACATTCTGTGTATTACAGAGCATTGGCTAAGACAATATGAAATCATGTTCAATTTCAGTAATCAGTCATCATCAATAGGTAGCTCCTTTTGCAGGTAATATTAATTAAAAAAAATGTAAAGTTTAAAGACAAACAATATATAGTTTGCTTATCTGTGGAATGCCAAGTCGACATAGCAAGTGTAGAGTTGCAGCGAGTTATTGTAGTAGGTGCTCCGCTCTCTGCCTCATATGAAATATTTATTTCTTTATTTTATTTATTTATTTATTATGTACTCCCAACATACACATGATTAATCGGATTACATGTTTAGAAGTAAATCTAGTGCTTTTTTAATTTTAGGGTGTTACGGCATGCAAGTCTAACGACTAAGCAACATAACAATAATAAGGTATACCTAAATAGTGAAATAGTGAAGGTGCTTGAAATTATTATATACTAATGGCATTTAAGAAATAAGAATAGAGTTACAATGAGGTAACAGAATAACAAAATATTAAGTAAAAATTAAACATTCAGAATAGAATACAAAAAGAAAAAAAAACGTAGGTAGAAAATCTACATTATCTTTACATAATAAGAGAAATTAAGAAGTAAACCAACACAGTTTAGATAACAAATCAACAAAATAAAAAACATTTAGGTAGAAAATCACTTAGGATTCATTAATTCAAACATAGTCTATTTTAAACTTTCGCGATCACGACACATTATTAACACATATATATTTAACCGGGTATTTATCGCGCTATTTACCTTTATTATTGCCCGACGTTTCGACAGGATTGCACCCATCGTGGTCCCGGGAAGATTCTAGAGTCTATATGATAGAACGTGTAATAGATACGTACTTGTAATGAGGCATTTTCATTAAAAAGTAAAAACTTCAAAAATAGTTACCTCGAACCTTATAGATGGCGTTAATTTTGTTTTACTGGTAGGCACAATTTGACAATGACAGGATTAATCACAAACTTGCTTACTCCGCTTGCCAGCTCCATCTGTTAGGTTTAGTAGAAAACTATTTTTGTTTTGTTACTGAAAACGGCTCATTGAAATATTGAGATCAACAAATTGGAACTAAGGAGTTTTTAATATATTTTTGAGGTAATATAATCTTACTCAAACAATTTTTAAATTTTGGTAGCTTGTCTAATATATCGAGATCATAGTGCCTAAAGAGCCTTGGCTGAGTACAGTGTCTACCAAGGTTAGTGCTAGAATATTGAAAATTATAATTTTAATTGATAAAATGCAAATATTTTTATATTTTATAGCAAACTAGCCGCACCCCGCAGTTTCACCCGCGTAGTTCCCGTTCCCGTGGGAATTTCGAAATATCCCTCCTTAGTGCACCTCTAGGATACTCGAGGTATATGTGTGCCACATTTCAAGTCTCTAGGTCCAGTGGTTTAGGCTGTGCGTTGTCTGTCAGTCACTCAGTCACTCAGTCAGTAACGGAAGAGTTTTATATATATTGATTAATAATACCTTTGATTGATCCCGAAGTTTAAGGCTTTGTTACAACAACTGATCTACTACGGCAAGCACGGCTTGATATTTAAAATGTATTGCGATCGCGATAGTTAATAAAACATTTGAAATGTCAGTCTTGGTTTGTAATGTTAATTGTAAAAAAAAAATCCGTATAAAATTTGTTTCTCCAAATTTAGATTTTTTGTTTGGATAGAAACCTAGATATAGTGCACAAGATATCTATTAGATCAAAAGATCTATTACGACGCCACACCCACGTACGAGCGGTTGTATGAAAAGTTAGTTGGATTGGCCCCTCTTAAGCGGGTTTTATACTCACGTTAATTATACGTTGAAAATAGGTTTCCACATTACAATTAATAGTGTAACTCACCAGTGTTTCGAAAGTGAAAAAAAAAATGTTAGTCTTGCTGTTGACATTTGATCATCTAAACTTGATTTTGGCGCCACTTTAAAGGTCGGCCATCTTCTCAACGCGCACGCGACAGTGACGTCTATGTCTAGGTTAATGAATTAGCTGCGTGTCGGGCCTCGCGCTGAGGACGGTTCCGTAGTTAACCGTAGATATGTTCGAAGTTGGTTTATGTTTATTTACGTTTTAAAGTTAAAACCGAAAACTCAATGAATGCCTGTTAATATGTTTTAATAAACGTAAAAATTGTGTATGTATGTATGTTTTAATAAGTATGTATGTGTATGTATGTTTTAATAAAGTAAACTGGCCGTGGGGTACCGGCAGTAGAATGTTACCCCTCCTCTCATGCCCGTGGATGCAGTAAGAGCCTGCTAAGGGATACCTCCGGAAGATGGGCAGCAGTGTCTTGCCGTGTATCAACATCCCGTACTGCACTCACCAACCCGCCTGCCAAGCGTGATGAGTATGGCAACTACCCCTCATGGAGATCCAAGAGGGGCCTGTGTTCAGTAGTGGACGTCTTACGGCTGTAATGATGATGATGAAACGTAAAAAAAACATACAGCAACTTCGAACAACTTCTTCCTACGGAAAACTACAAAACCCTACACAGCGCGTGGCCTAACTCGCGCCTAGCCTAATTTATTTAAACTTTAGTATTAGAATTTTCAAAACTCAACATTGACGTTTGGCCATTTTTCCAAATTAATTAATTATAATCTTTTATGCTGATTTATTAATTTAATCAAATTTCAAGTCGATAGCATCAGTAGTTCTCGAGATATCCATTTGTGACAGACAGACAGAGTGATTCTATAAGGGTTACTTTTTACCATTTTGGTCCGGAAACGTAAAAATGAACTGAACGACCTTTGTGGCGCAACGGGCGAAGGTCCGCCTGCGACGCAAGAGGTTGCAGGATCGATTTCCGCCTTGGGACAAAATGTCTGTACGATCTGCAGGTGTTCAGGGTGTTCTGGATGTTTTCTATATATCATAAAAATATCTATGTATTAAGTATATCAGTCATCTAGTACCCATAACACAAGCTCTGCTTAGCTTGCGGCTAGACGATACTGTGTGAAATGTCCATAATTTTTTTTTCTTTTCTATTTCATTAAATAATCAAAATAAAATATTTATTTGTTAGGTCGGTTTAAAGGTCAGGTAGGGGAAACCTTTTTAAAATTTAGTCTTTTATTTTTAGATTTTTAGAACACTGGACATATCATGCGTTCTTCGAAGCATTGTTCGAAAAAACAAATGATCATGGGGAAAATGGACGGCAAACGTGCTCAGGGTAGAGCTCCTACGAGATGGTCTGACTCCGTGAAGAAGGCAGGGGACGGCAACCAATGGAAGCCTCCATTGGTTTGTACGTGGTCGTGATCCTCAGCAGTAAGTCTATATATTCATTGACAATACAATTTTTAAAAAGGACCGCTGGGGCTCAGTTGGTTTAGTAGCCAGCTGAAACGCAGCTTTGGTTCGATTCCCGGCTAACTAATTGAACTAATGTTTGCTTTCCTGCAGATATTTGTCTTAGGTCTGGGTTATTTTTTATGTATAAGTATGTATTAGCCACGGGGTGCCGGCAGTAGAATGTTACCTCTCCTCTCTTACACGTGGATGCAGTAAGAATCTGCTAAAGGATATCTCCGGAAGGTCGGCAGCATCAATCCGTGTATCAACATTTCGTATTGTGGTCGCCAACCCGCCTGCCAAGCGTGGAGAGTATGGTAACAACCCCATCAGTTCTTTGAGATCCATGAGGGAGATCTATGTTCAACAGTGGACGTGCTACGGCTGAGTTGATGATGTTTATACCTAGTTAGAGTTTTCTAAATTCAACATTAACTCTACTTCGACGATAGACCATCTATCTTCCTATTGACGTCAAAGTTCTGATTATAATGAAAAGGCACTTACGCGTCTTTTATTATTTTTCTATGTCAATTAAAAAACAGGTATTTGTTAAATATCGGAATAAAAGTCAGTATTTATTAATATTATCTTGGTCTTATTTCACATTTAATTCGAAGAATATGTATACCTAGAACAGGTTAATAGCCGTAAGTGATAATATGCATAAAGAAATTGACAGAAGGGTAGCCAATACTTGAAAAAATTTTGGTTTCTCAGCGAAATAATGAAAAACAAAGACATGCCAATGAAAGAAAAAAGAAAAGTATTCAATACATTCATTTTGCCATGTTTAACTTATGGTAGCCAAACTTGGGCACTAACAGAAAAGCAGATGAATAAAATAAATGTATGCCAAAATTCAATAGAGGGAAGTGTAATAGAAGTCAAACGAAAGGACAAAATTAGACTTAATAAAATAAAATTTGTAACTAAATTTAAAAACGCGAAAAAAGTATGCATGTTATTTTAGTACATGATAGTATATGTATATGTTATTTTAGTACATGAAACGCTGGGAAGATGACCTAAGAGGAGTTGCTGGTCCAGAATGGACGAGAATAGCGAGAGACAGAGAGAGATGGAAGTCTTTAGAGGAGGCCTTCGTCGAAAGGCAAGCAACAGCTTGCGAAACGAAACTAATAGTCAGAGCTAATTTTATATTTAAATTTAAATTGGAAACATATACATATACAGCAATAAAGGCTTATTTAATTTATTTATTTCACATATTCCATCACTCTCAGCCAAAAGGGGCTGTTGTCTACTGGTGGACTTAGGCCTCCCTTGTGGATTTCCAAGATCATTTGTTGTTGCCATACTCGCCACACTTGGCAGGCGGGTTGGCGAATGCAGTACGAGATGTTGATACACGGGAACACGCTGCTGCCCATCTTGCGAAGAATTCTTACTGCATTTACGAGCAAGTGAGAAGGGCCGGCATTTAACTGCCGGCAAGCTTTCACCAGTGGCGGATTTACAAATTTGCCGCCAGTAGGCTTAGATAACATTTTTGCCGCCGCAAGAAATTAGAAACAATAAAATTGCAACTTTATGGTTTGTGCTCTAACGTCCTCTATATGCTCTATCGTAGGTATAATTATGATTGTTTTGTTTTTCCGAGACCCGTTTTCTCTGTGTACATAATATTTTTTTGCTTTTCTAAGGCTAAAAGAGTATAATGGTCTAAGTTTGCCGCCCCTTAAAATCTGCCGCCCTAGCCAGAAATAGAGCTGAGGTAACATTTTAAGATCCAGTTTACAAATAAGGACAGTGTGTCTACCATGAGTTGTCACTTTTAGATCGCCTGCGGTTACTACAGTCGTCATCATCATCATTACAGCCGTAAGATATCCACTGCTGGACACAGGCCTCCCTCATTGACTTAGAGATCCAAGTGCATGAGGGGTTGTTGCCAAACTCACCACGCTTGGCAGACGGGTTAGTGAGCGCAGTTCCGGATGTTCTTACACAGAAAGACGCTGCTGCCGATCTTCCGGAGATATCCCTTAGCAGATTCTTACTGCACCCACGGGCATGAAAGGAGGCATGACATCCTACTGCCGGCACCCCACGGCAGTAATAGTATACAGTACCTAGTAATGGTATAATATACGTTACTCTGACATCTGTCAGGTTTGTAACTCATGGTACCAAATTCTAAGCAAATGAAGCCCGAACTACAGTCGCTGTTTTACAGTTTACCAAACCTACTTTTTAAACATTTAAACATTAGTACCAAACTATCCGCTAGAGCCGCTGTACACGTTTTCATAATTTTTTTTAACTACAGTCGCTAGCGAGACACATTGTGAAAACTCACGGTAGACCTACATCTAACTACTTTTCAAGTAATGAACAACCTACCTTCCAGTTAAACTGGAGTGACCAATCTTGTTTCCAAATCAGTGGAATGGTGGCAATACTATTCTGCATTTGTATTTATTTAATCGTCATAATAACTTCTCCGTGGAGCGCCGGTAGTAGAATGTTGCCTTTCCTATCTTGCAAGTGGTTGCAGTAAGAATCTGGAATAACTCCGCAAGATAGGCAGCAGCGTCTTTCCCCGTGTATTGACATCCCGCCTGCCATGCGTGGTGAGTAGGTTTGGCAAAAACCCCCTTATGAGTTTGGAGATCCATAAGGGAGGCCTATGTCCAGCTGTGGACGTGGACTGCTGCTGATGCGGTGATCTGCACAAAGAGTAGCATGAGGCAGTAGGAGGGTGCACAAATTGTTGATTTACCTTTTAAGAAAGAGGATACATTTACAAATGCTCTAGTGGTTTATTTAGAAATGGTCTAGTTTTATTTTTATTACAGACCATTTAATAGTACCTACTCAACCTATTTTTCATACATGGGGGTCTAATTCCAGCAGTGGACGTCCTATGGCTGAGAAAAATAAAACTATTTTTCATCCATGGGGGTCTATTTCCAGCAGTGGATGTCCTATGGCTGAGAAAAATAAAATCTGTATAGGTTTTTATTATAGGTCTATATATTGGTATAGCCAGCGTAATTCTAAAGCTAACATTGGTTGCTGCAAGGCCTACGTACAAGTTTATAACTTTATTTGTCGCAGTATGCAGCAAGCACTATAGCCTCCAGCTGAAGCAAGCTCCTTTCACCGCAGGCGGAAGCTCGTTATGTCACCGCTCACTGGGCCATCGGTTGACCGTAATCGCCGGCACACTTACCACGATCCACGAAAAGGCTTGACGCAACAACTACACCACAATATTACGTCACTTACATAACGTGCGGCGCTTGCGTGCTTATTTGCTGATGTGACCTTGAAACTTTCTTTGGCTATGATGGACCTTGATGAGTTACTGGTTATTTACAGATAGAACCATATGTAAAATACAAGTAATATGATAATATGAATAGATGTGTATGTATATAATTCGAGTCGTAGGATGTGGTTTTCATGGATAAACCAGCCTGGCAAAAGCGGAAGGAGGCTTATTGTACCTGGATACACTGGTAAAAGTAACCTTAATCTATAATTTTATCAGAGCCAAGTCAATGCTAACATTTTTACTCACATTTAATAAAAATTACTGGACATTTCACACAATAGCATTCAGCCCAAGCTAAGCAAAGATTACTGTGGAAGAACAGATTACTGATAGAATACTCAACGCGGCGATAATCGAACATACTTTCGCTTTTACAGAGTAATAAGGATGCAATAAAGTTAAAATTGGCAGCTTTACCTCGAAAATGTCAATTATAAAACTTGGGACTTCCCACCACGTCACTTGTTATGGTTACATGGGATTCGGATTGTTTAATTGATTGGGCGTGAGTGGTAATGTTAAGATTGCTAAGTTTATGTGCTGTAGACATGCGAAGATGCTGAGGAGTATTCAAGGTCACGAACGCACGGATAACTATTACGGAGAAGACAAGGGAAACAATTACGAATACAATTTAAATAATAGTTACCGGTATTTCTCTTGATATTTACCTTTATTTTTACAAAACATTTCGGTTGAATTCCATTACTGATAACTGGTAAAATACCCAGTTGCATACACTATATAATTGTGATTATGTTTAGATCTAAAGAAAATCTTATCAGAGTTTCTTATGAATTTGACATCCCACTTAGATTATAATTCTGAGACTTTGCTAAAACCTCTGTTTCTTTATTCTGAAACTAGGTTACAATTTTCACACTGCTCCTCTTGGTTAAAGATACTTTCATCTGAAAGTTTACATGGTATAGACAAGACAAGCATTACCTCTATTGTAAAATAATTTATTTGGGACATAGTAGATTTCCATTTTTTTTGCCTGAGGCACTCAGCACCAACTAGGGGATTTTACAATAAACTGGCTTTACATATAAGCGATTTAGTGATCTATACAACGTCATCAACTTGTTACCCCTGCTGTATGGGACGCTGCAGTGCCTGGAACATAGTAAGATGGATTAGGCTTGCACAGTACCTATACTTTATACTATAATACGTAGGCCAGCAGTCAAGTCACAGTCAATCATCTCACAACTGCTCATTTATTAGCAAAACAGAATAAGCAACAAATCGAAAGGTTCCTTAAACCTGTTAACTCATAAAGCACACAATTCAAATATGCAAAATCCTTGACTTCAATTGCGGCCCACCTAAGAAATAGTCTATGGAGTAAATTATAGTTGTTCCATTAGCTACCTTTGTTGAGGCCTGATTTTCAATGACTAACAAAATCAACAGAGCACCGATATGCCGACTCACTGTCCGTTTGATTATTCTACTGATCAGAACTGACACATATTCTATAGGATCTGACACAGAAACGTTGCGATGCGAAAACCGTGGAAAATTCCGGATTCGTTTGGTGTTTTGCAATCGTTTGAAATAAGATATACCCGGCGATAAATATTGCACATCGCCCGTATTTTAATTTGTTTCATATAAAAAAACAAAGACGCGTATTAAACAAATCATAATTATTTTAACAGCTCCTAATAGATACTTGTTAGTATTTCGTGCGGTAGAGTTATCATTATAATTACGAAGCCGAAATTAGCTGATTGATTTTATCCAAAGCTTGATGTGCAAAATCAAGCAATGATCAACATTCAGCAGGCAACATTCTACGAACGTCCCCGAAGGTGATGCACTGAAGGGTATCGGAGGTAATTAAAAGTGATAATACTAGTATAACTTCGTCATTTCCTGCACCTTTTGATAACATCCTGTCAGCTTAGTTGGTCGAAGCTAGAATAAATGATAGGAAATACACATGATACTAAAACTAAAAACACATTTTCCCGAAAAATCAACTCCTGACTTAAACATTGAAATGTTACAAAACATTATCGTTTATTTTAACTCAAGCCCTAGTTCTACATTAATATTCTATGTTAAATAGATTACATCAAGGTCCTTCGCAATACAAAACAATCTGATTGTAGCCACAGATACAGTTTACACAAAAACATTGCCCGTAGGTCCTAAATTATCAGAGTCCGTAGACCACAAGCAAAAAGCCGTAATCTGGAAATAGGTGATCGTTAGACCGTGGCGGCTCAATTTGGGCAGTGCGTGCCTCTCCACTCCAGTGCGCAGGAGTTGTACAAGTCACTGTCGCCGATACGTAAGATTGCGCCATTGTTTTTGGTGCTGACTCTACCTTGCCGTGGGATGCTGGCAGTAGAATGTTGCCCCTCCCCTCTTTCCCGTGGATGCAGTAACTACGCTGGACTGCTGTCCACGTCACGTCCACTGCTGGACATAGACCTCCCTCATGGATCTTAAAATCACAAGAGGGTTGTTGCCATACTCGCTACGCTTGGCAGGCGTGTTAGCGAGCGCAGTAGAGGATGTACACGTAAAGACGCTGCTGCCCATCTTCCAGAATTATCCCTTGGCAGAGTTTTACTGCATCCACAGGCAAGAGAGGAGAGACAACATTCTACTGCCGGCACCACGGCATGCGTGTGTTTTATTTTGAAAAAATACTTATATAGAGCTCGAGTTAGTTGTTACATCAAGAGCCATCGTGGCCGATACATAAGAACGGCGATTGTACTTAATGCGCTACTTTAATAGCCAAGTGTTCTATATAGATTTAACTAAAGTTGCTTAACGGGATTTGATGCATAACATTTGTGCAGAACTTGGTCAACTCGTTGTGGCGATACGATTAAGTGATTGTTTTTTGCGCTCCAATTCGATAGCTTAATCTAGTTTTAGAAAAGGAAGGTGCCTTTATGAACTGGAGATATTTAGTTGTTACGTACCGTGAAATGTGTGGGCAGTAGAATCTTAAACTTAGGCGATTTGTTTCCTCCCGATTTTCAGACAGGAGTTCTCACGCGACCAAGAACAGTGATACGTGTTTGAAGCATTGGGAAAATAATAAAATATAGGCGATAAAATCCTGTAATGTTTATTTTCGACGTGGGGTCCTTCAAAAGGCAGGTATTTTCCTTACTCAAAATCTGCCAATGCATCAGCATCGCCTCGGGTGATGCATATGTCCATGGGCAACGGTGACCACTTTCCATTAGGAGGCCCATCTGCTCGTCTCCAGCTTATAACATAAAAAAAGAAATGTTATAATAATAATGTATGCAACACGGCTCTACGTGTTGGATTTCAATCAATCTTTCAATCCAAAAGCCGTGGACATTTTAACACTTTAACTGTGAAGGGAAACCATCGTGAAGAAACCCACGACTTAGCTTCAGACGTGTTGACCTGTTCTTTCCTCTGTCAAAAGCTGTATAAGCTGAGAGGTAGGTATACGTGTAGGGCAAGCCTAAGAGCCCGCATCCACGAGCGAGGGAATCGCGGCGATGTTATCGTTGTTGCCACGTATTTCTATACACTCTCTTACTATTGATTATATTTACTATTGAGACACTCTGTCGGGTCAATTAGGGGTTGAAATCTCAATCTTAGATAGATAAAAATGGATTAGGATTGAATATTAATTTCGGGCGTTAGAGGCCGTCTCCACGAGCGAGAGAACCGCGACGTGTCCGCGCTATAGAACCGCCGCGATTCCCTCGCTCGTGGAGACGGCCCCTAATCAATTCAACAATGAATGAATGAATGAATGAATGAATATTTATTACCACAAACAATACAATTTTCACAGTGCCTTATTAGCTAAATAAACGTAGAGTAAAAGAGAATAATCTGGATCAGCACCATGAGGTTTTGGACATACTTCCCGTGCTAGTCTAAACTGCGTTACGGCGAAGTAGCTCTTTTTTCCCCATTAATACTTGATCTAAATATTTTCCTTTATTTATAGCATAATTTAAACATAACTTAGAATCTATTGTGATATTTAATATATACCTAAAAATAAAAAAAAAATTAAAGTACATGTAGGAAATACAAGTTATTAACTATTAAATTTTAAATTTTTATATATTAGGTATAAAATAAAAAAAATTAAACCATGCAAGTCCTTAAAACTTGTAAAATTGGAAGAGTGCAAACAAATAAGTAATAAATTACTTTACAATTAATAATAACTTTTCAGTTGCATCGTAATCAAGTTGACGTAAAAAGATTTCTAGTGCGTTTTTACATAAAAATTTGGTCTTATCATTTAGAGAAACAGTTTTACTTATTCTATTATATAGAAACGGCCCTAGGAAACAAGAAAAACTTTGACCCGCAGGATGATTATTATAGAAATGATTGATTGATTACGTATCTCGCGACAGGTTTGCAACAGACATATATCTCGCGATCATCGCTGTCAAACTTAATTTTTTTGCTATTATATACCACAACATATATTATACATCGCAAACCTGTCGCGAGATACGTGATCAGCCTGCCGGGCTCTGCAGCGTCTCGTACAGCATGAATACTAGTTGCTGACGGTGTATAAATCATCTATAATAGATGTAAAAGCCTTACTCATCCCGCAACCTCTTGCCTCGCAGCAGGCGATGGTCCGTTTGACTCCCGCCTCGCAACAAATGTCTGTACGCGCTACAGATATTTATTAGGGGTGTTCTGGATGTTTTTCTATATATAATAGAAAATATCTATCTATACTTTTTCCATAAAAGCCTTTTATAACCTCTAGCCGCACTCCGCGACGCAGACGCCGACGCAAACGCAGACGATTCATCAAAAATTTGTTTTAAACAAAAAACTAATTCGTAATTTAAGGTCACTTGAATCAATATAATAAATAGGAACACGAGTCAATCATAAGCACTTAAAAACATAACTATTTATTGCCATGAAAATAAATTTATAAACTTTTTATTTTAAACTTTGTATATATTATAATTTGGATAAAAAGGATACATTAATTAAGAAGTAAAGTAATTTTAATGTGTTGTGTTCCCACGCTCGCTTCGTTCGCCTAGCTTCCTAGGTAGATAGAAAAAGGATTTAGACTGCCGAAGTAGGATAAATGTTCATCTATCATGTAAAATATAGACTGCTTTCGACGGATCATGTGATTTAACTATTCAGAAAGATTTGCCCAGCATTTAAGAAAGGTTGCAGTCTGAATCAAATCATCGTTCGTTTCAGCCGCAGGACGTCCACTGCTGAACTTAGGCCTCCCTCATGATTCGCTAAGCAGAGTATGGGGATTTTTGCCATACTCACTACGCTTGGCAGGCGGCTTGTGATAAATGCTGGAATGTTAACGGAAAGACGTTAGGCATCGTCCTAATAGAACGCGACTACGCGATTATAGCGCGAGTAAGCGATGCGACCATCGTGTGGTCGCGATCAAACAATCTAGTCGCGCGTCCGCATCGCGCGAATGCCGGTTAGGACACCTATTCCATATACTGATATGGAATAGGTGTCGCGGATTCGTACAATTGAAAATCGCGCGATCTTGCGATGATCGCTAAGTCGCGTTCTATTAGGACGATGCCTTAAGGTATCCCTTGGTATCAACATTCTACTGCCGGCACTCCACGGCACCATAAATATGTGTTATTATATAGGCATATTGTAACAATAGCATTTAAATTATCCGTGAAAAATCTAAAAGTAAGATCGCGGTTGTCATAAAAACTACCATTAATAATAACACAATAGCTACAATAAAGCTTATGAAAGTTAAAATGGCATTTTAAACGTATTACGTAGCTCTCATTAAAAACATATAAAACACTGCTCTACGAGTTCTAAATATCTGCCTCCATTATCCAAGAAAGGCAATAGAACCGCTTCCTATTATTGTGTACTGTCCCAAATATTATAAATACGATACAGATGCCTCACTCCATACAACACCATTCGGCTAGTTTTTAATTTTAAGTCAGAATCAGAAGGCATCAAAAATATAACACGGGTATTATTATTTTTTTGCCAGACATCAAAAAAATATAAGACAGATATTCTTCTCTCATAACGTTATCAAAAAATAAACGGTTACCATATGTATGTACATATTGAGTTCAAATGTCGCATGACGTCAAGGCGTGTCTCAGTTAAGGCACGTTATGACGTCACGAGCCCCACTGTAACAGTTAAATGCTCTTTACCTTATACATTTATATAAATAAAAAAAAATAACATGTTTTATTTACTAAGGACTCAATAGGATTTTGTTATACACGGTCAACATGCACATTGGGTTCAGTGACTCTGGATGGATCTGATCACTGAATATAAAATAATATTTTACCATACAACAGATACACATATTAATAAAAAAATAAACAAACTAAACCTATGAAGTACATAGCAATGAAAAACTAAATAATCCGAAGTAGAACACGAATTCCACTGCATGCACTTATTAGTAGCACTGACTTCTTTAATTGTTGTTTCCTTTTTTTTGTAAAACCATCTACTTCTTTTTTTCCATAAATATTTATCTATTTGTGAAAAGTTATATTTGGCTTTCTGTATCTTTATAAATCTATATCTATATTATTATGACTAGTGTGTGGGTGGTGCGCGAGCTGCTTCGCAGCACGCGAGGGTTGTTTAAAAAGAGTCGAGGGTAGGTTGTGCGCGAGCTGCTTCGCAGCACGCGATTAAAAAAAAAAAAAAATTTAGGGGATGAAGGGGGTGGAAAAGGGGTAGTTTCAGATTTTTCTCGTACTCACCCCCCGACCCTCTACCCAACCCTTTTTACAGAATCCCGAAATTCCATCTGGAAGTGGGAGAACAATGATGTCAGTCAGTGAGTGAGTCAGTGGTAGTCTAGCTTTATTCTATATTATTATGATTCTATCGGTGAAATTACGGGCACGTGAGACCTTACAACTCTGACTCAGGGTGACGGGCTCAATGCAATGCAGCGTTGGTCACCTAATCACATGCCTCGTGACCGTGATCACCGCGGCAGTTGTCATAGGTAGAGGTTACCGCTTTACATCAGGTGGGCCATCGGCTTGTCTCGTCATTAAGTCGTTAAAAAAATGTGTTAGCTGTAAGTTTTCCTAAAAGTTTAAAATTAAATTAAACGGAGTGAGGCATCTGTATAGTACTATTTTATCGGTGGTACTGTGTAAGTAAGGCAACGGGCGAGTGTGAGTGTTAGATAATACTGACAGTGAAAGTGTGAATGTGTGCGCCGGTGACGTAAGCGTGCGCCTACGCCGCCGCCGGTTCTCGTACCACTCTCACTAGTCTCCTGTCTCACTAGTCGGGCGACTCGCGCCGCTTGTAAACTTTTTGATTTAACATCGTGGTTTTTATTTCAATTTCAATTCATTTATTTGTCATAATGAAGGTTTACAATGATGTCATACGTAATAGAGTTAAGTTCTATAAACATTTTTTTACGAGCTGTCAGGTGCCGGCCTCAGAATATTGCCCCTCCTCTCTTGCCCGTGGATGCAGTAAGAATCTGGCAAGGGATACCTATGGAAGATGGGCAGCAGCGTCTTTCCGTGTATTAACATACTGTACTGCGCTCGCTACCACGACTGCCAAGCATGGTGAGTATGGCAACAATCCCTCATGATCACATGTCCATGAGGAGGCCTACGTCCAGCAGTTGATATCCTACGGTTGAGATGATGATGATGATGATTAACATTTTTATTTGCGAAGGCATCTAAACATATAAAACAAGTCGTGTTAGTTACACCACTTATAACTCGAGAACGAATGAATGAATGAATGAATTAACACTTTATTAATGCACAAAGAACACACACATATTAGAAAAAAACAAGAGAAAATATGTACAAACTGGCGGCCTTATTGGCTGGACCGATTTCAATGATCTTAGATGTTTTACGTTTATCTGAGCCCAGACTAACATTTAGACATCGTAAAAATTCACAGAAACAATAATTATAACGTATGTATATTCATTTTCCCATACATTTTATACCGATGATGTGATGACATTTTTTGGTTGACAAATATTTAAAAGTTCGTTCAGAAAGTTTATATGAATTGTGATTAAAATTTAAACTCAAGATGTTTATATTTTAGTAGTAGTAAGCAGTACTAGAGTAGTAGAGTAGTTGTTGAGTAGTTGTAGAGTGGTTGTAGAGTAATAGGGGACCGGACAACTTTTGAAAAAGTTTTTTTTATTAATCCTCATGGTTAATTATTCTCACAAAAAATATAGTTTTAATTAAATTTAGCTTAATTTGTACCCAAAACCATAAATCAAATTCAAATGGCTAAAATTGCCGCGTAAACACTACTAAGCGATCGCGTGACGTCATCTGTGGATGACAGTTCAGTCAAAGTCAGTTCAGAACAAACCGCCCCCGTGCATAATTTTGAAACTGGTGTTATTATCTTCTTCTTCTTTTATTTCTAATGGCTGATGCATGCCACTTGCTGCAACTCTGCCTGTGGTGTTATTATCTTTGATAAACTATCTGTACCGTGAACCAGCTACGTGAAGTTGGCAGTAGTATCCCTACTTTAAAAATAAATAAGTTGCCATTAATAAAAAAAAAACAACTAACTTTACTAATCAAGTGCGTTTTGTAAGCTTTCGTGAAATTTGGAAGATATGGAAAGGAAAAAATATCGTTGGTGTGTTGTACCTACCTCAATGTTATGTACGAACACATCTGAAACTACATACTCCAAATAAATTATTTATTGATGTACCTCGAAAAGCCGAAATAAGACAAAAATGGCTGGCGTTAGCAAGAAAAAAAAACTGTGAAGGAATGTCTGTAACTTCACCTCAACATGATGACGCCCATACACAAATGACGTCACTCGCTGTGATTGGTGTTTCGTTTGACATGCGAAACAGATTATAAATATCGTAATTATTAAATTTTGTTTTTTGATTTAAAAATATAAATCATTATTTATTTTATGAAAATTTTAGTAGGAAAATCGTAAAATTTAATGAACATTTTATGTAACTATATCTTAGATTTTTTTTCGATTACTGTCCGGTCCCCTATTGTAGCATGGTAGTAGGTGCGATAGGAACTTCACTGGGACAGCCGGTAACTATTAAAAAAACTATTATATTAACTTCGATCTGGTTTTAAGTTGTTTACCGACGAAGGCAAATAGGCATGTTTACAGCCTATGAAAATTGAATTATATTAAGTCCGTCAGTAAAAATATCAAACAACTAGCTTGTGCCCGCCGCTTCGCATGCGTTGTACCCGGATAAAAAGTAGCCTATGTGTTAATCCTAGTCAACATCTATACGTTTGCAAAATTTCAGCCGGATACGCTAGTTTTTGCGTGAAGAGGTAACAAACCTCCATACAAACAAACTTTCGGCTTTTATAATATTAGTAAGATACTTAGATAAAGTGAGGTAAAGTTTAGGAGTGGGGGCTCGTGACGTCATAATTCTTGTACGTCCCGAACGTCGCCGTCGTCGCGTACCAGCGTGACATATCGATGTAATGTAAATAAATAAAATAAATAAACAAATAATGCTGGACAATTCACACAGCATCATCTGGCCCCAAGCCAAGCAGAGCTTGTGATATGGGTACTAGATGACTGACATACTTAATACATTTCTTAATACATTATACTACATATGTAGATAGATAATTTTTTATTACATACCTATAGAAAAACACCCAGAACACCCTGAATCTGCAGATCATACAGAAATTTGTTCCGAGGCGGGAATCGAACCAGAAACCTCTTGCGTCGCAGGCGGACCTTTGCCCGCTGCGCCACAGAGGTCGTATCGCGGTTATTTATGCAACACGTTAAAAAATAAAAAAATACGTGTCCAATATAATTTTGTTACTACAACGGAATAACAATAAAAATTTAGTTATTAAGCCTATTATCGAACTTAAAGGCGTTGGCGCATAAGATTTTAGCTTTGCGTTAATTCTCATATCTCACGAGATGACGGAAGCGCACTCATAAAATACCTGATTATTTCCCTGTCATTAAAAACTTTAATTATCAACTCTAAACCATTAGAATAGAGTTGAATGCTCTACAAATGTTTATCTCATAGATTCATACCCTCAGGCTGTCTTGTTACAATATTAATATTCGGCATATCCGCATTTGGAGACCTTGGTTCTGTAATATTATTCTATACTAGTGTTCCGTATCGTGGCGTGATCTGATGCATAAATATGTTTAGGGAACTTTAGTAGATTCTGTAATGGCTTAGGGGCTACTGACCTAATCAAATTTTCAACCTTGGATTTGTTTACCCCACTTATGGGGCCGTGGGGTGCCGGCATTAGAATGGTAACTTATCCCACTTATGGGGCCGTGGGGTGCAGGCATTAGAATGGTAACTTACCCCACTTATGGGGCCGTGGGGTACCGGCATTAGAATGGTAACTTACCCCACTTATGGGGCCGTGGGGTGCAGGCATTAGAATGGTAACTTACCCCAGTTATGGAGCCGTGGGGTGCAGGCATTAGAATGGTAACTTACCCCACTTATGGGGCCGTGGGGTGCAGGCATTAGAATGGTAACTTACCCCACTTATGGGGCCGTGGGGTGCAGGCATTAGAATGGTAACTTACCCCACTTATGGGGCCGTGAGGTGCCGGCATTAGAATGGTAACTTACCCCACTTATGGAGCCGTGAGGTGCCGGCATTAGAATGGTAACTTACCCCACTTATGGAGCCGTGGGATGCCGGCATTAGAATGGTAACTTACCTCACTTATGGGGCCGTGGGGTGCCGGCATTAGAATGGTAAGATACTTCCTCTCTTGGCCGCGGGTTCTATTATTTCACCGGAGGAACATAAAGCACACTTGGCTACTTGTCAGAGAATCTAAAATTAAATGTCACTTCATAAAATCAATATATATAAAACTCTTCCGTTACTGACTGAGTGACTGACAGACAACGCACAGCCTAAACCACTAGACCTAGAGACTTGAAATTTGGCACACATATACCTTGAGTATCCTAGAGGTGCACTAAGGAGGGATTTTTCGAAATTCCCACGGGAACGGGAACTACGCGGGTGAAACTGCGGGGTGCAGCTAGTAATAATATAAATTCTAAATAAAAAAATATAAATAAACTAAATCCAAATTTTAAGTTCAATAGCTAGCCGTACATGGTCAATAATGAATTTTATTCGGTAGGTAGACAGCAGTTCAACAGCTGAGATTTTCATCATTATGCCGTATAGGACGCCTCTCTCATGGGCGGGTTGGCGAGCATGCGGGATGTTGATGCACGGAAATACGCTGCTGCCCATCTTCCGGAGGTTTCCCTTGGCAGATTGTTACTGAATCCAGCAAGACAGGAGGGGCAACATTCTACTGCCGGCACCCCACGGCGTGATCATGATGATGAACCACCTTAAACAGGCAGACCTTAACTTAATATACAGGGTGTATTATAACATGTGTACTTACCCGAGAGGGCGGGATTTCAGCCCATGAAAACAAGTAGTTTTAGAAGGAAAAAATTCGGGAACGCGTATATTTTTTTTACCTTTTTATTTATGGTTTGGTACTCTAATAAATCTTCTTAATCTAATAAATACTCTAATAAAAAACCCCTTTTTGTAGTTATAGGTATTTTTATTTGAACCTTCGCGGAGTTCAATGACCCTTTCAAGAATCAGCTGGCTTTCAGGTTTTTATTATCGTATAATCAGCTGTTGAAGTTAAAACTTTCGTGATCTTTTCATGAATTAAAATTACTGAATCCTGAAAATTCGTAGAACAAGTTGTTTCTTGGGATGGTCCGAATCACCCTCTTTCGGCTTAGTACACATGTTACAATCCACCCTGTATAGGTAAGCCTAAAAAAGTCACACTTAAGCTCTCAAGAAATAGAAGTTTTTGTTAGTATTAACAGTATTAGGCAAGTACTCATTAAGACATTTACATAACACATCAATGCTTCGTTTTCTCAGACCTAGTTATTTAAAATTACACGCGTTTTTTTGTCCGTGCCTTAGTCACGAGCGTTGGCAAAAAGTCAGCTTATAGCTTCGGGTAACCTTGGTGTTTTGTTAGTCATATAATTGGGACTGGTAGTATGTTGTGGTTACCTCTCTAACCAGTGGTATCGGAACTGTCAGATGTGGCTTTTGACTTGGATGAATGAGTAACTTTACTATAGGCATGTTGCCCGGGTATGCAAATCAAAATTTTAAGTATTTAGTCAGTAAGATAATACAAAAATAAAAGACAAGTATTTTTTTGCTTTTTCAAATTAATAATAAAATTAATAAACTAATAATGCTGGACAAATCACACAGAATCATCTAGCTCCAAGCTAAGCAGAGCTTGTGTTATGGGTACTAGATGACTGATATACTTAATACATTATACTGCATAGATAGATATTTTTATTATATATAGAAAAACACCCAGAACACCCTGAACAAATATCTGCAGATCGTACAGACATTTGTCCCAAGGCGGGAATCGAACCCACAAACCCTTGCGTCCTGTTTTAATGAAACAATACTTAGATAAAGCCAGTTGAAGTTTAGAAATGAGGGCTCATGACGTCATTATACTGTACCGAGGCATGACATCGGAACTTTACGCGATTTACACAACATTGCGATACATTGTATGGCGGTTATTTTTGGATTACGATAAAACAGAAAAAATACCTATGTGTCCAATAGATTTTGTTAATTACTATTAACAATTATTAAAATTTAGTCATCTAGCATATTCTCGTTAGTTCGCCATCATCTTAGCAATGGACGTGCACTGTTGGACATAGGCCTCCCTCATGGAACTTCTGGATCATGAGTAGGTAGTTGCGATACTCACCACGCTTGGCAGGCGAGGTGGCAAGCGCAGTACTTCGCGTGCTGTCTTAAGTGAACATATTCAGTTAGGCTTATTACCACGGCGTGGGGTGCCGGCAGTAGAATGTTGCCTCTCCTCTCCTACCCGTGGATGCAGTAAGAGCCTGCTAAGGGACACCTCCGGAAGATGGGCAGCAGCGTCTTTCCGTATATCAACATCCCGTACTGCGCTCGCCAACCCGCTTGCCAAGCGTGGTGAGTATGGCAATTGCCCCTTATCGAGATCCATGAGGGAGGCCTGTGTTCAGTAGTGGACGTTTTACGGCTGAAATGATGATGATGATGATGATTACCACGGCATCCAAAAACTAATTCATAAATTCATTAATTTATTTCCATAGTTTGCAATTACAAAACATAGACACGTCAACTTACAAAAATAAAATCAAAAACATATTTGATACTATATTAACAGGAAATAAGGCACACGAGTGAATCTGTTCGCTTCCCTATTTTAAGCACTGTGATAAGAAGCGATTAGAAAACACAATTCTTTTTAATAGTCAGTTTTCAGTTGCTTCGGAGTTGAAGCAAATTTCATTCCAAGCATTTTTGTCTTCTAGATAATAAGATAATGATCTTCTAGATAGATCACCGCCTCCACGCGAAATCGGTACGTACACTCTATAGGAAAATTCGCATTAAAAAGTACCAGGGACCATATTATGCGTTCTGTTCTATTAATTTGTTTTTGTAATTTGACGCATCACAAAGGGTCCTGGTCCTGCGGCCGCACTGAATAATGTTTCTTTTGAGTTTGAGTTCGGCATGTTGATACACGGAAAGACGATGCTGCCCATCCTCCGAAGATATCCCTTTGCAGGCTCTAACAGGATCCACGGGCAAGAGAGGGGGTGCAACCTTCTAATAGCGCCACCCCATGCCACGGCTCGTTAGTTAAATTTAAGTTATGTTCAGTAAAAAAGTAGCCTTTCAAATTTACGCTCTTATTTATACAAATTGACGTTGCTTAAGCACAACTTATGTAGATGGCGATTTCATGCATGAATACATTAAAAAATTGTTGCCCAAGCTTAAATTATGTCGCGGGAACCTTAGTGCGCAAGTCCAACCAAAACTATATCGTAAATAATGATTTAAAACCGTTTTTTCGGGTTCCGTACTCAAAGAGTGAAAACGGGACCCTATGGGATTACTAGAGCTCCACTGTCCGTCTGTCTGTCTGTCAGTCCGTCTATCTGTCACCAGGCTGTATTTCATGAACCGTGATAGCTAGACAGTTGACATTTTCACAGATGATGTATTTCTGTTGCCGCTATAAAAACAGAGTGAAATAAATATTTAAGGGGCTCCCATACAACAAACGTGATCTATTTACCGATTTTTGCTCTATATTAATAACGGCAAGAGGTAGACGCTTGAAATATTCACAGAATATTTAGTTGTTTATTCATTTTAAATAAATTAATATAAAACAAATATTTGCTCGATATACCTAATAACGGCAACGCTTGAAATATTCATAGAATATTTAGTTTTATATTTATAGTATAGTTGTTGTTTTTCCAAATAATGGTACGGAACCTTTCGTGCGCGAGTCCGACACGCACTTGGCCGATTTTTTTTGTTGACAATATATTTTTTTACTAGCCGTGGGGTGCCGGCAGAAGAATGTTACCCCTCCTCTCATGCCCGTGGATGCAGTAAGAGCCTGCTAAGAGATACCTCCGGTAGATGGGCAGCAGCGTCTTTCCGTTTATCAACATCTCATACTGCGCTCGCCAACCCGCCTGCCAAGCGTGGTGAGTATGGCAACAACCCCTCATGGAGATCTATGAGGGAGGCTTGAGTTCAGTAGTGGATGTTTTACGGCTGACATGATGATGATGATGATATTTTTTTACTGGCGTTTGCCAACCATCTCTCTAAAGTCAAAGTCAATAAGTGTTTATTCAATAGAGCAAAACGCTACTTAGAATATTCAGTTTACAAAATAAAACAAAGCACATTTAAATTGAATAAAGCACGTAATTGAATACGCTTCGAAAAACTTTTTTTACAAGTGAGGGAAAGAAGCGCACACGAAACCTCACTCTGTCACTTATATTCATTGTTACAATATTTGTCTTAATATTATGCTTAATTTAATGTCCGCAAGAATATTGGATGATTTGGATAATGCAAGATGACATCATTTCTTATCGCGGTTGAATCGAACAACACTCGGCCAAGAGTCATCATTCAAATAAGCATCTCTGGAGTAATAAAGCATTTTCTATGAGATTTTGTTTTATAAAAAGCTTATATGTGCTTTTACCTATGAACCTATGAATAAATTTCGAGACAAGGTAGAATATGGGATAAGATAGAGCACGCTTGTCTAAAAAGAACCTATGCACTCTAGTCTTGAAGTATCTACTTAGATAATTCAAAATTACTATATTACAAAATTAATATATTAAATACTTCGTCATAGGCGTATGACGTCTCATCCTAATAGGTATATTATTATTTATTCATTCCAAACATCTTCTAGAAAACCTGCCAATGTCGTTGTTGGAAGTTCATCAAAATGTATTTTTTTAGTATTTTGACAATAATACCGCAGAAGTAAAAAAAACACGTATGAAATTAAGATTTACAAACTCGTCTTCATTTTGTATTATTTTTTGATCTTAAAATTATTTGCGTTTCGATTTTCAAAGTACCATTTCACATAAAAATATTGTAACAGAAATCCAGTTAGTCCATTGCTAAAAAATATTAGGTCTTTACCTATGAAATTGCCGTTTTGTATGGAATAAATAAAAGTACTTTTTTTCCTAACTTTTTTATTTCTATTACTCAAAGTAACACCCCATGCTATCGACGCATCTTTGCCAACGCATTGGCAGTTTATTGATGCCCTTCTTGTAAAAATCAGCTGCACGGGAGGCAACAAACTCTTCAAAGGCATTTTGTACTGCCCCTCGGGAATTGAATTTTTTACCCACTAAAAAGTTGTCTAAATTTTGAAAAAAGTAATAGTCGGTAAGTGCAAGGTCTGGTGAGTATGGAGGATGAGGGAGAGCTTCCAACCCCAGCTCTTGCAGCTTGGAAACTGGTCTGTTGTGCAGTATGGGGTCGCGCGTTGTCGTGAAGGAGCAGTAGGGACGACCGATTGACCAAAGCTGGTTGCAGATGTGCAAGCTTCTCCATCATTGTCTCCAGTTCTTTACAGTACACATCTGTAGTAATGCTCATGCCGTTTTATAAAAAAAACTGTGGTGAATCACACCCACACTAGACCACCAAACAGTGACCATCACTTTTTAGGGGTCATTTTTGGTTTAGGGCATTGCTTTGGTGCTGAACCAGGATCTAACCAACTTGTTGAGCGCCTTCGATTGTCGAACAGAGTCCATATTTTATCGCAGTTAACAATTCGGTTCAAAATTCCTTCATTTCCTTATCTGTTGAGCAGCGCGAGACAGGTCTCAACACGTACGTTGCGCTCGCCAGCGCTAAGTTCGTGGGGTACCCATCTATCAAGCTTTTTTACCTTGCCAATTTGTCGCAAATGGATCAATATTGTTTTGATGCTAACATCAAAAGCTGCTGCTAGCTCAGCTGTAGATTGAGTTTCGTCAGCTTCTACAATCGTCTTTAATTCATCATTGTTGACAGTAGTCTTCGGACGGCCACGAGCTTCATTTTTCAAGTCAACATTTCCAGAACGGAACCGGGAAAACCAATAACAGGTTGTGTGTTCGTTTGTACAGTTCTCTCCGTAAACGTTTTTGATGTTACGTGCCGTTTGTGTCACGTTGGTGCCACGACGGAACTCATATTCCATAATTACACGATTTTTTAAGGTACCCATTATGACGAAAAATGTTCAAATGTATTGAAAATACAACGCTAATCAATAAACAAAATACTGAGTTTGTAAAAAGAATGTCATGTTTTTAAAACAAAATTAATTTGAATTTGAAATACCAAGCCATGTCAAATTTTTTTTTATTTGAAATTACCAGTACTGAAGAACGGCAATTTCATAGGTAAAGACCTATTAGTGACGACACCCGTTACTGTAAGGCGCGAGCCATGCTGACGAAGCGCGGCGGTGGTGCGGCGGCAGTGCGGCGGCGATTCGGCGGCGGTTCGGCGGCGGTTCGGTGCGCTCCAATACGATAATTTTGCAGACAAAATGTATGAGAGGGACGCAGCTCGTTGACAGGTAGAAGCGACGCGCATCTGTCACGTCTGTGGTTGGATTTAATACTACAAGTTTATAAAATTCGAATATATATGTAAGTAACTCCACACTTTACCTAGTCTCGGTGGTTACCTATTTTTGGTTATACCCTCAGACTAAAAATCTACACAATGATGCCTTTTCATTTGATACCACTTGGGCATATTTGAAACATTCGATTGTTCATCCCCATTTTCACCCCCCATATCTTAAAAATGGCTCAACCGATTGCTATATAACGTTCAGCTTTGCATTCTACACACTTTCCACACATTCTACACAATTTCCTTTCATTTGATACCAAACTTGGGTATATTTGCACACATTTGATTAGTAATTCCCTCTTACACCACATGACACCCATGTCTTGTAAACGTCTTCACTGATTTTGATAAAACATGTTTATGAACCACCGCTAGCAAGCCCGCTTTAAGTAAAACTGCATTCAAATCGGTCCATTCGTTTAAGAGCTACGGTACCACAGACAGACATACACAGCGGTCAAACTTGTTTGTTTGTGAACATCCCTGTTTTTATCGGGGGCTAAAAATCGACGCTATCACGCACCGCTGCTGCACCGCCGCCGCACTGCCGCTGCAACGCCGTCGCAACGCCGCCGCTTTTGGCTTGCGCTATCAATGCGCTACAACTAATGGTTGCGCCCGCATTACATACGGTTGCTTCGCATCACGAATACAGAATTATCATATCTACTCACAATCAGTTACAAACAACTATGTAATTTAACATTTACATATTGTAATCATCATGCAACTATGGTTTCCAGATTATCCGGTTTAGATGGTTGGTAGAAAAAAAATATTGTATTCACTTGTTGACGAGTTTAGTTTGAAAGACTTGCATTTTAAAGAGGTCATATCATCATCATCGACAATATCATTAATTCAACTTTTTAAAAATGCCGTGAGGTGCCGGCATTAGAATGTTACCCCTCCTCTCATGCCCGTGGATGCAGTAAGAGCCTGCTAAGGGATACCTCCGGAAGATACCTCGCTGCCGGCTTCTGTTTTCCCCGAAAACTACAACCTGGGTCTCTTCAAGTCAAGAGTGAATAGGTGTCTTCTAGACCTTTGTGATCCATCATCGGCCACATCGTCGCTTACCATCAGGTGAGATTGTGGTCAAACAAAGGTCTATCTGCAATAAAAAAAGATGGGCAGGAGCGTCGTTTCGTATGGCAACTACTCCTAATGGAGATCCATGGGCGATTTACGGCTGAAATGTTGATGATTTCAAGATGTTCTTATATGTTATGATTATGTATAAGTAAAGTAAATAAAAAAATGGTTTCCGATACTGTATCGTCCCATTGTTAGGTAAAGGCAACTTCCCTTCACTCTTCACGATATACGGTGTAAAAACCAATCTAAAACCCATATGTTTCCTGTTTTTGGAAAAGGCGATATTCTACCCATATTATTATAAGTTACCAGGAGAAAAACTGGTTTTTAAGTAAGATCATCAATATTCACCGAACAACACAAACAACGAATGCAACTACGCATTTGCCAAATAATTGGCAACGATTGTACAATTTGTAAATTGGTCGAGAGAAAGTCAACTAATTTACTTAGCGCGTGCCCATTTTGAATTGAAAATTGCGAAATTTGAATTCTGGATGCGAATTGCGAACTCAAAATGAAATGCGAATATCAAAACAGTACAAACAGTCAACTCAGATTCATGTCCTGATTCCGAAACAACTTATCCGATTTTGTAATTCAGAAAATTTCCAGTTGTTTTCAATGTTGTTTTCAAAATTTTTTTAGTGAAAAGATTTATCAGTTCTCGACACTAAACAAATCAAGGTAGGTATCGAATATGTCATGAGCTTATGAATTTTATCTGAATTTAGATCAGTTGCTTTGAATCAAAGATTCATGTACGTATTTATTAAATTATTTATTAAATTATTTTAATGTAATTACTTAATGTAATTTAAATAGTAAAACACGGGCCAACCGCATAAAATGGAATAAAAAATAAAAATAAATAAATAAATAAAATAAATAATGCTGGACAAATCACACAGCATCATCTAGCCCCAAGCTAAGCAGAGCTTGTGTTATGGGTACTAGATGACTGATATACTTAATACATTATACTACATAGATAGATATTTTTATTATATATAGAAAAACACCCAGAACACCCTGAACAAATATCTGCAGATCGTACAGACATTTGTCCCGAGGCGGGAATCGAACCCGCAACCCCTTGCGTCGCAGGCGGACCTAATAAGAATAAGATGGTAGCTTGAAATTAAAAGGCGTAAAAGCGATTATTCCTGCACTTCCTAAAGCAAATTATAGTTAGAGATTTAACGTTTTTAAATTTAGAGCTGTCAACATGAAATTAGGTAAATTTGATCCGTTTTAATTTTAGAAAGCCACTAATCGAACAGGGTTTACGTCTTTTTAATCCATTTTACGCAGTTTTAGTCAGCTTTAGTGAGGCAGTGCGCTAACAGAATTTACACAAATCTCTACTACAAATCTCGTTTAAAATCAAACTATTTGCAATTTTGTAAAATCCAATAACCGTTTTGAAAAAGGTGTATAACTTAACTTATAACTTGTATGTCCAGAAAATTTGAGCCATAAATAAGTTTCGTTCACCTTTAAAGTAAAAAAATATAGCGGGCGGTTCATATGCATCTCAGCATTAGCGGAATTAAAACTAGATATTTTTATTGCATTTTATTGTCATAATATTATGTATTTCCGCAAAGTAACGCCTGATTCCATTAATTGTAAAAAAATATGTTTTTATCGAGCAGTTTTTGGGATATTTCCTGTTGTAATAGTTAACCAATCGTGTAATTTTTTGCAATTACTAATTTAAAGTTTATGAAAAATGCAAAGCATAAAATATAAATTCCGAATGTTTTGTAACTCCTCAATAAAGTTGAAATCCCTGCCGCAAATATCGTCAATGCGTCGCCATAAGAGTTATTTTGTGCTCGACTCCGTCGTGTCAATACAACGTGATTGGAAGCACGGGTCGTTACCCGATAACCGCATTGAACATTTATCTGTTAACAAGTTAAGACAATGTAATCGGCTACTACCTAATTACAAAACAAACAAACTTGTTATCTGGGCGTTGACCTGAAATTTATTAGAGGTTTTAAGGCTCGTAAAATAAGCAGCTAGACTGCAAGACCCTTAATTTCGCCGTAAATCAAGCGAAGGAAAATTTGATTTGCACATTCATTTTCGCAGTGAACGTCGGTACTTCAATAAAAAAGGAACAGTTTTATGGGCTTCAAGGCTAAACGGGCCACGAGAAATGCCAAACACCACTCGCTTTATGGAGTCAGACTCGATAAAGAATCCACATAACGCAAACGAACGAATATAGCTGGATACATTTACGTACGAGGCAGGTTTGACACTACATTGTTATTCTTTGTTACGAACTTCTAGTCGAATGAATCGAAATTGTTAGGTACATGTGTGCTCCAGAAAGTTCCGAATATAAACAACGTTTGTCAACTTTTATTTTCTGTAGTTGATTTGGATATTCTCCAATAGGTCCACCAACTCCGTCAAACGTAACATAAGACAAAATCAAATTGTTAAATGATGACTATAACGACCGAGTTAGGTTCATCTGTTCGCTTCTTTTCCTAACTCGCGTGTCATCTGAAGTGAACAGATTCAATTATGTGCTTTATTCTATTTATTTGTGTTGTTTTATTTTGTAAGTAGTGACGCGTCAAATAAGGTCCATGCGGCCGCACTGAATAAAGTATTTTTTGAATTTTTGAATTTTGATTCATTGATTTCACGAGCGCAGGACAGTGTACAATTTTAGGAAGGCCTATACCCAGTAGCAGTGCGTGATAGATGACTGTACTCGTACATACAGTGGGGCATGGCATAGGGAAATTAAAACTTAGCATTGCGTGAAGTCAAGATGCGGATGATGATTGCCCTACGCTTGAAACGGAGAATACCTTGACTACCGATCAAAGTCGTATTTTAAAACGATTAATTTGATAACGTTATCAAATTCATCATTTTGATAAATGCATCAGTCATTTATAGTTTCAAAATGATATTAATATATATGTTGACTGATTATTTATCGCGTAATACCCGGTTGACAACACATATGAACAAACAGGCTTGCATAGCCCTATGCGCGGAAAGACACACCAGTCTTTCCGCGCATAGGGCTGCACCAGTATAAAAGTTAACAATAATAAATACCCGATATCAATAATACCTAAAGCGGTTACAAGTAACAACAAACTGCATTCTATCTGAATGCGTCACAAACCCTCACCCCTTTTTACGGTACCACAAACTTCACATTGGTTATTTGCGAATTGTTATAAAAAGCCATGCAGGTCGTGTGTCGGCGCGTGTCCCACATCTCACGCGAATTTTATTACAATACTCGATTTAAATCGCAATAAGAGGGTAGGGGAGGCCGACTAACATACGGCACTACTACATAGAGGGCACGAGCCGCCAAAGCTTACCGGCTCGAGCTAGGGTCGCCTGCATTAAAGCGGGCTGTCCACTAATTTAAGCCTGGAAATAAAGGTATTTTATTTCTAACTATTAATTTTATTAAATATTAATTTTATTTACTGCGAGATGAGGTGGATCATTAATGACTCTTCTTCTTCAAATATCATAAGAGGGCTGTTGCCATAATCTCCACGCTTGGCAGGCGGGTTGGCAAGCACCGTACGGAATGTGGATACAAGAAAACACGATGTAGCCCATCTTCCGGAGGTTTCCCTTGGCAGATCTTTCTGCATCCACAGGCAAGGGAGGAGTGGCAACATTCTACTGCCGGCACCTTTGGCTTTAAGAGACATGGTTTGTCTATAATATCTGTGTAAATTGAGCACAATAGTAATCAATATTTATAAATCGTTTCATTATTTAAAATCTGTTATTGTCCACGTGCCTTTTCCTGATTATAATGTTGTGAAGGGGGTAGGTTGATATCAAGGTTCAATCGAACAAAATAACATTTGCATAATTAGGTAGGTAAATGCCATATCTCTTCTTAAAGCCCCTGGTTGGTATTTCAAAACCGGTTCAGCCGAGTCGCATAGCAATAATATTATTGAGTTTGATAATAAAAAACACAGCGACTCATAGGACTGAGGTACTGTAAAGATCAAGAAAGTTATTGATTTATCTGGAAATTCCAGTATTGATTTTGAATATTTATAATATTGAGTGCTGACGATTTTACAAGTTAGGGCTACATTTTGGCTTTTTATTGTATTTTGAAAGTTTTTTTTAGGAAATTATAGTTTTTTAGGAGAAAGTAACATTTGTATATTTAGATTTTTGAAAAAAAAATAGGTCGAAAAAAAGTTATTCTAATCTATTTACCACTTTTCCCAAAGTATCATAATTCAAATCGTATGTAATAATACGAAAAGCATTACATAGATTTTCTATGAAACTACGAGTGTCTGAAAGGACACTAGATGATATTCGATGGTGCGAAAAACCCCACGATTCAAATACTAAAGATTGATTTTTAACTGGAACGAGATGTGAGGTATCATAACTGCGATAAATTTTTTGGTGCCTCCACCAATTAAACAAGTACGAAAACATTCCAGATATTAAATATAGATAAATATGTTGTTATGTTAAGGTTTAAATAAATAAACGATTTGATTAGATAGGTTACTTCGTGAAAATCTACGTACCCGGCAAAAATATAGATATATTTACTATAAGTCTTCAAAACAATTATTATGGCTGAAGTAAAGTTGAATTGATGCCGTGGGGTGCCTGCAGTGGAATGTTGCCCCTCCTCTCCTACCCGTAGATGCAGTAAGAATTTGCTTAGGGATACTCCTGAAAGATGGGCTCGCCAACCCGCCTGCCAAGTGTGGTGAGTATGGCAACAACCCCTATCCATGAGGGATGCCAATGTCCAGCAGTGGATGTCCTACGGCTGAGATCAAAAGTTACCGTCATATTTATGCAACTAGTAGAATCCTTGCGTCGGTCGGTCGGCATAAAGGCTCGAGCAGACCGGATGCGTATGCGTAGACGTGCACGTACCACTAAGTTGTAATGTATGGAACTGACATATGACGCGCACGTCTACGCTACGCAAGCGGTGTGTCCTGTCTCATACAGTTCCATACATTACAACTCAGTGGTGCGTGCACGTCTACGCTTACGTCTACGCATACGCATCCGGTCTGCTCGAGCCTTAAAACCGTTTAAACAATAATCAAGGATCAATCGTATAGAACGCTAAAAAGCGACCGTTTCGATGAACACTCATTATAAAAGCAGGGTTGATAGCTGATAAGTGAATACGTTAACCTTTGTACCCACACCCCCTAACCGTTACACCCCTGAATAACTGTCGATATGCTCTACAAACGATTTACGGAAGTCGAGGGTGGTTTCCGACAGCAAATCCCAAAAATAGTAGAGATTATTATTATAAAAAATCGGTTACATCGTGTCGTTAGGTTTAAATTGAAACGAGTCACTCACTTCAGCCGTAAAACGTCCACTACTGAACACAGGCCTCCCACATGGATCTCCATGAGTTGCCCACGCTCACCACGCTTGGCAGGCGGGTTGGCGAGCGCAGTACGGGATGTTGATACACGGAAAGACGCTCCTATCCATCTTCCGGAGGTGTCTATGAAGCATAATGCCTCAAAATGCTATTATACCATCGACGAATTTTTAAATGACAAATTGTAATATTATGTTAATTCATGTGATTATTTACATTGACATCATATTGTAGTTAATTAATATTTTTATTTTTAAGTACTTGTTTTGTAGCATGCCACACTTTAATTTGGTACGCTTGCGAAGGTAAAACATGTTGTTACAAATTACTTATTTTGTCATCCTAGCTTACACATTGTAAGGCCTTTGCATCTATTATAGATGATTTATACAGCGTCAGCAACTGGTTATCATGCTGTACGGGACGCTGCAGTGCCTGGGACATTGTTAGATGGATTAGGCTTGCCCAGCACCTATACCATCCTCTCAACTTAGTCAGCTATTATTCAGAGGAAAGAACAGGTTAATACGTCTGAAGCTAACTAAGCCGCAGGTTTCCTCACGATGTTTCCTTCAACGTTAAAGCACGTGTTAAGTGTGCACATACATTTTTCAAGAAAGAAAAATCCATTGGTGCACTGCCGGTATCGAACCCACGACCTTCGGATTGAAAGTCGGGGGTACATACCACTCGGCCAACACGGCTTTTATTACACATGTTTATGCAAATAAATGATCTTTATTTTTATAAATAATAGCGATTTAGTTGAGTTCTCCTAGCCTAATTTCCTGGCTCTCTTAATAATACGTATATATTTTAGTAAAAACATAGGACCATGGTAGTATCCTAGAAGCTGATCTGCGCGACTTCGGAGCCGAGAACTGGCATGATACAGCGATGGACAGAAGGAAGTGGCGAGTTTTCGAATCGGAGGCCAAGACTCACTTTGGATTTCTGAGCCAATAGTATGTAAATGAGTACATAGGTACTTCATGGATCGTGAAAATTGCTGACGGTAATAACCATGGCAATGAAACTTGGCACACGGGTATACTGTTACACGAGGCAACAGGAATCAAAGTGCATTATTATCGGCGTGTTGCATCAAATAACGCCGCGTCGTGTTCCGTGTACGAAACACGACTCACTCACTTGACGCAGGTACCTAATTATTGTAGAATGTGACGTAAATCAAATCTATAGATACTAGTACTTTGACGAGCTCTGTGGCGCAGCGGGCGAAGGTCCGCCTGCGACGCAAGGGGTTGCGGGTTCGATTCCCGCCTCGGGACAAATGTCTATACGATCTGCAGATATTTGTTCAGGGTGTTCTGGGTGTTTTTCTATATTATAATAAAAATATCTATCTATGTAGTATAATGTATTAAGTATATCAGTCATCTAGTACCCATAACACAAGCTCTGCTTAGCTTGGGGCTAGATGATGCTGTGTGATCTGTCCAGCATTATTTATTTATTATGAACCGGAACTTTTCTGATTCTGAAGACGAATTCAGGGTAGTCGTGGGTCCTATCACCAATTCGCGGCGGTAGCTCCCAGAAACTTCAGTCCTCCCGCGACCAAGAACGCTGTAACGTGTTCGAAACGTCGGGAAAATAATAAATAAATTAGGCCAGGTGCGTGTCAGGCCACGCTCATTGTTCTATGTGCCTTCCGTAGTTAACTGTAGACCTGGTGATAGAAGTTGCTGTATTTTTTTAACGTTTACCAAAACATATGAACATAAATTAATTGGGGTATATTTGGTAAACCGCATCACTTAATTATTTAATATTTTTTTATATCATTTCAGCCATAAAACGTCCACTGATGAACACAGGCCTTCCTCATGGATCTCCATAAGGGGTAGTTGCCATACTCACCATGCTTAGCAGGCGAGTTGGTGAGCGCAGTATGGGATGTTGATACACGGATAGACGCTGCTGCCCATCTTCCGGAGGTATCCCTTAGCAGGCTCTTACTGCATCCATGGGCATGAGAGGAGGGGTATCATTCTACTGCCGGCACCCCACGGCATTTTTTTATATGTCCATGCATAATAACAGCTTTCTAGGACTAATAGTCTCTTCGCAAACGCTGACGGACGAACAGACATACAGCCAGACAGGCAGACAGAATTAGCGAAACAATAAGGGTTGTTTTACTACGAAACCCGCGATAAAATCCTGTATTTTAAAGACTAATTTGTTAACAAATAAAGAAGAAAGAAACAAGTTCTTAGTTTTATTTTATTGTTTATTTAAAGCCGCCTTCATTAACCTAATGGAACATCTTAAAATAAACAAGTACAGCCCTAAGCTACCACTTTCATTTTCATCGTCTTACTCCGTTGTTAAGGGATACCTCCGGAAGATGGACAGCAGCGTCTTTCCGTGTATCAACATCCTGTACTGCGCTCGCTAACCCGCCTACTCATAAATAATCACCAGCACACCCGTCACGTATGTAGAGTAGAAAAAGCCAGAAGACCCACCCGATCCCATGATTAGCAATTAGGAAGCAAAACAAAACGCTATCAAATCCCACGTTAGGTTCCCATGACATTAATCTTCCTTGTTTTGATTTCTCCATTAGGAACAGATTGCTAAAATATAACTCACTCGGTAATAACCCTTGTGTATATAGTCCTAAGCTTTATTTAAGCTTGTGTGGTACGGGGTGATTATAAAAAATACATTGGTGTTTCACCCGCATCTTGTTCCCCATGTCCAGATTAAATTCACGCTGAAGGGCGCTTAGACCCTTGCATGTGAAGTACTGTTAAAACCATATGATATTGTGAATGTCTCTGAGGATTTATGTGGGAATCATTTGGTGAAATTAATTGAATTTAATACATTGTTATTTGATATTTTATATTGACCACCACACTTACGTAGAACTAAGGAAATAAAAAACGTAACCGAAAAGGTTGCTGATTAAGGTTGCCTAGAAAAATCGCTTTAGGGCCTTTTATTCCAAATTAGCAAATTTTCGATTAATTTTTAAAAGATCAAAAATCCTTTGTCTTTTTTTTTTTTATTCATAGGTCCACCAAACTGGTTGTTGCACAATTGAACTTAAGTATAAACACAACCAAAAAAACAGGTGCAAAACTATTATATATTATTCATTATTATTTAATTATCAATTTAATGCAGATAATCTTTAGCAAGGAAAAACATTAACCTAAAATATTGAACCATTGTGTAACGCGAACCCTTTAATCATAAGATAAAGATCTCTTCATCAAGACTAAGCCAAGCATGTAACAAAAATTATTATATTTATAATTCTTTAGATACATTAATCTACTCAAATTCTTCTAAATATGTAGTTCAAAAACTCTGCCTTTGTTTTGTGTCCATAAAGCGAGACATAACAAATCACATTTTTAAGTAAAACTTTGTTTTGATTTAATTAAGTCACGTCCAAAAATAACTCATATCAAAATACTATCAGCTTACTGTAAACATCCAATTAACAAAAAATATTGTATATAAAATAACTGTAGTCAACATGCATGACGAAAATAAAGCTTTGGGTCTTTCTTTGTTCGTTCATCTTCTTCGGACATTTGTTGATTTTTTGGGGTTCCGTACCCAAAGGGTAAAAATGGCACTAAGACACCGCTGCTCGTCTGTCTGTCTGTCACCAGCCTGTATCTCATGAACTGTGATAGCTAGATAGTTGAAATGTTCATTATAACAACAAATACTTCAAACAGAATGAAATAAATATTTAAGGGAGGGCTCTCATACAACAAACGTGATTTTTTCGCTTGATATTAATAACGGCAACAGGTAGACGCTTGAAATATTTACAGAATATTTAAGATGTTTTTCCAAATTATGGTACAGAACCCTTCGTGCGCAAGTCCGACTCGCGCTTGACCGATTTTTTACAATCGTTTAAGAAAATTAAATAGTTATAAAAAAATGAAGCCGTGGGGTGCCAGTAGTAGAATTTGCCCCTCCTCTCTTGCCCGTGGATAGATAGTTATAGATAGATAATAAATAAAAACGTTTATTTCCAAAATAAGGTCTTACATGAAATGAAAAACCTATTTAACCATTCTTAGTTTTAACTCCTTGCTCTAACTAAGTTCTCGACTTGTGATTTAGACGCAAGGGATGTTTGAAGGGATATTTATCTATTGACTTTAAATTTAACAAACATCTTTCATAATAGTGTTTTTAAGCCTATACAAGGTTTGTCTAAACACTATGGTTCTTTCTATTATAATGGTGACAACATGCGTAAATTGCAATTGCAATTTATAAGATGTGGTAACAATCTGCCAAGAATTACCTCCGAAAGTCTTTCCGTGCATCAACATCGCGTACTGCGCTCGCCAACCCACCTGCCAAGCGTGGTGATTATGGCAACCACCCCCTCGTGGTCTTGGAGATCCATGAGGGAAACCTAACTACTGCAGTGGACGTGGAAAGCAGTTCTACGCATGCGATGGAAAAAATCTAACGAGAGTCTATGGAGACATCATACATAACCTAATAAGTAATAAAGGTACTCCATAGATGATTATTTGAATATTTTGCGTTTTGTATGAGAATAATTTATGGAGTATTAAGCTTTTCTATGAAACTGTTCACATAATCATTGTATTAGTTTGATAAAGATGTATTTCTACAAAACTACGTGTTTCCTTAGAATCTTGAACTGTCTAGGCGAGTCAAGAACCAAGGTCTGTCCTTAAAATAATCATTACGGCAAATAATTATGAGATGCCTACTAATTATCATTTAGCGAGTTAATTGCCTGCCGCGGGCAGAAACGATTCCATTAAAATGTGTACTTAATGTTTACTTTTATCTATGAAATCAATATGGTAATTATTTTCTAGTGCCAACGGTTCTCAGATACAGAACGCGGCATATTTCTGCGCACATTTTACAGGAACAGGGAGATATAAGAATGCGTTGTGAAGTACATTCATCATTGACTTATTGCTCGTCGGTAATAGGACTAAAAACTGCCGTCATTTTGCCAAAAAAAAGGAGGGGTGTTATAAGTTTGACCGCTATATGTGTGTGTCTATGTGTCTATGGCACCGTAGCTTATAAACGAGTGGACCGATTTGCATGAATAAATAAAAATATAAAAAAATAAATATATGAAGCCGTCCCTACTGCGACATGCGATAGCATATTAATGGTTCGTTCGAATGACATTGCTGTCATTCATTTGTTTACATTTTTAACCGACAAAAAACGGGGGAGGTTCTCTAGTCGACGCTTATTTTTTTTACCTTGATTACTGTAATTAAGAGTAATTTGAAATTCTTTTTTTTCGTATTTTTTATGGTAAGCGAAAGTCTTCGTCGTATTTATTTATTATTAGTTTGATGTAAATCCATTTGAGTGCAATTTATAAGTTTTCCATGTCTGCTTCTAAGAGTTGTAATATTTCATTAAATAAAAAAATACAACTTACAACTTAATGATAAAATAATTCGTTTCGTGATTCACGCCAGTAATTCGACTGTACACTGTCAAACGCCGCGTACTATAACTACTAATAACGTTGCCCCAAATGAGGGGAGATGGGTAGGGGAGGTGCGGGTACCAGCATGGTTATTAGCGGTGCGCCAATTCGGGCGCACCTCCCCTCCGTAAGGGGCCGCTCCACGAGCGAGGGAATCGCGGCGATGTTATCGTCGTGCCACGTATTTCTATAGCGCGGACTCGTCGCGATTCTCTCGCTCGTGGAGACGGCCTCTAAGAGAGTGTATAGAAATACGTGGCACGACGATAACATCGCCGCGATTCCCTCGCTCGTGGAGACGGCCCCTTAGAGCGATAGGGTGTCGAATGAAAACACATTAGCGTGTTTAATTTAAACATTAGATTGTTTTGTGTGCGCTTTAAACGGAGCTTTCGTAGTCAATTGCCTCTTGAAAACGGTTTATAGAGTAGGTAGTCTTAATTACTTTATATTGACGACTTGTCGAGCTCTGTGGCGCAGCGGGCGAAGGTCCGCCTGCGACGCAAGGGGTCCGATTCCCGCCTCGGGACAAATGTCTGTACGATCTGCAGATATTTGTTCAGGGTGATCTGGGTGTTTTTCTATATATAATAAAAATATCTATCTATGTAGTATAATGTATTAAGTATATCAGTCATCTAGTACCCATAACACAAGCTCTGCTTAGCTTGGGGCTAGATGATGCTGTGTGATTTGTCCAGCATTATTTATTATTTTATTTATTCATTGTTACCCCTACTTATAAACGCTGTTTAATTTAAGGGCTATGGAAAAGACCTTAGTAGACTACTTTAGAAAGAATAACAAACAATAAGGACATGTGAGCTGTTTAAATCAAATCAGCTTTCTTGAGTAAGGCAGTCAGTAAACACATGCTTTGACGATGATGGAAAACATCGTGAGTAAACCCCCGGCTAAGTCAACCTCACGTATTGACCTGTTCTTTTCCTTGAACATGGCAGACTATCTGAAAGGACTGTTGGGTGCTAGGCAAGCCCAGGGATTGCCAGCTGGTTGCTGAAGCTGTATAATCATCTAGATAGTTGTAAAAGGCAACTAATGTTTTGTTTTTATACGCGACTAAATGACGAGACAAGCGGAAGGTCCATCTGATGCCTGAGCGGTAACCTCTACCTATCACAACTGCAATACCGCGGTGAATTCTGAACTGATAAATATTTGAAATCACAATTTTTTTAATTTTAAGGGCATTTTAATTTACTATTATATCTGACATGAAGTCATTTAGCACTAATATGTAATGCAAGTACCTAAGTACTTCTTGCATAATTCTAACAAAGTACTAGTAAAATACATATCGACGGTTAAAAGGAAATAAGCCACAAAAAACGAAATGTTCAGAAGAGCCGTTATAAGTTTTGAATTTTAGAAAAACTGACGTATTTTTGTTATTTATTATGCTGAAGCTGTGTAATCAGATATGATGTCGTGAAAAACAGTTATAAAATCATAAAAAATGGAGCAGTTACCGGTATTTTTAGTTTTAATGATTTGACGCTATTTAAAGTAGTTTTTGTCGCTTATATCAATTGCTTTTAATTTTTCAATGAGGAAATATGGCATAAGATACAAATGACAAAATAAATTATTAAAGGATAAGAAGCCTAAGCGTTATACCGATTTCTCACATCGCAAGGTAAAAGGTTATAAGAGACTAGACAGTTCAATAAGTATTATAGGAAAAGAAGAGAAGGTACTTTTCACAGTGTATAAAAGATAATGGAGCACAAGAAACAGTCGGCTTTCAAAACAATACCAGGATATAAGACATAAGTGACACACAATGTCGCTTGAAAGCAGAGGAAAAGAAGGATAAAAATTCATTTGGCATTGCGTGAGTCTATGGAAATATAGATGAAAAGACACCCCAAAAACAATAAAGTGGCGCAACTAACACGATCCTTCATCAGGATAAGGGCTAAAATGGGTATTACACTACACTGTAATTGGGTCCGTAACTTGTAAAATAGGTGAAGTACCTTGAAATGTCCCAGGCACTGCAGCGTCCCGTACATCATGATTACCAGTTGCTGATGCTAAATAAATAATCTATAATAGATGCAAATACCTTACATTTTTAATACGACCGATCTCCAAAAATACATGTTCTTCGCTCACCTTATTGTTAATATAGAAGATCCCCAAATACTCACGTAAACAAACTTTATAGCCTGTTTAATAGCAGCTGCAAATAAACAACGTAGGCACTTGGAACGCAATAAATTATACGTATACCTATACATGTACATGTAATACGTATACATGTAATACGTAAACATGTAATACCTAAAGGTTCATATAATTTCTGCAAAAATGGAAACAAGTACCTACTTTAAAAAAATCATCATCATCATCTCAGCCGTAGGACGTCCACTGCTGGACATAGGCCACCCTCATGAATCTACAAGAGAATGGAAAGACGCTGCTGACCATCTTCCGGAAGTACCACTTGACAGATTCTCACTGTATCTTTAAAATTCAAAATCCCGTGCTGCGCTCGCCAATCAGCCCGCCGAGCGTGGAGTATGGTAACAATCCCCCCCTCCCCAAGATCAGTACCATCACATCAGCCCTACGGCCGAGATGATGATGATATAACAGTCCGCTGGATCCCACAACTGGGCAAAGGCTTCTTCGTTTCAGCCGTAAAGCGTCCACTACTGAACACAGGCCATACTCACCACGCTTGGCAGGCGGGTTGGCGAGCGCAGTACGGGATGTTGGTACACGGAAAGACGCAGCTGCCCATTTTCCGGAGGTATCCCTTAGCAGGCTCTTACTGCATCCATGGGTATGAGAGTAGGGTAACATTCTACTGCCGGCACCCACGGCGTCGGCCAAAGGCTTCTTGTATTCCACTTATTCTGATCAAGGGCTCTTGTCCGCCAGTCTGCGCAATGCGTATTCGGTTCGTCCCGTTATCTCCGCCTGGGCCGACCACGAGATCTCTTGGCGCTTTGTGTGATAATTTGCCTCATAGGTCATTTTGCATGCTGCACACGTACCCAACCCATCTTCTTCTTCTTCTTTTATGGCTTTTGTGTTTGATTTCACACAATTCTGCCAGTATCAAATAACAATTTATGCAATAGGGTTAATTTTATCGTTTTTCACGTGTTTGCCATTACCCCTTTGACTAAGTAATTTCATTGCAAGTGTCAGCTTCTCCAATCCACTTCAATTTGGCATATTTGTGCTTGAAGCCCATTCTTCTATTCTTCTAATGGAGCGCAAATATTTTCAAAACTATATGCTACAGTGCTAAAATACAAACATACGACTGCTATATTTTGCTTTTTAGCTGCAAATATCTGTTGGTTTACACTGTGCACTATTTTAAGCTAATTTGCGTGCACCTAAAACGCGACTCACGTACAAAAACAAAAGAGAATCGACCACCGTCGCGCTTTCTTGGAACACTCGCGCGCCGAGAATTCAGAGTAACTCTAACAATTTGTTGGGAACTTCTCAACTTAAAAGCAAATTAATTATTTAATAAGTATGGGGGAAAGATAGGAAACCGCAGGTGATCCTAGATTCAGAATCAATTAATTACACAAAAACTTCAGTGAACAAAAAAAATATATAAGTTAGGTACACATTTTGATGTCTACTTTATAATAATTATACCGTAAGCTTCTGTTTAGTTTAGATGTTCATTTTAAGCATGCTGTGGCATCCTGATATTAAAAGAACACAGCTTAGAAGACAGAACACAGACTATATCAAATTTCAAATTTCAAATGTGGTTTTATTGTTGGATGTCCTAATATAAATAAAATATAAATAAATAAGGTACAGTCGTGTTCATAGTAAAGGATATAAGCCGGCCACTCACATTAGTCGGCCAGTCACAAGTGGCATCCTTTACTATGAACACGACTGTACAATAGAATACACACAACTGTGCAAAATACTGTTTTACGCATGATACCGATAATTTATGATCAGATACTGATGATTTATAAAAAATATTTAATTGAATACAATATGAAGTTAGAAATCTCAAGATACAAGTAAATCGAATACTCGGTTACTCGTGTATATTTGGTCCAGCAACGTATCATCATCATATCAGCCGTAAAACGTCCACTACTGAACTAAGGCCTCCCTCATGGATCTCCGTGAGTGGTAGTTGCCATACTCACCACGCTTGGCAGGCGGGTTGGTGAGCGCTGCTGCCCATGTTCCGGAGGTGTTCCTTAGCAGGCTCTTACTGCATCCACGGGTAAGAGAGGAGGGGTAACATTCTACTGCCGGCACCCCACGGCCAGCAACGTATAGGAACTGGTAATTGTTCTCTACCACTCTAACACGTTGGCAATATCGTACCAAGGCTCCACAAGTCGTCGTGAAATCTATCGTAATCGTAAATTACACGAGTCCTTGACGGAACGCTATTTACCAAGCATTTTGAGGCGAACCGTCCGTTTGTGTAGGCAGGCCGGCGATATGATAACTTCATCGCACTTTGATAGATGGTGGGACAACTTAGCGTGGACATGACTTCATATACAGGGTGTAAAATAACAACTACCGAAAACGAAAGGGTGTGGTAGAGCACCCCAAAACTTAACCAAAAATAAATCACAGCTTCTACAAAAGTACCTACTGTAGTCAAGTATGTAGGTACCAGAACCATAGTTAGTTTGGGCAAGGTAGGCGCTAGTAGGTAGCTAGGGCGTCTAGCTATTTCTTATAAATATGTAGTCTTTTTAAATACGTAGTTACTTTTTCTACGAGCAATAGAGGAAAGGAAACATTTTACAAGCTTTTATTTAGCTTGCCCAGTATCTATGTTTGGTCGGGTGGAATCTTGCAACTCAATTTTGAAGCAGATATCTTCAATCCATTGAGCTGAAATTTTGTATACATACATACATGTTTTCTTTGGATGACAATGCATGGTCAGCTATGTGAGGTCACTCTGAATCCAACATGGCGGAATACCCAAGATGGCGGACTACTTATTTTTAATGTTCTCCTATAATATGGGTATCAAAAATTTCATTTGATACCCATATTATAGGAGAACATTAAAATTTAATAGGTACTCTCACTAGATCCATAATTTATTGCTGTTCTAAAAACTGGATCTGTTGATTAGATATACTGAGAGTGATCTCTTTTTACCAGACGTATCCACACTAACCGACCCTTGCTGACTCATTTCACACCACAGTCGATATCATTGTACGCCAGCGGGATAGGGGTACAAAGCATTTCCAATTCAAACCTACCATCGCATAACCCCTAAGTCTATTGCATTAAGGGTCATTTTAAGTTTATTTCTGGTTGATATCGCAATGAGAGGAGGTCGAGGTTATCTGATAAGGGACCGCCGATGAGCTTACATTGATAAAGCTTAAAGATGAAAATATCGTATCTTCTATGCCTAAATAAATATTGGAATTTAAATAGTGATATGTAGATGGGATTTAGGTATCGAAAAATGTGGAATAATAATGCTTATACGAGTAAAATAGTAGTACCTACCTAAATAGTACTGGACAGCAAAGCTTGTACCTACTATGAAACCTAGGTGATTGTTCAATACTTAAATACATATTTATCATACATACTTATAATACACTAGCCGCACTCCGCGGTTTCACGCGCGTAGTTCTCGTTCCCGCGGGAATAAAGGCATTAAATATATCCTATGTTACTTAGTATTATAGTAGTTACTCAGGAACAATGTAGCATTCTAATCGTGAAAGAAGAAAAATCGGTTCAGTAGATTTTGAGTTTATTCGTTACAAACATACAAAATACAACATTCCCCTTTATTTGATTGATTATATTGAGAGATAGGTAGTAGAACTTTTTGTGAACATCTAGGGAAGTATTACCACCATACCTATTTCTGCCGCCAAGCAGTGGTGATGTGTTTAAGTGTCGTGCATTTTTTTTATTTAATTATAATGCGAACTTATTGTGTACTGGCAGTAGCATGTTATCTCTCCTCTCCTGCCGTGGATGCAGAGACAATCTGCTAAGGGATACTCGGGAAGATGGGCAGCAGCATCTATCCGTGTATCAACATCCCGTACTGCGCTCGTTAACCTGCCAAGCGGGTATAGAGTAAAGAGCATAGTAACAACTCCTTATTATCAGTTTTTTATAGATCCATGATGCCTATATCCAACAGTGGTCGGACGTCAGAGATGATGATGATGATAATGCAAACTGTCCAGTCTCTGGCAATAATGTTGATGGCGCGTGTTTGTACATGCAGTTATCTTATAAGTAATACTTATGTCCTTTTGTTGATTTATGAATGTCTGGTGTTGTGGTTGAGGACTGCTCGGTCTATTTTTAGTTTTAGTTATCTGAATGTTGTAAACACTTTTGTTGGGTATAGTGCACTGAATGAGGGGAGCTGCATAGCTTTTTACCTTGTTTTTTTATACAAAAAAAATATACAAAAATATTTATTTGAAACAAAAACTTTGGTACAACATAATGAGAAAAACGTTGACTGCTGCAAACGTTTCAAAAAGAACTGAGTAACAGAGTCAGCGTGGTGTGTTTGTGAGTGTGTGTGTGTGTGTGTTTGTGCGCGCGTGATTGTGTGTGCGTGTAAGCGTGTGGGTGCGTGCGATTATGTATAGTTTGTAAATGTGTGTCAGTAGTTTATTCACTGAATTTGAGTAGATTTTCTGTGTCGTCGTAGTTGAGGCTTTTTAGCCACTCTGTCAGTTTAGCTTTACATTTAAGAAAAGTAAGGGGGTAGATGTTTATAATTTTGTTTACCCTTTTATTACCTTTATAAGAAGGTGAAAAAGCGAGCTTTCTTTCCCTAAATGATTCTTTATTTTTTAACAAAGAAAACAGACTTCAATAATAAAATCTAAAATGTTGATGAAAGTACCTAAACCGTTTTGTGTGTTTATTACATTTGAGTATTTCCCTCGATTTATCATGGGTCCCATCATCAGAATTGGGTTCGAACATCAGAAGCAAGCAAAACCTTATCAAGATTAAATTTAAGGCATATATTCGTAAGTTCTATGTCTTATATTTAATTATACATATTTATTTTATTTAATCATAACGATCGCATAATGACCACTTACACTAATTAATCATACAAACTTTATCCACTAATAATAAAAAAAAACATTAACAAATTACAGTCCATTAGAAAATAATAGTGAAAAGAATAATATCTACATATAATTAACAAAATAGGTAAACCATTAAATGAAATAAAAATATATTTACTTATGTCAAATTATAATATTATAGTACATTATGAAACAAGTGTGCAATGTTGGTCATTCATTACAGTCGAGGCGAGATTGCAGCCCGAGCCGAAGCCGAGGGCGTAATGGAGCCGAGTGTGTAATGATCAATGCTCACGCGTGTCATACGACGTTTTTCATCATACTTGCAAGGAAAAAACAAATTAATTTACCACACAGCGACGAATACGATAAAACCAAATATGAAAACTAAAGCATCACAGCTTTAGTTTTCATATTTGAATATGGAATATGGGAAATGGAGCGCAAGCTTTTTTTAACGATCAAGAGCAAGGTGAGTAAACATACAACCTTCTTGAAAATTAAAATTTTAATTGATAAAATGCAAATATTTTAATATTTTATAACAAATTATTGTGAAATGAATAATTTGTTAATAATAAATGTTTGTTTTACTTAATTAAGGACGTACACATTAATTTATTTCAAATATATATATATATGGATTTTCAGGGGCATAAAACCTCTTTGGTGTTACATAAGAAAATAACTGTATTAACCCGGTTAAATTAAAAATGCTCTGTTGACTCGCATATAACTTACAGTAAGGTACTAATTTAACTTACAAAACAAAGTTACACGCGTGCGTAACACACGGTGTAATATTGTTACGCGCGATGATGTGTAGGTAGGTACACATCGTCTTAACATTGTTGGATATTTAATTCAAAATTCAAAAAATACTTTATTCAGTGCAGCCGCATGGACCATATTGACACGTCACAAATTCCAAAATAAAACAACAAAATTAATAGAATAAAGCACATAGTTGAACCTGTTCACTTCAGATGACTCGCGAGCCAGGAAAAGAACCGACCAGAAGAACCTTACTCAGTCGTTATAGTCATCATTTAACAATTTTATTTTGTCATAAGTTACGTTTGACGGAGTTGGAGCATAAGCTTTATTGCAAAGATTGCGTTTGATAACGTTATTGAATTTATTCAATGATAACTTCTGCAACTCACTTGGGAGTTTGTTGTAGAAGCGTAACATTGCCCATTGCGTAAGATACTTTAAACCTTATGAAGCCTAATAGTGGGCACAGCGAGTTTGTTTTCATTTACTGTATTTACATTGTGACTGTCGCTGTTTTTCATAAAAGAACCAATATTTTCATGGGTGTACAACTAACAGGTTCTCAAATATGTATATATATATTGCAAGGTACTGTCATTATATTTATTTCTTTGAAGTGCGAAGTAATTCTCTGTGACCCATATTGTAGATAGAACGAATACCCCTCTTCTGCAGCACAAATAATTATAATAATAATAATAATAAAGATATGTTTATTTTCTCTCATAAAGGTTACAGCACAGTAAAAGATGAATGTTGATGGTGTAAAAAGCTTAATCCTAACCTGTATTATGAGAGACTGGTGCTAGTTATAGGCGCACAGCCTGTGTTACTAGTCACCAGGCCCCCAACCCACGGATACAAGAAAATACATTTGATATCTAAACAAAGGTAAAAACCTTCACAGATGGAAGTGAACGCAGCTTAATCAATAATTTTATAAGAGACAATAAAAGATATAGTGAAAAAAACACAACACAAACAATCTACAACTAGAATAACACAAAAGTCAGAAATTTTACACACTAGTAACATTCACAGGAGTAAACAAATTTGAGATAAAAAAAAATACAAACAAAAACAACCAAAACAACACAACTAAGTATGAATTAAAAATTAGGTACAGTAGGTAGGTAGATTAAATAATAATATATAAGATTTGTTGAGACAAAATGTAAAGTCAGACAGCCGGAGAATTGAAATGACAGTGTGGAGTGTAAAGGTAGATAGGTAGTTCCATTGAGTAGTGTATATGGGATATCGCCGCGGGGTGCCGGCAGTAGAATATTACCCTTCCTCTCATACCCATGGATGCAGTATGATCCTGCTAAGGGATACCTCCGTAAGATGGGCAGCAGCGTCTTTCCGTGTACCAAACATCCCGTACTGCGCTCGCCATCCCCCCTGCCAAGCGTGGTGAGTATGGTAACTACCCCTCATGGAGATACATGAGCGAGGCCTGTGTTCAGTAGTGGACGTTACGGCTGAAATGATATGGGATATATAGAAAGTGAGATAAATAAAGTGGAGTAGGTATTTATTTTATGGTTTGGAGGAGGTTTTCTACTTGTTGGTAATCCAAAGATTTTAGCCACACTGAAACAGCAGCTTTGCATTTGGTCTTCGTCATGGGGTAGATGGTAAGGATGTTATTTACTTTATTATAGAGGAAGTCGCCGAGGATAATTAACAAATCCATGTGTCGAACTCGTCACTCATGAATTTTGTAATATTGGAAGAGTTTCGATAACCATCTGTGGTTCCTTATCAGTCACACTTCACCAAATCATACTCTCTGAATGCAATTGCTATATATGCCAATATCGTTATAATATGTTTATCTTCAATATTCAAATAATAAATGAATAAATAAATGAATAATGCTGGACAAATCACACAGCATCATCTAGCCCCAAGCTAAGCAGAGCTTGTGTTATGTGTACTAGATTGACTGATATACTTAATACATTATACTACATAGATAGATATTTTTATTATAATATAGAAAAACACCCAGAACACCCTGAACAAATATCTGCAGATCGTACAGAAATTTGTTCCGAGGCGGGAATCGAACCCGCAACCCCTGGCGTCGCAGGCGGACCTTCGCCCGCTGCGCCACAGAGCTATTGAGGAGTTACCTTGATTCCTCATGTATCCCACTATCAGAACTGAGTTTTGAAACAGTAAAACTATATAGTTTTACTGTAGAATACAGCGACTGTTGTTTGGGCTTTATTTGCTTACAATTTGGTACTTACCATGTGTTACAATTCCGACAATATTATAGTAACGTTGATAAGTCATCTAGTACCCATAACACAAGCTCTGCTTACCTTGGGCCTAGATGATGCTAGATGATGTTATTCCAGCCACCATTATATGATTTTACAATAAAAACATCGTTTAAAACACAGACAGAGTTCTGACTTACAAACAAGCCAAAAATCGCTTTTAGCATACACCTTGTAAGAAGAAGATTTAATCTGTAAGCTCCTCGCGAACTTATCTCAAAAGCTTTTGCACAAGCGCAGATGACGTCATATCTAAGCCGGATTCGAGCACTATTGTGTACGATAGACATCATGCAAAATATATACACCCACAGCAATAGTTTCATAATACTCATAACGCGTTCACTTTTACTTTCATTCCATCGGGCACAGACAAACAATAGTAGGGGACGGGCGGGCAAGAAGGATATGCTAACTTTGGATAAAAGAAAAACTACAGATAACATAATTTATATTTATGAATTATTTATTATTATAATCTTTGGACATTTAAGTTTGTTATTTGAGATCAAACATATGAAAAAATTAAGCCTTCTCCAACTCAAGAGTATTAAGAAAAAAATCAGTCATTATCCGTTTTGCCCGACCAGGGCGGGCAAAATGGTTACATAGGTCGGGCAAAACGAACACAGTACACTTTAATCAAAACAATAATCGCAAAAGTATGAGCCTCGGCCCATGTATGATGAACAAGCTTCATGAGTCCACTCGCGACAGGTGTCGCATTGTATCCAATCTTCGATTGGAGGATGACAGTATTTTTCCTTGCATACGATGCAAAAAAAGTCTCGGTCTTTATTTTCTTTATAAACGGGAGCTTTTTTGGAATTTGTCTTCTTTCTTTTAGTATTGGATGGACCAGGAGAATCAAATGAAACTTTCTTTTTGGCTGCAGCAGCGTCCTGTTTTTGTTTTTGTGCTATCTTTATGGGCGTACTGGTCAATATTTCTGCTTTTTGTTGTCTTCGTCGCGGCATGTTTCTTTTTTGTACTTGTATAGGGATGGGTCGGATTTCTGTTAAAATATCTATGTCTGCAGAGGTTTCCAGTACGTTATTACCTTTTCTGGTCTCGTCATTGTTTCTTTCATCTTCGTTTACTGAATCTCTTGGTTCATTTTCTTTTGCAGGGTCATGTGATTCATTTGCAGTGGTGGTTGATTCGGTTTCTTTTGTTGAAGCATTTTGTTCATTTTCATTTGCAGTGTTCGTTGGTTCGTTTTCTTTCTCAGTGATACAATGATTATTGTCGTCGTTATGAGCGGTGGCGTTTGGTTCGGATGTTGTAATTGCAGAATTTATTTCATAAACTTCGGACGGGGCAAAGTGTTCATCTCCTATGATATGCCTATTAAAAGGATAGATTCCGCTTGCACGGAACCCACTGATTGCATTTCCTGGTGTAGCTCCTTTGAAATACGCTCCCGTGAAAAGTTTTGCAATATCAAACTGATTGATTATTCTACCTGGGTGTTCTTTTTGGAAAGAATTGACTTCAACTTCGAAATATTTTTTTATTGGCCCGTATACTGCGACGTCCAATGGTTGAAGTTTATGTGATGTGTGGGGGGGAATGGACAGGAATGTGATGTGGTTTTTCGCAGCTAAATCAAGTGCTTCATAGCTTTTGTGCGATTCATGGTTGTCTAATATTAACAATGCCTTATTGTTTTCGGTAGGACGCACTTTTTGTATGAAAAGTTGCAGCCAGTCTACAAACTTTTGGGCGTTTATCCATCCACTATCAGTGGTGGTTGCTTCGGCACCAGGAGGAGCGCCATCCAAAAGCCTTGGGTTGAGTCTCTTTCTTTTAAAAATAAAGAACGGCGGGAGAAACTGTCCTGTGACGCTGCAGCAGCAAATGACGGTAGTCAAAACTCCTCTTTCATTGCTGGATACGACTCCAACTTGTTTTTTCCCGTAGGTTGATAGGACTTTAGGTGGCTTAGTCGACGTAGTATGCAGCCCAGTCTCGTCCATGTTGAAAATCATGTCAGGCCCAATATTGTGTTTTTCAACAACTTCCTCTAGCAACGAATAGAATCTGTTTACAGCCTCTCGATTAAACCCTTTGACTCGAGCTACAGACGTTGGTTCGGGTGATCGCAATGTCATGTTAGGATGGCGAAGTCTAAAATTCTTAAACCACCCTTTTCCAGCTATATTGCCAGAGAAAACCCCAGCTTTCCCTTTTTTTCTAGCGAACTCTCCAGCTATCTGCAAAAATTCTGTTCGTGTAAGGCCATAAAACAGAGAATCCATCTTTTGTACATAATTGACGAGTTCATTTTCTTCTTCCTTCGAAAAAACCGTTTCAAAGCGGCCTAATTTTTTATGCGATGAACCGCTCTTCATGTGTCTGTGTAGAGTAGCATAGGGAATACCATACATTTTACTTGCATTAAGTTTGGATGTGTTTTTTGCCTCTGCCATGGCTTTTTTTAGTGTTTCTTCAGACCAGTTAGCCCGATCAGTCTTCCTCTTATACTTATACACCATCTGAAACAAAATATATCAATAAATTAATAGTCATGCAAACAAAATTCGAAACACTATTACATTTAAAAAGATCTGTGAATACAGCGGGCAAAACGGATACTATCCGTTTTGCCCGGTTTCATTTTGCCCGCACGGTATATATTTTCCTATTAAAGGTATAATTAGAAAAGATGTCGCAACCAACAAAAGGCAAGTACGGCATTGACACGTCTAATATCAACAGACTTTAGTGAAAATATCGTAATTCAGACTTCTAAGAATGTAATAAAATAAACACGATGTACTTACAGCTGTTTTTTACTAATTTTTTCTTCAAAATTGTAATTTATCACACAGAATAATCAGTTACACTCCCAAGCCGTCGCCGGCACACTGTCGGCTAGTGCGTCTGTGGGACGCGTCGAGCAGTACTAACGCTGTCTCTTTCTATCGATCGAGCAGCGATTTAACGGTTTTATTCTTTTTGCCCGACATATCCTTCTTGCCCGTCCGTCCCCTACACATTCCCTCCCAAAGAGGAGGGATGACACATTATCCATCTCTTTTACTCGTAAGCTTCAGTTGTATGCCGGTCTTTGTCCGTCCTCCCTTTATAGTAGGTACCCAACCGGTTTAACGCTTAGTCATCTCGGGTCAGAGATAGTGTTTTAAATGTCACTTGCGTTGCGTCTTACGTGGTCTTATTCATAAGAAACCCATACGCGAGAGAATCTAATACATTAATGAATTAATGATGCAAAGGTTTGCCTCGAGTGGAAAATTTCATATACTTACATAGCACAAAATTAGATAACAGGAAGCCGTGGGGAGCCAACAGTAGAATGTTGCTTTTCCTCTCTTGAACGTGGATGCACCACGGGCAATAAGAATATACATACATAGGTCAATAAGAATCTGCCAAGGGATAGCTACGGAAGCAGCAGCATCTTTCCGTGTATTAACATCCAACACTGCGCTCGCCAACCCGCCTGCCAAGCGTGGTGAGCATGACAACAACCCCTCATGAGCAGTACTTGGCGATTCATGAGGAAGGTAGACCTCCCAGCATTACACGTCCTTTGGCTGAGATGATGATAGATGTTTACAGCATCAGGAATTAATGCTGTATGAGACGCTGCAGTTTGCTGTGGGGTGCCGGCAGTATAATGTTATCCATATTACCCATTCATGCCCATAGATGCAGTAAGAGCCTGCTAAGGGATACCTCCGGAAGATGGGCAGCAGCGTCTTTCCGTGTATCAACATCCTATACTGCACTCACCAACCCGCCTGCCAAGCGTGGTGAGTATGGCAACTACCCCTCATGGAGATCCATGAGCGAGGCCTGTGTTCAGCAGGACGTTTTACGGCTGAAACGATTCAGAACACCGCAGGTCGACGGTGGATGCAGGTCGCTTCATAACTGGAAAGCCATGAGGGAGGCCTATGTCCAGCAGTGGACGTCCTACGGCTGAAATTATGATTCAGGACACCCTGAACAAATATCTGCAGATCGTACAGACATTTGTACCGAGGCGGGAATCGAACCCGCAACCTCTTGCGTCGCAGGCGGACATTCGCCCGCTGCGCCAAAGAGGTCGTCAAATTAATGTGCGTGTGGATTGAGTGCTCCTAAAAGTTAATTATAACTTTACAAAGTCAAGGAATAATTCAGGTAATAAAAAAGCAAAAAAGTCAGGAAAAATGTAATAACCTTAGGGGTTAATATAAACAAAATGTGAAATCCATGGTCACAAAGTTGTATTCAATTATCTGGAACACTCAAAAAGTAAATGCTTAACATTTTTTATGCACGCACTGAATTTGTGCCAACTATTCATAAAATATTCAATTTCTACGGTTAATTTGGATTTGATAAAGGTTTATTTGGAACACTCAATCTTCATGTGAGTGTTCCAAAACTTCCCGACGAGCTCTTTGGCGCAGCGGGCAAAGGTCCGCCTGCGACGCAAGGGGTGCGGGTTCGATTCCCGCCTCGGGACAAATGTCTGTACGATCTGCAGACATTTATTCAGGGTGTTCTGGGTGTTTTTCTATATATAATAAAAAATATCTATCTATGTAGTAGAGGTATAATGTATTAAGTATATCAGTCATCTAGTACCCATAACACAAGCTCTGCTTAGCTTGGGGCTAGATGATGCTGTGTGATTTGTCCAGCATTATTTATTATTATTATTATTATTATTCCCGTCTGAGTGCTTCATAGTTTAGATATTATTTACTTAACCTGAAGATACACACAAACGGAAACCATATCAGAAACTGTGAAAAAGTAATCAGTAAAGTTTTAACACGTTTTCTATTAACATAAAGCCATCAAGCACATCAATGGGAAATAAGGGTCATTTTGCAATCCGTCCTTGCTAACGTTAACGAATGGAAAATTCCAACTCAGTTTTGTGTAACATCAATTTATATGCGATTAAATTGGATATTAATATTGATTTATAAGTAGATTTCGATAAAAAAATATGATGCATGTCTTAAATATAATTTAGGAGTTTCGTCAGCTTCTTCATTTTCGTGATGTGGTAAAAACTTGGCAACGTACACCGATTTCCATTTTTTGTTCTTTTTGTATAAAAAAGTTTAGACAAGATCTCCATTTACTTTAGTTCTTTGATAGTAAATACTTTTTATTTACAAGAGCCTATTTATTAACGAAGTTTTATTTAGGTGCAACGCATGCGAAGCGGGCCATAAGTTAATTAAACATATTTTCAACAATGGGTAATAAGTGCTCTGCTTACCTAGTAGGTACCTCAGTGCAATTTCCCGCCCCTACTGACTTAAGAAACAATAAAATTGAAACTTTACGATTTTTTCTCTACCGTCCTCATTACATCTGCTCTTTTCCTTTATTATAGTAGGAATGATTATGAAAATTTTGTTAAATTTCCGCGACTCGCTTTCTGTGTATTTTCCCCCCTATGATCCCCCTATGTCCTCCGTCCTGCGGCTAAGATGTTGATGATTATGAAGTCTACTTTGGTCTGTGTGTTATTTATTATTCAACGATAACGCAACCAGTGCTCTCGATTTTCAGATTCGAAACGACCGAGTTACATTAAATTCTTCTCTGTCGCTGTCGCGGTTGCTAAACACCCAATTGTAAGTCAATGACATATCCAATAATGCCGTGGGGTGCCGGCAGTAGGAGGTTACCCCTTCTTATTTTCCATGGATGCAGTAAGAATCTTCCAAGGGCTATCACTATCACTTTTCGTGTATCAACATCTCACCAACCCGCGTCTTCCAAGCGTGGTGAGCATGGCAACAACCCCCTACTACCTGTGTCTCAGTCAGCTGTACACTAAAAACTATTGTATGTGTTATTTCGTAAAGTTATCATAGACGGTCTATGTGTTCCAACTGAGTTCAACTTTACTAAGTTCTTTGAATTTTCAATTAATTTATTTGCTTGAAACATCATGAAATACCTACCACCTATTTATACATTGTATGTTTTTATTACAGGGCATTGGATTTCATTTTTCAGGATTTCAATCTACGCAGCTGTAGAGAGATTTTCATTAAAATCATTAGGAAAATATTTGTAAGGTGTTTTGTTTATGGTAACTAAATTGGATAAATCATTCTAGGATATTACCAAATTAACGACTTGGACTCATTTACATAGAAATATGGTAGGCGCCGGTACGGTATCGATTAAAGAAACTTTTTAAACCGAAGATGGACTCGCATTACGTGAACTTCTTCTTATAGCATGATTAATGTTGATATTTCTTTATATCTATACTACATATTTAGTTTAAATAACAGGTTTCTACTATATAATATGCATATTAAAGTATTACGATACCTACAACCAACAGTTTTTGAATTATTTATCTGACTGTCTGATCGAAACGGATTAACCGATTTTGACAGGATTTTCTCTGGCTGTTTTTATAAGGAGTAAGTTAGGCTACTAACATTCTCTAAAAATAATAAGGGTTAAGCCCAAAAAAATAAATACCGCGAGCAAATCCGCGGGCAGCACCGAGTAAACAATAAAATAACATTGTGTAATAAGTACTTTTAAATTAAATCATTTTCTTTGGTAAAGTTCTTCCGAAGATTCGCTCATATCACTCTTTGTTTTAGCTCCGGTTAAAAGAAATCCGAGATATAATGACAAACATGAAAATAATTATATATTAATGAACGTCCCAGGTACTGTAGCGTACAGCATGAATACCAGTAGCCGACGCTCTGACTGCATAAATCAACAATACAAATAAATACAATTGAAGTGTCTGTTTGTAAGGTCAAAATAACAGGTTTTTACTAAATGAAGAAGAAGAAGAAGAAAATCATTTATTTACCACACGCACATTACAGATTATACACAAAGAAAAATAAAAATTAAAAATTAAAATTACACATACAAACAAACAAACAAAGAACACAAATAAAACTCAACAATAAAATACGGACAGGAAGAAAAGGATGTAGCGCGGGTAAATGGGTCCCCAACTCAGCATTGTGTAGCACCTGGCCAGGCTCAGACGCTACGCTGGTTTTCAGTTGGGGCCCTGGGTGAATTCACGACCACGGAGAAGAAGGAGACAGGAAAGGAACATTAAACTCAAACAAAACAACATCAAACTCAAACAAACAATAAAACCGTATACAAACAAAACAAAAACACAAATATAAAAACCTTACAAAATAATAATAATAAAGATTACGGTACATTTATGAAACAGAAAACAAATTAAAAGAAAATCTGTCACGCTCAAAAAGCTGCCAGACAGGCAACACCAGGATTAGGTATGTCTGTCTATTTGTCAGCCTGCCGTGCCAACCTGATAGACAGACACTGACGCGCCCGGTCTGACACCTGTTTAGCAGCCATATGAGGGTGAGGGACGTTAGAAAGTGCATGAAAAAATTTGAAATTTTATATGTACATAAAATGTCTTGGGCTACCTACAGTGTGCAAGTGATTATTATTGTTAAAAAGCGAGAACGGGAAACACAAAGCAAGAAGGAAGAAATCAAGAAAATATGATACCAAAATAGTGGCCCACTAGGCAAGTCTGTCGTGCAAAGTCCTTAGGTAAGATGATTATGTTGATCTTCCAAACCTACATTAAAACATTGTGAGAATGTGCAATAAGCAAGCAAGCTTGTTTTCAGTCCCATGCACCCCTGCTATAGTGGATTTTTGGCAGACATGAAGGGCAGATGGATGGGTGGCGTTTGTGCACGATTTGAGATGCCAGCGGGAGATTTCTGAATGGGTTCACCAAACTCACGAGCATAACGTGCATATAGTATAAGGTAAGTGCCTTCATATTATAATTTTATAAAATAAAATATTATAGAATGATATAAAATATTGCCATGGGTCGCCGGCAGTAGAATGTTACCCCCACTCCTATGTGTATCGAGGAAGCAGCATGAGCCCGCTAAGAGATACCCTCGGAAAATGGGCAGCAGCATCTTTCTGCATATCAACATCCCATACTGCACTTGCAAACCAGCCTTCTAAGTACCGTGAGTATGGCCTTCATGGAGATCAAAGAGGGAGGCCTGTGTTCAGTAGTGGATGTTTTACTGCTGGAATTAGAAATTACCTAATTATACTAATCTTACTTTTATAATTATATAAATATGTATGTATATAATATTTATTTATTTATGTGTATATCTTTTTTGTCCAATAATTTATTTATTTTGCTTTTGTTTATTAAGTAGGTGTTTTTTATAATTAGTTCTAAATGTGTTAATTGATTTTACAGCATGGAGGGGTGGTGGGATTACATTCCACGACCTTGTGGCAGCAAATTTGAAAGACCCACGGAAAGCCATAGTCCTGTGTGTTGGTGTGGAAAAAACTGAGGTACATGCTCTACTAGGATACCTTGATTTGGTATCAGCCCAGTCAAGTTTATCATATAAGTACTTAGGGCACTTTGTGTTTATTACTCCAAAAAGAAGCACTGCAAGATGAAGTTTTCTACGACCAGCCATTTTCAGAAGATTACCATTATTAAGATATGGAGTGACATGTGTGTATGGTGGTATGTGAAAAATAAACCTAGCACATGCATTCTGAACTCTTTGAATGAGATTTGCTGTACGATTCAGTATACAAGGGCCATAAACTGTGTCACAATAATTGAGCTTAGACAAAACCAGGGATTCACAGAGATTTGTGCGTACTGATTCATTTATAAATGGGCGTATTTTGTACAATAACTTAAGGCGATAAAAGCAGTTACGCACACAATCTGATATATAGGTTTCAAAATGCAACTGACTATCCATAACAATACCAAGATTTTTAGCCTCTGCCACCCTTTCTACCACAGTGTTGTCAACATATACATCAATGGGGCTATTTTGTAAAGCTTGGATTTTCTTTCTTGTACCTATCAACATAAATTTAGATTTTTTGGGGTTTATCATAAGACTATTATTTTTTGACCAATTAGTAATTTGAATTAAATCTTGATTAATTTTCTGCACAGCGTCTCTAATATCAGATGGTGGGAATGAATGGTATAATTGCAGATCATCAGCATAAAGGTGATGCCTACATGTTAATAGGTTCTTGGTCACATCTGCACAGTAGAGAGCATACAGAATCGGTCCTAGGACCGATCCTTGAGGCACTCCCCTTGTTACATTTTTAGGGGTGGATTTTACCTTGGAACCATCAGGTCTTGTCAATTCAACAATTTGCTGCCTTTTACTAAGATAAGTGTGGAACCAATGGGCTGCACATTCATCAAATCCGTAATAGGTGAGCTTTGACAGAAGAAGTGTAGTATTTAAACAATCAAATGCACGGGAATAGTCAAGCAGTACCAGGATACTAGCCTAGGAAATGCTTAGGAAATTACATATATACGATACCAGCTGTTCTAAGAAGGAGTAACTTAGACATTTTATAAAAATATCTAACCAATATATACATATTATTTTATAAAAATATCTAAAATATAAATATTATAAATAAATAAATATATTAGGGTTTCACGGAAAAGCAAAAACAGTAAAAACGCGGTTTCATACGCCGCTTGCTATGTAAATGCAGCCTGATCCGCTTCGGGACCTCTAATGAGATTCCGCCGAGCTTTATTGTGATACCACAAATACTTCATTATAACCAGCTCTTAAAAAAATCCCTTTCGCAAGCCGAAATTTAAGGCTCCATTAAACTGTTGCAAAACTCGCAAATAAGTAAAAGTGTGGCTTTTTTATGTTATTTGGGATTGTTTACGAGTGCATTTTTCACTTTCAGCGAGGGAAGGTTGTGGGGCACCTTTTAATTTAAATATTTAAATAAAATGGCCTTAAATGGAATTAAGTAGGACACTTGGCGAGGTAAGGTGATGGTCGCTGGAATAAGGTAAAGAAGATGAAAATAAAAATATTTATTAGACACACACAAAATAAAAAAACAACTAGGTATTACAAGATAACTTGTTAAACTTTTGCGATTGGTGATCGCGATTGATGGTTTAAGATATTTATTTCTCTTAAGAATATAGACGTCGTATAGACAATTCACTTACAGATAAACTTAAAACTAAGTATACTATAACACCGGAATTTGTTATTTTTGAAAAATTGCGTAAACTAAAAAATAAAACTTAAATACACAACAAATCAAAAATATGTTATATAGAGGGTAGTTTTGAAACAAACGGTTAACATAATGTTTAGTTTTAAAATTACAGCATTTTATCGGGTATAGAGGTATAATAAAAAAGGTACGACTCCGGCCCGCTGGCGAGAGTCCTACTATGTTGTAGAAGAAGGGCATGGCTCTATGAATTTTTGTAGTCCTGTTTTTGGTCTTGCGTCCTTTGCAGCAGTAGTACTTGTTTTCTTTACACTGAGGAGTAGGCGCACCGAAGAGTAGGAGATTGGAGCACGTGCTACTTACACGTGCTGTACTGTTTTCCGCACTCATAAATAGCTTATAAAGCATTTTTTATGATATTCAATGATTTATACGTATAGTTCTAATTGGATACATCTTGTTAGGTATAGAAATAAAATAAATAAATAAAATAATAAATAATGCTGGACACATCACACAGCATCATCTAGCCCCAAGCTAAGCAGAGCTTGTGTTATGGGTACTAGATGACTGATATACTTAATACATTATACTACATAGATAGATATTTTTATTATATATAGAAAAACACCCAGAACACCCTGGACAAATATCTGCAGATCGTACAGACATTTGTCCCGAGGCGGGAATCGAACCCGCAACCCCTTGCGTCGCAATAAATTATGTTGAATATGCAAAGATTTGTCCTGCAGCGATTGAGCTTCTTACGTTGCACTTCGCATAGGAGAGAAATATAGTAAGGTGTAATAAATAAATAATGCATCGTGTCTGACAAGATAATGTCGCGTGTGCAGTTTAGTCTGACCGGTGCATTGGACTCCTCGTTCTCGGTCCCTTCCCCCTTATTTTTCCCCTGATGATGTTTTTTTGGGGGTTGTCTCCGGGCTTGCGAGATTGATAGATAAACTCTTTATTGTACATTCACCATATATACATATGTATGTAAGAGATGTATATATTATTAATAATATTATTATTGCGAGCTATGTGACCAAAACATTTTCCTTCGTTACTTCGCAGTGAGTTCCCAGCCTTTGCTTCTTATCGATCTCGAGTTCTTGGAGTAGCCTGACATTGATGGCATTCGGTCCGCCTGCAATGCAAGAGGTTGCGGGTTTGATTTCCATTTAGGGACTCCCACTAGGGAGTATAATGAAGTATATCATCAAACCTTACCCACCCATCTAACAATGACCCAGACACTGCTGCGTACAGTGTGAATACCAGTTGCTGAGGCTGTATAGACATAGTAATGGAGCCGTGGGGTGCCGGCAGTAGAATGTAACCCTCCTCTCATGCCCGTGGATGCAGTAAGAGCCTGCTTAGGGATACCTCTGGAAGATGGGCAGCAGCGTCTTTCCGTGTATCAGCATCTCGTACTGCGCTCGCCAATCCGCCTGCCAAGCGTGGTGAGTATGACAACTACCCCTCATGGAGGTCCATGAGGGAGGACTGTGTTTAGTAGTGCCGTTAAACAGCTAAAATTATGAAATGATGATGTAATGGATGTGTGAGGCTAATTTAAAGCATGCAAATCCGTGGGCTTTACTAGTAACGAAATAACATGAATGAACACGAACCATAACTATCGGATGATCGTCAATCTCATCATTGGTTCGCGTTGCAGCGTGTTGTAACAGAAGCCTAATTCAAGTGAGAGGTGTTGCCCAACTGTTGCCAACTAGGAAGCAACGGTAACGGTGGAGCAACTGACCTTGCCGAGCCACCGGCCGCTTACTAATACCTACTTCATTTCCAGTTCATTTTGTAACACAGGAAAATCTTTGGCATTTTCGAATCAGTGCAACGCAAAATGTCAACCAGTAAATAAATAATGCTGGACAATTCACACAGCATCATCTAGCCCCAAGCTAAGCAGTGCTTGTGTTATGGGTACTAGATAACTGATATACTTAATACATTATACTACATAGATATACATATATTTTTATTATATTGTAGAAAAACACCCAGAACGCCCTGAACAAATATCTGCAGATCATACAAACATTTGTTATTTATTATATTTATGTAGTATATATTAAGTATATCAGTCATCTAGTACCCAGAACACAAGACCTGCTTAGCTTGGGGCTAGATGATCCTGGAGATGATGAAAGGTTGCCTGTAAGAGATCGCTTATAGTGATAAGGCCGCCCATTGTGCTTCTGCTTTAAGTTAATTATACTTTTTCCTTTATTATATTGTTTGTGTTAGAATTAAGCTGGGTACAATAAATAGTTATCTATCTATCCTGTGTGAATTGTCCATTATTATAATATTATAAACATGTTTACAGAAATTTGCTTGGCAATACGTTTTTACCAGTTGGCATATTGGTAAAGTACATCAAGATCCGTGCGTGTATCACGATCACAACGATAATCACATAAAAAATGTGTTTTACCTTGTCTATAAAGTTCATATATTTTATAGCCATAAAGTACATAGTCAAGACGTGGTTTCCTGATTGCAACATAATTGTATGTACATTGCTAGGCGTGTGATTGAATTGGACATGAGTGTGACTATAACTAGAAACTACAGGTCATGCGCCGGCAGGTTGATTACGTATCTCGCGATAGCTTTGCAACAGGCGTATATATCGCGATCATCGCTGGCTGTCAAATTATTTTTTTGCTTTTATATACTACAAAATTGACCATTGACAACTATAGAAGTTTCAGGTATTTATCTCTGCAATCAATGGAGATAAAAGAGGAGAGGTGGGGGATTTTTTAGCATCTTTGTAAATAAGTTGAAAACTATAACTGCGACTTAAAAGAAAACTGAAAACTATTTATAAATGTGCAAATGAAGCCCTCTCATATGATACCCTACATGACCCAGTAACTCCACTTAAACATTTGAGACCCCCTTTTCGCAACTTTTGCAATCATTGTTATGTTAAACGGGTATTCTACTCACGTTAATTATTCGTTGAAAATAGGTATCCAACGTGTTCAGTTCCTCCCAGTGCAACGCGAGCGCGTGAGAGGGAAGGAGACGGTACCGCGTAAAAAAGCTCCATTCCCTGACGAAAGTTCCCCTCGAAGGAACTGAACACGTTGGATACCTACTTTCAACGAATAATTAACGTGAGTAGAATACCCGTTTAACATAACAATGAATTTTGCTATCATAATAGGAATATTTTTCAACAGTTCAGTTAGTTTCAATTTTATAATGCAATATTAGTGAATAAGCGTTATCTAATACCATATCAAATTTCAAGTCGATAGCATCAGTAGTTCTCAAGATATCCATCTGTGACAGACAGAAATACTAAGTCACACCATAAGGGTTCCTTTTTAGCATTTTGATCCGGAACCCTAAAAAACAACTTTAATCATTATGATGAGTAGGTAAAATGATAAGACTCAACTATTTTTCGATATCGCCTCCACCTGTGATTTTTTTAACATTAGGAGACAGTCAGTAGCATAGATGCCGTGGGGTGCCGGCAGTAGAATGTTGCCTCTCTTCTCTTGCCCGTGGATACAGTAAGAATCTGCCAAGGGATACCTCCGGAAGATGGGCATCTGCAGAGGTATCCCGCAGCGTCTTTCCATGTATCAACATCCCGTCCTGCGCTCGCCATCCCGCCTGCCAAGCGTAGCGAGTATGGCAGGCAACAACCATCCCATAATCTCGGAGATCCATGAGGAAGGCAGTAAGAATATGATAAGGGATACCTCCGGAAGATGGGCATCTGCAGAGGTATCCCGCAGCGTCTTTCCGTGTATCAACATCCCGTCCTGCGCTCGCCATCCCGCCTGTCAAGCGTAGCGAGTATGGCAGGCAACAACGCTCCCATAATCTCGGAGATCCATGAGGAAGGCAGTAAGAATATGATAAGGGATACCTCCGGAAGATGGGCATCTGCAGAGGTATCCCGCAGCGTCTTTCCGTGTATCAACATACTGTGCTCACTAACCCGCCTGTCAAGCGTGGCGAGTATTTCAACATGATATTAGAGATCCACGAGGGAGGCTCAGTCCAGCAGTCTTAGGGTTGAGTTGATGATGATGATGGCAATAGGCATTGATCTAAAGAAAATGTTTTATTCGAGTAGTTTGTCTGTGGATGCGTTTTTCATCATGTACCTATAAGCACAAAATATGCATCCCATTAAATATGTTAGCAGTAAATAATTTTCCATAAACTCAGCATTTGAAACACTAGATAAACTTATCGCGGCATTTAACGGCCGGAGTTGAGTGTCGTGTTGTCTGTACTTGATAAGCTACGAGACAGGGGCGGACTCAGGCTATTTGCGCAGTGGCACAGCAAAATAAATAAATCATGCTGAACGCTACACACAGCATCATCTAGTGCCAAACGAAGCAAAGCTTATAGAATACGCATGTCAATTATGTAAAACAGATGATTGATAGAATACATATGTATATATTTTTTGGAAATGCATACATTTCTGCAGATAAAGCAAACATTTATCAAACAGCCGTGGAAACAAATAAGTTTGTTTCTTTTTTTACCGACCCACTGCTGAGTAAAGGTCTTCCCCATCTCCTTCCAATGTCTACGATCACCGGCCGCTGTCTTCGATCCCACAAGTTTTCCTGGAAAGCATCTATAATCATTATTACTATATTGGATTATCGGGTATTTATCGCGTAATTACCTTTATTTTATTCCCGACGTTTCGACCGGATTGCACCTGGTCGTGGTCGCGGGGAGACTATAGAGGTATAGTGGTAATTACGCGATAAATACCCGATAATCCAATATAGCAATAATGTGTTGTGATCGCGAAAGTTTAAAAATGCATCGGTCAAACAAGCAAGTTTATAAAATTAAAGTTTTCAGCAACTCCCGACACTGTACCTAGTCTCGGAGGTTACCTAATTGTTTTTGTAATGGGTACCTGCCACTTTTCAAACTACACATCATGCCCTTTCATTTAATACCACCCTTGGGTATATTTGAAAACATTCGATTGTTCATCCCCATTTGCACCCCCCATATCTTGTAAATGGTTTAACCAATTTCTATATAACTTTCACTTGCATTATACAGTACATTGCTTTACATTTTATACCAAACTAGGGTGGGTATAGTTGGAAACATTCGAATATTTATCCCCATCTTGATAAACACCGATTTTGATAGAACTTGTTTAAGAACCACCGCTACAAAAGCTTCTTAAAATTAGATAAGAATTGGCTTTTAAATTGGTCGTTTCAAGAACCACAGTGCCACAGACACACACAGACAGACATAGCGCTTAAACTTATTATAACACCCCTCTTTTTGTGTCGGGTTAAAAAACATTTTTTTTACTTGTATCGTCCCACTGCTGTGCAAAGGTCTCCCCCAAATCTCTCCAGTCATCTCTTTCTCTACAGATCTTCCACCAATTCCGTCAAATGTGTCGAGATCGTCCCGCCATCGCTTCCTCGGTCTGCCCCATGACGCCTACCGTCTCCTGGCTGCCATTCAGTAATTGTTTAATGTTACTAAAAAACAACATTAAGGATGAACGAGTCGCTCATCTTTCCATACAAACGTGGAAGGGTACCTACTCCACTGTTTGACGTTAACCATCCAACACTAAGGATTATATCAATTTATCTCGTCATAATCTATGTTTGTATACACCCCAAACCGTAAAAAAAGTATTTATTTCAAAAATACAAGCTTCTAAACTTTCGTATTTCAACACTGATTTTAGCCCAACTTTGGACGAAACTAAATAATATAAGGAGAAAGAAAACTCAAAAATAAATGCCGTTTCGACATAGTTTAATTATTCAATAGTTGAAATAAATGTTATTTTGAAAAGATTACACTCAAGTTTTTCTTTAATAACCCTTGTGCTAAAAGTCTATTCACATATTTTTGCGCGGTCGGTTTAGGAATGAATCATTGTGCATTTAATTCTAGCGCGCGGGTAAATATGTGAAGATATCGTAGGAGTGTCTTAATAAATAAATAAACACACTATGTCAGGTGAGATAGCATACATTTAGGCCGCGCTCACTGACGACTTTGCCTCCGCGACTAGTTGGACCTTAAACACGAATATTTCGTTAAAGCTGAGGAAACTTACCCCCACACCAGTACTGAATACGTCCACCTAGGAACATTATATGAAACAGTTCCCAGCATCAAATTTATCGTTGGTAAGCATGTAGGTAATGAAATTAAATAAGCGTTTTATTGGAACAAAGAGCGATCGCACAGCGATACCGACTCGCACAAACATGTATTTATTAACATGACATCTTTTATTAATATCAACAACACAGTAACAGCCAGGCTTCACTCGTAAACAATTTTAGAGATTTCCTGTTCACCATCATCAGCAGTCGTACAGTCCACTGCTGGACATAGGCCTCCCTCATGGATCTCCAAGTTTCGCAGTTGGAAGTGGCCTGCAACTACCGCCGGTACCTGCGGTCTTTACCAAGTCGTCTGCCCATCTTGTAGGTGGACGTACTTAGCGTTTTTTTTCTCTTGGTTTTACAAAATCTAAGGTTCTTTTATTTATACGACTTAAAGACAAGACTAGCCGATGGCCCACCTGATGTTAAGCGCTATCCTGTATCTATAACAAGGATATTTATAAAGTACCTATAATTAGCCTTTACGTCTATCATAGATGATTTAAATTATACAGCGTCAGCAACTGGTAATCATGCTGTACAGGACGCTGCAGTGCCTCAGATGAAACTTACCTTGCACCTATACCATCCTCCCATTTTAGCTATTAGACGTGCTTTAACGGTAAAGGAAAACATCGTGAAGGAACCGTTTTAGTTACCTTCAGACGTAATTAGCCTTTATCATCCAATGTAGGATATACAGCGTCATCTAGATAGACGACATTATACAACGTGTATTATAACATGTGTACTACGCCGAAAGGGGGCGATTCTGACCATCCCAAGGAACAACTTTTGTTCTACGACTTTTCAGGATTCAGTGATTTTCATTCAAGAAAAGATCACGAAAGATCAGCTTAAAAAAAATGAAAAAAAGTACGAAATCTCGAATTTTTTCCTTCTAAAACTACTTGTTTTTATGGCCTGAAACCCCCCATTTCGGGTAAGTACACATGTAGAATACCATCGTATCAGATTAATCGGCTATTATAAGAGGATGATTAGATTCTAAAGATTTTTTCTTCACCCGCACGTGTTTAAAATTACGAGTACATTCAGAAATTCAAGTTTTTATGCGATTGTTTTGAGCAAACATCCGGCCACTGGGGCCAGTTAAAGTATTTGGCCCTGCCCTGTGTTTAAAAAGGGCACGTTTTTGTTATTATTTAATATACATCAAATGTGGACTTAACCGTCACTGTATTTTGGAGGGTTCTTGTTACTGCAAATTTTGTATTTTCTCTATTTGGTATTTGTCACGACCAGAACTTTGAGGAACATTTGCGGGAAATTATCTACGGAAGATTATCTACGGGCGATGTTGGACAGGGACGCTAGTCCTTCTAATAATACTCCTTACGAGGCGACAGATCAAGTTGAAACTTTACGAGCTTATAGATGTAGACCAGGACTAACACACGGGCTACTTTTTTCGCGATACTACGCGTGCAAAGCTGCGGACAGAAGCCTGTCTTTCATGAAGAATGATTATACCGGGCTCTTACCGGCTAGACCTAACTACTATGGAACTTTTTAAACTACTTTATTTTATTATTTTCCCAATCTTCGACGTTTAACGCTGAAACGAGTTCGACGTCTAACGCTGGAACGAGTTCGACGTTTAACGCTGAAACGAGGTTTACGTCTAATGCTCGATTGAGTTCTACGTTAGCACTGGAACGAGTTCTACGTCTAACGCTGAAACGAGTTCGACGTCTAACGCTGAAACGAGTTAGACGTCTAACGCTGGAACAAGTTAGAATTCTAACGCTGAAACGAGTTCGACGTCTAACGCTGAAACATCGGGAAAATAATAAAGCAGTACGCGATTAAATTCTCTATTTTAAAACTTACTAACCACTATGTCGTAGTCTCGGCCATGCTGCGCGATAAAGAATATCGCGCAGCATGGCCGAGACTACGGGTACGCTTGCGCATTCTTTCGGCAATCGTTATCAAACGCCCAGCTCTGTGATTATACTGTGCAATCGCCATTATAAATACGTCACTAATTAAAATTAAGGTTAATCCTATGCTTTATATATATATATATATGCTATATCCGAAGCTTTTACATACCCTACATGTACTTAATACCAAGCATTTTTCACTCGACTAAGGCAAACGAAGTAAGAATACTGCGAAGATCTGGAATTCGTTGTCGGAGTCAGTGTTCCCCGAAAAATACAATTGGGGTATCTTCAAATCAAGGGTAAACAGATATTTTCTAGGCAAGCGTGTCCCATCCTAGACCATATCATGCTTAACATCAGGCAAGATGTGGTCAAACGCAAGCCTATACGAAATAAAATAAAAAAACAAAAAGTAATAGTAGCTACGTTTCAACCGACCTCAAAGAAAGAAGGTTTGGTTTTATGGTTGAAACCATACATCCTGTATATTTAACGAGCAAACATTTTAATTTTTAAATCGGCCTAATTTTTTATTTTAATTAGAATAAATATTTTTTAACATTTGATTTCCGTATTCCGATTACAGTATTTTAAACTTTTCTATTTCCTGAGTACCTAAGTGATCTCTTGTTAAGGGTCATCAATCATCATTTTCTTGGGGCAGTTGGCATCGACTAAGATACAGGAGGCTCCATCCATGCAGCGGCATGTAAGTATGATCAGCAGGAAACTTGTTGATAAATGAGTTTGGCTTTGTTCTTCTGAAATCTCCATAGAGAAACAGCAAACAATATGTGTAAATGACAAGACAAGTCGCAGGCTCTTACCGATGTTAAGCAGTAATCTCTATAACAACTGCAATACCGCGGTGATCACGTTCACGAAGCACGTGACCAACGCTGCATTGCATTGCGCCCGTCACCCTAAGACGTTCTAATGTCACATGTGCCTGTAATTTCACCGGCCCCCTTACCCTTCAAATCGGAACAGTAGTGCAGACATTACTGCTTGGTAGCAGAAATAGGTATAGTGGTAGTACTTCCCCGGATTAACTCCTCACAAAAAGTTCTACTACTACTATGTGTTTCTATCATCATCATCATTGTCAGCTTATATCGACCCACTTCTGGGCATAAGCCTCCTTGCCCAAACATGAAACAGTTATTATCTGGGCCTTTTGAATCCAGGTTTTACCCTGTCATCATCATTTCAGCCATAAAACGTCCACTGATTAACACAGGCCTCCCTCATGGGTCTCCATGAGGGGTAGTTGCCATTCTCACCACGCTTGGCAGGCGGGTTGGTGAGCGCAGTATGGGATGTTGATACACGGATAGACGCTGCTGCCCATCTTCCGGAGGTATCCCTTAGCAGGCTCTTACTGCATCCATGGACATGAGAGGAGGGGTATCATTCTACTGCCGGCACCCCACGCGGGTTTACCCTTTACCGCAACTATATCGTCCGTCCGACGTACTGCCGAGAGGTCTTGTGAATGTTTTTCTAAAACATAAAAAAACAGATCCACCAATAAAATTACAAAATGAAAACTAAGTACGTATTTACTTAGTACTAGCTGCACTCCGCGGTTTCACCTTCGTAGTTCCCGTTCCCGTGGGAATACTGGGATAAAATATAGCCTATGTCTATTAGAAATAATGTAGGATTATAATGGTGAAAGAATTTATCAAACCGTATCGGAGCCTATTCAATGCATAGAAACAAACAATCAAATCTTTCCCCTTTATTATTAGTGTAGATGTAGTCCCATAATACAAACATTGCTTACTTTGGGACTATGTATTATTAATTGACTAATCAGGAACACTTGGGACTAACTCTACTCTATATTTTATCATTACAGTGTACAGGAAGTAACGATCACCACACTGCTTGCTAAACATGTGTGCAATCCAATGTAGTATATCACAACTCGAAGATCTTATCACTTATAAATTATAATATTGAGTTAAATTATATATATATATATATATACTTAAATTTATATTTTGGTTACGGTGCCATACTTTACCTTTTTGCGTAATTTGTAGAGCCTATATAAATTTAATTTTCTTTTGGTAGATTATTAAGAATCATCAAATCTATACAGAAGCCTCTCGCAACGATACGAATAACATAACACTAATATTTCAGTATGTGAACATAACAAGAAGATCGCTAATAGGTTACGCGATTACTTCGCCAATCATGAATAGCTCATGTTTCAGAGCTCCCATTTTTTAAAATTTCTGATGATAGGATCCATGACGAAATAAATAATTATAATAGTAGACATTGGAGTCCTGGAGTAAGGTATTATTCATGTCCTAAATTTAACCTAGCAGCTGGGTTTTTTGTTTCACTTTATATGTAGTTAAAAGTTTTATAAACTAAAGAAAATAATCAAAGATAGTCATCCGATAGTGAGTGCCTGAGAATGGTGTTTCACTGCACACTATTTAGCGTTCAAACGTGGGGCATTCCATAAAACTAGTTATCTTCAGAACATTGACAGGTGACTTAAAACCGGTAAAGTCGTTCATACCTTGAATGGAATACGATTGATATGTCGATATAAAAAACCGATTCGCATTCATAATGTGTTAGTAAACACGGTTTCTACGCAATGCGCCGCGTAGCAAGATGCTTGTATACTTAAGTCTGCGTAATAAACTTTTAAGAGTACCACGTCTCACATAAACAACATTTATAGTTTTACAAAAGGACCTCGCGGCTTTGCCCGTAAAGTTTGTTTACGGATTGTATACGTATATCGACGTACCACGTAGGTAAAGGGTAATAAATAATACAACTGATAGTGTACGTCTCCCGCCGGCGCTGGTAAAATGATGACGTGTCACATGTGATCCGCAGCCCATTGCACGCACTTAGCACGCCCGGAATTTTTATATTATTCTGATCATACTTATAGCTACTCAATGGCTATACAGTACACATATGACCATCATCCCTCCGCAGTCTGACTACGCTTTGCTGGATATAGGTCTCCGCCTCTTTGTGCCACTCCTCACGGTATGTTAGCTTCATCTAAGTTCGTCACACGACGTCATATCACCTGACAATCTTGCAGACGGACGGACTTTCTGTACACAGTTTTACGCGTCCTGTCCAGCTCCAGCATTCGAGCCTGGAAGAAAGTATACCAATAATTGTCAAAATGACTTCCAAATTCAAAATGTATGGGAACAAATACGCACAGCGCTAGCGACTGCAATTTATACTATTAGTACCTATGTAGTGTTTCTTTAAGCTCTCGTTTAATTTCAGAGTTGGCTCTTGTCGACAGAACTGACGCATTTTTCCCCAACTATCCACTTATCTATCTCCAAGCTTAACTCCTTGAGCTGCCTGCACGACGTGACAATGACATGGGGTCCTTTTTAGTGGCTTATCTTTATCGTTCGACTTTGGAAACTCAACTGTCATATCTTTTAATCGCTCTACTAAAAGCTGAGTTGAGACTTATGTACTCGTTTTGGAGTTGAATTGTGCAAAATTTTAAAACGCTCGACAATCAATTGAGTTGCGTCCACTCGTTTCAAGTTAAATTGTGTCAAACAAATGTAGAGAACGCGAGTTGTCCTAGTCATGCGAGTGATTTATAAATAGTAAATACAACTAAATCCCGTAGCGTGCATGAGTAGTTTTATGGGCTGTTGATGTTGTTCAAACAAAGAGATATCAATAGTACCTATAACCAACCGTATTACCGCACAAAGTATATTACCTAGAAACAAAGGATTTTAAGTATTCAAGGTTGTTCACGTCTAGTTTATATTGCATCGCAGTTCACACTATTCCGCCACAATTATTTTTAACAATAGCCTGATTAGCACTCTGATTGCCGCTTGACGGTTTGATCATGGGTTACAATTGATGGACGTTGGCCTTAATTGCTTTATTACGATTCGTTAGCTCTTTTGAGGGTAAACATGATTAAACAAGACTAAACATTACAGATTATTTTTAAAGTTTAATATGATTTCAAAGCTAATCAAAGTCAATAAGTGTTTATTCAATAGCAAAAAGCTATATAGAATACCAGTTTACAAAAAAAAACCAAAACACATTTAAATTTAATTAAGCACATAATTGAATTCGTTCGCTTCGGAGTTTTTTTTGCAAGTGAGGGAAAGAAGCGAAGATGAAACCTCACTCTTACTTCTATTCGTTGTTACAATGTTTTCCTACAATTCCTCACAATAGTTCCCTTCACTGTCGCGATTTTTGGATTCAAAAGCACAAAATATATATTTTTAGTGGATGTAGTAAGAGCCTGCTAAGGGATACCACCGGAAGATGGGCAGCAGCGTCTTTCCGTGTTTCATCCCGTACTGCGCTCGCCAGCCAACCCGCCTGTCAAGCGTGGTGAGTATGGCAACTACCCCTCATGGAGATCCATGAGGGAGGCCTGTTCAGTAGTGGACTTTTTACGGCTGGAATGATGATTAATTTTATAGACATATAAACTACAACTATTCTTTAGGTATGACTAGGTCATACAATAGAGTAGTAAACTCCAAAATAGTCCAGACTGGCAAAACTGAACGGAGTCAAATACCCAATTGTGGGTGATAGCGGGCTAAAATGATAATGATGAGGATATGCAATATGAACGTATGCTAGATCTCTTCATAGATAGAGGCCTGTGTTGAGTCATGTAGTAACAAAATGTTTGAACCTGCGTATTACCACTCATAAAAGTGAATAGCTTGTAGTGATAGGGCACGCTAGCTCCGGGCGGTATTAGGACGAGAGCCACATGTACAAATAACTTGCTAAATCGCGTGATGACACACCATCAGACCACTTGAACATTGCACAAGAGAGTTTGATTTAACAATACAACTGTCATAATGAAACACGCACTTTCGTTGAATAGTTTTTGGGTTCCGGACCAAAATGGTAAAAAGGAACCATTATTCATTTTGTAAAAACGGGAATTACTCACGTATTATTGTAACGTCGAAGATTATTCCGACACGTTTCGATTTTTCCCGCGCGGACGGGCATTCAATCCCATGAAGATGATTTTCTTGAAAAATCGAAACGTGTCGGAATAATCTTCGACGTTACAATAATACGTGAGTAATTCCCGTTTTTACAAAATGAATATTATATCTCACGTTAATTTTGAAAGGAACCATTATGGTATCACTTTGTCTGTCTGTCTGTGTAATTTAGCCAGATTTCACACCGAGTCGGTAAGGTTGACTTAGGGACCGATAGATATTGGTTGGCTTTATAAAATATGAATTGTGGACTACGAAATTCATTACTAAAAACCCAGTAACCATATAAGATCGCTGCAAAAAATGGCGATTTAATCATAATAAATGCGCATCCTTGGACCGTAATACCCACATTAATGTTGAAGATTTACACTTCCTGGTTTTTAGAGTTCAGCACAACAAATTTTCGTTTTAGAGTTCCGTTTATTTAGAGAGCAATATTAAAGTTTGCTGTGGGGTGCCGGCAGTAGAATGTTTCCTCTCCTCTCCTCCTACCCGTGGATGCAGTAAGAGCCTGCTAAGGGACACCTCCGGAAGATGGGCAGCAGCGTCTTTCCGTGTACCAACATCCCTTACTGCGCTCGTCAACCCGCCTGCCAAGCGTGGTGAGTATGGCAACTACCCCTCATGGAGATCCATGAGGCCTTAGTTCAGTAGTGGACGTTTTACAGCTGAAATGATGAAAATGATGATTAAAGTTTGCAATTTTTATGTCGAGCGTTTTCTCTAAAACCCAAACTGATAGCTTGACAAATCTGAAAACCGTGTACTTGGAGAAATCGTCGCTAAAAAAGTGATGTGGTTTACCAAACATACCGGAATACTTAAAACCTAAAACTCAATTTATACTTGTTAAAATGTGTAAGGTCTTACACCTTTTAAAATAATAAGATGTTGATAGTTGACAAATGGATTTTATTCCTAAACACTCTACGAGCTAAATGATGATAATGATCGGTTCGAAACCGATAAAGGCAGTCAAGATTTTCGACCCGACGACGGTTAATTGCTCCGTGGCCGAACGGTAAAGGCAGCCTGCGTTAAAGGTGTTCGTCTGAACGTTACGGGTTCGATTCCCGTCGGAGACAAAATTTTGATTGCATTTTTCATTTCTATAGGTATAGATGATAATGATTATTAATAATGAGCCACGCGCCTGGTATGAGAGGCAAACATGAACGGACGAGAGCACGGTCGTTGATATAACGACAATAAACATATTTGATGCTGACGCGAGAGGATAGTGCGGTTAGACTGTACAATATGTTATGGTAAACGTAAGAGACAGACACTAACCTAACAACAGGTCTACAGGTAGCTGTGGAACCCTGTACAACGCGTGGCCCGACACGCACTTGGCCTATTTTTTTTTTTTAAATTAGATGATCGGATCGTCTTGTTAAAGTTCAATCTTCAAATTGCGCATCCGAGTCTCGACGCAAGCCTTCTTTTTATGAGATACGGATATATTATATCGAGTTCACATCGCTGTTAGACCAGCTTCTGCCCGCGTCTTTGTCTGTAACAAGGTTAAATTCCTGTGTTAAGGTACAAGTTGGTAGCGGACGACATGAGGCAGCAGCGGACGACGTGTCGCAGCGACACTACTGGTTTCTATGTATTTCTATGAAATTACCTCCGTAGTTAGCGACACGAAGCTAGCGACTAATTATATAGAAATACATAGAAACCAGTAGTGTCGCTGCGACACGTCGTCCGCTGCTGCCTCATGTCGTCCGCTACCAACTTGTACCTTTAGGCTCCTGCTGACTATTTCGATACAAAAAGTAAGGCCTTTGCATCTATTGTAGATGATTTACGTCGTCAACTGGTAGGATGTAGGGGACGCTGCAGTACCTGAGACATTGTTAGATGGATTAGGCTTGCCCAGCACCTATATCATCCTCCCAGCATAGTCGGCTATTAGTCAAAGCAAAGAACAGGTACACTTCTGAAGACTGTAAAGCATGTATCGCACCTTTATTCAAACAACGAATTAACTCAAATTTCAAGTTTGCTAGGAAAACGCATTTAAAGTTTGACTGTTTTGTACAGTCTAATTTAAATATTGATATTAAAACGAATATTAGTGTTACTTTAACTTTCAATGTTTTAATAGATGAGTAAATATTAAGCTATGCAATTACTATAAAAAATATCTTCTTTTTAAATTAGAACTTGGTAACAGCGCTTGTGTTATGGGTACTAGATGACTGATATACTTAATACATTATACTACATAGATAGATATTTTTATTATATATAGAAAAACACCCAGAACACCCTGAACAAATATCTGCAGATCGTACAGACATTTGTCCCGAGGCGGGAATCGAACCCGCAACCCCTTGCGTCGCAGGCGGACCTTCGCCCGCTGCGCCACAGTTCTCGTCCATAAGTCAACCCTCAAAGCCAACACTTTTTGATAAAATAGTATATAATAAAATGGCTAGCTTCTAGTAAAATATCGACATTTTTCGTATTATTTCACTTACACACAAAAATTCAACAGCTTTTTTTCGAGCAGAACCGGTACAACACTGAATATGACCAGTTTACTAGAATCGACTTGTCTATGCCAATATAAAGTCGGACAATCTTCTATATCCGTCATACTGTCGTATTGAGCTGGCTGTTGGACTGTAAAGATGCTCCCGGTAATTTTATTTCACTTTTTGATAAAATCTCAGAAAACGTTAATTTTGAGTTAGTTCGTTGTTTTATTAAAGGTGCACATCATTTGTCACAGAAAGAAAGATCCATTAGTACACGATATCGAACCCTTCCGATTGAAAGTCGGGCGCATACTCGTATAACACGGCTTTTTTGAAAGCCTTTACATACACATAAGTAAATTTAACCTCTCAGGGGGCATTTTCATGGGCACACGGGGTTTTTGAAAGCCTTTACATACACATAAGTAAATTTAACTACTCAGGGGGCATTTTCATGGGCACACGGGGTTTTTGAAAGCCTTTACATACCTACACATAAGTAAATTTAACCTCTCAGGAGGCATTTTCATGGGCACACGGGGTTTTTGAAAGCCTTTACATACACATATGTAAATTTAACCACTCAGGGGGCATTTTCATGGGCACACGGGGTTTTTGAAAGCCTTTACATACACATAAGTAAATTTAACTACTCAGGGGGCATTTTCATGTGCACACGGGGTTTTTGAAAGCCTTTATATACACATAAGTAGATTAACCTCTAAGTAAGATCAGTCACCTATGAACCGCATGGATCGGTCGAGTTTACGATCCATAGATCATAAGCTCGAAGGATTTACAACGTATAAAATGACAAGCGTGTGAGTTGGCAAGCTTGTTGTGTGATCTTAGTATAGCATCTGCGCGCAGCTCTGCCTGCTTCGTGACTTGAGGAAGGGCGGCCGATACACAATATTTGTCCTTCGGCGATACGTGTTATTTACAAATTAAAGCTCGCGAGTCACTTAAAGTGTGCTGTGGGGTGCCGGCAGTATAATTTTACCTCTCCTCTCATGCCCGTGTATGCAGTATGAGCCTGCCAAGGAATACATACGGAAGATGGGCAGCAGCGTCTTTCAACTATCAACGTCCCGTACTGCGCTCGCCAACCCGCCTGCCAAGCGTGGTGAGTATGGCAACAACCTTCTTATGATTAGAGATCTAAGAGGGAGGCCTATGTCCAGCAGTGGACGTGGATAGGCTGAGATGAGTCGCTTAAAGAACGATTTAAGGACATTTTAACTGTTATATCGCAGTATATTTAATGAAAACTGTATGCACACAAAAATATAGAGAATTTTATAAGGAGCTTCTTCTCTTGCTGATCACAGGCATCCCTCATACATCTCCAAGTACTTAGGGTATGTGAGGGGTGGTTGGTATACTCACCACGCTTGGCAGGCGGGTTGGTAAGCGCAGTACGGGGTGTCGTTACGTAGAAAGACGTACCTTACCCCTTGGCAGATTCTTACTGCATCCGCGAGCAAGAAAGGAGGGGCAACATTCTACTGCCGGCCCTCCCCACGGTATTAGACTTATCTTAACAGATAGAGTTGAGCAGTAATAAAGATACATACGAATAACTCGAACATACAAATCCCATAGCCACTTAACGCTTAATAAAATGATTATAATGGTGCCAATCCTGTGAAACGTATAAAAAAATCCATCAGCACCGCACAAAGTCTAGACGACTGGAGTGCCCCTACCAATGGTGCTAGGGCCACAACACACAAGCTTTCAGTTCGTGATTTTACTGCGCAGTTTGACTTAACAATTCTTGTATCACATAACAATCATCATTTCAGCCATAAAACATCCACTACCTACTGAACACAGGCCTCCCTCATGGATCTCCATGAGGGGTAGTTGCCATGCTCACCACGCTTGGCAGGCGGGTTGGCGAGCGCAGTACGGGAAGTTGATACACTGAAAGACGCTGCCCATCTTCTGGATGGATCCCTTAGCAAGCTCTTACAGCATCCACGGGCATGAGAGGAGGGGTAACATTCTACTGCCGGCACCCCTCGGCAACTCACATGTTTTAAAATAAATAGATAAACAATGCTGGACCTCGTCCTGAACTAAAATAGTTGTTCGCCGTGATCTTAGAACGAGCGAGATATACTGTTTATATGAAGTCCCTTTGCATATTTTGTGCTTGATTTTACGTAGCGATTTGGACTGGATTGCTAAAATTCTCCAAACATCCTAAAAATAAATGAATTGCCTTGGGAGTTTTTGATATGAAAATGAAAGGGGAAAAACGCATTTATTCTGACTTTGTGTTATGTTGTTTGTGTGCTCTGCAAGCAAATAAATGAATGTCTATGTTTATCGACTTTCCAATTTATGCTTATTTTGTAACTTACAAAAACTACTGCCAAACTGCATAGCCAAGTTTTTAGCTTTGTTAGTAAAATAAGAACATTTTAGTTTTGTAAGCGTTTGAAGGCTCGTGGTTTCTCAATAAGTTTCTCGAAATGAAAATTCCAAACGAATTTGTTGTGACAATTCAAAATCTATGGTAAGGTCGCGATGTAATTGAGCAGAATTGGACTACACATATCGGTATGCCACAGCCTTAGCTACGTTACTATGTATATTTGGGCTTGAAATTTGTATGAACTGTAGTTTTTACAGGTTTATAAATTTTCACCATTGTATCACCTACATTCTAACAAATAAGTGATTTGTACTTTAATATACGAGTATTAAAATTTGTAGTAGATCTATGCCAGGTGATTAAGATCTACTAATTAATGTATTTAAATAGCCCAGGTGATATATGTATGTGGAACAGTACCTGTAATTTTTTACATGATTATAAGTTTCCGTTACAATCATAAAGTAAAGAAAAAAGCTCTTGTATAAGTAATACTATCGCTTTTATTAATTTTTTTCAAATCAATTATTCTCACCTATTGGATGGGAGTGCCGGCAGTAGAATGCTCTCTCCTCTCTTGCCCCAGTTGCCCGTAGTTGTAGTAAGAATCTGGGATACCTCCGGAACATGAGCAACCCGCCTGCCAAGCCGCCAAGCGTGGTGAGTATCGTTGCATCCCCTCATGATCAGTTCTTGGAGGATGAGGAAGGCCTATCTCCACCAGTAGACGTGTACGGCTGATATTTTTATTTTATTTTACAACTTACAGGAAAACTTACAACTAGCAATTTAATAATTTAATAAATAGGTACAGAAAGCCAATTACAAGTTCCCACATATGGGTATATGAGTACAAATATAATAGGTTGACATATAAACAAGACTAAGTTATAAATTAAAGAATAGATTAGTGCAATAATATATTCTTGTATATGTTTTTATTGTACATATGTAATTGTATCCTACAGTGAGTCACTAGAGTGTGGTTCAGTGTAGCCCAGCCCCACAACTGGTTCCGCGTCCGCAACGCCCGCCAGTCTGTCCCACCCAGACAATGTCGTGCAAAAAAACCAACCGACCACTAATGCGCGCCTGCGGCTTTGCTTGATATACTTGCTAATGTAGCAAAGGTTATAAAAATACTATGGTGTTGTTAACACATTTCACCGGGTATTTACCGTGTTCATCATTTCAGCCGTAGGACGCCACTGCTGGACATAGGCCTCCCTCATGGATTTCCAGGTATTGCGGTTAGAAGCGGCCTGCATCCACCGTCGACCTGCGGTCTTCACCAAGTCATCTGCCCATCTTGTAGTTGGACGTCCTACACTGCGATTACCGGTCCGTGGCCTCCACTCGAGAACCTTTCGGCCCCATCGGCCATCTGTTCTTCGAGCTACATGGTATGCCCATTGCCACTTTAACGTGATAATCCGTTTGGCTATGTCGGTGACACGAATCACTCTCACTAGATCAAGTCAACAGATCCAGTCTGGGTCTAGTGAGAGTTTTCATTTTAGAAAACTCTCACTTGATCCAGTTTGTATTGTTTTTCGAATACTACTCGAGTTCTTCTACGTATCTCCTCATTTATGTTCATTCGGTAGAGAAACCCCGATCATAGCCCTCTCCATAGCTCGTTGAGCAACTCTGAGCTTATTTACAGGACCACCATTTATCGTGTTATTTACCTTTGTTATTGCCCAAATGTTCGACAGAATTAAAGATATCGTGGTCGTGGGAGTACTTTGAACTATGTGTTGTGAGGCTATAAAGTATCGGATATATTAAAGACTAACCCCATACCTTTCAATGCTCATTAAACTAATGGGCACTTCATTCGTTTTTCTGACAGTTTTGTACTAAACATTTAAAATATCTTAAATATCCGCTGATTGACTGTTGTTATTTTAATCAGCGTTTATAAGTAATTGGGTTTCGTTAGATTTTGATCATCATCATCATTACAGCCGTAAGATATCCACTGCTGGACATAGGCCTCCCTCATTGACTAAGAGATCCAAGTGCATGAGGGGTTGTTGCCATACTCACCACGCTTAGCAGGCGGGTTGGTGAGCGCAGTTCAGGATGTTCTTACACGGAAAGACGCTGCTGCCCATCTTCCGGAGATATCCCTTAGCAGATTCTTACTGCATCCACGGGCATGAGAGGAGGGGTGACATTCTACTGCCGGCACACCACGGCATTTTTTGATGCATTTTGTAAATTATTTTGTCATTGGGGATAACAGAAGACGTGTAAGCAACGTCCAAAGCTATGTGAATTCTTACTGTCTTGTTCGTGCAAAGTTTCGTAAGTTTTACGGGCATTTACTGGTCAAAAGATTCTGTTATTTAATTCAGTAAATATCCTATTAGGTCCCAGGGCATACAACGTAACTTATATTTTACCACCTTTCAAAATAACTTTTAATTAACTTACTTCGCCGATTCAAACAGCAAGACTCTTGTTTTTTTGAATGATGTTGACTCTTGACCGGGTGTTGCTCGGTTCAGCCGCGAGAGGAAATGATGTCATCTTGCCATATCAAAGCTATCCAACATCCTCGCGGACATTAAATTAAACATAGTATTAAGACAAAATTTGTTAACAAATAATAGAAGTGAAGAGTGAGGTTTCTTCTTTCCCTCAAATGGAAAAAAAGGTTTCTAAAGCAAATGAATTCAAATAAGTGCTTTATTCGATTTAAATGTTGTAAATCTTTTGTTGTAAATTTACTATTCGACCTTGTTTTTTGCTCCAATGATGAAAAAACATCCAGAACACCACATTATGTCTGCAGATCGTACAGACATTTGCCCCGAGGCGGGAATCGAACCCGTAACCTCTTGCGTCGCAAGCGGACCTTAGCTCGCTGCACTTTGACTTTGAAGCTTTGTTCAATGATTCTTTAGTTCTCATAAAATACTAAAAATTATAGATAAAGAATGTTACCCCTCCTCTCATGGATGCCGTGCATCCCGCATTACTGCATCGCGCTCTTACTGCATCCCGTGGATGCAGTAAGAGCCTGCTAAGGGATACTTCCGGAAGATGGGCAGCAGCGTCTATCCGTGTATCAACATCCCATACTGCGCTCGCCAACCCGCCTGCCAAGCGTGGTGAGTATGGCAACTTCCCCTCATGGAGATCTATGAGAGAGGCCTGTATTCAGTAGTGGACGTTTTATGGCTGAAATGATGACTAAAAATTAACAAGCAGAGTTTCGCTTTTAACGGTTTCTTGTAGGTACCTATGTATATCTAAAATTACGCTTCTAACAAAGAGTATTGTACCTCTGAAATACCTATAATGTTTTATTGCCATAAAAACTAAAACGAGGTAGATACTTAAAGCTTTTTATTAAAGATAACTAATATACTTAATTTTAAATGCAATCAAAGTTTTTGCTTTAAATTAATTATGATAGAGTGAGGTTCAAAAAAGGTTGCGAACGAATTCAATTACTTATGTGCTTTATTAAATTTAAATGTGTATTGTTTTTCTTTTGTCATTTGACATTTTTACCCGACTGCCAAGGAAGGATATTGTTTTTCGCGCGTATCTTGTACGTTTGTTTTCTTGTTTGTTTGTTTTCTTTATTCCCACGTATCTTCCAAACGGCTGGATGGATATCGACAATTAAGGTATCATTAGATTCGTCTTAAAAAAGGCGTCCTTAGTTATTTAAAAAGAAAAACCAAAATGGCGGATTTTTGGCGCGAAATTGTAAGAATTTCAAAATTTTGTATTTATATTATACTAGCCGCACCCCGCAGTTTCACCCGCGTAGTTCCCGTTCCCGTGGGAATTTACAAAAAAACCCTCCTTAGTGCACCTTTAGGATACTCAAGGTATATGTGTGCCAAATTTCAGGTCTCTAGGTCCAGTGGATGGTGGTGGCAGTGCGTTGTCTGTCAGTCACTCAGTCAGTAACGAAAGAGTTTTATTTATATTGATTCTATCAATCATCTGGTTTCTATAGTACAAGCCTTGCTTAGTTGAGGACCAAATGGTGTTGTGTAACTAATAAGTGTCTCTGGAAGTAGTATCTCTTGAATCCTGCCTCCCAAGCGTGGCGAGTATGACAACCCTCGTAATCTTGGAGATCCTCGTGGGAGGCATTTGACTATCAGTTAACGTGGACAACAATCTATTAGACTTTTCTATCTCAAAAAATGTATGTGCGTGCATACATAATAATACTCTTAAGTATGTAGGTACAGGTAGGAGGATGGACAGGTACTGGACCACTCTAATCTCTCCAACAACGTCCCAGGCACTGCAGCGTCCCATACACGATGAATTACAGTTGCTGCCGCTGCATAAATAATCTATAATATATTTTAAATGCCTTGCTATAGATAGGTACTATTATAAATAACAAAATAAATAGCAAATAACACAGGACAATTTACACAGTATCATCTAGCCCCAAGCTAAGCAGAGCTTGTGTTATGGGTACTAGATGACTGATATAGCTACATAGATTTATATTTTTAATTATATATAGAAAAACATCCAGAACACCCCGAAAAAATATCTGCAAATCATGCAGACATCGAACCCGCAACCTCTTGCGTCGCTTTATAGTACAACGAACGATCTAGTAAAAAATATTTTATTCTGAGTATTCTAGAACGGCAGAGAAATAATAGCTTACCATTGCAACCTGCTATTCAAATATCTTACGAGAACAGATAAATGATTCATGGAAACTTAGGTGTGGTGGAATATAAACGAAGCCACTGCCTATTGATATTGAAAAATAGTCTGTTTGTGTTTTTGCGTCTGCCGTGCGGTGCCAGCAGTAGAATGATGCCCGTCTCTTGACCGCAGACGCAGTAAGAATCTACAAAGGGATCTGACCTTTGCTGACCTCCGGAAGATGGGCAGTACCGGTCTTTCCGTGTATCGACATACCGTACTGCGCAAGCCAAGCGTTGTGAGTATGACAACACCTCATGATCGATACTTGGAGATACATATATGAGGGTGGTCAGTGTCCAGCAGTGGACTTCTAACGGCAGAGATGATGAAGAGAAGTTACATGATGAAGAGTGGTACATTAAGACTCTATGTCTCAGAGTGATGGGCGTAATGTAATGAGCCGTTGGTCACTTACTTAGTGATCACCGCTGTAATAGGTAGAGATTACCGCTTAACATCAGGTAGGCCTTCGTAGGACTAAATGTCGAGTCAAACCGAAGCCTAACTCGACATTTAGTCGTTGAAAAAAAAACAGTTATACAGTGGACGTAAAACAAAGTTTGACGACATTGTTCAAAAATTAAAAATGATGAAGTATAAATACCAACAATCACAATATAAAAATGTCAACATGGAAAAATTACCAAGTATAATAATGACAAGGTATCTAAACAGCTGGAACAAAATATTGAAAAGGCAACAACAGGGAATTCACATTGGAACCTGCAACCTGCTATCAAATATCTTTCGAGAATAAAAAAATGTTTGATGGAAACTTAGGTGTAGTTAGGCACATAAAACAAATCAACTGCCTTGTTGGCAATGAGAAATAGTCTGTTTGCATATTTAAAAATAGAATTTTTGCATTTTAAACAAATGTATTTTTGCATATTGTAAAATTGCATTTTTGCATATTGAAAAATAGTACTATATTTGCATATTTAAATATAGCATGTTTGCATATAAAAAATAGTCTCATTGCATATAAACAAATAGTATTTTTGCATATTTAAAAATAGCCTGTTTGTATATTGGAAAATGGTATTTTTGCATATTGGAAAATAAACTGTTTGTAGTTTTGTTAATCTGAATTGCATCTTGTTGGCTTTTGACAACCTAAACTATGGACAAATATTGGTGTCGATTCTGTTGTTGCACTTCCTAAACCTAATTAAAATTGGAGATATATGTATACCTATAGCAATTCTCAGCGCCGTAAGGTGCCGACAGTAGAATGTTACCCCTCCTCTCATACCCATGGATGCAGTAAGACCCTGCTAAGGGATACCTCCGGAAGATGGGCAGCAGCGTCTTTCCGTGTACCAACATCGCTGCGTAATGCACTGCGCTCATACTCATGCTTGCCGTACTCACCACGCTTGGCAGGCGGGTTGGCAAGCGCAGTACGGGATGTTTATAGAGGTATACGGAAAGATGCTCCTGTCCATCTACCGGAGGTATCCTTTGGCAGACTGCATCCACGGGTAAGAGAGGAGAGGCAACATTCTACTGCCGGTACCCCGCGGCCATCTGCCACGGGAATCAGCTTGCTATATCTCAATCTCCCTCATTTGCCCACTACAACTCGAAAGTCCTGTAAACATAAGAACTCGACTGAAAAAGCTAGTACCTTATAAATAAACACAAAATATAGTGACTGTATTTTACCGTTATTAAATAATGTTAATACCTAATGATTTAATGACGATCAAAGTGACTGTTTATTGTTTTCATTAGCGTACTGTGTCGATTGCCTAGTCAATGTCAGTACTATTAAATTCGGAATGCTTGTTGGTAAACGTTTAATAGTTTACCTACTGTGAGTATCATTCATCATCATCATTTCAGCCGTAATACGTCCACTGAACACGGGCCTCCCTCATGATCTCCATGAAGGGTAGTGGCCGTACTCACCACGCTTGGCAGGCGGGTTGGCGAGCGCAGTACGGGATGTTGATACACAGAAAGTAGCCGCTGCCCATCTTCCGGAGGTATCCCTTAGCAGGCTCTTACTGCATCCACGGGCATGAGAGGAGATGTAACATTCTACTGCCGGCACCCCACGGCATGCCGGTTTGAGTATCAATATTTGTGTTAAAAAATAACAAACAAAAATATTCATTCATTCATTTCAGCCGTAAAACGTCCACTACTGAACACAGGCCTCCCTCATGGATCTCCATAAGGGGCAGTTGCCATACTCACCACGCTTGGCAGGCGGGTTGGCGAGCGCAGTATGGGATGTTGATACACGGAATGACGCTGCTGCCCATCTTCCGGAGGTAGCTCTTAGCAGGCTCTTACTGCATCCACGGGCATGAGAGGAGATGTAACATTCTACTGCCGGCACCCCACGGCAATCCGGTTTTTGAGTATCATTGCTTTGTGTTAAAATGTTTCCTCTGGGTACGACCAACAGTACCTACTAACATAATACTGTAATAATAACAATCAAAAATATAATAATGTTGAATTTTGATTCAAACGCAAAAATGAATAAAGGAATAAACAATTATTTGTGACACAAGCATCATCATCATCATCATCATCACAGCCGTAGGACTATAAATTGTCCACGTCCACAGCTGGACATAGGCCTTCTTCATACATCTCCAAGATCATGAGGGGATTGTTGCCATACTGGCCACGCTTTGCAGGCGAGTTGGCGAGATGTTGATACACGGCAAGACGCTGCTGCTTATCTTCCGGAGCAGAGCAGGTTCTCACTGCATCCACGGGCAAGAGAGGAGAGGCAACATTCTAATGGCGGCATCTAACAGCTCATTGTGACACAATACAAAAATAAAACTATATCTAAACACTACTAGGCCCGGTTTGCTTACTCTACGACATGTGCCTCTTTCATTCTATCTTCAACTTAGTGTGTGTGTAAAGGGACATCTGTATCTCATTTGACCACAAAGTGGTTCCAACGGAAGATCAGCGTCGTTTTGTCAAGTGCAAAACAAAAAAATGCTGAGTTAGATTTGAGACACGACAATATTCAAATATTCATATAAATAAATCTTAGATCTCTTAAAAATAACAAATTGTCGTTGTTTGAATATCATTGAATATGTTTGTAGATAAGAACCTTATGTATAATGAAGGTCATTTTTTCATGTGGACATTTTTCTACATTCCACTGCTCGACAAAAGTCACACATAACACTCTCATTAAGAGAGTGCTAACAGAAAAGGTTTCATGTAAATCGGTCAACGCGTTCGGTTGTAATCGTGTCATGCACAGACAGACAGCGCTATGCATAATAGGGAGCTTGGCCCCCTAATAACAAAACCACCTTAAATAAGTGTTTGGTAGCAATTGTTCTAGATTAAGTTAGGCATACGCCTTATAGACAGGATCAGGCACACCAATATCAGGAGACGGACTAAGGTCCAAGACGTTGGCATCATGAGAGTGAAGTGGAGATGGGCGGGGCATTTGGCAAGTGGTGATGACGGCGTTGGAGCAAGGCCTTCATCATATCAGCCGTAGGACGTCCACTGCTGAACAAGGCCTCCCTCATTGATCTACAAGTACCTACTGCGGTTGGAAGCGGCCTACATCCACCGTCGACCTGCGGTTCTTACCAAGCCGGGTAGACGACTTGGCTTTGACCCCATCGGCCATCTGTTCTGCACGCTATATGGCAATGAGCAAGGCCTTAACCGTGTGGAATCCCAGAGATCTTAAACACAACGCTAGCAGACCAGCTGCTAGATAGTTGGATGCCATCGTTAAGGTTGCCAACAAGACCTGGATACGATCGGCCCAACACCGGAAAGAGTGGCAAAGAATGGAGGAGGCCTACACCCAGCAGTGGGTTGACACGGACTGAAAATTATGATGATGATGAAGTCTACATACTCTGGTTATATATAGCAAAAGTCTAGCGCCTTACGATAAAAGTATCAGTTTAAAACTTTGAACTCGTCTGAACTCGGTTTATCTCCTGGGTCAAATTGCAATAAATGATGGTGACATCGAGTAATGAAGGGGACCGACGCCGACACTTCGACCAGCATGTTGTTCACAAACTGAATTTAAACGAGAATAATTAAAATGTTAAATGTTAATTAAAAAAATTAGGGTAAAAATTTAGGTAAAAAATTAATTAAAAGGTTTAAAAAAACATAAATCGGGATAAAGAATTTTACAGTAAACAATGCATTGCAGAACAGACGAAAATTTATAAAAGTACCTACCCTAGGTATCACTGTATGTCGGAAACACCGCCACTGAGAGTAAACTAGGTTAACTAGGTAACTTACTCGGTACTATGGCGTTTATATTTCCTTTATTGTAAAAAGAAATTCAAATTATTTTACAGCGAAAATGGTAACCACACAGCTTGTGCTATAACAATTCAAAAAAATAATAAAGTTCTAATCTTCCGTGGCACCAGCTCTGCGTGAGCCCTGTATAAACATAAAAAATAGTATATAAAAATTCTTATTTATTTATTTATTTTGCCAGTTCAAATTATTAAGATTCACAAAATATATATTATAGTTTGAATTCAATGCATGTCAAAATAAAAACATCCCTCAGCATCATAAAAAAATTTACACAAAATTCTTTCAAGCGTCAACCCTGCATAAAAGGCCACTCCAGGGAAAACTTAAGCTTAGACGGCTACTCTATTAATTACGTGAAAAATGGTCGAGCGCAAAATTAGTTTGCCAACTTTCCTTTGTAATGAAAAATGGCACGTTTCGATGGAGCAAACATTGCTGATTACAAAGTTTTTAAGTTTGTTCAACGCTATTTAGAAAAGGGAAAAATAAGTCTCTTGGGATGTAATTACCTGCCTATTGCTTCTAAAGTTTTGAGCCTTGGTGACTAGAGTCGTACTATAAACTTAGAATAATATCTATAACAAATAATAGTTTTAGTGCTAGTCACGTGCTAGTAGTGTAAAAGGTGCAAGCCTGGGTGGGGGGCAAAACTATCAAAATCTCTATTGAAATGAAATTTCTGCATTCTCGTAATCTCACGTTAGACAAAATGTATATTGCAAAGCGATCGTGATACATCGACTGGTAATGAGCGGCTATCGAGATGATAGTAGACTTTTGGAGTGATGTGACAAATTCGGAGTAGACACTGAGAAGTGAGATGAGACGAAGTATCATGCAAAATTACTACTTACGAGAATCGTCCTCCTGGTTCGCTTTAGTTACTGCTGAGATTAGACGTGCAAAGTTGCGCTAAACTGAGTTGCTCTTTAACATTATCTTATAATATCTATAATAGACTATGTGAAAGGTCTTCTTACCGCAGTTTCGCTCTAGTTCATCATTTCAGCCGTAAAACGACCACTACTGAACTAAGGCCTCCCTCATGGATCTCCATGAGGGGTAGTTGCCATACTCACCACGCTTGGCAGGCGGGTTGGCGAGCGCAGTACGGGATGTTGATATTCGGAAAGACGCTGCTGCCCATCTTCCGGAGGTGTCCCTTAGCAGGCTCTTACTGCATCCACGAGTAAGAGAGGAGGGGTAACATTCTACTGCCGGCACCCCACGGCTACATTTGTCGCTCTAGTTGTACCCGGATAAAATTTAACCTACATATGTATTAATCCTGGTCCACATTTATGTTACGTGCAAAGTGTCAGCTTGATCTGTTCGGTAGGTAATAATATTAACTTGAAGAGATTACAAACATCCATACAAACGGGTTTATAACGTAACTGATGGGTAATAACTAAGCGTCAGCAATTAGTATTCATGCTATATGGGTTAGGTTGTTAGACGGATAAGGCTTGCCCAGCACATGTACCTACCATATCACAATCTGCGTAATCCGCTATACTCAGAGGAAAGAACAGGTTTATACGTCTAAAGACTCTGACTTAGCCGCGCGTAGTATTACGACTACATTTTTACCATTTCCGGAGATTACCATATGTGGTGACCTAAATAAGCATAGTAGTTTTTAATCTTCAAAGACTTTAAATTGGTCCCGCGAGCAATAACGCTGAAACGTGCTCGAAACGTCAAAAAAAAAATAAGAAAAAGGTACGCGATAAAATCCGGTATTTTAAAAACTAATATGTTAACAAGTCGCGAAAGTTTAACAAGTTCTAAATAAGCATAGGTACCATAACATAAAACGCAACGTGCTTTTACTATAAACAGTGTGAGGAAACCGACCGCCTAAAACATTGTCAATACAAAGTAGGCCTGAATACAATGTCGTATGATCCATACACTGATTCGTCAAGTGAAAAGCACCTTGACATTGTGCCTGTTTCTACAATTACATCATCATAGTAACACCTACGTACTATCGTGTTATGCCTCTGCCATACTAATTTGGTGCCTAGTTTGCTTTTGAAACTATCGTGATTGTGAACACTATGTGCAATATTTACCATGATTTATCTGTCCATACGGTGGGTCTTAGTTCTTTAAGACGCCCCGTACAAATAGACCTCAAAAACTCTCTGATGACACTCTTAACCTCATGGAACGACGCTCATTACAACTGCAGTGTCCCGATAAAGCTAAGTCACATAGGCAGCTCAATAGACAAGTTTGGAAATCCTTGCGGAACTTCGAGTTTGGGAAACTACGCACCGTCTTTCCGTCCAAAACTCCTCAGTACCTTATGATGACATTGGAACCGACGAGACGTGGTCATTCACGATTGACTCATTCTTTACGGGATTGAATCAGAAATGAGGAGATACGTTGAAGAACTCTGGTCACCGACATAGCCAAGCGGATTAGCACGTTGAAGTGGCAATGGGCAGGTCTTGTAGCTCGCAGAACAGATGGCCGATGAGGCCGAAAAGTTCTCGAGTGGAGGCCACGGACCGGTAAGCGCAGCGTAGGACGTCCACCAACATGATGGGCTGACGACCTGGTGAAGATTGCAGGTCGACGGTGGATGCAGATCGCTTCCGACCGCAATAACTGGAAATCCATGAGGGAGGCCTATGTCTAGAAGTGGACGTCCTACGGCTGAAATGGTGATGTTGACAGCACATGGCCGGCTTATGTAGCGTTCAGAAAAGAAGACCTACGCCCAGCACTGGGTATTTAAAGTATGTGGATGATGATGAAACATTTGTTTCCTGCGGTTGGTACCAGCATGCCAGTAAACCAGCAGAGCCACTTAGATCGTGCAATGAAATTTATTACTGGATACATAAAATCTATAATTTTTTATTCAATATAAAAGGGCTTTGTCGCACTTGCGATTATGTCTATATAATAGACTAAATTATATTCTAATAGTTATTTGTCAACAACCCTTTTGTCATTTACACCAAATTCCTGATACCCAAGATGTGATTTATTTTTTATTTGTTTAACAACTTGAAATAAACACTTAATATAATTAAGAGATGCATTAAAATATGACATGCCTTACGTTATTCCTAACAAACAGTGAACAGAGCATGCATTGATGTAGGTACACCTAATTAACTGTTATAACTGGAATGACTGACGGCGAGCCATAAACCAAGTGTCAGCCAAGCCTAGGAATATTATGAAACGAAATAGCCTAACGATAGAGATTGACAAATCGCTCCGATTCGATCAAACCTTGATAAAATCTTTATTAATATTTAAAAAAAATATCATTTCATGTAAAACGTCTATAACTGAACCCAGGCCTTCCTCATGGATCTCCATGAGGGTTAGTTGCCAAACTCACCACGCTTGGCAGGCATCCGCCAAGCGAGCGCAGTACAGGATGTTGATACACGGAAAACGCTGCTGCCCATATTCCGGAGGTATCCTTTAGCAGGCTCTTACTGCATCCACGGGTAAGAGGGGAGTAGAATGTTGCCCATTCTACTGCCGGCACCCCACGGCGGGCAACTAACTTGATAAACGCCAAAAACATTTAAACATACGTTCATCAAATGCAGTGTATCTGTCGAGTATGATTAAGATTATAAGTTCTTGAATTCGGCAATTACAAATAATAGGTAGAGCAGACAAAAAAATATTTGACTCTGGTTTTATAACCTTTATAACCAGATACTCGTATCGATCATAAATAACCATGAGGAAGTGGTGTTTATGACTGTCTATGGTAATTACTTGGTATGTCGATTAATGGTTACATTTGGAAATGAGGAAGAAAAAGGCTTTGAACAAGAATTTATATCGTTAGATGTGCCCTGACACCGAAAACTATGGCGTTATCTTTATAAGTGTGTTTACAATAATACCAAAGCACAATGGTTTTGCCAATAAACCAACTGTTATTGTTACCGTTGTACAACTATATAACTTAGCTGCCTGTAATTGGGAGAACACTAGCTCATGATTTTTATTGCTTTTACTTTTGTAATTTTTTCTTTGTGTATCTTCTGTTGGTGGCTCAAGTAAATAAATAAATAAATAACACGAACTTACTTGAAAAAAATAACATATACCACGGTGTTTAGAGGTACACTGATTCCAAATCAGCGAGCTATCAGAATAGAATAGAATAGAAAAAGTTTTATTGTTATCACAATTACTTACATTGTACCTACAGTTATTTAATTACATGATAGAGAGGTGAAAACAATAAGGCTACCCCTCAGCATTTGCTACATCAGCACAAGCGCCGCTGGAGCGCTGGTTTTCAGTGGCGCCTGTATTGTGTGGCGCAGGCGGCACTGCGATACACATTTACAACATTAATTATAAATTAATACAACATTAATTATAAATAGCAGATAGTCATTACTTAAGTACACAAAGGAAGCAAGGCAAAAGACAACTAGGCAAACTTATATTAAAAATCTAGGTTAGTAAAAATAAAAAATAACAACAGCTAACAATATAAAACCATGCGATAGGTACAATAAGTTGGCATGCCCCATAACATTGGAAGGCATAACCATAAATATTACATATCACATTTCATGTGGAAACAAAACGTCGCTTCATTACCGTAAGGGCGTATCTACCGATTTAAATCTTTGAAAGCTTTCAGGTGTATTCTTTGGCAGATCCTTGGAGGGGGTCACGAACCTTCATTGAGTAATGCGACGCAAGGAGGAGGTTTGTATGAGGAGATCATTGGCCTACGTTTAGCAGCGGACGTTGACAACAGTTCCACGGCTGTAACGTAATTTCAATTTAATAATTGAAATTGCTGTCTGAAATAAAAGTTGCTTACGCAGTATAAATGTGCCCTATTACTTTGAAACATAGCGTTTATCATTTTATAATTTATTTTACTTCAGTTTTCATAAGTAAGATGCTGTATAAGATAAGATCTATGTTTAAAAGTAAGGTTAAATTTATTGTCTATACTAATATTATAAAAAGGTAAAGTTTATGAGTTTGTGAGGTTGTGAGGTTGTAGAGGGTAATCCCTGGATCTACTGAACCGATTATGAACATTATTTGACTAATAGATAGCCACATTATTTGTGTGTATCATAGGTTATAATATTAAAATGAAAAATGAAAAGACTCGTGGTAGTAATATTTGTTACCGCCCGACGTAGTGGATACGTGTCAGCTTGTACCAAATAAAGTCTTCGTCATCATTATATCTTCAGCCATAGAACGTCCACTACTCACAACACACACAGGCCTACCTCATGGATCTCCATGACGTGACGGGTAGTTGCCACACTGACCACGCTTGGCAGGCGGGCTGGCAAACGCAGAACGGGATGTTGATGTATCAACAGCAGACTGCAGCAGCGTATACGGAAAAACGCTGCTGCCCATCTTGCGGAGGTATCCCTTAGCGGGCTCTCACTGCATCCACGGGTATGAGAGGAGGGGTAAAATTCTTTTGCCGGCACCCCACGGCACAAAGTGTTTGCCATAGGGCAATCATCATCACGTAGTATTGCAGGGTTGGGTTACACGCGCGTGTTTGCCTCAAAGTCTTTTTAGGATAGCCTAAAAATCTTTTGAGGCAAACACGAGCGTGTAACCCTACAATAATACCTACCCTTACAGAATAACAAACACCATTCATATATACAAGAGCCATAATGATTTTATAGATACAGCGAAATAAGTCATAAATCTCCGCCACTTATAAATTGCTTGGCAAATACGTACCACTAACATGCTAAACGAATTTTAAGAATCTTTATTGCAGAATACATCGCTGATAAGTACCAGCTCATATATAATCTATAAGTACCTATACATATGAACACGATCGGGAAAAAACCAGCCACACTCGTTTGGACCCACGCAACTTCTGCCATACACCACTACACTCGCAGACATTTTAGAAACTACACCTATTGCTGGATGAGTTTGACGCGAAAACTACTGTATGGTTCCAGACCGTCAATGAACGACGAGCTTGCCAATAACTGCGCGGAAGGATGGTTTAAAGTGTTCCTTGAGTCACCTAGTAAGCAAGTAGTAAGCACACTATTTGCGAGTCGGTATTTTTCCTTGGAAACCGGCACTGCCTTATATTTCACAGCTTTACCAGTTTACCAGAAAAGTTAACGGTAACTTGCCTATAAATTATTGTTCTACTATACAAAATAATACATTCAATATATTGCCGTGGGGTACCGGCAGTAGAATGTTGCCCCTCCTCTCTTATCCGTGGATGCAGTAAGAATCTGCCAAGGGATACCTCCGGAAGATGGGCAGCAGCGTCTTTCCGTGTATCAACATGCCGTACTGCACTCACCAACTCTGCTTACTTTGGGGCTAGATGGTGATGCTGTGTGAAACTGCCAATCCATGACACTTTATTTATTTCGGCAGCTTATAAGATACTTATCTGTTGTTATATCCATTTCACGAGAATTATGTAAACTGTAACTACCTACTTTATATCTACTTAGTAGGTTATTAAGTAACTTGGCAATATATTACGCAATATATGAATAACACGCGACATATCTCATTAAAATCAGTATTAATAGACATATTCAAGTGACACAGTAACCCGGAAGCTTAGGGCAATTATTCATCATGCAATTCGGATTGTGATCATCTGGTCGCACAGGGAAGTGATGACGTAGCGGCGTCTGCGCAGATTTCCGCTCGGAAGTAGCGGCGGTCGACTTCCTGACAGTGCAAGTACTTCCAGGGACGTTCCGCTATAGAAAACCACCGGTGATTTAATGGGTCTTTGTCTTGCTTTATTAGGAAATGTAGCCACATTTAATTGTTGCTAGCATCTGCCCGCAGCTTCGCACGCTTGTTACCCTAATAAAAAGTAGCCTATGTGTTATTGGTCAACATCTATACGAGTGCAAAGTTTCAGCGCAATCCAAAGAGTAGTTTTAAAGATAAGAAATAAAAAAGTTTTTTTGTACCAAAGTGAATATAACGGTATTTCATAAAAGATTATGCGTGAAAACGTATCAATCATACATCCATACAAACAAACTTTCAGCTTTATAATATTAGTGAGATTAATGAATAAACCAATAAACATTTATTTGTGACACTATACAAAATTAACCTATATTTTAAACATTATGGATGTTGTTGTGTCACAAATAATTATGCGTCCAACTCATTATTTGTTGTTTTGCAACAAAACAACGCTAATCTTCCGTTGGAACTTGGAACCTTTTTGAGATGAGATACAATGTGGCTTGGGTAGAGTCGAAGAGAAAGGATTCTTGATGTGATAAAGATGCAAACAAGGAGTTGATCCCAACCCAGTTGTAATTGTTTTCCATAGCTCAAAGCTTTACTTTATTTGTGTGTAGTGTTAAAATGTCCAGCGTTAATAAAAAAATATAAAATAAGTAAGACAGTAAGAATCTGCTAAGTGATACCTCCGGAAGATGAGGAGCAGCGTCTTTCCGTGTATCAACAACCCGTACTGCTCTCGCCAACCCGCCTGCCAAGCACCACGCTTGCTAAAAGACGCAGCCACCCATCTTCTGGAGGTATCCCTATTCTTAACAGGCAAAAGAGGAGCGACGACATTTTACTGCTGGCACCTCACGGCATTAAGCTTACGGGGTATGCCAACGGCCCCTCATGATCAGTACGTAGTGATCCATGAGGGAGGCCTTGGTCTAGCAGTGGATGTCCTACGGCTGAGATGATGATGATGATAATGATGAAGTTTACCTGTACCAATAGTCATCATCATCATCATTACAGCCGTAAGACATCCACTGCTGGACATAGGCCTCCCTCATTGACTTAAGAGATCCAAGTGCATGAGGGGTTGTTGCAATACTCACCACGCTTGGCAGGCGGGTTGGTGAGCGCAGTTCAGGATGTTCTTACGCGGAAAGACGCTGCTGCCCATCTTCCGGAGATATCCCTTAGCAGATTCTTACTGCATCCACGGGCAGGAGAGGAGGGGTGACATTCTACTGCCGGCACCCCACGACCCAATAGTATCTCTTTACAATTATAATTATATTATCAATATATATATTTAATATATATAAATAGTACCAATAGTAGCTCTTTACAATATGGGTGTAGATAAGGAGAAGCATGTTAATCATTTGTAGAACGTGCATCCACGTCGCATCTTTAGCACCCTACCTCTATAGGCCAAAGGTCTATAGGTTTTCCATGATATAGGCACTCCCTATTCAGTAACTATACAGCCATGTCAAAGTTCAACTTTAGGTCATTAAAGTTTCTTAATTAAATCCATAGTTCAATCAATGCATGAGGTAAACAAATCGTTAACATAATATGCAAATTATATGTTGCGTAGAATGTGGTCGAATATTAATTCTACTACTGTTTTGACTGACCCTCTGACCAATGTTTGAGGTTACTCAATACTTGAGAGAGCCGTGGGGTGCCGGCAGTAGAATGTTACCCCTCCTCTCCTACTCGTGGATGCAGTAAGAGCCTGCTAAGGGACACCTCCGGAAGATGGGCAGCAGCGTCTTTCCGTATATCAACATCCCATACTGCGTTCACCAACCCGCCTGCCAAGCGTGGTGAGTATGGCAACTACCCCTCATGGAGATCCATGAGGGAGGCCTTAGTTCAGTAGTGGACGTTTTACGGCTGAAATGATGACTCAATACTTTATCGAATCAGAAATGAGGAGATACGTAGAAGAACTCGGGTCACCGACATAGCCATACGGATTAGCACGTTGAAGTGGCAATGGGCAGGCCATGTAGCGCGCAGAACGGATGGCCGATGGGGCCGCAAAATTCTTGAATGGAGGCCACGGACCGGGAAGCGCAGCATAGGACGTCCACCTACAAGATCGGGAGGCGACTTGGTAATAATGCGGTCGGCGTTTGATGCAGGCCGCTTCCAAACGCAGTACTTGGAGATCAAAGAGGAAGGCCTTTGTCCAGCAGTGGACGTCCTATGGCTGATATGATGAGTACTTTATTGGTTTTCAATATTATTAAGTAATAGGTTAGTAAACGCATGTCGGCCGCGCGAACGACCCAGGAGGAGATGGCGGGACGAGCTGGACATTCACCTGAGCACGTGGCCTGTCACTGCGTTAAATCGCGAAGAGTGGAAGAAGGGAAGGGAGGCATTTGCCCTGCAGTGGGACTATGGAGGCTAAATAATAATAATAGGTTAGTACTGTTTATTATGATGATGTATTAGGTAATGGTTGTAGATGGCCTTATAAATAAATTCTCTTTTCAACTTCTATATAGATGATTTATACAGCGTCGCGGTGGGGTGAATGTAGAGTGTGGCCGCGGGGTGCCGACAGTAGAATGTTGCCCCTTCTTTCTTGCCCGTGGATGCAGTAAGAATCTGAGATACCTCCGGAAGATGGGCAGCACCGTCTTTCCTGTACTGCGCTCGATAACCCGCCCGCTAAGCGTGGTGAGTATGGCAACGAACAACATCACCGCTCCCTGGACAACCGCGTCTTCGTGGTTCTAGTGTGTGAAGAACGGCCGATACCTCATAAAGGTGCCTTAAAGAGATGCGAAACACATGTTGAATTCCTTTTGAGTGTTTTTCAAGCGATCATTAGACATAACTTAGCAGATTTCTGTTACTACGAGTAGACACATATTTGTTTCAAGGTTTTGTTCTATCTAATTAGTGTGGTTAAACACTATAAAAATTAATTACTATAAAAATAACTATATATATATTAGTTGTTCATTTAGATATTATTATATCTAAATAAACAAAATTCCCGCAAATTCACACCTGAATCTATAAATTTCTTGTATTCTAGATTTATACAATTCCTATGAATCGAAGCACGGATTTGTGATCCACTAAAGTAAAATAGTAATATGTATACAAGTTACAAAAAAAAATCTTACATTATGTAAGCATAATATCTGAATTATCCATCTACGCTACAAAACCATGTACCGTTGACGTTAAAGTAGTCATTGTGCCAAATAGCCAATCTAACGATTCCGAAATACCTACTCTTATCAAAATAATTTAATTATCTTCTACTAGCCGCACTCCGCGGTTTCACCCGCGTAGTTCCCGTTCCCGTGGGAATACGGGGATAAAATATAGCCTATGTTTGTCAGAAATAATGAAGGAATCTAATGGTGAAAGAATTTTTCAAATCAGTCCAGTAGTTCCTGAGCCTATTCACTGCATACAAACAACCAATCAAATTTTTCCTCTTTATAATATTAGCGTAGATGAGGAAGTAAGTCTTTTTAAATGCTGTGTTAAGTTTTAACAAAAAATGTAGTAGCTTCGTGAATAAAATATTCTAACATGATTTTATATAAAAAAATTAAGATCATCGTGATTAAGTAGCACTTCCTCTGACGAATCTAATGTAATTAAAAGAACTCAACAGTCTGAAACCATTAGCGGTGCGTCACAGATATGCGCAGGATCATGTTCTACACTAACATGATTTTTTTTCAATTTATTAATTTTAATAATTGTATCATCATTTCTGTTGTAAAACGTCCACTGACGAACACAGACCTCCCTCATATCCATAATGATATCCATCTATGAGGGGTAGTTGCCAAACTCACCACGCTTGGCAAGCGGATTGATGAGCGCAGTATAGATGGTTATAATATAGATGGTTATATATATAGATGGTTATAATATATAGATGGTTAATACACGGAAACCCGCTGCTGGCCATCTTTCGGAAGTATCCTTTAGGCTCTTACTGCATCCATGGGCATGAGAGGATATATGATAATTTATTTGTAAATGATTGTGCTTTAATATTTACATTAAAATTTTTGGTCAATTGTATTTATAATACGAATTTTCTTTTGTAAAAATGTAGTTAGTGTTTTGGTGTAGACTGTAAGCCAAGTACTGTTATTTTAAATAAATAAATGTCTAAATTATTATAATTTCTGGAAAGTATTTTCTGTTCTCCTCTCATACCCGTGGATGCAGTAATAGCCTGCTAAGGGTATCCCTCCGTAAGATGGGCAGCAGCATCGTCTTTCCGTGTATCAGTCTATCAACATCCCGTACTACGCTCGCCAATCCGCCTGCCAAGCGTCGAGAGTCAGGCAACTATCCCTCATGGATATCCATGAGGGAGGCCTGTGTTCAGTAGTGAGTGATGCTTTATGGCTGAAGTGATGATGATGGTGGTGATTTTATGATTGTTAAACTGGTCATAAAATATGCTCTGCAGGTAATTAATATCTACTTAAAAATATCTTAAGAGTTATTTCTTGTCTGTAGATTAAAGATGCTCAGTTTTCTACATTTTTCTTGTTTGATTAAGATATTTTTAACATACTTTCTTCTTTTCTTTACAACATTCGATGATTTAAAAACAAGTTGATGTACTACCATTCATTTTAATGCAGCTAAATCAAGATTCAGCTTTTTGTCCCAGAGCACTTTAGAAATAAAAGGTTTTAAAATAAAGGTTTTTTATTGTGCTTATTAAAGCCCTTTCATTATCTCACTTTACCTAGAAGCACCACTTTGTGAAATATTTTATTTATTTTATTATTATTATTTATTTTGGCTATTTTTGGCGTTCTAAATTTTGGGTCCATAGCATTACTTATTATTACATTATTCTTATTGATTAATTTATTGACATGTATAATTTTTGAATTTTATTTAAATTTGTGTGTGTGTAGTAAAATGGATTATTTAATTATCTGAAATAAAATAAATACAATACAATACAATTACTAGTTTCTAAGATAACAAGCTGCGACAGACAGACAGTCACACCATTAGGATCGTTTTTACCGTTTTGAGAGATTACGAAAGTACATTTCGAGTTGTTGACGTCCATTTAGTAGCGACATTGCGTTTGACGTGTAGAAAAACAAGGCGTGGGCCATGAAGCAATAAGGCTCAATAATTCATAAGTTCAATGAACTTGATCATTTATTTTATTCATATAAAATTATTAACCTTGTGTGTATTTTGTTTACGTGCAAGGTTGAGCGAGCGAAAATACATACATACTTACGTCGCCGTCCTTCAAATCACTATAATTCGGAAAATTCGGTTTTCCTCCTTCATTAAACTCTCACTAGACCCATAACTTACTGATGTTCTAAAAACAGGATCTACTGAGAGTAAAAACTCTCACTGGATTTTAGAATTTCTTCTGTAACTGCCGTAGCCGGGCCCAGAAATGTATAGAATCATTCTCCTATAATCTAAAAAAGTTGTGATAGTCAATGATCGACCATTCTGGCCACAGTTTTTATTACACGAACGTGACATTGAACACTTCTCTTGATTTATGAATGAATGGATGTGCATCGCGATGCAAATAAAAGTAATGACGTCACGATCAACAAACAGTTGTTGATTGTGAGTCAGCTATTTTGGCGAAGCTGCAGTCATTCACTTTATTTTTACGCCGGTATACCTACCAGGTTCCATGAAATAGGTCGTTTGATTACTCATTAGTAGTCATTACCTAGGTCAGTTCAATAAGCCGGAATACTTAATTAATCAGCAAACATACGTTAATTTGATTAATCAATAATCACAGCGACTGTCATTGTCAAATTGTGTTTCCTATCAGTAAGAGAAAGCTAACGCCATCTATAAGGTTCTAATAGGAGGACGATTTTGAAGTATTTACTTTTTAGTGAAAACGCCTCTTATAAGAAGTAGGGTTTATTCATGGAAATTAGGGTTTGACGACTTTTGTCCAAAATTAAAAATGACAAGGTATAATAATGTCCATTTATATAAAAATGTCAAAGTATAAAAATGCCAACAATACATTTTGTTAAAGTAGAAAAGTGCCAAAGTATATTTTGGTCTATGTGTAAAAATGTCGAAGTATAATAATGTCCACTCGTATTGATTTAAATATTTCAATGATGTTATGTGAACTCATATTTACGCTGATTAATCAAAAAGTAATTTGATTACTCATCATAGGTCAGAATAATACGCAGAAATATTATTAAGATTCCTTTGTTGAATTAATAAATATAATTTGATTTGATGATTTGATTTGAAATGAAAAATATTCTAACAATAATTATTTTCATAATGTATCGGGTTTAAATTTTAGAGTAAAACTCGAAATATTCATTATAACATAGAGGTAATTATTTAATTAAAAAAAATAAGATTTATGTAGAAGTCTATCAAATAATTTTCTTGGCGTACCTATGTACCTACTTACAAAGATCATTCCTAAGGTATACATCAATCGGGTAAGCACAGTCGCCCCTTTTTAAGCAAGTTGTTTGAATCTCGGGATATGCTTTGTTATTGCATACACCAAGATTAGAATGAATCCGCTAATTGACCGTCTATAACTATAGGGCATACCTTCTTTCACTACATCCAGCGCTCGATGAAAGGCACTTTCGACTATTTAAATTTGCTTGTAACCAACTACCAAACAATGTCAAATAATATGGTAATATAGTAGGTACTACATACATACATATCGAGGGCATCATACCAAAGGGGCGAATTGCCAATTTGGTCAAATTTTGTTTTTTAGCCGTCGCATACCCTCTTACCGTCTTCCGTGTTATATTATATATAACAAATTGCCGTGAAACTCTTTTAGAAAACAAAAGCAGAAAAACAAAAAAATAAATAGGCGCATTGTAAAAATATTCGTAGAGTTTTAACAAAAAGGCGTAACCTATCAAATGCCACTATCAAACTGACATAAAAGACGAAACCGTATATTGTTACGCAGCTAAAACACAACCACTTCATTGAATTTAAAAAGATGCAAGATATGTACGTTGCCTTCAAATCTGAAGTCAGTTGATGGCCAAGTTTGGACATGTTACAAAGTCGTGTTACCTATCCAATAGGACTAATATTGCCCTAACTGCGACCAGGGCTTCTTACATTACAAGATCGATGTGATCGTGTGTGAAGCAAATGTGTGTAAATTTTCAGAATATGTTTTTATATCATTTAGTATTGAATTTTTTTACAAAGGAATTTGTAGTACTATAAGGTTATTTTGACAGAACATAAAGGCTTAACCGTTATTTTTTTTAAGTTTACTCGAATAATTCATTTTATATTACAAATTTAATTGGAGAACATAATAATATACTACTTACGATAACATCATCACATTTAGTTAAAAACTATTAAAGTTATGCAGTTTTTACTTCCTCCTGAACAATTGCAAAAAATTCAATACGCCCCTTTGTTAAGAAGCCCTCGATATTATGTAGAGTAGATTCCACCTGTTTTAATATTAACCGACTAACAAACAATGTCACATATATAGTAGGTACCTAATGTAGTAGGTACTACATACATATTATGTAGAATAGATTTCACCTGTTTTAATATTTAAATATGACTACATGCGACATTTTTGGCATTTATTAAGTTTCGTCGTACTACCGTTTGATTAATAAAAATGCGAGCAGTGTCCTCAACAATGCCTATTCATGAATGGAATATTACACTGATAACAATAGGCCTATAATCTGGGAGTGTCGAAACGTATCATGCAAAACAGGCCTTCGCTGAACTATGCCTATTGCGGCAATTTGGTTATTACTGCTTCTCGCCTTCGACTTCGTTTGAGTAAGTCTTGAGTTGTTGCCCTGGTCAAGGGTAAAATAAAAATAATAAGTTTAAATCAAAATGTTTAAAAAGATTTATGTGTCGCTGAGGGAACGCAAAGCAAATGAACGGCGTAGTAACCAAAGCAAGGCGAAACATGTCATCTCACATATGTATGTACATATGAGTGTAAACAGTCCATGGTGCAAGAAGTTTGCAGAATAGAGATCATGACGTGAAAAACACTGTCAGAAAAGAATATAAATGCATAAATGGATAATATAATAATAAATTATATATGGCGACATTAAACAAACTGCAGAGAAATGCATGGAGCACAACTCAGCACAAGACAAGTCCCACTAAATGCACAAGATGGAGTTTGGAGGAACAACGGATCGCAACATTGAAATAGTAAAGATTCAAACGGATCTTGTCGTACTGAAATTAAAGCAGTGATTCGAAGCTAATGGTAAAGCTTTAAACACCGAGAAAACTAAAATTTTAAGCTACGTGACCAAAAGATATACGAAACTATATATAAATACGGAAGCTAAGTTCCTCCTTAACATCCACATTACCTTTGAGGACCATATAGAAAGCGTTTGTAAGAAGTTGTCCAGTGCAAATTACGATCTGTTACGTGTCTGTAACTTAAGATGATAGTGGATAAAAAAACTTTTTTATCATGCTTATTGTCATTCAATCATCGACTATGCCATAACAGCTTGGGAAAGTGCATCTCAAATAGGAGAATGACTTCTCCTATTTGAGATGCACTTCCCCAAATTGTCAAAAGAGATCGCTTGGTATCATATATGATTTACCTAGACTCACATCGGTGAGAGCATACTTTAAAAAATATAATATTTTAACAGTAATTTCCCTATACATTACTCAATTCACTATTAGAAATTCACAAAAATAAAGATGACATATGAAAAGGAAATCATATTCACAAATATAACACTCGAAACAAAGATAAACTACACATACCGAGAACCAGACTTAAAAAACCCTATAAAAAAGCTATGTCTGTATAATATGTTTATAATAAGCTACCACTTGAAGTAACAGAACTCCCTCTGAATGAATTTAAAGTTTAAATTCACAAAATTTTTAAATTTAATAAAATTTAAAACAAAAAATTAAGAGGCTTCTACAATCACCCTTACTAATATCAATTATCCTTAATATCAATGAATACCTAAGCACCTCATTTAATGACATGTCAACAAAGTGACACCTTTTCCTAATTGTAAGTACATTGTCATTTATTTTAAGACGTATTTAGATTATATTATGAATGACACAGAATGTTAATTATTACTATTGTAGTGTATGTATGCACATGCCAATGTTATGTGATGTAACGTTATGGTTCATCATTTTCATCATTTCAGCCATAAAACGTCCACTGATGAACACAGGCCTCCCTCATGGATCTCCTGGAGGGGTAGTTGTCATACTCACCACGCTTGGCAGGCGGGTTGGTGAGCGCAGTATGGGATGTTGATACACGGATAGACGCTGCTGCCCATCTTCCGGAGGTATCCCTTAGCAGGCTCTTACTGCATCCATGGGCATGAGAGGAGGGGTATATCATTCTACTGCCGGCACCCCACGGCGGTTATGGTGGTAACGTTATGGTTAAATAAATAAATTAAATGAAATGAAATGGAGGGTTTGCAGAAGTCATCTCATTAAGGTCAATGACTATACCATAGAGGAGTGTTTGCTATCGCGTAGTTTTGGTCTTGCTATCTCTTGCTCTCGGTTTAGCAAGTTATGTATGACAAGCGGTTCAGCCATGTAACTTGATGTAACAAACCGACAGACAAAGTCACTTCAGCCTAGCACAGCGGTCAGATAAGACCCATGCCACATCCTTATTCCAAGGACATTCCGCCGGCGACGAATCGCGTACGAAATGCTAATGCCACTAATGCGTACACTACAGTGAACACTTATGGTAAATGTGATGTGTAAAAAACAACTAAACATACTTCGCGTTGTTTATGGGAGTTGACATAATCAATACCGTGACTTCTGTGTCATGCTAATAAGTCTTTAATAAGCTTAGATATTCCACAGAGGATATCTGACTCCGATAATGTACGTCGAATCACAAGTTATAATAATACTTACAGTTAAAAATGAAAGAACACTTTTGCTTAAAATAAAAGAAAAAGTGAAGTCACATTTATACAAATACATACAAACTTAGGTGTGGTGTTAGACCAAATCGGTCATTGACTACTAATTATCACAATAAAATTCTATACTTACTAGTACCTACCCTAAAAAATTATATCAGAAACAAAATAAATATTTACTCCGTGTACACATTTGTGTTCTCTTATGAATGATGTTAATATAGACACATATACCTACTATGTGTACTACATTTTAACCCAATAATACCCATCGTCCCAGTAATATAAACAGATGAAAGCAGATCGTTGGCAACAACAGCGCGTTCACCGGCCAAAAATACAATCCTTGACCTTACTGAAGTTTATCTTAAAAATAAAAGTAGCCATGAACTTCAAAATGCACACCGCACATCGCTAACGCATGTAGGAAACCCGTCGGGCTTGTCGGCCTTCGGTGGTTCACGAACAAGGCTCCTTTGTCAACTGCGAAGCGAGACCGTCTCAGTTATCTGCAAACTGCTTTCCACGGCTTAGTGAGCTATCTTTATGAAATACTAGCTTGCACAGACTATAAACATGTTGTGTATACAGTATGCAATGTGTCATTTCAGGTTTCCTACATTGGTTGGAAGTGATAAAGCCCATTGATGGTATCTTGCTTCGTCTCTTCATATTGGTATCTTTAATTTGCTACAGATATAATGGAAATAAGTTAGAACTGACAAATGCCAAGTTTTTGTCTAATCTGTTCAGTAGTTTTGTAGTTCAGAGAGCAGCCATACACATATCGCGTTTTTAGGTAAGGTAATCAGAAGTAGAGTACCTAGACATTAATTTTACTACGCGCTTACTAATTAATTTTACTAGTCCATATCGCGAAGTGCGGCCAAGAACAAAAAAATCGAGGTACTTTCAGAAGTGGTTGTGAAGAGTAACGACTTAAAAAGTGAAGAGTAAACGACTTAAAAAGTGAAGAGTGTATTCTAGACCTTTGCGATCTATCATCGCTTACGTAAGATTGCCAAACAAAGTTCAATCTGGTATCTAAAAAGAAAACATAAAAAACTCTTAAGTAATTAAAACACTCGCCGATTGACTCTTAGCATAGATCGATAGGTTCAAGACCGGGCTACACTACTGAATAATGAATGAATCTGCTAATTAGGTAGCAACAGCCTACGAGTATGCTTCGAAATGAGAGGCGTTTGACATTACAATTGTGTGACGGTAATGGCCTATAGGTTCAGTCAGGATAATTTATGTTGACCTTGCCTTAGTCTTATTATAGGTATAGTTGTGTTGACTCTAAGACATTTAGAAGGTATGAGACCAAATTAAAGAACGTGATGATGTCCTGTTATTCCTCATGAGGGACATAGAGCTCCCGGAAGGCTCTTGGGACGAGCGTGTACAAGAAGGTTAAGAATCAGTTGGTTGCACCCAACTCAAGTGAAACTCTTAAGATATAAGAAGAAACGACCAAAATAATTTTGTTATTTTGGTCTTTTCCTCTTCTAGAACAAGTAAAGCCCCTCAACAAATTTTGCTTATTTTTGTTCTAAAAACTGTATAGATAAATATCAGTTTTTAGATTTACGTAATTATTACTATTTATTAGCCACTGTTTTAAATTTATTTATAGGAAAAACCTATATAATTAAATAGGTCAAAGACTTTAAATGACTCCGCGTTATCCGTAGAAACGTTGCACAAAGACTCTTTATGAAAAAACGTTTATGTGTTTTGACGATTCTTTGTCTTTTAAAATGACGCCGTTCTTATTCACCAATTTACTTAAGTTCGCGAATCAGGCCGTCTTTGTTTTTTTCAGAAATTTGGCACGTTTTAGCAATTTATGCAGATCAGTTAAGAACGCAGAACTGCCTAAAACAGGTCACGTATAATCGTAGACTTGTGTTTGTTGCGATACCTAATTATTTTCTTGTCTTTATAACAATAAATCTCGCACAATCATTTGGACTTGTAAGAGTACTTATCGTATTTTATGGAGACGTAAGGTTGTATCTGTATCAGATTAAATGGTTCGAGGCTCAGGGACTTAAGTCTGCTATTGAAATGGCTGCAAAATGGTTGATCACTAAATCGTTTTTGACAGTTTTTCTTTACAATAACTATCATAAACAAGGCAGTGATGGACCATTTTCAAGCCATTGCAATAAAGACAGATGTTCGTTTTTAGCTTAGCTTGTTCATTTTTAACAAGATAGAAGCGTTCTTTGAAAATGTGGAATATCAATCATCCCTAGTTTAGACAACCTCTAAGTTTATTTTTAACGATTTACAATTTACTATGATTTAAGTTAAGTTTATATTTAGCCTACTGTTTCGACGCAGTTACATGCGCTATGATCACAGATAAATAGTTATAATAGCGACAAAAACACTTACTCATTCCGTAAATATTGCACATTAGTGTTCACAGCCACGATAGTTCCAAAAGTTACGCTCCACGTAGTACACATACATTATAACGTTGCATCCTATATTTATAATTTAAATCACAAACATACTCAATAAACTTGATACTAGGTAGCTCAGTACCATGTTTTTGTTCTGGAAAATAACCAGCGAATTAGTGTTTCTTTATGAGACAGATAACCATCTCTTTGCAAAACTTTTAGTAGCTAGCTGTAGTTTTAACAAATATTAGCAAAAGTATCCCTTTAAGTGGTAATACAATAGTAAGTACTTGCATCAAAGCAAACATCTACGTACGAGTATTTTAAACCACAATAAAAAAGCGAGAAACTGATTAAGCAAATGGAAGTCGCACAAGCCTGCCTCAAAGAAGCCGCGGTGGATCCGACCAGTTTTTAAAGCCATCCTCGTTTTGAATAAAACGCCTCGGGCTGACTACCCACTAGGTATTTTAAGAGATGAGTTTTGCTCATCCTCTTTTAAAATTACCTGAGGTTTAGTTTTATCGTTTTTGCGAGTAACTGGTCTAATTTGCAAATTCTTTGCGTTTCTGTAGCTCCAAGTAGAAGATTACTTTGTTGCGTTAAGCGTTCGTCGACTGAGGTTGAAATTGTCGAGAGATGTTTGAAGCTGAGACAAGAGGGATAGGTAGAGGATCGATCAGTTAAGACTGGATAAGCGAGGTACCTCCTTTTGTTCGGGAAGTGTGCAAACAGTGCCGCTATACATAATTGAACAATACATTGAATTTGAAGTAAATTTTGCTTTCCATACAATTCTGAGAGAGGCTTACTTGGGGATTTTAGTAGACCGAGTATTTTTCTATTAGAATTATTAACATACATATAACCGGGTATTTATCGCGTAAATTACCTTTATTATTTTCCGACGTTTCGCTTGGATTGCACCAATCATCGTCCCGGGAAGACTGAAGTTTCTATTAGAATAACTTAAGTTATCATATCTATAAAAGTATAGTATATAAGTATATATTACAAAATTAAAAATATATTATCCAAACACTGGTTTTGCGAGACCACTTAGCTGCTTTTTACCTTATTTTGTTTCTTTTGTTTTGTTATTGTTTTCATTTATTTTTTCTTGGTTATATTTAACCTGATAATTTAATTACCAAGCAAGCTATATTTCGACTCAATATGTGGAGACACTTTAATGGTAAATAGCTACTTTCATAGATAAGTTTTTTTAGTTATTAATTGCTGTTTGTCTTCCAACAATATAAAAATAAAATAAATAAATTACAATAATGAACTAACATTGCGAAAGGAAAAAAATACCTTCAAGATATATATTTTTCAATCGAGTTAATATTAGTATCTTTCCGGAAGCTTACTTCTTTGTTGGATATAATGAATTCCGTAGTAGTCCTACCCGGCAAAGGTCGTTATGTTCAAACATGTCCACTAGGAACGAAACACGTTGAAATGTAGGAACTAAACGAGATTGGTTCTCTTCCTCTACCGGTTGCAACGAGGCCGTCTAATCTTCCTGCATAATAAGCGTATTACCTAGCTAATTTCTTTTAACCGTGACGTCAAATTTAAAGAACATTGATCTTTAGTAAACTTTCTTATTATTACAATATCATCAGCGTTTTGCGCTTTTGCGTGTACAATGCAAGGTACAGATTGAATTATAAAAATAATCATTTTAGATTGTTTTTAATATATTCGTTCTTTGTTCTTAATAAATATATCTTTATAAATAATTAAGATGAACAAATGTACAAACATTTGTTCATCTTAATTATTTAGATTACTTTGATGTCGAGATATAAATCCAGTTAACTTAATTGCCTCTGAATCCAAAAATGGTATAAACTGTTATTAGTTTTATTTATTTTCTGTTGTTTTGTTATTTAAGGTATACCTACAATAAACGGTATTATATCTATCTATCTACGGTCTACAGTCAGACATACCGAAATACTTAGTTGAGTTTGAATCGACACGCACCTGGCCTTATATATTTTTTCATAACCACAATGACGAATGTTCTCGACCTTTACGGAGAATTCCACTTATAAAGATCTTTGCTGACTCCTAAGGACACCCCAGGGGGGCTTAAATAGGGGCTATCTTGACCCCCTGGAGTGTATCCGGGATTCTACGTCTAAAAGATCGCAAAAGTTACCAGATCAGGCTGATATGTCATTTCCCTTTATTTATACTTTTTATTTACTCGTAATTATTGACTTAGTTATGTAAACAAATAATAGAAACTTTAGATTGAATCTTCTATGGAGCTAGTCTCAGCCTGGGGGGAACAAAATCTGGTTCGCTGTAACCCCGCTAAGACACTAGTTTGCGCGTTCTCCACTAAGAAAACCATATTTGACAAAGCTCCGAGATTCCAGAACGTTCCCCTTAATATATCCAAGAGTATTGGCATCCTTGGTGTCGACATAAACAGTAGCGTCCGATTCCGTAATCATTTCGAAGGTAAGGCTAACTAGCCTCTAAAAAACTTGGCGTCGTCAACAGGGCGAGTCGGTACTTTACGTCGGTCCAAAAACTCATGCTATATATACAAGGCGCAAGTGCGACCGCATGTGGAGTATAACTCCCACCTCTGGGCGGCGCGTCACAATACCAACTCCTTCCACTTGACCGGTTACAACGCAGGGCAACCCGTATTGTCGGCAATTCCAAGCTCACAGACAATCTAGAGCCCTCAAGTCCCCGAAGAGACGTAGGTTCTCTGTGTGTGCTAGGTAATACCTAGTAGGTATATCGTCTATACTATATATAATGGGGAATGTTCTGAAGAACTATTTAACTTGATACCAGCAGCACAGTTCCATCGCCGTACCACTCGCCACAAAACCAAATTTCATTCGCACCACGTGGATAGCTGGTTCTCCACTACCGCTCGTTTCGTGCGCTCCTTTTTGCTTCGGACGATTAAGTTGTGGAACGAACTCCCATCTGCGGTATTCCCCCGGAGCTTCGAAATGTGGTCCTTCAAAAGGCGGGTATTTTCCTTCCTCAAAAGCCGGCAGCGAATCAGCCACGCCTCTGGTGATGCAGATGTCCATGGGCGACGGTGACCGTTTCCAGCTTATAATATAAATAAAACCGGACAAGAGCGAGTCGGACTCGCGCACCGAGGGTTCCGTGCCATCATACAATATAATATATGATAAAGGCGGTTTATATTTGTTGGAGAAACTTGACAGCGCCATCTCTGTCTGATAGCGGAACTTATGTAGATTTTTTACAGTTTAGATGATTTTTAAAAAAGTACGCTAATAAGAGAGTTCGTTATAATTTTCCCGTAATCTTTACATGCACTTCTAATAGCAATAAAGAGTTTCAGAGGTTTATCTCCGCAAACTTCGGATATAAGGGGGGGACGCTATTTTTTTCAACGTTTTTGTGAATAAGTCGAAAACTATACTTAAGCCTTAAATCAAAACTAAAATATGTTTATTAATGTGCAAATGAATACCTACCTTTCATATAACCCACATGACCTAGTAACTCCACAATTTTTTTTGAAAAGCCCCCTTCCACCCCCCTTGTCTAAAAAACTATATGATGTAACTAAAAATTTACGGTTTTCGCATTTTTTCCTTTATTTGTGCTATAAGACGTTGCTTCGTACCAAATTTCAAGATTCTGAGTTCACGGGAAGTAACCTGTAGGTTTTGATTCCCTCGTGAGTCTCGAAAATTTATGGAAATTTGCGGCATAAACGGCTGTATCTTTTGATTGCGTTGGCTTAGAAGTTTTCACAGCTCCAAGGGACAGTAGACCAGAGTATTTGATATAAATTCCAGCTTGATACCTCCACATGTTCCTGAGAAAAAGGGTCTCGACAGACAGGCAGACGGACAACCAAGTGATCTTATAAGGTTCCGTTTTTTCCCTTCGAGGTACGGAACTTTAAAAAAAGATCAGGAACAAGACAGTGAGTAATGAATCCTATGTAGAGATAACATCGTTTTGGTATAAATTATATCTAGTCATGTGAAACGACAGATCTTTTACTTCCTCGATATATTTGTTTGGATGAGTACATTTTTTGCGGTATGCATTTCGATGATTCTTAAAATAAATTACTACAAGGAAAGTTGAACAGACTCCGAAAAGGTCACGCGATACGTTTTTCAGGGTCACTTTTGCCTGGACAGTGAACTGCAATGTGACCATAAAACCGCACGTTGTTAAAGAAATGTGCCATATTATTTGTTGCTTACGCCCCTATATTGTAGCTTGTTCGTTCTTTCTTTGTAGTTGGATATTATCATCATTTTCAGTTCGTCTTCAAATGCTGTTTAATTTGTGTCATTAATTATATGTAGTAGTATATAGAAGTGTATAGTCTGTAATTTGTATAGTGTTAAATCACACGTTGGTTTTGAACATTTTAACCCTCTACTACATTAATTATGAAATACGTGAAATAAAAAATAAATCTTTGGACTTTAATTTGGGAAAAGAAATAATAAATATAAAGAAAAAAATATATATCTTTTAGAAACTTAAAGAAAACATTATAATGGGTTAGTATGCAGTCTACTTTGGATCAAATAATAATTTATATGGGTTAACATGCATTAATGCGAAAACCGAAAAAACCTCTTGTACTTAAAATTTAAGCACATTTTGAGTAACTTTTAAATGAAACAATGATAATTTAATACTTTTTAACTCGTCGAACTATACTTAACCATAACATTTATCATTGTAGCTTATGAACACTTTTGGGTACAGCCAATAATTTCTTTCAGATATCCTCAAGTAACAATGGTGGCACTTGAAAAAGTTTGTCAATTGAAATTTTCCTTTATCTTCCCAATAAACCTTTTTGAAAAAAGTGTTTCCGGACATCGACGTAAACTTCACACCCGCATACGAAAAAGTGCATGTAGAATGATTTGAGTAGATTTTGAGTAGGTTGGACCACGGATACCAGTTTTTTTTTTGTGCATTAGCAAGACCATGAATATAAATAAAGTTTCGTTTCCTCCTTATATTTAATAAGTAACAAAAAAAATGGTAATGTAGATAACCACCAAAAGAAAAGACCGCCCATTGTGTATTTCTGTTGTTTTTGTAGTTTAAGTTAATTTTAGTTATTTTTGTTTTTATTTTTTCTGTATGATTTACACAATAAAGAGTTTATCTATCTATCTATCTATAACCATATAATGGTTTAGTATGCGGTAAAGGGTTAAGAAAATCATAATATATACATATACTACCATACTTCTGGCACATAAACAATTTCATTTCATTTAATTTCATAAACTTTTGATAAGGTTTTTCATTTTATTACGATTCCGGTAGTTCCGGGGTTCGAACCCACGTCCGGCAAATTAACTATCTATCTTTGGGTTGAAGCACTTCCGGCTTTAGGGAGCGTCAAGGATTGTTCATCTCATTCAGTTCAAGGATCATTTGATGGACGTGGGTTCGAACCCGGAATCGTACATTTTAGTTAATGTATAAGGTAGGGTTAAGGTTTTTCAGTCACAAACTGTTTTACGCAAACAGTGAAATTGTAAACTTGACGATGTATACCTACTCGTATACCTTTTTAACCAACTTGTTGTAAGTTTTGTCGTAACGTCTTTGCATTCTCCTTAAAATGTGACCGGACTATGGGCAAAGCCGTGCATTCCCTTGCATTTTAATTATCCTTTTACGGCTTTGTATAAATGTAAAAAGTTGAGACACGTCTCTCGATATTCCGTAGCGTAGACAATACAGGCCTTTAGGGAAGCGCGTGAGTGGACTACAAGCCACTACTTGATACGGACGTGCCTTTGACTTGTTTTATGAGACATCGATAATGTTCATTATCGATATGTGTTTATCGATAAATAAGGCAATTAATTTACCATGCAAGTTTTATGTTAAGGCAAGTGAAAAAACAAGTCGCTGGTGCATTATCAAGATTGCGGGTAGTAAAAATTAGCATGGTCTGATCTTACGAGTTACGATGAAGGGAAACCGCACTTTTTATCCGAAGGATATGGAGGTTGAAGCCAGAATGGACTTGACTCTCGTAAATCGTGATTTTTCGTGATACTTCGCTCATCTGACTTCTAAATGAACTCTACTCCGAACTTGTCACGTCACTCTAAAAGTCTACTATCATCTCTATGAGCGCTCATTACCAGTCGACTTTCAGTTTGCAATAGACATTTGTCTACAGTGACATTACGAGAATCCAGAAAGTTCGTTTCAATAGTGATTTTGACAGTTTTTGTAAAATTTATCGATTTTGGGCTTTTATCATTTGAATCACGATTTACGAGAATTGTATGATAAAGGATTTTTAATATGTAGGTATTTTTTGAATGTGTATAATAAATCATCTTCTTTTCTATTAGGTATACGCCCAGTCGATGGATTTTCTTAAAGATCTATCCCAGGAACTGCTATTTATACCTATAGCCACATGAGTTACCGTTAATGAACTTACTTTTAATTAAAATTTCCATAGAAATAGCTGTAAAAGTTAACCAGCGTATAAAAGGTATTCGTCTACAAAAAGTATACTAGGATATATTTCTGTCGTTCGCATTCCTTAGCTAGCCATTTCCTAGAAACAAAGACCATCTTTGAAAATAGCGACGTTTTGTTTTTGTTTACCACGAATTTTTGATCCGGATTTATTCTGTAAAAATGTATGTTCAATAATCTTCTAACGATCATTTGGTTTCCTATATTTGGGACTAGACGGTGCTGTAAGCCCAGCATTGTTTATTTTATCGATATCGATGTTAACTTTTTCGCATCACTCTTGTGGTTCAAAGAGAGTATAGTAGAAGTGCATTGCACCTACCTACTAACAGCTTTTGTATCGTATGCGTCATGTGAATGTACAAGCAATGTACCTTAAAAAAAGAAGTGTTTTAGTCAGGATTCACAACAATTTCAACTCTCTTAGTGTATTATTAATTTATTAGTGTATTTTTATTCACAGTAAATATTTGCCAAATTACAATTATTGTATTATTTGCCGTGGGGTGCCGGCAGTAGAATGTTGCCCCTCCTCTCATACCCGTGGATGCAGTAAGAGCCTGCTAAGGGATACCTTCGGAAGATGGGCAGCAGCATCTTTCCGTGTAACAACATCCCGTACTGCGCTCACCAACCCGCCTGCCAAGCGTGGGAGTATACCCCTCATGGAGATCCACGAGGAGAGGCCTGTGTTCAGTAGTGGACGTTTTACGGCTGAAATGATGATGATGATATTAATTACCGCCAATTGCCGAGGATAAATTATGAGATATCATAGTAATTACCCCCAATTGCCGAGAATAAATTATGAGATATCACAGAATATGTTTTGAATCCTTAATAAGGATTCCTTATGCTCATGCTTCTGTATTCTAAGTGCTCATGACAGAGACTACGTTACGCCAAACATACACCAAGCCAAACACATTATCTATTTTTTATTTTTTTTTAACTATAGAAATCACAATTCTGTGTTTAGCACAGATAATGAAGGAGCCTAATATATAAATAATATGAACTGAATTACCGCTTACCGCAAGATTTTGATTATAGGACAAAATATTTAAAGATAGTATTGAAACGATCCTTAAAGCCGCACAGGCATGAATGAGAAAAAAAAATATTATGTGAAGTAGTTTGCAATAATACAAAGCTGTTTTAATTACATACCTAAATTTTCATTCTACCTATGCAATCCGTTCTAACAGATAAATTGACTAATATTTATCAACAAAATGACAACAAAATCAAAATTAAAGGGGTGAGTGGGTTAGGCCCTCGGTGTGTGACGCCCCTGTCGTGGAGGCACCCGATTTCGATTTCGTCAGAATAAAAGCCATTTGTACCAGATACAGTCGACGAAAGATTTCCAACTGCATGAGGGGTTGTTGCCATACTCACAACGCTTGGCAGGCGAGTTGGTGAGCGCAGTTTGAGATGTTCTTACATGAAAAGACGCTGCTGCCCATCTTCCGAAGCGCCTGTTTGTAATGACAAAATAACAGCTAAAATATAAATAGGGATATTATTAGTAATACCATGGACCAGTATTTATTTGGTCTATGGTAATACCTATATAATTTTAGTCTATTCTGGTTTAGAGTGTGCGACGATGCCATGCTTGTAAGTTAAGCCTAGTGTATTATATTATCTGTGGTTAAGCTAAGACGCAGTTTGCTCTTAACGATGGTACATTTAAACCTTGTTCTAGTCACATATTACAACATTTTAATATATTTCTGCTGTAATAGTGGACAAAGTGTGCTTCTAATGTCGACATAGGTTAAAATTTTAGGCCGTTACCTTCAAATATTGTGGTCAAAGACCATTGCGACATTAAGTTATTTAAAAGTATTAAATGTGTTACTATTATAATAATATATCATTTCTTATATTTTGTTTCTTTACTTTTTATAAGGTCAAAAAGGTATTTTAATGTATTTAAACTCGATTAAAAAACAGGGTTCGTTTGGTAACGTTCAAGTTCAAGATCAAATATTTATGATTTCACAAAGTAATTGTGAAACATGAAAACAATCAGTGATTTTAATTCAGTAGGTAACATTAATGATGCCTTTTAAAAAAATATTGTCAAAATTATTGATATGACGGGATTTGAACACAAACCAGTAAGTAAACCTAAATAATAAATAAATAAAAATAAAATAATAATAAGCCAAAGCTCTGTGGCGCAGCGGGCGAAGGTCCGCCTGCGACGCCAGGGGTTGCGGGTTCGATTCCCGCCTCGGGACAAATGTCTGTATGATCTGCAGATATTTGTTCCAAGTGTTCTGGGTGTTTTTCTATATTATAATAAAAATATCTATCTATGTAGTATAATGTATTAAGTATATCAGTCATCTAGTACCCATAACACAAGCTCTGCTTAGTTTGGGGCTAGATGATGCTGTGTAATTTGTCCAGCATTATTTTTTCTTAAACCGTCAAAGTAGAGAAGCATTCTCATTTTACGTAGGAGCTGAGGGCAAAGGTCGCCACCGAGTGGCACCCAGACCAGGCAAGAGCGCAGCAAACCAGGATGTTGATAGCGGGACGAGCTCGATGACTTTTTAGAGGACTTGCCCAACGTAGCTCAGACTCGAGATGGATTTCTCGAGCACATTGGGGAAACCCTTTGCCCAGCAGTGGTACACTAATGGCTGATAATAAGCGCAGAAGATGGTAAGAAACTGAGCAAGGCTAATCCTTACAATGTCTCTGACACTACACCATTCCGTATATTATGGGTAAGCAGATGATGGACCTAGCAATTGAAGTTTATAAATCAAAACATCCCCTAAATTACTACACAGTAAGTCCTACAGAGCGCAAATAAGTCTGTTGGTCCGTCCAGACGGAGAAGACGATGGTGGCACAAAATGGATGCACATTGCACAGACTCTAGGACTGAAGCCCTAGATCGGGATAAGTGGAAAAGAAGCTGAGAGACTTTTGTCCTGCTGCCGTTGATAGGTTTGTTAGAAATCTTCTCAAAAAAGGTCACCACATTAAAAGGTAGAAAACGTTGATATAAGAAGCTTCTAGACTAACCCCCGGAAAGAAACACTTTGGTACCTGCGGTAAAACAATTTAGGCGTCTACAAAGCATCACTGAAGTGTTAAAGGCACGACAGCAAAATCTGGAAACTAATTACAAAGCAATAACATAAAACGTAGGTACCTATGTCATTAACTTGAACACTTTTGAAATGGCAATAATAAACAACAGCGAACCGGTTTGTGTTCGTAATAAAAACACTGGGTTGAGAAATAAAAGTCGTGAAGGAGACTTTTCTTTGTTTTGAGGGGCACGTTAAATATTGCAAAACACTTAGTGATGAACGTGGACCATTTCATTTTGACAATTAACTAAGTACGTACAAACATATTGTAATAGCCAGCAGCTTCGCACGCGTCGGTCCCGCAGGCTGATTACGTATCTCGCGACAGGTTTGCAACAGGCGTATATATCGCGATCATCGCTGTCAAACGATTTTTTTTTGCTTTTGTATTCTACAACATTGACGATTGACAGCGCTGATCGCGACATTTACGCCTGTTGCAGCGTTGATCGCGAGATATACGCCTGTTACAAACCTCTCGCTAGATACGTAATCAAATCACCCTGCCGGTCTGCAAAGTTTCAGTTTGATCTATGCAGTAGTTTTTACTTAACGATGCAACAAACATCCATACAAACTTTCAGATTTAGAATATTAGTAGGATTATAATCTAGGATCGATCACCTGTGCTAATTGTGGGCGTGTTATCTGCTCTCGTGTTGGCGTATTTAGCCATCAAAAAGAGTGTTTCTCCCAAACAGACTCTGTTTACACCGTTTGAAAAGACGCAAAGCCCTGTAATGATGATGATGATGAGGTCGTCGGAAAATGTTGAAATGAAATACCACCATCTAGTCCATAAGTAAGCAGATTTGAGCTTGTGTTTTGGGGACCCAGATGGCTGAAAATATTTTATTGCTCTGTATATTTGTAAAAAATCGAACGATGGAAGAACGGGAATTGAATTTACACCCTTCTGAGTCCCAGTCGTGTATAAGACGAAGCGCACCACGGAGGTCTTCAAGATGGAGTACCTACGTGAACTAAATATTAAATGCCAAGAGGTTCGTGAAGATGTTTCGAAGTAAAGTCAGTAATGGTAACACATATCGCCATAATTGATTGAAATAAAGCTTACATAATTCAGATATTATCGACAATTTAGCTAAAAGCCATATAAGTGAGTATAGCTTACCCTCGCGTCCGTCGCGTTGGTCGATGCAAATTTCTTTTTGTTATGGTAAACCAACAGCGTGGCAATATATGTTGTTTATTAAATTTATACAAATTAAGGCCAATAAAGGTTACACAACATAAGACAAACATAAAGAACACAGCAACAGAATGCTATAGTCGAATTAAAACAAAAAAAAATACGAGAAAAAATAAACAAATTTAATGGGAAAGATAAAAAGTGCAAGAAACATATATGTGTAAACAACTACCTATATTTTTATTATTGTGGCTCGGCAGGTGAGTGAGTGAGTGGGGTCTACTTCGATAACACCAGTCTCTTAAGAGTCTGGGTAACCAAGGAGACCAGCGTGTATGAGTGAGTGTGCGTGTAGTGTGAGGTTGTGTGATCGATCAGTGTGTGAGTGAAGGTAAGGGTGTGGTAAGAGTGTTTGTTTTTCAAATAATCTTCATACCTACAACGATTTAAGCATAGAAGAGTGTAAGATCTTGATTTTTTGTTTCAGGACATTTTTGGTACGATTGAATAAGTCTAGATCATAGTATTTTTTGTTGTATGATCTTGCACCACGACACATACAATACGGAGTTTTGTGCATAGTTGGTAGAAATACGGTGAACATTTAAAAGTTTGGTATGCCTTGTTCGATAATTTGGTACACGGAAATGTATGCTAGCTGGTAACTTGCATTAAGTACCTATATCGTATAAGAGTACTATATCAAATTGGCGTCGCCTCATGAGTTCTAGGGAATCTATTTCATAGTGTTTGCAAGCGTCTTCGTATTAATCAAATAACTTATGTTCTTTATATTTTTTTCTTGAATGGATTTTAATCTATGTATTAATATGAACAGCATAGCATGGAGCCCAACTACTGCAGGCATAGGTTTTCCAGTACACTTCTGACGATAGGCATAATATAAAGTTTTAATGCAATCAATATTTTTAAACGGACTTGTGACTCTTTTGATAAAACCTAACTGTTTATAAGCTTTATTGACAACTAAGTCTACATGTTCAGCTAGAACCATTTTGTAATCGAGTATGACACCTAAGTCTCTAACCGACTGAACCCTCAATATAGTATGGTTATTAATAATATAGCTAAAACCGATTGGTTTAGGTTTTCGAGTAAATATTTGCTGACATTTGACAGTTTTAACAGTAATCCTATTTTGAAAATTTACCTCAGCTATGCGAAGAATTTACCGAAGCAAACTTCAGTTAAGTACCTAGTTCATGATTGGCAAAAGCTTCAAAATCGAAATATTCCTAGAACGTAACTGAGTCCACTTTAAACGCTAAGTATTGGGTTTCAAATAGCACTGCAAATGTTTACGATTTAATCTACCTACAACAATACAACGAGCATCTACCTAACATTCCTTCATGCTTGAGCGTGTTTAATATTTACTTCAGAGTTTGGGTAAAGCTCATGTGTTAATAATTATGTGTTTCAATAGCAGGATGTTTTTTTTAAATGTGAAAAACTGTTATTTAACGTCATGAGTGCTTAATTTATTATCATGAACCCACAACATGTTTATGGCCCTCAGGCTCAAAACCGCCATCTTAAGTGCGAGGTTCATTTCAATACAAAACTATTCCAAAGCTGTGCTTAGATGAAGCGTAAAAATTATTTCGCTGTCACCATAATGAAACAATTTTTTGTAGCACCCGTCAACCCCACTTTAAAAACAAAACATTCTAGGGATGCGGCAAAATAAATATTTAATATTGATAAAATATTACAGACCCTTTTTTGTTTTTATGGCCTTACCTGTTCAAAGGAAAATTGGATTTGTTTTTAGTGTCAGTATGAGGAATACAAAGAGTTGTAGAAATCTGCTGTGCTAAGAATAAATAAGAAATACAAAACAAAATGCCTGAAAGATATAGTTTATATTGGAGAGTAATAAAGTCATTCAACATTAAATGGACCAGGCAGTTATAATATCTTTGTTGGCATATTTTAGAGCTATTATTGCTCGTTTGTTTTGCACAACGTTAGCCAATTAGCACAATTTATTATGTACGAAGTCGCTTGTTTTATCAAGTAACTTGTTCTGATATCGACAAATTACCATACAGCCACAGGTCACCAGTCCTTTTGCTTTGTTATGATTTGCAATTCGTACCTAATAGTTTGAATATTAAGTAAGGTTAGGCTCATTTATATTCGTTGCTGTTTATTTTAAAATTACTCAATACCTACATTCAAATGTAGGTCAAAGAAAAGTATACCTAAATTGTAAAGTAATCTAGGTTACTTAGAATACTTCGAACTGTCGATGCTCAGTTTATTGATAGATCGTATAAATAAAGAGATGGGTAAGTTCTCAAATGGACCTCGAGGCCGCAATAATAAATCCGAGAGGTCTCTCTCTATCTACAATTATAAAAAAAAGAGACCCAAGACGGCCCTACTAAAGATTTCAGGGAGCAGCTAGTGTTCTAGCCTCTTCTTCCCAATACCTTCAGGAAAACCTTCCATTGTCTTTCTCGGTCAGCGCCACCTGCTCCGGCTTTTAGCGATATTCGAGTGTGGTGCGGATCAGGCGCTCTATTTTTTTAAAATGCTCTGACTCGAATTTGATATTATATTGGGAACGAGTGCTCTCAACCAATCGTGTCGCTTGGCGAACGATGAGTCGAACGAAAAACAGCAGAATTCGAGCGATTAAGTCATGGGAGTCACGCGAGGTCTGGAGTCTCCCCTTTCGGTCTATTTATTGGTTTTCGTGAATATACTGTTCTGAAGATTTTCTCCGGGAATGCAGGCTTTCATGTACTTACTATCTTAGTAGATATCGATAGAATCCGTGAACAATCCCATCACTACTCCGCTCCGGGAGACAAGTGCAGGGTTGGGTTAGGTCAGGTGCCACACTCCGCTGCACACGTGTATGGGTATACTGGCTCGAACAATGAGACCTGTGTTTGACGAGTTTTTTGTTGTGGGTGCCTGGTTTAAATAGAGAACCATGCTTTTGTAGTTATGATTTTTTGTGATGGCAACTTTTTGTTTATATAATTCTTCTTTCAAATGAAAGTAAGATATTTGAGACTTGAGGTAAAAATAGAATTAAAACCATATCAACTCAGACTTATTAACACTACACCTATTTCCAAGACTTCTCTTCTAACTAACAACTAGCCCCCATATTAATAAAAACTTGTAAAGATTTTAGACAGAGCTTTGTGTTATGTGAGTCTGAGTACCCAAGCTTTACCTACCATCTAGTAGGATGGTTCATAGAATACTTTGTCCTTTGTAAGTATGTACGTACATATGTATGTACTTACGTAGGTAGTAATCATACATCATCATTTCAGTCATAAAACGTCCACTGATGAACACAGGTCTCCCTCATGGATCTCCATGAGGGGTAGTTGCCATACTCACCACACTTGGCAGGCGGGTTGGTGAGCGCAGTATGGGATGTTGATACACGGATAGACGCTGCTGCCCATCTTCCAGAGGTATCCCTTAGCAGGCTCTTACTGCATCCATGGGCATGAGAGGAGGGGTATCATTCTACTGCCGGCACCCCACGGCGGTAATCATACATAAAATACCCAAACCCGGGACAATTATCTGCAGAAAATCTACAAGCATTGGTCTCGCGGCGAGAATAGAACCCCCTCCTGCGTCACAGTCGGCATTAAGCCAATTACGCAACTGTCCACCCGTACTGTTAATATAGTACAAATCACCGATTAAGCATTAACATTTTCCAGCCCTTAATCTCAAGCAAGGTAGGGTCGGGCGTTATAACTAGAGGTATAATAATAATAAAATTCTTCAATTATTTAACGAAAAAAACCGACTTCAATGATCAATCCTTAACTTGTTGCCCAAACCGCTATTAGTACGCCTATTACATTTCAGTATTTCCCTCTATTTATCATGGATGCCATCATCAGAACAAGGTGTAAAACTAACAAACATTATTAGGTGAAACAAAAAACCCGCAAATACGTTGAAATTACGGGCACATGAGAACTTACAACTCTATGTCTCAAGGTGACAGGCGAAATGCAATGCAGCGTTGGTCACGTGCTTCATGAACGTGATCACCGCGGTATTGCCGTTGTAATACGTAGAGGTTACCGCTAAACATCAGATGGACCTTCGGATTTGGCCGTAAAAAAAAACCGGCGCAACACGTTTTTCTCTTCGATTCTTCTCTATCAGATGTCAAGTCGACACTCGCTCCTTTCTCATTTATATAATTCTTTACCCAATTAATCCATCTTTTATTTGGCTATCCTCTCCGTCCCTATCGCCGCTAAGTGATAAAATTAGCATCACTTAGCGGTGATAGGGACAATCAGCGTTTATAGCGCACGCTTTGTAGGTACTAGTACCTATAAAATTTTCTTTTCATAGGTAGTGACGTGTGTAGGTAGATGATGCACCTAGCTGGCATGTAATTTGAATCGCACGAAAGGTGCATTGTTAATCTGGAAGGAAGCCATAAAAATAAGCAGGGATTTTGAGTTCGCCATCTGCAAATCTAGGGATGCATGCTTCGGTTGATTTTACTCATTTTGATCCTTGTGTTGGTATTGTCATGTTAGTAGGCGTGATATGGTAGGCATTTACGTAATGTTGGCAATCATACATCTAAGGTGATTTTATATGATCAATCAAAGTTTTGATTCAAAACTAGTTTCCTGAGTTTGTGCCAGAAACGGGCCTGTTACGAATAAAATACGTTGCAAGACAAGGTATTTTCATTACTTTTTGTGATGGCAACTTTTTGTTTATATAATTCTTCTTTCAAATGAAAGTAAGATATTTGAGACTTGAGGTGAAAATAGAATTAAAACCATATCAACTCAGACTTATTAACACTACACCTATTTCCAAGACTTCTCTTCTAACTAACAACTAGCCCCCATATTGATAAAAACTTGTAAAGATTTTAGACAGAGCTTTGTGTTATGTGAGTCTGAGTACCCAAGCTTTACCTACCATCTAGTAGGATGGTTCATAGAATACTTTGTCCTTTGTAAGTATGTACGTACATATGTATGTACGTAGGTAGTAATCATACATCATCATTTCAGTCATAAAACGTCCACTGATGAACACAGGTCTCCCTCATGGATCTCCATGAGGGGTAGTTGCCATACTCACCACACTTGGCAGGCGGGTTGGTGAGCGCAGTATGGGATGTTGATACACGGATAGACGCTGCTGCCCATCTTCCAGAGGTATCCCTTAGCAGGCTCTTACTGCATCCATGGGCATGAGAGGAGGGGTATCATTCTACTGCCGGCACCCCACGGCGGTAATCATACATAAAATACCCAAACCCGGGACAATTATCTGCAGAAAATCTACAAGCATTGGTCTCGCGGCGAGAATAGAACCCCCTCCTGCGTCACAGTCGGCATTAAGCCAATTACGCAACTGTCCACCCGTACTGTTAATATAGTACAAATCACCGATTAAGCATTAACATTTTCCAGCCCTTAATCTCAAGCAAGGTAGGGTCGGGCGTTATAACTAGAGGTATAATAATAATAAAATTCTTCAATTATTTAACGAAAAAAACCGACTTCAATGATCAATCCTTAACTTGTTGCCCAAACCGCTATTAGTACGCCTATTACATTTCAGTATTTCCCTCTATTTATCATGGATGCCATCATCAGAACAAGGTGTAAAACTAACAAACATTATTAGGTGAAACAAAAAACCCGCAAATACGTTGAAATTACGGGCACATGAGAACTTACAACTCTATGTCTCAAGGTGACAGGCGAAATGCAATGCAGCGTTGGTCACGTGCTTCATGAACGTGATCACCGCGGTATTGCCGTTGTAATACGTAGAGGTTACCGCTAAACATCAGGTGGACCTTCGGATTTGGCCGTAAAAAAAAACCGGCGCAACACGTTTTTCTCTTCGATTCTTCTCTATCAGATGTCAAGTCGACACTCGCTCCTTTCTCATTTATATAATTCTTTACCCAATTAATCCATCTTTTATTTGGCTATCCTCTCCGTCCCTATCGCCGCTAAGTGATAAAATTAGCATCACTTAGCGGTGATAGGGACAATCAGCGTTTATAGCGCACGCTTTGTAGGTACTAGTACCTATAAAATTTTCTTTTCATAGGTAGTGACGTGTGTAGGTAGATGATGCACCTAGCTGGCATGTAATTTGAATCGCACGAAAGGTGCATTGTTAATCTGGAAGGAAGCCATAAAAATAAGCAGGGATTTTGAGTTCGCCATCTGCAAATCTAGGGATGCATGCTTCGGTTGATTTTACTCATTTTGATCCTTGTGTTGGTATTGTCATGTTAGTAGGCGTGATATGGTAGGCATTTACGTAATGTTGGCAATCATACATCTAAGGTGATTTTATATGATCAATCAAAGTTTTGATTCAAAACTAGTTTCCTGAGTTTGTGCCAGAAACGGGCCTGTTACGAATAAAATACGTTGCAAGACAAGGTATTTTCATTGTCTTACGCCGAGTTTTTTTATGACATAGTACGTATGTCCATTTTCCATACGTTGCAAGACAAGGTATTTTCATTGTCTTACGTCGAGTTTTTTTATGACATAGAACGTATGTCCATTTTCCAACTAAATAATTTACTCAGACAGAGGACAGAGCCAAGGAAAAAGCGCAGAATAGAGGTTTAAATTTACTCAGACAGAGGACAGAGCCAAGGAAAAAGCGCAGAATAGAGGTTTAACCAAAGAAGTCCCATCCGTTTATGATGAAAATGACGATTATGTATAATAAGTCTCTTTATAACGTTTCTGGGAACAAACGGTTAACAGGGTAATTTATGGAGACAGTGTATGGTGAAAATAATTATGACGATGTTACAGGAGTCTTTATAACGTTTCGGGGAACCAAGAGTTAACAGGAAGAAATTTCATAGTCATATCCCGGCTTTTAAGTACTGAGTTCAGTACTAAGTATTTAGTTAAATTCTGTGAAACTATAGCTGTGAATGAACATCATTTCACAAGGTTTTATGATACACTATTTGTAGAAAGACACCATTAACTCAACACGATGAAGAGGATTAACGCTACAACATGAGTGATGGCCCAGAAATTAATTAGAATACTATAGCTACGTAATGGCACAGATAAGATAGTGATGGGTAGGTTTACTTATTTCAAAAAGCCATAAAAAATCGGGTGACAGCTAGAAGTGGCGAGCGCCTGAAACACGCGTCTTGTATTATTTAGGAAGTAAGTAGAAGTGTCGGAAGTAGGCGACGTAACGTTTAGTAGGTACTCTAAAGTAGAGTTCCTTCAATGAAGAATGCTGATTTAACTGTGCACCGCTTTGGCATTCAAAACACCTTTTTAAAAAGGTTGTGCTGTAGCATGCGGACGACAGAGAAACAAGTGGTCACCTCAGATTACATCGTAATTTGTGGTCACCACCATAAGTTCCCTTCTTCCCATGCCTATCTTTGGGAGGATGCACAACTTTTTGTACACGCGGATGTCAACCGAGCAATGTGCATTACATGACATATTCCACTAGTCAATTACCCGTCGATCAATTATCATCAGCCCGTCGATCCTGAAACCGTAGGCGTGAACATGCGACACGAAAACCGGGGAGGTAAAAAATCATCCAACAATACTAGGACTGTGTATCCTTATACCACTGCACTGAAATTCATGAGAGAGATGGGTCTTGCGAAAGCGGTAGGTGCCACATGTATCGCTATGGGCGACACGATCGTGGGAACACAGCCGCACATATGGACCGCAGCTTTATCATACGCGGATAATAAATAAAAACGTTTAGTTGAACCCAATCTACGCTTTAATGGCCAAGCGTGCACATACAGATTGAGTTATAAGTTAAAAACAGTCGTTAGCATGAGCGTGAACTAACGATATAGTAAGAATCGCCTTGAATGGCTGCATTATGTTTAATGATACAAAAATTATAGGTTTAACTAGAATTAAAATGGGTTCCTTCCTTCTCGGTATTGTAATTTATACATTACCGCTTGATGTGATTCATTTGTACGTTTTTATGATAGTGTTAGAACTGTAAGAGATATTACATAATTTATAGGTAAGTAGGTACGGTATTTTTATAGGTTATCAATTGAAATCAATTTTGAGATGACGATGCAGACCTTGCTCTAAATATACCACTGAGACAAGACACCTTTTTTTTAAATTAGACTGATGATAATTTTGTAACGACCAATTACCTGGTTCGTACGACAGTTCGGATGTTAGATGAAGAGATTAACTGACATTTTGGCTCGTACCTGCCTGGCTCAAAGCACCCTGCCAAGATGTCATTGAACAAAGTCAAGGCCAAGGCTAGCCAGCGTTTATTTTGATAGATTCTCTACTGGCCCAAATCCAGAAACTATGCGGAATTTTACAACTTAGTTTTCCCCAATGAGCGCTGATATTTGCTGAAATATTTTATAGAGAAAGTCTGGCACATTGCCTAAAAGCCATGATGGCGAATCCGATCACAACTGGTGACAAAGTGCTTTTGTTCAAAATTCGTTATACGTTGTACCTACTCTAATATAATATAGGTCTATAATTTTACCGACTGTGATATTTTGAGAACTCTATATGGCTGATCTGAATCGAAAAACATCAAAGCGAACAAAATGGCATTGGTTTACTTTTCCAAAGAAGTTTCACAGTAATGCTGAAAACCCAACCTAAGTAGATACTTAGACTGAATGTGAACTGACAGATGTCAGTTCACATTCACCCATTGCTAGCCTCATCTTTTCACACCTTTCTTACTTTTAATAACGATAAATGTGAAATAAATTACATAACTTTTAATTTTTGAGTTTTAAACATATAATATAAAACAAAATATAACAATAAAAGGAAAATATGTCAAAGTATCTGGATTAAAATGGCTCTGGATTAAACTGTGCGGCCTCCCTATGGAGGCCTATACCCGGCAGTGGGTGAAGTTTGGTTGTGGATGATGATAACGTTTAAAATCTCATTTAATCAGGTTCCAAAGGCATAACACTGCACTGCCTCCCTTCCATCTGTTCAAACTTTCTTATCTAGGGCGTTGGTCGACCAGTCAGCACAGACTATGAAAAAACAACTACCGTAGGTAAGAACTAAAAAAACAAATGCAAAAAGTTATACAAATAAACACAGTGCAAGACTGGGCATTGCACTTGCACTTTCAATCTCGTACCTAGTCGTTCACGTGCGTGGTTCAACGTCCCAAACCTATGCCAATGCCAGGAGCCTGCCAATACTGTTCGGTTTAATTGTTGCTTACAGTCGGTGAGACAAGTTGCCCAATAGTTGTTGGCTAAGGTTGATAGTCTTAGCTTTTACAGATGTCATTAACCTATCCTGGTTTAACGACATCTGTTAAAGGTAAAGGTTAAGAACTTAATCGATATAAAAGGCGGCCTCCGTGGTCTAATAGCTAGCCGACTAAGACGCATGAGGTTACGGCTTCGCTCAAATGTTTGCTTTTCTGCAGATGAGTCTGTCTGGGTGTTTTCTATGTACCTATCATATTTATGTTATCCTATTATAATTTATAATTGTATACTTACTTATAATTTATGCAACCACGGAGGACCAGCGCTTTGCATAATTCATTATGTCTGTCACGGCATACGCTGAGTGGTGGCCATTTTTGTTTAACATTATCCAGTTCTCAATTTATAAATAAATAGATAAAAACCATTTATTTCAGATCACATGATCCATAGAACAAAAAAAATTACACAAAAAAAATTGAAATAAGAACTAAGAATAGGTATATTATTTATAAGCAACAACTATATTTTGGGGTGACAAAAGTTTAGGACTAGGTGACTAGTATTATAGTGTCCAGGATTATTATTTTCGTACCTAAGTATTAATTTTGTAAGGTATAAAGTATCCATCGACAGGATCGGCATCAGTATCAATGAGTTCAGTAATAGTAAAAATATTATGATAATGTTATGTAGATAATTATAATACTCAGATTCTTACTGCATCTACGGGCAAGAGAGAAGGGGCAACATTCTACTGCCGGCACCCCACGGCACTTTGAAATTACCTTATAGTAATTGGGGATAGGAATGATGTATTGTATGTGTAACATATGTCAGTGATTAAATCAAAAATACATGCTTATCTTAGGCAATATTGAGTAATTGTCATAAAAAAATTAATAAAATAAAAAAAAACCACCACCCACTACGAAAGGTCAAGAGAAGTGGTTATATCTTTATCAATTATGGAAATTAATATCTACGTCCGCGATGTATTGTGAAATATATGAAAACTCGATTATCTGCGACAATGAATGTCGAAATCAATGAAATTAACTTGAGATAGTCAACAAAAACTTTAGATTTGCTATATTTTTATTAAAATCCTGAAGGCTTGGTATTGACATCTTATTTCTTCTGAATATAGCCGACAAAGCTGAGGGGATGGTTTAGGTGCTGGGTAAGCCAAGTCCATCTAAAAATGTCCTGGGCACTGTAGCGTACATCATAAACCAGTAGCTAACGGCTGTATTTGTGGTATTTATCACCTACCTATGCTATAATAGATGTGAAATGCCACAATTTAAAGGCAGAAAATATTTATTCTGTCGTGAAACAAGATTAAACAAGTCCTATCAAAACTAAAAAAAGAGCGTTTTTAAATTTGATTGTCAGGCAAAACTATTATTCAATTATTTGTTATTTTTTAAAGTCGATTGGTTTGTAATATAGTTACATTAAATAAACATAGTGTACATTAATATGATGTACTTAAATAAACCGGCACAGCAAGTAGGTATTCCAGATGTTGACTTTGTCATGTTCATATTTATTACAAACAAGCCTCTTTTGCCCACGCTTAATATGTGTATACATACCTACACGAACGCATACACTGTTAACTTTATGTTCACTTAAAGTAATGGGAACACGATCATAGCTATACTTTGGGGTCCCAGAATAAATAGACCACAAGGAAACACGCGCAAATAGCGCTCCTAAAGTTTTCGCAGAAGAACGATGCGGAAGAGTGTAGAGTTTGGCTACATGCCCGATCCCAGCAGATGTATTGTGGCATTGGGCCAGCCAGGGTCAGGAGCGGCCGATGCTCTCGACACAATCATGCAGCAATCAACAACTCATACTTGATTGCATTCAACTTACTGGAACTGGTATTCAGTCGCTGAACCTCCCCGCAAAGTACCCAAGACGATCGACCCGACGTTTTATTAAAAATTAAAAGAAATCCAAACCTTATCTCCAGCTAAGAGTCCCAGGATAAGATAAGACGAGTTATCTAAAGACCCTCAAGATTGGGACGAAACAATATTTAGAAAGCGCACAAAAAACCCTCTTGTAATAAAACCTTTTGTGCCTTTTACAGCACAGCAGGTAGTAAAGTGACGTATAGTTTCTCTCTGTTAAATTGTTCTAAAAGAACAATATTCCTGGTAATAAATAGTGTTTTTATGGCAGTAAGGCTCGCTGCACTGTTGGCCGACACATTGCTAACATTAGCGACCAAACACGTGTCGCGTTTGAAAATGTTTATTTAGGCAATCCTCGTAAAACGCGCTGACAGGATATGCTTTGAACCCTCAAGGTTGGTAAGGTTATTTTAATAACACGTTATCTATGTAGGTAACTTTTTTATGTCTTATTTTGGCATGGTGATACTGATTATGCATACTATAATAATGTTAGTAGTTTGTGAGATAAAACACATAGACCGTGTAGAATATGTTGATATGCTGCACGATAGCGAAACGTTATGGCCAACGATGTAGAGACAACTTAATTCTCGGAAACGTGACCTACTTCCAACGCCAGTCTCTCAAGATGCATAAAGTCTTATGATTTTGCGAGGATCATCATAACCATCAAAGCATTCACAAAGCAATTATCGTTCCAGAGATAACTTCCTACAGGGATTACTAAATTTGTCGAAATCGCACCAAACGCAGAGCGTGCATTTGTCATGTACGTTTATTTACACGATGCGTGGAGCTGGCTGTGTTCCAGCTGAACTAAAATAGCAGCTCTGCCGATGTCATTGTACTAGAGGGAACAGCCCTACAGAGCTACAGTGTCCTGCAGGACTGTAACGAGAATGCATTTTGAGGGGCGTGTTGTTTTTGTGATTTATTTTTAGACTTTTATCTGATTAAGTAATATTAACATAAAAAACATGTTATCTTTTGTACTTTTCTGAAGTTGTTTGCAGAGAATACTGCAGGTTTTACTTTCAACGGAAAACTAATGAGTAAGCAATAAATCGTGAACGGGTAATACGCGGCTAACATATTAACGCTCCCGCATAACTTAGTGCAGGCTACATAAACGTTTTTATTGTTTACCAGGAATCGGTTTGTTATCTGATGGGTAACGTTACCGTCACGTATAAGTTATTGATTGGTACAACTTTTTGCTAGTTATGATAATTCATTGCAGGAAAGACTAGGATTTAAAATTATAAGCAGAGAACTAGAGGAAAGACAGACATAAAATTTATATAAACACGTTCGATTCAAGTGTCATCTAAATGTTAAATGAATATAAAAGCAAATAACAGAGGACTATAAAGCTGCGAATCCAAAAACATAAATCAGCGGACTATCAGTGATTTAGGTCCACATTATTCGATAATAGCTAGCAGCGCATGTCGTTGAATAGCTTCATAGAGTATGGTTGGTAGGCAACAGAGCATATTAGACAAAAAAGATTAAATTATACGCCAGGAACTTAGAATCCCACACTTTTGTTTATCTCGCTTACAAAATTGGAGTAGAAAAGATGAGCGCGGAGCAAAAAACTCGACGGTTCGGTTCCACCCTTTTATTTGGCCATTCTCTTTTTATTTATATTTTTAAAATCGCATTCACAAACCAATTTGGAAAGGAAACGTGAGTCTTCCCAAGGTCAGTAGAATTAGTATGCCCGTGGAGTGTTTGCTGTTCGACCGCCGGCACCATCCGGCCAAAACATGTTTAAGTATTGATTGGTAGACATATTTCCTGGCTAGATTTTAAATGGATGCACTTCGCCATTCGTTATTGCGTTGAAAGCCGGGCTTTTATTGAATTCTTCTACCATTTTATTAGGTACGGTCTGGGGCGTTTGTTTATCTTCGTCTAGACCGCTTTTCTATTTTTAGATAAGAAGTTTATGTAGGTACCTACCTACTTGTAGCAATTCATCTTCAGCACCACCACCTTAATTAAAGGTTCCTTCCTAACAAATGATAAGGAAACGTCGAGAACCTACCTATAATTTATCATCTAATTTTTTTGCTCAAGTCGTAAATTATCCGAAATTGCAATCGATCGATCAATGATAAAACGCGGGTTGCATTTTACGGGAATCGTGAGTCACAGCACGCTATTATATGACGATTGAAAATTCTTGCTCAGAACACGTTTTAAAATAAGTTCAGATGAGTATTTCGAGCACTTCTACCTAAACTCAAGGAAAAGAAAAGAATTTTGCAAATTCATGTCAAAATCGAAATGTCCCCCTAACGATTTTTTGCTCTATCTTTGTGGTAGGTATCTTTAAACTGTCTCTCAGACTCGTTATTGTTAAACGAACCTTTTTAAAAGCCAGCACTAGAGGAAATGCGGTTGTGCCCGCTAACGAGCTAAAGTTTGACGAGCGTGTGATGTTATTGTTATTGTGGTGCGTCGCGATATATCGTGATTACGCCGGCTCAGGCATATAACCTCAAAAGCTCAGCCGGAGGGCTGTCTCGGGAAACAGGAGAGTACCGCTCGATGTTGTCGCGCATGCGCCTGCCGCTAGTCACCCCAACCGGCCACAAGACGCAGCACAAAGCGCGAGTAGCTGACATGTCCCGACAATCCATGACTCACTGAATCGCAGTGATCGTCCTTTACGCGAGTATGTGATAGAACCCGTGTCGCAGAGAAAGTAGTGATTCCTCTTGTGGTGATTTAGAACTAGAAAACATGTACAAAACTGTGCGACATGGCGAGAACAGCCTGCAATATACTATCCTTCCGCAGACGGAGGAGGTGTTAAACAACAGCGGAATGAAAGGCAAAGGACGGGACTACAGCCCCTCCATCCATGTGCGGAGGTCCCCGCGGAGACACCGCGTCAAAGACTACTGCATTGCCATTTGTACATTGTTACTCTTGATCGTAGCTGCTGTTACTGTAGTATACGTGCTGGGGCAAAAGTTGTTCGAGCCCTGGTTCCAGACAGAACGACATGATATTATGTCATCTGTCCTGAAGTACCGGGGGTTAGTTGCTGTAGAAACTACTCAAGCGTCCAAACTTGAAACGACCTCGACTCCTTTCATCACCACTTATGCAACTACAACAGTGACGATTCCTACTGTTGCTACGACAGTGGAACGTGCGACTTCTCCGCCTTGGATAATACCAGCTCTTAGGTCTTGGAAGAGTTCGTCTACAATTCAAACAATTCCAACGGAGAGCAGTGACGTTCCTCCCGAGAAACCTAGAAGGAAAGATCTGACAGCTACTGACAACTTGTCCATCAAACCTTGGGAAAAGGACACTATAATCCGACCTACCGCAACACCCGAATCGATAACGCTGAACAATGTAATCAAATACTATTCTCGCTCGTCAGTACCTACGGAAAAGTCCGTTGTAGCGAGCACAAAGGTGTTTGATGACGTTTTAATTACAACAAAGAGTCCTCCCGTAACCGACACAACTGAGAATTCTAAGATGAGCGATTTGAAAGACGCGTTGTTGTCTGTCGACGACGATGAAGATTTCAAGGAATCCCTTGAAGTGGACGAAGTATTTTCTCTGCCGCCTCTGAAACCGGACGCTGGTTCGTACGGTGACGCGGACGAGGTGACGATGTCAAAGCCTGCGGTCACCTGGTACGGCTCCCGGTGGCCTTTCGTTGACACCTCATCATACTTCCAATGGAGTGTAAGTATTGCGATGCTCTATGCAACACGCTTACATAATATTTGCAATCTATATTTACCTTACCTACCCAAACGCAACGCACTACATAACGATTACCTCGGTAACAACTAGTTATCTGAATTGTGAAATCGGATATGGAAGAAGTTATTTATGAAACGTATTGCGATTCCAGTCTTTATGTAACGTGATTACTAGGTACTGTTGCCTATTCCGCTGACATTACGGAACACGAAGTGCGGTAATATTATAAACTTATATGCAACTAGGTAACTGAAAGTGATAGTGGAAATACTACCTGTTTTCATGCTTGCAACAGCGATTGTGCCGATTCGCCTTTCATTCTGCACCTACTGCGATGAGGTAGGTATACAGGAAGGGAGATTATATTGAAACTATATATCTCGTCCCACAGCTGGGCAAGAGCCTGCCCAAACCCTGGTTTATCCAGGTTTATCCCTGTGTACATCGGCAAGAGTTCGTCGAAGAAACGAAAACGTTACACTTATTAATAATATAAGTACACATAATTTATACATACATAGACTTTCATGTGTAACTTCTTCATTTACGACAGGTACACTAATTCCGAATTAAACAGAGGAATTAAATAATTGTAAGTAATAGTGTTTACTGGATCACAGATTACAGAACCACTGGCATGAATCCCTCAAGTAGTTAGATTAGATGGCCTTAATTTAAACTTGCGGTTGATTTTGTATTTCAATTAATAATGGTGGTATTTCTTTTGTTGCATAAACTAGCTAAAGCTAAATAAATTGACGTAAAACTGACGAAAGCTATTGGGTTAGTGCAGTTCCAAAATTAAAACGGACCAAAGACATCCAATTTTACGCTGACAGCTCTATTTAGAGCTGTCAGCGTAATCTCTAAACGCCATATCTCTAATTATATTTAGTTTAGGAAGTGTAAATCAGAATCGATGAAGGGATCCATGATAACTAAAATGTGATAAGAACGCTCAGCTTACGGTAGCAACAAGTCAAAGATCTTTGATTTTTGTTGAAAAATTAATAAATTATTGTAAGAAAGGTACGAACGTTAACAACATAGGTACACTTTTCTATCAGGTTACAGTTTTTAACTACATATTTCTACTTGTTCTATTTAGAAATAAGCTGCTGCCCGCAGATTTAAACGCAATTAGTATCGAGTTTTGTCACAATTTCATAGATATTTTTAATCAGTCTTTAAGGATATAGATACCTTAAAGTCCAACAAGTCGCGGAGGCAAAGTCGTCAGTGGGCGCGGCCTAAATGTATGCTATCTCACCTAACATAGTATGTGTACCCGCGCGCTAGAATGAAATGCACAATGATTCATTCCTAAAACGACCGCGCAAAAATATGTGAATAGACTTTTATTTAGCACAAGGGTTATTATAGAAAAACTTGCGTGCCATCTTTTCAAAATAACATTTATTTCAACTTTTGAATAATTAAACTATGTCGGAACGGCGTTTATTTTTGAGTTTTCTTTCTCCGTATATTATTTAGTTTCGTCCAAAGTTGGCCTAAAATCAGTGTTGAAATACGAAAGTTTAGAAGCTTGTATTTTTTAAATAAATACTTTTATTACGGTTTGGTGTGTATACAAACATAGAATATGACAAGATAAATTGATATAATCCTTATTGTTGGATGGTCAACGTCAAACAGTGGAGTAGTTACCCTTCCACGTTTGTATGGAAAAATAGGCGACTCGTTCATCCTTAAGTCTTTTTTATACGACTAGATGACGTGAGAAGCCGAAGGCCACCTGATGTTGAGCGGTAACCCCTACCTATAACAACTGCAATACCGCAATGATCACGTTCCCTTAGCACGTGACCAACGATGCATAGCATTGTGCCCGTCACAGCAATGGAGACATTACTGCTTATCGACAGAAGTATGAAGAAGTATTCCACCGATGAACTTACAAAATTCTACTACTAACTACAAGTAGATAGGGGCATTCGTTTTAATTGAAAAAGTCAGTCGCATTCACAAGAGCTTGGAGTTGTGCAGGCATGTACCATACGTGACCTGGCGAGTGATGCCTTAAGGCGATGTTTGTCCTCTTACTTAGCAATCGATTGGACTGTTTGCTCGCTTCGTCTCTGAGTGGTATAAATAAAACCGGGCAAGAGCGAGTCCGACTCGCGCACCGAGGGTTCCGTGCCATCATACAACAAAATATATGACAAAGGCGGTTTTATATTTGTTGGAGAACCTTGACAGCGCCATCTCTTGTCTGATAGCGGAACTTATGTAGATTTTTTACACTTTCGATGATTTCTAAAAAAGTATGCTATGTAGAGAGATTGTAATAAATTTCCTCTAATCTTTACATATATTTCTAATAGCAATAATAGTTTCAGAGGTTTATCTTCGCAAACTTCGGAGATAAGGGGGGGGGGGAACGCTATTTTTTTCAACATTTTTGTATAAACTCAAAAACTATGCAACTTAAAGGAAAATTAAAAACTGTTTATTAATGTGCAAATGAATATCTTTCATATGATATCCCACATCACCTAGTAACTTTCCAAAAATTTTGAAAACGCCCCTTCCACCCCCTTTGTCTAAAAAACTATGCAAATTAGGGAGTTCGCTATAATTTTCCTATAAAGTTTACATACACTTCTATTAGCTATAAAAGTATCACGGGTTTATCTCTGCAAACTTCGGAGATAAGGGGGGGGGAACGGTCAATTTTTCAACATTTTTGTAAATAACTCAAAAACAATACGGTTTAAAGGAAAACTAAATACTGTTTATTAATGTGCAAATGAATACCTTTCATATGATACCCCATATCACCTATTAACTTCACAAAATTTTTGAAAACCCCCCTTCCGCCCCCCTTGTCTAAAAAACTACGCAAATTAGAGAGTTCGCTATAATTTTCCTATAAAGTTTACATACACTTCTATTAGCTATAAAAGTATTATGGGTTTATCTCTGCAAACTTCGGAGATAAGGGGGGGGGAACGGTCGTTTTTTCAACATTTTTGTAAATAACTCAAAAACGATACGGTTTAAAGGAAAACTAAAAAGTGTTTATTGATGTGCAAATTAATACCTTTCATATGATACCCCACACGGTCTAGTAACTTCACTTAAAATTTTTGAGATCCCCTATCCGCCCCCCTGCAATCAAAATAAGAATATTTTTTAACATTTTCATATATGCTATATTAGTAAAAAAGTGTTGTCTTTTACCATTTTAAATTTCAAGTCGATAGCATCAGTAGTTCTCGAGATATCCACTTGTGACAGACAGACAGACAGACAGAGTGATTCTATAAGGGTTCCTTTTTACCATTTTGGTCCGGAACCCTAAAAAGGACACTTTACTTTAAACTTTGCGCCATGTACTTATATGACAGAGGTACAAGTCAGGTTTCACTGGGATGTCATAAATGTTTCTTTCACAAGGACCTTTAAATCCATATAGCGGCTAAAAGCACAGTTTTCTAAACCTTTTTTCGTCCTACAGCTGGGCAAAGGGTAGCTAAACAAAATTACATAGTGTCAAATCGTAAGAAGAATTCGAATAAAAAAAACATTAGGAGTTAAATGCACTAATTAATTGTTGTTTAAAAGTTACTTTATAACTTATCGTTGGCGGTAATTTCCCCTTGACAACCTGCTTAAATTGAACGTGTTTAAATGTACACACAACAAGCATGGATTTGCAATTTGTTATATTTACTTAAGTACTCCCTAATTGTTAGTTGATTCATGAATGCCTATAATCTTCGAGTGTTGCTGTTCGAAACGCTTCAAATCATGGTTTATGGTCAAATAACCATCATGGACTACTATTTGATACTCCCAGCTACTCTTTGTACTTTTCGTTAGTTGACTTAAATGTCACCTATCTTCTGGTTGCTGAAACTATTAACTGTAAGGTCAACTTTGACGGTTAATGTATGACTCTATGACTGCCATACATCAAACGATACGCTCTTAAACGCGGTTTACCTACGTTCTATATCGATTGCTGTTTGACAATGAGAAGATACACGACAAGTTCTTGAACTTGATCATAAAATAACGACCAGTTGTTCTAACCAGTCTCCTTTCATCGCCACTTTGCAGAAGTCTCCTTTCATCGATAATTCTTACTTACGTAGTTTTAAAAGTTAACGAATGCCCAACGCCCACCAATTTCAATGCTTTGCAAATATGAAGGTAGGTTCCGTTTCCCTTACATTCAAGTCCCCTCATATCTACAATACCTACTTCCCATCTAATTTTAAAGCGAATGCTCAACGCTCGTTCATTATGTAAATCCCAGAAACTTCTAGAAAAATTTAGGTTATAAAGGTCCCAAAATGTGGATAAGCTATAAGATAACGCAAGCGCGCTTTCTCCATATTAATGTCATTGATACTATTTATTTCGCCAGGGCTACTCTCGCGGAGACAACCTACTGCTGCCTCTGCTGGTCGGAGCCCTGTCGTCCATCGCTCTGGTCTGCATGGTCGCGTTGGCTGCTAAACGTCGCAGGCGCACTCAAACCGCTTCTGCTGCCAGTGGGGTGAGTCGAAGTATACTTTCCTTTGAAACTAATTGATTTTTGGCTTTGTGAAAAACGAAACAAGTAGACACATGGAGAGATTTGTAGGAATTGCTTGAAGCGGGTATATTTCAGTGAACTTGAAATGTTGTAGGTTGGTATTTGAAAGATCAAGTTACTGCAAGACGATAATCTAGTCTGAAGATCACCATTTCAACCCTAACACGTCTACTATTGAACACAGGCCTCCCTCATGGATCTCCATGAGGGGTAGTTACTATACTCACCACGCTTGGTTGGCGGTTTGGCAAGCGCAGTACGGAATGTTGATACACGGAAAGACGCTGCTGCCCATCTTCCGGAGGTATCCCTTAGCAGGCTCCTACTGTGTCCACGGGCATGAGAGGAGGGCAACATTCTACTGCCGGCATTCCACGGCAAGTCTGAATATCAATGAAGTCCAAATAAACCTGGTCGCTGCAAAACGGATGGTCAACGCTTAAGAAAAAGAGTTCCAAGATAGACTGGCATAAAATTAAATTAAATGGATTTTAATTAACAGGACACCATACATAAATTATTAATGAACTTGCTAAAGTCAGAAAAGTATTCTTCTGTTTAAATATATTTTTATCTAGGTACCGCTGTCACCTATCCTACTGATAACCTCATGAAGCAAAGGCGTAAACGGCGTTTGCTTTTGAGTTATAAATCTTTTGGTCATAGGTACATAACTCATAAATTATCTATATACATATGTCAGTTATAAATTATCCTCTCAATATGACAACATTTCTAAGGTCAACACGACTTAAAAGCCTCGAAATAGGTCTGTTATTATACTCATACAGATTTCTGTACCCTGATAGAACGTCTTGTTTAAGGAATCATAGTTTAGTGTGCCATTTGTGGCAGCATTTGCGTGTTCTTTGTATTTTGATCTTTATCTATCACGCTTACTCTAGAATTTAGAATTCAGGGACATCCTTAGGAATCTGCAATCGCGAAACTAGTTAAACTTATCTTATTTAAACCTATCTATAATAAAATAAAGTCTAAAAATACCATAATTATGTAACCAACCATGGGAACATACCGACACTCGGTATTTGCATGTTTTTAACATTTAAACAATTTATTTCAACCTCCTGGGTCTCAGAATATTGTTTTTGTTAATGTGTTTCTTTTATAAATAAATATTTGATATGGTTGGAAACCAAATGCGCCACGGTGTTCGTCAAATCTACTTCACTCTTATTTTATTACATAGGTAATATATGTTAGTCTGTAAGGCATATGTATCACATCTTTGAAAGGTATTTTTATATGCGTGCGTGATTGGAGACTTTACCTTGCCGTAACACAGTTTTTTACTAGCACGGGAGGTAAGGTGTTGAAAATTGCGCTTAATTTCTTAGATTTTTAAATAATAAATATTTGATTCGATTTGACTCTTTCTTGTTTAACTTACTTTAAAGCTAAAACGTCATTTAGCTTTTTATTCGCTCTATGGAAGTGAGGAACTTAAACCAAGAGTTGGTTTAAGTTCCTCACTCCCCAATTTAGTCTTGACTTTAGGAGAAGTCCCTGGCTCCTGAAACACAGTTATTAAATAGTTCGGGAGCCTATGGGTTCATAACTAATTTAATTGTATCACATTATTCACCTATGCCAATTAAACATGATTTATTTAACTTTAAAATATGAATGTTTGTTCTTCCCCCAGCACACCACTGAGCTAGCAGAAGACGACAACACAAACCTGCTAACTGCCGAGAACGAGGAAGCCGAGGAATGAACTACGCTTTGCTTCAGGAGTGCTGTGTACAAGTTAGCTGCATATCGTAGAACACATAGCTTGATTATACTTTTAATGGACTTTTTGATTAAGACATTTTGAATAGAGTAAGGGACGACGAGTTTCGTATGGTTTACACGAAGATGACGTGTCTTTCCTCCTAAAAACACCAACTAATCCGAGAGGATGGTATAGACCCTTTATCATCCAAATGTAACCCATCTTATAATGGCAGGCAGGCACACGTAGACACAGCATCAATCAACTGTTGCTGACGCTGCATAAATCATCGCATCGTTATAGATGTAAAAGGCTAATCTACAAGAAGCTTAAACGACCGTCGCTGATTGGGTTTAACTTCCAACTCATTTACTTTTAGGAAGGTCTACCTTAGCCATAAAAATGTTCAGTAGAAATTGAAGCGATATTTTGTAACGACGAAAGGAAAATTGCTTAACCGTACGGAACTCGGAACCGATTGACATCTTCAATTATTAAGATTGTGAATAGCTTGGTCGGCCAGAAGTGTGAATCAGGACCAATACAGATATCAATGTTTTTGTTAAATAGTGAAAATAGCATTACTCCGAGGGATCACGGATCAGACGACTGACTAACGGTGAAGCAACGATTACTTTGTATATTTGTAGGTATACGGAGAAATCACAACTACAAAAATGAATTCTTTCGTCTGATTCAGTCCTATTTCGTAACAATTCCGTACTGATACTAGAATGTGATTGTACAAGGCTCCCAATTGAAAATTATTTGACACTGATGCATTGCGCACGTCCTTGTTACCTAGATTGTAAAGTAGGCATTCCAGCCACAAATTAATGATTTAGCTGCCATAGCATCTCGTTTGAATCACAATATTTCAGAATGAACACCGAAAACCAATCATATTTCCAGTTTTCAGTGCCTATTGTTTGTATATGGAATGTTCGATCGGTGGCTCACAAGGCCCAAGCTTGGAGGTGAATTCATGTTCAGAGATACGATATAATACGTAGGAATATATTTTGTAATCCATTAGAGTTAGGTACGTTCAAATGCCAAAGTTGCTAAGATATTTTTGTTACAAAATTAATCTACACGGTATTTATTAACGCCATTGTTATGGGGAAATTTTAGATAACGATACCCACATGAGCTTGCTAGTGACTGTATTTTTGGATGCGTAGAATACATTATTATGCGTTTGTTTTTGCCTATCCGCGATACGACATAAGTTTAATCGATACCTATACACAATATACAAATGCCTGATCCCCTGATGCCTGAATACTGCAAAGTGTAAAAAAAACTACAAGATACAGTCTAATGTGCATATACCCGAACGGGTAGGATTCAGCCCATGAAAACAAGTGTTTTTGGAAGGGAAAACAGGAGTTTTGTTTGTATCATTTACTTTATTATTTTTATTTACCGTATTTTTTCTACATTATAAACCTCTTTGTGATTTAAGATATATTTATTGGAACCTCTACGGATTCTCTTAACGGAGGTCAATGTCAGAATCATCCCCTTTCGGCTTTGTAGACATATTATAATACACCGTACCTACAATGTTTATGTAAAAAACTCGTGTTCTGTAAAACTTGTATACTGAAGTTTTTAACATGAGTGAGTGATGACCTAAACTACATAAAACATCTACCAACTACGATATACATAGGTAATGGTTTTCTTTCAGTATTCAGGCGTTACTTAGGGAGTTACGAGGTATACGGAGAAATCACAACTACAAAAGTGCTCGTAGACAACACTTTCAGTACAGTTTAGTTAAAACTGCGTATTACTAGACACAAATATAAATGAAAAGAAACCTATGTATATAAAATAGATAAAGTATATCATATCTCTGAAATAATATTAAAAGATCCTCGACAGTATTATTAAAAACCTGTGGTATTATCGTATGTCATAAGCGTGCATATTTTTGTGTAGTTGATTAGAATAAGATGAAATATCACTCTTGTATTAAGTTCTATATGTGTGTAACTTCAAATGCTTTTAAAATATTTCTATTTTAAAACATAGTTATAAGACTGATGGTAGGATTGAGTTGTTAGGATTAGAGAGATATTTTTTTTATTCATGTTTGTGTAACAGTGCTATTTGCTTTCTTAAACATTAGAAGGGGAAAAAAATCTTGATTTTTTCCCTTAACGTGGGTATCTACGGAGATACCAACTGGGGAAAGTGACATGTCTAAGCCAAAGATTTTAAGCTGTGTACAATACATGCCCACTTTGCAATAATTAGCATTCGATATAGTTGCACATCGCCCTATTTATTGACATGCTTAGATTCTAAATGGTGGTGGTATCCATCAGGGTGGTGTTCTCAGGGTGTTTTCCTCTGCCTGAACCAAACGCGCACATATCTTTAATGGACTGCATTCTTAAATCCATATGCACTTCTGTTGAGACTGGCCGCTACCTTTGTTTGCATGTATTAAGGTGTGCAATAAAGCATTTTTTATCTACCTTTATATTAAGGGCCAACGAATCTATCGTGGAGAGACGAATCTTTTGGTTTACAGAGGGATAAGGATAAGAAACGTTTATTTTGTTTCACACGTTAATCAAAGAACAAATAATTTAAAAATACAGGCGTGGAAACAAAGAGGACATCGCTCAACATGTCACTATAGCGATGACGCTACGTGCGCTGGTTTCTACAGCACCTGGAGTGTGCGAGGTGGAGGATGACGTCATATAGGAACAAGCTGTTTTGTCTATTCTTGTAGTATTGTACTCATTTTCCAAAGAAATTTGAAACATTCCGTCTATTGGACTTATTTTATTTTTGCTGCTTTTCATTAATGCTGATTAAATTTAATCATCACTTAATTATAATGTTTACGACCAACACTCATAAACATAAATACTGATTATATTAACCAGCACTTAGCGGGTTTTTATACAAAAAAATCATAGGAGTTTGGGCTGAATCCCACCCATTCGGCAGGCTGCATTGTTTATCCGTCACAAAGTCAATTCACGAATTGACGTTTGACAGCGATGATCGCGAGATTCACGCCTGTTGCAAACCTGTTGCGAGATACGTAATCAGCCTGCCGAATGGGTGGGATTTAGCCTAAACTCCTATGATTTTTTTGTATAAAAACCCGCTAAGTGCTTGTTAATATAATCAGTATTTATGATTAAGGGGGTTGGTCGTAAACATTATTGTATCTGGTCTGAGTCTGCAAATTTAAATATTTAATTTTATTAGCTGTAATAAACCTGAAGTCAGTGCCCGTGTTTATATTTGTGTGTATAATAAGCGTATTTCGATAATTGGTGTTAGTGTATAATCTTGGAACGTCGGGTCATTGGGTAGCTAGAAATTAAAATGTGATACATGTTAGTATCCCATAGTAACAAGACTATACTCTGGTTTTTTTATGATTGCTATACATATTGATGAAATTGAAGTGTCTATTAAATATACAAAATGTTATATATTACTATTATTTTGTCTCTCAGGTAATCTCTGAAACGCGTGACTTTTACGCGACTTTCACTGGAGGAACTTAGGCTACTAACATTTTTGGAAAAATATAGGGGTCCGCGCAAAAAATAAGAAGAATATAAAGTCTCTGATTTTTAGAAGGAATATCATCGCATAAATTGATCATCACTTAAAATACCTTTATAATATTCTCAGTACTTGATTTGCTATTTGCTTATGTTTGACATGAAGTTTTTAATTAAAAACCAGAGTATAGATGTTAGCCCATCGTGTAAGTGTTAACAGTTTTAACATAATATACATTTAATTAATAATATTAAGATATCGCAAACACCGCACAGTATCAATAGTTCCATACGTTTAGCTTTGTGTCAGAATAGTCTGAGAGCGGTGAGCATTTCGCTTGACGCTAGAACACATCCATGTACATAATGTATTGAAATAAATTATGTTTTCCCACCTATGACGACTTAGTTATTACTACACTATCCACATGAGGTAAAAGTAACATGTCATGTTTTAATCTATAATGTAGGTACTAGCACCGGCCCCCTTGCCCTTCAAACCGGAACACAGCAATGTACACATTACTGCTTGGCGGCAAAAATAGGTATGGTGGTAGTACTTTCCCGGATGAACCTTTCACAAAAAGTTCTACTTTTACTTAACCTTATCAAAAATGTACGATTCCGGTGCCTGGTCCCCCCCATCCAGGCGCCGGTGCCTCCAGGCGGGCCAGGCGGCACTCATCAGCCGGGAGCTGCGGCGCCGCGGTGCGGGCCCGCGTAACGTTCGAACCCACGTCCGTCAAATCGATCCTTGACGCTTCCTAAAGCCGGAATTGTACCACAAAGCTACGAAATCAGAGTAGTCATTGCTACTGAATGCAACTTCAGACAATGAACAGTAGAACTCCAGTAGTTACCTGTGGATGGCGCTCCAACCGATATGAGCTTATAAAGCTTAATGGTAAATTTATAATTTTATAATGTAACTAGGAAATAGGATGTCCGTAAGGATTGAGGAGCCACATCAGATTTTTAAAATCTGATCTCATCATTATTTAGCAGCAATGTAGCTGATTTTGCAGCACGAATTCTAGATTTAGCAGCAAAATATATCACTATTTAATGCAAAGTGGCTCCTCGATCTAAACGTCTGAATTGAGGAGCCACTTGGAACTCGTTAAGTAATAGATGAATATTTTTGAAAATTTTATATCATTTAGCAGCAATGTAGCTGATTTTGCAGCACGAAGTCTAGATTTAGCAGCAAAATATATCACTAGTTATATTTAATGCAAAGTGGCTCCTCAATCTAAACGTCTGAATTGAGGAGCCACTTGGAACTCGTTAAGTAATAAGTAGATGAATATTTTTGAAAATTTTGTATCATTTTGCAGCACGAAGTCTAGATTTAGCAGCAAAATATATCACTAGTTATATTTGATACAAAAGTGGCTCCTCAATCTAAACGTCTGAATTGGCTCCTCAATTCAGATGTTTAGATTGAGGAGCCACCTGGAACTCGTTCTAAAATCAGCTACATTGCTGCTAAATAATGGTGATATCAGATTTTAAAAATCTGATGTGGCTCCTCAATCCTTACGGACATTAAATAGGCGGGTACTTTTATAATAAAAATATAATCAATATTACAATTATTATTGCTTATTTATTTAGTGAATGTCATATATTACAAATTAAACTAAACATATTGGCTTCACTGTATATATAATTGTTTAGTCTCCTGAGTATAAATAAGGACTTATGGTTCGTGTAACATAAAATTAAAACTACTTTCTACGCATATGTAAATACGCATGTTAAAATAACAATGTTCATCAATAAATATCTGTTATTATAAGAATAACATCGTGATATTAGGTTAATCTATATTCTGGTATATACAAGCAAAATTGTTTTTACAAAAACACCTTTGAAAGGATGTGCTAACTAAAAGTACTAAAACATTAAAATTAAACTGCTTCCTAATAACTAAGAATATGTTACGTCAAAAATCGACCTTAACTTGCTTTGAACCTTTTATTCTAGTTAATAAAATTATGGGATTTCTCAGAGAAGATTCATTGTTTTAACGATAATGAGTTATTCCCTACTCACCGTTTCAATGAAATCTTAATGAGGTATGTCTCAGACTTATCGGATTAGTGCACCAGTATAAGGTCGTCTATCCACAGCAGCACACATGGGCTACGCTGCGTATAGCTGTGACTTAAAGACTTGGATAGACGCTCAAATGCATCTAGAAACACAAGGCTCTATGCGTTATGTGTTTCCCTAAGGGACCGTCTCCACGAGCGAGAGAATCGCGGCGATGTTATCGTCCGTGCCAAGTGTTTCTATACTCTCTTAGAGGCCCTCTCCACGAGCGAGAGAATCGCGTCGAGTCCGCGCTTTAGAATCGCCGCGATTCCCTCGCTCTTGGAGACGGTCCCTAATATACACATTTCTATTTTTTTTAAGTTAATTTATTTTTCAGGCTGGTTATAATGATCACGCAGATTGCATGCACTATATGTAGAGATAAAACAAAATTTTAACGTTTCTCAGGATTGGTAAATAAAACTATAAAGCTTTATTCAAAGCTATTTAAACATAAAATAAGTTTTTTTCTTCTTTCAAACCTAATTTAAATGCGTTTCCGGCATTAAATTGAGTCAAACGTCACTCCATCGCAAAGGATGTGTTAACTATAGTTTGTAAAACTTAGCTTGATCGCTGCAACATTTCCCAAGTGACACAAATAGTCGTGTCACATTCAGAACATGATGGGCGGGATTTCGGTGACAGCTGTCGCAGCTTTTCATTAGCAAGTTTCACTTTGTCACCGTGACTGTTGCATTACATTAACCGCGTAGATCATCCCTAATGAAGGTGCGCGCCATTTGGATACGTGACAATTTGGAGAAATTGTATGTGACAGTTACGGCATGTTTTTATCACGGTAAGCAAAAGCCACTTGTGCTGTGCACGCTCTCTAAGACAGAGCGCGCACTAGTGACTCTTGTCGACAAAGTCTTTAAATTGTCACGTCGCAATGTGCGTGCATCTCCTTACACAGACCGGGTAAGAGTGACAAAACAGTCACGCACGGTAACAATAGTCACCAGTTTGCGCGCTCTCTTAGTTTTTTATCATCGACACAGGCATTAATCGCATTCGTAGGGAAATATCGGTTAAAATTAGGCGAAAAATTCCCGTGTATCTTCAACATAGGTATGACACAACTGTCACAAATTCTAAAGTACGCTCGAAATAAACCAAAAAGTGCAGTAAAGAGTTATTTAAAGAACTTATAATAACCCTTCACATTCTATATTACTAAGAATCGTCCGACAACCTAACTCCTAGCCCCTTAATTATTCTGCAGATCGCTTAATCCTCTCAAAACTATCCTACCGCAGTTATTAATAATACTTAATTCGCACTCAAACATTGTCCTTTACCTTAGAAGGTCCTTAAATACAATTGTTATTTATTATTTTAGCCGACTGTCCCACTGAGAAGCTTGCTTCTAGCAATGGGATAGTATCTTTTTCTTGACAGATCATGGCTGTGTATCAGCCAAGTTCAAGGGTTTTTTTTAATCGCTCGTTGGACTTCGTAAACTCTTACACGTTTCCATAACATTTGTTAGATACAATTCTCTATCGAAGCGTGGTCTTGAGAAAACGAGAAGACGCGAACCGGCACTGAACGTGTGCGAAAATTTAACGAAAACTAGTAGAATAATGGTACGAGCTATTCAATAGTAGATCTTCAGAAGATCAACCTGGCGACGCACTTACAATGTACAAAACCGAGACCATCGACTTTTTACCCTACAAATTTTTACAAAATCTGTATACCTTAATTTTAGTATGCACAATCACTGCGGTTGAGGAGGTTGATTCGGTCTCAGGATCCTGGCCAGCACGTGTCGTCCGGAGACGAGCTTCAACTGCTGCCCGTCCATCAGCACGCTGCGCACGCCGCTAGCTGCGGCGGGCGCCCCGAGCGTCGCTCCCTGCGAGAAACATACTGCGGTAAGCACATAAATACATTGCTGCAAAGTTAGCAGAGCTTGTGCTACGTGTACCAGATGACTGATAGAATACATCTTTTTTTTTTTAAATATATATGTATTTTATTTATTTATTTTATTTTATTTAATACAAAATCCACAGCTCTTAAAATTAACAAAGCACTATTACAAATGTGTATTACCGAAAGCCAATAACGGATTTACATTTTTTAAGTTTAACCTTCACAACTACAATTGACAGATATAAACTACTGTCCTTTTATAGGGAAGGAAAAAAAACAACAAAATAACATTCTTGCATTAAAATTAAATTTGTAAAGACAATATAATATGGTTATTACTATGTAGAAAATATAGTAGATATATATACAGGTGTATATTTATTTTATTTAATAAACATTAAAAATACCCAGACCCGATAAAATTTTCTATGGAAAAGCAAACAGTTGTGTAGATACTTAAATACTTGTAAGATAATTGTCAAATGTTTATTTGTCCCCTGGCAAGAATCGAACCCACAACATCTTGCGTATCAGCTGGCTATTGGACCAACTGAGCCACGGAGCTCAGTTTACATCTTTTTAGGGTCCGTATTTTCGATTAGGTTTATTAGCATACATCCTCCCAGCTTAGTATTTCTTTAGTATAAGTATTAATCATGCTGGATTTCTATCGCCATTTATCAGGCCATTGGTAAGCAAAGCTTGAGCGATGGGATGCAGATCACTTAAAAGTAAACTTCTCAATGGTATCGTGTTGCATAATAATGCTCAACAAAGAGTAACTTCAGCCTGGATGGATTTTAAACCTTTTTTGGATATATCGATGATACTGGCAATATGCATATTCAATACGCAGCAAAATTATTTTTTTTTGGATTAATTACACATTTATAAAACCATTGGCTTGAAAAGTTCAGCGAACAAGTGTAAGTTCGCTGAACTATGTTATGTTTTTTAAGGTTGTCGGAATGATTTTACTACTAAACCTTCCACTTGAAACACTCTATCCATTGGTGAAAACAGCATCAAAATCCGTTCCGTAGTTTAGAAGAAGAAAGCCAAACAGACAGTCATACAGACAGACGCAGGCAGCGACTTGAATTTATAATTTGTAGAGATGTATTTCAAATATAACTAGCTTGTCCCCGCCGCTTCGCATACGTTGTACTCGTACCTATAGAGCCTATGTGTTATTCCTGGTCAACATCTATATAATGTGTGCAAAGTTTCAACTCAATCCGTGGGTTAGTTTTTACGTGAAGAGGTAACAAACATCCATACATCTGTACAAACAAAGAATCATGACCACGCTCCATACATGCGATGACCTGTCATTAAATTTTTTTTTTCAGATGATGTATAGTGACGTGAATAGTATCAAACTGTTTATTAAGTCTTAAATTAACCGGTGTGAAAACATGGCTCGATTTGACAATCAGGTAAAAATGTTACAATGAAAACCATATTTTGAGGTTATGTTATTAACTGTCAAACTAACTTATGTACAAACTATCACTTTACAACAATTCCATACTAAGTATCTACCAAAGGGTAGGTAAAGTAAATAATATATAGGTAGTGTATCTTTACCCATTGAAAAACAAAAGGAAAAGTTGGCAAATTAAGTAAAAATAAAACAGCTCATTTATTTATTTTATTATTTTATTCAAAGTCCGTAAGAATAATTACGGACTACCTTAGTTAATGCTTACTACTAAATAGCCTTAAAACTAAACTAAATTAAAATAAACTGTATAACGACCCACAAAATAAAATATATAAGTATATATATATTATCAGTGGTAAACCAGCATCTAAATGTCAAACTCCCACAAGGCCACTACATAAAACAGAACGGTACTTCAATGCATTTGTAATGGCTGCGTTCTATTAAAAATAACGCTTTTTATAGTAATAATTTTAAAATTAAAATTTCTTTTTTTTCACATTACTAATTCTCATTTAAGTTCGTATTACATAAACAGCGAAAAAAAACCTATATAATAAGCTACATAACATCACTATACACGACATCTTCTGTCAAAATGTGTGACAGGTCATAACTGGACATGATTCTTTCGGCTTTATAATTTTAGTGAGATTGTGTGTGAGTGTACAGATGCAGACAAAGTGTAGTGAGTGTAAGCTTGATTTCTGAAATGCATTTTATGTCAATGATTTTTTTAAGTCCTTGTTTTCTCTTAGCAAATAAACATTGAAATAAATGATGTTGTTGAAAACAAGCCGTCTTCCTGTGTTATCTCACGTGTATTCTACATATTTTACTTGATCTTTTTCATCGTCATACAATTGCCATGCATATGTAATATTAGTATAAAACTTTCTTTCAACCAATCCCAAACCATGCACCCAAAATCGCCAGAGTTAGATTTTTATGCAACCATGCTACTGAATCAATATATTAATCACCTGCTGTATTTTTATCCCTTGCGTGAATTTTACTTGGTGGATTGGATTGACCTATAAAACGATGGCAAAAATGAAGCACTTTTGAAGTTGTTCACATACATTTACTTTAGTAGAATAATATTTGTCGGTTAACTAAATATATGTGAATGATGGCCGGTTCACGTTGTACCAGTTGTTGATACCAGCGGGCAATCTAAACTATACTTTAGCCAAATTCGACGTGTCTCGTACGTAGCCTAAAAAAACACTTTCTTCGTTGAGTTTTCTACATAAATATTCATTGAGGATTGTTGACCACTCCAATCGATGTAAATAGTAATTTATTATGTCAAAAACAATGCTAAGCAAGCCAGCAAATAAGTGTTGCAGTATGTTCACAATTTGTACACGTCGAATTTGAGTAGTTTAGCGACTGCGCTGTTCTGGACTGGATGAACCGGGTAAATTGAAACTGAATGATGTTGACAATAGCAACAATGACATTAGCTGTAGCTAAATAGAATGCGGGCCTCCAAAACCTAAACATACGAATCTCGATCACAAACTAAATAATGATAAAGTTATATATAATACAATGCACGGGTTTGGGTATCACAACAATCGACAGACCGTTGCGTAAACCGTTCGGCCACCTACTAAGGCAACGATAAACGGTTGATAAACGAAAATTAATATTAATCTTCATAGATAATCCTCTGCAGGCGTAGAAAATCTAGAACTTTTTACTGACATTAGTCTTGATGTTGTATAAGTTAACGTCAAATTATTTAGATTGCAAATGAACTGAGGTCGAAACACACTCTAGGCCTGCTGTGTTTCTAACCATACTAAACGTTAATACCATACTAAATTTAATATGTATATATACATATATTCTATATATGCTTCATACCATAGTATGGTTAGAAACACAACAGGCCTCGAGTGTGTTCCTACCTTAGTTCATTTATATATATATATTATACCTCTGCCAATATAAATTAATAAGTTACCTGTTGGAATTTGAGCACCGGCGTCGTCGATGTAGGGGTCGTGACGGTTTGGCCTGAAATTGTAAAAATATAGAAATAAGAATACATAATGGACTAGTGAGGTAACTATGTCCCCTAAACCCTTCCTTTCAGGTTAGTTAGTACACACATTATAATACAACCTGTAGACCCTTGCCCACCAGTGGGTGCGATCGAGCTGCGGATAGTGATGATCCGAAAGCATTTTGTAAAAGTTCATTGGGAAAATTCACAAATTGCTTGATTTGCGAAGTGGTTATGCAACTCACCGTGGGGTGCCGGCAGTAGAATGATACCCCTCCTCTCATGCCCATGGATGCAGTAAGAGCCTGCTAAGGGATACCTCCGATCCGGAAGATGGGCAGCAGCGTCTATCCGTGTATCAACATCCCATACTGCGCTCACCAACCCGCCTGCCAAGCGTGGTGAGAATGGCAACTACCCCTCATTGAGATCCATGAGGGAGGCCTGTGTTCATCAGTGGACGTTTTATGGCTGAAATGATATGCAACTCACGCCCTTGGGTAAGCTATTTGCTATATCTTACTTGGCATATGTGTGGAAAACCTAAACAAAGTGTGTACAATGCGTGAACAACTACGGGATAGATAGTAATAAGTTTAAAACAGTGTCTAACTCACCCATGTTACTTATAACTATGGTCTGAGAGGTACTGGCGCCAGCCGCGGACGAGACTCGAACGGCGCTCCCGTCGCTCTGAGAATCATACACAACACGGTGAGTTTGTGTTTTAGAATAGAATTATCTTTTTAACTGGCAACAACAGAAAAGCACAAAGATAACTTAATCATAAAAATATCCCTCGACACATAAGTGTCAATGAATATTTTTATCATCCAAACATCGAAACCATTGGATAACAAACCTATCCAAAAGTTTTTAAAAAAAGCTTGAATTGAGTATTGCATATTGTTCTGTCACCAGAACTAAAGTATGAAAAATATCAGCTCAACCGGAAAGTGGTACAAATTCAACTTGCAAGATAGGTTTACAGACACTAGACATGTGACTAACCATAAAGAGTCACTGATATTAATTTATTTCACATACTCGTAACAGTACATAGAAATCAAGCGTCCACACGCAGAGCACTAATGCCAGCGCAGCGAGCCGTTAACTAAAGCTTATAAGAAATGGCAGATATCACTATCGTGATAAATTCGAAAGTTTGTTTGTATAGATTTAAGGATGTTTGTTACCTCTTGACGCAAAACTACCGTACGGATTTTCACACGTCTATAATGTTGTCCAGGAATAACACAATGTATACTTACTTTTAACTCGAGTTCCACGCTTTCGAAGCTGCGTGCAGATGCTAGTCTAAGATAAATAGTAAGTAAGCACACATTTATTGCCATGGGGTGTCGGCATGTTGAATGATCTCTCTCCTCCTCTCATACCTTAGCAGGCTCTTAAGGGATACCTCCGGAAGATGGGCAGCGGCGTCATTCCGTGTATCAACATCCCGTACTGCGCTCGCCAACCCGCCTGCCAAGCGTGGTGAGTATGGCAATTACCCCCTCATGGAGATCCATGACGTTGTTCCTGTCCTGTGTTCAGTAGTGGACTTTTACGGCTGAAATGATGATGATGACACTTTTATTGGTATACATGTTACACACACACACACACAGTTAACACAAACAACAAAATCAAAACGAACCGGAAAATAAGCTTCAAGAAGAAACAAACCAATAATAGGATTGTGTGGGTAAATGCCCCACGTGACGAGTGAGCCAAAAAGTGACGTTTCAGCATAATGCTGCTTACGAAGCGCTAATGAAGCGGTGGTTTTCAGACGTCACCAAAGTGCCATCACAAACGCAAACTATTTAAAGACATACAATATTGAACTGACCTGCAGTATGATATTATGCAGAGGCTTGGCGGAGGTCAGCAGCAGCGGGCGCGCGAGGCGGGCGGCCGGCGCCAGCACGCGCACGTGCGGCCGCGCGCGCGCGCCCGCCGCGCCCTCCGCGGGGCCCGCTTGGCCCTGCAACCACACAACCAAGCTCAAAATATAGGACGGAGAGTCGAAGCGGACAGCATCACCACGATTGCGATTTTTCACCCTTCACTAGTTGCCAATTGTTCAAACAAATAGTGATTTTAATACGTCTCAGTGCATGTTTGAAGAAGAAAATCGTTTATTGATCCACAATAAGCATAAGTACATAAAATTAATAGATACTAAAATAATTAACAAATTTATTATTAACAAATTAACACAAGTAAAATTTGTGGACCAAAAGGTCCTACCTCAGCATAATGTTAATCCTTAAATATAAGGATTAACGCTGGTTTTCAGGTCGGACCTTAGGTGAGTGTCGCACATAAAAAAAAACAAAGTAAAATAAAATTGATGTTGGTTTTTAACTAACTACTTAGTAACTAAATTAAACTTATAAAATTAATGGAAAGCCCATTCAACACCGGATCAGCTCAACAATAAACTAAACGGCGGTTTGGACGGCGGTATTGGCGCTCAATAGTAACTAACTAATTATCAAAATATCAAATAAATATTTATCTAAGGGCTTGATTCGTGGGGTACCGGCAGTTTGCTGTATTGGCAGTAGAATGTTGCCCCTCCTCTTTCGCCCGTGGATTCAGTTAGAGCCTGCCAAGGAATGTCTTCGGACGATTCTTTCCGTGTATTAAGATCCTGCACTGCGCTCGCCAACTCGGTCAAACGTGGCGAGTATAGCTATAACCCCCTCTCGGATACTTGGCGATCCATAAGGGAGGCTTACGTCCAGTAATGGACGTCCTTCAGCCAGATAATGACATGATAAGATTATAAAACTTACTTGAGCATTCGTGAGCAGTTTCGCCATAATCGGTTGATTGCCAGCCTTCTCGCCCTGACTCTGGTTTCTGACAACTTGAGGTATCGTCTTTTGCCCCGCCAGCTGAACCCCACCGGCCAACTGCAGTGTTTGGCCACTGGGCAACTGCAACGTCTGACCACTGGGCAGTTGGACCGTCTGACTGCCAGCCAACTGAACCGTTTGGTTGTTCGCTAGTTGCACCGTTTGGTTTCCTATCGCGGTAGGTATCTGAACGCTCTGCCCCATTTGCACCGTTTGAACGTTTCCGCCGGATATTTGGAACGTCTGCCCGCTGGCTAACTGCACGTTCGCAGGCAACACGCTGGGGCTCGCGACTTGGACGCTCTGGCCGCTCGGCAGTTTGACGGTGTGACCCGTTAACTGGACGCTTTGTCCCGCCAGCTGTACGGTTTGGTTTCCGAATTGAACAGTTTGACCGGCGAGTTGGACGGACGATACGGGTATCATGGTCTGGTTGGTTTGTAGGGTTTTGAGCGTTGATGTTGTTTGTACGCGATTCTGGGCTTTGGAAGCTTTGAGGGCTTGCATGACTTGCGGGGTGGCTAAGGGTACGGTTTGACCGCTGGGTAGACGGACGCTGTGTGTTGTGTGCTGCATTTGTAGGGAAGGCTGCAGTTGAAGGGAGGACAGTTGGAGGGCGTGGCTAGGGCTGAGTTGGACCGCCTGCCCTCCCGGGAAGTGGACAGTTTGGTTCGCGGACAGTTGGAGCGTTCTCCCGCCTGCCAGTTGGACAGTTCGCGTGGGAACCGATGACGTCACCGCCGTTTGAACGCAGCTAACCACTGCGGTCACGTTTGTTGGAGGCTGAAACGGAATCTAACGTTAGAATGTTTTTGTAGGAAAAATATAAATTATAAGGTATAGGTATTTTTTTAATACTAGAGAGTACATTGCGTACCTGTGCTACAGTCGTGATTATAGGTGACCCAGATGCTGGTATCCGCTTTTTGCTTGTAGGAGTATCTGAAACAAGTTTATCCGCGTTACCTATTGTTGTCTGTGACAGCAAAACAGTTGATTTAAACGACTCTAATAATTAAGAATATAAACTAAGGTCACAACTTACAATAAAATATACACATCATGCCCATGGTACTTTACGTACGTATATTTACCTTGTAATAATGCTCGCGGCGATATTAAAGATTTCCCAGCGGACGGATTGGCTGGACTCAACACTCTGACCACACCTCTTCTTGCCACAGAGCCCTGTAAAGCAGACCGTATTAACATAAACATAAGAACTAAGTGGTGGTAAATATTTTAAAGTTTATTTACAAGACTTTTTACCTTTGATGGTATGGCAGTCTCATCATACAGTTTGTTATTTTTATAATGTTTAAGCACACTTACGTAGAACATTTTCAAAGAAATGAATAACCTTATCAAAAATTTTACGGTTCCGGTGGGATTCGAACCCACGTCCGTCAAATCGATACTTGACGCTTCCTTAAGCCGGAAGTGCTTTAACCGCTAAGCTACAGAACCCATGTCGGGACCCGCTGAAATTCTTGATAAGGTAATGTCGGTTTGAGTTCCATCATACCCTAAATACTTTTATCTAACATGCTAAGCATACTTTTAATGTCTACAACAATATTTAGTTCAAAATAAGATAATGCACAGGTAAGCAAAAAGAGTCACTAACACACAGATTTTAAATAAGGTCACTGCAGAATTAGGCTCCTCAAAAGATCTATGTTGGTACCTATTCAATCTAAACTCTGTCGTTAGTGCCTCTCTTTGATCTTTGCACTTGATGCAGGTGATTTGTAGTAATTGCTAATGATAATTACTTGGGTATTAGGTGAAACTACCGATCCAGTGACTGATGTTTGCAAATTTGGTGGCCTTATCAACAACGAACGGGTACCGGGCACCAACTATAGAAAAAAAAAACATATTAATACATGCCTACTGCACAAAAGTACTACATACAACGAATAGGAAATAAACAATTAAAAGTACCTTTTGTGTTTGGATAATCGGTGAATTCGCAGGATGTATCACAGTTTGAGATGTAGATATTGTTTGTCCCAATGCATTTGCTTTCATCACCTACAAATGTAACATGTTTAGAAAACGTAAATATTACTGTCATAAAGATTCCATCAAATGTGGTTTCACTTACGCTTGCAGTGACCGCATCAGCTTTAATACACGTTCTTTGCTTGATTAATGGCGACTTATGTTGTGTTGCGACGATTGTAGGCAAACTAGCAGATCTCGGGAGCACATTAGCCTGGGTCAGCATGGGTATCGATATTTGTTGAGGCGAAACAGTCTTGATCGACGGTGCTGGTTTAGTTAACATGGCAGGTTTCGATGGCTCAATGTGTTTGATCAATAACGGAGGTTGTTTTGGTGGTATTTTTTGTTGAGCTATCTGTTTGGACATTTGTATAATTGGTTTGTTCGTTGGCGATTGTGGAGGTAGCATGGATATATGGGGAGGTGGCATCGGTGACGGAGGCGGTAGCATTAGGGAAGAAACCACCGGCGATTGTGGTGGTGCCATCTGCGATTGGGGTGATTGCTTAGACGCGGAAACTTGACCGGGCGATTGAGGCGCCAAAAACACAACATGTGGTTTAATCTCCACTTGATTAGGTTGCTTTTGCGTCATATCTTTGGTCATTGAGACAGAATCCTTGGTAAGATAAACTTGCGGAAGCTGTTTTTCAACAATCGGTTTAGGAGAGGGCGATTTGGGTTCCGGCAGTTTGGAGAGAGGAGGCTGTTTCGCCGAAGCAGCGGGTTTGGTGGCAGATTGGATCAGTCTCACAGGACTCGCTTTGTGCGACTGAGGCTGCAACGACGGCGGTCCTGGAGAAAGGGCCTGCTTGGGGGAGGGGGGCATCTGTTTAGGCGAGGGAGGAGGCTGCATCGGCGACGTCGGCATTTGTTTGGCCGCCACCGGTTGCTTAGGAGATTGCGCTGCTTTCGGCGACTGAGTCGGCAGCTTGACAGTTTTCAGTGGGTTAGTTACTTTCCCTTGCAGCGCCACTTGCAAGGCTTGTGACGTTGATGTTTTGGAAACAAGCGCCGCTTGTTTGGCTAAGTTCCTCGCTGCAGCCAGGTTGGCTTTGTTTTGAGACGTCGCGCTCGCTTGCTTGACCGCTTCGGCGAGTATTTTGGCCTGCTTCACTGATTGGCTCATGAGCGCCGCTTGCTTGTTCTGCTTTGTTAGACTGAGTTGTTTGGGGGTGAAGGTTCGTTTGCTCGGTGGGGTGTATGAGAGTTTCTTGGGCTTCGGAGTTGTCGGCTTCTGTCCGAGGGTGGCTTGCATCAACAGCTGCGCGCAGGAGAGCTGTGGCGAGGAGGGAGGGATGCTGGAGTCGTCGACGTCCACATCGCTGTCGGAGGCCTCGACCACTTCTTCCGTGCCGCAGGTATCCACTTCCATCTAAATGAGATAATGATTTGAGTTGACTTTTAAGCGTGAGCTTAAGCTTTAGTCAATTCACAACTGATGACACAGCAGAAATTGTAATTGAACGCAGTTAAGCGAAATTGTTCAAATCCATAAAGGTTGACTTGAAACATCTTAGCATAATTACATACATCCAGTTTTTAGTTTTCCTTACATCACTGGCGCCGCGCCGTGAATGAACTCAAACCACTTGGAAGGAGTATTTTCTTGACCAGAATTGTTTGAATACTGATATATACTACTATACTTTGAGTGGAAACTAACAGACATGCAGTAAAAACGCGTTTAATTCCCATATTGTAAATAGCGTCCAAAAATCTTTGCTTACAGGCTGCGGCGTCACTGGCTCCTTATGCGTGGCCAGTAACGGCGGCGGGGACGTCATGGCAGCTTTGATGGGCACGACCACCCGAGGCCCCGGGGGCGCGGGCGCGGGGGGCGCGTGCGCGGGGGGCGCGCGCGGCGGGGGGGAGGGCGGCGGGGGCGGAGAGAGAGCTGCAGTGGCCTTGGCGCCGCGACTTCTCCCTGAGGTGGTCTTTATCCAGTCTTCTTCACTTCTGCAAATAAAACCACTTACTTAGTTCTTCTAACTCCCAACATACAGCTAACGCTAGTTTGAGATTCAGGGCTGGCAACGAAATCGTTACCGCCTACTAAGTCTAATTCTGGTGGGGGTTACAAGTTCTGCACAGACGTTCCGTATTAGGGTGTAAGCTATATGGTTGATGCTGTTCTAAAATTAAAACGGAACAATTTTACGTTGACGGCTCAAAATTTAGAAACGTCATTATGTCTAATAGCTATGCCATTACTTCATTAATTAGAAGAAGCTAAAAATGTGTGTCTATATTTTTGTATTTTACAACTAACGAACTAAATAGAATTTTTATTTATTTATTTTCTTTCGGAAAGCCATCAGTTATATAAAAATGTAATAAACAACTAAAATTTAAACATAGCTCATATTTTTGTTCTATTTTCTGTATGATTTACACAATAAAGAATGTATCTATCTATCTATCTATCTATCTAAAAGGCCTTCACTAACAGACGTAAGGTAGTCAGCAAATTTAGATTTGTATACCCTGCCTATAAGAACAGCACATACCTATTCCTATGTAGATACGTCCACACAGATGTGCGCGGGTCGAACTTCACGACTGGATCTCGCTTGGCCGTGTGGAAACGGTCCAGCACCGAAGACACTGCTCCCAGGAGCGCCTGGTCGCTACACGACGCTATGTATTGAGACATTCTGTGAAATAAAATGAGTTTTTAAGTGTTGGGAGACATTTGGATTGGCATAAGTGGATGTTGGTACGTTTGAGTCGTAAAACGTCCACTATTGAACACAGGCCCCACTCATGGCCCTCCATGCGTGGCAGGCGGGTTGGCGAGCGCAGTACGGGATGTTGATACACGGACAGACGCTGCCGCCCACCTTCCGCAGGTATCCCTCAGCGGCCTCTTACTGCTTCCACGGACAAGAGAGGAAGGGTAACATATATTCTACTGCCGGTACCCAATGGCAAGTGGCGGCATGCCAAGTGGGCGTAGTTACGAGAAATGTTCCAATCCAACCTACTTTTGAACCTTTCAGACATTTCACACATCATCACGGCGCGCGGCCAGCAGCAGCGCCGTGCTGATGTGGGTACTAACTTGAGCAGCGTCAGTATGTCGTGCCTGGTGCCCTCGCCGTTGGGCAGGCGCGCGAGCGCGTCGCGCACGAGCGACGTGAAGGTGGCGTGGCGCGGGCGCGCGGCCAGCAGCAGCGCCGTGCTGATGTGGGTACTAACTTGAGCAGCGTCAGTATGTCGTGCCTGGTGCCCTCGCCGTTGGGCAGGCGCGCGAGCGCGTCGCGCACGAGCGACGTGAAGGTGGCGTGGCGCGGGCGCGCGGCCAGCAGCAGCGCCGTGCTGATGTGGGTACTAACTTGAGCAGCGTCAGTATGTCGTGCCTGGTGCCCTCGCCGTTGGGCAGGCGCGCGAGCGCGTCGCGCACGAGCGACGTGAAGGTGGCGTGGCGCGGGCGCGCGGCCAGCAGCAGCGCCGTGCTGATGTGGGTACTAACTTGAGCAGCGTCAGTATGTCGTGCCTGGTGCCCTCGCCGTTGGGCAGGCGCGCGAGCGCGTCGCGCACGAGCGACGTGAAGGTGGCGTGGCGCGGGCGCGCGGCCAGCAGCAGCGCCGTGCTGATGTGGGTACTAACTTGAGCAGCGTCAGTATGTCGTGCCTGGTGCCCTCGCCGTTGGGCAGGCGCGCGAGCGCGTCGCGCACGAGCGACGTGAAGGTGGCGTGGCGCGGGCGCGCGGCCAGCAGCAGCGCCGTGCTGATGTGGGTACTAACTTGAGCAGCGTCAGTATGTCGTGCCTGGTGCCCTCGCCGTTGGGCAGGCGCGCGAGCGCGTCGCGCACGAGCGACGTGAAGTTGGCGTGGCGCGGGCGCGCGGCCAGCAGCAGCGCCGTGCTGATGTGGGTACTAACTTGAGCAGCGTCAGTATGTCGTGCCTGGTGCCCTCGCCGTTGGGCAGGCGCGCGAGCGCGTCGCGCACGAGCGACGTGAAGGTGGCGTGGCGCGGGCGCGCGGCCAGCAGCAGCGCCGTGCTGATGTGGGTACTAACTTGAGCAGCGTCAGTATGTCGTGCCTGGTGCCCTCGCCGTTGGGCAGGCGCGCGAGCGCGTCGCGCACGAGCGACGTGAAGGTGGCGTGGCGCGGGCGCGCGGCCAGCAGCAGCGCCGTGCTGATGTGGGTACTAACTTGAGCAGCGTCAGTATGTCGTGCCTGGTGCCCTCGCCGTTGGGCAGGCGCGCGAGCGCGTCGCGCACGAGCGACGTGAAGGTGGCGTGGCGCGGGCGCGCGGCCAGCAGCAGCGCCGTGCTGATGTGGGTACTAACTTGAGCAGCGTCAGTATGTCGTGCCTGGTGCCCTCGCCGTTGGGCAGGCGCGCGAGCGCGTCGCGCACGAGCGACGTGAAGGTGGCGTGGCGCGGGCGCGCGGCCAGCAGCAGCGCCGTGCCCGCGCAGCCCGACGACACCCAGGCGCGCGCGCAGCCGCCCACTACGGACCGGTATCTGTAAAAGAATCCGATTCAAAATCTGCAACACGTACAAATACGACATTTAAAGCCGCGAACAGCAACAATTCGCCAATAAAATTCATAATGTTCATACTATCAACAATTTCAGCTACACACGCCGGCAAAATTAGGGGAACAGGCAACAAACCTCGTTTTTTTCAACTTGTTGGGTAGTTTTTGTAAGTTTCACCGAAACAGTGGCTGGCCTATGGTGGAGGCTCTGTTACGGAGTGGAGTGGCATTGTTTAGGAGCCCGTACAGAGCTGGTCGTCATCGAAAATGGATCCCTGACTGCACTGCGATACATTTCAGAGATCCTAGAGCCCCATGTTACGCCATTTGCCAGATTGATTGGCAATGATTTTGTGTTTATGCACGATAACGCTCGACCCCACACAGCGCGCGTGGTGCGTGATTACCTTGATGAGGTTGCCATTACCCCAATGAACTGGCCAGCACGTTCTCTAGATATGAACCCCATAGAACATATTTGGCCCTTGGAAGAAGGGTACATCAGAGGAACCCAGCTCCCAGTAATGTCGAAGGGCTGAAATTGGCCTTAGTCGAAGAGTGGGAAAATCTGCCTCAAGAAATGATTGATGGCATCATTAGAGGCATGGGAAAACACATTCAGGCACTCATAAGAGCCCGCGGAAGCCATACGCGCTATTATTTTTTTTTGTATGGTTGACTTTGAAAAGAAACTGCATTCAATTTGTTAAGCTTTATTTCGTTATTCTTAATTTATTAAATTTTTCCTTGAATTTAAGGAAATTTAGTATGAAATCGTGTTTTTTATTTACCTAATATCCATAATTTGAATTAAAAAAAACTGAATTAACAATTCAATTTTTACCTTTGTTCCCCTAACTTTGCCGGGGCGTGGAGCTAGTTCAAACAGATAAATGTTTATTCGTCGAAACAACAACTACTTACCCATGCTGCACGTAGGTGTACGGCTTGGAAGCCGTCGCGAACCTCTGCCTCTCCTGCGCGCGGAACTCCGAGACGTCCGCACTGGTCGGCGGGCGGACGGTCCATGATGTCGGGTACCTACAAAACAAGCGCATTCTTCTCAAACCTCTGTGTGTTAAATTAAATCAATGTGCTCGACACTAGTGGAACAGACATAATGTCAGGGTATGGAAATCAAAATTGTTTAACTCTTTGTCAATCTGCAAAAATAATATATAAGTAGTTCCTGTACGCGGAAACTGTTTTAGCTTAATTAGTTCTATAATTTTCTTAGATTTAAGCCTTTTTGTTTCCAATAATATAAAATGATATTCAATCCGTCAGTCACTTGGTGTAAAAATAACAGGCACGCATTTTTTCAAATTATTTAAACATTACTTAGATAAACCGAGTTGAAGTTGAGGGCTCGTGACGTCATGATACTGTACCGAGGCACGTCGGCGCGTACCTGCGTGACTTCACGTGACATTTCCATATAATGTACCGAAAAAATACGTGTCCAAATGTATTTTGTAATCTACATGACGGTGTTACAATTAAAATTTAGTCATCTAGCCAATTGCGCCTGACTTGTAGCTAACTTAATTGCGGCTGCCAAGTGTGGTGAGTACAGTAACAACCCCTCATGATCAGCATTTGGAGATCCGAGAGGGAGGCCTATGTGCAACAGTAGACATCTTACGGCTGAGACGATGATGATGATGTGGCTAACTTTTGTAATCAGTTACAAGACATTCACATAACTTATAAATTTGTGTTTTACTTTAATTCATGGCAAATGTTATCTTGCGAATCTTCCGCGGCAAGATTATTAGTATTATTTTATTTTAACATTTATATTATTTATTTATTTGTTTTTCAGCCGTTATTTTCCCATTGCAGGGCAAAGGCCTCCCTTCCCTTCTTCCACTCCTCGCGATTTAACGCTGCTACAGGCCAAGATCTTAAATGGGCGTCTAGTTCATCGCGCCATCTTCTTCTAGGTCTTCCACGTCTTCGGCTTGCGTTAGGTGGAATCCACTCCGTAGTGAGCTTTGCCCATAATTCGTTTGACATGCGGCAGACATGTCCGGCCCAGTTCCACTTGAAGCTAGCGGCTTTATGACCAACATCAACGATTTGTGTTTTGAAGCGCAGTATACTGTTCCGCACGCTCCATACCTCGTTGACATACGCCACGTGCGAACTTCTGATGATCAGTCAAAGACCAAGTCTGGGCACCATAGGTGAGGATGGGAAGAATGCGTACGTCCATGAGTCTCTTTTTGAGGGATAAGGGTAAATTTCCCTTCATCAGGTCTTTCATTGACCAAAAGCTTCTCCAGGCATTTTCTGTGCGTCGGGCAACCTCTTTTACTTGTCTTGCCTGCTGGAGAGAAACTATTTGGCCAAGATAAAGATACTCTTGCACGTACTCAATCCCCACACCCCCCATGTTCACTATGTGCTGTGTGCTGTTCGACATAAGCTTGGTCTTCGACATATTCATCTTCAGTCCGACTTTGAGGCTTGCGTTGTTAAGTTGGTTGATCATATCGCCCAGCTCTGCTGCAGAAGAGGAGAATAACACGATGTCGTCTGCGAAGCGCAGGTTGGTCAATCTTTTATCGCCGACGACAATTCCTTTCTCTTCCCAGCTATCATACAATTTAACATTTGCCATGAATTAAATGAAACACAAATTTAAGTTTTGTGAATCTCTTGTCCCTGATAAGGGATAACAGATAACATCATTATCATTATCGTCATCCCAATCAAATGGTAAATAGTTAACTACTATGTTATAGAATACAATACAAAATACTTTATTGCACACCTTAAGAAATTACAGAAAAAAAAACTTACAATAAAAATTTGGCACAATGGGCGGTCGTATCGCTTAGAAGCTATGTTAAATGTTGAAGTTATGTTACACTCTTAAGGCCACTTGCGCGAAAATTGATTTAAATAGCTACTAAATAAAATTAGTTAATTACTATTTAACTCCTATGAAAAATTTAAATACATTTTGTATTTTTTATGCTGAAATATCTTTGTATCGGCGCAACAATAACAAACTAGCCTTTAAAACTGACGGGCATTTCTTAAACTCTGTTTAGCGCTACTAAATAGCCGATTTCGGTATTTAACTTTTAATCATACTTAGCGATACATTTTAGGTCGTACAAGCAAGACATTTTTATTGATTAACCATTTAAATAGCGTTAGTACGTCTTAAATACAAATTAGTGATTTCGCGCAAGCAGCCCTTAAAGGTATGAGACACATGACAAGTTGACAACGGGACACTATCATCATCTAATATAATAGTTTCCTAATCCATATGTTGTAAGAGAGAAGAAGGACTCTCCACGAGTTCGTGGAGACACGCCAGCGTACGAAATTTGTAGACGTAGGTATGCGGATCGCAAGATTGAAATGGAGATGGGCAGGGCATTCTAATTCTAGGGGGGGTTACCAGATCTGCACTGACGTCCCGCACTGGGGTGTAATGTGCATTGTCCCCCGAGGTGCTGCCTCGACCCTAACCTAACCAGCCCAACTCCTTGAAATACCGGAGAAGGACTCGGGGTCGCCGGCAGCATTCCATGAGCATCCCCGAAGAGTATGCAAATGTTGTGGAAGAAGAAGGGCATGACTCCATGAGCTCCTGCAGTCCTGTCTCTATTCTGGTCTGTCTTGTGGCACCACAGTGCAGTAGCACGTGCTCCACGGTTTCTTCTTCTTCAAGACACCCGCGACATAGTCCACTGTCTGTGGCACCCGTCTTGAGAAGACGGTGATTGGGATGGGCAGGGCATGTTGCCAGGCGAGACGACAGCCGATGGGCCAACGTGGTAACTAAGTGGTTTCCGATGGAAGCGAGACGGCCTCGAGGCAGACCACCTGCCAGATGGGCGGACGACTGTAGATGAGACTTGCACAGGACCGTTTACGTTGGCGTGCTGAAGAGACCTATACCCAGCAGTGGGTGTCAACGGGCTGATATGAATGAATATGTTGTAAATCTTAAAGGTGTAAGACACATACTTAGGAGGCGGTATGGCTTTAGTGACGAGGCGTGGAGACATGGCTCTCAGCCACCTATCACATAGCCGGTCCAGTATCGAGTCGCAATCTCTCCCTGCCCCAATCCATTGGTACATCTGTGGAACAAACAATATAATAATAAGCAAAGCTTGTACTATCTAAACCAGATGATTGATAGAATAATTATACACATTTATTTTGTAAAACAAACAACATGTATAAAATTAATTATTTATTAAAACCTTAACAAGATATAACATATTTACCGTACTTATCAAGACCTTACCTCCTGTGCTAGTTAAAAAACTGTGTTAGAGCAAGGCAAGGTCTCCAACTACATGCACATATAAAAATACATTACAAAGGTTGTATTTACATACATATATATAATAATATAATACTATAGATACAGTTTATAAAATACAATAGCACCTAAATAGATATATAATTAACACATCAATTTTATCGCGTCCGATGTGATGAAACGCAAGAAGTTCACTTGCCACGAATTCTTTGTCGGAACTCATGGCAAAACACGTGCAGAGAAAAAATGCCGCGCGGGTCGCAAATCAAAATACCAAGAACAATGTCCATAAAAGCATACATTTGTCCTCGGACGAGACTCGAACCTGCAATATCTGACGTACCAGCCGCTATTGACTAACTAAGCCACGGAGCTTGTAGTGACCTAGTCTTAGAAATATGGGATGGAATGTTACCTGTGACTTCGACATGTACTGAAGGTAGGGGACATAATCGTCTGGATGCGTCCCTTTCTCGCCGGCAAGGAATTCCAAAGCCGAATCTAGCTCTGCGCACCAGTCATCTGACACTGGAAGTAACAATATAAAATTACTAGCAGGTCTAGGCCAAACAAAATATCATAGAAAGTTTATCAGGTGCAGACGGACAAGCTGGATGTGTACTGGACTGACCAGTTTACCTAAGCCCTAGACCTAAGCCTAGACTCTAGGGCCTAGATAGATAAGGATGGATAGCGGGAAGGGAGACCTTCGCCTAGCAATGAAATCCAACAGACTGATGATAAATGATACGACACTGGCTCGTGTTTGCCCCTTCTGAATCACGTCTTACAATTAACCCTTAAGCTCAACTGTCACCTATCATGCCTTACACCCGTTCGCTCGCGCGTGTCATGGCGGCGCCACCTGATATTTGCAGACTTTTACAAGAATGACGATAATACTGAAACTAACAGGAATTATTACTTGAAATAAAAAGTAAACTATTCTATGATAATACAGTTCTAAATTTCAACATAAATTTGATATGATTTATTTATTAATTCATATTTTTAAAACTTTTCAATAAAAATGAATAATAAGACATGTTCATGGAAAATTAATATTTTTAGGAATATAAGACAATTTAGGAAAAATGAGGTATGACTATTGTAATCTTGAATATAATGTCTAAAACCTCCTATGTATTTAGTTTCACTCACCTTTTCACGAAAACCTAACACGAAAAACACAAACAACACGCATTTGGTCGTACCAAACGTCTGATTTAAAAATGGCAGTGCTCAATGCCAAAGACAACAAACCACACATATTATATACATCAAATTAAAGAGCATATTAACCTCTCTTTCTTAAGTCGCCAGGTATAGACGGCATCTTCCCAGGCCTTCTGCGTTGGGGTGAACCACACCTGAACGAGCGGCTAACTGCCGTTTTTAGGGCATGCCTAGCATTTCGCTATGTACCACTGATGTGGAGGGAGGTCAAAGTCCTCTTCATACCTAAACCAGGGAAAAGCGACTACACAGAAGCAAAGTCTTATAGACCGATCAGCTTAACATCCTTCCTATTAAAAACCCTGGAAAGACTCTGTGATCGGTACATTAGAGACAACACCCTGAAAACAACACCTTTGCACCCCCAACAACATGCATATAGTGCTGGTAAATCAACTGAATCTGCGCTGCATGTAGTTGTTAACAGAATTGAACGTGATATAATAAATAAAACACTCTGTCTTGCAGCTTTCATAGACATAGAGGGGGCTTTTGACAAGACAAGGTTTGACATCATTGACACAGCCTTACGAACACATGGGGTTAATCCAACGATGGTGGAGTGGATTATCAACATGCTTAGACTAAGAGCGGTACGTGTCGACTCACAGGGAGGAACCAGGGGAGTGGTGGCAAGAGGATGCCCACAGGGCGGAGTCTTGTCACCACTCCTTTGGAACCTAGTTGCAAATAATTTAATAACCAAGCTCAACGCCCAACGTTTCTTCACGGTGGGCTATGCAGACGACCTAGCCATACTCATATCAGGCCACTTTGCCAGTGTGGCCTGTAACATTATGAGCAATGCACTTAAGGTCGTAGAAGCGTGGTGTACAGAATACGGACTGACTGTAAATCCATCGAAAACTGAACTAGTAATGTTCACTAACAAACGGAATCTAGGGATATATAGGCTTCCTTTCTTATTTGACACTCAGTTGAGCCTATCCAGTGAAGTCAAATACTTAGGCATAACCCTAGATAACAAGTTAAACTGGTCAAAACACTTAGACAACAAAATAAAGAAGGCTACCATCTCTTTCTGGCAATGCCGTAGAATGCTAGGTAGAACGTGGGGACTCAACCCTAAAATAACCTTTTGGCTCTACAACAACGTAATTAGGCCGTCACTAGTTTATGGTGCCCTAGTATGGTGGCCCAGAACTAAACAGATAACCACCATAAATCAGATGCAGAAGTTTCAGAGACTGGCATGTGTGGCGATAACAGGGAGTATGAGGACTGCCCCCACGGCAGCACTCGAGGCCCTTATCGGATTAACGCCCCTACACCTTCACGTGCAACAAGAGGCAGCTGCGGCTGCCTACAGACTCTGGGCTCTAAAACTTTGGGAACACAGTACACAGTCACACCACACCACTATCATAGAAGAGTATGCAAGTGGAAACCCACTACTTCTCTCTATGTACGATAGGGTACCCAAAAAACACCTATACTCTAAAAGCTACACTGTACAATTACACGAAGAGCCCAGTGATAGCTCAAATACCAAAGAGGTAAGAATTTACACAGACGGCTCCAAGATGGAAAAAGGAACCGGAGCTGGTACGTTTTCGGAAGACCTTAACATCCACAATACAACAGCCCTGGGTAAATATAACTCCATCTTCCAAGCGGAATGTATTGGCATAATCCAGGCTGCAAATGCAGTGCTACGGAGAAAGGTAAATGATTATAATATCAGAATCCTCTCAGATAGCGCTGCCGTACTACAAGCCCTGAACAGAAGAGAACACAACACAGGACTCACCATACAGTGTCACCATCTGTTGGAAGAAGTAAGTAAGTCCAACAGAGTCACTCTCCAATGGATAAAGGGACACAGCGGATCCAGGGGAAATGACGAAGCGGATGCCCTGGCGAGGAGAGGCTCGGAAATGCAACCAGCAGGACCGGAGCCAATTGTTCCCCTACCTTTTAGTCAACTTCGATCCTGGATCCGACAGAGAACTGGAGAACTACACCAAAGCTATTGGACAGGTACAAAAGACTGTAGACAGTCGAAGGAGGCCTTCCCGGTTCTTAACCAAAGATACTCCCGAAAACTACTAAATCTAAACCGCGACAAACTTCGACGAATCGTCGGTATTGTCACTGGTCACTGCTCACTTAACAAACACCTTTTTACACTGGATATTACTGATAGCCCCCTTTGTAGGGGGTGCATGATAGCAGAAGAGACGGCCGCGCACGTACTTCTGGAGTGCAGCAGCGTGGCGTCTCAGAGACGACTACACCTCGGGGAGCCGAGGACGCCCAGGGAGGCCTGCGCCGACACTACCAAGCTGCTGGCTTTCCTGGAGGACATCGGATGGCTGGACTAAGCAGACGCCGTCCGTCACGCAAAAAGGGCCCATCAGCGGCCTAGTTGCGGAAACCAGTCCGCTCACCAAGTACCAAGTACCAAGTACCTCTCTTTCTTTCATATGCACCTACCCTTAATGGAAAAAACAAGAGATAAACACTAGAACGCACTTTTTGATATGTTGGTGTATGCGTATAGATTCATACGTTGTCGAGTCAACGGTAGTATCAAATCATGCGTATGAATGTATACGTTATCGAGCTTAGGGGTTAAAATGATACTCACAAGAATACCAGGTGTTGAGCGGCGCTATGGGCGACTTCATGACCGCCCCACACCGCGCATGCAGCTGCTGCCTGGACGCGCGGTGCGCGTCGCGTGCCGGGAACAGCGCGCGCACCAGAGACAAGAAGTTCGCGTGAGTCGTCTCCGTCAGCGACTCGTCCACTTCCACCGCGCGGTCTCCTTGCGGCGCGGACGCGGATGCGGCGACGCGTATCACTTCGCCGGCCTCGTCGGCTAGTTGGATGGGGAGGGCCATCATGTCTGGAAATGGTACTGTGTTTATTGATAAATACGGACGAATGGGACATATTAATTTAATAATATTATAAAGCTGAAGAGTTGTATGTTTCATTGAACGCGCTAATCTGAGCAACTACTAGTTCGAATTGAAATCAACTAGCTCATTCATCGGGGACGCTATATTTTATATAAACGCGTAGTAAATAAACAAATTGAAAACACTTGTTTCGAGTACAAGTGATAAAATATGGAGCTCTTTTATAACATAGACATAAGAAGCATTGGTGCGGGGGTACCAGAAAAGGGGGCGAAGGCCTCAAAAGGTCACCAAAGGTCAACAATGGCATTTTTTGGTTTTTGGACGTTTTCGACCTTTTGAAGACTTATTTTTTGGTGACCTTTTGAGGTCACAATAACTCCGGTCCCTGTGACTCTAGAGTCACTAAAATCAGTCACCTTTTCTCATTAAGACGGTGCTAACAAAAAAGGTTTCATGTAAATCGGTCAACGCGTTCGGTTGTAATCGTCAAATACACAGACAGACAGCCAGCGCTATGCATATAAGGAGGCTTGGCCCCCTAAATAATATAATCTTTATTTCAGGGAACTATAGATACTCGTATATAAGTGATGAAAGATGTTAAAAACTTAATCTAAGACCCATATGATATATAACTTACAGACTAACATACATTAATATAACTTAAAAACTAGGGCACACGTGATATCGCCGTCGTGTTGCGGAGCGGGGGGTGCCGGGCCGACCTTTGAACCGCCTGAACTTCTCCCCCTTGGGCCAGAATCCGGGGGTCATGAATGTCGTCAAACTTTCACGCCATAAATGACCATTATGTTACGACTTTTGCGTTATTCTGTAGCGCCACTGTTAAGTCAGTTGATGTCATCGAGAAATCACACGCAAGATATCTAAGACCTTGTCCAGAAGAGTGCATTTTCGCCTGTTGCTTGTGGACGCGTTAAATTGGCTCCCATTGTCAAGTTTAGAGTAGACACCGAGAAGTGATATTGAGATGAAATATCACGCAAATAAACGATTTACGAGAATTAGCCTCGCCACAAGCGGGTCGATTGGTGCGTTTTTGCCTCTTCTGAACGACACCTTACATTTATTGCGATGCAAGACACTTCTATGATGTTGAGCTAAATAGAGAGAGGCGGATATCGTGGAAAAATGCGATTTTGATAAAATAAATGAAAAATTCCAAGAACAAACTTATAGCATGCAAACACGAGCTATATAATATTTTATTATTTCTATTATATTGTGATAGCTAAAGTATATGGTGTATTTACCGATTCCATCCAAGTCTTCTAGTTTGATTGGTAGATGAACAGTCCCAGAGTTCTGACCGACATCTGGAGGTTCTTCCTTTATCACAGTCTCGGAAGGTAGACCATAGCTGTTATCCCTGTTAACAAAGAAATAATACTCCAGAAGTGAATACCTACATAAAGAATATAAATCTGGGATCATCAATTAATTACGTCACACGTTAAGAGGGAGGAAAGGGATCGACGTAGTGTACTACGTGACAGGGGTGGGAGGGGTCCTAAAATTAGTGACGTCGCATTTTAAATCATAATTTAAATGAAACTTTTTTTATTTAGGCTTGTGTTTGACCACATCTTGCCTGATGTTAAGCAATGGCGGTCTAGGATAGCACTCGCATAAAAAGTACCTATGCTTATACATGCTTTGAAGATACCCAAATTGTACCTATCGAGGAATACTGACTCCGGCAACGAAATCCAGATTCACGCAGTAATGTAGAATTTTTAATGTATATAAAAATGTAGAATCGAAACGTTTCGTGCGTACGTATGGTATTTCTACCATGTAGGTAACGAGAGCCCTTTCGCCGGGTTACATATAGGCTTGCGTTCGACTACATCTTGCCTGATCTTAAGCAATGGGTTTCCCTGGATGTAAAAAATAATCGCAATTTCGGAAACACCGTTTTAAATTTCATAATTTCTGGACATGAAATTGCAAAATATTGACGTCACACCAGGGATTCTCACAGCTGTTAGACAGACAAAAAATCCTGAAATTCGTGTGACGTAATTTGGCTGAAGCATAGTGATGGCCCCTAATCAAGAAATAATACATACATTGAAGTGCTAGGATAGTTTTCACTCTCTGCATCATCAATCACTTCTTGCTTGATCTCCACTTGATCAATTGATGTGGACGGTTTCGGACTGGTCACAGGGTCCAAAAATGAAGAGCTCTCAGAGTCAGATTCATTCTCATGTTTGATACTCGCTTTACCGTCAATATCATTCTCCTCTTTGATTTTCTTCATAGTTTTACCTTCACTAACTTTTCCTTTAGATATAGACTCTCTTTTGATTCCTCTTTTTAGTTTCCGAACAGGAGATTCTGACTTGGGTTGACCAAACATGATTTTCTTTCCTCCATTTACCCTACTCTCTATATCTTCTAATGTTATGCCGCTTACATTAAGTTCTGGGTGTACCTGAAATATTATAAATGTTTTTTATTATTACAATATTGTCATTGTTTTGTATAAAACTAGGTATGTCACCAGATGCTGTGTCACGGAAGACAAACATTATGGTAATGGCATACAAGCCTACTGAGTACTACTACTGACTAGCTGAGTGTACTGTAGCATTTTTGTTGCCAGTAAGCTAAACTTTATTATTGTTGGTATGTTATATTGTTTTGTATTGTGTGACCCAATTTAAATGTGTTTTTCTTCCAAATTCAAATGAATAAATAATACTGGACTTCATACACAGCACCATCTGACTACAATACCATATTTTGCATCATGCAATAAAAAAATAAATTGAGTGTGATTCAATGTGGAACAGTGAGGTTTTTGTTGCTTCTATCCCTTACTTGGTCAAAAAAGTTTTCTAAAATGAAACTAATTCTATGTGCACATACAGGGTGTGGCGTAATGAGTGGATAATCCTTTACCGACGGTCGCGGAACATCGCGGCTGTTCGGAAAATGACAATTTATATTCAGTAAAAGTGTAACGGTTTTCGAGTTATTGGGCATTTTTGAAAATTTGGAAAAAGTAAGACCTTTACCCACTTTTTTAAGTGCCAAATTTACAATACAAAGAATTTTCTCAGTCTGTTTTCTGGATAGCATTCCTAGATAGTGGTGCTATCAAACGTAAACTACCAATTTTGTACGATAGCCATAGTTCTTTTTGTTTTATTTTTTTAACGCAAAATTTGTGCTTAGTTATTTTCTTTTCTCTAACTTTGGTATCTAGTGGTAAAAAAAAAATTACGGTGACATGAGTGCCCAATTCATTAATTAATATCATATTTCATTAAGATTCCAAAATGGTATAACTTACGGTATTTCTAGCTCTGAATTTAAAAATATTGCTTTTAACATGAGTCAGGAGCATTTATTGATATTGCAAGTTAATAAAAAATTAATTGAATTTTAATAATGAATACCAATGTTACACCTAGGAACTTGTATTAGAGCGTGTAAATGAAACAAAATAGTCATCAAAATTACATTTATTGAATGTTTGAACTGCCCACCGTGAGCTTGAATGCATCTTCTAATAAACGATTGCTTAACTTTTCGGGCATGCCCCGCTTGAGTTATGCTTTCCGCCGCCCTGTTTATTCGCTGCCGAAGCTCACGGTGGACAGTTCAAACATTCAATAAATGTAATTTTGATGACTATTTTGTTTCATTTACACGCTCTTATACAAGTTCCTAGGTGTAACATTGGTATTCATTATTAATATTAAATTAATTATAGTCATCAAAATTACATTTATTGAATGTTTGAACTGCCCACCGTGAGCTTGAATGCATCTTCTAATAAACGATCGCTTAACTTTTCGGGCATGCCCCGCTTGAGTTATGCTTTCCGCCGCCCTGTTTATTCGCTGCCGAAGCTCACGGTGGGCAGTTCAAACATTCAATAAATGTAATTTTGATGACTATTTTGTTTCATTTAAACGCTCTAATACAAGTTCCTAGGTGTAACATTGGTATTCATTATTAAAATTAAATTAATTTTTAATTAACTTGCAATATCAATAAATGCTCCTGACTCATGTTAAAAGCAATATTTTTAAATTCAGAACTAGAAATACCGTAAGTTATACCATTTTGGAATCTTAATGAAATAGGCTATTAATTAATGAATTGGGCACTCATGTCACCGTAATTTTTTTTTTTACCACTAGATACCAAAGTTAGAGAAAAGAAAATAACTAAGCACAAATTTTGCGTTAAAAAAATAAAACAAAAAGAACTATGGCTATCGTACAAAATTGGTAGTTTACATTTGATAGCACCACTATCTAGGAATGCTATTCAGAAAACAGACTGAGAAAATTCTTTGTATTGTAAATTTGGCACTTAAAAAAGTGGGTAAAGGTCTTACTTTTTCCAAATTTTCAAAAATGCCCAATAACTCGAAAACCGTGACACTTTTACTGAATATAAATTGTCATTTTCCGAACAGCCGCGATGTCCCGCGACCGTCGGTAAAGGATTATCCACTCATTACGCCACATCCTGTATTTAAATATGTGCTTTATTCAATTGAAATGTTTTGTTCGTATGTAAATTGACATTTCAATATAGCATTTGTGTCCAAATTAATAAACAATAATTGACTTTGTTTCAAGAACTAACTTCTATACATTATAAGAGCATAAGAGTTTCAGTATTCAGTGGTCACAAGTTTATTGTTAATAGGACTTTTTTGAGAAAGGGTTGAATCACTACAAAACCTATTGATCTAAGTCAGGCATGTAATAATAAAACAGTTTATAAAAAAAAATACAAGTTTTACAGGTTTACCTGAACAAACTTTAACATTTATTATAATCTTGCACTTCTGTTTATTACAAACAAGCATTGGTACAGGGGGTACCAGAAAAGGGGGCGAAGGTTTACCAAAAAACAATGAAATTTTTAAATTACAAAATTTCAAATACCTGTGGTCACAATAACTCCACTCCCTGTGACCCTAGGGTCACCAAAATCAATCACAAAAAAGGTTTCATGTAAATTGGTCAACACATTTGGTTGTAATTGTCTCATGCACAGACAGACAGACAGACAGATGCGCTATGCATAATGGGCATGGCCCCTAACATTACAAATATGATTTAGGGGAAACCTAAGATTAAAATTTTTCATTTATGTAGGGGTGACATTGTGGAAATCCATTATAATTTTATGTTAAATAAATAAATAAATGTTTAATTTTTTTATAGTTTGAACAGCAGATTTTTCCTGAGGATGCATAGAGAGACGAAACATGTGTCATATTCCTTTTGTGTTTTTAAGCACTCATTAGATATAACTTAGCAGATTTGTTAACATAACTTTGTTGTTAATTTAGATATAAACCTAAGACTCATAAGAAAATACTTTACCTCTCTTAGCATTCTCCGAAGTTTATGAAAGTTAAGCATTTCCTTCTCATCCAGTATAGGGTCTGGATAGGTTTGGGTGCCACCTGACAGAGTTCCAAAGATGGTGGGTGTCTCTGAGAACTCATCTTCCTGAAAAAGAACAACAAATGAATAAAAATTATTTTCTTAAACTTTCTCAGAGAAAATTAAGTGTATTCATGAAATAAATTTCTCTTATCATATGCATAATTTTGCTAATTTCTATGCTTAAGGAGCATATTAGTTCTGATACTTGGCTGATACATAAAATCAAAGACACTAAACATTTTTATGAGTTATACTACCCCTAAGCTTGGTAAGTGTATACATTCATATGCATGATTTGATACTACCGTTGACTCGGGAAGCTTATGAATATATATGCATACACCAACATATCAAAAAGTGCATTCTAGTGTTTCTCTCTTGATTTGTCCATTGAGGGTTTGTATATGAAAGTAAGAGGTTAATAAGCTCTTTAATTTGATGTATAATATGTGGTTTGTTGTCTGTGGCATCAAGCACTGCCATTTTGAAATCAGACATTCTGTACGACCAAATGTGTGTTGTTTGTGTTATCAAAAGTAAAAGTTTTTGCAGCAGATCATATTGCATATAAGAAAATACATAAGTTTTTTAGACATTAAAGTAAAAATTCCTGTTAGTTTTAGTATTATCATTCTTGTAAAAGTCTGCAAATATCAGGTGGCGCCGCCATGACAGTGCGCGAGTTTAAGGGTGTAAGGCATGATAGGTGACAATCTAGTATAAGGGTTAAGAGCCTCTTAATTTTTTACTTACAGGTTCAGGTGATACTGGCTGCCTATCCCTGAATGTTTCATCAGGCCCTTCCGGAAAGTTTTCATCATCAGAAGAGTCACCTCCAACTTCACTCCTTACAGCATTCAGTTCATCAAAGTACCTCTGCTTTGCTCTTTGGTAAATTGTCCTTTGATATGGTGTCAGGGAGGGTTTTGGAGGCATTCGGGGGAAGGAAGGCATGGGACCTGGTGGGCCCCCTTTGGCTACTGCTAGCAACCTTTCACGGGAGAGTAACATTGCAGGCAATAATTTGGCAAAATGCTCTCTCATCTGAAAAAACATATTGATAATGTTATAAACAAATAAAACAAACAGTAATATTCATAAACAAATTAAATTTACATACCCTTTGCCTTTGCTGCTTTTTCCTAACATTTATTAGCAGCTTCCTTATTTTGCCCAGATCAGCTCTATAGTTACCCAGTTTCAGGTCATTGTGGAAGTCACTGAGTGGTGAAGTAAAATTAAAGGGTTCATAATCAAACAGCATTTTGAGGGTTGTTTCCTTTTCTTCTACATCATTTTCTTTGAATTTTGGCAAGAAAGTCATAAGGTGTTCTTTCTCTTTATCTTCCAGAGAGTTGAAAGTGCTCATAGAGAAAACTTCCTTGAAAAGTGCATAGTCTTCGCACAGGCTTTGCGGAAGCTCAAAGGTGTGTCCCAGGATACGAACTGTTTCTGAAGCATCGTCATCCTCGGTGCTCCCGCTGCTAGAGCTATCGGACGCACTGCCATTGCTCTCGCCACTGAAGCTCCGGTCGCTATCCATCTTTTCCGCCATCAGGACCGACCGTAATATACCCACTTTTAGGTTGCCGTGATGCAATGCCTACTTTTTCCAAGGGCTCCGGCAAAGATTTTCCGCTAACTACATTGATATTCACAATGTTTTGCTCGTGTTGTTTACGAAAAACCCAAGCAATATTTTACGACATTGAGCACTAAGCCATGAAGTTTTTTCACACAGCCGTCAAGTCTTGTCTAAAATAAAATAGAACGCACACGCCAAACCTCGGCGTTTCACACATACTATGCGCCAGAACGGAACATTACGATGAGAAAATAACTTGACAATCAAGAACGGCGACATTTTCCCCGCAAAATGGAATTTAAAAATAAAACTGACTTGTCTATTCCTTTCCTCTGTATTGCTTATGGTGAACGAATGACAACAAGACCATAGACGAAAACTAATAACCGCTGGGATCTCTTGACATGAAATCGATCAGCACGAGCATGGACTCGAGGATCAACTGCGAATTGTTGATCCAACGACAAAAATAAATCGAAAACCGTTCCTTTCCTCTTTTTGAGTAAATTTATAATCGTAACTGGGGCGCGATGGCGATCATCTTGTTTCAAAATGATTAAAAATAATTTTATGATTGAAAGCGCCCTCTTATTTAATTTTTTATTTCAATAAATTAAATAAGGTTTCGACACCTAATATACCTACGCCAAATTTTGTTTGTCTTCTTTAGTGTATAAATACTCCAAACTAATGCTTAGTTTAGTTATATTTACCGGCTAAACAACTGGAAGCTACTATTGCGCTGATTATCAGAAGTTATTTTAGTTATTTATTGAGTGAAGTAAACTACGATACGTGAGTTAATAACTTTACGAAGAACATATGGTATACATAACATATACCATAACTGACATTTCTATAGACCTACAAAAGAGGAACAATTTCACCGGAAATTGTTTTGTTATAGCAATAATCAAAAAATATATACATTTGAATTGAAAAACCTCCTTTTTTCGACGATTAAAAATATATAACACATTATTATTGCAAATATAGCCTTTCTATAAATTCCAGTCGGCTTAAATTTTTCCGACGTAATTTAGCAATCACTGAAAGATGGACAACAGCGTCTTTCCGTGTATCACGATGCCGTACAACGCTCGCCATCCCACCTGCCAAGCGTGGTGACCATGGCAACTACCCCTCATGGAGATCCATGAGGGAGGCCTATGTTCAGTAGTGGATGTTTTACGTCTGAAATGATGATGATGATGAATTCAGCAATCATCATCGACATTGCAAGCAATTTTGACCAATCAGTAATGCATTTGTATTGGTGAAAACAATATTTAAATTCAAAATCCCCACTGCTCTTTCGGCGATCGAGCTTTGCTTTGCATAATATCGAATCGACATTATGCAAACCAGAAACAGCTTAAAGGTCACCATTGAGGTTGCCTTACCTAAAAAAAATATGGCCCTACAACAAATTATGGTCAGCTTTCACTAGTGGTTCAAATTGGCCAAGAGTTTATGGGGCTGTATTAAACCACCATTACCTGAATCGTCTGTAATAGACCGTGCACCAATGGACTTTTCTTTCTTGAAAAAAATATGTGCACACTTAACCACGTGCTTTAACGGTGAAGGAAACATCGTGAGGAAACCCGCGGTTTAGTTAGCTTTCAGACGTATTGACCTGTGTTGCTGTGGTTTGATGGTTGGTCGGTCACGTATTTATATTACTCTCCTCATTTATTTAATAATGTACGTACTCTATTATTGTATGTAATATTATTACTGTATAAATGGTATTTATTTAATTTGTACGCCTGCGCCTTGCACTGGCAGACGAGGCGGTCACACGGACCTGCCTGAAAATCAGCGCCGCAACCACGTAGCTTGCTACGTGATTGCGGTAATACTGAGGCAGAGTCCATTTTTTGACCTCACGCAGCATTGGTTGTACCTATGTTTAAAACTTGTTTAACACTGTAAGACTAATTTGATTATTTTATGTTTTCTTTATAATTTGTATGTTGTGTGTGTGTGTGTCAAAAATCAATGATTTTCTTCTTCTTCTTCTTTCCTCTGAATAATAGCTGACTAAGCTGAGAGGATGGTATAGGTGCTGGGCAAGCTTAATCCATCTAACAATGTCCCAGGCACTGCAGCGTCCCGTACAGAATATTACTAGTTGCTGACGCTGTATAAATCATCTATTATAGATGCACAGGCCTTACTCCTGTAATAGACGAAAAGGCCGATGATTGATTGATTAAACCACGTATCCTTACGCACTCCAAGAGGTCCAACATTTGTGCGCGTTCAGGCCGCGCAAAATGGATACCACTTACTCAAATTATTCATTGGAACGTTCGATTTGGAGTGTTTGAGAGATTTTTCATTGTTTGTGTGTTCGTTGCGTTACGAGATATGAAGGAACGCTTGTTGCGTCCATAGTCCATATCTCCATGTTGAACGAACGGTCAAATACTAGAACAGCTGTCACGCGCGCCTGCCGTGCATAAATTGATACACTTCGAACATTTGGAACGCCTTCCGCGGAACGCTGTCACAGCGCGGTCAATCGTGGAGCGCGCTCCAGGAGCGCTTGATCAATACGCGGCTTTAGAATATACATGTGGTAAAGGGTATAAGTGAATCGTGTTTTTAAAATTATGTGCACTGCAGTTTACAGCGTAGAACGGAACGTTTATTATTTCAGTCCATCAAAAAACCATCAACAAGCAAGCAACGGCCCACGGCAGTGGTGGTGGTGGTTGTGCGTGCTTTTGTGTGTGTCTGTGAAAAATTTTGACGTAAATTATTCGGTGTAGTAAATATGGCTGACGAACTCAATGTTGACAGTCTAATTCACAGACTTTTAGAAGGTATTTATGCAGTTTTATTACATATCAACACATAATACAATCACGAGACACGTAAACTTTATCCTCAATTTATTGGATCTTCGCTCAGTAAGCTCTTGTTGCGTAATTATTACTTACTAGTAGGTAGGTATAGAAACGTCAAACTCATAAATAAATCGATTATCCTCAATTCTTATCTAATTTTTCTTTGGATGTTAGATATTTTAGAAGGGCAGCAGCAGATATTTACTTTTATCGTAGAGATACACCATTTATCTAATGCTAGACGGCATCGCAAGAATAGTTTTTCCAATAGGATGACAGAAATCATAGCATGGAGCACCTTCAATAGGCTTGTGTCGTATAATAATACGCTTTAGTCGCATTATGTATGTATACTTTACTTGATTTAAACATGTTTATTTTACTTTATTATGCTGCTTATTGACGGGTTACTACAGTATACAGAGTGCAACAGGAAACAGCAAGGAGAAAAGGGAAATTCAAAGACATCTTTTCAGGAGAATGTATGGTTTAACCCAAAATTCTTGCCAATGTATAAGCTAGATTTTTTCTTTATTCTTTAGTGTTCTGCTATATCAAAGCTCATATCCAATCACCAGATACTTGTCATAGAATGTCTGGATTCTCATCTGCCTCTGCCAATAGCTTCAAATGTAAATCCAACCCACATATTGGCTGGCATCAAATGCCTTGATATTAATCTTATCCTGCTCATGGACCATATACATTCTGCAAACCATTACAACTGAAATTATAGCTCATCTGTTTGGGCTTATGTATTTAGACTCCAAGTCACCTGTGTCAGTGAACAATATTTTTATAAATCGGCATGTGGAACTAATTTAAATTGTAACTGTTTGTGGAATGGAACCTGTTGGAATGTTGAATGAATTGTTAGACTAAGAATATAGCATGCAATCTAAATGAATTTATAACTGCACAACTGTAAAAGTTGTGTTGGTATATTATCATTAATTATCAGAAGCTGCTTCACAACATCGCTTGAAATGGACTGGCATTTACATTTAGTTTATTTTTTATAACAAATAGAATGCGCTTGTATATTGTATAGTGAATAACTAAATTGTATGTGTGATGTCTGGTTAGTAGGTATGATTAGATATCTAAATGGCTAGATGTTAAAAGGTTATGTTTCCTTTCTCAGTTCGAGGATGCAGGCCCGGGAAGACTGTTCAAATGTCAGAGTCAGAGGTGCGTGGGCTTTGCACCAAGTCTCGAGAAATCTTCCTACAGCAGCCGATACTACTGGAATTGGAGGCGCCACTTAAAATTTGTGGTAACTATTGAACAAAGTGATATAGATTATATAGATTACAATTTATTGATCACCACATGTAACATAAAAATGATATGATTGTGAAATCACATGTAAAGTTTTTATTTTGATGTTATTTCATTGAAATGAAACTTTATACAAAGACCTTAAATTTTACCTTAAATTTATGCAATATTACCTACACTATCCAAATTAACCAACTGTTTAACTTAGACCTTAAGTTGATATGATAATGGTAATGGCATCCTGTATCCCTCATCACATCAGGGACATAGGGTTCTCAGATTTCCACTAAGTTGATTATCATCATCATCATTTCAGCCGTAGGATGCCCTCTGCTGGACATAGTCTACTGCCTAATTCCTAAATGACTTGGTGAAGATGCAGGTTGATGGTGGATGCAAGCCGCTTCCAACCACAATACCTGCAAATCCAAGTTGATATAGTAGATATTATTTTAGGAAATTAACCCAATCACCTAAAATGCAAGTTTCTGTTTCATCGACTGTAGATGAGTATTCACATCATAATTGCCTCAAAATATTGAGACAAAGGTATGGGAGTGGCCTGTGAACACAACATGTGTTGACTAGCCAATCCCATTTTCATTGGCCATCAAATAATTCAACATAAATAACCATTGTGCTGAAAGAATACCCTTGACACAGTATAAGACAATATTATAGGCATCACTTAGCAAATTACCTCTGCACCAGTGGGCATTTTCATGCACTGCTTAACTCCCTGCCCAGACTAGGGATAAGGTTTGATCGGGCACACTGCTATTTAAAAATGGAATTCACTGTCATCATCACTATCACTAACCAACTTTACCCGCTGGTCTCCCTGTGCATCTTAGTCCAATGCTATTTGCATAATGTCTAGAAAACCTAATAACAAAGCCTAGAGGTGGTTTTAGTTTCTACTTCAGAATATTACTGGGACTTATTTAACCAGAATTTCAGAGGTGATTTCCAAAATATGTGTTCCAGATTATTTGCCTGATAGCAAATAGCCAGAAAATACTTTTTTTAAACCAGAACTCCTGAGGTGATTTCCAAAAATCATCATCATCATTTCAGCCTTAAAACGCCCACTGATGAACACAAGCCTCTCTCATGGATCTCCATGAGGGGTAGTTGCCATTCTCACCACGCTTGGCAGGCGGATTGGTGAGCGCAGTATGGGATGTTGATACACGGATAGACGCTGCTGCCCATCTTCCAGAGGTATCCCTTAGCGGGCTCTTACTGCATCCATGGGCATGAGAGGAGGGGTATCATTCTACTGCCGGCACCCCATGCGGACGTCCAAAAATACTACAAATGTATTTCAGATTATTAGCATGATAGCGAATAACCAGATTCATATATATATTAATACACACATTCACAGGTGTTCTACATTTTACATGCTTAGACTAACAGCCAAAATCTTACCAGTGGTTGTAGCTTGTGAAAATAGCTCTGTTTAGTGTCATACAAAGTTGTCTGTACTGTTACAAAATAATGTGTTTTTAATGCTATTGGACAATTTGGATGTGGAAAATCTGGTTCAATTGGACCACTAGTTTTATTAGTGACTATAGTGGGAGACCAAGACTGCTGGAAAAAAGAGGGGGGGGAGGCCTTTGACCTACAGTGGGACCACACAGGCTAAATATAAATAATAATTAATGCTATTCAATCATCATCATAGCCATGTGGTGCCGGCAGTCGAATGTTACCCCTCCTCTTATGCCCGTGGATGCAGTAAAAGCCTGCTAAGGGTTACCTCCGGAAGATGGGCAGCAGCGTCTTTCCGTGTATCAACATCCCGTACTGCGCTCGCCAACCCGCCTGCCAAGAGTGGTGAGTATGGCAACTACCCCTCATGGAGATCCACGAGGGAGGCCTGTTCAGTAGTGGACTTTTTACGGCTGGAATGATGAATCATAATTATCAATTTCACAGTCATAGGACTGGTGTCCACATCCACTGCTGGACATAGGCCTCCCTCATACTTCTCCCAAGATCATGAGGGGATTGTTGCCATACTAGCTTGGCAGGCGGATGTTGATACACAGAAAGACGCTGCTGCCCATTTTCCGGAGCAGAGCAGACCCTTACAGATTCTTACTCTATCCACGGGCAAGAGAGGAGAGGCAACTTTGTAATGCTGGCACCTTACATTTTACAAGATCAAATTTAAAGCATGTGTATGAATATCCAAGTACACATTTTATAGACAGGATAGCTCAGTGGCCCTGAACTTACCAGAAAATTAATTGAATATTATTCACAGAATTTACCTTGAAAAGTGTTATTATTTCAAACAAAACCATTATGATTTTAGTGTCTATAAATTTATTTACGTCTATGTTTATATTCAGAGATTCTAAGACAAGACTATTTATTTTCAACCACTAGTACATCTGCTTTGAAGACTGGCTATAAATCTTTTAGTTTTGTTAGTTTTAGTAACTCTGGTTTTAAAGAAAGCTTGCTTTTAATCCATACCATACCTAGTAGTCAAATTTCTGTTTGATTTTTACATATTACCTATGTATATTGTGTTACATGGAAACATGAAACGGAATATTTACCTACTAAAGTTGAAATAATCTTATCAAATTCTATTAATAACTGACGAATATCTACGGAAATTAAAGTGTACCTAATTACCACCTGCCGTGGGGTGCCGGCAGTAGAATGTTACCCCTCCTATCTTGCCCGTGGATGCAGTAAGAGCCTACTAAGAGCTACCTCCGGAAGATGGGCAGCAGCGTCATTCCGTGTATCAACATCCCGTACTGCGCTCGCCAACCCGCCTGCCAAGCGTGGTGAGTATGGCAACTGCCCCTTATGGAGATCCATGAGGGAGGCCTGCGTTCAGTAGTGGACGTTTTATGGCTGAAATGGTAATTACCACCAAAATACCACCTAATTATAATAGGCTTCTTGCCTACATTATAATTTTTAGCCCGCCATGTACACGTAATTTTTTTGTTTCATAACGTAATCCAAAAGTGACGGCAATTATACATTATGACGAAATGAACGTCACGTGACGTGTTTTGGTACAGTTTAGGACTATACTCTAAAGGTAGAATTCCACCACTGTGCGGCACTGTGCGGCACAAATGTTTGAATGTAATTTTGAAACATTATTAGGTTAAAACCAAAATGACATTCAAACATTTGTACCGCACAGTTCCGCGCCCTGGTGGAATTCTACCTTTACATCACGAGCCCTACTCCTAAACTTCAATGCGCTATAACTAAGTAGGTATTGTTTCATTCATTCATGAAATAGCAAAATACATGTACTAATTTTGTAAAACGGGAATTACTCACGTCGTATTATAACGTCGAAGATTATTCCGACACGTTTCGATTTGTCATGTCGGCCCCACGCGCGGACGGGCATTCAATCCCATGATGATGATTTTCTTTAAAAATCGAAATGTGTCGGTATAATCGACGTCACGTACTCGTTGTATTGTAACGTCGATACGTTACAATACAACGAGTACCGTGCTATCATACAATAAGTTTGTGACGTAGCATACTGATCCTGTCTGTCTGTCACAGAGAGTTCCCATCTGTGACAGACAGACAGGATCAGTATGCTACGTCACAAACTTATTGTATGATAGCACGGTACTCGAGCCCGACTTGCTCTTGGTTAGTTTTATTTTTACAGTAGCTAGCATGTAGGACAATTAAGTGCTAGCATTCTGCTTTAGAAAATGTCTGATGTAATGTTCAATGACGAGTCAGTTGCAAGCAGCACAAACAGACAAAATCCCACCATAACTGACATGATGACAGGGGTATTCAAGTGAAATATTCTATTTAGTACATCAGTTTGATAATCAAATATAATACAAGTATTTTATGCGTCTATAATTAATGAAAATGTACTTGGATAAAGCGCATCACGTTTAGAACTTGAGACGTCATAACGTGTCACAAATTGAGATAAACCGTGATGTCACGCGAAAATTCTGAAAATTTAAAGTAAGGCACCTAGCCTATTCCGAGAGCATACCAGCGCGCGTGGCTGAATGTAAACGCGACATAAGCATCTCACATACGTTGACGGCTTGGACAGTTGGACATGTTGACACAACAATGGTCCATAGTTTTCTTGTGATTGTTGACCTCAATCTGGTGCAGTATTCCCATAAAACCAAAACCGTTCATATTTTTGTAAAAACATACCAATAAAAAGAATTAGACCCTCTGTTAGGCATAATGGCATTTAAAAATGTCTATCTATGTAATGTAATGTATTAAGTATATCTGTCATCTAGTACCTATTACACAAGCTCTGCTTAGCTTGGGCCTGGATGATGCTGTGTGAATTGTCCAGAATTATTTAGAAGAAGAATAAAGAATAGAATTAAATCAACTTTATTTGCAGCATCAACATTTTTTACAAACTTAGAACTAGACGTTAATATGACAAACTGAAAGTTACAATAATGAATAAGACAAAAAAATAAAAATTTAATAAAACAAGATGCTGCAAATTGGTGTCCGACTCAGCATAAATGTTGTGTAAATCTAAGATTATCACAACGCTGATCTTCCGTTATTATTATTATTTGATTATACTTGGCTATTTATAGTGTCTAAGGAGTCCTTCTGTCTGGTAATTCTCACTTAATTTTAATCTACGACTATACTAACCCACAATACTACCCACGCAAACCTACGTAGCCTACGTCGTCTTACGTTGTGTGTGATTCAATTTTGGACTATCGTCATAATTCTAATCTACATCTATACCAATCTAATCCGATAAGTTATTACAGTGCAACAGTCCACAGCTGGCCGTTAATATATCACGAACGACAACCAACAACTCTCTATTGCCAAAACTGTCCTCGCATATTAATTAAGTGTTTATATCATAAATCATACATAACGTACTTGCTGTGAGCGTGATCAGGTGTTATTCAAACACCTTTCGCAGCGATTGAGCTAAGTTTTAGGGAGTTTATGTAAAGATAAAGACATTTATTTGGAAGAAACATACAGTGTTTACATTTTCATGCGAGTTGATTCATATTTCATAAGGTCACAACATGCTTTACCGAATTCGGTATGCAAAGTTTTTTAGAGAGCATGCCAATAATGCCATTTTTCATACAATAACTTTGTTAATTTTTGTTTAAACAAATTAATGCTTAATTCCCTGTATTCTTTAGGTATTTTGTTAAAGATTATAGGTGCCATTACACACAAGACTTGTGCATGAGTGAGGTTTTGGATGGATGCAATTGAAGCCTACCATTATATCGTCTGTTTCGGCTTACAGCGACAGATGTATTCTATCGATCATTTGGTTTTCATAGTACGAAGCTTTGCTTAGTTTGGTGCAGTGCGTAGTTTCCTTCCAGCTGATAAATATTCAAACATAAAACAAAAATTATGAAAATTAAAATTCAATTTACCTACATTATCAATCTTATTAATATTTAATTGTGAAAGCTAAATATTTTTTTTGAGGTAAATATAAAAACAAAAACTCTGCAGTAAAAGACATATTAGAAGGGTGAATCACCGACCACGAAGCGGTAGGTGGCTGTAGGTAGAGCAATCTCCTTACTCTACGTGCCGAGTCCAGGAGTACTGCCTTTTGGATCTGGCCAACTGCCTAGCGAGTCTGTCGCGATCGATACTCTTCGTTATGAGTCCGTGAACCTATATTGTTATTACAATCAGTAGCATTATTTTATTATTATTTCAGGTGACATACACGGCCAGTACACGGATCTGTTGCGCCTGTTCGAATACGGCGGCTTCCCCCCCGAAGCGAACTATCTGTTCTTGGGAGATTACGTGGATCGCGGCAAGCAATCGCTGGAGACGATATGCCTCCTTCTCGCCTACAAAATAAAGTACCCAGAGAACTTCTTTCTTCTCAGGGGCAATCACGAGTGCGCGAGCATAAACCGCATTTACGGTAAGTGTGGTCATACATTGATTTATTATTTATATCTCATTTTGTGAGATTCACGAACTGTTGTGTTCTTATGAGAAATAAAGAAGAAAGTGAAAAGTGAGAACCTCATTTATCTGGGTTTAGTCGAACGAGTGAGCGAAGCGAATGAAGTTCATAGTGGCCTTTTGGCTGGATGTTAATTGTGATGAATATAGACGGATGAATATATCGGACAAAACTACAGACATATACATGCATATGTCTGTAGTTGTGTCCGAGGATTACTTATAAATATGATCGGGTTTTAATAAAATTTAATACATTATATATAAATAATTCATAAATTCCCCAACTACAAATCGATTGTAGTTGGGGAATTTTAATGTATGGGAGGTTTTGAGATATGGGGGTTTAATCGATTTTCTTTGACGATTCTTGAACGGACGATATCGATAAACGCGGGAATCTGCTCCAACTCTGTCAAACGTATTTCGGGACAAAGATAAATTGTTAAATGATGATTATCGCAACCATGTAAGATTCTTCTCTTCGTTTCTTTTCCTGTCAGACAGTTTGAAATGCAACTAATAAAAGGCCGGCGATGTTGATGTTTTGACCTAAATCTCTTAACCGTAAACAAATTTCTGCACTATAACAATTTACCTCTATAATCGCTTTATCTTGTACCAAATGAATCGATATCCACTGAGACGGTGACCTAGAAACGAGTCAATAAAAACCATGAAGAATGTATATTTCAGTTGCTCGTTCATAAGTCGCAGTATTTATCAGCTTCGCCGCAAGTTCATTATCCGATAGCAATGCAACAGTACCCAACTAACTATGTTGTAACTTGGACGGCAGAAATGTATAGATTGCAAATATAATTTAACAATTTGGCCCATTTTATGAACCCCATCAACAGAACTAAGTTTTGAAAGGACCAATCTGGAAATGTATCTACACGTATTCGAACCCATAAATAATTTTCCAATTCCTTTCATAAACGACGGAGTTCTGAGGTAACAAAGATTGAAAAAAAACTTAGTTTCCAGAGTTTCCAAAACTTTGGAATTTCAAAAATAAAACAAAACATACTAAATACTCAGCCAAATAAGATCTGTACAAAATTTAAAATATGTAGTATTGATTCGCTGATAGAATTGATTACCATTTACATTTATGTAAGTGGTCAACAATCCACCATTAATAAAATTAATATATATCAACAAGAAAAAGTGATATCTTGTACATATCTAATTTGGCTGAACCGAGCAACAACCGGCCAAGAGTCAATATAATTCAAATAATCATCTATGAAGTGATAAGGTTTTTAATCAGATTTTGGTTTTATAAAAGTCTTAAACCTATCAATCAATTAGGTCGTCTGAGAAACTAAGTAACTTCTTTTTTCAACGTCCTCCTTATTCCAACAGTGCTACGTCCACAGAAAAATGTCTTTGTAATTTGTTCTTATTTGTATAGGTTTTTATTATTCACGATAAACTTTAGGAAGAACGCTCACCAAAATAAACTTCCACCACGAACCCACTCCGAAAATAAACTTTATAATAATTAGCAAAAGCCATCTATTGACCACGTACATGCACTTACGTTTGGAGTGTTGCCAGAATACCTTCAATAAAATCCACGCAAGTACAGGTTGCACCATACCAGTAATCGTAATAATGAACAAACATAGGTTTATTACTTTATTAGCGTTCGTGACCTTATTAATTGAAGGCAGGCTTTGTCAAGGCCGTCTATTGAAGTCTGTTTTAATATTGTGAGTAATCCCTAATCCAATAATAGACTGTGAACTCTTAATAGTCATTTTCTAATGACAATAACATGACGACTCGTGCTCTATGAAGAGTTACATTTATTCCCAGTAAGTATAGTACGTCTGTAGATTTATCTTCAAGGCAATGCTTTGTGCACAAATATCTAAAGTTTTTACAGCATTTGGCTAGGTTACCCCGATGGTTATCGGATCTTCGACAGATATGGCCAGCCCACTGCCACTTCAGTTTGCTAATCCTGTGTGATATGTCGACGACTTTTGTTCTCTGTCGCGGTTTCAGCGGGGTAAACGATTTCCTGAGTGGAGACCGCAACTTGGCAAGCGTAGTGTAGGACGCCCACCAACTAGATGGAGTGATGATTTGGGACAGGGTGCAATGGCGCTGATTTGGAGGGGCCTATGTCCAGTAGTGGCCTAATATAGGCCGATGATAACGCGATTGGTCTTTTTCTAAGGACAATAACATGGCGTCTCGTCCTTATCGATATTTTTCAGCAAGTAGGTATTCGTCTTATCTTTGTCGTAAACTAAACAATGTATTGTGCAAATATTTTCGTTTTTATGGCGTTTGACTCGGTCAGTTGATTGCTATAGAGGCAGTTAACTTTTTGATCACAGCAGAAAGGCGTATCCATTGAATTACGCTAACGCAATACTAGTAATCATCATCATCTCAAGCCGTAGGTCTGCATTCTACGTCCACTGCTGGACATAGGCTTCCCTCATGGCTTTCCAAGATCATGAGGTTGCCAAACTCACCATACTCGCTTGGCAGGCGGGTTGGCGTGCGCAGTACGGGATGTTTATATACGGAAAAACGCTGCTGTCCATCTTCCGTAGGGTATCCCTTGCGATTTTTACTGCTCCACGGCATTCTAGTACCTAATACCTACATATAATACAACGCCTTGTTCGAGTTACTGAGGTTAATTTTATATAGAACTAGATGTTCCCCGCGACTTCGTAGACGTTTTGATTCTTTGCTCGTGTGCAATTTGTCGAAGAGTCATTTAAGATAGCCTTCTTCGATAAATCAGCTAACCAACACTAAAATAAATTTCGATTCGAGCGAGTAGTTTCTGAGATTAGCGCGTTCAACAAAGCAAACTCTTCAGTTTTATAATATTAGTATAGATTTAAAATAACTTTTTCAACGAAGAAAAACGTTCTACCTCTCGAGTTCTCGGAACGCTCGGTCCACCTACGAGTAAAGTTGAACTAGGTACCTATATTCGATCCACCGAATAAACTTGACAAGACAAGGACAAAGAGGATTGTTCTTTTCCAATAAAAACCTTGTTTCTATAAGTCACGATAATGTTGCACACACGTTACTAATGTGTTTCCCGCCCTTTTACCTCTTATCCTACACTGGAAATTGGTCGTAATAATATTCCTAGCGCCGTGGGGTGCCGGCAGTAGAATGTTACCCCTCCTCTCATACCCATGGGTGCAGTAAGAGCCTGCTAAGGGATACCTCCGGAAGATGGGCAGCAGCGTTTTTCCGTGTACCAACATCCCATACTGTGCTCGCCAACCCGCCTGCCAAGCGTGGTGAGTATGGCAACTATCCTTCATGGAGATCCATGAGCGAGGCCTGTGTTCAGTAGTGGACGTTTTACGGCTGAAACGAATATTCCTAGGCTCGTCTAGTTAGTAAGGCGGTAATGTTGGCTTAGGAGCGGAATGTCTACTCAAAGTATTAAAAATCTCGTTTAAAAATATTATTACCAGCCTGTACTGTCTGGGGCGATAGGGCAAAGGCCTCCCATCTTCCCAAGGTTAATTATAAAAAAAAATGTTCTTTTCAGAGGTTAATACAGTAAGACAAGTAATCTCTCTTTTCTATTATTATGTCCGCAAAGATATTGGAAAGTTGAGATTTGCAAGATGACATCATTTCCTATCGCGGATGAACTGAGCAACACCCGGCCAGGAGTCAGTATCATTCGAACACTGAAACTCACGCTCGTATCCGCAGGTTTCTACGACGAGTGCAAACGCCGGTACAACATAAAACTGTGGAAGACGTTCACGGACTGCTTCAACTGCCTGCCGATCGCCGCCATCATTGACGAGAAGATATTCTGCTGCCACGGCGGCCTCTCGCCCGATCTGCAGGGCATGGAGCAGATTAGACGGATAATGCGGCCGACTGACGTGCCCGACACAGGTAGGAAGCGAGTCAAGCGAGCTATTTAAGTTCAGTTTTTAAAACGATTTCTTCTTGTTGATCTAGTCTCGATACGATATTTCTACTTATGGGTAGACGATAGTTCTACCCCTCCAGTTGTCAATGTACCTAATGCTTGTTTGCAGGACTGCTATGCGACCTGCTGTGGTCGGATCCCGACAAGGACGTGCAGGGCTGGGGCGAGAACGATCGCGGCGTGTCCTTCACGTTCGGCCCCGACGTCGTCAGCAAATTCCTCAATCGACACGACCTGGACTTGATCTGTCGAGCTCATCAGGTGTGTAATGTTCACCCACGTCGACCTTTATCACCCTATCTATATAGATAGGGTAATAAATGATACAACGGATAGTGTAGGTACGTCTGCCGCCGGCGATGGTAAGATGACAAGTGGCGTCTAGCGTGACCCCGCCACTCTTCACCTACTGTAATACCACTGTAGTACCATAATGTAATGATCACCTACGTCCTACTTTACCCAAAATAAAGCTATTATACGATTCATACGTACATTAATATCACCTACAAAAACTGAAAGTACCTACGAGCATCAAGAGATCGCAGGAACTGCTTCTGAAGAGCTTGGCACTAATTAAAAGCGAAGGCAACCGATCTCTTTAGATGGAGTTGGATCCTTTGATACCGTAGGTATAGATAGCGGTAATCAATCAGATAGTGCTACTGCATCTACTGCTGGACATAAGCCGTATTAGTATGGACGTATTTTCGACTCATAGGCGTTTTTAATTCAGCTGAACGATATCATGTTTCTCTCTCATTCGTGGGACGTTACAGCTGGATATAGGCCTCATGGTAGTAGTCCCTCCCTATGGCTCCCCCAAGTAGTGATCATGAGGGGGTAGTTGCCATGCTCGCCACGCTCGGCAGGCGCGGGTTGACGAGACGATAGACGCTGCTGCCTATGATACTGCATTATGAGAGGGGCAAAATTCTACTGCCGGCACCCCACGGCCTTCAACTTAGCACGCCTTATAAGCCACATTTTATAATCGTCAATTGTTTTGTAGGTCGTCGAGGATGGCTACGAGTTCTTTGCCAAGCGTCAGCTGGTAACGCTATTCTCTGCGCCAAATTATTGCGGCGAGTTTGACAATGCGGGGGGCATGATGTCTGTGGACGAGACGCTCATGTGCTCGTTTCAGGTAAGCTGCTTGTTGACTACCCCATGTACTGACATTCCACATAATCTTCCCGAGTTTTGTTGCCCATATCTGCTAGTTTGACCATTTTTGCTCTCGTAGTAGTCGAATTTTTAATTATTGTATGCGTGTTCATTTATGTTGAGACCGTAGTGTTGTACTTGTACTACCTAATAACCAAGTAACGCCTAGCTAGTTTCCTAGTTTTTCATTACTAAATAAAAATAACAAATTCCGTTCTGTGCAGATATTGAAACCGTCTGAGAAGAAAACGAAACGCTAACATAACACTGTCGGTGTAACCTCCCCGCCTGTATCCTTTTACTAAACTAACAAGTTGTGTTCTGTGCAGATATTGAAGCCGTCTGAGAAAAAGGCGAAATATCAGTACAACGGTATCAACAGCGGCCGGCCGGCCACGCCGCAGCGGTCGCCGCCCAAGAAGAAATAACTTGAGCGGACCGGCCGGTGCTCTGCAGTGAGCGGACTGCATCATGAATTATGTCTTGTATTATAACTATTATGTTATGTTAGTGTGGTCATCGGACATAGCCGAATAATATGTCGTCCTTGTGTAATGTTAAAAAAGTTATTTATCGATTTGCTTGTGCCTTCTTATTTTTAATTGTTTATTGTTAATGTGAGTGATATTAATTTATGAATTAGTTCTACAGACTAGCGGTTGGGAAGGACAGTATGTATTCGGCGATGCCTGGGGCTGTCTGCTTGTTCGATCCCCTCTCCTGGCAGCTTACGTCACGTTGTATGTGCCCCTGTCGTGTTATGTTACGTACATGTTGATGTTGTAGGACTTTAAATTTTATTGTTGAGTTTCAAGAGTTTGAAGTGGCAAAGCTATCTTAAAGATGCGGGCATTGGAGATGGAAGCGATTACGTAATGAGTTGTAGTGGATCGAAAGCACCTTTGCTTTGTTTTCAGTAACTAATGTGCCTATAAATTTAAATTATTGGATAGGTCTCGTACGTAGGTGACGATGTTATGTTGATTTTAAAATTACAGTTCCAACTGGAATGGATTGAGTGAATTTGTTTTCTTGTCTTTGTTGGCAATTATTTGTTTGATTGATTTGTATAGATCCTTCTGTGGAGGTGGCCTAAGAGCATGATTTGACCATCAATCACCCTGTCATAGAGTAAGTGGTATTATTTATGTTCTAGGACTTCATTGCTATATCTGCTTAGGGCGCGACAAGATACACCCAGTGAAATTAGTTTAATTGTGCTCTCAGTATTACCCTTACTAAATAAGTAGACGTTTCTTCCAAATTGAAGATTGCCGAACTGAGGCTTAATCTCGGCAGTTTCTTGCTGTAGGTCTTATAATATTGTAATAATTGGTGTGGTAGAAGCAGTGTAGTCCTCGCAACAATAGTGCAGTGCAATTGCTATAATAAATATTATAATAAAATTTAAATCATATGCAGGTTTTGCATTGTACAATTTTATTTTTTAGAAACATTAAAAATGTCAGGTGTGTTCAAATAATAACACTATTTCAGTTAAGAACTTTATTTTGTTTCATTTATAGGTTTGCATTTACAACCATGATTGTATTTCAAACATTTATCTATTTTAGAAGTATCGCTAATGAACTAATTTATTTATATGATTCTTCTACACTTTGCTTTATTGAATGTATTTCATTTTGTAAATGGTTCTGTATAAATTAGCGGCTATAAGCTGGTGATTAGCTTGTATTGTTTCATTGTAATATAACAATAACAAGTGTATTATGGTAACTGTTAAAATCTCCATAATTGTTTGGCAGAAGGCACTTACATGTATGTTACATCTAAATGACAAAGATATTTGCCAGCCCAATAGCCACAATATTAGATTTTACATTATTTACTATTAACACTTTAATCTTAATACACTTGAATTTTTCTCTATTTTCATCTACTTACACTTAGTGAATATGTTACTGGAGAACTTTTGTTTATCTTATAAAATTTTGTTGTACTTTTTCTCTGGTGTGTACAATTTTCTGAAATATAAATTTATTCAAATAAAAACATTGGTTAGTTTATTTCATTCTTATCCAACTGTCCAAGCTGATTCATCAATATCAGTGTTTTCTTGTTGTATGATTCTAACTAGGTTCTCATGATTATCTAGCTTATCATTAATTTTAGCAATAAAGTCATCATTTTTCTTTTGATACTTCTGTATGTCCATTTGTAATGCTTTCAGGTAACCCCTTTTTGCTGATAACTTTTTTTTGAGCCTATTTACTCTAGCTTCATACTCTTTACTTAGGGATTCAAGTAAGGTTTTTTGTTTTCTTAAATTGGCCACATCACTTGCCCGAAGTTGTGCCTTCACATCGCCAAGCTGAGGTCTCCTGCAACAAAACAGTATTTGCTTATCTTGAAATATTATTGTATCATCTATCTCAGGTCTCATTTACAGAGATGCAAATAAATGAGTCCTAATAAAAGTTTGGAGGGAAGCGGCTCAAGAGCGAGTAAGATGATAGATTAAAAGTTTATTATTATTTGTATGTTTTAAGGTGTGCAATAAAGCAGTCTCTATCCATCTATTATGTACAGAAAAAAAGTAGTTTCTTCCAGACAAGAGATGTATGGGGAATGGGGAGATCTTTATCCTGCAGTGGGATCGGATGTGCACATAATAATACTGATTTTTTTTTAATTTTATTAACACGGGAATAACCAATTACATTACTTAAAATACATGCATCATTTGAGGAATTATAAATTAATTATTAGTACACAATATATGTCTTAAGCAATTGTAAAAAGTAAAATAAGTATAATGTTGGTCAGCACAAAACTGATATTTTTTTTACCCAAGTTGGGAATGAATGTGGATGGAGATGGTGCGAGAGGTAGGCAAAAGGAATGAGTGTTGAGATGGCAACAGAGAGGAGAGTGGAAGAGGAAAACATGTGCTGACCCTGCATAAAGAGGGATAAGTTAACAAACTTACACACTGTATCATAATTCTTAGTACAGTGTGGAAAGGCTCTGAAGGTTTAGCCTACAGCTGAAAGCATGGGTAAGTATAAGAAATTAAGTAGCTTACTTAACTGTTGATAGTGATACATACCATGCAATTTGGTCCTCATCATCAAACTTTTCTTTCTGCTTTTCTAGGATTTCAAACTTATCTGCCATGTTCTCATAATCCCACATTGAGGTGAGTTCTAGCACCATCTCATCAAAAATTCCTTGTTTCAAACAATTGAACATGGGAACCCATTTTACTCTTCTCAACTTTGCTTTTGGAACAGTTTCTAGAAAATCTTCATTTCTAAAGGAAGAGAGAGAGAATATTAGGTGCATTGCATTCGGATTGGACATTCTAATGTCAATTATCAATTTTACAGAACCTTTCACTTAAAATAAATTATTGAATTTACTGAATTTTACTAAAAATAAAACATACCTGACCAAGTTTATGATATTACCAAACTCTTTCAATATAACGAGATTATCAAATGTCGCCTCAGGATTGATCATATCTACATCTATTATATCTTCTGCTTTCTCAGACATTTTTTCCCAATATATTGAAATAAATCAAATTTCGAAACTTAAAAGCTAACCGACGACGGTTCCGAAATTCAAACAAACTTTGTTGTTTGTTTGGTTTATTGTCAACTTGGCTTGGCATTGGCAATTGGCACATTGCCACAGAGTAGAAAGCTTTACTATAGACAAATTACTACTATTTATGGTTATGACGTAACTCAAATAGTTAAGCTACTCGCCGATAGATGGCACTTTCACAAACAAACTGTTTATCCCTACACGTCAACAGGTAGCGTTATAGTGTTGCACCAAAAGATTTATACAGCAATCTGCCGCTAGATGTCACTGTGAGCCACTAATTTTAAATTTAATAAGATGTCAAAAATAAATAAATGTACCCTACCTACTATTCGTATTTCAAGGTATAAAATTACTAGACATGGTTTATTTTTCTCGTCTCTAACAAGGTGTTCAAAGTGTCAGTAAAACGTGTGGGTCAACCAGTAGTATCAGGCACTCATGGAGCTGTAACTGTTTTATTTATTTCGTCTATGGTATATAGGTATATACCACGTAGTAATAATATGGTTGGAAGATTATAAATATTTCAGTGAGTAAATAACCGCAGGCCGCCGTAATACTAAACGCAGGTGGTTGCGGGTTCAATTCCCGCGGCGGAATCTACTAATGTGTTCCTGGTGTTGAGTAAATTACCTATAAGTTTTGTCAGTAATCTAGTTCACATACCTAGGTAGTTATAGCTTTGTTTATTGTGGAGCAAGATAGTGAGTCAAATGTTTCAATATTTATTATTAACCTATCTATACTAATATTATAAAGAGGTTAAGTTTGTGACGTTGTGAGGTTGTAATCTCTGGATCTACTGAACCGATTTTAAAAATTTTTTTACTAATAGAAAGCTATTATTTTTGAGTTATTTGTGAGTGTCATACATAGGCTATATATTAACCCTAAAATATAAAATACTTTTTTGTGGTAGTCTGGTTTGAAAGTAGCAAAGTGTCGTAGAAAAAGCGGTCGAACGAAAAAGTTTCTTACGAACGCTGCCTTAATGATGAGAGATATTAGATTGAGTTCTAGAGAAAAGTTTTAGAGCTTGATAATGCCTACAAAAAAGTTAGCGACAGCCTATGTCTAACTTTTATAATTAAAGTTACAAAAAGACGTTTTTATATTTAATTAAAAATCTAGAAAAAAAGTACTGGAACAAGGTCAAATAATTAATTCGTTTTACTAATACATATAAAATTTTAAATTTATTAAAAATTAAATATAATAGGATTAAAAATTTAAGTAGGTAGGTACAATAACATTTAAAATAAAAATAAAAAGCAATAAAATTTAAATATATAACAATATACACTCGTTATTTGAATAGAAAGCCTGCTCGCTAAGCCAATTTTTCAGTCTACATTTAAAACTAAGAAGATCCCATCAGCTGTGATTGTGTCAGGCAGGTTGTTATATACTGCGGGACTCAAGACATGAGATAATTTTGTGGACTTCATGAGGGAACAGGCGATAGTCGCAATTTTATTGGCGTTTCGCGTCTCGTACGAGTGGTAATCACCATTTTTCGAGAACTCGTCTAGATTCGATCGGACATACACAGCCACTTGCATGATAACAATGCAGGGCAGCGTGAGTATGCGCAGTTCTTTGAAGTGAGGTCTGGCCGAGACGTCACGCCTTATAATAACCAACAATCGGATGGGTCGTTTCTGCATCCGGAAGGCGCGTTGCCATACGGCAGCGCATCCCCAGAGCTCTGCACCACTAAATTAGTAGTGTTGAATGAAAGACAGAAGCAGCAGCGATACCAGTTTATTTATCAGCGGACGAAAAGGAAAAGAGAGCTGTTTTTTTTCTAAATGATTATATGTTGTTGACCGCAGATGGCCATGACAACGTTACCGGACTATGGCGAACGCAGAGGGCGCCCAGCCGCAAAACTTGGGTTGAGGCAACAAGCTCAAGGGCACCACTTAGGTTCGAACCACGGCTTGGACTGTTGCCAGATTTTTATATGAAATGATGGTTAACGTCCAGGTGCAGAACTGCACCTTAAGACGGAAGAGTGTATTCTTCGGCCTCGCCGGCGAGACCGGTTATTAAATGTGTGCGTAGCAGCTAGTCTAGGACGGGTTGACGTCACCTCCGGGTTAGCGGCGGTGAGCTCGTCAACGGCCAAGCCGAGAAAGTGTCTCGGTCGACGGAGGAAAGAAAAGAGAGCTGTACAACATTTCTTCTTATTTTATACCCTTGTTAAACTAACTTCCCCGCTTGGTCGGGCCGACAGACATTCGTCAGACCGGCCCTCCCGCGACAGATGGCAGCACTAGTCTTAACGTATCTCATTCGAAACACTTCTCATAAATTATTTTAATTGTGGCCACACTGTGACAAATATCATGGAATGATTTAAAACGAAATGTCAACGTCAAGACCAGCTCTCATAAGTCACTTTACTGTCAATACATGTTTACAAGTTTGACTCGCGCAAATTAGTAGGTACTTGATTTGGGATGGCCGCCAACATGGCTAGCCAATTTTATCATGAATGCAAAGTTTGCTTTCAGACAGTGTATACATGGATTACTGAATTTATTTTAAATGATGGATGACTTACAGTAGGTATATACGTCCGCAGGGAGAGCTATCAAGTACCTATGGAGTTCCTCAAGGTAGCGTCTTGGGACTGTTACTATTAATTACTTACCTACGTTAACGACCTACCCTCTCATATTGAATAATTCAAAACATTAATATTAATTACAAATGTTTTGTAACTGCACACATAAAATGAAATCCCTGACATGACGCCAATATCGAGCGTCGTCTTCTACACCTGATTTAGTTTTGTCATTCTGATTGAAACTGTATGTATATAACCAGTTCTGTTTAAAATGCCTTAATACTTGGAAGATTTATTTTGCACAGTTAAATTTCGCATTTCCCTACTTTTGGCAAAGAACGGTATGAAGTTACAGCAGATTAACATTATAATTCGTTTGTAAACTGTAACAATAAGAATAATAATTCGTTGTTAAAGGAATTACTTTGGTTCCTTTATCAACGAATTATTAGACCTCATGAATATGAGGTATATGTCAAGCAGTGGATGTAAACAGCAGTCTGGCTGAGATGATGATGACGATAAGATAAGATAAGATTCGTTTATTTGCCAGAATATATGTTACATGAGTTCTTATATATAAAAAAATATCAAAGAATATCCTACCTTCAAGGCATGCAAATATTTAATAAACACAGTCTAGATAACTATTATGATTAAACGAAATAATAAACTTATAATGTCATCTTTAAAATTGAATGTCCCTATATTTAAAATATTGATCTAATGAATAGTAACATTTATCATGAAGCCATTTCTTCAATTTCATACTGAATAGGTCATCTGACAGGTCTTTTAAGTCCTCTGGTAGATTGTTAAATATTTTAATTGTCATATAGAATGCTTGATTTTGTGTCAACTTTAAATTGTGTTTTGGATTGTGCAGTCTGTTGTTTGACGTATCCCTTAATATTCTAGACTTTAATTCTTGATTTTTAATTAAAAGTTTTGGATGCTGTTTGACAAGTTCAGCTGATTGCTTGATGTAAAGGATTGCTCTTCTGGGCCCTAAATGCTCTTTCTACGTCAACACTATTGCCCCATAAAAGGAGACCATACTGCAGAGCCGAACCTACATAATATATGGCCATGATAAGCACTGAGCGCTGTTTCTACCAAAGCAATTTATGGTAATCTTTTTAATACATATGCGTATCTACTTAGTTTAGAACATACAAAATCAACATGTATCCGCCAGATATTGTTCGAGTCGAAATGCATTCCTAGAAATTTGAAAGAGGTAGGTAACTTCGTCTATTTTAGAATTATTAAATTGAATGTCAAGCTTAAATGGTGTATGGTGTACGCCTTATTGAATGAAATTGCATTAACTTTGATTTTGTCAGATTTACTTTCAGATTATTATTACTAAACGACGACGATGACGTATGACGAGCTCTGTGGCGCAGCGGGCGAAGGTCTGCCTGTGACGCAAGGGGTTGCGGGTTCGATTCCCGCCTCAGGACAAATGTCTGTATGATCTGCAGATATTTGTTCAGGGTGTTCTGGGTGTTTTTCTATATTATAATAAAAATATCTATGTATGTAGTATAATGTATTAAGTATATCAGTCATCTAGTACCGTCCGTAGCACAAGCTCTGATTAGCTTGGGGCTAGATGATGCTGTGTGATTTGTCCAGCATTATTTTTTTATTTATTTACTAAGCCAATTAACTACCACGTTAATCCCTTCGTGAATGTAATTTTCGAATGTTGTAATGTTATTACATTTAATTACTAAAGTTATGTCATCAGCAAAAAGAACTGGAAGATGATTAGTCGCATATCGGGCAGGTCGTTTATATTACAGTATATGGTACAGTATTACAGTAGGAACAGCTTGGGTCCAAAAATACTGCTTTGAGGTACATCATATTCATAAGTCTAAATTCTGACCTATATAGATCAGAATCATTACGATCAATACAGAATCAATACCTCAAAGCAGTATTTTTGGACACCTTTTTTTCAAAAAAGATCAACCCTTGCTATTTCTACACACTGTTGTCTTTGTCTGAAATAGGATTCAAACCAGTTGTGGGATGTACATACCTCTGATTCCATATTTATGGATTTTCGAGAGTAAATAAAATAAATAAATAAATAATGCTGGACAAATCACACAGCATCATCTAGCCCCAAGCTAAGCAGAGCTTGTGTTATGGGTACTAGATGACTGATATACTTAATACATTATACTACATAGATAGATATTTTTATTATATATAGAAAAACACCCAGAACACCCTGAACAAATATCTGCAGATCGTACAGACATTTGTCCCGAGGCGGGAATCGAACCCGCAACCCCTTGCGTCGCAGGCGGACCTTCGCCCGCTGCGCCACAGAGCTCGTCAATCGTCGTCGACAAGTAGTATCTCATGATGAACAAAATCAAATGCCTTGCTCATGTCAAAGAAAAATATACTACAGGAGTACTACGATACTACAGGAGTGTTCGTATCAACATATTCAGCAATCGATTTGACCAAATAAAAATTAGCTAGAGCAGTAGATTTATTTTTAACAAAGCCATTTTGTTCTTTTTTTGATTATTTTTAACTTTTCGAGGAAACTGTTTAACCTTTTTAGCATTGCCTTTTAAAAAATCTTAGACATTATAGATATCAATGCAACAGGCCTATAATTATCTATATTTGCGATATCTCCTTTTTTGTGCAAGGGTTTAATAATATCATCATCATCATTTCAGCCATAAAACGTCCACTGATGAACACAGGCCTCCCTCATGGATCTCCATGAGGGGTAGTTGCCATACTCACCACGCTTGGCAGGCGGGTTGGTGAGCGCAGTATGGGATGTTGATACACGGATAGACGCTGCTGCCCATCTTCCGGAGGTATCCCTTAGCAGGCTCTTACTGCATCCATGGGCATGAGAGGAGGAGTATCATTCTACTGCCGGCACCCCACGGCGAATAATAATATATATTTATTAATAATATATATTTTTTTAAAGATTTGGAAATACGCCTTGTATAAATTAAATATTGATAATGTGGCTTAATGGTTTCGAGATGTGAAAAGATAGGTAACTAAAATAAAACTACTAAATATGGTTTTAGATTTTTTATTACATTTTTTTTCAATTTCCTTTTAGATAAAAATAGTCAGGTAATAAAAACAAAACGTTCAACAAATTTCAATATTCGGCATGACTATGTTCTTGCAGTCTTGAGATCTTATGGAAAATAATTTAAAATCTGAATTTTAATGGTGTAAAATCATTTAAAGTTTAGTATTTCGTTTATAAACATAGTCATTGGTTAACAGGAAAGTAGAAAGATAATTTATGTATAAATACGCTTTGGCAGAACTTAGAATAGACTCAACTCGACTCGATCAACGCCTCTTAGAAAGCAGCAGCTGAAAAAAAACACATTATTACTAATTGACACCTACTAAGCTCTAACAAACTTACGTGTTGTTATTTTTTCGTGTACCTACTTTCCTGTATGCTCTTAGTAGACCACAATTGTAAAAGCTCTCAGGATATTTTGTACTGTCGCAGCTCAGTACGGATATAACAAAAATGTTACTGACAATCAGTACAGATTTATGTTGATTATAAACCTCTATTTTCTATGTTTCTGATACTGACGAACATACATAATTTAGCATAATATACATAGGAAATTTGGCATAGTAGACATTAACGCATGAAAAGATGTTTTCAACCTGCGATCCAATACAACACAAAAATATTCAATGCCGAGTACAGGACATTGAATATTCTTGTATTGCATTAGATCGTAGGTTGTAAACATGTACCTATAAATCCAAAATCAAATCATCATATTGACTATAAAATGTAAAAAATCTGTCTATGATTCAGATATGAGATCATCAATCGACCGAATCAGAAAAAACAACAATAGGTCTACAATGAGTACACTACCATTAGGATTATTGTTTATCTAAGGCGTAGCGCACTTAGACCTTTGCTACGTCGTAGCTCTGTTACGTAGCGTAGTGCTTCTACGGCTTACGTAATACGATCCATTGGTCCAATCCTGTTATTCATATATGTACCTACATTTTCAGACATTTATTTGCTTAACCGAAGGTCTATTGCAGAGGTTGCACGTCGAAGTAAAATTTGCTGAGGATCATCACACTAAGACGAGTTTTTATAATAGTCATTATATTAATTTCAATTTTTGTTATGGAATTAATGTCAACTAATAATAAAATTGTGTAACAATAAGTTGTTAAATAAAATTAACTTCGATGTGCGTGCACCAATATCCATAAAGCGGATCGTTTTTCGTACAAAAAGTTAAGTTTAACAATTAATTTATAGAAAATATTATGTCAACATTTATGTTTGTTTTAATGGAATGGAGAAGATATTTAACCTCAACATCGTTTTTATTTGCTTGAATGTTTAATGTAATAATAGTTTAAATTTTACACCCGACGCATAGTCTTTGTGTCTGTCTTTGGCAAAGGTATCTCCTAATTTTAAAAACTTTAAAAACATTTTTTAAAACTCTTTTCATCGATAGTGTTATTTCTCAGGTAATATAGGACACTAGTTCTTGATGATTGTTCGGGGGTTTTGAAATTTATAATTTAAATCATCATTGTAAATTGAAATTATAATGATTATTATTATGAGTTTATTATTTACTTATGTGCTAATTTGTGGTTTAATTTCGAACGTGTGGAACGTTAGTAGATTTACTATAAAGGAGAAAGGTACCTTATAAAACAACATTCAGCAATCGTTACATTATGATACAATCTTACATGTAAGTTAGTCTGAATACACATACGTTGATATTCATGTTGATGTGTTCGATAAATTACTTTTGGACAATACACCAGATAAATGAATGTGAACACACCTAAATGAAAATAACTTCATGAAAATGCAGATGAGACGAAAATCATCATGAAATACTAACACAAACAAACCAATGACTACGAAAATTAAAAACACATCAATATATACCAATATAATTGACATGTAATTAACAAATAACGAAAAGAAATAAGAAGAACAGATAAATGTAGACAGTGGTAGGTATTATGAACACTGTTGGTAAGAGTAAAGAGGGGACAAGTCGACTTCTACAAAATGCAGGAAATCAACAGACTCTACATCACAAGAACGCCACTACGTCAGATACCTGCTCCAGTTCTCATATTATAGGCTACGTAAGTACGGTAAAGTCCTGCTTATATCATCCACGGTGAGGTCATCCATCATTAAATCTGTTGTAACCAGAGACACCATTAAAATCGTCGAAAATAAATTATATTAGTTTCATGAAAGGCCAATTTGTACAGCTCCGATGATGCGTATATACAGCAGCGAAGGACTAACCTAAGGGCCTGATCGGGTGCTTGTCCCAAAGGAAGGTTCGTTTGACGGGTGACAGGTAGGAGTCCCTGATGTAGGACGGGCTGCGGTCCCATCTCGCGAGGGGCTTCAGCTCCGGCCAGTCGTACCAGAAGGGGTCCCGAGTGATGGCAGTGATGGGCAGAGAAGGGCTTGGGTTGAAAATGTTGGCCCACGGCCTTCTGAGTCCGCCGGCGTTGTACAGCGGCGCACCTAGCGACCACAATTGTTGAGTACGGAGGCAACAGAAACTCAATTTGTACTTCGTCATCGCCTTTACAACATGCAAGCATTCGGCCGTGCTAATGTGAAGTTGATGCCACAGTCTGTAAGTTTATTAATTCCCGCATAATTATGAGACCTTAAGCATTTTTTTCTGATAGTTAATATGTTAAATAAGTTGTTCATGTTCCCCGTCATATTAAATAAGTTGTCAATTGCACCTTACCGATATTCATTCATTAATTTAGATGTCCTTAGACAATAATGATGAAAAATAGCCTGTTTGATTAGCGACTCTGATGAAACATGCGCTCATGCTATGCCATTGTTTATGGAAGAACACATTACACTCAGACGTTGTAAACGCTTTACGAAAGGAGCATTAAAATGCCCATGGATGAGATGTCTCGTTGATTCATCCATAGGTACATGATAGAAAACAGACTTGATAAGATCTAACTACTTCACACTCGTGGATATTTTGTAACAGTTAAATAGAAAGATAAAGTATAATCAGAGACTGATTATAAGGACGAACAATACGGGCGTGACGAAGGTACAGGAAGTGAGGGTCTGTTCCCTTACCGTCGGCGTCGTACGCGACCTCGCAGTCACGCGGCGGGCTTATCCTTGGCTTGACTGGCGTCGGCGACATGCCCCGCACAGAGCGGTCGACACCGGCCCATTTGTCTGCCTCAGCGAAAAACGGGTCCTTATTGAACACGTCCGAGGCCCATCCTTCATAAGTCTCATAATCAATACCAGCGAACAATAACAAAGAAAAGAATCCACGACCGAATTCGACTTGGGTTTCCACGAGTTTTTGTAGAGTGTTGTGTTCTTGCGGCGGTGATATCGTATGCGATGGACAAGTGGACTCGCGTGAATGTTGCTTGCATATATTTACAATGCAGCTCATGCACAATTCAATCAATTACCAAATTTATCAACATCAGTGCCAGCATAGACATACATTCATTTGTACTAATAATCAGAACAACATTTATTGGAAAAGGTGCTAAACTACTAAATCAAAACACGAATTGGGTCTTTTATATTTTAATACAAAATATTTTCATTGTTAGTTTTGTCTAAACTTTGTACCGATCCACAAATATAAGGTAGGTTATGAATACAGTAGGTATCTACAAAAGTTACATCATTCCTGCTCATATTAGATAACCTTCGTTTAGTGGAATTCACCTTAACAAAGTTAACAATAACGGTAAGGAAGGGCTTAATTTTTAAGTGGTAGAGCCACTGCCAAAATAGTTCCAAACATAATTCATTAGTAACAATAACAACAACTCAAAATTTTGATGACAAAGTTTAATTACCGATACAAAAAGTATTAAATTTAGAGCTCTTATAGGTAAACCATAACTAAGCCGTTCCAGTTATTCACATAAGTAAATAAAAGATGTTAGGTAATCGTATACCAAATCTACATTGGACTGTGTCGAGACACACAAATCGGATTCAAACGAGCGTTGAATCTAACAGGTGAATGATGTCCCGTGTGCTTGTTCAAGTCCTGAATCCAGGTTATAGGGTGGTGATAATCGTTCAGATGAACGTTCAATCTTACAATCGATTCGCACTTAGCCTATGACTTGAATACAGAAGCGCCGCAGGCCTTCTGCACGCCCGTACGAACAATCAGTCTATCCGAGACACTAAAGAAGACTATAGTGCTTGCAGGTGTGCGGGCGACAGAGGGAACGCGACGTGCTTATCCTATCTAGTCTAGTAGAAAGTTAGTATTTACCTGATCCCCAGTGGGGCTTGTTGTCGGGCTCGTATTCGACGCCTTTAAGGCTCCTGGGGATAGAGGAGAGCTTGGTGGGCTGGAAGGCGGGGGCGGAGGAGCTGAGGTCGGTGATGGGGTAGGCGCGGTCCTTGAGGTAGAGTCCGTAGCGAGAGGGGTACAGACGGTCGATGGCGGACAGTCTGTCGAGATGGTCCTGCCACGCCTTGTGGGCATCGAAGGGGTCGACGCCTCGTCGCACGCGCCGGGGTACGTGGTAAACTACAGGAAAGATGCGCGTTAGAATTTCAGACTTCGAAATAGGTCATGATCATGACACACTCTTTACTTTTTGTTTTTTATTGTTTCTGAAATTACGCAATTAACACGGGATTGGCTCATAAATCCTATAGTGGTTTAAAGTTGATAAATTTAGGTCCTTTTAGTAGGATTTTTTTGAGAAAATCATATTGAGAATAAAGAAATATAAAGATGGTATACTTTTGAAACACAACATGTTTGTTACTCGTTAGTACTTGAAGCCACTTAGTTAGTCGTTAATAAGCAAGGCAAAGATGAGAATGGTTCGTAAAGCTTTTGGTGTTAAAGGTTCGGGGATAAAGTAAACGTATACCCAAATGTTCATAGAACTCACCTCTTCAAAACATTCCTGGGGATGTTTGGAATGTCAGAGACAGTTTTACAAATAACAATAAATAGGTTGCAAAATTCAAGGGTTTAAATAAAATGTGAACCTGACAAATGCTAGAAGATCGAAATATGAGAAACATCGATGTAACATTCATGGACTTATGTACAAGTGTGAGTGATGTTATGTTTAAGAGGTGGTTTCTACCTATATGATGCGCTACCCGACCATGCGTTTTTTAGTATAACTTGATACTTGCACAAGCAATAAATAAACATCTATGCTGACAGCACACTATTTATTATTGCTAGGTAACAGTAGATAACATAAAAAGCAGGTTTTTACTCTTGTCAGGTTTTTTAGATATTGTGATGGTACACAGATATGGCTGTAGAATGTAAGTGGAGGTTAGAAAAAACGCGATTAATTTCGAAACTAAAAAGCCTGTGATTGTGTAACACCATGTTCATGTTAAATCGATTCAACAAATTCAATCTCCTAGCTATATAGACAGGCCCTGCTTGATAAATGCTAACTTGTTTATTATAAAATTCGTCAATACAAATGTATAGAAAACGTAATAGTTAACCCGCTTATAATAACTTTCATATTTCCATTTCTTCAGATATAATGAAACTCTTTACGATTATTTAGATGATTATGAAAATTCCCAGTTATGAGTCTAGAAATGTATTAAATAACCATAGTAAAGATGCGAATGTTAATTTACACTGCGGGGCGGCTCTTTCTTTCAGCTGAAACAATTGAAATCGTCTTGTGATTTTTGAGTTGAATCTAGTGTGTTCTGTCTACCTGTGGTTCCTGTAACTTGGTTGTTAAATTGCAAACAAGCGAATAACTGCGTCAGAATTTGTACAAATGATGTTAATTTATAAGTGACTCTATATTTACAATATTGTCTGTAGAACAAATGTGAGAACTTTCTAATCCTCTTTTACTCTCTTAGCGGTCAAACATTATTGCGTTGATTGCCAAACTACGAGTACAGCCGTGTGTCACTTGCCAATCAATAACGGGACTGATCTTCCAATCTGTCAGCAGACTGGTCTATTTTGGTTCAATTAATTGTTCTGCTCAGACATTGGTTGCTGATTGGCAAACTGAATTAGTGTAGCGTGTGTGTGATGTAGACTGCAAGATGCAAAATCAATAAACTACAACCTTTTCTTTTAGACTACAAGCCGGAACCATTTAAAATCCTGTAGGTTTGTTCTTCTAGAAACTGATGAGATATGTTTACAAGATTTTATCTAAAGCATCTCTCAACCGTTGCCTGGATCAAATTAAATGTTGTTGCAATGGTTGCAGCAGAGCAGCAGTGAATTAACATTGACTGAATGATTTAAGGTTGTAGTTTAGATTCCGAAGTCCATGCAGTGTGAATACTTTACTTACTTGGCCTGTACCGGTCGAGGGAGCTAGGGTAGTTGTGTGCGTAGATGGGACGGGGGGAGTATCCGTAGGTCTCGCGGTGAACGGGCAGGTAGCGGTATCCGGGGACGGAGATCCTATCTACGGCTGCGATGGGGTCATCGTAGATGGACTTGCTGTAGGGGTATGAGGACGAGAGCTCGGGGAAGACGCTGCGGCGGGTGGGCCTGTACCTCTCCTCGGCTCTGATGTCTTCCGATCCTATTGGTCATGATATTAGTTAGCGCTGAGGTTTGATTTATACATAATACTCGTAGCGCCAATAGTCAATCTTGAAACAAGCGAATCTTAAATAAAAGTTGATAAAAGTTGAGCTTCTTTACATTTCATGTTGACAAGCGCCTAAGGCTGTTTTAAGAGTGACCCATTTGCGAGCAAAGAAAGGTAGTTTTGATACAATTGATATTTACCCTTTAGAGAACGGACGAACGATTGCCAGAATCTGGCTTTCTTGGACGCCGATTCGTTTCTGCCGATCATTTCTAAGTGATTTTTAAACATTTTGGCGGCTTATGTCGTGCTCGTGGTCTGTAACAAATGTAACCTGTTAATCGATATCGCTGGCTCATTGATAACCTTGGCGTTGGAGATGAGTATGAGCATCCAGGTGACATAATTAAGTACAATAGCGTGCCCGTTCCTCGTAAATAGAGCAATGACGTGTGGATAGTCAGCTCAGCTGCAAATAGAAGCAGGCGTCGGGTAGCCGCCGAGTTGGACCGGCGCCAGCGCAATCGCTGTCGGGAAAACTTGAAAACGGTTTTCACAAATCTATGTTCATTGCTCAGCTATTTTCGAGTTTTCGTCGACCTTGTACGAGCACCGTAGAGTCAGCGGCCTGCCGCAATTTGTAATTACGTAAGCTTAGTGACTGTTTTAAAATCTGTGCCCGGGAGTTGAAGACAAGCTAATGGGGGGCACGTGGCCTCGCGGTATTTACGGAGCTGTATTTTACATACTCGCTGACGGAAAGTGAAAACGATTCAATTTCAGTTAAAGGTAAATGTTTCTATTTATTTTGCAAGATTGAATTTTCCAACTCTAAGATTAACCGGATATCCCGTAGGAATAAAGTATTATAATGGGACAATGTACAATAATTTTAGTCTTATAGGTTTTTCCGATTTTCAAGTTAGTTAGGTACACGCGGATTAACTACTTTGCAATAATATTACAAATGTTTTACAAATTATTTTATCCTAACTTTCAAACAACATAAATATGAATTAAACCACCGGATTTCTAAATAGAGCTAAGTACCTTCTATTCTATCCTGTTTTGTAGTAACTGCGAATTAAATTGACTTAAAAATCAATCAAGACGAACTTACTATGCAACGGAACGGAAAACCAGAAGTTCCTTTATCAGAAATTGTTTCAATGTGCGTCAGAGCTAATGCAACAGAACTGCATACTACCTCTACAATACAAATTGTATCTAAAGCGTTGATAAGAACTTCAACGATGTTCAGAATGCAAATTATGTGATTCAGGCCAGACTGTGCAATCATTAGCAAGCCATGCCAAGGTAACCAACGCAGATGCTTCGGAAAGCAAAAGCTTAGCCGACTTGGCTTCTTATCTAACGCGAGTTAAAGCTCGGGTTTCAAAACATTTTTGAGTTTCATTTTATGGGTTTGGCTCCAAACAGAAGTTACATTTTTAAAGCTTGAACTTATGCTTTGTTTTATTTGTAAGATCAAAATATGGTATGTTTTTCTTTAACGTATCATAGAGGAAAGTAAATCAGATACCACATTGACCATGATATCGCGATCAAAAAGATCTATCCTTAACATTTTATTTAGCGAAGTATTTTATACGAGGTATTTTACATTTGCGTCGATAGTTTTGGTAAATTAACTGAAATTCGGCTGAAACCAAACATTCCGCTTTTCTTACATTGATCAATTTTACGTTTAGCCATACATGAAGTTCTCTCAATCAAAATTCACTACATTTGCAAAGTTACTGAAAATCTGTTATTTTTGTTGTTAAGTTATAAACATTCTGAAATATTTTATCATTAATCATTTTGTAATTAGCAATACATAAAGTGCAATCCATCTTTATACAATATGAGTTTGTTTTTTTTTTGTGTTGTAGCATCCTTGTCACGATTTTAACACTAATGCCAATAAATCACAAAAGATCTCAATCAATTATTTATCAACTATTGACCTGATCCACGCTAAATAATAACGAGTAATTAATTAATAAAACGACCTTGATGTACAAATTAGGCCAAGATTCTAGGCCAATGTCAATTATGTTTGGGATGTGAAACTTAGAAAAGGTTTCTTCGAATTTTAAATTAAACAGCCATTTTGAAACATCTTGTCAAAATGGCTGCGTTTAGTCAAAACTCGAAGGTTAAGAACCAGGGAGCTAGAAAAATCCGTTTGATTGTGAAACTGTTACAAAAATACTTGAAGTCGATTTGGTGGATTGCAAATTTGGCGCGAGAGGGAGAGGCCAGAAATAGGACGCGCTCGGATCGGATTCACAGCATTCCCAGATCTCTGCGCATTGTCGTGCGCACCTGTACCTCCTCGCTCACTCGATACCATGCCATACTTTAGATACCTAATACATAAGTTCCTACATACCTAAGATTCTAGAACAAACAGCAGTTTGGAATAACTTGGGAGTTAAGTACTAGATTTAAAATAATTTGATTTCTTTTATAAGAAATGGCCATTAATTTAATTTATAATTAATCTGACTATAAGTCACTGATTTATTTAAAGTCAGATAATGTACCTAAACTGATTTCTTAATAGGTAAGGAACGTTAAAAATTGTTAAAAAAATATTTTCATAGATTATAGATTCCAACTAAATTGATTTCTCGAATAAATACGTACTATTTATGAATAATGTAGGAGAAAAAAATATTATTTTTTTACATTGATTCTAAAATGATAACTCTAAAACTATACCTACAACTGGTACCGCACTGACACTAGTCGGAACAATAATAAATAATTTATTAGTAAGTAACAATCATATAATTAAGAAGTAACGTTCTAAAAGCAATAAAGTTATCTCAGGAACTCAGTTCTTTTTAAAACATCCTTTGTTTGAAGACTAGGTATTAAAGTAGGACTTACGTGCTGCTGTACCAGTTACCCAATAACGATCACCTTATCTGAACAATAACCCGTAGAAGTAACGAGCGAGAGAGCGATACAATTGCGCAACGAGAGAGCGGGACACTGGTTTCTGGGCACTAAGTCTATACTTCTTGAAAGAGCACGGGTTGCTTATAAAAACACGACCTATGAAGTAACACTGGTAAGTATCTTACCGATTGAATAATGGTCGTATACACTAGGTGTGGTTTCGTTGACGAGCCGACGTCGAGTGTCGGACCTGGGCGGGCGCGCACTGACGGCGCCCAGCGCGGCCGCGGCCGCCCGGCCTCCCCGCTCCCGCCCGCCCAAGCCTACCGAGCAACATTACGTTTTGGAGATATCATGACTTATGTATACTTTAAATAATATCTACGAGATAATTTATACGATTTGAGTGTTCTTGTTTTTTGATATTTCGATGCATTGCTGTGGATATTACTTATGTTGCTCACAACCATGATAGATATAAATTTAAATTACAATAATTAGATAATTAACGTTATTTAAAGTTACTTGACTTATGTAGTTTAATTCTGGATTTGAACAGAGGATAAATGCAAATTTACTTGCTATCTCCTAAAAAAACATTAAGAGTGATATAAATTATTATGTTTATAATTCATATTATATTCTAAATAGACATTGCAGGAATTATGCCATTGTAAGGTCTGTATACATACCTAGAATAAGCAAAAAATAAATCACGGGGGCCCTATTCATTTGAACTCAAACCAGAGAAAGATACCTTGATTTGAAGGTCGAATAACGCAAAACAATATAATTAGGCATAAAACCTTGCTTCCGTCATGACTATAAAATAAACAAAGTACCTACATCTATGTACCTGAGCATTTGAAACTGACTCAAGTGCAAATTCCCTGCTCATGAATCATTGGGTTTATTTGTGTAAATGATATTATTTAAACCTACATACGTATAATATAAAGTTACGGGGTTGGTTAATTTTGTGGTTTTAGACACCATTTTTAGGGTTCCGTATCCAAAGGTTAAAAACGGGATCCTATTACTAAGACTCCGCTGATGATGTGTATTTCTGTTGCCCCTATAATAACAAATACTAAATAGAGAATAAAATAAATATTTAAGGGGGCTACCATACAACAAACGTGATTTTTGCCGTTTTTTTGCTCGATATTAATAACGGCAACAGGTAGACGCTTGAAATATACACATAATATTTGCACACGATGACACGGAACCCTTCGTGCGCGATTCTAACTCGCACTTGGCCGATTTTTGTATGTATGCTTGTTTGCTCATCAACTATCTCAGCTATATATTTTAAACTACATTTGATTTTCATGCGATATAAGTATTATATAAAATGTATTCCATACTAAAAACTAATTAAAGTTTATCCAACAATAAAATAACAACAACAACAATATATACATATCAAGTACAGCCTGGGCGATTCGAATTTGATACATTCCAGCAAACGAAACATTGTACACTTTAATGTACATTTATTGTACAGTAAAAATAAATTAGCAACCATATCTATAAATATAAAATTCTAAGTCCTGACTGACTCACTGACTGACTGATATGATATATCAACGCACAGCCTAAACCACTGGACCTAAAGACTTGAAATTTGGCACACATATACCTTGAGTATCCTAGAGGTGCACTAAGAAGGGATTTCTAGAAATTCCCACGGGATAGGGAATAAATGGGATTTATATTTTCGAATCAAAGTGGCTCTGCGTGAAAAAGGGGATTTTACGTTTTATGACTTCCACGCGGACGAAGTCGCGGGCAAAAGCTAGTTACTGATATAATAATTAATTTCCTGAAAATGGTTTTACACTGGCTTAAACTATAAATCTCAGATAGCAGACACGTGAAACGTAAAACTGTAGTCACATTGTAAATAATCGTAAAAGCTTCACCATTTATCACGTTAAACAGGATGCCGAATATGTCTACCGATTATTAAAATAAGCCTTAATTTTGAATTCGGTCAAAAAAATCCCTAGAAGCTGTCGCTATAAAACGAATTTTCTGCTATATAATTATTATTCCACATCATCTAACTGTAAACTAATAAAAATAAGTACATTTTTACTATAAAGTATACCTACAATAAAAACAAATACTCTACATTAGAAAAAACATTAAAACGGTGAAAAACAAACAAGCATTCGGTGTCTAGGACTGCAGGGAGAGGAATCTCCTTACTGTACGTGCCGTGTCCAGGAGTACTGCCTTTTGGATCTGGCTCTTGATCCAACTGCCTAGCGAGAGTCTCTCAAGATGCTGATCGAGAACAGAATGTTAATTTTATTAATAATTATTATTATCATTGTGAAAAGCCATTTTCGTCTCGCTGTAGGGCAAAAGCCTCCCAATCCCTCTTCCATTTTTCCTGATCCTGTGCTATAAAGGACCTTGTAAACCTTGAAAGCGAGTCAGCCATCGTCTCGCCATCTCAGTCTGGGTTTGCCGCGGTGCCGACTTCCAGCAATCTAATTAGAGACCAACAAAATTTTAAAATTCTTGTTTATTCAACTAAATGCACAAATTATTATGACTTCGGTAGTACGCCTCCGGTGTCCTACTCGTATATTGCGTATTCCATCCACGCTCACTGGGCAACATTCAGGCCAAGCCTAATTCAACCAGCAATTTCCCTGGCATTATACCGACCCGCAGCTGCATCATTTAAATACAAATAATACAATACAAATATGTTTATTTTCACTTACTTAATCTAAACAATATACAGGGTGTGAGACTCTCTTTTAAGTAGTATATAATACCTGTGCTAGAGAGTCTCGCTCTACATCACGGCTCATAATGTAATTAGTTAAGTAAGGCAATTGAATCTTATATTTAAACAATCTATGATATATGTATAAAAAAAATAAAGTAATGTTAAGTTATGGTGTAAGTGATAATAATAATAAATAATAACAGTGATGATAAATACATATAATACAGATAATTATTTAAATACAAATATAGATCTATGTATATTCTATGAATTATTCTATATATCTAATCTATGTATATATTCGATTATGCAGATAATATCGTATATTATGTACCTATAACAATGCTACACTATAATTTCCGTTAGTTTTTCAACGTCCTCATAATTTAGTGTTTGTAACCACGTTATAAGGGTTTTTCTGCATGAAAATTGGTTCATAGGGTATATATTTAAAATGTTGTTTACTGCATCGTAAATATATGCTGACTGTTTGGGGTATTGTCGGGATGCGAATTTCGATCGCGTTGTTATTTTATTTGCGACTATCATAAATTAGCAATTGCTGACGCTGTATTAATCTTTTCATCATCATCATCATCTCAGCCGTAGGACTGCTGTCCAGGTCCACTGCTGGAAATAGCCCACCCTCGTGGGTCTCCAACATCATGACCGGGAAGTTGCCATACTTACCACGCTTGGCAGGGGGGTTGACGAGCGCAGTGTGGCAAGTTGATACACGGAAAGATGCTGTTGTCCATCTTCTGGAAACAGCCCTTAGCAGATTCTTACTGCATCCACGGGCAAGAGAGGAGGATCAACATTCTACTGCCGGCATCCCACGGCAGCATTTTGAATTATAATGAGAATCTTTTGATTAATGTTATTGCGATAAGTGCTACGATATTTTCATACATTGACGCTCGGCTTTCAGAGGCCTTTAATTTGTAGCTTTCAGCTTTTTAAGTTGATTTATATTCGTTTTGAAGGAGACAAGGTCATAGTCGCGGCGTCGCCATCTTTGACAGATGACCTCAGCACGAATAATTTGTTTCTTTGCATATTAATAATAAACTCAAATATAAAACATACGTAGTCGTATATTTAGGATTTCAATCATAATACAATCTTCGTATTGCAACGACGAAACAAATAACGTACTTAAGAACTACTTACAACTACTCTCAAATTCTATGACGCCAGGACGGGGGTGTCGTGATCTGTCGTGTGTTCACTATTCAAATTTAAAAGTTAGAATACTGGAATGAATGATGGTATGTCATAGACAAGACGTTTAGCATCTTATAGTTATGGTTGAGATAGTTAAATGGGCGGGAAAGCAGATTTAATTCTGGGCAACAACTCATTTTTGTAAATACATACGTATCATACTGCCACTCCGGCCCGACTTGCTCGTGCTGCTGCCCCAATATTACTATCTATACATGCTGCACGAAAATCTGCTGATTGTACCAGCATAACTAAGTGAACATCATGCATTTGCTTTGTCTTTGGTGGTGCGTGTTGTCTCGATTCTGGATAAATAAAGATAAATATATAGAAAAATACCCAGACCCGGCACAAATATCTGCAGAACAATTAAGTACATTTGCCCCGTGGCGGGAATCGAACCCGCTACCTCCTGAGTATCAGTCAGCTATAAGACCAACTGAACCACGGAGGCAGGCAGGTAGCAAAGAGAGATTTAAATTGTTAGATATGCCCTGACACCAAAAACTATGGCATTGTCTTTAAATGTGTGTTAACAATAATGCCGACGCACATATACTGGTTTTGCCCATAAACGAAACTGTTATTGTTACCATTTATTGTGCAATAATCATATTGCCGCCGCCGCGGGGTGCCGGCAGTAGAATGATACCCCTCCTCTCATGCCCATGGATGCAGTAAGAGCCTGCTAAGGGATATCTCCGGAAGATGGGCAACAGCGTCTATCCGTGTATCAACATCCCATACTGCGCTCACCAACCCGCCTGCCAAGCGTGGTGAGTATGGCAACTACCTCTCATGGAGATCCATGAGGGAGGCCTGTGTTCATCAGTGGACGTTTTATGGCTGAAATGATGAATCATATTGCACGATCTTTCATGAAAAAGATAACACGCGCACCACGTTCGGCTAACACTGTGTTTAGAGGTACACTGATTCCAAATGAGTGAGCAACTCATTTCGTATGGAAACGGCCCGAACACATTACGCTAAGGGGCTATCTTACGATTTAAATCTTTGGCAGGCAGTAGTAAAAAGTGTTGTTCTGAATGAAATAAGTATTACAAATTTAGCCTTAGCACAGCTGATCTTTTTGTGCTAGTTTTTCTATGATTTCATGCACGAAATGTTTGCGTTTGTGTTTTATTCGAGGAAACCATAATTTTTCACTTCATACAAATCACTTTTACACTTTTCTACAATAAGTGGATATGCGGAAAGACGCTGCTGCCCATCTTTCGGAGTTATACCTTGGCAGATTCATGCTGCACCCACGGGCAAGAGATGAGAGGCAACGATATGTAGACAGATAGTGCCTATATATACAAAATATCGATATCATGACCATAACAGGGCCATTGGATTGTGAATGAAGAACGTACATACTTACAGTTGCACATCTCAGTGACGTGTGCATTGAATGGACGCATTACTCCCAGGCAGTTCTAGATTATGTTTACATTAGGTAATGTAATGACATAGTATAAACAGACAAAGTAGCATCGCAATAACACACTCTTTTTACGCATCTTCTTCAACTGTGTTGAATGATCTTTCACTCAACAGAAGCTTCTGAGTCGTATGTACCCTTTTTCTAAAATTATATATAACATAATGTTATTTCATACAACACCTATAGGTGCGTGTATGCCGTTTTTGGCAGACAAACAGTATAATTAATGGAATCAGGCGTTACTTTGCGGAAATCCATGACAATAAAATGCAATAAAAATATTTAGTTTTAATTCCGCCTATGCTGAGATGCAGGAGCACCGCCCTCCCGCCCGCTAATTATGCACATGCAGGGAGAACTAGGTTGTCAGTGCAGCATGCATACCCAAACCTATACAAGACACGTGTTTCGCCTCTCCGCGAGGCATCATCAGTTGAGACGCTGAGGTGTTGACTGGTCGGCCGCTGGAACGAAATATTTTGGTTGATTCTGGTTGTCTTTCGTTCCAGCGGCCGACCTGCGGATGTCGCGTCAGCTTAGTATTTTTTTATTGCTGCTTGAAAGGTGCTACGGCCCTCTAAACGCCTAAGCTTTTGACTTACACGTGATTTCTTACGCCGCTACCACTGCTACGGATATTATCGAAATTATACTCGAGCGAGTGAGTGGGTTTGTGACCTCAGACATCAAACCTCTAGGTAAACAGCAATTTTGTCATGTGCTAGGAAATATTTTTAGTACTGTTTCTGGTGCCCCCCAAGACGTGTTGGTCTACGCAATTGCTTAATTTACTTATGTGTTAATCCAGGACAAAATAAAAGTGTCACTTAAGTCTATATTATAAGTTATTTCTGTAATACGGATCTTATTGTAGCAGTCTAGCGTCTAAGGAACTCTAGTGCTACGAATGCTGTAGCACTGTAAATATTGCACTGTGTCATTTCTATAATAGGTGTTTGTGTTGTCTGGCCGTGGTGTCATCGGCCCACGTGTTTCACCCTGAAAAATCACGTTTTACAAAATTTTGGCGCGTATTCAAGTCGCCCAAAATAGCCCGACTATAAACAGATGGAGATAACACTTGGAAGCGACTTCCGATGATGTGATATTTGTTTCCTTTGTTACTACGTGCGTAGATTTGTATTTTGTAACTTTAAAAATTGTTTTTCTTTGTAAGGTTCTAATGAATTAGCACATTTTGATTTTGACTTTAGGGAAATTAGGATTTTTATTTTAAATGTATCCGAAGCTAGTACAGTGGTGTCGAGAGCTTTCGCTTATATCGTTGTCTCCGTACAGTTTGTCGCACATCTGGTTATGACGCCCCGCCCATAGGCCAATCTCGTCACTTTATGGAAAGCATAAGCGTCTACCGACACCAAGAAAAATAAAGTGGTCAAGTGCGAGCGAGACTCGCACCCTTAGGGCTTAGGCTAAAGGCGTAATAGCACAGATTACAGTTAGGATTCCGAAATCAGAAGATTATAATATTTGGTAAAATATGTATGGTAGGCAGTAAAATGTTCAGCCATTAAGCTACTTTGTATTGAATTTACGCTAGGTGGTGTGACCAAGTTTTTATTTTTTTGTGTCACGCTAAGCTCCTAGCATTCCAAATTTCTGATCGTGAGCCTTCTAAGAGCCCTAAAATTTTTCCATTTTTGATATTTCATACATAAAAATTACACTTGTTGCTATATCTTCTGATTGCCCTGAGGTAGAACCGTGATTTTTTATTGACATAATTTGCCCATAGATTTTAATGTTTGGTATAAATTTCAAGTTGATGCCATTTCGATGAAAGAGGGTCTTCACAGACAAACGAGTGGTTTTTCCTTTTGAGGTTCGGAACCCTAAAAATAACCTTACAAAAGACCGTATGAAGTAAAGACCGTAAGAATAAAGGGAGACATTTGTCCAGTTAAACTAATAAAAACCACACAGAGAACTGTACCTATTATTGAAAAGTGAAATAAAAGACTCACGGAAAAATTGTTTTAAATAAGGTTTCATCGTCAGGTCATAGTTAAATAAAAAATATTAAGGTTTGTTGAGACGATCTTGTTATGAAGTTGATTTTATCTTAATCTTACCTACGAAAGATTTGAAACGGAAATTTTCCGTTTGAAGAAAATAGTCTTATAAGAGTTTTGTGGTTTTCCAATCAAATAATATTATCTTGTAAGACTTTTGTCTGCAGCAGTGTATGAATTACTATTGGACTCGTTTTAAATACCAGAGCCAACAGAGCTTAGTGATCAATGCTATAAGACTAATTTAAATTACAATCTCATTAGTCTTCGTTATTCGTATTCTGATTCATTAAGCAGATCATTATTTTATACGCTTCAACGGCTATTTTGACTGTAGTATATAAAACCCGCGTCAAATAATTAAAATTTAATGCATCTTGGTTTGACGCTGACTGAAAACATGACATGGCTGTGCAGTAGCTCAGTTCAGCCAGTGCCCGTTTTTTTTAGTCCAGTTGTTTATCATTTTATTATTCATTAAATATTTTGTCAAATATCCACGTCATTATTGAGAAGAATTATATCTAGATTACATTATCATCACGAACGCCCTGGTGTTATTATTGCTCATTGTAAAAATAAAGATTATGAACACGCGAAAAAAAACGATTGTAGAATAACCCATATTTATTACCGCTAATGATGATATGGTGATCAATTTTGTACGCGTTGAAAAATGTGTATTATAAAAACGGATTTTCTTATACGTCATTATACCAAAACATTACAAAATGCAATAATCAAGTTAATTTATCTTTTGAGTAAGTGGCAGTAGCCAAGTGCTTAGATATATCTTATTGGAAAATGACAATTGAATCTATTGTTTCTAATCACGTACACTTAGATAAAACATTTGCTTATCTATTAGTCTTAGTTTTTCTCGACTTTACTTGTTTATTACCACCGCATAATATTTTATTTAGTATCTAGATATCTTTTTTTTTTGCACATTACATAATTGGGTATTATTATAAATTTCATCTGGCAAAAATACTAGTTGAAAAACTACTACTTTTTCCATAACATTTATTGAATAGATTGTTCTAACCAATATGTTATTATAATCATTATTGTCTTTTCATTATAAAAAAATATAAAATTTAAGTTACATTAATGGGTATTTAGCCGACATGAAGAAAAGTAATTATTATAATTATCCGTATAATCGATGTATAAATATGAAAATGAAATCTTTAAATTTTACTTACCTAATTATTTAATGTAAGAAACCATATTTCAGCTAACAAGAAAACGTATAAGATCTTGATTACTCACAAAGTACTCGGTCGGCGACCACGGCCAGTAATAGCTATAATAGTTTCTAAACGCACCCAAAACGAAAACCAAAGTTTTGGCAACGCTCGCACTGTTTCTGCGAAGTGGTATTATTTACGGAAATAAATCTTATATCCGAAGCGTTGCTTGGCTGATAGGAACAGCCGATTGAGGGTTTCGATTGACAGGCACCTTCGGTGGGGATTTAATCACTTGTAATAGCCAGACTGCGCGTTGTCCCCGATACTTCTGAAGTTATACTCGGTTTGTACGGCTGTTGACGGCAACATGGTTTTTAGCTTTTAAGAGCCTACTGCTGGATATAGGCCTCCATTTATCCTGTTTTTAGCTTGCTGCATCCACCGTCCGTACGCAAATCGTCACTTCATCTAGCTGGGCGTACTACGCTAAGCTCACCGAGTTGCTGTCTCCACTCAAGAACTCGATTACCTCATAGGGTTGTTGACATACTCACCACGCTTGGCAGGCGGGTTGGTGAGCGCAGTACGGGATGTTGATGCATAAAAACACGATGCTGACCATCTTCTAATAATCTAATCTTGGTAATTGAAAATTAGTTTCTATCTTCTTCAAGTTGTCTTACTATGCCTTTGTTGAACCCGTATTAAATGGTTTGATAGTTATCTCAGTTCTTCAGGATACGTATTGACGGTTCCGTGTTGTCTCTAAGACATTAGCTGTGAAGCGTACCTGAAGGTTCCATTTTAGGTCCGATACTTTTTACACTTTACTGTACAGATATTAGTAGAAACATTGAGTATTGCAACTATCATCAATATGCCGATGACCTACAAATGTTTACATCTTTCAAACAATTTTTTATTCTTTATTGCACATAAACAAAAATAACTTAAAATACTCAGTAAACTTGGATCAAATACTTCAGTGGTCAAAAGCAAGTTTTTTTTTTTTTATTCATAAAGAAGGGCTTTGTCGCTTATGCGATTATGCCGCCCCAAAAGCAAGTTGTTTTGTTAACCCAGATATAAATAAAAATATTTATTGCTTGGATAGACAATATGATTCGAATATTTTGTTAAATAACCTAGATGTTACCGTGGAGAGAGCCGCAAGTGACCGGATAAATTATAAATAAGACTCGAAATCTCAGAGTTCTCATATATAGGACACTGATATTTTAAAATCACGTTACGCAATTGTTGTTATAGGTTATCAGTACTGTATCGAGTATGTAGGTAATTACGTACTGAACTGAGAATACAACTCTGCAATTCTCTTGTTTTATAGAAATTTAATTACGTCGACAACGTTATTGGTGTCTCTTGGGTCGTTTTAAAAGGCTCGTACAACGTGTGCAAAATGCATGCGTTAGATTTTGCTTCTCCATCCCTCACATAACACCTTATAAGAATTACCATGGCTTTCTTAACATGACTTCTAGAAGATTGCTTCATTTTGTAACATTACTTTTTGGGGTTACTATTAATAAATTACCGCGTTATTTGTATGAGAAGCTTCAGGTCTAGGATCGCCACGTAAGATTCGCCATTCGACTTATGTGTCCCCAGCACAAAACGACTGCTTTTCGTGGCAGCTCTAGGATAGCTATACTGTTGGAACAATATGTCACCTCCAATCAAAAACTCCTCTTCAATTAGGTCTTTTACAAATTCATTAAATAAGTACATTTGACATACTGAACTGTTTTTACAAAGTAGTAGTCGTTTTATGCCTTGCTTTTACTTTGATTTTATATTTCGTTTGAACTGATAAAATGTTATACAGTATATTTTGGTTACTACGGAAGACCAGCGCTGTGGTACAACCCGTTTTGCCACAGCCCATGCTGAGTAGTGACCATTTTTTCACTAGTTTTAGAACCGAAATAATGTATTTTATTTGATTGTGCAATGTGTGTAACAATATAATCGTTTTTTCACCGTATAAAAATAAAATAACTATTTATACCGAAATAAAATTGACAGGATATTTAGCGAGTTTATTTATCAAAATAAGGACTCCTTAGTAGTGGTACATGCTGTTGATATTAAACATCTAAGACACTTACATGCCAATTTCTTAGGCTTGGTTTCCGGCATCTGGAAGGAAACACCACAGAACTTTGCAACATAATTGTTTTAGTGCCTATAAACATATCTTATGTACGGAAAACTACACAAGATTTTGGCTCTGAATTCTACTGTGGTTTACATTGAAATCAAATTTTTGAATTATAGCTAACACAAGGGTAGAAACCAACGGTCAAAGTCCATCGATACCTATACCACTTTTTTTGGCTAAATACCGCAATATTTATTACTTTCTGACCATGTTTTTTTCGATCCGACGGTCTACCGTTTAAATTTATATGGGTCATCTGCTAGTCTGGTGCGTTCGCTTCGACACTAGAAGTGGTGGCCCGTGTAAGTAGCCTGTTTACAAGTACATCAGCCGTGAATGGGTAGTTATCCTTTAAGAATACAATATGAAAATATATGAATAACAACCCAATTTTTTTAAGGTTTATTTATTTGGAAATACTTAGATGCATTAGTACAAGAGTTTGGCGCAGACATGCGTAACATTATATCTTGGATTTGTTCACACATTGTATATATCAGCAAAATGAGTATAAAACCATTAACTACGTGATACATTCTTACAGCAGCTTGCATATGCCAGTAATAAGTTGCCGAATGAATTGTTGATGTAAACGAAGTAACACTAACAGTGGAAAATTTTATCACAGCAATAAATTGCTTTCAAAGACTTACGTACTAAAGGCTATTTTAGCAGATGTTCTTAGAATTGTAGAATTTGCAGTGAAAGATAGAGAGTAAGTTAACTGAGAGACCTACTGACAAATTATATTGCATAAAAAAAAAGTAAGGCCTTTGCATCTATTATAGATGATTTATACAGCGTCAGCAACTGGGTAGCAATAGCGTGGGTATCACGGCTTCATCGTATCACTCGGTTGGAATCCAAATAGTGATTTTATACAATAAAATACACCAAAAACTATACCCAATTCCATTAAATAAAAAACAATAAGAAAAATGTGTCACAATAAAGGTATTTTAAATAATACTACTAAATTATTAATGATGATCATAATTACATGTTGTAATAGTCTGATAATGTAGATCACAGTCTAACATAGGTGTCAAATAGCCAAACGATATAACATCTCAAGGAAACGAAAACCTTATCCAAAATTTACGATTCCGGTGCAAAAAAATTTGATAAGGTTTTCATTTGGTTTTGATTTCCTAAAATAAAAACCAAATTAAAACCTTATTAAAAATGTACGACTCTAATATTAACATCATTCCCGGATACAGCTACTTTGGCCGCCTATATATTAGTCTAGTTTGATGACGCTTATGTCGTATTTTAAGAGATTTCTGAATTTGTTTACCAACAGTACATAACAGATGTTCACCAGTTTCAATACAACGTTGTCTTGGCATCACGACTATTACGCAGGGATTTAAATGGTGATGATCGAAACTGAGAGAAGAAAGATGTCCGACCTACAAACGAGTATGATCGTTTAATGACGCGAAGCAAATTTTACTTACTTTTACTCGTTACCGTTAGTGGTTAGTATGTCTAATGAGAAATTAATTAAAAAAAAAATGTTTGTCAAGTGTACTTAATTATGTATTATGTGACATAAAGGAATTTCATTTCAAAGTCAAGGTATAAAAAAAGCAAGAAAGACGAAAACAAGATCATTGAATAGCTTTATTACATTTTACATAATTGAATAAAGCTAGCTTTAATAATAGCTTTATTAAATTTTACACGTAATTGAATTCGTTCGCTTCAGATAAGGTGAAATTGTTGTTAAAATTCACATTATTAGACATTGAAATTTGATTTATTTTCCCATTATCTACACCAACATCATATATTGGTTAAATTTATTGCAAGTAATATTTTACCACATTTTTTTTTAAATTATATACTCGTTACGATTATTATGAGCCTGCTGTCCTACTGCAGGACAAAGGCCTCCCTCTCTTCCTTCCACACTTCTCTGTCTTGAGCTACTATGGTCCAGTCTTCCAACTGTGCGTCGAGTTTGTCTCTCCATCGACGTCTTGGTAGGCCGTGAGGTCGTTTTCTGCCTTGTGGGGTCACTACATACTAGTTTTTTATTTATTTATTAAAGGACGCCCTCTCATGCCCTCACTCAACCTCTCCTCTCATGCCCGTGGATGCAGTAAGAGCCTGCTAAAGGATACCTCCGGAAGATAGGCAGCAGCGTCTTTCCGTGTAACAACATCTCGTACTGCGCTCGCCAACCCGCTTGCGTTCTTTTCGTGCGTGGTGAGTATGGCAACTACCCCTCATGGATGTCCACGAGGGAGGCCTGTGTTCAGTAGTGTATGTTTTACGGCTGAAATGATTATGAAAGGACGCCCAACTGAGCGAATACCTGGCAATTTCCCTTATTTATACAATGTGTTTTCCCAATTATAGGGCGCCACAGCTTGCACAAAAAGTTTTTGCGTCAAAAATCAAAAATAGTAACAGCAAATAAATAAAATAGAAGTTAATTTGGTACCTACTTATACGTATGTACATACATGTATGTACAGTGTATGCAAATAAATTGGTCTTTCATATCTGTTATTGATTATTTATATAGCGCGATGATATAGCGTTAGCAACTGATATTCATGCTGTGTCTGGCACATAGCTATTTACCCATATACCCGACGTTTTATTTGGTTAATTTGGCACTGTCACTAGACAGTTATTAAGTTTAATTATGACACAATACAACCATGAAAGTCAAAAGAACATAATTATCTGAGTAACGTCCTAATACTGCAACGCTATTTAGACTAAATTAGTTGAGTATATATTGTATTTAAACAGTGGCCAGATAACCATGAGGGAGGCCTATGTCCAGCAGTGGACGTCCTACGGCTGAAATGATGATGAAAATGATGATATCTAAAGATGTTGAAAACGCTAAGTGGATGGACTTATCGGGAACGTAAAATTAAGAACAATATAAAGGCACATTAATATTTAAGTTATATATAAAATATCTTTGCCTAAATAAAGGCAGTGCACAAAATCAGCGTTGCGCAGAGAGCCATGGAGCGCGCCATGCTCGGCATCACACTCATAGACCGGGTCCCCAACGTCAAAATTCACGAGCGGACTAAGGTTCAGGATGTCGGCGAGCGAATAATGGGGCTCAAATGGAGTTGGGCAGGACACTTGGCCAGACGAAATGACGACAGGTGGACGAAAACGCTGACTGAATGGTGGCCGAGAGAAGGGCACAGAAAAAGGGGTCGTCCACCATCCCGATGGGTTGACGATGTTCGGAAGACCGTGGGTTGCACCTGGCTAAGAATAGCTTATGACAGAGGCGAATGGCAAAATCAAAGGGAGGCCTATGCCCAGCAGTGGGTCGATAAAGGCTGATGATGATAATGATGATGATGAAATAAAAGTATAAAGTATTTTTTAGTTTGAGATTTGAGTTTTTGGCGGTGGCCCTTTCAAAACTGTATAGTTGATTGTTGTTTCACTAGAATTAAAGGCATACGCAACATTTCAGCTTAATCGGTTGAGGATAATTGCTTTTAAATTTAATTGCAAGATAATATCATATTGCCGCGGGGAGGCAGAAGAATGTCGTCCCTACTCTTTTGCCCGTGGATGCAAGGTTGAAACTTCCTAGGGAATTCTCCGGAAGTCAATACTGATATAAATATCCCATACTCAATTGCCAACCCGCCTGCCAAGCGTGGTGGGTATAGCAATAACCCCTCAAGATCAGCACTTGGAGATCCCTGAGGGAGGCCTTTGTACAGCAGAGGATGTCCTACGGCTGAGAGAGAAAGATAATGTCTTGCAACTGAATTTTAAAACACCTATTATTTCAAAATATACATTTAACAGAACTAGATGTCGCAACTAGAAAAATTAGAACGCGCTATCGAAGTGTTTCACCCATTTACTTAGGTCTCGGGTCTAACTTTTTGTGATTTGACCATAAACAACTAGCACTCCTGAGAGCGGCGCGTACCTAGCTTCACCCTTGTTTGGACTAGCGTATTGAAAGCTGAGACACCCTCTGTAGTTAAATTTGGTTAATTTGATTATATGTTCTTTATTCCATCTTCATGCCCTCTCATTTGACGAAATCCCGCTCACACCCGCTATATTATAAATAACTTTATAAAATTAAGCATACACATTACTGAAACTACTAAAATACTTGATAACCATTACCACGTTCGTTGTAAATTCAATCAACATAAATCATTGGCATGTTAACCAAACTTGATTGTATTGACAATTACTTTGTTTGATATCATCAAGACAACTTGTCTGTTGCTTATTCAACATAACTTTATTGCCATAATCGTATTACTTTATGTGCTCGTATATAAACAAGTTCCTTGATAGCTGCAAACATTTTTTTATCAATGTTATCAAGTTTTTTTTTCAGTGTACGACTAAGGTTTGGAAGACATTTTGTAAACTAAAATAAAATTCTCAGACCTATCAATTTTTCCAAAAATGCTTCAAAACCCTTTATTTATGCCTATCCTCAACAGGGCCTCTCATTAAATATTTGCAATTCGTTACCAAACTAAAATAGCCGAGGCATTAATTTTATAGCCGTTTTCATGAGGCGTAGTAATGAGTAACACGTATATTAACTCTGTCAAATTTATACAAAACAAACACCGTTTGATGTGACCAATAAAAATCCTGAAATGCCGACATAAAGCGTCGGTTTTTCTGTTGATCCGTTGAAAGCGACGCGGATGTCGATAGCGTGGGTTCACACACAACCATGGCGATGGTATCGCGACCATTATTGATAGAACTCCCACCATCCCTCGCTTTTACCTTTAGAAAGAAGGTGGAAGGGCGAGCAGGTGAAGCCAGACAGCTCAGGATGAGCTGGTTGTTTCGGTGTAATATAATATCGGCTGACCTTGCTGCGAATAGTGGCCGCCCACGCCCGAAGACACGGTCGACGTATGCTTTACTGATTGGAATTTCAATGTAATTTTTACGGATACTCGTATTTTGTCGGGTTACGTACGTTTGGTTCCGCTTTATGCTAATAAATGTATTTTATTTGTTTATAAATAACGATCAGGACCTGGCAGATTGCCATAAAAAATATTTAATGCTCAAATATTAATCGTGAAAATCGGTAGTGTAAAATAAAATGTCCGTAGATACTTCGTAGGCCCTCTACGTCGTAGCTTGCTACGAGGTCAATTCGGATCTGCTGAAATCAAAACATTTTCAGTTCAGGAATATTTCTATTTAAATAGGGCTTAGGCCCTGAACTTTTAAAAGAAAATATTGGAAGAGTCTATTTCATCCTGTCTCTCTGAGCGATACGAGTATATTTAAACCATGTGAAAAACTTTACGTCATCGTTTGCGCGCTAGAATAAGGGAAGACGCATCCAAATTATCCTCAGGTCAATTGTGAACTGACATATTCAAGCTGGCTCATTCCACAGCTAAAGCTTTACCAACGAGATCATTACGGATGATTCAGTGTTAATTAGGTGTAAGATAAACAAAACACATATTTGAAACAGGATTAAACGTTCTTAGCTTGTGACTAGGTAATGAGAGGTTAGTGGACTACTTGATGAAAAAACATTTTTCGTAATTAGGATTTTTGTCGGGGCTCTGGGTGGGTGCTTGTTAAAATACTTGTTTACGAGTAGGATAGGTAGGTAAGAAGGAGTTGTATAAGTTTTCTGGGGCATACACACTTTGCTTTGGTAGTTTCTGGAATGTTTAGCATTTTTAGGGCATGTACCTTACGAGTATTACGTGTTTAACTTATAAGGTCATGTTTTGTTTTGTTTTAGGCGATGATTACGCGTACCAATAAACAGCATCGTTTTTTCGCGATAATTATTTTATCAATGACTAGCGGACCCGGCAGACGTCGTCCTGCCCGCTGTTATGTGACAGCAGCGCCATCTACCGGGTTCAATTGTGTCGGTCCAACTGTTTAGGAGGAGTTAAACGTACGCCCGCACCGCTGTAATTATTCTGTCGCGCGAGAGTTCTAACTCGTAAGATATTTATTAATTATATGGTCTACTAGCGCGTCGTCGTCTTTTGCCCGCGACTTCGTCCACGTGGAAGTCATAAAACGTAAAATCCCCTTTTTCACGCAGAGCCACTTTGATTCGAAAATATAAATCCCATTTATTCCCTTTCCTACAGGCTGATTAGATGAAAAGATTTTCATCCAATCAGCCGAGTGGAAATAGGGAAGACCTCACTTCCCTATTTCCACACTTACACTTCCAAAAAACTAATTATAATTAAAGATACTTCATCATCATTTACGTTGATCATCATGAAGTTTTTAAATTTAGAGCGTAAAATTGGGTCTATTTGTTCCGTTTTAGAAAGGCACTAAACGAATAACTACACGTCATGTTAGGCCGTTTTGTGTCAATTTATTTATTTATTTTTCATCAAAATTATCACTATCATTACAGGAAATTCCCAATTAAATAGTGCAGTAGTTTATTTAGCTTTAACTAGTTAGTGTTACAACAGAATCGCCGCAGCATCGTAGGTGATTTAGGTATATGTGACTCATAAATAGCATAAGTATTAAACCTTAGTGGTTTCTAGTTGCTATTTTATATTAAGCATGTAATATTATTTGTAAACAATAAATAAATAAAAAAATATATATAAATGGATATTTGAAAGGGTATTTATGTAATTTTTCTCCAGAAATCCCGTGTGTCCCCTTTATTTATTTATTTATTTATTTAACACTTTAACACATAACAATTGTGTAAGGAGGACTTAATGCTAAAGCATTCTCTGCCAGTCATCCTGGGCGTGCAGAAATATGGTGTGGCGTGTTGAAAACCAAACCCTTTGAGAACCAAAAGGGTATTTCTGGTAAAAAAATACATAAGGCGATCTCATGCCTTCGAAGGGGATTTGTGAAATAATTCAGGTTTTAAATGTTAACAAAGTTTGCATCTAAAAGGTTTAATAACAAATTATTATTTATTTTATTTATTTATTTATTTATTTATTTATTTATTTATTTATTTATTTATTGATCACTAAGTACTGATCATGTTGGGTTGTTGCCATACTCACCATGCTTGGCAGACGAGTTGGCGAGCGCAGTAAAGGATGTTGATACACGGAAAGACGCTGCTGCCCATCTTCCGGAGGTATCCCTTGGCTGATTGTTACCCATCCACGGGCAAGAGAGGAGAAGTAACATTCTACTACCGGCACCCTACGTCAGATACTATATAAGATTTAATCTAAATGTCCAGAAGAAGGCTATAATCCAACTTGCAAGTGATATTTTTGTTTATTTTTTGCATGATTAAAAATATAAATTTCTACCAAGATGCAAAGCAACCTTTTTTTTTAATATAATCGAGTTTGATACACACACAAACAAAAAATAACCATTAAAAAAAGAAAAAAAAAAATAGATCCATATAATTTGAAATATTGAAAAAAAGATTTTTTGATGTACATATGTTTATCAGAAGAATCAGAATCAGAAATATTTTTATTGTGGAACTGTTGTACAAAACAAAATAGGTACATATACACACAATAGGTATATGTATGTTATTATTACAGCTTGTCCATTCTGGACATAATATTATTGTAGCCTACTTCAAATACGTACTAGTTAAAATTAATACATTAAATCATGACATGTTTACATTGTATTAAATTACATAAGTATATACAATGTAAATAAGTTGAGAAATGAGAACGACGAAAATAAAAATCTAAGTACACAAAATGATTTACAGTCAGATATAATTTTACTTTACATGCTCGCTGTCCCTCTGAAAGTACTCATCCAGGTCGTAAAATACATTTGCGTAAAGCCATTTCCTGAATTTATTTTTAAATATAGGCCCCGAGAAGATTTAAATCTAATGGCAAGCTATTGTATATTTTGATTGCAGTTACATAAGTGCTTTTACTGTACATGGTGTTATTAACTTGTGGAATAGTGATGTTTATAATTATATTTGTTAAAGTTATAGGTTAAATATTTTTCTTCTGCAAAAATCATTCGAAGCGAATCTGTCTCTTTAATATTATATATTGAACGCAGACATATTTTTTAAACTAATTGATGGGGTTTTGTAATTTTGAAAACGCAAGATGTTAGTTTTACTTATACTTATAGATTTAAGCCAATTTACAATGGCTTCCAGCGTGTTATTTATTTCTATTTCCAACTCTGATGGTGTTTTTTTATCTTGTGGGATAAAAATTGTTGCCTCATCGGCGAACATGACACACAGGTGTTTAGTAATTTTGGGAAGGTTATTAATGTACAAAAGAAAAAGTAAAGGTCCAAGTATACTACCTTGAGTAACACCGAGTTTAATATATTCAAAGGCGGATTGAAAATTTACAATTGTTTTTTATAGCTTTCTATGACAGTAGATTGGCTACGATGGTTTAAATATGAAGTTAAAAGAGTTAATGCCGTCCCTCTAATGCCCATGGTTTCTAATTGACTTAACAACTGTTCGTGGCTAACACAGTCGAAAGCCTTAGACATTATCAAGAAAGAGATCCACTCCAAACGATCTCTTATTTACCTCATCCCAGACTTGTTTAAGCATTCTATGTTTTTTGTTTTTTGGAAACCAAATGGTTATACATCTGTAATATTATTACAAACAATAAATAAATTAATTATTTTGAATATAACCTTTTCAAATATTTTTGAAAAACTAGGTAGTAAAGCTATGGGCCTATAGTTACCTATGTCTGTTCTTGAACCTTTTTTATGTAACGGTTTGAGTAGTGCCTTTTTAAATCAGATGGAAAACATCCAGTTTTAAGAGATAATTTTATTGTTAATTATGTAGGTAGACTAAAACGTCAGCTATGCACTCTATACTAACTTTTATAATTTGATTAGGTATATCATCATGACCTGAACTTTTTTTATTTTTTAGTCTACTTACTATATCTTTAATCTCCTTTGTATCAACGGGATACATAAATATAGTATTCGGATTTTGTAAAGGTTTATGTTTAGAAGGTTTGTTATTATTACGTTTATTTTTATTCTAATGCGTAAAATAAATATTAAAACTTGAAGCTATAATATCAGGGTCAGTTATTTATTTATTTTATTTATTTATTTACTTTAATTATAACGGTACAACACCAATTACAATAATTAAAGAAAAAAACAAAAATGAACACAATTAAAAGTAAAATAATAATGTTATGGTTTGGTTGTTGTGTTGTATGTTAGTTACTGTTGTTTTAATGTTATTATTTGGAGTCGTGTGCTTTTTGATAATACCCCAAGTTGTTTTTGTCTTGTTGGTGCAATAGCACAAAAAATCAAATATATAAATAATATTTATATATTTGATATTATTCAACTTCTTGGATGTTCTAATGACTCTTTTCATAGTTTTACAGTACATTGTTACCTAGAGCTTCTGGAGTTTTAGTTTTTATACATCGTAAATATATTTACATCGTTTAGTTTTGCTCGAAATTATCATTCTTTCTGTTTTCCATTTAAAATGGTTTTTATTTGTATTTTTTTCCATTCTATTGGAATGCTCAGATTGAAAATTAATTTGTAAAGTTCAATGAATGTTTTATAGGCAGTGTCAGCATCATAGTGTAAATAAACTTCATCAAAACTAGTTTGCGATTTATATTTCAAAAATATTTCTAGATAAGTACCAATGTTTCGTTTTTCAACGTACCAAATTTTTCCCTGATAGCTTAGACTTGTTTTAAGTTTGCAAATTTGAGCAGTATGATCTGATATTCCTAGGTTTAATACGTGAGAATTGTATCTTTTAATATTTGTAACTATATTGTTCTCCTTTATTCGAAATGTTCAGTTCTTGTATTCTTAAATTAATTATTTCTCCAATTTTTTCATTACTTTATTAAGTCTATCCTCATTTTAGTATGGATTATTAACAGTCTTAAATAACATTTACATTTGTTTTCGAAAACATTTGCATAGTAGAAGATAGTTCTATAAAGAGCTTAGTAGGGTAAGTGTCATTTGACCCAACAGAAAATACAACCCAATCATCTCTGCCTAAGTCTTGCAGTTCAACCTTACAGTTTCTCATAATACGATCAGTTGTCGAATTTGTATAACACATGTTCATTATGGTATATTCTTAAGGATTCTTGTGTTTTTGGCGTCGTTTAATCACTTCTAAAGCTAGATTTCTACAGGCTTGATCACCTACTATTAAAATCTTTGGGTATTTGACTTCTTCATTTGTTATAGATGTTGTGTTTTTAACCTCTGTGTGTTCTTTAGTCAAACCAAATTTTACTTTCATGGTGGTAGGTGTCCGTGGTCTGTCTCTTGTTCAAACTGTGGAATATTATCTCCTGAAACTGATTTAATGTGGTTATTTTTGCTAACATTATCATTTTGACCCGGAGTATTCGTTTTGAGGTGTTTATTTATTCTCTGGCCCTTATGAGTTGTTTTGTCATTTCTTCGAGCTCATCTTTTAATTGTTCAATTTCTACACTATTTTCGTTTGTTGTTATAGGTGTAGTGATCGAATAACTGGAACCAATACTTCCATAAAGAGTGTCATCTTCATTTTAATTTAAGGAAGAACTTTCTAGAGACAATTTTATTGACGTGTTACTATAGGCTTCCTTTTTGTAATGTTATTATTTATTGTACTTTCAATGCTACGTCTTCCAACAGGAGTGTTCAAGTTGTCGCCTCGTCTTACTGTTTTTCTTATGCACCATTGGCATTCTAACCTATCTTTATACAAATTAAAATGAAGATGAAAAAATTAAGGCTATAAGCAAATCATATGTTACATACTATGCAAGTGAGGAATTCTCTATCTCTCAACTTCTGTAGACAACCACCACAATTTGGGTAGGTAATTGGTGTTCTTTGGAGTTCCATACTGGTTGTAGTTAGTAGAGAGTGAAGAAGTTGGCTTTTTTAAAGTCTATTAGAGTCTTAGAAAGTCTATCACTATAACTTGCACAAACATTAGAAGTTAGTTAGATTACCATAGGTCAAAATAACATTTCAAATTACCAATTCAACGAGCATTCAAAAGTTGTCACATGTAAAAGTACCATCACCAAGCTAAATCACTGCGTTAGTGTTTGGGCTCAAAGTCCAGTATTTTTTGCAAGCACAGTGTTATTTGTTACATACAATTAAGGATAAAAATAATAAAAAAAACAAATCATGCACAAAATGTTCAAAAATTAAAAATAATAAACTAAGGTGCGTACTCGAGACCTCAGCGTTGCAGGCGTAGTACCACAGATTACAGAAACTAACAGATACATCACTTCAATACAAAAGCTAAAATACCTACGCTATAATAGCCTACAAAATTGTATTAATAATACCAGCAGTTCACAGAGCGAAAGAGTGTACCCGCCTCACTTACTTGCAAGTAATCTGTGACGCGGCATCGAATGAGTCGCTAGGGTTGCTTCTACGATAATTTTTATAATAAAACGAATGTGGTGAAAAAAACAGTTATTTTTACAACCTCCTCTTTTTTTAAGTCGGTTAAGAAAAGCAGCGACCTTTGTATAGGGAGGTAAGGACCTACCTACTCTCCGTACGCAGTATAGTAATAGGTGTACTATGGTAGTAGTTATATTCTTTGACATAACAAACTAGGACATAACACCACACTTTATCTATAACCTAGGTATTTAAATACTTCGCCAGCAAAGATTTGAATCTTTGTTCTCCGGTGGGTACCTACTACTTTTTGGCTTGATTTTAGGACTGTTGTTTTTTAAGCCACATTTTTACAGGCATATTTTGTGTGTGATAGGTAGCTATTTTTTATACAAACAATACCTACTGTTTTAATAGCTGAACTCCTTTATTTACGAATATTTACATAGTACCTTCCTACGTTCTGACCATTTTTAGAGGAAAGAGAAAAAATGATTCTAAAAACTTAAGATTTAAAATATCTTTGATAATAAAGAAAAAAATTACAATTTTTCATTCATTTTTTTACTTTGGCATCCATCCACTGCACAGTAGTTACGCGGTCTCGGCATCTAAAGAAACGTTTTAACATTTAACGTGCGTGCGCTCAAGCGGGCGTGTGGCAGCCTTAACTACTGGCGTATCGCGGACTCCTCGCAAAGCGGTAGGCATTTAACGCGTGCCCTTGAGCGAGTGACGGACGCCTGGTAGTACGTCCCGACTTGCCACGTCAAGCTATAGACTAATACTCAAAAATAAGAGTTTAATAAAACTGAGTATATTTTAGTCAAGCAATCACTTCCACCGTTGTTAGGGGCTCGTGTGAGTTCAAAAGTTCAATGTCACTTTCACTTGTGCATCGAATTAGTAATATTAAATTGTAAAGTTATAATCTTGAAAACTTAGGTACGTAGAGCATTTTTTAGCGGAAGAGTTTTGTTTGTTTGTTTCACTGTATTATTTTGCACTTAAAATCACTGTATGCTGTCTTACTACTCTGTGAAGAGTCTGTTTACTCTTGTTTAATTGTTTTGTCTAGGCAGCTATACCGTACATTTTATACTTAGAAGAAAATTCACTTATTAGACAGAATCACAGAGAGATAATAATCTGTATAAATAATAATCACATACAGAGGATAACTAAGTTTACACATCATTGTGTTTAAAATAATATATGTATATGAAATATATTTAACATTGGATTTTCAATTAATAATTTTCGCGGCGGAAGGTCGCGCGCGTGCTAGCGCGCAATGATCAATGGAATTCATTAATTAAAAAAGAAATGGATGCATTAATTCTTTTCTTTTGTATAAGAGCAGATTGAAACTGTATTCGGTTGCATAAATCTTTTCTATAATATATCGCGTTACTATAATAGTTTCATAAATCGCCTTTTCATGAGAAAAAGCTTACTCTAAATCCATTTTTATTACAACTTACCCAATTGTTTAACTGCTCCATAAAACTGACATCACAAAAAGAAATACAAAGGAAAACGAAAAACTACAGTTTCTTTGACCTATTTTCTGAAGATTTGACGGTTCACCTAAATATTTTAATTTTACGATGACTTTTCGCGCATTGCTAAATATATATAGCCTAGTTATCAGCATTCAGCGAAATTATATCATTGCCTTGCCCCGTCAAATCTTCTGGAACTGAAATTATTAATTACTTGGTGAAAAGTCAGATTAATGCTATTTAAACAACATACTGACTTTTGCCCCTGTTTTCATTTACCCAACTAAATTACCTATCATGAATTAACCTCATTTAACTACTATCATTTCAGCCGTAAAACGTTCACTACTGAACACAGGCCTGTCATGATCTCCATGAGTTGTAGTTGCCATACTCACCACGCTTGGCAGGCGGGTTGGCGAGTGCAGTACGGGATGTTGATACTCCGAAAGACGCTGCTGCCCATCTTTCAAATCGAAATACTCCAGCGTAACTTATTATAATGCCTTCAAGTCTTGTCAACTTAAAATATCCTGGAGCTGATGATAAAGTGTTTATCTGTCGGATTATATCGGTAGCCACTCGAGGCAGGCGGCCAGGGTCGGTTCGAGTAAACATGACCCAATTACAACTGCATCATTTCACTTATCTTAAGGCCACGATATTCAAAATTAGCCAATTTTCGATTCAATTTTAAATGAGCAAATACCCTTTGTATTGATAGATATAAAATTGAGAATATAGATAAGAGTAGAAATAAATAGTGATTTAGTGGTGTAAAATATATGTAATTTTCTCTCATAACAAGTTCTTAGGCGCTGTATTGCATTATGACTGGTACCTGAAAAAGGTTTAAGAAATGTAAATAAAGAAGCTAAATTTTTTAATTTCAATTTCAATTTATTTATTTATTTACAAATTGTAACATTACAGATACTAGTCTAAAGCATTACATGGTCATACTTATATTAAAATATGAGAAACACAAAATATATTACCTATACAAATTACTAAAATAATAGGTAGGTACTTAGAAGATAATACCTCAACATCTGATAACCCTTTCTATACACGAGTTTTGCGTAAGGATCATAATGTTTTATTTAGATGCCTCTTTCCCGTTACAAAGTAGATACTAAAATTCTGAAGAATTGTATTTTAAGCACCTACATGTCAAAACTAAAACCAACTAAAACCATTCTACAGGGAACTCTAACTAGCATTAGAACTTTAGATTCCTCGCGGATACATCTTAAAACAACTATAATATTATATATTATATTATAGATATCTAGTTGTTTTATTTAAGATGTTCCAAAGGAAATAAATCCGACCCAATGAACCACAAACGGAACGCGAGCATGTTTTGAAAAGCAAATAAATCTCACAAAGTTGAATAAAAAGACCCTTAAGGAAACTGGAAGACATCCCCTCAGAGTTGACAGCTCAAGACTGCTTGAAGAGAAGCCGGAAGTACGTCAGTGGTTCGGACAGTTGCAGATGGCGCCACAATAGGAAAGTTACGGTTCCATCGGGGGTTTTTCGCATAGAAATGGCAACATTACACATTGTTATACAAACTTTTGTAGCGTAATGCCCTCTACGTACGTACTTCAGTGCGTGATTCCCGGAGAACTTCCTATCAAACTTGGATAAACAGAAACGCCGACGATTTTATTTTTGAGCCAAGTATTTTTCAATGCGCTCTTACGTAACTGTTACAAATTTTAAACATGCACCTGAAATAACTGCGGATTTTACTGTCTGCTAAAGAGTATTCCAACTGTTTTCGATCTTTTTCTACGGAATTTGAAGATCGCACAGAATCAAGAAGTGTTGGCGGAAGTGTTGTGGAAGTGTCCACGTCCACTGCTGGACATAGGCATCCCTCATGGATCTCTAAGAACATGAGGGGTTTGTTGCCATACTCGCTACGCTTGGCAGACGGGTTGTTGTGCGCAGTACGGGATGTTGATACACGGAAAGACGCTGCTGCCCATCTTTCGGAGATATCCCTTGGCAGATTCTTACTGCATCCACGGGCAAGAGAGGAGGGGTAACATTCTACTGTCGGTACCCCACGGAATCACTAGTTGCTGACGCTGAATCAGTCAAAGTTTTTCAAAGTCAAAGTCAATACTTAAGTGTTTATTCAATAGCGTAAAAAGCTACATGGTATACTCAATCTACAAATGAAGAACATGACAGATTAACACATAATTGAAGTAGTTCGAGGTTAGACTGTGAATAATATTTTTCATTACTCACTGAAATAGTAGTAGTACCTACCTAGTAGTCGTTTTTAGGTTTCCGGACCAAAATAGTAAAAAGGAACCCTTATCACTTTGTCTGTCTCTGTCTGTCACAAATGGATATCTCGAGAAATTTCAAGTCGATAGCATCAGTAGGATGCTATCGACTTGAAATTTGAAATGGTTAAAGATAACACTTTTTTACTAATATAGCATAGGTATATCAAAATGTTAAAAAATATTCTTATTATGATTGCAGGGGGGCGGATAGGGGATCTCAAAATGTTTAAGTGAAGTTACTAGATCGTGTGGGGTACCATATGAAAGATATTTATTTGCACATTAATAAAGTTTTTATTTTTCCTTTAAGCCGTATCGTTTCGGAGTTATTTATAAACCCGTGAAACTTTTATAGCTAATAGAAGTGTATGTAAAGTTTATAGGAAAATTATAGCAAACTCTCTAATTTGCATAGCTTTTTATACAAGTTATATGGGGCAATATTAGAAAAAGTATAATTTAAAGAAAACACTCTTGAAGCCGCTTATGTCCATTATTTTATTCATTTTGTTTTACACGATCTACTAATATTTAAAGCACAGGATGAGCACTTAATTATTAAACAGTTTTTAGTTTTGCTTTTTGCTGTTACAAAAACGTTGAAAGAAATAGCGTTCCCCTCTTATCTCCGAAGTTTGGAGAAATAAACCCCTGAAACTCTTTTTGCTAGAGGGAGTGTATGTAAAGATTACAGGAAAATTATAATGAATCCTCTAATTTGCTTAGTTTTTTTAGAAATCACCGAAAGTGTAAAAAATCTATATAAGTTCCGCTATAAGACAAGAGATGGCGTTGTCAAGGTTCTCCAACAAATATGAACCGCCTTTATCATATATTACACTAGCTTCTGCCCGCCGCTTCGCATGCGTTGTACCCGAATAAAAAGTAGCCTATGTGTTACCTGGTCAACATCAATACGTGTGCAAAGTTTCAGCTCAATCCGTAGCCTAGTTTGTGCGTGAAGAGGTAACAAACCTCCATCAAAACAAACTTTCGGCTTTATAATATTAGTGGGATTGTATGATGGCACGGAACCCTCGGTGCACGAGTCCGACTCGCTCTTGACCGGTTTTATTTAGGAAAGAGACCACCGATTGTTAGTTTACGAGTTTGAGTGGAGACATTGAATGTGCCTCTTTCTTGTCCATGATGTATGTATATGTTTAAGGTGTACAATAAGATACTCTAAATATATTACTACTCACTTATAAAAATAACCGGTGACTCTGCAACAAAAAGAGCGATCTAAAGTACACAAAGGGAGTGGCCGTAAATGTTTGCCTGTCTGTACGTACACGCCACTGTTGGCGTAAGAGCGTTCTCACATGGTAATGGACGATTTAATTGATCTACGGAAGGTCAAATATTGTTTGACATTGACGTGATGTGAATAACGATTGTTTAAGTGATTTGTGGAACGTTGCTGTAATAAAATCCCAAATAGTCTTCAGTAGTACTATTTACCTATCGTAAATAGTTATTGATCTAAAATATAAGTTGGAAGTGTTTTGTTAATGACGTATGGTATATTATCACCTGCCTGGTGATATCGCTTATTGCCACATTGTACTTCTAAAAGACAGTAGAAGTACAATGGGTATCCCTATAATTTGTGATTTTCTGTCTGTGTTTTGAGTAGAAAAGCTAAAGCTAAAGTGTTTAGTATATAACTACTTAATACGTAAGTGTGGACAACAATACGTCGATGTTCTTTTCCATTACGATGTTTAATTTTGATAATAGTAATTTTAAACCAGCGGACGTCAAAAAGGCATTCACCACACAATACCATTTTCCAGATAATTATTAAACAACATTAGCGCACAGATAAAACGATCAAACATAACTACAAAATGACAACAGCCATTTTACGTTTAAAAAATTTTAATCGTAAATAGTCACCGTAAAGTACATTTTTCGTTGCAGTTTTTTTGGTTGAATGATGTATTTTATTGCTGGAAACAATTCCAATTGTTTGCGGGGTGGTCCGCGAGATGGCGGCACGTGTCGCGCGCGTGCAGAAGCGTCGCCGGAAGTGCCGGAATACGCGCGAAACAATACCTCCGCGTAAATTGAAATAAATAGACGTACTACCTGATTATTGTTTTGGGAAACAAAATTCACGGGTCATCGCATCAGTTGAGTGCTTTTAATGTTGTGCTCTGAAAGCTTGCGTGAGTTAGCGGGAAACCTCCGTAGCGTCTGATAAATAACTTGATGGGGGGCAGATGCTACTAAAAACATTATTTTGTATTCACACAGCTTTATATTTTCTATAAACAATTATAGACATGTGAATTTTGTTCGTAAAATATAAAAATAACTCAAATTAAATTATCACATAATGACCGTAATGCACATCAAAGGGGAATTGCTAAAATAAACCAACCTAAATTACCTAGCTAAACAAGTTATAAATATTGACTTCGCTCGGTGATGTAAGAGAAAATTAAATACTAAATGACAGAACAAATTACCATAAAAATATTTTTTAAATATTTATCAACCAAACATGTAATTTGACCGCCAAAGTGTGACAGTAAATAAACATCAGTAATTAAAACTCCCACGGGTGTTAAAAACAACAGCGAGCGAGGGTGTCCCGTCCGTTCCCGCGCCCTTCGCTCTGTCCCGTGCCACTGTTACTGTTGGCTACTTTTGGGTATTCTTCACAAGGGGAGATTTCCACACGCGAACTTGCTCGCCAACCTTATGTCTCGCGCACAAAGGTAGTCTTTGGTCTAAGCGTGCGTGTCTTAGCTGTCGGCTTGGTTCAGACCGACTATTTAAGGGCAAAGATTTTCGTGATAGAGTTCTGAACGCTCTTTCTTCGTGCTCAGATTAAGAAATTCCTATCAGAATAAGAGATTGCTTTAATTTACAAGCTTTATAGGTTCTTTACTAAATATTAAGACGGGTAATCGTTCTATGTTAAAAAGTTTACAAAACAAAACGCACCTAATTGCATGAGACAGAATCTTACCTCTACCTAACAACCCCTGTAACGGCTGTAGCTTCAGCAGCTTCAACAGTCTGCCAAGCAAATAAGTTTAAAAGTATATTTTTTTTATTTGATAAAAAAAATATTGTAGGTACAAAAGGTGGGTTTAATGCTAAAAACATTTTCTACCTCCTGCCAACCTCCTTGGTAACGAGAATGGTTGGCGTGATAACTTCAATTTAGACTAAACTAAGTATAAGACAAACAACTAACAATTTAAAAACGTGAATAGATACTATAGATACAAATGTCATTAGAATTTAATCCTAAAACAAAACTAATTACTTAATTTATAAAATAATACATACATAATACTTATATAGGTACATACAAACTAAATAATATTGTAGGTATGGACAATAACTATGATACCACTAGGCGTTTCAAATCTGTAATAGATCTTCAATGTATACAACATATTTAACGTTCTAATCGAGAGTTAGGAGTCCATACTATATAGAATACCGATATGTTAGAAATATTTTACAAATACAGTTATTTCTCACAGGTAATTTTTCTTCCGAAATCATTCCTAATTGCATTATTTTCCATTCTTAAAATTTCCCTGTCTCAACCCGTCCTCACAAAGTCCGGCAAGTAAGCTCGTGTATGTCCGCCCTAAAGTCCCCTCGGTGACTCGTCGCGCTAATTACGCAATCAGTTCTCACAATTACCGCCCCCGGGCCCTGCACTACCTTACTATTGTACAGTTTGATTGTTTGATTGCGCGCACTGAATTAACTTTGATTTCCGATGTGGCGATTTTACCGATAAAAGTTGTACCTAATAATAAAAATCAATAAGACACTGAAGGCTTTTCCTAAGCTATGTTAGTGAATATATTATCCAGGTTGGTTGTGTGAATTGGACAGGGAAAAAGTTGGCTATTGTAAAGCGGTGTTACTTAAGCCTGAAAAAAGGAAAAAGTTGTAATTTTGAACTCCATAACTTACCTATAATAAATTGATAAAGCAAATTTTGACCATACCTTTTTCTCTTTCGCAAACAAAAATTCATATTCAAATAATAAATTAGACTGTAACATAGACGTGCCTCATTAAACATAACCTCAAAGTGCTCTTGCGAGGATCGCTGAAGGGTGGTTGCTCTGACGAATGTTAGTTGTCGTAGAAAGAGCAAAGCTGTAACGATGTGTTTGCTTCCAACCCGATTAAAACAGTTACACTAATCTTGCACAGGAAAACTGTGGAGATGTTCAAATGCTTGGTTTTCTATGATCATTTTATTTTTATCATTATTAGTTTATATTGATCCAGTGTAAAATAGAAGATTGAAAAGACACAGTGTTTATTGCCTTTGAATAAGTAACTTACGATGATTAATAATGATACGTGGGGGAGGGACGTTTTAAGATTACCTAATCATCATTTCAGCCGTAAAACGTCCACTACTGAACACGGCCTGTGTTGGCATGGATCTCCATGAGGGCTAGTTGCCATACTTACCACGCTTGGCAGGCGGGTTGGTGAGTGTAACAATTAGTAATTTCTGTTAGGGAAATAAAAATAGAAATTAAGAGTTTTATATGTAAACTAACGTAACAAAAAAAATTCAAACCCCAATTATCTAATATTTATAGATTTTATGTAATATAGGAAAGCTTCTGATAAACGTTATTTCGTTGCAAGAGATTGAGATTTTGTTAGCAAACATACAACTTAGTTCCACCACAATGTAACAGAGGTCGCTTGTTTGATATTATAAAAATAAAAAATAAAATAAAAATAAATATTTTACAGAAATAAACTTTATTTTATGTTTTATTTTATGTGTGTTCACTTCGGATCAAATATTGTTAAATATTGGCTTGAAATTAACCATATTTATATTTTTATGAATAAGAATGATCTTAGAATAAGTTTCAACATATGTAAGTCTAGTATATTAAATGATGTTAAAAATAGTTATAAGCAAATTGTTTTTTCTGTTCTGTTGTGATTGGTCGAAGCAACTTGTTTTGATCAAGTATATAAGATTGAAATGGCGGCTCAGTCACACTTTTTGGTGGTGCAGCTACAGAAATAAAGATAAGTTGATTTGTTATATGTTATGTACTTAGACTATTCTGTAATAAGTGTTCCGTGTTGCTAGAATACCAAATACTGTAGAAATCCTATTTAACTTTGTGTCCTTAACTAGAATTACGTCCAACCAATTAAGCTCTAAGTTGGTAGATATATTAAGTCTTTAATAAATTGACATAGTTATACATGTATGTGCTTATAGACTCTTCTATTCTATAATTAACATAATTTAACGCTTGTGCTCTGATAATTGAATTTTAAATCTTATTATAATTGATCTTATAATATATGTACAACCATATTGAAAGAGTGAAGTGTCTTGTTCGCTTCTTTCCCTCACTTGAAAAGAAGAGTTATCTGAAGCGGACGAATTCAATTATGTGCTTTATTCAATACTAGTTGTCCCGGCGAACTTCGTATCGCATTACTACAACCACTACTTACTACCTACAACTACCCTACAACTACCCTACTGCTACCCTACAACTACCCTATAATTAACATAATACTACCCTACAACTACGCTACAACTAACGCTGAAACATGTGTTTGTTTTAATATTTTTTTCCATACAAACTTTCATCCCTCTAGTGTAACCCCTTCTTATTTAATTTACGCAATGAAAAGTAGCCTATGTCCGTCTCCATGGTCTAATCTACTCCTATACTAAAATTCATCCAAATCTGTTTAGCGGTTTTGCCGTGAAAAGGGAACATACATACATTCTTACTTTCACTTTTATATATTATAGTAGGAATAATTTCTTGTTCTTCTTTTGTAAATTGCCTATTGTAAGTAGCCTTTTGATCTATTGAATAAACACTTATTGACTTTGACTTTGACATAGTTATTATAATCCCTTGTTTTCCTCTGTGATAGGTTATTTGTTGAGAATCAATATAGCCTTGGTACCTAAACATTCTAGTATGTGTTTTATAATATTTATTTTACCCTCATCCTCTGCTGTTAGGCTTCGCAGATAAGACTAAACAGGTTTGCTGCCTTGCTGAGTATAGGTCATATTAGATATAAGCAGTAAATACTTATTTATTTAGGAAGCTCTAGGAATGTATATTCCTAGAGTTTCTAGGGATTAATACTAAATCTGACAAGCGCAGTACGGGACGTTGATACACGGAAACACGCTTCTGCGCATCTTCCGGAGATATCTCTTAGGCTCTTATTGCATCCAACATGTTGCAGTGTAACATTCAAATGCCGGCACCCCACGGCAATTACCTAATAAATCAAAAAATAATATTTGGAAAAATATTGTAACTATACCATATCTGACAAAGTGTAAATAACCACATAACAGTTTTACATTTTTTTATTTAACGATCTAATAATACGATTAATTTACAGATAACATGTCAGCTACCGATTCCATGTTGTTTTGTGATTGGAGATGACAAATAAGCGTCGGAAGCGATCCATTTCGGCGGGAAACGGCGCACCGGAAGTCGATTCGCAGACCGCGAATGTAGTTGGCGCCACTATTGCAGGGTTACCACTTCATTTTGTTTTCCCCAACTCCTTTGGCGCACAAAACCCTGCCAGGGAAAATAGATGATAAATCATAACGTTTTTTAGTTATTTTGGATGTTACTCAATTCGATTGCCCTTCTCTTATTTTATATTGCCGTAGATAGAATAGGACTATACAGGGTGAACTAATGAGAAGTGGCAATATGTAAGTGAAGCTTAAGATATTTTAAACTCTTTAACGGTAGAGCTACATTACACGTTCTTATGAGACTTATTGGAGATGTTTTACCTACTCTGTTAGTTAACTAACTTGATTTGGCAGCAATTCCCAAAGATGAATTGAACAGAATGATACATCTAATAGAATTTCCCACTAAGCAACTGTGGCATAACATCAAAATACATAAACCACAAGGAGGGGAGCGCACATCTGCCGTCGTACCCGCCTCCCTGCATCTGCGAATGTTTAAAGAACTACTTAAATAACATTTTGAAGATCACATAATATAAATTAAACAATCATATTGACAAAAGTGGGTGCGTTGCGAATGGAACCAAAGAACCACCACTAGGAAGTTTAGGGTCGCGTGTGGAACCAGGTGCTCGTTCGAAGTCATTCTTCGGTGACAAATTATCATTGTGTTTTCAAAAGGAGCGGGATTTTATGACAATGGCAATAAAAACGATGACATTTTTTATTGTAAGCATAGTTGACTTTTGTGCTTTGCGCGACAAAAAACACTTGATTCCCATTTTGTTTCAGGGTTCACAACACTTTACTAAAGTAAATTGATTGATATAGTTTCAATGCAACATAGAGAAACGAAATCTGAAAATATTTATAATTTTATTCAAGCGTGACTCAATAGTAATAGCCCCCAAAAAGATGCATTACAAACCACACTCCACCAGAAACGTATAAAAAGCGTTACGTCAGTAGGTCAGAAGGTAGAATGATTCTATACCTTCATCACAATCACAGAAACGTTAAATAGAGTTGACGGCAAAACGTTTAGCATGTTACTAACAAACAATTAACTCGTATGTCGGAGCTGACTGCGATGGGTTAATTTGTAAAATTAATATTCATAGTTCTGCTATCATTATTCCTCTGCGTAAATCACCTTTACTGGAACTGTGGCGGTAATTTTACAATTTACGTGTCTATTCTGAAGGTGTAATTGATTTAGTAAGCTAAGCTATTTACCTTTATCTAGCTGTCTAGCGTTTTATAAATGGTGCTCTTTGTATTGGTTTTGTAGATTGGTAGGTCTTTACAAAACTTGTTATTTATTTTCTACAAAATAACAACAAACTACCATCCGCTGAAACTACTTATAAATTTGCCATAATATCTACAAAAAGTGATTTGAATAGGGTAGATCCATAATTTTCCCAAATTAAGTAAAGCAGCATCGTAAAATCAGGCTTTACATTAAAACAGCAACCAATGCAATTTGTTAAACCAATTACCGGTAAGTGGTATTTCCGCCAAAATTTAAATTGCATTGATTTCGGCATTTTCTTTTTGTTGGAGAGCCATTTCCATGTTTCACTAGTCATGTGCCATGATAGTTTTTGATAGTTTCTTGTCGGAATTAATTCCTCGTCCTCGGAATTTATTTGCTGGCAGCTAAAACCTTTTTGCAACCGTTTTGTGGTTGCGGTGCGCAGTAGATAGAGGTACTACGTCAGCCAATCGTGAGTCGTCGGTTGACGCGAGACTGGCTGAAATTGACTTCGAATGCTTTTAAATGTCGAATGGAATTTGTTTTTTAAACTAGCAATTGTTACAGTAATAAGGGTACATTATTGTGAAATTCAGGAAATTATTTCTAAATATTGGAATTTTGATGCGAATGTCATTACGTATAGAGTAATCTTGTTTGTCTTGCTTTTGTGTGCTATGTAAGTTAAAACATCCATAAGATGAACCTCGAACTTTTTGTATTGTTAACCCATTCAAGAATTCAATTTGTCAGCATAATCGGCAAGTCATGTCCGATGCAAGGTCTACGCAACCATCATCTTATTGAATGTGTCATTGTGTCGGCGCTCTTTGTACTGAATACTAATCTAATATAAATTATTCACTTCCTTCCTTTTGACCTGTGGGATACTATTGTAAGGGCTGACTCTTGTAAATACCTACTGCCGACAAAAATCATTGTGTGACTCATTAATGAAGAAATACATTGAATTAGTTCAGGATATTGATTTTGAGTTCAAAATACTATTACTAAAAGCTCGACTTTCAGGCATGTTGTGATTTTAAAGGTCCACTCAAATTTAAATTATTTTTTTCAAATTAATGTAACATCTGCCCATTGCCGTGGGGTGCCGGCAGTAGAATAATACCCCTCCTCTCATGCCCATGGAAGCAGTAAGAGCCTGCTAAGGGATACCTCCGGAAGATGGGCAGCAGCGTCTATCCGTGTATCAACATCCCATACTGCGCTCACCAACCCGCCTGCCAAGCGTGGTGAGAATGGCAACTACCCCTCATGGAGATCCATGAGGGAGGCCTGTATTCATCAGTGGACGTTTTATGGCTGAAATGATGAAACCAATTTCATTATTTCATATATTTTTTTAGCGTACTACCATGACACCCCGGAAACACTCCCATTGACTCACAACATTGACTTACATGCGAGCGGAAAATCAATTGTATCTCGACGTGCCCATCGCTTTGTTGCAATAACCAAAGCGATGCTTTTGTCTGTGACCCCGACATGCTATGAGGGTACTTTACACTTCTACACTATCGCCTTACTATATTATACATCGCTACTTTGGTTGAGCTGCAAGGTTTTCAAGGTTGGACAACCAGCAATGGATAGAAATTAAAATTGTGCCGTTTTGTATAGAATGTAATGCTTTTGCTATAGTAGGGGGTAGTTTCCCATTGTGGGCTAATTACACGGTGTGCAACGATCGTCGTTACGATATACGATAACAGTAAAAGTTGTCTAATGGCCCCAGTCACACAAACTATGTCAACGCGGCCACACTTTCTTAATGGCCCAATCTGCGAGATTGATGGCAGTTGTAAATTTTATACGAACTCTTTGGAAGGGTTTATTTCTAATTCAGAGCGGGCTTTGTCTGAAAAATCAATAAATGAGACCTTAATTCATTAATTGATCCAGCGTCTAGAAACGCCTCATGATAAAGGCACACCTGTGTGCATAGAGTCAAAGCCTTACAGATAACAATTTTTATGACAATAATAAAGTACATGCGTCAAAAGTTCCGAAGTTCTTGCAGCGTTTCCGATTGTCCGTAATGACCGATGAGGCACGCTGAGTTGTGGGTGGAAACATCCCCTCGGCACAAATGACTGTCTTTGTGTCGCACTTGCAAAGATTGCGTAAAAAATCCACGCGACATACTGTCGGCGAGACGACGCGAATCGCATCCGCTCTTCCGACTTTTGTCGGCACCGGCACATCCTATTGTCACGTCCGATATTTTTGATAAAATTACGTCACACAATGAGACGGACGCTCAATGGCTTGTTGTTCGATTGTTGTTAGCTCATTGAACGAATGATGTACGACCTGGGGTCCATTCTATCGGACCGTTCCTTCCGATCTCATTTGGCTTGGTGATTTTATTGCACAATACTGCGATATTTACAGAGCATTAGGTACTATAATTTAGTAAAGTTTATTTGAAAATGCAGTTTATTTACGGTATGTTTGAGGAACATTTATTGGGATGATTCAGGGGTATCTTTTCATTTAGCAAAGATACAAATTGTAACAAAATGTCATAATATTTTAGCGTTGGTTGGATCTTTTAACCCTTTCGTCGGCTGCGCAGCACTTTGTCAGGATTAATAGCGCGTGAAGCGGGCCGCGGCACAAGCTGGAACTTTTCTGATTTCGGGATTGTTTTCCGCATTATTAACTCGACAATCCAATTACGTAAATAATGTCAGAGATGATTATAATTCTTGCATGTTTTGCTGTGTAAAAGGCGAACGTTAATGCATAAAACATTTTACTATACTTGACATAGTAATTGCCCGTCAAGTTAATGTATCCTTATCGTAGAATAAACTGTGTAATCTAAACGCTGTAGAGAACATTTTTAATTCTGTTTTAACAAAACATTGCATAGTATGGGGTATCAATCGACGGGGGTGATAAAAGGCGATGAATACTAAAACAACTGGCAGTTAGTAGGGTGTGAAGGCGGCCATGATTAGGCAATATCCTGAACCCTCGGCCGGTGCGACCCCTACGTCTTACTTAATGCGCCTGCCAGTTTGATCGGACCACAGATTTCGGAAGACTGCAATATTAGCTTTCCATGTAGCGGTAATCTGATATAATATTGTTTATCCGGTCGCCATACACTAATCATAAAGTATGAGATAAAGGACAATTAAAAGTAAGGCCTTTGCATCTATTAAGATGATTTATATAGCGTCAGCAACTGGTAATCATGCTGTACGGGACGCAGCAGTGCCTAGGACATTGTTAGATGCATTAGGCTTGCCCAGCACCTATACCATCCTCTCAGCTTAGTCAGTTATTATTCAGAGGAAAGAACAGGTCAATACGTCCGAAGCTAACTAAGCCGCGGGTTTCCTCACGATGTTTCCTTCACCGTTAAAGGACAATTACTTGTCAAGAATATAATTATTTTGACAATATTTAAAGAAGACTCGATCTCTTTTCAATTTTTATTTTACCGAGTTGAATTTCAGAGACACTATCATAAACTATAATAAAATATAAATAATGGGTTTTGGGCCAGACCTTACCTTAAATATTTTTGAATTGATTTGTAAAGTAAGAGTTTAAAACCATCTGTGAAATGAATTTGCTGAATTAAGATAGTCACAGTTGCAATTTCAATTTAGTTTTAAATCCAATAAGCAGCGAAGACAAGTTAAGCTGAATGGGAGGCAGCAGAGCAGATATTAAACGGATCCATCACAGCTTGCGGTGTCAGTCGCGGCCCCTTTGCCCACTTAATTAGACAGTCATTGTCGGCTGTTTGAGGGTTAAATCGATTTTTTTAACGTTGGAACTTATAATCTTGTTATAAAAGTAAACATAAAAGCTCAGTCGTCACATCTGTAGCGAACAGGGTCAGTGACGCACCCCCTTAACTATAAACACTGAATTAAATTATTTCAACACTTAATTGACGGTTTTTTAGACAGTTTTGTATGAAAATTGGCTTCTCTTCCGACATCCACTGCTGGATAAAGGCCTTCCTCGTTGATCACTAAGTACTGATCACGAGAGGTTGTTGCCATACTCGCCACGCTTGGCAGGCGGGTTGGCGAGCGCAGTACGGGTTGTTGATACATGGATAGTCGCTGCTGCCTACTTCGATCTTCCGGAGGTTCTCTTGGCAGATTCATACTGCATCCAAGGCCAAGAGAGGAAGGGCAACATTCTACTGCCGGCACCCCACGGAAAAATTACACTAATATATAGAGACGTACCCACATTACAGAGAAGGTTTTTTGTCTCCAAGTGTACGAAAATAATCATTAAGAACTACTTACATAAGGATCTTTAAATCGCCGTAGCTTTAAGTATTTTACATATTGCCGTGGGGCGGCAGTAGAATGTTACTCCTCCTCTCATGCCCGTGGATGCAGCAAGAGCCTGTTAAGGAATATCTCCGGAAGATTGTAGGTAATCTTTGATCATTATTTCTAATTCTGAATTAATTTATATGTTGTGTATTGTTTTTGTTCAATTAATGTAATTGGTGTGATTACCCTTTTAAGTAAAGTTAAATAAATAAATAAATGGGCAGCACAGCAGCGTCTTTCGGTGTATCAACATCCCGTACTGCGCTCACCAACCAGCCTGCCAAGCGTGGTGAGTATGGCAATTACCCCTCATGGAGATTCCTTATCTCCACACTTTGTGCAACTCTATTGCTTATTTTCATTGTTGTTAAGCTAATTGTGATGGATGTTGTTCATAACATATTTTAATAAAGTTAACTGAGTCGAGTATAAACCAGAGAGTAAGCACAGTCGCGGATTAGCGGCAAATCCGTGCATGGGCTTCTTTTAGCAAGGGGCTGGTGTTGTATGGAACAAGTGATAGGAACAAGCAATTTGATATAACTAATTTGCAGCGCTTGCCTCGAGACTGATGTACTCGTACAGGAAATCGCGTCGAGAGTGGAGAGTAGTATCTATAATTCGTATCCGCAAATACCCTGAACTGGCATATACCACACCCAACACTGTATAACTGTTAAACGCAAAAAACTTTCTTATAGTTTCGGCAATTTTAGAAATCTTTCAATTTCAATTTATTTATTTGTCTGTGAACCTAAGCTAACAACAGATGGTTGTACTAAAATAAGAACCACTAGATCCTGCTAATAAGCATGCAAACATTTATTTATTTATTTTTTAACTTGATTAATTGATTATGTTATCGACAGACCTAACTATCTCAGCAAATAACTGTGCACCCGACAGCGCCTTATGTATCTTGTCTGATAGATGAACTTATGTAGATTTTTAAACTTATGATAATTTCATAATAAACTTAAGTAATGTGAGAGTTCGTTACTATCCTCTGCCAAAGGCGTCGTGAACCCAATCCCACTCCTAAGGTTTCATTTGATGCGTTTCAGGCTTACTTGAACTTTTCTGACTCCTGAGTTCGTCACCCTTCTGGACTGCTATACCTGCGTTGTTTAGCTGACAGGAGCACAATTTTAAATTGCAGGCACTTCTTAGTCCAGGACAAAAACAACCTTACCTCATTGAAGCAATGTTCACAGCCGGGTGGTCGTGGCTGGAGAAGTGGCTGATAATATTTAGAGTCCCCGAACTAAATACCTAAAGATGTTTCCTTTAACCTAAACATATAACTACTCTAAACGTCCCTCTGCATCTTGTCAATTGCACCACCGCCTAAAATAGCAAGGGAGGCACAACACAACAATCAAATGTACTGGTGGTTTTAATATTGTCGTCGATTTATAAGGATAAGTCGGGGCGAGTAAATATTACATTTGTTAGCGATACTTCGAGATTAAGTGGGAGGGCGCGATTGGCCCCTAGGGCTTGGACTTGCTGAACTAATTGATGTGTAGAGAAATCTATGAACATTTGTTTTTGTATTTCTTGCACTATCCATAACAAACAGGCAAAGCTAATTCAAGTTATTCATAAACAAATTTACAATAATATTTTTTATTGACAATACTCGTAGATGTTTAGGGTTGAAAAACAATTTTTTCTATGCTCCAACTCTGTAGTCTATACATAAATACAATACGATGTTGTTGCGTACCTTTTAAGTTTATTTAACGAATCCATACTGTTTTTGGCACCGTCTCTTGATATTTACCAAAATGGCCATTAAGATGAGGACATGTTCTGCCGACCCACGTAATGTGGCATAAGGCAGAGGAATGATGAGAATGGACGCAGAAACAGACACTGGCAGCACTTCGAGATGAGATAGGTAAAACTACACGCACATTTGTGCGTGCGTTTTCCATTACACAATAATGTTTACGTAATAAAAGCTAATGTGAACATAGACGTAGTTTAATTATAGTATACATCTAAGTATATATTATCGGTACTAAGAACCTTACTTGCCTTACCTCGGCAGGCTAACTACGTATCTCGCGACAGGTTTGCAACAGGCGTAAATCTCACGATCATCGCTGTCAAACGTCAATTCGTGAATTGACTTTGTGACGAATATACAACAACACCTGTTAATCCTGTCCTGCCCTTGATTATCAAGTACACCATAAATAGACAAGTATATTTTTTACATTTAACACAGTTTTATTAAAAATAACATACGAGGTACAAAAAACATAATTTAACGACAATTTTGTTTAGAAATTCACACTTATTAACATTGGATCATTAAATTGAATCTCAGACAAGTTTTGCAAAACATCAGTCCACCCGTGCCCGCGAGGGCAGCAGGGCACTCGAAACGTCGGGAAATAATAAAATAATGTAATTATGCGATAAAGTCCCGTTAATCAGTTTAAAATTAAGTTTTGCAAATATTGGTACAAAACAAATTCAATTGGTTAAATTATATCGTATGCAATAAGTAAAATTGTAAAACATATCATAAACTTATCTATAACTTATTAGTTTTAGATAGGTACGATTTTTGTTACAGCCCAAGGAATTAAATATAGAGCTTTTGGTTACTGCGTTATACCAGTTATACCCCAGTCGCCAGTTTGACTTCAACATCAAGAACAAAAGGCAATATATCATAAATAAACTACAATATAAACTGCCGGCAACAAGCGTAAATTTATCCGATTCCATATCTAAGTCATACAAACCTAATTCACTTACATATTGCACTCATCACATTTCACCCACAATCAGAGGAGTCCTTCCCAGAATGAACGTGATTGTAGCTATTTGGAGATTAAGGCATATGTTAGATGGTTTCCTTACAACAAACCCTTTGAATAGACAGTACAAGACTCTTGCAACGAGTCAATATTAACAACAACCTAAACACACATTGCCATGTTGGTATAATATCTTATAATTCAGCCTATGAAAAAGGAAAGAAAGTGCAAAGCAAAACGGTACACCCCAGGACAACAAGCTTTTTAAATACGTTTTCAACAAAACTAATTGTCACAGAATAAGCCTCTGTTAATCGAATAAATCAAAGAATAATCTAGCCATGTATAGATATCGATGTTATTCATGAGACCGATCATATTGATTGAAAGGATGACGTTGAGGTACAACAAAGACACAAAGTTCGGAAATTTGCGGGCCTCCGGGCCATACATAACTATTGTAGATGATTTATACAGCGTCAGCAACTGATGTTCATGCTGTATGGGACGCTGCAGTGAAATGTTCATATAAAAATTCAATTACATTTAAAAAGCTAGACATTTACAAACAATAAAATATTATTTTTTCCTTGGGTGATCCACGATACATCTGAAACAACAAGAGCTGCAATAAACGGGTTCATCAATCCTGATTAGCAGGCGCCCTGCGTAGAGCCTGTCGTGTTTGGACGATCAGCACCGCATCACGCCTTTATTGGATCCTTTAACACTCTAGTTTTTTATATCTGCCTGATGTACTAAGGCAAATTGAATTTGAAAAATCACTCATTAAATTCTTTTGCTACCGCAGCCTTTTCTGCTAAAGTTCCGTGTAAAAGTTGGTCAACTATTTTCGGCTAGCGCAGCTAAGTTTCAAAATGCAGTTAATAAATGTTTTCGGCTACGCATAATCTGCTAAAGTTCAAAGACAGGTAAAAATTTTAAAATCCACGTGGACGAAGTCCGTAAAAAAGCTGGTCCAAGTAAATAACTACATTCCAGTCAGTTTTAAAGGCAATTCGTCCTTAACATCTGGAGGTTTTTACAACTTAGATTATAAACTTGCACAGCACTATACCTCGTAAAAGTCGGCTCATTTCAGAGAAAATAACGAATAAGTCAATAAGCTGAGGTTTTCCTCTTAATGCCAAATAAGGATATATAAATAATATAAATGATAATGTAAATAAATTCAAGTTTAAACTAAGCACATATACTAACAATCTCAAAAGCTGGAATTAAAATAAAATGATTTATTAAAGAGATATAATAATCAAATGCTTTGGGGTGTCCGCAGTAGTAGTACTGCAAGAACTACAGTCTACTAAGGGATACCTCAGCAAGATAGGCAGTAGAATTTTTCCGTGAATCAACATCCAGTACTCCAATAGCCAACACGCCTGCCAACCGTGGCGAATATGGCAACCGCCCAGCCATTATCAGTACTTGGAGATCCATGAGGATGTCCAGCATTGGATGTCCTACGGCTGAGATGATAATGAGTGATCAAGTTTTATTGATCGTGTGTCGAGACAAAATGCAACTTAACACGTTGCACAGCATTATCACCATATACTACATTCTTGCACAATATGTTTCACTGACTACTGAATGCTGAAAGTATCATGTTTTCCTGTAGCATCGACGCCATTGTGCGCTGAAGCGGGATAGCAATACCACTTACTTCCTAACAAGAACAAAGATTGTCGTCTCTCTATTAGCTACCTAACGAATCACGCTGCTCGCATTGTAGTAAATCGAATAAATCAGATCAATTGCTTTGTTTTTCAAATAGAAAATGCCGTGGGGTGCCATGCCGGCAGTAGAATGTTGCCTCTTATCTCTTGCCCGTGGATGCAGTAAGAATCTGTCAAGGGATACCTCCGCAAGATGGGCAGCATCGTCTTTCGGTAACGCGCTCGCCAACCTACTTGCAAAGCGTGGCGAGTATGGCAATAAGCCCCTTATGGTCTTGGTTCCATGAGGGAGGCCTATGTCTAGCATGATGGATAGCTGAGATAGATGTTTCACTGACTGCTGACCGCTGAATATATGTCATGTTTTCCTGTAGCATCGACGTGGACAGCAGTTCTACGGCTGAGATGATGAAACAGAGAATTACTACCTACTTATTATGTCAGTTTTTGTTACTTGTTAAATATTATGATTTTAATAAGTGAAAATAGAATAGTATCTATTTGTACCTTAAATACGATGAGATGACGAGGAACGCAAAAAAAAAATATTACGAAAACTTACACTCAGCACCACCTAGCTAGTCCATAATAAACCAAGCTTGTTCTGCTATTACTGTTGCAGGTATTGTCGTATGTTTTTGAGTACCTGGGTCACGTGAGGAATGGAAGGGAAGGGAAGCGTTTATTTAAATTAGGTTACGGATATTTAAACACCAGTTTAGCCATTTTCACGAGCTCTGTGGCGCAGCGGGCGAAGGTCCGCCTGCGACGCAAGGGGTTGCGGGATCGATTCCCGCCTCGGGACAAATGTCTGTACGATCTGCAGATATTTGTTCAGGGTGTTCTGGGTGTTTTTCTATATATAATAAAAATATCTATCTATGTAGTATAATGTATTAAGTATATCAGTCATCTAGTACCCATAACACAAGCTCTGCTTAGCTTGGGGCTAGATGATGCTGTGTGATTTGTCCAGCATTATTTATTTATTTATTTTCAGACTGTGGGTGTCTTATGCTTGCACCCAGTTTGTAGTACTTTTTACCAAACTGGGTTCCTATACTTTTTATAATTTTATCTGCAATTTTATAATAAAAACAATATTTTTTCTACTCATCGAATGGCCGTCGATTATACATATTATTAAGTATGTGCTTACCCTTTCTATAATCACAGACGCGATTCCAATCAAAATACATCTGTCATTCTACCTTATACTACACCGAACGATCTTATAAAGCCCTGAAAATCCGACTCGAGTAAATTGAAATTGGAGAAAGACAGAACACTTTACTTCACCGTGTTTCAGCATGAGTCAGACAGGGACGAAGATATCGGAGTGAGAGGTCAATAACGAGCAAGCCAAGGGTTCGCTGTTTCTCTTACAGGCTGGATACTCGGTGAAGCAATATGTGAAGATTTATGTACCTCCCGCCTTACTGGGAACGCTTACGGAGTCTTATGACGCAACTTGTTTCCATTGTTTCTAGCTCGTTATTTAGGAACTTGTTTGGGAAAAGTCATAGGAGAATTACCTATTTTTACCTGACGTTTCGTTTGTTTATGTATTTATTACGAGTGTATTTGATCAAAGATTATACGCACAAAACACATTACAATTGTATATAATCAAAGAAATTTAACAAATAAAGATTTGAATTGTACCAATCGCTGTGATGAAACTTACGAATGTTTGAAAAATATTGATAAGAGAAAGCAATTTAATATCATCGTCTAATTATTTTAATAAACCAGAAAATGATTTAATAAAATAACTAAATTTAATTATATATCAGTCGATGCCATTTGAGCGAGTTATTGTTGAACCGTGCATGAACGGCCCATATTAGCCAGGTGCAACATCTAACCTCTATTTCACCAATCTATCTCCACCAATCTATCTCCACAGCCACACAGTGGCATAAGGCTCACACCCACTCCGCCTCCGCCCACAGTACCAACCATTGATAGATTCCCTCGCAAATAAAACCGCAGCTATTCTCGTCCACTGATTAATTGCAGGCGCGTTCTTGAAATACGCGTGGTCGTTATCTGTTTAACGCCTTTTTTATAGAAGCCCGGACAATGCGACCTAAGAGCTCTTACACACGAGCGGCATGTTACCAACGGCATAGGTAACTGCAGCCGTCGACACGCGTCGGCGACAGCCGTTGGTAACATGCCGCTCGTGTGTAAGAGCTCTAAGACGACGCATTGACGAGGTTGGCTTCAGGGATTACAACATTTTTCGACAGTTACAAAACATTTTGAATTGATATATTGAATGTTTCAAGTTTTTTACTTCAAATTACCTAGTTGGCTTACACGATTGGTTAACTATTAAAACAGAAAAAAACTGCTCCTTATAAACATAAATTTTCACTTTACAGTAACACCGTACAACCAAACCGATTTATGCCTCTCTATTTTCTGTACATATAAGTCTATAATACTTACTACTAATCGAAATGGTAGTTGAATATTACATAGTTACCAATCGTTTTTAGGGTTCCGTTAGGGTAAAAACGGGACCCTATTACTAAGACTACGCTGTCCGTCTGTCTGTCTGTTTGTCACCATGCTGTATGTCATAAGCCGTTAGCTATCACGGTTTATGACATACAGCATGGTGACAGTTGAAATTTTCACATGTGATGTATTTCTGTAGCCGGTATAACAACAAATACTAAAAATATTTAAGGTATGCAGCAAACGTGATTTTTTTGCCATTTTTTGCTCGTTATTAATTACAGCAAGAGATCGCTTTAAATATTCACAGAATAATTAAGTGGTTTTGTCAAATAATGGTACGGAACCCTTTGTGCGCGAGTCCGACTCGCTCTTTGCCGATTTTTTATTACAAGTGAGAGTTACCGTTTTGGCACTTACGACTTTTCATTTAAAGCTAGCTTTTCGCGTTAGTTTGTATGAATTTTCTTAACTTTGTAATTTAAGTGATTAGGTACTTTCAAATAATTGTTTACAAATGCGGTCATAACGCTAGAAGGACCTAAAAATCTACCTACCTAATACAAAGGCGGTGACCGGTCAAATTACTACTGGTATCTGAGTGGAAAATTTAGCAGTTAAAATTACCTTTAAATGATTGTTTTTATGCTTAAAGAGTCTGCACTGCACTTACAAAACCTCACTTTGATCCATTCAATTGTTTTACTGATAAAAACATAATATTTACATCCTCACATCTGCACAAACCTTATTCTTATAATTTTTGTAATATTAATAATCTGTTCAACTATATAAAACGTTTAAAAACGTAGCTATCTATACGTTGCATTATGTAAAAAATCGTTGGAATCTAAATATTATAGATGAGTAAATTGGCTTTTCACATCTCTTATCAGATGATTAATACGGCGTCATCTAGTGGTATTCATGTTGTAAGAGACGCGGTAGTGCCTGGGATATTGTTAGATTGGATTAGACTTGCTCAGCACCTAAACCAACCTCTCAGGAAAGTCGGCTATATTCAGAGGAATATACATGTCAATACGTCCTGCCGTGTCTATACTCCAGCCACATTCGCTGTAGAATGTTTACAAACAAACCACAACAGCTGATTTTTAGGGTTTTGCGTATTTCACAATTTCACACATTCGTAAGTTTTACCCTAAAAATCGATCAGACTATTCATAAAACGAATTGTAAAGTCAATAAGAACACAAAAATATATGAGTACGTACACATTTTAAATTGCATAATTGCGGTGGGTTTACACTACAGCTTTCTTGCTTTTTTGGAAGGAGTCGCAAACATTTTTGCATTTATTTCACAAGTCAAAAAATCCAAAAGAACCCTACAGTATCTCGGATGATAACTCAATTTTGACGCAGTGCCGTTGCATAAAAATAAATAAAAAATGTTAAATAATAACGCGACGGTGTTGCCAAATCGATTCATTTCCGGAACAAATGAATTCTACGAAGTTATTTTTTAAACAGTCAACAACAGCAGGTCTCACATAAGTACGTTGAAATGTACAAGACCTATGTGAAACCGAAGAACTTCGGATGGACATGGGAAACTATTGGAATCAATTAATAACCCAATTGCCGTGGGGTGCCGGCAGTAGAATGTCACCCCTCCTCTCCTGCCCGTGGATGCAGTAAGAATCTGCTAAGGGATATCTCCAGAAGATGGGCAGCAGCGTCTTTCCGTGTAAGAACATCCCGAACTGCGCTCACCAACCCGCCTGCCAAGCGTGGCGAGTATGGCAACAACCCCTCATGCACTTGGATCGGATATACTTTCCAAGGCCGACTGGAGAGTTGAAAGTCCATATTTTTTTTGTAGATAGTACTCACCAAAAGAAAGCGTTTTGCAAAGTCTCAGGTTAAGCAAATTTACGGTTCACGAGATATATTTATTTTTAGTTTTCATACAAACTGGGAAATAACACACAATCACCACTTCAATTTGACAACTAATTGTCATGTCAGACGAGAAAGTCGACACTTTACGTTTCGTTAACACAGTCGAGTTGTATTTTATTCCATTTTAAGTCATGTTCTTTTACTTAAATATTTTTAAATTTTCACAATTATCATTGGTGTATAATAAATACGCAATATTACGCTTTACACTGCTCTGAACGGAATGCGAAGCGACGCCATTATGTTTCTTCTTCTTCTTTTTTGGCTTGAGGCAAACTAGTTTTGCCAAGGCTAAACTAGTTCTTCCTAAATACAACTCCGAAGCTATTTAGGAAATGTATAAAATAAAAACACTGCCTGTGACAGAACCGAGATGGAGAAACAGTAGGTTATTAGGTTTTTTTTTATAACCACCCAAAAACACTGCTGTGGCAGAACCGAGATGGCGAAACAGTAGGTTATTAAGTTTTTTTTTATAACCACCCAAAAACACTGCTGTGGCAGAACCGAGATGGCGAAACAGTAGGTTATTAGGTTTTTTTTTATAACCACCCAAAAACACTGCTGCGGCAGAACCGAGGTGGAGAAACAGTAGGTTATTAGGTTTTTTTTTTATAACCACCCAAAAACACTGCTGCGGCAGAACCGATATGGAGAAACAGTAGGTTATTAGGTTTTTTTTTATAACCACCCAAAAACACTGCTGCGGCAGAACCGAGATGGAGAAACAGTAGGTTATTAGGTTTTTTTTTAATAACCACCCAAAAACACTGCTGCGGCAGAACCGAGATGGAGAAACAGTAGGTTATTAGGTTTTTTTTTTATAACCACCCAAAAACACTGCTGCGGCAGAACCGAGATGGAGAAACAGTAGGTTATTAGGTTTTTTTTTTATAACCACCCAAAAACACTGCTGCGGCAGAACCGAGATGGAGAAACAGTAGGTTATTAGGTTTTTTTTTATAACCACCCAAAAACACTGCTGCGGCAGAACCGATGTGGAGAAACAGTAGGTTATTAGGTTTTTTTTTTATAACCACCCAAAAACACTGCTGCGGCAGAACCGAGATGGAGAAACAGTATGTTATTAGGTTTTTTTTTATAACCACCCAAAAACACTGCTGCGGCAGAACCGATGTGGAGAAACAGTAGGTTATTAGGTTTTTTTTTATAACCACCCAAAAACACTGCTGCGGCAGAACCGAGATGGAGAAACAGTAGGTTATTAGGTTTTTTTTTATAACCACCCAAAAACACTGCTGCGGCAGAACCGATATGGAGAAACAGTAGGTTATTAGGTTTTTTTTTATAACCACCCAAAAACACTGCTGCGGCAGAACCGAGATGGAGAAACAGTAGGTTATTAGGTTTTTTTTTATAACCACCCAAAAACACTGCTGCGGCAGAACCGATATGGAGAAACAGTAGGTTATTAGGTTTTTTTTTATAACCACCCAAAAACACTGCTGCGGCAGAACCGAGATGGAGAAACAGTAGGTTATTAGGTTTTTTTATAACTCCGCGGGGTGGGGATGTAACAGGGGGTAGCCCCTCCCCCCTTCCCCGTCTCCGCCCCCTCCCCATCCTTAAATCCATAATGGAAATCGTTATTCTAACCTAAAAACTTTGACCATGGTTATCTCCATAACCATGGGTTTGCTTGGGGGGGGATGGTACAGGGGGGTATCCCCCTCCCCCCACTTCCCCTCCTCCCCCCTCCCCCCCAAATCGCCAGTCGGCTTTGGAAATTATAACCCTTGGATCTCTACGTCAATGAGGGAGGCCTATGTCCAGCAGTGGATATCTTACGGCTGTAATGATAATGATGAATAACCCAATGACACACTGTATCATACCAACCCCATTCTGGGTGACTAAAATGAGGCAACGAATTATGTAAAACCTTCTTTGCATCATCAAGACGAGAGAAATATTCATGACTAAGGGCTATATTCATAGCATCGTGTAGGTATTAATAATTTGTGTCGAGTTTATAAATACGACCGGTGACCTTAGGTTAGCAATGTTAAGGACAGGAGTGGGTGAGGTTAGCTAGTCATCATGTCTTACCATGTCTACTCATTTAGAATAAAAAAGTCCAGCTCAAAGTATTCACTTTTAAGTCTCTACTGCTCGCCAAACCACCTGTCACGCATGGTGGGCATGGCAATAAACCTACTTGGAGATCCATGAGGGCGGTCTATGTCCAGCAGTATATTTTTTTTATATTTTTTGTCAATCAATCAGCTAAGCAGTGCGGACGTACGTGCTACTGCTTAGCTGATTGATTGACAAAAAATATTCTACGAAATACGAAAATAAAGTAAGGAAGGAGTAGTACCTATGCCCTTATACAGTATAACCTAGTTTGAGTAGTTTTCCACCATACAGACTTAAGTCTTTTTTAAACTTTCGCGATCACGACACATTATTAACACATATTTAAACGGGTATTTATCGCGCTATTTACCTTTATTATTGCCCGACGTTTCGACAGGATTGCACCCATCGTGGTCCCGGGAAGACTGACATGTTAGAGGTGACCGCAGCAAAGCGAAGGCGTCTTTTCAGACTACCCTCACTTGGTCTTCATAAATATAAAAACTTGAGATTAAGGCTGTTTCACACTGGGACAGCACACTACACTAACTGTATCAGCACACTTAGGTTGATTCACACGTCGAGTACACTTGGCTATCACTGGATTCCATGAGGCAGAGAGTCTGAAGCCGTCTTCACGATTGAAATTAGGATACTTCTTAATTTCAATTGCTTCCCGAATCATTCTCTTGTAATAGTGCCTCTAAATAGCGCGATAAATACCCGTTTAAATATGTGTTAATAATACAGACTTAATTTAGGCTATTGTGGGTACCTAAAAGTTCTGATTGTATCCTTATATAAACTAATATAATTTAGGTAAAAATCCATAGGCTCCCGAACTAGTTAATAACTGTGTTTTAGGAGCCAGTGACTTCTCCAACAATCTGCGAAATTATTTATGTCTTACTTATAGCTTACCAAAAGTTTGTATATTTTTTTATTGAAATTCTATTATTTACCATTGTCTTTAACAACAATGCAGAACTTGATCAAAAGGCAAATTCTGCGATCTTCAAAATTTACTCTGACGGAATACCAATATGAGTTAAGCTTATGATTATGAATCTGTTATTTAACCATATACCATCTTTCCAGATATGGTACAAGCTCTAGCTATTTTTCTCTTGAGAAGCTCTTTCACAAAACGCTTGTAACTTCTGAATACAGTTTAGAAACAGTCTTAAAAATATTTTATTTTCAGATGTGAACTAAGAGCTCAACATCCGTAGCGATGTTCGTTAGTTTCGTAGCAAGACCGTCGTAGCACTTCGTAGAACTGATATAGGGTTATATTAATATTCGAAAGATTATTCAACTTATCTCTTTAATTTATACTTGTAAAGTTTACATAAATAAAAAATGCATAATTTCTAACGTAAATATTAGTAAGTGTTTGTAGAACGTTAGGCCGAGTGTGCGGTCTTCCATTCAAAGGCATCCCTCATTGTCCTATTGTGCCTCTGTCACTGCCGGCCCAAACATGTATTCTCTCAGGCGATACAAAAAATCAATGTTTACCTTTATACTCGAGCACATATTTTTATACAAAGTGTGGTTTTATAACGAGAAGCGTTTACAGAATGACGCCTGTTTACAATAGCTAATAATATGTGGGCATGAATTAAAGGTCCGCGATGAATGGACAATAACGATTATAGTAAGTACAGCTGGGAAAGTATCAAGCATTCATCGGACCGAGGAATTTTAAAGACGCTCTGCTGACACTAGACTAAATGAAATAGAACGACCGCCAAGTTATTGCGATACAAATATGCAGGAGACACGAACGTCGTTCTTTTGTTTTGGCAACAGCTAAACTAATTTGTTTTGCACGAGCATCGAGGTGTGAACTGTATCACTGTTACAAGTTTTACAGGCAGTCGTCATATAAAGTTATAAATAGACTGTAAAAATCAGAAACAATGTTGAATAGCAAAGGTCAGTGAAAAATTGGCACGTACCAGCGTCATTGGACGAAGGTTAGCAGGGAATGGCCAATTAAAAATAATATGTTTTCCGGACAAATGTTTGGGCCATTATTTCAAACGCGTAATCCGTGTTTTCAAGAAACTTCTTGAATTATGCGTTTCTTTTGAACTTAGCTTTTTCTGTGCATTTTGATACTTTCTGCGTCCTGTGCAAGCATGAGTGGCTACTCGACGCGGTACTCGATGGGTGGTCGTTCATTCAACAGATTTGCGGCTCCAATCTGTGTAAACAGACCAAGCTGGACTGTGGCCACTTCCGGACGGATGTGGAACAACATTTCTTACAATCGCTCTGTATTACATAAAGGAAATAATTATACTTCTCATTGCTATGAAAACGAAGGCATAGATTGATTTTATTTGGAGTAACTGACTATGTAAAGAGAAGTAAAGTAGGTAACACTTAGTATTATACTTTACGGCATAGCTTCAGACGTATTGGCCTGTTTTTTCCTCTGACTAACAGCTGACTAAGCTGACAGGATGGTAAAGGTGCTGGGTAAGCCTAATCCATCAAAGAATGTCCCAGGCACTGCAGCGTCCCGTACAGCATGATTACTATTTGCTGACGCTTCATATATCACTACCTTGATAAATAAAAAAAATACTGAGATTCCGTGTGGCATTCGCCTTAGTTTCTTGATAAGTTTCGCGATACTGCCATGTGTTTCTGTGGTGTCCTTAAGATCCTTCATCTTAAGAAAGACACTCAGTACTTCCAAGAGGGTTTAACCACACGCTGATAACGAACGTGTCCAAACAAAACTATCCACATCTGTTACCCAAATCGCAACAGATAGTTTTACATGTGGCGCTTTGTTGCCCATCCCTCAAACAAAAGCGAAAGGAAAAAAACGAAACAAACAAGTGTAAATCGTCACTTCATAAAGCATTGTAATAAGTAACTGTCCAGCCGTGGGAACGTGGTGTCTGGAGGATTCGCATCCGGAAAGTTACCTGATTTTTTGTCGGATGCTGTAAAACACTTGTTCTTAATGTCCATTCAAAGTGACTCATAGAACTTTGAGTGGCCGCTGTTGTAGCGTTAGCTGTAAGAGACTTAATGGCACTTGTTAAAACATGTCTACTAGGTAATTTACTTAAACGTTTACAGCAACACATAAACGTTAATATTAGGAGCTATTATGAAACGGATTTTTAATTGTTTTTATTAAGGTTTTCTCACTCAGCCAATCAATCAATAATAAATATTGGATACTTTATACTGTATGCAGTGGCGTATATCCATTAACCTAAACCAGAAAGTTAATTGTTTAAAAAACAATTGATAATAATTTCTGCACTATCTCATTCATAAACTCCCGGCTACCTGCGCTCACGGCCGTAGTGCCTAAGTTGTATTTTTTTATTATATTCATGAATGAAGGTGATCACCGATACCCTTCCGCCTTCCCAATACACAACACCCGAATCAATTTTACGGTTCTGCACCATTGCATAAAACCTAATTCAAACACAAACATACCCGTGAAACTATCAATAGTCGAATTCACCATTTGTGTGCGATTTACGAGAAATAACGATTTTTATGAATGAACGCCTCCAGAGAATAAGCTCAGCCAAACCACGGTTGCGATCGCCCAGTCTATTTAACCGAATAAACTGTCATTACTATGTTTAAGTTTAAATCTCTACCAACATCGATTGATTTGTCCCTGTGTCCCCATTATGTAATATGGCCATTTAAACTGAGTAAAAGCAAAAAGGTGATAGAAGTAACATACCTACGCGGCGAGTAGGTAGCACCCTTTCAATCAAGGCTCCATAATCTGGTACCAATTGCGATATATTATCAAACAATACAAATAATTACTGTTATCAATATTGCCTTAATCTTTAAATGTTATTAAGAAGTACTTCAGCAATAAAGATAAAATCAGTGTCTATTTCTTATCGTGACTAAACAATTGTTTCAATAACAATAAATGCAAAAGATAGGTAACGATTATCTGTGGGTTTTATTCGTCAAGTACTTAAATTGCTCATAGCAGCTTTACTATACCTACCTATACAACTATACCTAGTTAATCAAACTTCTAAATCTGTTAAGCTCTTTTTAAAAATAATCGACGGCATCTTTCCTCCGTCGGTGACAGACTGTCTGGCGTAGAGAATACTCCATTATATCGCCACATAAATATTCTCACTTAATTTTGGCATTACAGATCCTTCTAAAGGCAAGATACCCTGACGCGGGTCTCCTTTCCGGTCTCGCCTTGAATAAAGCGGACAATTATAAAAATTAACAACGCACAGCCTCTCAGTCCGGCTTCCGAATTTCAAAGAAACGAGTAAAAGGATAAGGGATTAGCGTAATTTAGTTTATTCAAAGATCCGTCGCCACCTACAGCGAAGCGTGAACTATTTTATGATTAAAAAGGTTAAAGAAACTAATTTATCGGACATGTGCCTATTCTACCGGTTGACAATTTGGGGAATGGCAAAGTTTTTGTAGCGTCCGCGTGCCTTTGTCAGAGGACCCCTGGGGTAATCCAATTCTCCTTTAATATAAAACAAGCTTCCGCTTTGAACTTATCTTGGACTTGAACCCTCTTACTACTGCTGATGTTTAACATAATTTTGTTTTACCAAATAAAGTGGTTGATTTTGAGTAGCGTTAATACGTAAATTATGCTCGTTCATCCAATACCTAATCTATTCAACGTTTAGCATCGAATAAACTAAATCACTTTCATATTTATATGAGTAATACAGCACTGAAGACCAGTCTACCATGAGTTGTCACTGTTAGATCGCCTGACGTTACTACAGTAGTAATAGTACGTTACTATGAGATCTGTCAGATTTGTGTCAGACTCATGGTACCAAATTCTAAGCAAACGAAGCCCAAACTACAGTCGCTGTAGTATACATATACTACTAAATATATATTTTACTGCGTATTTTAGTACCAAACCATCCGCTAGAGGCGCTAAACAAGTTTTCATACATTTTTTTAACTACAGTCGCTAGCGAGTATAGATTGTGAAAACTCGTGGTAGGCTTACAGAACTTGACTTAGAGAAGTGATCGATGAAGTGACTAACAAATATTCTTGACTTGTCTTTTTAGTACAAGTCCGTACGGTAGCCACCCATCACCCTAACGATCTTGATGCCCATTAAGTCGGTTCAATGAGAAGTCATTACAGCTCATAGGTGTCCAAACATTTTGTATTCAAACGATCACGAGAGCACCAGAGAATAGATGTTAATCTGAAGGTGCGATCTAATATTTCATCGCTCGTAGCAATGTTTCATAATCGATAGATAAGATAGCATTTGCTTCATCATAAACGTAACTAGATCAACGGTACAGTGCTTTATTTGCAAAACTGCACCTAAGTCTACATTTTTAACCAAACTAACTACTAATATTACAAAAAGTGTGACTGTATATTTGGCAGAAATAAGGCTCAAGGCATTGGTTTTCCAAACAGTATTTTAAGTAGTCCGATGTAGGAAGAATTTACGATGTTCATTAAGTTGCTTAAATTAGGACAAGATAAGATTTAAGTTTGTTTGTTATATTCTTTTTTTGTTGATTTTTGTGTAGCCTTCTCGGGACGAAAAAGTCCTAAAACTGAATAGAAAAAAAAACGCCCACAAGTTTTTGATACAATAGTTGTAAACAATGGAATTGAGAGTAGTGTCAAATCATAACTTTTATAATAAACATGTGCATGTGATGCGTTAGTGTAGTTAAAAACATAAAAAAATATAGCAAGATCAGTTTTTGTGACCTTGGGTTTGGTTTTGTGCTATCCGTTGGTGACGCATACTTGTCGAAAATCTTGTTAAAGCTTTGAGTAGGGTTTTAAAATATCTTCAAATACCACCACATTCAACGTCCATCCAAGGAGCATCACCTCTCATCATTGAGTCATCAGGACCGCACCTCACAGATAAGAGTTATTAATCATCTCGCGACTGACCATTAGCCGGCGCTGAGTCACGCTGCGGCGCGGTGGTCGTGGTGAATGGAGATAATCTACTTTGATTCATACGATGGATTCACTTTACTGGTATGAAGTTCGTAGTTAGTTCAGCTTAATGCCTGCCTACATTGCCGTGGGGTGCCGGCAGTAGAATTTTACCCCTCCTCTCCTACCCGCGGATGCAGTAAGAGCCTGCTAAGGGACACCTCCGGAAGATGGGCAGCAGCGTCTTTCCGTATATCAACATCCCGTACTGCGCTCACTTACCCGCCTGCCGAGCGTGGTGAGTATGGCAACTACCCCTCATGGAGATCCATGAGGGAGGCCTTAGTTCAGTAGTGGACGTTTTACGGCTGAAATGATGATGATGATGAATGCCTACATACTGTTCTTTCTATCTGTTTAAACTCCAACAAAACACAGGGGTGTTATATATAAGTTTGATAATATCTCCAAATATTGGGTATATTTGGAAATATTTAATTATTGAACGTTTTAAGTTTGATATTAAATTATAGGAAATTTATGATTAGTAGAAAGCAGGTTCTCTAGTCTTTACTAAGTTTCGGAGGTTGCTTAAGATTATGTTTCTAACTTTACAGTTGTATCTTTTTCCTGTGTCACGTGGCTGCCTTAATTTTAAAACAAGGTTCCGCTTGGAGCTAAGTTGGTTTAAACTTAAACCCTCTTAGGATTGCCGATGTGTTAACAAATTTTTATTCAAAACTTTCAAATTAAGTGATTGTTTTTGATAAGCGTTTATAAGTAAGTTATACTAGTTAATCTAATTTCTAATCGATTTGTCAATTTTATCTTACAGGTTTGCCGTGGGGTGCCGGTCGTAAGATGTTACCCCTCCTCTCTCTTGCCCGCGGATGTAGTAAGAGCCTGCTAAGGGATACCTCCGGAAGATAGGCAGCAGCGTCTTTCCGTATATCAACATCCCGTACTGCGTTCACCAACCCGCCTGCCGAGCGTGGTGAGTATGGCAACTACCCCTCATGGAGATCAATGAGAGAGGCCTATCCAGTAGTGGATGTTATATGGCTGAAATGATGATGATGATCTTATAGGTGAAACACACTAAGTCACTTCGTATTTACAAGAGTACCTAAATACAGCACGGATGTCAAGTGAAAATATGATCAGTCATCTGGATCCAATAATGCAAGCTTTGCTGAGTTTGCGACTGGCTAGTGCTGTATAAAAAATAAGGTCAGTCATTTTAACTGTAAAACTTCCACTATTGAACACAGGCCTCCCTCATGTATACGATACGTGTGCAAAGTTTCAGCTCAATCCGTAGCCTAGTTTTTGCGTGAAGAGGTAACAAACCTCCATCCAAACAAGCTTCCGGCTTTATAATATTAGTGGGATAATGAGTATTTATTTCAGACTACGAAATCATGCTGTGCTAATGAGCAGTTTTCAGTAAAGAAGAAAAAAAGAGTTTTCTCCTAAACCTAACAGATGGAGCTGGCAAGCAAAGAAAACAGCTTGTTGTTGATCCCTAATTCTGTCATTGTCAAATTGTGTTTCCTACCAGTAAAAAAACACTAACGCCATCTATATGATTTGAGGGAACTATTTTTGAAGTTTATACCTTTTAATGGCTCATTTTGATGATGACATCTTACACTACTTACTCCACAGCTGTCATTTTTTCTAGTGTCACGTGGCTAGCTCTCGTGTGGTCTAAAGGTTAGCCACGGGATCTACGACCAACCATTGGTCAAGGGTGGTCAATTTATTGGTTCTTGTGGCTCATTAATCTACAAGTTTGACAGGCCTTTCACAACATTCTGCGGAGCGCCATTTGTGCCCGGAAGGACATTGATGTCTCAATTCTGACTTCCGCTGTCTGCGGGGGAGCGTAATTAGATCAATATATTTTTATATCGGTTTTGTACGTGAAATGTTGATCGCTAGGCCCACACGCAGTGTCTGTTACGGCTTCCATAAAATTGAGACGATTATCTGAAATTGAGGCAATTGTCAAAATTTCGAGTACCTATCTATTACTAGTACTTTTGTAAACTTTCGCGATCTGAAGACAAATTCTAAAACTGATTTACGGGAATTTATCTGTAATTATGCGATAAAGATCCGTTAATCGGTTTTAAAATTAGGTATACCTATTACTAAAAAAACAAGGCTTTGAAATCAATTTATTAAACATTCAGTGCCAGTTTTAGCTAGATTATTAGAATAAAATCCTAGCTAAATTGGCGTAAACTTTTTATTTAACTATTTTTCCAGAATCATCAATACCTGACCTCAAGCGAACCGTATGTACTTTCTATTAGCATAGCATCACAATATACCCGTGTTCTATCTAGTAAATTTAGTAATAAAAATTTGATATCTTCACTTCGGTAGGACATCCACTGTTGGACAAAGGCCTCCCTCATTCATCACTAAGTACTACTGATCATGAGGGGTTGTTGCCATACTCACCACGCTGCAGGCAGGTTGGCGAGCGCAGTGCAGGATGTTGATACACGGAAAGACGCTGCTGCCCACCGTAGGTATCCCTTGGCAGATTCTTACTGCATCCACGAGCAAGAGAGGAGAGGCACTCTACTGCCGGCATTAATTATTAGACCTACTTAGATACTCTTATAATATAACACAAAGGAAACCAGAACCAAAGGAAAAACAGAACAGTATTTTAGTTAAACTTCAATTTCGTCCAATAACATTACGAAACTGTATTAAAGTAAAAACAAATAAAGTTTCCCAATATTGGAGAAGAAAGTGCAAAGTTTGGAATGGACAGGCGACGGCGACGGCGCTACGAGCTCTCGTATCGATTTTCTGATTTAGCCTCCCCTAGCAGATAACAGGTAACGGCCCACCTTTGTGTTATTATAATATTACATCGACTGACTGAATAAACGGCTTTATAAATGACTGCGGGCTCCGCGGTTTCTCCCGCGTAGTTCCCGTTCCCGTGGGAATACGGGAATAAAATGTAGCCTATGTTACTCAGGGATTTGCATTCTAGACTAAACAACAAGGACAGCCAGCCAGAAAGGCACCTTTCAAATGACCCAGGGGTAGTTGCCCCTGGAGTAGAAGCCGGGGTAAGGAGATGTAACCTCGAGGCCCCACCCGGAGACCCCCCAAGGGGCCCGGAAGACAGGAATGATGCATTCTTTAGAATTCTAATGGTGCAAGAATTTTTTTCAAATCGGTCCAGTAGTTTCGGAGCCTATAAGACAATCAAATCTTTCCTGTTTTTTTTTTTATTTATTTGAAGGACTTTGTCGCTTGGCGACCACATCGTCCTTCCTGTTTATTATTAGTGTAGATGTAATCTGACTTTAATTTCTTAAAAGCTCTTTGTTAAAATATTTCCATATTCAAAAGTATAGAAATATTTTAACAAAGAGCTTAATTTGATATACCTACATAGCTACACGTTAGAAGCAAGATAATTATACTTTTTGTAACTGTTTCTTGTGATATATAAAAGTCCGTAGGTTACCTTAAAAACACATTCAGCGAATATTTTCGAAATAAAAGACATAGACATAGACATATTATTTATAAAACAATGTTTTGTTGACTTAAACGCAAAACAATTAAAATGAATGTGCAACAACAATACCGATAAAAAGCACCAATAAACTAGAGTAGCATTAATAAAAATATACGACGTAGACTCCTTTGATTGGACTACAATTTATTGAGCGGAAATCGTAATATTTCCGCCCCAGACGATTCATTTTCCCTTTTTTACAGGAAAAAGGGCGCGATATGTCTTAATCGAAGACTACGCGAGGGCAGTCGCATGCAACAATGGACTATTAGGAGGACAATATTTTGTCTGTAAAGGTTTTGCTGCATCTGCCAAAATAAAAAACGGAACCATCGGTGCGTGAGTCAGACTCGCTCTTGCCGGGTTTTTCATACTTGCTTTACATACTGTTTAAAATTTTATTAACATAAAGTTTATCTTACAATTTATTTATTTATTTATTTATTTAAATAAATAAAAAAATCGAGTCAGACTCGCTCTTGCCGGGTTTTTCATACTTGCTTTACATACTGTTTAAAATTTTATTAACATAAAGTTTATCTTACAATTTTGAAATACATGCTGTGACGTCCTGTAATTACGGTAGCACCAGGCTATTAACATTTAGTCCTTAGTATTATGTGTATTATGTGTAACCCTAGATAAGATAGATAAAGTTAAAAACATTTATTTACAGCAAAAACAAATACATGATACTAAAACAATATTAACTTCTTATTTCTAAGTGTAGACAGTGTAGTTTGTACCTACATTTGGTTGTTGCCGAGTTGTACCCTGTGTTGGATGTCCTATAAATAAATAAAAAAGAACGGTTCCATCAGGAAGTGGCGAACTTTACAAAATATGGCCTTTATTTAAATTAGTTCAACTTGTACAAGTTAGACCTTTACCTCTGAGGATGCAAATACACACTGAAAGGTGTGTATTATATATGTGTGTACCCGAAAGCGGGGATTTCAGCTTATGAAAACAATTAGTTGTCCCGGGGGAAAAGTCGGAAATTCGTTTTTAATATTTTTATATACAATTCTGCCGTGGGGTGTCGGCAGTAGAATGTTACCCCTCCTCTCATGCCCGTGGATGCAGTAAGAGCCTGCTAAGGGATACCTCCGGAAGATGGGCAGCAGCGTTTTTCCGTGTATCAACATCCCGTACTGCGCTCGCCAACCCGCCTGCCAAGCGTGGCGAGTATGGCAACTACTCCTCATGGAGATCCATGAGGGAGGCCTGTGTTCAGTAGTGGACGTTTTACGGCTGAAATATTCATACAATTTCACTAGTTGGTGAGATGTGAGGATGATCCAGAGATCTATGTTTTTATGTATATAAAAAAACCTCTTTGTGGTTATAGATATTTTTATGAAGGTACTTATATCAAATGTATCAAGATGAAATAATTAATGAAAACACGGCACATGACACCTTACAACTCTGTATCAGGGTGACGGGCATATTCACATGCTTCGCGACCGTGATCACCGCGGCATAGCAGTTGTAATAAGTAGAGGTTACCGCTTTACATCAGGTGGACCATCGGCTTGTCTCGTCATTAAATCGTATAAAAAAAAACACTTGCAGTTCCTGATTTCCAAATAAATCTCTATAAAATGCAATGAAAATATCTTGATTTAATTCCGCTAATGCTGAGATGCATATGCACCGCCCTCCCGCCCGCTAATTATGCACATGCAGGGAGAACTAGGTTGTTAGTGCAACATGCATCATTATGTCATGCATGTTGGTGCATATGCATCTCAGTATTAGCGGAATTAAAACTAGATATTTTCATTGCATTTTATTGTCATGGATTTCCGCAAAGTAACGCCTGATTCCATTAATTAAATTAATCTCTGCCTAATTAACCTTTACAAATAACAAAATTGCTAGTTACCATCGATATGAGTTACGTTACCAACCCCACGGATAGCCCCTCAGGCCGCGTCCGCACGAGGTTTGATCTATGAGGGTACATCCTGCCGGCCAGTTGCTACTTGATTTAGCGGAAAGCCAGATAAAACCTAATGCGCACAACAAAAAATAACCTCGTATATCACAATACCCGCGCCATAAATATGACGACCTGTCGTAAACCTTTATGTTGCGCGATGTTGCTGGCACGTGAGAAATGGCCTTAGCGATACAGAAAACTAACATTTTCGTATATGAATACTAGGATTTTTGCGATATAATTCTTGGATCATAAACCAGGCTGGCAGTAAAGCTGGGTTGATGTTTGTCGATGCGTTTCTCGTATGATCGTAGTCGATAGCTTGGTTTGATACATGAACATACTATTTCGAAAGTCATAATAATGTTTTAGTGTATTCGGCATCTACGGGCCTTAGTTCACACTATTGGCATTTTTTTTGTTAGCCTACTGTGTCCCACTGCTGCTTCCCCTCTTAACTCCAGATGTCTCGATCCAGAGCAACCTGAATCCTGGTGCAATCCTGAAGTATAATCAGCATGTATTTACGAAAAACCAATCCATCAATCATTTATCAATCATCAATCATTGAACAGATTCAATTATGTGCTTTATTCTATTTATTTGTGTTGTTTTATTTTGTAATTTGTGACGCGTAAATAAGGTCCATGCGGCCGCACTGAATAAAGTATTTTTTGATTCTTTTGATTCTTGATTCTTTTGATTTTGTGTACAAGCTATGCATAGTTTGGGTGGGACTATAAAGCTGGTTTGTCCAGCAATATTTATTTATTAAAATGAATGTACTAGCCTCAGTCGAAATCAGTTTTTTTACCATCATTGACATTATTTACTTCGTTTGTTGTTAGTCTTGCTTTTAGCACAGATAACCTAGTTCTAAAATATTTCTAAATGATCTTTATATTTAATTTTTTACGATGCATTAATGGCTCAAACATTCTCACAATTAAAATAAGCTCCTAAGCCCAAAATGTGATGTGACGATAGCCCATAACAGCAAATGAAAATTGTCGCTACAGGATGTCAGTTATTAATATTCGTTTGGTTACAACATAACGTGTTTATTAGAGCACGCTCTATAAATCCACTTGGTTTGTGGTCACAGCCAAACTTTATAAACAGCTAGTTATTTTTGAACTTTTTTAAAGTAAATATTTTTTTATATAAATCCTTAATTGTGTTAATAATAATAGCATTGTAGTGTTAGAAAGCACAAATAATACATTTTAGGAAATTTACGCACAAATTGCGGTACTTATATCAAGTTACAGAAAAACACATGGACCTTGTTAAAGTTTCGCGATTTGGAAAAAATATTATATAGATACTATTTAAGACAACGCAACATCGAGAAAAAAGTATCTAAACGATATTTTTAGGGTTCCGTACTCAAAGGGTAAAAACGGGAAGTATTACGAAGACTCCGTTGTTCGTCTGTAAATATATATAAATATATGTATCTGTCTGTCTGTCTGTTTTTTATTTAGTATTAAATAACTAGCTGTCCCGGCGAATTCTGTACCGCCCTACTACTACAACTACTGCTACTACTCTACTTCTACTAACAATATAAACTTTCTGAACGAACCTTTAAATATTTGATAACCAAAAAATATCATCCGTATAAAATGTATGAGAAAACTATGTTTACTGTGAATTTTTACCATGTTTAAGTTACCCGGCCTGAGATAAATCCAAAACATCTAAGATCGTTGACATCGGCCCAGCCGTACTCGAGTTGTGAGTGGTGTACTCGTAACTAACCCAACTATGTTATATATACATATGTCTTCGTGGCGCAGCGGGCGACGGTCCGCTTGCGACGCATGAGGTTGCGGGTTCGATTCCCGCCTCCGAACAAATGTCTGTATGATCTGTAGTTATTTGTTCAGGGTGTTTTGGATGTCTAATAAAAAATATCTATATATGTATAATAAAAAATATCTATCTATGTAGTATAATGTATTAAGTATATCAGTCATCTAGTACCCATAACACAAGCTTTGCTTATCTTGGGGCTAGATGATGCTGTGTGAATTGTCTAGCATTATTTATTTATTTTATTTATTCTTAACCCAGCTACGCAAAATTGCGTAGTTGGCATTTGGTTAATATGCCGACTACGTGATTTTGCGTAGGTCTCTCGCTACTTTTTTAAGCAAACAGCTGTGTGTTGGCGTCATGAGTAAGACATATTTATAATGATTGGGATCTTGAAAAGAAAATGGTGTAGAAAAAAAATTACTTTATTATAAGTGGTGTAAACAAAAACACATTTTTCCAATCATCTTTCCGAGAAAAAACAACAAATTTAAAGTCCTGTTATTATCATTATATGACTAAAAAATCTTTACTAAAACAGTTACACAAGTCACAAGTTACATAGTAACACAAAGTAACAAAAACATAACTTCTACGTAAAAAAAATCGTATCTCATATCTCTGTGTTATTATAAGACAGAGAATTTGATAGAAGGGGATTCATGTTATAAGACATGAAACCTCTAAAATCACTAAAAGGAAATAATACTACTTAGTGTGATATATTTTGAAGAATTTTAAAATTCACAGAGCCGGTTTTTCAGGACAGACAGCGCAAAAGAAAGATGCTTCTTTTCTCTTCTTATTCTTTGTACATACACGGCAAGGTTTCGCAGGCACAGCCTTTTTTGCTGTTGGTGGCAGTTTTCCAAATAATGAAAGTTCTCTGCATTTTACAATCCCCTCGCATCCCTCTGACCCCTTGTTCGCAACCACAGTAAACTTCACGTCAGAACGCAACATTGCGAAGACTGGCAGATATTGTAAAATTGTATTAGCAGATGCCAACTACGCAATTATACGTTTACGTAATATTGCGTGTCTTGGCACCCTGTAATATATTGTGATGACGTGGAGCCAAGTACGTAATATTACGTAGTAGAACATTTCTATGGTGGCATCCACACACATTCTGATCTCAACTGATGGCATTCAATGGGTTAACTATGATAAACATTAAATTGATGTAGCTCTTGTTATTTCACTGTGACACTCGTAAGGGTGGACTCTACCCGCAAAATGGTTCTGGCGCGTGCTAGCAGAGCTCTAACGATGTTCTTCAGAGCCTGCGACAATATGGTGACTTTGATTTACTTATTAGATTAGGTGGTGCTAATAAATGTTGGGTGTAAATTATGACAAGGGGAAGTTTTGGCGTTTTTATTTGGGTTTTCTTTGCGAATGTTAGAACTCGCTTGGGACCCCAGGAAATATTTGAAAAAAGCATAGATCTAGTAAAATTGATTCAAGTAAAATTACCTATGCTTTTTGAAATGTCGGTATTTCAGAAAGGATAGCTAATTTTACTTGAAACGAAGAGCTTTAGTAGGAAAGTGTCTGATTCTAAGACTAAAAGTCCGTAAGAGAAGAATAAAACAAAGGTGCTGCGAACGCTCTAAATATAAAATAGTCCAACATACTTCTTTCCCTCACTTGGATATAAATTTTCCGAATCGCAGATATTTTGTAAACTGACTATTCTTTGTAGCTTTTCGCTCTATTGAATAAACACTTATTGACTTTGACATTATGAATATAGTTAAACCTCAACTCTAGTAACTCTAGCTAAAATAAAGTCTTACTTGGCAGTACGTACAACCAAGGCTGGTTTCCGGAAAATAAAAAAAAATGCACGCGTTTCGTTTCTATTTTCAAAAAGCGAGCGTAAACATTTTATGGAACAATGAGACCAGTTTGCTTGCCAGGTGCATAACTGCCCCTTCTGTTATCATCTGTTTCGAGCTCACTGCTCGCTGACCGAGGTCGTTTATCATATCGTAACGATATTGCGCCCACATCTACAATATTGTGTATTCTAACCCTTGGTCTTACGCTAAATAAGCTGTAGATAGATGTAATAGGGTTGCAAGTTGAACGTGTCACGGAAAATCGATACAAAAATCGTATAAAAGCAAGGTTACTTGCTTTTTGTTATACTTTTTAAATAATGTTTTGTAATCATTAGATGAAATATCTCTGTCTCAAAAACGCTTTTATTATTCTCATTTTGCAAGTCTCCAAAGATAAACCAATAACAAATTTAAATCAGGAAATTGGTGTCGATTCTGTTAGAAGTACGGCTAAAGAAATATTTTTTTCTTAAGAAAAAAACTTTTGTTTTAATGTAGTCGTTACGATCATTTATACGATAGATAATTTGATATTGATACGATAATTTAACGTAATATTAGGTTAAATTATCGATCGTCACTGACCGAATTGCTATTTGTCATTTTAATCTATTTTACGCAATTTTAACTAGGAAGCTTTATTAAGGAAGGGTGCCAATGATGATCTAGTTCCTTAGTGCATATCTTACACAACATGGCAGTTTCTTTAATAACATCAAAGATAGAAAAGTGGAAGGACGAAGACTAAGCAGAAAACCGAAAGTTAGTTTATAATATGATCCAGATGATGGAGAAGTTCACAGTCATGTCGTTGATGCCGTAGAAGAAAGTCCTGAAAAGAACTTTAGAGTACTTATATAAGTATATAAGTATGATTTGTGTCGAAAAGACTCAAACTATAAATCAGAAAAAAAGTCTATAACCTATTCATTCCTCATATTATACTTACCTACGTCATGTTTTGCTCACTAAATAATGTTTTTCTTAGTAATACAATAAAACGCGAGAGCATTTACGACATTTCATCACATCCTTCAATGAATCCTTCTGCAAAGGAAAACAAACTGATCCCACGTGTGAAGGCTATTTGTATTGGCTAATCGGCTTAGCCGCCCTTTTCCAACATTCTATTTAGCCATAGAATTGAATGTAAAATCGAAGGCGTTTCGAGAATTGATAGGAATTAATTCCCGTTTTGTTTGGCATTGTCGCGCCGACTGCCGACTCCTGGTCTTTTGTTGAAGTGTTATTATTTATTTAATAAACGGCGACATGTCTTTGTTGACGTGTTTGGAATGTTTTGTGAAACCGTCTATCTCATACCGTACTTAGGTAGCTAGTTAAATGGTTTCTTGTTTTTGTTTTTTCGGTACCCACTAATTCAGTCTTCAATTCAGTCTAATTCAGTCTTCATTTGAGGCTGCTCAAATGAAGACTGAATTGAAATACGTAATGCTATACGCATTATTTATTTACTGCGGGTATGTAGGCAGCAGATATATGAAATTACTTAACATAACAGTAACGAAAAATACTACTTTTAGCTTTATTGCTAATAGATAACCTAACCAAGTAGGTATATCGCTAATACGACTTAGCAATGCGATCCTTGAGCTTTTATAAGGGCGGCTGTCTACTGTAACATAGGTACAAGTCAAAGTCAAAGTGTGAGAATCAATGCATGTAGTTATTTTTCTAGAACAATGGATTTGGGTGCCGTGGTAAGAAGCCCCCGCTTGTGCGTTGTTTTTATCCGAGGCCAAAGAAAGATACGCAAAAAAAATTGTGACGTCCACAGCTCGACATAGGCCACCCTCATGGACTTTAACATCCAAGCACTGATCATGAGGAGTTGTTTGCCATACTCACCACTCTTGGCAGGCGATTGGGGAGCGCAGTACACGAAGAATGCTGCTGCTCATCTTTCGGAGGATTCCCTTGATTTAACAGTCTACTGCCGGCACCCTACGGCAAATCTGGTCAACATCAATAAATATTAAAAGTTTCAGCTTGATTCGTTGGGCAGTTTCATGCCTGTAGAGGTGTGAATGTGCAAACAAACTTTCGGATAGAATTCAATATTGTTTCAATATTAGTGGAATACGTGACCAGAGTTACCTCTAATTCGCAATAAATAGATCAGGTGTAGAGAAAACAGTATTGCCACAGGTATTTCAGTAATTGGGTCGCCCTATCTGTGTTGGCAGCCGATTAGATAGTGGGCAGTGGTAAATATTAACCGACAAACAATCGCTAGGTTTGTATCTGCACGTTGACGCTTACAAGTTACATGGAATCTTTCATAATATATTATTATTAAATTATATAAGTTAATTACTTACTACTTACAACTTTATTTAATATCATTTTACGTACAAAAACAATTCCAGAACAATGGAAGGATTCTGACATAGTGTTGTTATTCAAGACAGGCAACCCAAAACGAATAACAAACTTTAGGCCTATTAGCACTATTAGTCCCATGCCATGTCTCTATAAAATTATCACAGCGACACTTCTACGACGAATTTCAAAAATATTGGATGAGAGTCAACTAGTAGAACAGGCTGGTTTTCTAATAACGTACTCCACGGTCGACTATATACAAACATTAACACAAAATGTTGCTAGGGAACATTTTCCGAAACCTAGACTGGAACAAGAAAGGAATAAAGCTCGACGGAAAAAATCTCTCGCATAGGATAGATAGATAGATAAACTCTTTATTGTACATTCACCATAAAACATAAATTTCACAAAGAGAAACACAGACAAATATAACATACAATGGGCGGTCTTATCGCTAAAAGCTATTTCTTCCAGACAACCTTTGGATGGACAGTCTAAGTTACTTTTACTTTTTTAGTTAGTATTCTAATTTTTGGATGTCTAAGGTTCGCAGACGACATTGTTTTGCTTTCAGAGAACCCAACAGACCTGTTAGAAATGGTAGGGGTGCTCAACATCCAAAGTAAAACAGCTGGTCTAGAAATTAATAAGGAAAAATCTAAAGTTATGACAAATAATAGCAGAATACCAATTGAGTTAAACTCGACAATTCTAGAGTATGTAGAACAGTGTGTAGTAAGATCTTTTTACACAAATTTACAAACTCGACAATTCTAGAGTATGTAGAAGACTACATTTACTTAGGTCAGGCAATATCATTTAAATAGAGTACAGAAAAAGAAATAAGCCGCAGAATAAAAAGCACGTGGAATAAATATTGGGCAATGAAGGAAATATTTAAGAGTGCTCTAACGATCTCCCTAAAAACAAAGGCGATAAATATATGCCTAACACCTTGCCTTCTATGTATAATTATGCTTGTCAGACCTGGCCATTAACAAAAACATCATGCATCCCTGCTTTCCTTTGTCACAGCATCAATCGTGAGCCAGACCAATTTCGCTAATTATTTTTTTGTTGTGTTTGTTATTTTTAAGAGAAGGTGCATAATAGAGACAAAAGTAAGAAAGTTTCGCGAATCATTAGAAAATTTAGAAAAACGTTACCACTTTATTATCTTTTTAATGTAACCGTAAGGCGTTTGACATGGCTGCCAGTTGTTTAAATCTCATATATTTTTTGGTTGTCAAATATTTATATATTTTTTTTTGACTAAACCTAAGCTCAAGCTGCTTATATATTTGACAAATTTAGGTGGTAGCAGTAGTAGTTTTGGAGTAGTTGTAGAATAGTAGTTATAGTAGCAGTTGATTCTGAGACAGTACGAGCTAGGAATGCTATGGCACGTATGACGGGCATGTGTAGAGATGTCTTACGGGTGCAGTGGTGACGGGTGCTCAATTCCTCGTGGATTTCTTTATGGTAACAAATGGAGATAACTTGAAAGCAATAAAGATAAAAAAATACAACTACCTTTTTTTGAAGTCGGTTAAAAAGGAGGAGATTTTCAATTCGGTTGATTTTATTTTCCTTTAAAACTCCGTCTTGTATGAGTAAACCGTTTTGGCAAATTATTTTATCTGAATGGATGCTCTTTTATATTGGTTTCACTACTAGGTTCTAATGGTAGAATTCATGAGGAATTGAGCAAACTCCTCTGATATTACATACGGATTCTGCTGTTTTCAGCGACTAGTTTTACATAGGTATAAGGAATCAAAAGCATATTTTTACTGTATATATTTTAATAATAATTTATAGAAGTAAACACATTTTTACAATCTTATTCAAAATGGAATGTCAGGTAGTACAATGAAGGTAGTCGTTTAAGTTTTTATTAAAATAATTGAATGTTTGTATTAATTAGATATCTGGGATACATTCATCTATATACCTATGTAAATGTAATACTTTAAGCACGTAACTTTTGTTGCAGTTCACATAAACAACTTGGTAATATACAATTAGGTATTTACTTCATTTCCTAATTACCTACCCTACATCTATACTACAATAGAAATACTTTACGTAAAACTTTGTTTGGAATATTCATAAATAATAACTATTCACTAGGCATATTCGACTATGATAATACTGAAACTTAACCTAAATATTGCATTCTGATAAAATCTGGTCAATTCTCATAAATTATGTACATAAGTAGCTAATCTTTTTACACAAATTTACAAACTCGATGGAATGCATCTAAAAGTCTCACTGACGTCATAAAAATATAAGTAGAATACGAACTAATATCTTCCGTAACTTTATCCAACCAAGCAAGTGGAAAAAACTCCGTTACGATGCAAACAGCCAATTAGACCAATCAATATTCGAATAATTTCTTAATACAAATTAGGAACTCCTGATACCATTCATAGAATACGGCCGCGGTACTCAAACTGTATTCGAGTTGATGATTCGAATGAATAACGAGCGGAAATATCCGAGAACTTAATTTAGGTGCATGTCGCGGTGGAAACCAGCTGTTGGCTACCGCGACACAGGACTAGCAAACCACTAAAGTATTGGAACCGGTCGGTTCTCACCACCAGCAGCCGTTGGGTTGGGGCCCGTGGCCGGCCAGCGGCTGGTGATGCATCGCTTGGTGGTAGGGAGGCAGCATGCCCAGAGGGGGCAGACCATCCGGCTTGCCCAGACAGGGCCTGCCGTCTTTCACTAGAACAGGGACTGCAACCCGCCGCGGAGATCTCAGGCCTCCGACGCTCATCTCGTGGGCTCCCTTCTCCTGAACGGCTCGCTTCGTCTTGTACCTGTGGTTCTGGAACCAGATCTTGACTTGCGTCGGCGTTAGACGAATCAAACTAGCCAGGTGTTCGCGCTCCGGGGCGGACAGGTACCGCTGCTGTCGGAACCGACGCTCCAACTCGTACGTTTGCGCTTTGGAGAACAGCACCCGCCGCTTGCGTTTTTTATGCGTCATGTTGTCGGTGGACATGGAGGGATTGTCGTGGTCGTGGTCGTTGTCGTCGTCGTGGTCGATGTCTGCGTCGTCATTCTCGGGGTCGATGTCGTCGTGCCGCGGGTCCAGCGGCGGCGGAGAGCCCGGCGGGCCCGCGTACGACAGCTCCGACGCGCGGGACGTGCTGTCCGGACTCGCTTGCTGACCCACACCTACGGCAAAACAAATATTTGATAAGTCAACAAATTAAGTAAATACCAAAACATTTTGTTGTATCTTCAATAATGTGGGAGCTAATAGTTGTAGTTTAGAAGAAGTATCATAAATCTCAAACTCAAAAATTACTTTATTCAGTGCGGCCGCATGGACCTTATCGATTGATTTAATAAATAAGCCACTTATTTTTCTCTGTTATGTGGAAAGATAGGAGTCTCCCATATCGAATATCTTAAACATAATAAATTAAGTCAAACTACAAATTGTGCGAACGAAATTCAAGTAGGCACTCCCCGCTACACTACAGCGAAGCCAAAACAAAACAGTTCGCACTCCGTTCAAATCTCCACTTAATCTCTATGGGTTGCGCTCTATTTAACTTTAGTAAAAATAAATAATGGATCGTGAAGAATCATGCCCGTTACATTGTTCGTACACCCCTCGGATAGTGTTTCACACGGATATGGTAATGCGGCTGGGCGTGGTAGGTAGGGCAGGGTGGCAGGGTGGCAGGGTGGCAGGGGCAGGCCACACCTACCCTCAGCTGCCGGCTCACCTTAGCGCATCCAGGAAATTTAATAAAACGCGACACGGGCTCCCTTTATCTTGACGCTTAGTGCTATTGTGTTGAACAATGGGGATTTGAATATCACCTTGTTTACTTTTAAAGACGCTAGACTCGCTAGCTTTTAATGACTTTTAGAGAACGGACCGTTTTCAACAATGATGAACTTAAGGCTGTCAAATAGTTTTCTCTAAATTCATAATGCGCATTTAGTTAAGCGTCCAAACTATGAACTATATAGGCGATAAACCTTTAAATAGTTTATACGTATAATTAATAATTGACGACCTCTGTAGCGCAGCGGATGAAGGTCCGCCTGCGACGCAAGAGGTTCGAGTTCGATTCCCGCCTCGGGTCAAATTTCTGTACGATCTATATCTACAGATATATCTACAGATATTTGTTCAGGGTAATCTGGGTATTTTTTTATATATAATAAAAATATCTATCCATGTAGTATATGGTATTACGTATATCAGTCATCTAGTACCCATAACACAAGCTCTGCATAGCTTGGGGCTAGATAATGCTGTGTAAATTGTCCAGCATTACTTATTATTGTAAATTCGTCCATCATATACAGATAACGAGTTACAAATTCCCTATTACACTATCCCACCCGTAACACCAATCAAAAACCATTACTTCCTCAACAATAAAGTCTAACTGTCATCGAATAATGAACAAATAGGGACCCTAACAGGCGCAAACATGTAATTGATAGCAGCAGCTGCCTGTCCCAAATAGTCCCAATGGTGACAAATTCTCTCGCACCCCACGGGTTAAACAATCACTGCAGTTACCCCAGATTGGCCGAGGGGCGTGATCCCCTGCAGATTTAGTTTTAAAAGGTGATTTGATCGACGCCATTGATTCTATGAACAAGGTTACGGGTATGGATGTACCATAACCGCATAAACGGTAAATGCTTAGCACATTTTGGCACCATTTCTGATATTTTGGGGTTTATGAAAGTAACATGAGAACGAATTTTTACGTTGTAAGGTATGATGTTTTAGGAATTCAGACTATAAGATTGTATACAGTACCTTTTTTAAATGCTAACTGAAAACACTACTTTTTTGTGAACTAGGACAGTGGGTCACAAAAATGCTTTCAATATGCCTTATGAACTTCATTGGGTATTTCACAGTTCGGTTTTGTTTAAATTGTAGACATGAACGAGTATCTCATAACGACACTTCATAGAGCACGCGCCCAATATCAAACGAAATCGATCACTGACACATTCCATGTTGTAAAATCAATTCAGCACAAGTAGGCAGAATGATCACCAAAAGTGCTAGATAAGCGATAAAAATAATTAGTGACAACAGCAGATTAGCCTGTGAAGGCACTCCACTGGAGCAGCATTTCAAAAAATAATCTCTGCTCTCGAACTACCGAAAACACATTAATTTCGAGTGGGTCAACTTATTTGTGTATGATAATTCAACTGCTTTGACAACGGGCGATAAAACTGTTTTCTATGTATTTCAATGGCCAACTTTAGATTTGGTAAGTGCCTTTATATTTCGGATACTGATAAGTGGTTGATGTGATAATGTTATGTTTTGTGCAACATTCGTCATGTTAACAAGATACTCTTTCTTTCGAAATCTAATCCTCCGGTACAAATAAGTTACTTCATTCATCTCAAGCTTAACTTGATGTGTCTGTGAAATCAGCATATTTATAAATCATTACTGTTTGCCTGTATCATCTCATTTTTGGGCAAAGGCCTCCCTCCATTCCCTACACTCTTCACGATTTTGCGGTACCTACCCTTTGCCATAAATCATTATTCCTCCTTTATTTATTAATTTATCTCAACATGTTTATTAGTTAATATAAAACCCATTTAATGCTAAAATTATTTGCAACTCAATTTTTCAAAATAACATAGAAATCAAATTGTTATGTCATAACAAACTATTAACTTTTGTCATTGATCTAGGAAAAATATGTCTCAGATAGGAGTTTACCATAGCAATACCTATCTATTTTATCAAAGATGATAAAGAGCACGCCAAATATGAGGTAGATGAATTATTTTTATCTTTATCGTGAGATAATGTAAGTTTAGTCAACAGGTTTTGAAACATTTGTATCCATTACTATGTTTTATTGTACAGTATTCAGGATTATTACTTACATATTTTAATTTCCCAAGAAACAATATTATGTCAGGTACGCTACTCTGATATTGACTAACGAATAGAAAATTAAAAATCCTAACCGACGGGAGTGCAAGATAAATTTAGAATTTTTCCTAAAAGTTAAAAAAAAAAATTAAGCTTAAAAAACACGCCGCCGAATATAATAAATATTGAGTTAAAACAACGTTCGAAGATTCAGTTACACAGACAGGTGACGCTAATAAAAGCGTGTTCAAAATAGTACCTACGTGATGACAAAGCCCTATTTTTCTGTTTCGGTTTGTGCTAATTTAGTGTTTGTATAGTTTTATTATAAAAATAACATCGTAAAGGTATAAGGTAAAATAAGAATTAGATTAGCGCAAGAGCGATTAGCAATTACCAATTTAGATTAAATTGGTCCAAATAGTCGCGGAGGCAAAGTCGTCAGTAGCGCGGTCTAAATGTATGCTATCTCACCTGACATAGTGTGTTTACCCGCGCGCTAGTATGAAATGCACAATGATTAATTCCTAAACCGACCGCGCAAAAATATTTGAATAGACTTTTAGCACAAGGGTTATTATAGAAAAACTCGAGTGTAATCTTTTCAAAATAACAGTTATATCAACTTTTGAATAATTAAACTATGTCGGAACGGCGTTTATTTTTGAGATTTCTTTCTGCTTATATTATTTAGTTTCGTCCAAAGTTGAGCTAAAATCAGTGTAAAGTGAAATACGAATGTTTAGAAGCTTGTATTTTTGAAATATATATTTTTTTTACGGTTTGGGGTATATACAAACAGAGATTATGACGAGATATATTGATATAATGCTTAGTCTTGGATGGTTAACGTCAAACAGTGGAGTAGTTCCCCTTCCACGTTTGTATGGAAAGATGGGCGACTCGTTCATCCTTAACGGATAACACCAACTAAGGGAAGCCAACCTCTAAAACCATCAAGAGGTGAAGTAGGATGTTGAGAAAAAAACTTACCATGGCTTTCATGATAGTCCACCGTGAGCCAGGGCTGGTGGTGCCTCAGCAGCTCATGAGAGTACGGGTGAGGCGGCGCGTACGGTGGCAGGTCGAGGTGCCCAAGGGCTGATTGCGACGGAGTCTCCAGACCCTTGCTCTCGTTCAGGCCGAGGATGTCTGAAATCTGAAAACCGGGCCGCTGGCCGGGCATCTTCATGCTGTCTAGCAATCTGGGGACAAGGAAGTGAGGTTTAGATATATGTTCCGGTATAAGAGTATAAAATCTGCATAGGTAAAGAGACGATAGTGGCAAAGAAAACATGTAATAAGTGTATTTTATCAACCACCTTTTTATTAAACCTAGTTCTGTTCACTTGTGCCTAAATTATAATTTAAATGTTTTCGATTACCAACCACTTTATAGATATTTGTGTCGGTATATATAATAATAAAAACCTAAAACAAATAACTTGTTAAATAAACAAACCTTATCAAATAATTACATATATAGCGCTGTTACAATCATTGCTAGAATAAACCCACTAAATCCATGCTTATTGAATTTTTTACTTATAATTTATTTATTTAGAAGAAACACATGATGTAGGTATAAGCACTGTCTGAAGCATATACTAAGTATGGATATCACTAATAACACGCCACTCATATTGCAAAAGTTTTTGTATTAAACTATTGTCTAACAAAAGACATAAACGCGCTCGAGAATGCGCCAAGTAAGACCGGCATTTATTAATACGAGAGCTTTTATTGCTATATACTAATCCTATTTTTAAAATTCACTTCATCTCAACAAGCTGTAAGCACGTCTCTATGCCGCATTTATAATTGTAAGAAAACATTCCGAATGCCTTTGCCCATTATGACTAAAGGACCTCTCGAAGAAACGTGACCTGAATAAAGAAACCGCTCCAAAGAAGTCCTCGGCTGTTTATTGATACATCAGCGCTATAACAGACAGTCGAGTGTGGGTTTCGTTCCCGTGTCAGAACGTGACTTAATCAATGGTCGGCCTTTAAAGAGGCGAGAACCGAGCAGGTTGTAAACATGGCTATTAGCAGGCTCTCACGAGAGGTGCAAATACTGATGATGTCACGATTCGACAGAAGATATTCAAAGACCTATCGAGACTGCATCTTAGGAGCAAAGGGTGATGCGGCAATTTTTTTTATTTGCGAGATGAACAAAGGAAACTGGACCAAAATCTTTAATTACTTGGTATTTGATCAGAATTGTTTTGGTGTAATGTAATTTACTGACTAAACCGCCTTTGCCGTATTTTTTTACACGAAGCCCTTGCCGTGCTACACGAACGTTCTATGAAAATCCATAAGATTAAAAAAATATATGCTAAGCTGCATAAGACACTTCATAACACTGAATCACGGTTCTCACCCTGGGAAAGCGGAACGGAAGGCCGCCGGGTAGAGCGCCGGCAGGAAAGCCGGGCCCCACGGCGGCAGCAGGATAGGACTCCAGGCCAGGAGCGACGGCGGCAGCAGCGGCGGCGGCGAGCGCGCGCTCGAGCCCTCCTCGCCCTTCATCTCCCGCCCGGGAGAACTCGCCTTCGGAATAATCTTGACGGCTACACGAGCACCCGCGTGACACGTGCTGCGCCCTTAGACGCTGCGTTCGCACTAAACAACCCTCGAGTGGTGCTCGGGGTGAAGCACACCCCGCGCCGCCCTCGTGCCTCGACAGCCTACTCAGCCCCGGACTAGCTTCGAGGGTGCTCGATCCGCGGACCAATAGTGACGCGCCGCGCGCTGGGCGGGACTCACCCCCACCAATCGCAGCGACTCTGAAGCCTTCCCAGCAAAAAAACTGGAGTATACACTTTGAATAGAGGAGCTTTTCGACGTAGCGCGTTATGTTATGTCGCTTTTTGTAATGAGTGAGCATTAAGTCCATTGTTGAGGCCGGGTTCGTTATGGACGCTCCAAATGCTCGAATAACGATTTTCATTTAGAGTGTTTTAATAAACCCGTGTAAGCCCATGTTCGTGTATTGGACATTGAATTTACCCGACATATCAATAATACTTTTTATTGACAATGTAACCATAAGCTTTATTCAAGCGCTTGTATATATTTAACAGGATGTACCCAAATAACATTTTTCTTTTAATTTTATATTACTTAAATAAGCGCTTTTTTGCAATAGTGATTTTATTCGTGTGAAAATAAAAATCTCTGTACTTGAAAAAAAAAGCATTGTCATAACAATTACCCGTAGATCCATTGAAGACTTCATTACGGGCGTCAAAATCTCTTGCACATGTTAAAGGGCCGGAAAACAATGCGTACAAATAATTTGGTTCTGGGAACAGGTAGAAAACCCACAGAACTCTGTTTATGGCTTGCACGTGTGCACTACCATTGTTTCTGTGATCTCGATGAGCCTATTGAAGGCTTGAGAAGACATTCACTAAAAGTACCTAATTAATAAAAAAATATTTTTAACTTTTGATATAAAGGCGTTTAACATATAAGACGCTTAGACACCTATTGCCTTGGGTATAAATTTTGATAGTGAGCTTTTTAAATAAGATACACTCTATCCAAACATTTTTTTTATTTGTTTCTCGTAACTATGAAATGAAATTATATGACCCTGATATTTTAAACACTAACTAGGTACCTTGCTTAAAAAAGCTAGTTAAATTAATCAGCATTTAACTGACGGATTTTTGACAGGTTAGAGAAATGTCAAAAAATGGCTGTATAACAGTGGATTTACTTAATCAGCGTTTATAAGTAAGGAGGTTAGAGGTTTTCTGTTTTTTTTCTAGGCTAGATTTAATTAGTAGATTAACAAGCTAAGTGCTCTCCGAGCAGCGACTTTTATGACTTGCAGGTGTGCAATTAGGGGATTAAAAAACAAAAGCCTCTAATAGCTTCTCTAGGTTCTTTTCAAATAAAGCTCATATAAAAAAAATTCACACGCTATTTGAACCTCCCAATACCTTTAAAAAGTAAGTTTAATTAAATTACTGATTTCCATATCGATACTTAAACCTAAATAAATTAATTAGGCAACGTAATGAAATAACCAATAAAGTTATACCTAAGTCATGAGTCATTGTGTTCGTCTAACAAAAAGGTGGATAAGATACTGATTGTTTGAGTTGGTTTACTTTACGGCCTGCAGGTGCAATGGGATAATAGAAACAATAGAATAAGGAGAGTCTTCCAAAGATTTGAATCAAGCCGTCGATTAAAAATCCGATTCCAGAAATTTTGAAGGCTGGTGCAAAAAAAAAACATTTGGTCTGTTTCTAACTGTAACAACGGTAATTATTTTTTGTGTATAAACATGTGTACTAAACAAAAAAATTCGAACACATCGTTTACATTTTTATGTACTCAAAGCTTAAAAAACGGTGATCTCGCTTTCATAATAATAAAAGTAGGATCAATTTTTTTAAATATATTTGTTAGAACTACAATATAAGATATTGTACTAGGTAGGTATAATTAAATAAAAAATGCTTTATTGCAGACCATAAAACGAAAACAGGATCTCTACCAGACAGTCTTTAAAAGGAGTATTATCCGGGTACCAAGCGCGCGAAGCTGACAGGAGTGGCACATTTAAAGTAAGGCCTTTTCACACCTATTATAGATGATTTATACAGGATCAGCAACTAGTATTCATATACGGGATGCTGCAGTGCCTGGGACAATGACAAAAGCCTCCCTTATTGATCTCCAAGTACTGCGGTTGGAAGCAGCCTGCATCTAAGTCGGCTATCAGTTAGAGGAAATGACAGGTCTATACGTCTGAACCTGCCGTAGGTTTCCTCACGATTTTTTGTTGAATTTCCTACAAACACCACAACTTACGCATAAAAAAGCGTACTTACGCATCAAACATAGGGTAAAGGGCAACAACAAAGGGCAATTATTTTTATTGGAGCCCCTAAGTGCCGTGCAGCGATCACGAAATGTTTAATTGACTTATTGAGAATAAAATGTAAAATATCTGTTCGTGCGATCGGGTGCATGCTCATCGCTTTGTAAATCAATATAGTATACGGGATAAATAACGACAAATCGGAATATCGAATCGAAGGTTCAAAATTATTTCGTAGTTTATTTATTCGTTAATTATTTAACAACAGACAAAATGCCGTTCGTAGATACCATTTATGCATACTTACGTTTATATTTAACATATAAAATTATTCTACATTTGCCTCCTCACTTTCGTGATGTCGTCTGTAGTAGGTATTGGCACTAAGTTTTTTTGAAATATAATTAGGCACTTGTGACCGATGAGATAAATAAAGGCGGTCGGCCACGAAGGCGTTAGCGCGACAATCTAGACAGAACTACGACTAAGAACTTCTCTTCTGTTTACCTCTACCACTAGTTTGGTTACGCGAAAATAATTTTTCGACCCTCAATTGGTTTGCGTTTTGGCGGGAAAAACGGCGGGCGCTCCGCGTCGGCGCTATTTCACAAAGGTTATTTTTTAACAAACTGAAAAAAAATCCATGGCATCTTCTGTGACTATTCAAAACGTCCACTAATTAACTGTATGATGTTACAAATTACTCAAGACATTGATAAAACTAGGTTTGGCGAAGTATTTCAGTATTTAACTAGCAATGCCACTTTAATATTTAATAAAACCTTTTGCAAGTGGAAACCAGCTAAAATTTTATTTTACTCATTACATTATTGAGTATGTTTGAATACAGGGGAATTAAATTGGTAGAGCTCGTTGCCCAGCAGAGGAACAGTACCTACAGGTTAATTAAAATATATAAAAATTATATGTCAAGGTAGCGCTGGCCCGATGACTAAGCCGTGTTCCATGGAGCTTGGCGGAAGATTGCACTGGACAGAGACAAATTAAGATAAACGAGGAAGGTCTAAGACCCATGTAAGACAGGATAGGCTAGTAAAAAAAAATATTTACGAGTACCTATTAATTTGTATTATAGTCTCAAAAGTAAGCTTATACTGCGTTGGGTAAAGCTGGGCCGTAGCCGGTCAGATTTGTGGGGCGGCGGCAGGTGCGCGCGCCCCTTACACGGGTCACTAGTCACCGCCCGATGCATCACCGCTGATAAACATTATGGATCCATCAATAGCTGTTCTATCATATCAGCTCATAGACATACCTACTACAAAATATATGGCCTGGATAGGTAGATGGGCCCAATTTCGAGAAAGAGGTCAATCCACGAATCCAACTCGGGCAGCGTTTGAGAAACGGAAACGACGCTAAAACATTTTTTGTTTAATATCGAATGTGAAATCACATATTTTCTGCTAATATCAAAAAACTGGTAAAACTACCATGCTTATAAATATTTCTCTTAAATGAGAACAATGTGAACAATGAAAAAAAACCTTGAAGGCTAATAATAAGCAGCATCTACCGAAGTTATCTACCTTAACATGTATTGTACTCGTTGGTAGCATGAAGAACCGGTTCACCAGATGTGCCCGAGTGAATCAGCGAGGGTGGATTGTGTAATGAATTATTGTTAAAGTTCAATCACCGGCGCCCATCGATAATAACAAACTATAAATTACATCAATCAGAACATTTACATTCACCGGTTAGAACTATAATTAGTAAAAGCTAAATCGACGATGGTCCCATATTTGCATCGCCTAATGATAAAATAATGGGGGCTGATAGCGAACACGATAGAAATGTAATTTGTGTAAAAGTAGAATATTGTATTGAGCCCGTGCCGGGCGTACCACCCGCGCCACAGAAAAAACCGCCCGCGAACTTAGCAGCCCCATTACACCACTGTGTCTGTCAAATTAGATGCCAACTTTTTGCATAACGTCTAGATTTATGATCTGAGAAATAAACAACTGAAATTAGAATCGAAACTCCGCGAAAGACCGCACGGTGGAAGACGTTACAATTACGGAGAACCCAGTTCGTGACCCTGGATATAAACTGCGGGACGATGAACGGCAGAGCCATATATTGCCATCACCACCTCGGTGCTTACAGGAGATTTACGGCTGATGGAACTACTTTACACAAGTTCTGCAAGAACTCGATGGTTTCATATGGCAATCTGGTTAGGCGTAGCGAGCCTAAATGGGCTAAGGCACGCCAACTGCGAAGAGGGCTTCGGGGCCAATTAAGGGCTCCACGAAGGCATGGGAGAGAGCGCAGCTGGTGGCTCGATGGCACTCACTGCCGATTCATCGCACTGGAGTGGAGCACGCGACCTTGCCTGTCTCTATCCATTCGAGCGTTACGAACTACGCACCAACTTGCGTTTGAGCCTACGCTTCTTGCATAAGCAAAGTTTTCCTAACGTACTTTGTAGGTGTGGATAGGTTTTTAAAAAATTAACAGGTTAACTGTCCGGGCTCCAGAGCAGGAATGGTCTATAAGTCCAGTAATGTTTTTATGAAAAGTCGGTATATTTGTGGTTAAAATGTATACTTATGTTTATATATAATTTTTATAGTCTACTGAAATATGTTTTTTCAACACAACACAGACCACATACGGTCTGTGGACTGGTATGGAAGTGGCTCTACAGATCGTATGTGGTCTGTGGACAGTTAACTTGTTAAGGACATCCCTACCGTGATTGTGAGAGACAGGTATTTCCAATAAAACTTCTTAGACAACCTACTACCAACTGAATATCGGTGTCGCGTTTCTGACTGCTCGTAAATAGAGTCAATATGAAAGCTAGAGGAAATAGTCCTGTTAGGTTATTAATATTTTCAAGTTAGTCACAAAGTAAACAAATAAAGTAATGACGTACTTAAATAGATATGAGCAATGGTCGCCAAATTTCCAGCTAAATTTCGCTATCAATTACAAACGGTAGTAGGTTGGAACTAAAACGGCACTATTGCCTTGATAAGACCAACTTTTTAGGAAAACAGGTGCAAGCAGAACCGTGGTATCTTTTTGTACGGTGTACATTCAGAAAGGTAATTCCCCTATGCCTGAGTACAACATTATTACTACACACAACTTGAATACAGTGAATTATTCAAACTAGGACTACATATACTTTTAATTAGAAATGACATTTCGATAGAGCAAGCCTGTATCTGGAGAGACATATTAATTTTCTCCAATTTGGAGGGTTTTTGTCAAACAGGGGTTTTCACGAACCGCAGGGTGATTACGTATCTCGCGACAGGTTTGCAACAGGCGTATATCTCGCGATCAATGTTGCAACAGACGTAATTCTCGCGATAATCGCTTTCAATGGTAAATTTTGTAGTATTAAAAAGCAAAAAAATGACGTTTGGCAGCGCTGATCGCGAGATATACTGTTGCAAACCTGTCGCGAGTTACGTAATCACTCTGCGAGGCTGCCTGTACTGATAGTGATTGAAATACACTATATCAACGATACCATAGTAGAGCACACGAATTTACACAATAACGCAGTTGAACGGAGCTTGTTTCTGTAAAGCACTATAATAAACCTTGACAAATTGTCCACCTTTTAAACGCGGGATTCAAGCACGTCATGCCGGTGCATAAAGCCAGTCGTTGATGGATAGAGCTAACGGTTTAGGTTCTTAACGTGAACAAAACATTTGATGACTGGTCTAATTTCACTTTCAAAATTAACGTGTGATATACTATGTTTTGTAAAAACGGGACCGCGTCGGCCCCACGCGCGTACGGGCATTCAATTCCATGATGATGATTTTCTTGAAAAATCGAAACGTGTCGGAATAATCTTCGACGTTACAATACTACGTGAGTAATTCCCGTTTTTACAAAATGACTGGTCTAATTGTTTATAGCAGCATCATAACCAAGTCTATGTAGAAACTAAAAAGTTATAGGTGGTAAGGTATATAGGTGTACTTATAGTGCAAGGCAATTTCACTGCACTCAGGTAAATTCGCGAATTGCAACAAAGTTAATATTTTCTCAACGATCGCGTGCTCAGCTTTAAGCTTTATGGAAATTATTATACAGCTCTTTATTTTAGTTACCATTTCAGGTGAGCATGCGACGTGAAAAGAATGCGATTTTTGGTTTTATGCATCAAAGATTAGGGCACGGTAGGTGAAGAACACTTTGTGTTAATCAAATTTATTTCATTTGGTTGGTACCACTTCTACGGAAGAAAAGTTTATTTAGATTTAGTTTTCGTTGACAAATAATTTTAAAATGGGCTGTTGAAATGAAATGATATGATATTTTTATTGCATAAAACATGGTATATAAGGTGAATAAGTTTATGTGATGAGCTCATGTTTAACTATTCTATAGCATGCAATTAATTATGTCTATGCCTTAAAATTTATAAATTCATTAATGTCATAAAAATTATGTTCACTTAAAGCCAATTAAATAGATTCTTTTTAAATAAATAGTCATTCAATAATTTAAATTCATTAGGTACCTTACTAAAAATTTTTACACTCATAGTCAAGCAGCTTTTTTGATGTCTCGCTGATTTTGAGGTTTCTTTTAGAATTAGCCTATTCGGGTCTCTACATTGCCTATAATGTTTGTCACATGCTTGGTGGAATAAATATTCATGATTCTGTTGTTGGCGACGGCTTTCCGAAGGAAACAATAGGGTTGAGCTTGCAAATATCGTTAATGTTGTTATCACATACAAATCCCATACAAACATATACATACAAGATAGGTGAAAATAATAAAGCAACTCCTCAGCATTTGCTACACATGGGCACTGGTTTTCAGTTGCGCCCGTATTGTGTTGCACAAACGACATTGCGACACTCGTATAAAGTCCTAAACGTAAGAGAATATTTTTGTTAACATGGAGAGAAGTATGTACTTACGCTCCCGATTACAGAAGAGAGAATATCTATAGACTATACCTGGTAATATTTAAATATAAGCAAGCCGTCCGTTAATCAATATATATAAAACTCTTCCGTTACTGACTGAGTGACTGACAGACAACGCACAACCTAAACCACTGGACCTAGAGACTTGAAATTTGTTACACATATGTATACCTTGAGTATCCTAGAGGTGCACTAAGAAGGGATTTTTCAAAATTCCCACGGTAACGGGAACTACGCGGGTGAAACTGCGAGCTAGTAAATAAATAAAATAATCAAACATTTTTTTCGAACTACTGGATATAAATACCTTCACAGTATTATTATATCTTTAAGTCACGTAGATCTCAACTATAAATTATCTCATCTATATACTTCTATATATTTATTTTTATTTGCTGATGGACATAGACCTCCCTTAAGGATCTCCATAATCATAAGGGGATTGTTGCCGTACTAACCACGGGTTTGCAGATGGGTCTTAGACAATACCTACTTAATATCGGTCTCGCATTTCTGTTCTGTATCCACTTATTTTAATACTAGCTTCTCCCCGCCGCTTTGCATGCATTTTACCCAGATAAAAATAGCCTATGTGTTATTCCTGGTGAACTCAACATCTATACGTGTGCAAAGTTTCAGCTCAACTCGTGGGGTTTTTACGTTATTAGGTAACAAAAATCCATACATCTATACAAACAAACGTTCTTAACAAACTTCTTCTTAACTTTCAAACGGCTTTAAAAATTACTTTTTATTACTTTATTATTCCAAAAAACCAAATTCCGGTTTTCTAAATTAAACACTCTGTAAACCCTAGTGGGTTTGTTTCGAGTGCTAAGTACATTCCTCGTTAACATACAACAAATAGCTTACTGAGGTATAAAATAAATGCGTAGGTAAATGCAGGTACGTACATATCCAGTTGCTAAAAAAGGCATGTACTGTACCCACTTCTTTTCTAATAGGGCAAGTTTACAATAAAGTTATTATGTAAAATCATCATTTCAGCCATAAAACGTCCACTGATGAACACAGGCCTCCCTCATGGATCTCCATGAGGGGTAGTGCCATTCTCACCACGCTTGGCAGGCGGGTTGGTGAGCGCAGTATGGGATGTTGATACACGGATAGACGCTGCTGCCCATCTTCCGGAGGTATCCCTTAGCAGGCTCTTACTACATCCATGGGTATGAGAGGAGGGGTATCATTCTACTGCCGGCACCCCACGGTGGTTATCTAAAAACTTAAAATAAAATAATAGCAACAAAGTTATAAGTAGACAAAATATATCGATAACAGTATACTAAACATATTTGGGTATGTAGTAATCTAATTGGTAAAAATATTAGTGCAATATGAATTTGCATAGAACCTACCAAATTAGTGAGACGAGATTAACCAAGTTGATTTTCCTACAATATTTGGTTGACAGGTAGAAAATGCCTACGGTATTATGTTCGCCTTTTGTGCATCTTTGTTATAATTTTGTGCAATAAAGAATTTATAAATAAATAAATAACTACATAACTAAGAAGTACAAACTCACGCATAAGAATTGTATCTATAGTCTTCTTCAACCTGCGTCTGCCGCTGGTAGGGATCAGCGCCGTAGTCCGGAGGCACCATGGACCAGTTGCTCTCGTAGTTGTAGTAATCATATCCCATCTCTTCCCCCATCATTCTCATCATACACTTCACACACACAAAAAAGTCTACAAACTTTTCAGTCTACGAAACTTTGCGAGAACGTTCCGCGCGTTGAACGATGAAATAAAAACGCGCAAAGCTTGTCAAAACGCGCGGACAGAACTGGCCGATCGTATCGAGTGATCGATGCTTCAGCCCTTATCAATAAAATCGTATCGTTATCATATCTAACAGCTTTCCCCTGATAGGGACTTTTATACGGCACCGTCGACAATACTGTGGATAGCTTTATCTAACTCAGATGTAACCAACACCATTATCAACGGAGGTAATGCAAGTTATGAAATCCTTAGACTATAACAATAGGTTTATCCAAAAATAATCGAATTCCTAAAAAAGTTACTTAAGTACCTAATCAGAAATCCCGAAACGCGAAAATCAGTTTGTATTATAAATTCGAAAATGAAAAATACTCCACAATAAAATAGGATACCAGTAGGTATACTCTTATTAAGACAGTCTTAGGTATTCTTATATTAAAACTAGCTGTACCGGCGAATTTCGTACCGCCGCAGAATCAACTAATTCTATTCGAGTAGAGTATTCTACTGAAGAAAAGTTAAAGGTGTAGAGGCCTTTAACTTTTCTTCAGTAGAATACTCTACTCGAATAGAATAGAACACCTCTACTCTATTCTCTCCTTCTCTTCCAGCTGTAGGACGTCCACTGCTGGGCAAAGGCCTCCCTCTTTGATCAATGATCACTGAGTACTGATCAGGAGGGGATGTTGCCATACTCACCACGCTTGGCAAGCGGGTTGGCGAGCGCAGTACATGATGTTAATACACGAAAAGACGCTGCTCCGGAACAAAATCTACTTCAATCTGAAGAAGTCCGGAAGATGGGCAGCAGCGACTTTCCGTGTATCAACATCCCATACCTGCTGCGCTCGCCAACCCGCCTGCCAAGTATGACAACAACCCCGTTAAGACCAGTACTTGAAGGTTCATGAGGGAGGCCTTGGTCCAGCAGCTGACGACCTATTGCTCAGATGATGGTGACTCCAGTCTACTTTCTAGCTTATTGATCGTGTCCATTTATAAGGCACCACTTTTCCTCCCAAAAGTAAGGTATTTGGTATAACTGTGTTATTTAAAAAGAAAACCAAGAGTATTTAACACCGCCAAACAAACATAAATAATATCAGACACCTTGAGGTGATTCTGTGTTGATATTGAACGGAACGTCATAAGCAAAGGAGAGGCACGCTGAAGTTCAAAGGTGTCACCTTGAGAATACGAAACTTACAAAAGAACGTGGAAAAAATTAGTAAATTAGTACGACAACCACTTTTTTGGCATGTGATCCCCGACATGTTAAGAAAGTCAAAGTCTGGTAGGTATATCTGGTTTGGATTTCTATTGTTGTAATTGTTTACTGTGTGTGAACTTCTAAAAAGTATGACTAAAAAAAGCTATGAACAACATTAGATAAGTTCCTTTATGTTGTAACTTTAATTCCAAGGAAAAAGGTTATAAAAAAGTTATGTCCGCCCGTATAACGCACGAAAAGCTAAACTTCTTTCAAATCAGGTAACAATTGTTATAATTTGTGTAAAGTAAAATAACCTACTTAGGTAGGTACTTATATCAAATCTTAGAGCATTTATATTTTGCCGACCTTTATTAATTGCGGATTAAATATAAAAAAACAAAACAAGATCTTCGTAGTTCTATTCGCGTTTTCCTTGTTGCGCTGCTCCAGCTCTACCAGAGCTTCCATACATTTACAATGTAATTAAAAACGGCTTTCCCATCAATACAAAAAGGATTAAATTTACCTCTGGTGGGACTCGAACCCACAATCCTCGGCTTAGGAGGCCGATGCCTTATCCATTGGGCCACAGAGGCTGTTGGCAACCGGCCTGAACAAGCGAACACATGCTGAGCGGGTTACGTCACTATGACGACACAAGATAGCGGGTGGCCTTAGCGCTGGTTAGTTTGTTATTTTGGTCAAACGTTGATAGCGGTTAGTTGTGAGCGGTGTTATAAAAATAATTTATTTTATTTTCTACGAGCGAAGTTTTGCATCTTGTTTGCTGCGATAGGATTAAATTCCTCCGGCTAGATTAATCTTTGGGATACTTTCGTAGGCTCCCTTAACTTAATTAACTGGGCCATCATCAATTGGAGTCAATGAGGTATTGTGAAGGAGTTGATAGTGTAAAAATTAGAACCATTTTTAGTTATTTTATGTGTAACATTTTGAGATCTCCATTTAACTTTTTTATTTTTCTATTTGATTGTTTCGATGTGTGATTTTAATATGTATAACATTGCGTTTTGGTTGTGCTGTAATGCTATTGTCTGAATAAATAAAATTAAATAAATCATAACACACGTTCTGCTATGTTGGGGATGGATAGTGCGAAATTTCTAGTATTATTAGGTACTTTGCAATTTGCGTTAAGTCGCGAGGAGTAGTAGAAGGAAGGGGAGGCCAAGCAGTCGGACAGTAATAAGTAGCTGTAAATAAAAAAAAATAATAACTTTGTTATTCCATGAATGCCAAGTCTGCTAGGGTATAGGAGAAAAATCTACCATTTTTGTATAAGTGTAGAGTAGGTATGCTTCTTAAGACCTGCCATCGAACTGTGGAAGAGAAACAAAATAGCGTCTCAGATATTTGTTCCTGATATTTTAAGGATGAAGTAACTTGTTACATAAAAATTTACAAACAAGGTATCTAAAATTCCAGTTAGTTCAAATCATCTTTGTAAAAGAACGCTACAGGAATAATGTGTTAATTATAAAACGATGTTGTAAACAAAACAACATCATTATGAAACTGTGTGTTAATTTATACAAAGGCAATTTAATATTCTGTGGCTGTAGGTCAATACTCGTAGGTATGTACATTCAAAGTGGAAACTCATCGTTCGCGTAGCACGTGGCACAATATTGATAATAAGCACAAATAATATATCTCAAATGCTGAACTCATAAGTAGGTCAAATTCTAATTGATTATTTATTTTGAACAATTTATCTCGTATGACTCTTATAGGAAAGAATGTATATAGAGTATTTCAAATAAGATTGATACAAATCGGGAACTAATTACACCTCTAAGCTAAAGGTTGTAATAAGTTCATAATTTGTAATTAGAATATGTGTAAAAGTTCCGTGGGTTACAACAAGAATCTGCCAACGTATACTTCCGGAAGATGGGCAGCAACGTCGTTCCGTGTATCAACATCCGCCTACTTCTTTTCCACACTTAAAAAAGTTCTCTGAAGCGAACGAATTTAATTACGTGTGCTATACAAATTAATAATTTTCGTTTTCATTTGTAAATTTATATTTTCTAATTCGCCTTTTGGCTCACTCGTCACACGGGGAACACAAACACATTAATTATAATAATGGTTTGCTTCTTGCCGTTTTATTTTCCTGTTCAATTTGTTTTATTGTTTGTGTTCTGTGTATGTATTTGTAATAAAATAAATGACAATGAATGTGTTTACTTACTACGTGGACTTTGGTTTCCACTGATGGGTTCACCATCTATCGTGGTTTCATTGCTATTCCGTGTTTACTCGAGGTACCTACCACTTAAGTAGGTAATTATTCTAATAATGGGTCCACGAAGTCGCTTAGTTCTCGTGGTTGTTTAACAACATGGTTATTTATTACCCTCAACTCTCAAGGAACAAATCGTATTTGACAGAATATTTAAACCCTTTCAAAGGAGTGCACACCAGTGGAACACCATAGTGGGTCTACAAGAAAACACGACAGTTACCTAAACCGTTTTTTCCGGGGATAGCAAGAGAGCGCAGAAATGCTCTAAGATATGTAGTTAAATGGTCATGATTGTCATGGAATGAAAGTTATAATGGTCCTATGGTTATGACAGTATATTGGTGTTATCTTAGACCATTGATTCCCAGTGGTCCAGGTGGACTCCCAGGGGTCCACAGGAGACTCGTCGGGGGTCTATGTTGGTGTGACAAAAGAGTGGGGGTTCACAATTCGTAAGCGGGGGTCCACGACAATTTATCTGGTTTCGATAGTGAAGAACTAAAATGTTGGCTTGACTTCACCTACCAATGTAGAAATAAAATATAATAAATAAATCGTATGGTTTATTAATAATATTCCTAAAATATATTAATTCCATTTTGAATAATAATTGTGTAATCATAGCTTTAAATTGATTAAATACCTAGAAATTTATTTATATATTACATTTTCATAATAGGAATACAATAACTTATAAGACGGTGTATTATAACATGTGTACCAGTACAAAAGGAAGGGGGAGGGGGGGGGGGGGGGTGTATTTACATTTTTACTGTTCGATGTGATGTGAACATGATTCTGAACCCATAATTGGATTTTTTATAACATTTTGAAAAAACTAAGTACCTGTGTTTTTTGATATTTTTATTCTAACCTCTATGGCAACTCTACGCGGAGATGACCCTGTCAAGAATCAGCTAGTTGAAGTTAAAACTTAGTCTCTTCTTGAATGAAAATCACTGAATTCCGGAAAGTCGTAAAGTTGTTCCTTGAGGTGGTCAGTATCACCCCATTCGTATTAGTACACCTATTATAATACACCCTGCATACGTGTACAAGTTTACAATAATCTGAGCAGTGGGATACAGTGTAAATAACAAAATAATCACAGAATAAGTTAAATTGTTTAGCTTCACTTACACTTATTATACAACTAGCTTTGGTCCGCAGCTCCGCACGCGTAGTGTCGTTAACATCTTCGATTCTACATTATTTGCCTACTGCGAGAATCTGGAATTAATTGCCGGAGTCAGTATCCCCCGTCAGGTACTATTTGGGTATCTTCAAATCAAGGGTAAACAGGTACCTTGTTCAAAATAATTTAGGTAAATATATTTTTATTGTATTTTTTGCTGGTTTAAGTATTTTATGTGAGAGTTTTTATTGTTTGTAAATTTATTCTATTATTTTTTTTTTCTTTTACTTGTATAACTTGGTATTTAGTTTTATAAGTGTGGATTATTATAACGTGTCGACACTCACCAAAGGTTCTGCCAGAACGCTGGTAGCGTTGGACCATTATAATTATATGGACCAACATTATGCTGAGGCCCTTTCGGTCCACAACTCTTACTATAAATGTTTTTTTTATATTATGTTTTTTTGTTGTTTCTTTTTGTGTTATTTTTTGTTGTGGATCAATAAATACATTTTCTTCTTCTCCTTCTACCTTCTAGGCAAGCATGCCCCATTCACATCATTGCTTCACATCAGGCAAGATGTGTTCAAAATACTATATGAAATAAAAAATAATAACCTATATATTTTTGACCACAACTTGCTTGATGATAGGCAATGATCTATGGTCTAGGATGGGACACGGTTTTTTGCTTGAAGAACTAACCAAACATCCATACATACAAACTTTCTCGTTTATAATATTAGTAGGATTATTATAGAATATACACGTTATTTAACTTTTGAAACTATCATGGTTGTTAACATTGCAATATTTACGGGATATTTCAAAGACGTCTGAAACTGCGTCGAAATATCGGGAAACTCAAAGACTCAAATCATGGTAAATATTGCATATGTTACCGGCCAAACCCGATTTCAGGACAAACTAGTTTTGCTAGTTCTTCCTATATACAATTCCGAAGCTATTTAGGAAATGTATAAAATAAAAACACTGCCTGTGACAGAACCGAGATGGAGAGACAGTAGGTTATTAGGTTTTTTTTTATAACCATCCAAAAACACTGCCTGTGACAGAACCGAGATGGAGAGACAGTAGGTTATTAGGAAAAGAACTAGTTTAGCCTAGGCAAAACTATTTTGTCCTGAAATCTGGTTTGGCCAGTAACACATATAATATACACGTTATATTTTCGAACGTAATTATTTACATTTCACACTTTTAACCGGGATTAACGTTCATATTAAATAGCGGGAATGTTCACGTACTTGTTATTGTTGGTGGAGGCACCAACTGTACGGGATTAACGTTATAGGCTACTTTTTATCCGGGCACAACGCGTGCGAAGCTGCGGGCAGTAGCTAGCATATCATAAAACAACAGAAGATCTGTTAGCATATTGACAAGCAAATTCAATCAACATCATCATCCGCAGTCCACAGGTCCCACTGCTGGGTGTAGGCCTATACCTATTGTTAATGCCACTTAAGGGTGTATACTACTTCGGCACTCCGGAAGATGGGCAGCAGCGTCTTTCCGTGTATCAACATCCCGCACTGCGCTCGCCAACCCGCCTGCCAAGCAGTTATATCTATACCATGAATCTTCATGAGCGTGGCCTATGTCCAGCAATGGACGTTCTACAGCTTGGATTAGATGATGATGATGATGATAAACTTATGGATCACCCCTTGGTACAGGAATTACACTACCACAGGGCAAGCCGAATTACCGACCTTAGGCGGTTAACACACTGCCACGCACCACGCTGCATGGTGCGTGTCGACGCACCTACGCGCGTACTTGCGGGAGTGCCGATCTGCATCATCGTGCGGGATTTTCACGCACTCACGCGCTCTGATTCATTTCATTTATTTATTAAGAAAAAGGATCGCCAACAGTTTACATATAAAAATTACACTTTAACATTTATAGGGACACAGTCTGATATGTTAAACCAATTACAGGCAAACACGAAATTGGTGAAAATTCAAAGCTGTTCGCTAGACTGCGGGACTCGGTGTGCCATACCTTGCGTCTCGCCCCGCACCTACGCGCGTGGGTGCATTTTTCTCCGTGCTTGAGCGCGGGATCTGCATGAACGCGCGTGGATGCATTTTCTGTGTGTTGGACTGTGCGTGTGTTCTATACAAACGGAGACACTTACAAGCAACATAAGAAGACGCATTCACGCAACATGCAGCGTGGTGCGTGGCAGTGTGTTAACCGCCTTATTTGTCACTTTTATATAATATACACTTATCTTCTATAATATTGTTTATGTTAGCTACAAAATGTCGTTATCTTTATGAAGACTTATCAACTCTACAGGAATAGTGAACGATGTCTCCGTTGGGGTACCGCACGAAAGCGCTTTGGTTGTTGAATCGTTTCTTGCACACGGGGCAGATGTCGTAGTCATTTATAACCACGCTCTTGGACTCGTGGTACTGCTTTATGTTTTGCACCTGTGAACAAAAAGAAACATTTATATATGTACATATATGTCATCATCATCATATCAGCCGTAGGACGTCCACTGCTGGACAAAGGCCTCCCTCATTGATCTCCAGGTACTGCGGTTGGAAGCGGCCTGCATCCAACGCCGACCTGCGGTTCTTACCAAGTCGTCTGCCCATCTTGTAGGTGGACGTCCTACGCTGCGCTTGCCGGTCCGTGGCCTCCATTCGAGAACTTTACGGCTCGTGCGAGACGTGGGGCGCCGGCAGTAGAATGTTGCCCCTCCTCTCTTGCCCGTGGATGCAGTGGGAATCTGCTAAGGGATACCTCCGGAAGATGGGCAGCAGCATCTTTTCGTGTTTTCAATACTTTATACTGTGCTCGCCAACCCGCCTGCCAAGCGTGGCGAGTATGGCAACACCCCCCTTCTATGATAATATATGTATCTACATGTACACTGCCGGCCAAAAGTTTGAGACCACTTGTAAAAATCTTTGTAACCACCAAAATATTTCAAAAGTACACATGATAAAGAGCTAATTTGAACACCTGCGTATTCTATTGTTATCAAAGAATTTCTGAGAGTCATTTTTATTGTATATTTTTAAGTTATCATCCTTTAAAGGTCTATTGTTTCAAAACATAAATGAGTACCGCGCGCTTACCAGGTGATAGAGTCATTGTTATATTTTTTATGGCCTGCTCATTTCTAATTATTTTGGTTTTGTTTTGCGGTAACCGTACTTCCGGATTATTTTAGCTTCCTTAAACATATTTTTTACCTGAGTTTTGATGGAGTAAATTTTTCATTATCTTAACTAGTCTGAGCTCGTCGTTGTTACAGTGAAGACATCTTAAAATGGGAAAAGTGCGCGAAATTAGCACTGAAACTCGTTCTGCCATAGTTGTTTTACACGGCGAAGGCAAATCTGAACGTGCGATTGCCTCTCAACTTAAGTTGTCGAAGACTTGTGTTCATAACGCAATAACCCGATACAAGGAGACTGGCAGTAATCAAGATCGTTCGCGATCGGGGAGACCGAGAGCTACCACTTCTAGCGAGGATAATTTCATCGTCGTTACCAGCAAGCGGAATAGACGCCTAACCGCACCAGAAATCCGCGCAGAAGTGAACAAATCCCGATCAGAACCTGTGTCATTGACTACAGTAAAAAGACGATTGAGAGATGCTAAGTTATTTGGTCGCGTCGCCGTTCGAAAACCACTACTAAGGCCACAAAACAAAAAGAAACGGATGCAGTGGGCCCTTACCCATCGAGACTGGACTGAAGAAGACTTTAAAGAAGTTCTTTGGACAGATGAATCCAAGTTTGAAATATTTGGTTCAAAACGACGAATTTTTGTTCGACGTACCGCCGAGGAAAAGATGATGCCAGATTGTGTGGTGCCAACAGTTAAGCATGGTGGTGGTTCCATTATGGTCTGGGGATGCTTCTCGGGCCATGGAACCGGAGATTTGGTACGAGTCGAAGGAATCATGAAAAAGGAGCATTATAAACGAATACTACAGCAAAATGCCGTTCCGTCTGGTTTAAGATTAATTGGAAATGGATTTTTTTTCCAACAAGATAATGATCCTAAACATAGTTCAAAATTATGCAGGGGTTATTTAGAACATAAAGAAACAGAAAGGGTGTTAAAAAACATGGTGTGGCCCCCTCAGAGTCCGGATCTCAACCCCATTGAGCTATTGTGGGAAGAGCTTGACAGAAATGTGCGCAGTTGTTGTCCCTCCTCACAAGAAGACATGTGGAAGGCTTTACAAGAAAGCTGGAACAATATCTCACAAGATACAATTGATAAATTGATTGCTCGTATGCCGAGACTAGTGAAAAAAGTTATAAAATGCAAGGGAGGCTTTTTTGACGAAAAATCCGTTTAATGATTTTATTAAATATGAACGTCATTTTTAACGTAAATGGTTGATATTTCTTGATTTTTTTCTTTTCTTATTGATGAATGTGTATTAGTAAATAAGCATTTTAATTAATATCTAAACCTCTTGATTTATATTTTGAGTTTTATTTCATTTTGCTACTTAGATGTAGGTGGTCTCAAACTTTTGGCCGGCAGTGTACACTAATAATGAAGAAGAAGAAATTTATTGTTTGTTTGTTTGCATTGAATCCCCGTATTCCCGCGGGAACGAGAACTACACGGGTGAAACCGCTGAGTGCGGCTACTATTTTAATGAAGCTCGAAACATACCTGCACGTGCTCAGCGTACAGCAGTCCCTTGAGGATCTGCATGCGCCGCTTCAGCGTGAGCTGGCTGTCGAGGGCACTCTCCAGGAAGTGCTTGAGGCGACTGAGGGGCACCGAGTTAGGCAGCACTGACAGCGCCTGCAAGAAACGTTATGACAATTAACTCTCTCTCTCTCTCTCCCCCCCTCCCTCTCTTCCAGCCGTTGGACATCCACTACTAGACAAAGGCATCCCTTTTGAGTTATTGATCACCAAGTACTGATCATGAGGGGATCATCATCATCATCATTCCAGCCGTAAAAAGTCCACTACTGAACAGGCCTCCCTCATGGATCTCCATGAGGGGTAGTTGCCATACTCACCACGCTTGGCAGGCGGGTTGGCGAGCGCATTACGGGATGTTGATACACGGAAAAACGCTAGCAAACGCAGTTCCATACATTACAACTCAGTGGTACGTGCACGTCTACGCATACGCATCCGGTCTGCTCGAGCCTTACACGGTCCTGCGCAAGTCTCATCCACTGTCACCCGGCAACCTTGACTGGTACGCCCATCTAGCAGGTATCTTCCTCGAGGCGTCACGCTTCCAACCTTTGCTTCGGCAACCACTTTTAAATAGGACGTCTAATTTTTCGAAGCGATGGCGGGACGACCCTTTTGAGAGAGTCTGGTTACAAATACCGATGGAGAGTGATGGCTGGAAGGATTTGGAACCCCTTGCCGAGCAGCAGGGCTAGCATGGCCGGATATATTTTATCCACGGGGAGAGGACAAAATACTATTCCCCTCGTCAATTTTGTCCACCCTCCGAGCATGGCGACATGGGTGGATAAACTATTCACGGTGGACAAACCAGGGGAAACGTTAGTCCCCGAAAATATAGGCGGAGGGTGAGTATCCACGTCTAATGTCAAAAAGTGATATAATTCTCTTTCAACCTGTTGCCGTGCTTTGGCAAGTGGATAAAATAATTTTAGCCCCTGTCAGTGGAAATAACCGGTGGACAAAAGTTTTATCCCCAGCCCATGCTAGCCCTGCAGTGGGTACGAAACAGAGTATTAAAAAAACGACCTCCGTGGCGCATTTGGTTTAAGGTTGAACGAGTCGCCCATCTTTCCATACAAACGTGGAAGAGTAACTATTCCACAGTTTGACGTTGACCATCCAACACTAAGGATTATATCAATTTATCTCGTCATAATCTCTGTTTGTATACACCCCAAACCGTAATAAAAGTATTTATTAAAAAAATACAAGCTTCTAAACTTTCGTAATTCAACACTAATTTTAGCCCAACTTTGGACGAAACTAAATAATATACGGAGAAAGAAAATTCAAAAATAAACGCCGTTCCGACATAGTTTAATTATTCAAAAGTTGAAAAAAAGGTTTTTTTGAAAAGTTTAAACTCAAGTTTTTCAATAATAACCTTTGTGCTAAAAGTCTATTCACATATTTTGCGCGGTCGTTTTAGGAATGAATCATTGTGCATTTCATTCTAGCGCGCGGGTACACATACTATGTCAGGTGAAATAGCATACATTTAGGCCGCGCCCACTGGCGACTTTGCCTCCGCGACTTGTTGGACCTTAATACCCGAAAGAGACGCAGAATGGTTGCGGGGTTGATTCCTGCCGGGGACAAAATGTTTGCTTCATCTTCAAATATATGTATGGGTGTTTTTCTATGTAGCTCTATGATAAGCAACCAAAACATATATTTACGCATTCAAGCCTAAAAATTATATTTTTTCAAAACAAAAACCGGCTTACTTTCAAAGGCGATATTTTACCAGCGTGCTTCTCCAGTATACGGAGAGCCGCCTCCAGGTCCGGCTTGGCCGTGTCGGCGTGTCTCGGCACGTTGGCCAGCGGCCCGCCCAGCGCGCCGGCGTTCTCGGGGTTCATGATTATACGCATGAGGGTGACATACACGTCTTGGTTCTTTGGGTCGGTGGAGTATACGTTCTCGCAGTACCGCAGACTTCTTTCCACATCGCCTGGAAGAGGTTATTGATATATAATGATAGAATGATGCATATTTTTTTTTGTATTTTAAACTACATACAAGCACATTGTTAGCTTTGATCGAGGTTTCACGATGTGGACCCTGATAAAAAGTAGTTTTATTTCATGTTTAATCTCATGTCGACCAAGGAGATTAATGTTATTTTAATCGACGGTGACAAATTTACCCTCCAAGTACGGAACTTAAAAGTAGCACAAAAAATGGACCAATGACGAATTTACCCTAACCCATGTTGCTAGCTAGCATTGTTTTTTTGACAGAATTGATTACAATTTACGCGATAAATACCTAATCATCCAAAACAGTTAGGTACAATGTGTAGTGATCGCGAAAGTTTAAAAAAGAGTAGTGATCTCAATGATGAACTCAATTATAACTGTTTCAAATCAACAAGAAGAAAATGATTCTTAGTAAGTACTGGCCGGCTTGTACTATAGTACACTTTTGTAAAGTTACTTATTCTTCTTTCATCATAATAAGCAACTTTACATTGCTACTTTTTATGCAGGTGAGTGAAGAATAAAGTACAAATTTGACCACACTCATCAAAAACATCAAACAACCATATTGTTTCCGACGCGATTGATCTCTGCTTGAATTATAAATACACTTTTAGAAGCTTATTAAACTTCAAAATCTAGCAAGCATACTCTTGAAAGGACTAAAAGTTTAGAAAATAAAGCTCTTATTAAAGCAGTTATATTTTTTTTTTCGAATTGACAATATATGTTGTTGACCGCAGATGGCCATGACAACGTTACCGGACTATGGCGAGTGCAGAAGGCGCCCAGCCGCAAAAGTTAGGTTGGGGCAACAAGCTCAAGGGCACCACTTAGGTTCGAACCACGGCTTGGACTGTTGCCAGATTTTTGAATGTACTGATGGTTAACGTCCAGGTGCAAAACTGCACCTTAAGACGGAAGAGTGTATTCTTCGGCCCCGCCGGCGGGACCGGTTATTGAATATGTGCCTAGCAGCTAATGTGGGACGGGTTGACGTCAAACCGAGAACGTGTCTCGGTCGACGGAGGAAAGGTTAAAGCAGTTATAGTTACCTAAAATGAGAATATATATAGCCAGCGCCTGCTCGTGCCTTCCTAGCTTCCCCAGCACGATAGCCCTCTCCTCAAACAGGCTGTCGGTCGGGAAGTGCAACAGAACCCTTTCAGGCGTATAATGCGTGGACTTTTCTAGAAAAGCCACCAGTTTAGACTTTACATGCTGCAGTTCCTCCTCCGTAACGTACGACTTAGAAGTTATCTTCTCTCTGTACATGTTTATCAAGGCGTCGTGGAAAATTGTATTCGTGTCGTTCCAAGCATGTATCACGTGCTCCAGGTACGGTATGACCAAGGAGCCATGTTCCCGGAGTAGGAAGTCTAGTATTTTCGGGCGCGGTAGGTTTTCCACTTCCGTGATGTCCTCGGTGAATATTTTCAGACCTTCTTCCGGGTGCTCTTTGAGTATCCAGTCGGAGAATTTGAATATTAGGTTTATGTGTTCGGCTCCTGTAAAAAAACACAAATGCAAATTAATTAATTTTTAAACGTTAAATACCTACGTAGCGACACTGGATTTTATTGCATAAACCTCGATCGATCCCTTTATAATATGAATAGATGTTATGTAGCAAGTTATTTAAGATCTGTGTACTTTTCTATTGTTGCCTGAGAATAAAGATTATATTATTATCGTGCAAGTTTAGAAAATATGTTTTTAATTTTGCGATAGATCCTAGATTTGTAACCTTTTTTGTTTTAGCACTTATTCAAATTGGTATCGCCTGTGAAAGGGGATCTCGCTCTTCATGAACTTCCTAATAGTGCATGCGAGGAAGTGTGTACTTGAGTGTGGGTGTGTGCTTCTGATGTCACTGGCCTCATAAGTTCTCTTACCAAGATGCTGCAGATAATTCTTAGTATCTCGGTATCCCTCGAGACTAGAATCCGGCTGTTTCGCATGATCCCTAAGCGATTTAGTGTGCTGTCCCTTCGTCTGGTACATTATGATGAGTTCTATGTTGATACGCTCTTCCTAAAACTACATGCTAGAGTGAATGTTGTAGTGTGTTTGCGTGTGTGGTGTATGCGGGTGTGTGTGTATGCTAGTATTTATTTATTTATTTATACACTTAATTAACTAGCACGACTTATAAATCAATTACATTAATTAATGAGATTATTAATATAAGAACTGCAATACTTAAAAATACTCATTCAGAAAATTTTAAAACAATATTTACAAGTTAAATAAAATGTAAAAACGTAATATAAGTAAATTAAGTAAACATTTATAATACATTACATTGCATTTTTTTGTTTTTCATTTATAAGCATGTGTTCCTGATATCACTTATTTCTTACCAAGATGCTGCAGATAGTTCTTAGTATCCCGGTATCCCTCGAGGCTGGAATCGGGCTGTTTCGCCTGATCCCTCAGCAGCTGCAGCGCTTTAGTGTGCTGTCCCTTCGTCTGGTACAGGATGATGAGTTCTATGTGCTTGCCGTGGTGCAGCAGCGTGCGCTCGGCTTCCTCCAACCGGCAGTTGTTGCGGCGGAGCAGGGGAGCTACGAATGCGTCGTTCGTCTGAAATTAATTATATATATAACAGAAAGATAACCAATACTTTGCTTAAGATGACAAGACCTACGGATGATGGTGGGCGTTATCACGGGACACTGTGATCTCAACTACCATCTTCTCAAGACAGGCGCCACAGACAGTGGACTAAGTCGCGGGTGTCTTGAAGAGGAAGAAACCGTGGAGTACATGCTGCACTGTGGTGCCACGAGGCAGAATGTACATATTAATGCCGTCGGGTGCCGGCAGAATGTTGCCTCTCCTCTCTTATTTTTTTTTATTTTTATTTTATTTATTATCTAAAACTCACAGTTACATTATTGTTTTTTATTACACTGTATAATATGTACTATTCATAAACCAAATCGATTCTACATTATATTAATAGCACTTACTAAATTAGGGTAGGTAGGTAAGCAATGATGCCACAAACAAACTAAAAATATTAACAAGATAACATAGGTACCTGTACATGTAAACTAAACTACGAACAAAAATCACATAGTGTAAGTAAATGTGTAGTGTGGCTGTGAGATGCATGAATGTGTATAAACCATTGACCTACAACTTCTGAGCACAATTTTCTAAGTACTATAGGTATGTATATCTCGCTCGACAACAACAAGCTGTAAGGGATGGTTTACATGGCGGCAGTGTAAAAATAAAAAGTAAATCCTCTCTTGCCCGTGGATGCAGTAAGAATCTGCTAAGGAACCGGCTAACCTCCGGAAGATAGGTAGCAGCGTCTTTCCGTGTACGCACTAAAACATTAATTAAACCTTTAATTTTTGCGTGGTTGGGGGGTTTTGAGTACGATGACATTGAAAGGATGTTATGTGTTTTGTGGTGATAGAGTTACGAACAAAATTTTTGTTTTGCACTCTTCAACGATATCTTATATGTGTATTGTAATATGGTGTATATATATTATATATGTATGTATGTTTATATTATAATATATAAAATTTGTTCTATGCGTATTTATTTATTTTTGCAAGTGGGAGCCAATTTTTATTGTAATATACTGTTTTTGTTTTCATTCCTTAAATAATATATTTCTGCTTAACTTTTTTCTTATATACATAATGTAAATCCACTATTGATCGTAGGATATACAATATGTAATTTAGGATAATGTAGATTAAGGACTGTGGATTTTGTTTAAATAAACAAAATATTTCTTTTCTTAGTTACTTAAAAAATTGTTTTATTTTTTGGCAATTTATATTTTTTTTTTGCCGTGGGGAGCCGGCAGTAGAATGTTACCTCTCCTCGTACTCCTCCTCTCCTCGTGGTGAGTATGGCAACTACCCCTCATGGAGATCCAGGCCTGTGTTCAGTAGTGGACGTTTTACGGCTGAAATGATGATAAGTACCTTGTGTCTAATGAATGAGTTCCACTCTTGCCATGTCGAACATGCAAAACAGTGCATTAAATGTTTTACCTGTAAATAGCACTTCAGCAGCGTCGTATCGATCAGCTCCAACTGTTGAGTGATTTTCCTCTGATCTTCCTTCCGCTTCTTATCCAACGCCGCGCCATCCTGTTCTTTCCTCTCCGATTCGCCAAAACGCTGCGCCTTTTCTCTCTTCTCTTTTACACTTTCTTCTTCCACCTCTTTGGAACTTATCTCGATTTTCAGCTTATTCCTCAAGTCGAGTAGGTATTCCGTAAGCGCGTTCAAAGCATCCTCTAGATCTTTCCCCTTCAGTTTAGTTGAGCTATCGTCCTCTCTCCCGTCCAGTTCGGGGATCAGTTTGATGACGCGAGCTGGGTCAGTGTTCAGTTTCATGAACTCTTTCATGGACAGGGTATACTTCTTGGCGTCGAAAAGCTCTAGGGCGTTTAGTGTTTGGATGGAGTGTATTTTCTGTCTTCTCTCTTCTTCGGAGCAATCTTCTATGCTCTGGAAATAAAACGAGACTTTTTGGTAATTGAGTTATTCTATTTTTATAGTTTATATAAAACTTAGCTTGATCGCTGCGATAGCTGTCATCGCAATCCCGCCCATCAAGTTTCGTAAGAATCGTGGTATGGCCGCCAACATGGCCAGCCAAATAACATAAGAATTTATCAATTAATTTGACACTGGCGGAATTGTGTACAACTAACATAAGAATTTATCAATTAACTTGACACTGGCGGAATTGTGTACAACTAACATAAGAATTTATCAATTAACTTGACACTGGCGGAATTGTGTACAACTAACATAAGAATTTATCAATTAACTTGACACTGGCGGAATTGTGTACAACTAACATAAGAATTTATCAATTAACTTGACACTGGCGGAATTGTGTAAAACCAAACACAAAAAGCCATAAAATAAAAAGACAAGTTTCGTAACGTCAACTTTGTAACGGTATGAATGACCTGTAGAAGCGTCGTACTTTATGGATGGGACTGCACGAATAGTGATGTGCGATAAGTCATCGTAACCGTAACATTTTCAACATCGTCTCAGCCTTAATCGTGTCTCCCTTAGCATCTCTCGCAGCGACTAAGCTAAGTTTTGCGAATTAAAATAGTTTTTTTTTCTGTATATTTAAATTATACTTAAATTTACACATTTTTTATAAAAAAATAAATTATAAAGAACTTTTAAGTATGTAGGTACTACAACAACGCCCAGACAATGCTGTCGCAAGCCAAAAGCCTATTGTAATAGTGTAAACCTGTTTTTTATAAATAGAAATAGTGTAAGTCATGTTTCCATTCGTTTTCCAATATGAATTATAGTAGCTTATTTTTTTTACTTTCACAATGCAATTATAGAAATGAAAAATGCAATCAAAATTTTGTCTCCGACGGGTTCGAGTCCCGTCGGAGACAAAATTTTGATTGCATTTTTCATTTCTATAATGATACCTTAGTGTGGGTTTACACTTTAAATAAAAAATTGCTTACAATGCAATTGTCATTCTCCACTGCTAATGGAAGTGAATACTGTTTTCCTTTACGATACCGAAATCACTTTCGGTATCGTAAAGGAAAAAGTATTCATTATACCGAAATCACTTTCGGTATGAAGTAAAAAAAATATTACACGCCACACCTATATTATACACCTCAAAAAACCTTATTATTTCTTACTAAGAACTACTCACTGTCCTGGTTAGCAATTCCATAGTCTCCCTGCGATCACATTTTTTTGACAGTAAAAGGCATTCTTTTGCACCAAATCACACTCACACGTTAAGAAATATCAGGCTCTCTCAACTAAAACAATACTCACTTCGATCAGTTCAATAATCTTCAGAATATGTTTGCTTTGTTTAACTCTGCGACTGCGAAACATTTTAAGTAACTTTAATATGTATTTTTTCAAACGAAAACAACGCACATTGATTTTTTAACATAGCAAGTGCTTTATCATTACAACCAGTAAATAGTGATAACACTTAATTACTCTCCCATTATTATCGCAGATCAATTAGCAGTTAAATAGGGCTTGTTTCAAAACCTGGTAACAAAAACAAGGTTATCTATATAGATTATTTTAGGTTTCTTCAGTGGAATTCAATTTGTTTATGTGTCTCATTTGATTATGTAAGACAACTAAGACAAGTTTATAATACAAGATCAAAAACAAATCATTTATTTATTAAAACCTTTTAAAAATATTACATATTTACCGCTATTATAAAGACTCCCGTGCTAGTTAAGAACTGTGTTACGGCAAGGTAAGGTATATGAAACTTCGTGCAGATACAAAAAATACATTACAAAGGTCGTAGATACATTTTTTTTTTCTTAACCTATGATGAGTGGAAGGTTTTGGAGGAGGCTTACGCCCAGTGGGCCAAAATAGGCTAAGAGACATTATACATACATAATACGAATATTAAAATATGGGATTATCGGGTATTTATCTCGTAATTACGCGATAAATACCCGATAATCCCATATTTTAATAATGTGTTCTGATCGCGAAAGTTTAAAAAAGACTATAATACGAATACATCAAATAGATACAAAATGTAGAATACAATAATTCCCAAATACACGTAAATAAATAATACTGGACAATTCACTCAGCATTATCTTGGCCAAATCATCACTTTAAACGATTCGAATTATGGGACATTCCCATCATTCGTGTTGAACGAGCGAATCTCATTCTAAAACTACGGAAATACGGGTTTGATTTGAAGATGAATTTAGTCTTAGATAGCCCATTAAGTTTTAGGCTATATAATAAAAAAATGCTGAGAAGGCCGCTAGCAGCAGCCAGTTAGCGATAAAATGAATATTATCTTGGTATGAGGTTCCAGGTACAAGGAATTCTTACGCTTACTACGGAACTTACTACGGAATTACTTACTACGGAATTACTTACTAAGACCAGCGCTGTGGTACGACTCGTTCTGCCACAGCACATGCTGAGTAGTGGCAATTTTTGTCACTAGTTTCAAAGCCGAATTGTTGTTTTTTTTATTTGATTGTACAAATGTGACAAAATAAACGTTTCTTTATCTTTTATCTTATTACCTATATGTTGTAGACTAAGCATAATGTACGGGTTCAATCATAATTTCCCTGCCCTTATTCCACATCATATGGGGTCGGCACATGTTCTCCTCTTCCATTCTTCTCTATCTGAAGTCAACTCGATATTCACTCCTTTACCGCTCATATCATCTTTCACACAATCCATCCATCGTTTCTTTGGTCTACCTACGCTCACATATCCGTCCACACATAATGTATGACTTGAATAATATTAATGCCGTAAAAATGGTGTAACCCAATAATTATACTTGCAAATACTATTTTATTTTAAGAGCCTGATATATTCCTGAGAATAACAAAATACACAACACAACACGTGGAACCGGAGAAGTAACTGGTTTAAGTTTCCTGTTATTTGTGTACAATGGACAATTAATATCCTTTTAGGAAAACGTGCATCGAAATTACTTATCATTGGCGTAGAATAATGCAGGGTGTATCAAAGATTTAAATCTTTAGATGTGCCATGACACTAAAAACTGTGGCATCGTCTTTAAATATGTTAACAATAATGCCGACGCACGCACACAGGTTTTGCCAATAAACCAAAATGTTATTATGCAATCATATTACTTACTTGAACTTTCGAGAAAAAAAAAACATTTATTTGTTTATTTATAACCATGTACATCTATCCTAACGGGTACACCCAATTCGATAGAGTACCTACCTTATATATTATAGTGTTCATAATTAATATTAAAATTAGAAAATTATTAAAAATATAAACAAAAACAATAAAAATAATAAAAGTCTACATTAACTAACTATAACATAAAATAAAAAACAAAGCCTTTTGGAATTCGCTCCAGCAACAGTAAAAAAGATCGATTCTCTCGGCAATCAGATTAAGCGTGCGGATGCTACGCGTCAGAGGTGCTTTATATAGCAAGTTGGTTCGCCCTTTTGGTACTGCCAATAAGGCGGGACGCAGTCGTCTGTGCACAAAGTCTGCGGGCACATTTAGCCGCATTTCCTCCAAAATACCTGGATGGGCGATCATCCCTCTCAACACCTTAAACAAATGTTGAGCGAGTGTTGCATCCCTCCTTACTTCTAGCTTGTTGTATCCAACCATGCCTATAACAAACAAGGTTGGATACATCAAAGGGTAGAAGGGGTATATACCGTAGACCTTCAGGTATAAAAATCTTGCGAACTTATTTTGTATGCGCTCTATCATTTGATTGTACTTGGCCTCATGCGGAGCCCATATCGCTGAATTGAATTCCAAATGGCTTCTCACTAAAGCATCATAGAGGGATTTCACTGCTTGCAGGTTCTATAAAATAATACACACCACGGCCGGCTTACACTGTGCTTAGCTTAGAGGTACACTGATTCCAAATAGTGAGCTCACTCATTTCGTGTGGAAACAAAACGGCGCGGTCTCAATACGGTAAGGGCGTATCTAACGATTTATATCTTTATATGTATTGTCGACATATGTGGCGCAGCGGGCGAAGGCCCGACTGCAACGCAAGAGGTTGCGGGTTCGATTCCCGCCTCGGGACGAATGTCTGTACGTTCTGCAGATATTTGTTCTGGATGTTTTTCTTAAATGTACTAGCCGCACCCCGCAGTTTCACCCGCGTAGTTCCCGTTTCCGTGGGAATTTCGAAAAATCCCTTCTTAGTGCACCTCTAGGATACTCAAGGTATATGTGTGCCAAATTTCAAGTCTCTAGGTCCAGTGGTTTAGGCTGTGCGTTGTCTGTCAGTCACTCAGTCAGTAACGGAAGAGGTTTATATATATTGATCAGTCATCTAGTCCCCATAACACAAATGTCGGAGACAAATCGCCGCCTTGCGTCGCCACGCGAATTCGCTACACATCATACATATGCTACACATCGCTACAGGATGCGCCTGCGCGGGAAGCCGCGACTAACACTCCACGCTTGGTACCGTGCCATCGCACACGCGACCGAAGACGCACGCTTGTTCTAGTCTGAATTAAACCAGCATCCATATTATACAGTTCACTCTCTTTAATTTCCACCGGAGACTCCAACACAAGCTCTGCTTATCTTGGGGCTAGATGATAATGTGTGAATTGTCCAGCATTATTTATTTATGTATTTACTATTATTTTGTTATTGTTATTATTTAAACTTTCGCGATCACGACACATTATAAACACAGTCATATTTAACCGGGTATTTATTGCGTTATTTACCTTTATTATTGCCCAACGTTTCGACAAAATTGCACCAATCAATATATATAAAACTCTTCCGTTACTGACTGAGTGACTGACAGACAACGCACAGCCTAAACCACTGGACCTAGAGACTTGAAATTTGGCACACTTCAGAAACGCACAAATGATATAGAAACTATAAATGATTTATATACTTTTTGGAGTCTACGTACAAATAAAGTTCTTGTATCTAAATACATACCTTGAGTATCCTATAGGTGCACTAAGGAGGGATTTTCGAAATTCCCACGGGAACGGGAACTACGCGGGTGAAATTGCGGGGTGCGGCTAGTCATGGTATATAACGCGACATGGTCCAGGGGAGACTGATTTTCTCTTCCTAAATAATTACATATGTGTTAATAATATGTATTGTTCAAACGGGTCGAGTGCTATAATATGTTTACTAACTTAGTACAGAGATACCTATCATTGCATATAATTGGCTGAGACGATGACTATAGAATGAGAAGGGCTTTATGATACAGCCTGGTGACAGACAGACATACCGACAGACGGACAGCGGAGCGGGAACGGAACTCAATTATTACGGAAGGTAATTACGCGATAAAGTCCCATTAATCAGTTTTAAAATTACACAACGCTCACAAAATGTTGCACTCCTAAATTACGCAGAATGTAATTGAACTGTGTTTTTCTTAACTATAAGACCATACAATACATACATTTCTGCAATTTATTTATTTAATCAAAACGGTCGCATAATGACCACTTACGCTTATTATTATTAAAATATGGGATTATCGGGTATTTATCGGAATATAGGAATAAAATAAAGGTAATTACGCGATAAACACCCGATAATCCCATATTTTAATAATGTGCTGTGATCGCGAAAGTTTAAAAAAGACTTAAGCTAATTAATTATTCAAACTTTATCCACTAATAATAAAATAAAATTAACAAATTACAATTATTTACAAAATAATAGTGAAAAGAATAAATATTATGATTAAGATTAAACTCTCACCGTTAAGTCCATTGCTATTTGGAAGTGTTTGTCCTTCAACAGCTGCTCTATCTGCTTCTTCACGTCGACAGCGCTGAGGCACCACACCTGGCTTATTGACGCCACGTATATTAGGCCTCTTCTGCATCTGTAACATATATTCCATAACTAAAATGTTAAAACATTATATGAAAAAAAAAAATATATAAAAACATTATTATTAAATGTTTAAACATTCTTAAAAATAATTTAATATAATTGTTTGTTACCTACATATGTTTAAAAATTCTAATTCATAATGTTAACTTTTTCTATGATAACTTAATTTGTAACCTAGATGTAGCTGCCTGTACCTAATTGGGAGAACACTAGCTCATGATTTTTATTGCTTTTACTTTTGTAATTTTTTCTTTGTGTATCTTCTGTTGGTGGCTCAAATAAATAAACTATAGACCATCATTAACCGACTTCTTAAAACGAAGGAGGTTCTCAAGTCATCTCTAATTTAGAGTTCCGTACCCAAAGGGTAGAAACGGGACCTTATTACTAAGACTCCGCTGTCTGTCTGTCCGTCTCTCCGTCACCAGGCTGTATCTAATGAACCGTGATAGCTAGACAGTTGAAATTTTCACAGATTATGTATTTCTGTTGCTAAACACAAAATAAAATAAACATTTAGAGGGGGGCTCCCGCGGTTTATTGTATAAACGTGATTTTGATTGAATAATGGTAAGGAACCCTTCGTGCGGGAGTCGGACACGCACTTTGCCGATTTTTTAATATTTGTTTCTCCATGAACCGTTTGTGAGTTCCCCATGAATCGTTGATGAACCGATTTGATAATATATTTCGTTTTCGATTTGATACACTTTTAATAGGTCCCATTTTTTCAAACCTGATGATGACATGAGGAATCGAGGGAAATACTCAAAAAATTTAAAAGCATATAGAGGTTTCGGTATATACAGCTACATTTTACATTTTACCATTTTAGTAGGGTATTTTTGTTAAAAAAATAAATGAATTATTTTGTATTTGTTTAGAAGCATAATTTCCAACAATTCTTCGTTGAATTTTTTTCTTTAAGAATCAAGAATAAAAAAATACTTTATTCAGTGCGGCCGCATGGACCTTATTGACGCGTCACAAATTACAAAATAAAACAACACAAATAAATAGAATAACTTTTTAAACCATTTAAACCAGATGAAACTTAAATATAAAGCCTTACCTATACATCAGTCTTGCTCTATTGGGCTCCGATAGCGTCTGTATGAAGCGCTCCGGCACCACAGTCTGCACTATCACTTTCTCTTGCAGCAAGCCCAGGACGTACGGCTCATCCCACACTGGACAAAACATTCATATTATATTAGACACATGCCGTGGGGTGCCGGCAGTAGAATGTTACCCCTCCTCTCCTATCCGTGGATGCAGTAAGAGCCTGCTAAGGGACACCTCCGGAAGATGGGCAGCAGCGTCTTTCCGTATATCAACATCCCGTACCGCGCTCACCAACCCGCCTGCCAAGCGTGGTGAGTATGGCAACTACCCCTCATGGAGATCCATGAGGGAGGCCTTAGTTCAGTAGTGGACGTTTTACGGCTGAAATGATGATGATGATGATATTAGACACTAGCTGACCCGGCGAACTTCGTATCGCACCTATAACTACAACCACCACATACAACTTACCCTACAACTACTCTACAACTACCCTACAACTAACCTACTACTACCAGCGTAGTTGTACGCTACAACCAAACATATGTTTAATATTTTTTCCATACAAACTTTCATCCCCTATTTTAACCCCTTCTTATTTAAATTACGCAACGAAAAGTAGGCTATGTCCGTTCCTATGGTCTATAATCTACTCCAATACTAAAATTCATCCAAATCGGTTCAGCGGTTTCGACATGAAAAGGGACCATACATTGAAAAGGGAACATACCTACATATGTACATATGTATGTTCCCTTTTCACAATATATAAAAGTGAAAGTAATAATGTATGTATGTATGTACATACATTCTTACTTTCACTTTTATATATTAAGTAGGAAGTAGGATTTAATATAATTCACGAGAGACGAAATGCCATGGGGTGCAGGCAGTAATAGTGAGTTAGTAGAATTAACAATTTTCCCTCTTACTTATAAATGCTGAATAAATGAATCAACAGTTAACTTGCTTAATTTATCTACAGGAGTATTTCCTGACTGTTGGAAGATTGCATCAGTCATTCCTATCCATAAGGATGGTTCTGAGACCTCTCCTTGTAATTTCCGCCCTATCTCGCTCTTACCGGTTTTCTCTAAGATCTTGGAGAAATTAGTCAACAAACGCCTAAAGAACTTCTTGGAGGGAAAAGATTTTATGTCACCCAATCATTTTGGGTTCAGACGTGGAAAGTCGACGGAGGACGCCGTTCATTACTTGGTTGACTTTGTTGTATCTGCTCTCGATAACAATAAAAAATGCATCGGCGTCTTTCTCGACCTGGCTAAGGCGTTTGATACGCTATCTCCAAAAATTCTTCTAAGGAATTGCTTTTAAATGGTTCGATAGCTATTTATCTTCGAGAACCCAATGTGCTTCGGTAGATGGTCACTCTAGTGGCATCCGAGTGTTTGCTTTGGAGTTCCCCAGGGCAGTATTCTGGGTCCCACTTTGTTTACCCTATACATAAAAGATACCATCTCTATAATAGGTCAATCTGACCGTACCCGGATTTTATGCTACGCAGACGACACAGCAGTTATCTTTCATGGTGTTTAGACATATTGTCATTCATCATCATCATCATTTCAGCCGTAAAACGTCCACTACTGAACTAAGGCCTCCCTCATGGATCTCCATGAGGGGTAGTTGCCATACTCACCACGCTTGGCAGACGGGTTGGCGAGCGCAGTACGGGATGTTGATATACGGAAAGACGCTGCTGCCCATCTTCCGGAGGTGTCCCTCAGCAGGCTCTTACTGCATCCACGGGTAGGAGAGGAGGGGTAACATTCTACTGCCGGCACCCCACGGCTAATTGTCATTCAAAACTGTCAAAAATATGTCATTAAGTTCTGATTCAGCGTTTTTAAGCAAGGTGGTTAAAGTAAATAAATATTACCACCAGGTGAGATTGCGGCCAAACAAAATATCTATCAGATATAAAAAAACATACATCATACAAATATATATTTGATTGATATTTGATTTGATTGATACATACCAACGCAAGTCGGAGCCTCCGTCCACTTAATGGTTTGTTTTATATCTATTTTGTAAACATTGTTCTCGTCTTTTGCCTCTTCTATGAACACGGAGGTCTGTTCCCGGCTCAGGAGGAAAGACGTCTCGGAGTATTTAGCAATGGTGGGCTCTAAAGACTTGGAGCTGCTTATTGGAAATAGTTCTTTGGGCTTCCCTGAAGACAGCTGTAAAGGATGACATAATAATAAAATAAAATCTATACTAATAATATTATAAAGCCGTGGGGTGCCGGCTGTAGAATGTTACCCCTCCTCTCATACCCGTGGATGCAGTAAGAGCCTGCTAAGGGATATCTCCGGAAGACGGGCAGCAGCGTCTTTCCGTGTATCAACATCCCGTACTGCGCTCGCCAACCCGCCTGCCAAGCGTGGTGAGTATGGCAACTGCCCCTCGTGGAGATCCTTGAGGGAGGCCTGTGTTCAGTAGTGGACGTCTTACGGCTGAAATGATGATGATGATGATTATAAAGGGGTGCCCATTTTGTCTCCGAAAAACGATTGTCCGAAAATCACAATCAATAACAATTGTCTCCGAAACAACACCATCCATAATATTATGGTCCTATAAATATCATTTGCAATAAGATATTTTTCATCCTAATGCTCCTTACGCATACAATTATTACCCAACGAAGTGCACGTGTCAGCTAGTAAATAATAATCCCACTAATACTATAAACAAGAATGTTTGTATGTATGGATGTTTGTTACTCTTTCACGCAAAAACTAGCTTACGGATTGAGCTGAAATTTTGCACACATAGATGTTGACCAGGATTAAGGCTCGAGCAGACCGGATGCGTATGCGTAGACGTAAGCGCAGACGTGCACGTACCACTGAGTTGTAATGTATGGAACTGTATAAGACATGCAGGACACACCGCTTGCGTAACGTAGACGTGCGCGTCGTCATACAGTTCCATACATTACAACTCAGTGGTACGTGCACGTCTACGCATACGCATCCGGTCCGCTCGAGCCTTTTACACATAGGCTACATTTTATCCGGATACAACGCATGCAAAGCGGCGGGCGTAAGCTAGTAATAAATAATGCTGGACAATGCACATAGCATCATCCAGCCCCGAGCGAAATAGATCTTGTGTTATGGGTTGACTGATAAACTTTAAACAGAACACAAGCTCTGCTTAGCTTGGGGCTGACAATGCAGTGTGAATTGTCCAGCAAAAAAAAGACATAATATATCTCAAAGGCTTACATCATACAGCACATATTCGGCCTTGAATCCGACACAAAGGAACTGCTGGCCCCACGCCATAATCTTGGGCACATCGGGAATGTTGAAGTCGAACAAATGCTGCTTGAACTCGCCATTCTTTCCATAGAACAGCTGGAGCTTCCTCCGCACCGCCACACAGAGCCGGAGCACGGAGCTTGATTCTCCGGTCAGTGATGTCATGGGCTGTGGAGTAGGTTTTTTATACTAATTAATGACAAGACAAGCCGAGTGCCCACCTGGGAGCCAATTCTCGTGAATAGTGATTTTGCGTCTCATCTCACTTCTCAGTGCCTACCACTCTCACTAGATCACGTCAACAGATCCAGCCCTGGTCTAGTGAGTTTTTTATTCAGTTACTTTTGACATCTGTCATGTATGAAAAAATACTATTAATTTTGACATGTGTCAAAAATATCGATATGGAACTTGAAGATTCAAGTTATAATTGCATTAACATAGATACAGTTATTTTTTTTGTAATTTTAAAACTGGATCTACTGAGAGTACAAACAAATAAAAAACTCTCACTAGATCTAGTATTCGAAAAACTTTAAATACCGGATCTAGTGAGAGTTTTCTGAAATAAAAACTCACTAGATCAGGGCTGGATCCGTTGACGTGATCTAGTAAGTGATCCAAATTTTTCACATGACTCTAAAAGTCTACATTACGATCGGTTTGCAAAAGACATCCGTCTATCGTGAGATTACGAGAATGCAGAAAGTTCTTTTTAATAGAGGTTTTGACAGTTTTCGTGAAATTTATCGATTATGAACGTTTATCACTAAAATTGCCCCACAGATGTTAAGCGGTAACCTCTACCTATGACAACTGCAATACCACGGTGATCACGTTCACTAAGCACATGACCAACGCTGCATTGCACTGCGCCCGTCACCCTAAGACATAGAGTTGTATGGTCTCATGTGACTCACGAAATGTTCGTTTAAATTATGGACGGAAACCTACGGAAGACCAGCGGTGTGGTACGACTCGTTCTGCCACAGCACATGCTGAGTAGTGACCATTTTTGTCACTAGTTTTAAAACCGAATTGATGATTTTTCTTATTTGATTGTAAAAATGTGACAAAATAAACGTTTCTTTATCTTTATTACTAGCTAATTTAATTAGTTATCTAAAAAGGTACACATGTTGATGATTATTAAAGTAATTGCTGTAAAACAAACAATTTGTAAAAGCATATCTGCCGTTTCTAAGAAATGTTCAACTTTATAGTACATAGTTATAGTACATTATAGTACATAGTAGTTACTTTATAGTACACGGCTAAATGTAAAATAAACATACCTTATTATCTAGTGCAAAAAGTGAAGCACCTTTAGTTTGTTCAAATGTTTTGACGAGGGGGAAATTCCTAGCAGTGATACTGTGCGTTGATATCACTGAATCCGTTAAGCATAGCAGCAGATTGTCTTCTGTAAAGAAAAAAAACAAATAATATTTATTCATCATCATCATCATTTCAGCCGTAAAACGTCCACTACTCTGCCTCCGATAGTTAAAAGGAAGTATCCCACATTTCTTCCAGATTTTAGTAACTTAATACTGCCAAGGGCGTAGCCCACATTTGTTTCAGATAAGAGTTACTTATTACTGCCAGAATTTGGGGAAAAATATGCACCTGCAATATATGTAACTCAAATTTGTAAATTTGTGAGATACGCCCTTTTTACTATCGAGGGCAGTACTGAACACAGGCCTCCCTCATGGACCTCTATGAGGGATAATTGGGTGTTGATATTCTCAACACGTTTGGCAGGCGGGTTGGCGAGCGTAACAGATTAGTAATTTCTGATAAAGAAATTAGATGGAAATCAACATAGAAACGTTAATCGTTAACATTACCTAAGTTAGACATAAGTAATTAATATTGCAGATTGTTGGAGAAGCCACTGGCTCCTGAAACACAGTTATTAACCAGTTCGGCAGCCTATGGATTCAGTTATAATTGTAACACCTTATTTATGTCAATAAAACATTTTTTACTTTACTTTTAACTGAGAGGAAAGTAAACAACTAATTTCTTGGTGTAGAGATCTTCTTTAAGCCGCACAAACAATGTATACTATTGTAATGTAAACATTACCTGGCAATACTTCAATCTGCTGTATCGGCTTCTTACTGAAGTTCTTACAGTAGTGAAGAATCTGCGACTCATACTTCTGATTGTTGTCATTGCCGGAGGACATGGAGTACATCATCAGGTGGCCTTGCCGGGTGCCCAGCAGCAAGTTGTTATCTGAAATATTGTTCAATATAATTTAGTTCGCCATGAGGTGCTGGCAGAAGACATTTGCCTCTCCTCTCTCGGCTGTGTATGCTGTAAGACTCTGCTAAGAGATACCTCCGGAAGATAGGCGGCAGTGTAAAGACACTGCTGCCTATCTTCCAGAGGTATATGGAAAGCCGTATATCAACATCTCATACTGCACTCTCCAACCCGCCTGCCAAGCACGGAGATTATGGCAACAACTCCCCCCTTCCTCAAGGATCTCCAAGCTCATGAGGGAGGCTGATAATTTCATTCAGAGTCTGCCTTAGAATAATGTTTTTTTTTAGCTTCTTGTATCTATTATATCATATTATTATCTTCTTATATCTTGGTTCGATTCCCACCTCGGGACAAATGTCTGTACGATCTGCAGATATTTGTTCAGGTGTTCTGGGTATTTTTCTATATATAATAAAAATATCTATCTATGTAGTATAATGTATTAAGTATATCAGTCATCTAGTACCCATAACACAAACTCTGCTTAGCTTGGGGCTAGATGGTGCTGCGTGATTTGTCCAGAATTATTATTATTATACGCAATCAGTTTTCATAACCATAAGTAGGTACATAGGTGGGTTGGGCACATTTGCTAGTGTAGTTTGCATTTGCAAGTGGTCAATGTGCCATCAAGTTATGGTTTAAGATATTTATTTTTCATAAAGAATATAGCACATTCACTTACATAAAACATACAATATTGTGTAAATATAACTAATTAGCCTAGTAATGGACTTAATTACTTGGTTGTTGGTTAGATTGGCTATTGTACCTGTATTGTAAAATATATATGAAACTTGTCATAGAATCTTAAATTTTTCTTAAATAATGCAAATGATTCTTAAGGTTTTTATGTTGTTAGATAGCTTGTTATATGTCTGGGCCCTTTGTATCTGATATTTTTTAATCCATATTTTGTTCTATTTAGTAGACATATTAACTCATTTATTTCAAATTACAAATTCATATCACACATTTTAAATAAGATACAGGAACACACAATCATAGAAGCATTACTAAAATTAATATCACATTAAATTCAGAACATATAAACAAAAATATAATAAAAATATGGCAAAAATTACATCATCATCATTATAAATTAAAATTATATTATATATTAAAATTATACATAGGTTGTTAGCATTTCTTAGAATTCAGGTTCATGCTTGTGATTTTGTAGTAAATGTTATAGTTGTATGTATGTCTTTTTTTATAATTTTCCTTACTAGTAAACACATGTTGTAAAAATACATCTGCTTTATTGTCACAAGTTTTGTTCTGTTGTATATTTTTGTTGTTGGGGTTAAGCATGTAGTGGAAGAGTAATTTTAGTAATTTATTTTGTGTTATTTATAATATTTTAAGTTTAGTTTTGCAGCTGATCCCCATACCTATTTCTATTAGATAAGTAAGGTGAGATTTGATAAGTGAATTGTAGATATGGTATGAAACAGATTTAGGGTAGCAGCAAATATTATTCCAGAGCACACCAAGTAACAAAGATAGTTTTGTTTCTAATTGCCGGATGTGTGGTTTCCATGTAATATGTGTGTCAAGAATAAGGCCAAGATACTTTTCTGATTCTACTTTATTTAATGGTAAACTGTTTATGTATTATAGTGGAGTAAAGTTCTAAATATTTTTGTTTTTGGCTCTGAAAATAATGAAATTAGTTTTAACTAAGTTAATTGTCAGCAAGTTGTGCATAAACCAAGTATTTAAGGTAGGTATCAAGATCAGTTTGAGCCTGCATGATTATGGTTTCTATTTTTTTCTGAAATAAGACAGGCAGGTGTCATCTGCATATAAAGTGACGTCCCCACCCATGCTTAACTTGCTAATTTGTTGATATAATTATGTCAGAAAAAGCAAGTTTAATAATGTAATGCCTTTTGGGATAGTTGATAGTTGTTCACCTGGTACATTATTATAAAAGACACAACCCTAATTCTTCTAATTGATTTAAAGTTTAGAAATTAAATTATACGAACTAGATTCATGTTCATTTTGCTGGTATGATATCCGCAGTACTGGGGTACTCAGCCAGTACCTGAAATTGTTGTGGCTGCCTTCAGTTGAAGGAGCCTTAAAAATCCTTTGTTCTAATTTTGTCAAATTATTATACCACTTTTTGGTTGACCAACTTGTTAGGCTCTTGCACTGTTGGTATTGATGACATTTCATACTGTTACAAGTATTATGGATTTTTAGCACTGGTAGGTTGACGACTATCATCATCATTATTATTTTAAAAAAACTAGTAACTAATTGAGGGCGGAGCCCTGAATTTTAACCATTCAGAAGGATGTTTAACTTACCAAAAGCAGCAATAGATTCAATTTGTACTTCAGCATGATTAATTAAGTTGGATACTTCGTAAGCCTCGTGCATCGTAGATAGTTTAATTTTTATTAGAAAGTATACATTCGATGTAAAAGTTCCAACCGATTTGTACACAAATATTTTATTTCTTCACTCTTCCAAGGAAGAGCAGAACATGAACAGCACAGACTATTGAGGCTGATACAGTATGTAGACAAATAGGCTATCGAATTTGCTGAACGGAGAAATAAGTAATCAGCGAACCAGTAAAAACATTAACAAAAATGAAAATATGAAATGAAAATAATCAAATTTCATGACAGACAGCACTTTGGCAGTGACATTAATTATAGAATGAAGTCGACATTGACACATTTTAGATAGGCTTGTAATATGTTTATTTTTTTTGGTAATTTTTAGCTCCTTTCTTTCGGATCAGGCTATAGTTAAAAACCTTAGACGAGATAAAACAAGACAAGGCACGCGTCTATTTCTGAATACAAAAAAATCTGATATATTTTGCGGGGGAGAAGAAACACACATTGAAACCATAGCTACAAACTTGAAAATCGTTTGTGTCTTTATAAACACACATGCCTTTATTCCCAACCCAGGTTTAAAATTTGTGAAATATACGCACACAGTCATGAATGACATTACTACACAGTGGCGTAACAATAGGGTGGCAGGGCTGGCAAAATGCCACGGGCCCCCGACCCAAGAGGGCCCCGGCCAAAGAAGCCGCGAGCTCAAAAATATTTTTTTACATTGTACCTGAGTATATTATTTTATTTTATTTAAATAGAAATTATAAAAGTATATTTTTATAAGTTCTGCTTAAAATTCAAAGTGAGACAACTAAAGACCATAATACAATTTCAAGTTAATCGTTAAGCATTTTAACCAACCTAAACAAAAGATGTTGATTCATTTTTAGAGATGTACACGTTACCCGCGACGAGTAATTTTACGTAGGTACTTATGACCGTCAAAAAACCGTCAATCAAAATACCGGTAATTGCACATCTCTATTCATTTTACAACGCATCCATTGGTTGGTGCATTGACGATCGGGGAATTCCCCATTTTGTTTTCACTTTTTTCATTTAAAACATTCTTAGGATTTCATGAAGTTAAGGATCAAACTGCCTTAGCAATGTCCAAGCAAATTATTAAATCCATAAATGAAAAAAATATTCCGCTAAATAAGTGTCGAGGACAAGGATATGATGGTGTTAACACAGTGAAAGGGACTTACATGGTGGAGTTCAAAAACTCATAAAAGATGTCGAGCCAAATGCCGTTTATGTTCACTGTGCTGCTCATAATTTAAATCTAGTAGGTACTCAATGATGCAGTTATAGAGGTTATTGATATGCAAATTTTTTTTGAAACAGTTCACAAATTTATATTTTTTTTGAAGGCGAGAGGGAATGGTCTTTAAGTCCCTATGGCCATTAGTCGGACAATACAACGTGTAATAGAGTACGCTGAAAATCTCGAAGTTTATTAAAATTAAACTGAGTACAACGTGACGATTTTTATTGATAGGGCCCCCCATCAAAAGAATTTGCCACGGGCCCCAGGTGGTATAGTTACGCCACTGTTACTACATGCAAAAAAACTCAAGTGATACCAGCTTCATTATTATATTTAATAAAATTACTAATTTAGTAGGTAGGTACCTACTTAAAATGTAAATCTGAAATCAATTTGTTATGGCTATTTCAGTGTTTAAGTTCAAATAGTAAATTACTTAGCAAGTAAAAAACAGAAATTATTATTACAGAACCCAGAGCGGAGCAAGGGATACAACATCCCAGATGAATATTTGTTCTGTGAATCAAATAATTAACGCGTAACATGTTACCTGCTCTGAGCCTGCTAAGGAATACTCCGGAAGATGGGCAGCAGCGTCTTTCCGTGTACGAACATCCCGCCTACTAAGCGTGGTAGTCATCATTACAGCCGTAAGAAATCCACTGCTGGACATAGGCCTCCCTCATTGACTTAGAGATCCAAGTTCATGAGGGGTTGTTGCCATACTCACCATGCTTGGCAGGCGGGTTGGTGAGCGCAGTTCGGGATGTTCTTACACGGAAAGACGCTGCTGCCCATCTTCCGGAGATATCCCTTAGCAGATTCTTACTGCATCCACGGGCAGGAGAGGAGGGGTGACATTCTACTGCCGGCACCCCACGGCATGGTAGTATGGCAACTATATGGACATTCATGCAGGAGGCCTTTGTTCAGTAGTGGACGTTTTACGTCTGAAATAATGATGATCAAATGATATAACCAAATGCAGTAACAGGAAATACTGCTTGAATCATTTAAAATAATTTAGCATAATTTGCTAAATGTTATGCATTTGCATTCAGAAAGTATGATTTGGTAAAGTGGAACTGATGTGATAAAAAAAACAGATGGCCATCAAAAGAAACATTTCAATATTAAAAAAAATCAGGTGGTGATATCGAGAGATAGTTTTGTGTACATATCTATGTGTAGGTATGATAATATATAAAACAAAAAATCACACAGCATTGGGCATCTAGCCCCAAGCTAAGCAGAGCTTATGTTATGGGTACTATCTGACTGTTATACCTACTTAATACAATATACTACATACATAGATATTTTTTATTATATAGGAAAAACATCCAGAACACCCTGAACAAATATCTGCAGATCATACAGACATATTTGTTCCGAGGCGAAGGCGGGAATCGAACTCACAACCTTTTACGTCGCAGGCAGACCTTCGCCCGCTGCGCCACAGAGGTCGTCAAACAAAAGTCCTACAAATCCCACTAGTAGAAAAAAGTTATTCATTGTCAAACGTCAAAATTATCGTGTTTTCAAACGGTAAATTCAATAACAAAAAATATTAAGTATGTGTCACAAAATTGTATCTCATGTAATAAGGATCACAATATGTCCTGATACTTTTCTTCGTAAGAGTCACTATTACAGAAATTAGAAATGTTGGAGAAAAATAATTCCTCATAATAAGAACAAATGTGCTCACCACCTCTGAAGTTTTTAGGTGTTTTTTTCGGCAAGTGGAATACGACTTCATCTATTTTTAGTACTTATTTCTCCTAGCGGGAAAACCGTTCAGAACATGATTTATTTATTTTTTACGACTCACAATTACATCATTGTATATTTTACATAAGCTACAATTTTGTATGGCAATTTTGTTAAACGATATTTTGTATAAATCCTCTGATACAAAATATCGTAAAAGAGAGATATGCAAAAAACTGACATAAGTCCTTAAAAAACTATTAAGCACACGTGACTTTCAAAATTTTAACGTATTGATGTTTCTACCCAACATCTGTACCAATTTACGCGATGAATACCCGATAATCCAATATACTTACCTAGTAACAATGTGTTGTGATCGCGAAAGTTTAAAAACGACTAACGTATAACTAATTAATACGTAACAACTTTGTTTCAGCGATATCGATGGAAAGCATTTCGATGTGATTAAAGGAAAATTCTCATCCGTTAAACTAGTCTCCGTACGATTCGATTTATTTAATACAATCGAATACTTTTTATTCAATGTCGGTCTCAAATAACGTAAAACATTTGTAAATCTACGAAATATGTTATTATTTCAACAAAATTATACTCACAGGTGATACGTTATTCTATCTAGTATATTTTTTTGTAGATTTGAGGTATTGGATTTCTTTTTGCATCCGCTAACAGCACAAACAGGTATTTTCCCAAGAGCTTATTATCACACTGAAAAAGCGATTCTGTGACTGGGAAATCGATTAGTTAATAAGTTTTTTATAAAAACTTTAACTAAACGGGTTTATACCCGTTAGATTTTTGGCGAATAGGATTGACAGAGGGGAAAGTCCGTCGGTGAGTAGTCCATATTTATCTCGTCATCATCATTAAACCAAAGGGCACTTGTATCCAGTGGATTTAGCTCTTAGGGCTAGTTCGCATTAGGCTAGTATTTTAGTCGTGAAGCGATTAATTTAGTAACTAAACGTGTCCGAACAATGAACATTAAGTCGACCATTTTGTTCTATTTTCAACGGGCGAGTAGCACCCCCACCATGCGTCCGTGCTCACTGGTTCACCAACTGAACAAATCCGAACCTGTCGGATTAAGTTCATTAGTTGCCGCACTCTACTGCCTGCCGAGGGGTGCCGGCAGTAAAATATTACCCCTCCTCTCATGCCCGTGGATGCAGTAAGAGCCTGCTAAGGGATACCTCCGGAAGATGGGCAGCAGCGTCTTTCCGTGTCCCTTACTGCGCTCGCCAACCCGCCTGCCAAGCGTGGTGACTATGGCAACTACCCCTCACGGAGATCCATGAGGGAGGCCTGTGTTCAGTAGTGGACGTTTTACGGCTGAAATGATTAGTTGCCGCAAAAAGCCGCTGGAGCGAAAAAAATACTTTAGCAGCAGGCTGTTCATCTTGAAAAACACCACTCACTACCTACAATACTCGAGCAAAGTGCGAACGATTTTTGTGCAGTAGAGTACTTATTTTAGTTACTAAATTACTCGCTTCTCGACTAAAATACTCTCTATACCACTAGTCCCATCATGGGACAACTGACACGATTACGTCCCACTAGTCCATGGGACAAGTGGCACTTATATTTTAGCCTAGTGCGAACTAGCCAAGACGAGGTATTAATTCGTTTAAGATTTAGGTTCTACTACCATGAGAGGCGTCATCTTGGTTTCCTACTATAGTCTACTGTTGTTTGCATTCCTATAAATTATAGGAATGCAAACAACAGTAGACTATGAAGGCAATGAAAAACATTTTAGCCAGTTTAGGTTTGGAGGTTTACATTGTTTATAGTGTTAGGTATAATGTAATATGGTTTGGTGAAATAAAAAGCCATGGAACTATTCATTTAATATTTACTTTTATAATTATGTTATCTTTTATTCAGAACTAACAACGATATGGGTGTTACGACGTTCTCAAATTCAGTAAAACAAATATTAAAACAAAATACAAATTTCACTCACTATTAAATTTAATATTACAGAAATAGTAGTAAGAAAAATTCTTTACTTTTAAATAATTTATATAAAGTCATTACTCCATTTCCAAACTATCCATTTTATACTGAAAGTTCTCATGGAAACGTGCACGCAAATCGTGAAAGTGACAATTTAGTGGGATTAAGACGTTCACTAACATCGCTTCAAACGTTCAGGTCACTAGTATGTCTTAACTTTTTACACAGAGGGTTCTTTAGAAGCAACGTCGATTACAAAATTCATATAAGATAGATTTAATAAAAAATATGCGTAACTAAACACTAGTGGGCGGCCGAGCGCGCGGCGGGGGCCGGCGCGGGCCGCCGGGCGTGGCCGCCCTTACCGTAACATTATTATATATTTACACGAATTATAAAGGTGTTCAGCAAACCGATAGCCTAACGACGACAACTAAGCTCCACTATGTGTGATTTCAAAAATGCGCCGAGCGCCGCTCATAAGATACAATAATTTAAAATAATTAGTACATCGGTACATAATACACGTAATTTTATTTAATGGTCGTGGCCCTGGCATTCACGAGGCATTTCTAGTCCTTGATGAAAATGAGAATATGTTGTGTAGACTGGTACCAAAATATTAGTATTATTAATTTAAATTACTAATATAATTATTAGTGAATAGATACGTTAACCTATTCTGCCTTCTAGAGAAACGGCAAACAAATAACAACTAGAGAGTGCAAGTGGCTGAAATTTACGTCATTCAAAGCAATGAAGTAATCGGATGAAAGGTGTTGAATCGCCCCTAACTTCTATCTGTGGCTCGCGTGATCACCCAGTACACATTTTATTAGCGCATTCGAGTCGTCACCTAATGCCATCATAGTCAAACAAGGTGCCAAGCAAGATAACTATTGCAGTGGCAGATATTGGTCCAATGAAAGTAAATATTTAGTAAATAGGAATGCCCCAGCTGCCCCCAAACCACCGATCTCTTACATGGAACTGGCGCAAGAGGTATAATCCATTATACCTCGATAAGGTTTTAGGTTTAGGCTAAATCTACACCACGAATAAAACATTTAGTTAGACTACATTTAAAGGTTTAATTAATACCTTTGCCTAATTTGTATGCCGAAAGTGCAGAACGAAATAACTCGAATAGTACTTAAAACTATGACAATGAAATTTATAGCATTACTAACATTGTCTCCATAGATGACTTCTAATTATAATCATAGTGTTCTCAATGACAAATTTTATATTATAGAAATATCATTTTATTGAATATAGAATACAATATTATCGAAAAACTATGTCGTTACATAGGACACCGACAGTGCTAAATAGACTTAAAGATTTATCCAGCAATGGGTAGGACAAGGTACACTGCAAAAACTAACATACAAGTTGCCCAAAACAAATATCTATATTAGCATATCTAATTTATACTCTGAATTGTTTATACATATACATAATATTGAGATATCATTAATAAAAATTACCTTGAGAGATCAGTTTACGCTAGATATAAAAAATTTACAAGAATGCTTTCTATTTTGCCACAATGTTTAATCTGCTAAGTTTCGTCGTTGATTGAACACTAGGCATACGTTTTATTAGTAAGTGGTACAATAAATACGCTAATGCACTACTACTGAATATGTTTCCCTAATGATTACATGGCCCAAGCAATATAACGCGGCTACTAAATACCATGCAGCTATCTCTCAACAGTGATTCAAGTGTAACGAACGGACTGCCGTCTCTCCGCGCGGGCGACGCGAGACAGCGCACGCCTCCACCCTCACAACAAAGCGAAACAATTTCAAGGGTTAAACACTCACATAATCAGATGAAATAAAACAAGACGATTTATCCAGACGATAATCTGTCGTTTACCAAATAAACATTTAAAATCCAGCATCTAAGGTATGTACATAAAGAGACAATTTGAGCTTACAAAAGTACAAAGTAATCACATCGCGGCGGTTCAGAATCTACAGCGGATTTACCCTTCTCACCGACTACGACAGCTCAAGCTTTATCGACAATTACACTAGGGTATCACACATCACTCGCCCGGCGGCGGCCCGGCGCCCGCGTGCCGGCGCGTGACGGCTTACGACGCGCCCGCGCCGCTCGCCGCTGCGCTCTCACCTGCAACACAACCACGTCACTCACTGTCTCAATACTATTCGTTGGTCATCAGTGTGGTGTTATCGTATAGCTGTGGACTGAGAGACAAATAGTCTTGTAATGAGGGACACATACATAGTTACGAGGAGAATACTGGAACAAATATTTATGTGAAGTGTATAGCAGTTGAGGGAATACACACGATAGTTATTATTTAAGTGATGGGCTTATAGTTGTGTAGTGAGTGAGGGGAATATGTATACTGGGTAGTTATTAATGAATTCGGGGGTATAGCTGCGTCATCAAGTCGTGTAGTGAGGAGTGTGGAATCGTGAAGTTAGGTGTATTAAACGGGGTAAGGAAAGTGTAATCGTAAAGTGTAGTAAAGGGGGTGAGGAGTGTGGAATCGTGTAGTAAATAGGTTGAGGAGTGTAGAATCGTGTAGTAAAGGGGGCGAGTCGTGTGGAATATTTTTTTTTTTTTTTTTAAAGGACAAATCACACAGCATCATCTAGCCCCAAGCTAAGCAGAGCTTGTGTTATGGGTACTAGATGACTGATATACTTAATACATTATACTACATAGATAGATATTTTTATTATATATAGAAAAACACCCAGAACACCCTGAACAAATATCTGCAGATCGTACAGACATTTGTCCCGAGGCGGGAATCGAACCCGCAACCCCTTGCGTCGCAGGCGGACCTTCGCCCGCTGCGCCACAGAGCTCGTCAAATGTAAATAATGTAATAAAGGTGGTGAGGAGAGTGTTATCGTGTAGTGGAGAGGTAAGGATTGTGGAATCATGAAGTTAGGTACAGTAAAGGGGGTAAAGAGTGTGGAACCGTAAAGTTAGGAGGAGTGTGGAACCGTGAAGTTAGGTGCAGTAAAGGGGGTAAGGAGTGTGGCACTGTGAAGTTAGGTGCAGTGAAGGGGGTAAGGAGTGTGGCACTGTGAAGTTAGGTGCAGTGAAGGGGGGTAAGGAGTGTGGCGCCGTGAAGCCGGAGCAGGAGCGCTCACCCTGCGCGTCGTGGTCGGGCGCGTGCGAGGCCTGCGGCGCGTCGGGCGGCGGCGCGGCGGCGGCCGTGCGCGGCTTCAGGAACTCGTTCAGCGACGGCTGGATGCCGAGCTCGTATCTGCAACACGTTAACGGCTAGTTTCACTATTCTATGCCATTTATAGGCCATGACCGGTGCCCCTTCCCTCTCGCCCGTGGATGCAGTAACAATCTGCCAAGAGACACCTCTGGAAAATAAGCAGTAGCGTCTTTCCGTGTATCAACATCCCGTACTGCGCTCGCTGACCCGTTTGCCAAGAGTGGCGAGTTTGGCAACAACCCCTTCATGATCTTGGAGGAGGCCAAGTAGTAGACGTGGACAGCAGTCCTACGGCAGAGATGAGATACCATTTATTTTAATCTTGGATTGGCTGACGTCTGTCCGGGACCACGATTGGTGCAATGGCGCGCGCTGCCAGTGCTACATAGGTGCGAGGCAGGGCGGGGTACTCACTCGGTGAAGTTGAAGAGGGGCGGCAGGGCGCGGCCGTTGGGCAGGCGCGCGCTGCCAGTGCTACATAGGGGCGAGGCAGGGCGGGGTACTCACTCGGTGAAGTTGAAGAGGGGCGGCAGGGCGCGGCCGTTGGGCAGGCGCGCGCTGCCAGTGCTACATAGGGGCGAGGCAGGGCGGGGTACTCACTCGGTGAAGTTGAAGAGGGGCGGCAGGGCGCGGCCGTTGGGCAGGCGCGCGCTGCCAGTGCTACATAGGGGCGAGGCAGGGCGGGGTACTCACTCGGTGAAGTTGAAGAGGGGCGGCAGGGCGCGGCCGTTGGGCAGGCGCGCGCTGCCAGTGCTACATAGGGGCGAGGCAGGGCGGGGTACTCACTCGGTGAAGTTGAAGAGGGGCGGCAGGGCGCGGCCGTTGGGCAGGCGCGCGCTGCCAGTGCTACATAGGGGCGAGGCAGGGCGGGGTACTCACTCGGTGAAGTTGAAGAGGGGCGGCAGGGCGCGGCCGTTGGGCAGGCGCGCGCTGCCAGTGCTACATAGGGGCGAGGCAGGGCGGGGTACTCACTCGGTGAAGTTGAAGAGGGGCGGCAGGGCGCGGCCGTTGGGCAGGCGCGCGCTGCCAGTGCTACATAGGGGCGAGGCAGGGCGGGGTACTCACTCGGTGAAGTTGAAGAGGGGCGGCAGGGCGCGGCCGTTGGGCAGGCGCGCGCTGCCAGTGCTACATAGGGGCGAGGCAGGGCGGGGTACTCACTCGGTGAAGTTGAAGAGGGGCGGCAGGGCGCGGCCGTTGGGCAGGCGCGCGCTGCCAGTGCTACATAGGGGCGAGGCAGGGCGGGGTACTCACTCGGTGAAGTTGAAGAGGGGCGGCAGGGCGCGGCCGTTGGGCAGGCGCGCGCTGCCAGTGCTACATAGGGGCGAGGCAGGGCGGGGTACTCACTCGGTGAAGTTGAAGAGGGGCGGCAGGGCGCGGCCGTTGGGCAGGCGCGCGCTGCCAGTGCTACATAGGGGCGAGGCAGGGCGGGGTACTCACTCGGTGAAGTTGAAGAGGGGCGGCAGGGCGTGGCCGTTGGGCAGGCGCGCGCTGCCAGTGCTACATAGGGGCGAGGCAGGGCGGGGTACTCACTCGGTGAAGTTGAAGAGGGGCGGCAGGGCGCGGCCGTTGGGCAGGCGCGCGCTGCCAGTGCTACATAGGGGCGAGGCAGGGCGGGGTACTCACTCGGTGAAGTTGAAGAGGGGCGGCAGGGCGCGGCCGTTGGGCAGGCGCGCGCTGCCAGTGCTACATAGGGGCGAGGCAGGGCGGGGTACTCACTCGGTGAAGTTGAAGAGGGGCGGCAGGGCGCGGCCGTTGGGCAGGCGCGCGCTGCCAGTGCTACATAGGGGCGAGGCAGGGCGGGGTACTCACTCGGTGAAGTTGAAGAGGGGCGGCAGGGCGCGGCCGTTGGGCAGGCGCGCGCTGCCAGTGCTACATAGGGGCGAGGCAGGGCGGGGTACTCACTCGGTGAAGTTGAAGAGGGGCGGCAGGGCGCGGCCGTTGGGCAGGCGCGCGCTGCCAGTGCTACATAGGGGCGAGGCAGGGCGGGGTACTCACTCGGTGAAGTTGAAGAGGGGCGGCAGGGCGCGGCCGTTGGGCAGGCGCGCGCTGCCAGTGCTACATAGGGGCGAGGCAGGGCGGGGTACTCACTCGGTGAAGTTGAAGAGGGGCGGCAGGGCGCGGCCGTTGGGCAGGCGCGCGCTGGGCTCGCGCAGCTCGTCGAAGAAGGAGTGCGCGCAGGCCTGCAGCGGCGACAGGCGCGCGCCCGGCGTGTACTCCAGCAGCCGCGACACCAGCGAGATGGCGTCCGGTGGCGTGCATGCGCGGAACACCTGCCATCGACATCGCCGTTACAATCAACACGTCCATAGGGTGTATTATAACATGTGTACTAAGCCGAAAGGGGGTGATTCTGACCATCCCAAGGAACAACTTTTGTTTTACAACTTTTCAGGATTCAGGGATTTTTCATTAAAAAATTCACTGAATCCTTCACTGAATTCGTTTATTCGATAATGACCTAAAAGAGAAAATGAGAATCACTTCGATACGGGGCGTTGAGACTGCTCCGCAATTATTAACTTTTGCATTCTCTTCGTTCTCTAATAATATGTATTTTTATTATTAGTTCTGAATAAAGAATAAAGATTTTTTATGAATTATTATTATATTTCAAATTTTAAAATTTTATTTACTTATTTATTTCACCCAAAAATACACACAGTTAAATAAATTAAATAATTTTTTTTTTAAATAATGCTGGACAAATCACACAGCATCATCTAGCCCCAAGCTAAGCAGAGCTTGTGTTATGGGTACTAGATGACTGATATACTTAATACATTATAGTACATAGATACATATTTTTATTATACATATATATAGAAAAACACCCAGAACACCCTGAACAAATATCTGCAGTTCGTACAGACATTTGTCCCGAGGCGGGAATCGAACCCGCAACCCCTTGCGTCGCAGGCGGACCTTCGCCCGCTGCGCCACAGAGCTCGTCAAAGTTATGTATATAAAACTATATTCTAATTAACTAACTGTTCTTCGAGTGGAAGTTGTTTTTGCTTATCTAAGTAACTAATTCAGTTAGCCTATAATGAAAACAAAATTCGTCAAGTGTATCCACACAAACCAAATTGTGGTTTTTGGATACAATAATATTAAGAAAACAAAACAATGGCCTTTAAAATGTTATGTCTAAAAAACTAAGCTAAGAATTAAAAATAATAATAATGATAAATATATTTATTTGGGTTGTTTTAGGGTAGAAAAAGGACCTATTTCAGCTTATGCAGCCTTAAGTACCATGCTTAAGTGCTACGCTGATATATGTTGCTCAATTTGATATTGACACTGGTGTAGATTCTGTTGTTGGACTGCCTAGAACTAATATACTACTTGAAAGGGTATAAAAATAAAAAATAGAACATGTAGTGTGAGCTCAACATCAGCGCATTCCTGTCATTATATCCATGTAATAATGTCTTATTACTATTTATCTACAGAACACATCGCACCTTCATACAATAAACACCTACCTACACTGCCGGCCAAAAGTTTGAGACCACTTGTAAAAATCTTTGTAACCACCAAAATATTTCAAAAGTACACATGATAAAGAGCTAATTTGAACACCTGTGTATTCTATTGTTATCAAAGAATTTCTGAGAGTCATTTTTATTGTATATTTTTTAAGTTATCATCCTTTAAAGGTCTATTGTTTCAAAACATAAATGAGTACTGCGCGCTTACCAGGTGATAGAGTCATTGTTATATTTTTTATGGCCTGCTCATTTCTAATTATTTTGGTTTTGTTTTGCGGTAACCGTACTTCCGGATTATTTTAGCTTCCTTAAACATATTTTTTACCTGAGTTTTGATGGAGTAAATTTTTCATTATCTTAACTAGTCTGAGCTCGTCGTTGTTACAGTGAAGACATCTTAAAATGGGAAAAGTGCGCGAAATTAGCACTGAAACTCGTTCTGCCATAGTTGTTTTACACGGCGAAGGCAAATCTGAACGTGCGATTGCCTCTCAACTTAAGTTGTCGAAGACTTGTGTTCATAACGCAATAACCCGATACAAGGAGACTGGCAGTAATCAAGATCGTTCGCGATCGGGGAGACCGAGAGCTACCACTTCTAGCGAGGATAATTTCATCGTCGTTACCAGCAAGCGGAATAGACGCCTAACCGCACCAGAAATCCGCGCAGAAGTGAACAAATCCCGATCAGAACCTGTGTCATTGACTACAGTAAAAAGACGATTGAGAGATGCTAAGTTATTTGGTCGCGTCGCCGTTCGAAAACCACTACTAAGGCCACAAAACAAAAAGAAACGGATGCAGTGGGCCCTTACCCATCGAGACTGGACTGAAGAAGACTTTAAAGAAGTTCTTTGGACAGATGAATCCAAGTTTGAAATATTTGGTTCAAAACGACGAATTTTTGTTCGACGTACCGCCGAGGAAAAGATGATGCCAGATTGTGTGGTGCCAACAGTTAAGCATGGTGGTGGTTCCATTATGGTCTGGGGATGCTTCTCGGGCCATGGAACCGGAGATTTGGTACGAGTCGAAGGAATCATGAAAAAGGAGCATTATAAACGAATACTACAGCAAAATGCCGTTCCGTCTGGTTTAAGATTAATTGGAAATGGATTTTTTTTTTCCAACAAGATAATGATCCTAAACATAGTTCAAAATTATGCAGGGGTTATTTAGAACATAAAGAAACAGAAAGGGTGTTAAAAAACATGGTGTGGCCCCCTCAGAGTCCGGATCTCAACCCCATTGAGCTATTGTGGGAAGAGCTTGACAGAAATGTGCGCAGTTGTTGTCCCTCCTCACAAGAAGACATGTGGAAGGCTTTACAAGAAAGCTGGAACAATATCTCACAAGATACAATTGATAAATTGATTGCTCGTATGCCGAGACTAGTGAAAAAAGTTATAAAATGCAAGGGAGGCTTTTTTGACGAAAAATCCGTTTAATGATTTTATTAAATATGAACGTCATTTTTAACGTAAATGGTTGATATTTCTTGTTTTTTTTTTCTTCTTGATGAATGTGTATTAGTAAATAAGCATTTTAATTAATATCTAAACCTCTTGATTTATATTTTGAGTTTTATTTCATTTTGCTACTTAGATGTAGGTGGTCTCAAACTTTTGGCCAGCAGTGTATATCAACTACAATAAAGCTCTTCCAGTCAACTCGTCCTACAGAAACACCACCAGAAATCGTACACCCATCACATGGCGATCTTGCCAGGATTTTTGGTATTTTAGGTTGTACTTCTGGAGGGCGTGGCGAGAGATAAGATCTTCATATAATTTCAATAATCTTCAGCGAATAAGCCTTTATTGGATGACGGTGCTATGAGTTTTGTCGATACATAAAGTCTTAAGATACTATTACAATAGCTATGGATCTATCAGGAATTCGCTGACGTTGCGCTCACTACAGACACGTATTTTTGACTTCTTCCCAGTAATGAAATAAAACCTAGATAAAGCGCCTTGAAGTTTAAGAGTGGGGGGCTCGTGACGTCAGAGCATAGTCCAAAACTGTAGCGAAACACGTCGGCGCGTGAAGTCACGCTATATTTCGACATAATGTATCGCCGATATTTTTGGTTTACGTCAAATAAGAAAAAATATGTGTCCAGTAGTTTACACGACGGGCTAAGAATTATTTTTTTGTCAAGTAGTCCATTACAATTGGAGAATGGCGTTTCTAAATTTAGAGCTGGACGCAAAATTAGGTAAAATTGCTTCGTTATAATTTTAGGCTCCAACGGTATATCTTTTAAGGGACTTAACGCAATGTTCATAAGCTTCAGTCAGGAAGTGAGCAAATAGAATTGTTACCATTGTTGAGGCTCAAACGAAACGCGTCGATACGACAATGATATTGAATCCCTACGATGTTAAAGCTCAATTTTTTATGGCTACACTATTCAGGCTCATGGCCATTGCAAATTATTATTTAATTGCAATGTATTAGTATTAGTTTTCCTTATATTTTTATATCTAGTATGAGTTTATCACTGTTTAATTTTCTACTTTTATCTTCTACTCGTGAAAACCTTTTATTGGCTTCCTATTTTTAAGCAGATGTTTTATATATATTTTAAAGCTGTTGGTTTTCCTTGAATTAATAAATAAATAAATAAATTGCCACAGTTCATTCTAAATATGCCATTTTAAACTGTTACGTCACGAAGCCTAACATTTGTTATTTTGAAACTCGCAATAAGTTTTTTGCCCTGGTCTACTGACGTGGGAGATGGTACGTCACCTCAGCCGCCTCTATGCAGATTATCAACATAAAGAAAGCGAACCAAGGACACAAAACGAAGCCGTCTGTTATTGACATAAATGAAGCTATTCTATCTATATGTTACTTTGAGACAAATTCCAACAATACGATTATTATTTTATTATATACGAGTGATTCTTATTCCCAAAAAAAAAATGTTGCGGGCATTAGAGGGCACTAAAATAATTTTTCAATACGAACCAAGTAGTTCCTTAGATTAGCGCGTTTAACCAAACACACTTCAGCTTTATAATATTAGTACAGATTCATCTATTTTATGTACACCTACCATAACACGTAGTTCTTTTCCTGTATCTTATGTAAAACGCCGTTATACTGACGTTATTTTCCATCAGAATTTTAAGAAATCGCTGGATCAAACACATTAGCAATGATATGTCCATGAAATGGGAATATATTATTAGAGACATGAAAATGATTTAGTTTCGTTCGATGACTGTGCAGACGATGAGCAAATAAACTGTGATATTAGAATTAGAACTGCGCACTGAACACCAAACAGATTGTAGAAAGAAACAGCGTCGACTTATTAGTTTTGGCTTCAAACATGCCATAGACCCAGGCGAGTAGAGAAACGGCCAACGAAAGATCAGAAAGTTCACAAACGAACTCTAGTTACTGACTGTATTAATTAAACAGCTATTCCTTGCACGAACAATTTTTGGGCTTCGAAATCGAGTACGACAATGAAAACTCGGGTTTCGATACCGCAAATTTGAGACATCAAAGCATCAAGTATCGTGATAATACTGTTAGCAAACAGGCACGTTGACACAGAGTACTCGTATGAAAAATTATATTCTATTTAGTCCGACAATCGGATATTAAAATATAAATAGTCACGTAATTAAATTTTTTCATGTTAATACAAAAATACTAACATTAAGCGCATTAATAGTGGCTCGTGACGTCATAACGTGCCTTAACCTGAGACACGCCGTGACGTTAAGCGACGACTCAATGTATTGCCGTAATATTTTGATTACGTAAAAAAATACGTGTCCAATATTTTTGATAATCTACATGACGGAATAAACATCTAAAATTAATTGTAGGATCTATGCTAGTCTGTGTAGCTTCCGTAATTTTAAATCAGTTAATTTCACGTTGGTCGTTTATCTAAAGCGCAGGGAACATCGCAGTTACTGGCAGATGCCACCATCGGTGTTAATATCTGAAACGGATAGGGAAGCGTGATGGCATCTATGCCATAGCGGTGTCTTACTCGAATTCTCTGGTGGTCAGTGGCGCACAGTGGCATTGACATACGCTCCAACATAAACTGCAATGAGTCGCGATATAAGGGGCCATTCGAGTATTACGTTAGCAGAATTTTAGTAGTTAATACCCCCCTCCCCCTTGCCAGCAAAATTAAGCAAAGCTCCTGCCCACCTCTTAGGTATTTTTTTAGTTTTTTCAGTTTCGAGCAAAGACAAGGAGGGTTGGTATTATGTTCAAATCGGAATCAGAAAATGCATTAAAAATTGCTGACGTAATCATTGGTAAAGACGCGGGAAAATGATGGATCGGACTGGCGCAGGATTGTGGCGGATGGCACAAACTAAGGGAGGCCTGTACCCAGCAGTGGTTGAAGTCGGACTGTGGATGACGTAATCGGATCTATCCAATCTCCCCGTCCGCCATATCTTAATGATTAAGCAAAACAATGACCCACCACCACCTTGTGTTGCTTACGTAATACTTGAATGGACCCTAAGGCAAAAACATACTGGATCTGTATACGCTGATAACATGACGATAGATCAGACTTGCAATACTAAGTCGCCTAAATGGTACGTTTTGTACAGCCATAAACAGCTGCGAGGCTGATTTCGTCAATTCTAATTCTGGATTACAGATCTGCACTGACGGACGCCTCGAATTGGGGTGTATTGTCCTCCGTGATTATATTCCTGGCCAGCCCAGCTCCTTGAAATGCCGTAGGACTCGGGGCCGCTGGCAGCATTCCATGAGAATCCCCGAAGGATATACAAATGTTGTAGAAGAAGATCATGACTCTATAAGCTACTGTAGTCCCGTTTTTGATTTCGCTTCCCTTGTGGCACTGCTCATTTGGGCTTATGGCCGGCTGTTCGATTCCCACTGCAAGACCGATGTATGCTTTTCGGTAGATATTTGTTTCGAGGCTATTTCTTTCTTATGTATTATAGTTATGTTTATATACAAAAAAAAAATAAGAATTCTATCAATCATCTGGAACCCCTTACACAAGCTCTGCTTAGTTTGGGGCTATAAGTATAGTCCAGCATATTATATTTTTATTTATAGCCGCCAAGATTAAGTGCTTCTCAGGCTATAAAAATGAAACGCAAGACAGAATGCTAGAAGTCTGGAGCCATCTAGTTGATTTCATATTTGCACCTTAAAACGGAAGAGTATTCTTCGACCCGGCCGGCGGGATCGGTTTAAAGAATATGTTTCTGTCAGCTTATGTGACTGTTTGACGTCACCTCCGAGTTAGCGGCGATGAGTGGATCAACGGACAAATCGAGAACGCTATAAAAGCTTTTAAACCGTAGGACCGAGCCTCTTGCTCGGTCTACGGTTTAATAGCTATCACATATGTTATTTTATTATTATTAATATTATAATAAATATTACCAGTTCGGGAGCCTCATCATAATTTTTCATCAAGCTCACATATCGCATAACAAGGTTCAGTATGTTTTTGGCTTTACCATCCAGTCCAATATCGATATAGCAGTCAGCGTTCGACTTGCAATAAAACCATATATGTGCCGTGTAATGGATTCAACTAAGTGGATTATGTTAATTCCGGTTTTTCCATCGTGCATACTATGTAGCTATTTATGTGTAAGGCGTGATAGAGAACGTAGAATGTACCTTCGCCCAGGGATGACTCTTGATTTGTGGGAATTTGAATTCTGTGTAGTTTGGATTCATCTCTCGTATTTGTTCTCGGGTCGGAGTGCCTAATACCTGTAACACAAACGTTCACATTAGGTTTTGTAAGAACAACAAGTTATTTATTTTATTTATTTAATAGGACATCCAACACAGGGTTACACAAAATATACATAATACTAAGGACTAAATGTTAATAGCCTGGTGCTCCCGTAATTACAGGATGTCACAGCATGTACATAGTTAGAGCGACAACTGATAAAAAGTATTATTTTTTAAACAGTATTTAAAGCATATAAATACATATTATTAATTATTATTTTAATACAAATTATTTTTGTATGTATTTATTTCAATGTTCATTGTAAGGTATACATTTTATATGGGCCATAGTTTGAAATTTTTTACGTCTTGTTCTTTACTAAATGTTGTCTGAAATAAACGTCTATTACTATCAAACAAAAGAATGAGAGTAAATGTTACCTTGATGATCTCAACCAGTTGATCGACGCCCGAGTCGCCGGGGAATATCGGCTGACCGAGAAGCAGTTCAGCTACTACGCATCCCGCGCTCCAAACGTCTGTACAAGAAAAACATTAAATTTAGAACTTATGACTATACTACCTATAACTTTTAACCTATCCTTCAGCGAAATTCGATGTAAACAAACACTTAAAATATGCTTGCTTACTAAGCTTAGGTTTCTTTTTAGCTTCTTTCCCTCATGTGTGAAAAAAGTTATCTGGAGCGAACGAATTAATTATTTGCTTTATTCAATTTAAATGTGTTTTGTTTTTTCTGACGGATCACACTCACTAGATCAAGTCAACAGATCCAGTATTTATTGTTTTTCGAATACTGGATCTAGTAAGTTTTTTTTGTTTGTACTCTCAGTAGATCCAGTTTCTAAATTTACAAAAAAATTAACTGTATCTATGTTAATGCATTTATAACCTAAATCTTCAAGTTCCATATCGATATTTTTGACAGATGCCAAAAATGACAGATGTCAAAATTAATAGAATATTTCATACATGACAGACGACAGAAACGAATTCAAACGAAGTAATATCCTTTTCGGCCACCAACATGGCCAGCCAAATAACATAAGAATTTATAAATTAACTTCACACTGGCGGAATTGTGTAAAACCAAACACAAAGCTATAAAATAAAAAGACAAGACAAGATGACAGAATAAAAAAAATACAGATGACAGCATTCAAATTTCAAATGGCCATAGCTCGACAACTACTCAGCCTAGACATTCCGTTTAGGGCTCAAATGAAAGGCATTGAAGATACCTACTTTTCCGATGACAACTGTCAAACTTTAAATGGTCATAACTTGATAACTACTCAGCCTAGACATTCCGTTTAGGGCTCAAATAAGGCATTGATCCTACTTTTTCGATAACAGCTGTCAAACTTCAAATGGCCGTAACTCGACAACTACTCAGCCTAGATGATTTATGTATGTATTTACAGCTGTCATCGAAAAAGTAGGTATCATCAATGCCTTTCATTTGGATTCTAAACGGAATTTCTAGGCTAAGTAGTTGTCGAGTTATACATGACATCTGTCAATTTCGGCATGTCATTTTTGACATCTGTCAAAAATATCGATATGGAACTTGAAAATTCAAGTAATCGCATTTACATATGTAGATACAGTTATTTTTTTTGTAAATTTAGAAACTGGATCTACTAAGAGTACAAACAAATGAAAAACTCTCACTAGATCCAGTATTTGAAGAACAATTAATACTGGATCTGTTGACTTGATCTAGTGAGAGTGATCTGATTCTTTGATAGAATTGAATACAATTTGATTTTAGGGGGGTGTAGCAGCCAACAATCCAAAATAAATAAAAATCTGTATAAAAATCAACAAGAAAGTTGTCTACTGGTCTATTGTTCATCTTTTGTTCACATCGAATTTGGCTGAAGTACAGGCCCTACATATCTTTGCACTTAATATATTGTAATTTTACAAAACAGACATAGGTGGAACATTTCAAGGAAATGAAAAACCTTATCAGAAATTTACGATTCCGGTGGGATTCGAACCCACGTCCATCAAATCGATCCCGGCGCTTCTTGAAGCTGGAAGTGTATACATGTTATCAATATCTATTCAGCCGTTTAGTTGTGAAAACGTGAGCCACTCTGGCATTCATAATGTTACTCGTATTATGTTTAAACTTTGTCGGGGATGTTAGAGTTTTTCTGTCTTTGACTAAAGGGGCGCGTTTTGCCTATGCTTGTGTATACAAGCATGTGCTTGTATATTGAATCCGCGCGAGACGGTTCGCGGCGTTTTGTCCTCCTAGTGAACAATGTCTTATACACTAAAAAAAACAGTTTTTTTATATTCAAGAACGTAAGATTTCGATAGATTCGCGTTTATTACTGTTTAGATGCCGTGGTTATTTTATATTCCATACACGCACCTTTGTACGCGTTGTAGCCAGATAAAAGTAGCTTATGTGCTTCAAGTTCTTCCTTATTTACTAATTTTTCAATTTGCGAAAAAACACTTCAAAGAAGCTGCTATTAAAAATATGAATAAGGTTAATTTGTATCTCTTTTTTAAAGGTGCCCATTTTGTCTCCGAAAAACGATTGTCCGAAAATCACAATCAATAACAAGTGTCTCCGAAACATCACAATCCATAATATTATAGTCCCATAAAAATCATTTGCAATATAGATATAGCTCATCCTAATGCTACTTACGCGTAAAATTATTTTACCTAATATAATAATTTCCATAATTTTCATCGTTATAAACATTTATGTGTCATAATAATAACGAATCATAAAACTTCTTATCCCGACTATTTTCGAAAGATTATAAAACCTTCCAGTGTTATCACCAGGGTTATCAGGTTTTTATTTAAACTATCTGAAAACACTGCCTGGGACAGAACCGAGATGGAGAGACAGTAGGTTATTAGGATTGCGGCCGCCAACAAAATATTATGGAACATGAAAATTATTAAAATAAATAATTATGAGAATAATGTTTATGAGTTAATAATGTTACGGATTTCTTTACTTATTGCGAATCACTTTATGGATTGTAATCGTTATGGATACTGATATTAGTGGAAACTATATTAGGGATCCTTATAATTATAGATTGTGATTATTCGGGCAATCGATGAATATGAAAATAAATTTTATGGATTATTATATTATGGAAACAAAATTTCGGAGACAAAATAGAGAACCCTTATTTAAGCCTCGGTTGTTAGTAAATCCACAAAATCGCGTCTACACGTTGCATCCAGGCCAGGCTAAAATAGGTCACTATACTTATAATTCGGGACATCGAAACCGAACGACTGTTCCAGAAAAACAACAATCAAACAGACAGATTTCATTACATATATATGTATGTATTCTTATATTCAAATTTTACGTTTTGAACTAAATATTTATGGCTTCGTAAAAGACGGTAAAATTTTACGGTTTATAATTGCATTGACAGCATGTCAGCCTGTGACTCGTTTTCCTCGTAATTGATAAGGAATTAAAAATAACGCTAGACATTTTACACATTTCTGTATCCTTGTGTGTTAAATGCAGTTCGGCAGCAGATTAGGGAAATAAACGTTCGGACTAGCACAGGATCGTGGCGGATGGCACAAACTAAAGCCCTCAGTAGGTGAAGCAGGGCTTTAGATGATGATGCATTGACTTTAGATGATGATGCATTGACTTTAGATGATGATGCATTGACTTTAGATGATGATGCATTGACTTTAGATGATGATGCATTGACTTTAGATGATGATGCATTGACTTTAGATGATGATGCATAAGACTAAAACATACCAATTTTCGTAGTGTAATCAATGGCGCCGAAAATAAGTTCTGGTGCGCGGTAATATCTGGAGCAGATGTAGGAAACATTTGGCTCGCCGCGGACGAGATGCTTTGCCGAGCCAAAGTCACACAGCTTCAGCACCCCTGTCTTCGGGTCCAAAAGGAGGTTCTGAGGCTTTATGTCCCGGTGACAGATGCCCAGCGAATGGATGTATGCCAGGCTTCTGAACAACTGATACATGTATAGCTGTGGAGAGAGATTGACTTGTTAAAATAGTGTATAGATAGATAGCTGTGTAAAGTTGAAGACGTGTTTAAAGTTAGTGAGTATGCCAGGTTTCTGAACAACTGATGCAAGTTTAACAGCAGATGGACATGTTAAATTGGTGTATAGATAGCTGTGAAAAATTAGGGAAGTCTGTAAAGGTTACTGAAAAGCTGATATATGGAGAGATAAATACGTTAGACTGGTGTTTAGTATATAATGTATATATAAAGTTGAGGTGTGTAAAATTAGAGAGGTGTATAAAGTTAGAGGAGTGTTTATAGTTTGAGTATACCAGAACAACTGATACATGATAGCTATGGGAAGAGGTTGACACGGTAGATATGTGTAAAGATAGATAGCTGTGTAAAGTTAGAGAAGTGTTTTAAGTTAGCGAGCATGCCAGGTTTCTGAACAACTGAGACATAGATTTATTTACGACAGTAAACACATGTATAACACATGATAGAGTAGATAGTTAGAGTGTTATAGGGTTTAGGAGTTAGGACGTTAGTTAGGTGAAATAAAAAGTGAATGTATATATGTACTATATGTTATAGTTTGTTTTGCTGGTTAGAATTAATTGTTTGTTTCTGTTACAGATTGTATTCCTTAGTAACAATGAAACTAAACATTTATTCAACATTACTATTATTGTGTCGCTGGTTACGTATTTACAATGACTCATGATTTCCATATTGCACAGACAATATTTATGATCGTTATGCAATTAGCATTGTTTCCGTATCACGTGAATGTCACGTGAGGGAGTTAGTGTTTAGCACAATTTGTTCTGAAGTCTGACAATCAGCGTATTGAGAATGTGAAAGATATTATTACCAAAATAATTAATTCTACCAATGTATTGAATGAGGCATGATGAGTTAAAGTTTAGTAAGGCATTAGAATGAGTTAGGGTTCCGTAGCAAATATGTTGACATGGTAGAAGAATCAGTATGTATCTAATCTACCAATTTATTTAAAAATGAGTAATGAAAAGAATGAGGTTAGTTTCCGTAGCACATTTCGTCCACACCTACCAGCACACCGGGAAAAAGAAATGATTGTGTAAAAATGAATACCTTATTAAAACTAATTGGTATGGTTTGTTCATCTTTGGAGTAGTGGCGTGCAACTTTATACACAGTCTCAGGTATGTACTCCAGCACTAGATTCAGGTACACTTCGTCTTTCTGCAATCACAAACAATATATCATTATATCTTCATACAGCCAAGCAGGAGGGTACAACTGTGCGCTAGGACAGACAGCGTCAGAAGTAGCTGATAAAACATTAAATAAAATCTAAGATGGGCAAATCTTGTTGAAAACAGCGTGAAATAGTTTCCAAGTAAAATTATTTAGTTACCAAATTTAACACGTCTTATAAATTGTATTCTTAGCTCGAAGACAATTTTAGTATTTACTACATTTTTATTTGCAATTTTATCATCTATTTATGACGCTGAATGTACAAAAATGTATTGGGGACCAGTTTATTTAGTCAAGAGGAGTTTGCCACTGTTAAGATGTACTTCACGAGAATCCTACATGTTTAAATAGTGTTCAAATAAAACAGTTACGTAACGTGAAACATGTTAAGAGTAAAATATAAGCAGAAACCCTGTATCGTACGTCACCAGAACCAATACCAATGCCAAAACAAGAAAAACAATGCAAATTCTTTAAAAGTCTGTTTGAAGAGTGTCCAAACAATGTTTTGCAAATGCCCACAAATAAATTATACAAGTGAGTTGGTTTTAAAATTGGCCGATTTCCAAAGGCTCTTTGGCTAAGTGTTATATTAGAATCATGATAAGACCCGATTTTTTCGGCGGTCTAACCTTGGACGGCACACATTAAAAATGCAACTCCAATTTCAGCATGTGTTTTTCATTCCCAATTCGTTCGATAACCAAACTTCAGTAATAATCCAAGGCTTTTGTGTTTACTTCCGAGATAAATACCTAAATCAAATTAATATTTCATGTGTATCGATTAGCTGGTCGAATAAGCGAGGCCATAAAGCTACGATCAGCTTGCTTGTAGGTATTATCCGTACACCATAATGTCGTATACATTTTTAGTGTGTGCGTGCAAATCTTCTAACAAGTAATTGTGTACGGCCTCTTTATGAGTGCAAGTAAACCATGGCAAAGAAACTCAAAGCAGATCTCATGTCAAAAAAAACAAAACAAAAATATAAACAAGCAAATAAAAGTTAGAGTCTAAAACACATGGATGACTCAGTGAAGAATTGACATAATTTTCCATGGACATGATGATGAATGAAGTTAAGTTCATGAGTGGATAGGACTCTATCAGAAATGAAGCTCATGGCTGAAGGTTTTTAAAATGGAGCTCATGATGTGACAAGACTTGCGCTCAATTATGCACACAACTGCTTGACTGGCTATCAATCATCAATCGATACATTACCATTGAGTATCAAATCGTATACTGAGAGTATTCCTTTGGTTTACAATGTATTGTTTGATAACCTTTGCCGTTTTGGTAACGTAATTGTGCGTTAGCACACTAGCGCAACAATCTGATTGGTTCGTAAACATACTGCGACATCAAGTGACTGCATTGCGTTTAACATTGAGCTCACTGCTGCGGGCACTGCCGCCTTCCCCCAAATAAAACACACAAATAATACACCCTTATTAAAACGCACAGGTACAAGAAACAACCGCTTTTAGATATACGGCAAATACTTTATAAGATTCAATTAAACATCGATAGCATATTATTACTTATTTATAATATTAAAAAAATAAACCAGCCTTAAATAGCTATGCTAACGAAATGAAAGTCTAAAAAGCAATGCTCACCTTTTCTCCACTGGAGTAAAAGAAATATTTCAATTTGACAATGTTACAGTGCTCCAGTCGCCGCATGATTTGTAGCTCTCGATTCTGAAACATACGTTTATCCATTTACAAATAAGCTCAAGAACAATTTTTGAATTCAAAGAAAATTCAGAGGCAAACATAAAATCCATTTAAGCTTACATTCTTTGATTAAAGATTCAGACGGTAGCCGACTGAATCCGTAGATAACATCAATTGCTGAATAATGTATAGAGCGAGTGGAAGTTATTTCGAATTAGTCGGAAACAATTTACGCTCTCCAGTCTAACGGCGAATAACTACACTGTTTACGGGCGCTAACTTCCGGTCCATAATTGATATAAAATCTTTTTAAAAGATTGTATTTGAATTTGATCACCTGAGCTGCGTAAATGTTTTCTCTTGCTTTTAAAGAGTTTTGCGAGATAACTAGTAGTGCGGAATTAGTAGAAGTAGAGTTATAATACGATAAAAAAAATAGAGCCTTGAGTCTACAGACGCTAAGTCTTATTTATATTTAGAATGTAGAGACTCACCTTAAACCGTTTGTCCTGCAGCACCTTTTTGATAGCAATCAGCTCTCCGGTGTCGCATAGCTTGGCTTGGTAGACGACGCCGAAGCTGCCGTTGCCGATAAGCTTCATGTCCGCATAGCTGACCTCCTGCGGCCTGTCGGGGCCCTGCCCCGGCGTCGCCACCACAGTCGTCACCTTCGAGCCGTCCTTACCTGGAAGAGGGGAAGACATTTATAACTGTCGTATTCAATAGTTACAGATATTAGGCACAAATGCCGACCCCACCTCGGTATAATTTTTTTTTTCATAACAAGGCTGTTGAATAAAAAAGAATATTATACCGAGGTGGGGTCGGAAAACGCAGATGTACGGATGGTGCTTGGTTAGGTTTCCCTGTATATATACTGTAGAAAAAAATAATAATAAGGGAGAAAGAATAAGAAGATTATTTTGTAACTCGTATTCTAATAGATGGGTAACGATTCCCAAGCTGATTTACTTAAATGTAGAATTTCACCGTTTTAAGTTTGACAGCTGTCATCAAAAATGTAGATCTTATCGAGGTTTTTCATTTGAGCCCTAAACAAAAATTCTAGTATGAGGAGTTCTCGAGATATCGCCGTTTGAAGTTTGACAGCTGTCATCAAAAATGTAGATCTTATCGAGGTCTTCATTTGAGCCCACCGATGAAGTCTAGGATGAGGAGTTCTCGAGATATCGCCGTTCTAAGTTTGACAGTTTTCATTGAAAAATTTACTCTTTTCTTGGCTTTACGTAGATTCCAAAGATGATATTTGGTAATTTTTGACATTTGCTGTCATTTTCTGTCACATTTAACCGATGTCAAAAATATTTAACTTAGCAAACTTTATCCTTGACATTTTTATACCTTGTCATTACTATACTTGGTATTTTTTTCATGTAGACATATTTATACTATGTCATCTTTTCGTTTGGAATTTTTTATACTTTGTCATTCTTTCATGTTGACATTTTTATTTTGTGATTGTTGGCATTATTATACTTATCATTTTTCATTTTATACCAAAGTCGTCAAACCCGATATTTTTTGTTAATTGTTTTGGGGTTTTTAAACTTGGATTTGTCCTTGCTATGTTATAGTAACTGTCATACACTTGATGAATAATATTTAATACAACGTTTTATCGAGTTTAGTTGTGGTGATGTTGATCAATTCTTTGATTGATGTATTAAATTTCATACATTGAAGTAATTCCTTTAGAATTTTTGTAAATATAATAACCACAACATATAAATTATTTTCAACCTTTTGTTACTTGGAACTTGATTGCTATCTCTAATATTTTTTTTTAACTGAATATTAATAGTATGGGTTATTTAAGGGCTGATATTCTGACCTAATAAAATACATTACTAAAAGAACTCCGTTTCAAAAAACGGGAAAGTAAATGTAAGCGCTTTTATCAGCGCGAGTAAGTATTTACATAGTTCAATATCTATCTAACGCGTATTAGGTATACACAAGTACATAGGTATTGCAAAGATAACTAGGTTATCAGGGTGTAAAAAGTTCAGTTGGCAAGCAGTAATACCATGCAAGTTTATAATAACGGCTAACACATTTCAATGGACTCTCTAATCCAATTGAATAATGACGTAAGTAAATGAATCCAAAGCACGGCTGCCTACGTAGGACATGGCGTGATCGCTGTTTATTAGAAGAAATCATTTCAACGCAGAGATAATTAAATCATCAGGTTAATTCTCAACTAACCAGGCAAGATTTGACATGATACTGGGTCTGACTCTTTACGCTGTTTTTCTTGATCCATCGGCTAAAATAAATTAAAAGGCATGGCTATTAATTAAAATTTATAGTTTAGAAATGAATTACATAATTGGGACTAAAATTTTTTTTTTAATTTTTATTTTGGCCACCTAGATTACGAATGCCAAAGTGTACTGTGACAAAGCCGCCTGAGCGTAAATTCCGTTCCGTTTCGACGCCACCGTTAGGATGTAATCTTATCAGCCGGCTGCTGAATCCCATTGCAAAAAAAATCCCTTCCCTCAGTTAAAGGATATTCTTAAATAATAACAGAACTTTAAATTCATTATTTAGAATAAAAAAAACTATGGGTTCTCTATGATTTTTTTAACAGCTTGTACTGCTTCATTACATTTTTGAGTTCTTCGCCACAGTTTAAGGATATTTGAAACAATATCCGAATCAAAATTACAGTCAAAATTTACAGTACGAAACTACTAAGTATTCTCTACTAACAAGTTCCACGAGCCAAGAAGTACTACGAGCTCTTTACTGCGTCATATGAAAAGAAATCTGGCCTGGAAGCCGAGTATAACACGAACAAAACAGTAAGCGGCGGCTAGTTATATAAGTAGCTAGAGCCTGAAGAATTGCGGACGGGCGCGGGTAACGGAGCGAAACTGGCCCACCCTACTGGGCGGTATTTTTACGGCTGGGCTGTCACTTCACATGAGTAATTTCAGCATGGAGCGAGTTGGAGAGAATAGGCACATTTTTGACCGGTTTAATTAGCGCTAATCAATAGTGCTCATACTTTTGAATCACATTTAGAGCCGGTATAACTTGACGAGTTTCTTGGTTAAATCGCTAATAGAAACTTGCCGAAAACGTAAAATCCCGATGACTACTAGGGTTTCATGGTTGACGTGGGTAATGTCATCAAGGAGGGAGTTGGAGAGAATAGACACATTACAGACTGGTTTAATATTGAAGCTAGGCAATAGTCCTTTGTATAAATCACTTATATGTACCTTTAACATTAAAGTCGGGATTTCAGCGTCGCTCAATTATGCGTTGATTCGTACTTTAAGTGTCGATTTAAAACACGCTTGGTTGGTATACCCAGATTAGATTTAGGTAGTCAAAGTCATTACTTACACATTACACTATAGTATAGCGTAGAATTCTCTCTCGCAGTCGAAAATGCTACGATACGCTTGGTTCATTTCTAATATACATTATCCCTAATAAATAATGAATAGGTGTAAGCTAATTGCGGTATGTCGATTACAGTTATGACGGTGTAATTCGATAGAATCTAATAGTATGCGGATCTTAACAGCTCTGTGGGTTACAAGTCAACTAATACGTCAGTAATTCTATACAGATAGCTTTAAGATGAAGATAATGTCATGAATAAACGCTATTTGCATATGAATTTGGGGCAAAGGGCATAGCGTTATGTTATACAAACAGGGTCAACTAAGCTGACTAAAGTAAACGTCATATTGCAGGTAGCTCATGTGATTTTGTTAGAATGGGTCGTAGTCCATGGCAATAAGCGTGCTTATAATACTTGATGCAATAAGTAAATAAGAGTTCATATTATTGGAACAATTACATTACCTAAATCAATTTGAATAACTAATCACAAATCAAAACGTAATTACAAAGTTATGAAGAAAATACTTTATAGTCGCAATTCTCTCGCCTGTCCACGTTCCACACAAAAATGCTTGTTTAAAATTCAAGAGCACATGGATTATGCAGAAGGCGTCAGCGTCGGCTGACTAGACTAGACAGAAAGATGATTTGAACTGTGCCTATAATAATAATAATATAGTATAGCGTATTTGTAATTACGTGTTACAAAATACCCCGTAAAAAATATAATTAATTATCTAAGCCAAAAATATTGTCAAACCTAGTAAGCTGTCATGTCAGGGAACCAGATTATTTAACAGAAAGGCCTACGTACTTTTTTATTTTTTTTTACTTTAATAGTTTTTCTATTTTTCATTCATAAATGTTTGCTACCTCAATACAAGGACTCAAGTACTGGATTCAAAAAATGTCAAATTGTCAATTTCAAATCTTCTAATCGATATCCTTCAACTGTTTCGAGTTTTTTTTCCAACATTTTTTACAAAATAACGATGCTTTCTAAGTCTTTCTAAGATATAGGAAACGTGTTGACAGGTACTGGCAGAATCGCAACTTTCAAAGTGATCAAAGGAAGGTTTACAGAAATTGGGAGAAACTAGATCAAAGTGCTCTGAATGGTCATGTAGGTACCAGATGCTGAAACCGGCAATAATTTTTGGCGCAGCATCTGGTCTGTCCCCATTCACCACACAGAAGCTGACTGGATGAATGTAGTGAGTGCAGAGTGTGAGCAAATCGAAACCATGGAGGATATAACCACAGAATAATTATCTATAAATTCCGCCGTGATTTAACCATCTGTCCAATGGACGTTACTAGCGCAATCCGCTCGGCCCAGAACAGGAAAAGTCCTGGACCGGATGGATCGTGACTCTGTATCTTATACCCCAACTCATGCCCATCTTAACAGTCAGTCGTTTACAGTTGCAAATCCTGGATTATAAGAATTAAACACAAGTCGCTTTGCGTTTGCTAAATTAATCTTATGCAGTGAATACACAACGATTAGTACAAAGTAAGGCAAAGTTACCTACGTGTAGCAAACTGACGCTGGCCGATCGGTTGCTGCACACCCGTGTATAAGTAAAGATAGAGAAAAAGGCAGATGTTTAATGATCTCTTGGCACGTCATATTATAAAATATCAAATAATCTGGAAACGTTTTTACTTTTGTATGTATAATAATAACGGCGATATTTTGTGTCAAAATGTCGCAAGACGTCACGGCGTTTCACAGTTTAAGGAACGCTTTAACTCGATATTACTAGCTAACTAGGTATGACGCTCCAACTTATTTACTTATATAAGCAAATTAGTATATTTAATTAATTTAAACAAAAAAAAAATACGTCTATAACCTTCCCACAGTGACATGTCCAGAATTATTCATTTCTTTACCTACCATTATGTACACATACATATGCGCGAAAAACATAACTCTTCCTACATCTAACAGTAAACGAGACTCGTTTAACAATACAAACGCAATAAATACTCATACTCTTTTATTTCACCGTAGGAACATAATAGTACACTTGGCTATGTCACAGAATCTAAAATTAAATGTCACTTCTTATAATAACATAATCATAGCATAATAGTAAAATTCTAAAGAAAATAAAAATAAATGTTAAAAATAAACAAAATCCTAATTCTAAGCCTGGCCAATTGTCAATAAATTATTTCATTGAAATAAAAAAAGTCTAATTAGCACATTACTAACAGCTTCAAAAATAAAAATAAAGCTTCTGAATGCGCACTGTCAATGTGATAATCTAAGTGAATGACTAAATATAATTTAGATTGTCATTATTTGAACATGCCTATTAGCAAAATTAAATACTGATCGATATTTAACTCACGACGCTGGCTGGTCGGTTGGGCTATGCTGCCAATGACAGGGAATACTGATCAATATTTAACTCAGCTTAGCTGTTCCATTAATAGCTTTCTGGAGATTCTGGAGGTAGCGATTGGGGTAATATAGCTTGAAACCGGGTATAGGTGCAAAGACTTTTACATTTTTAATCCTAACTTAAACCGGTTAAGAGGGAGTCGGATCCGCGCACTGAGGTTCCGTGCCATCATAGGTACAATAATAATTTTGTGTAGTTTTTGGAGAACCTTGACAGCGCCCTCTTTGTCTGATAGCAGAACTTATATCATGTATAGAATTTTTAAACATTCGATGATTTCTAAAAACTTTGCTAATTAAAGAGCTATTTAAGTACACATACACTTCTATTAGCTATAAAAGTTTCAGTTGTTTATCTCGACAAACTTCGAAAAAATTCTGAAAAAAATACCGACCCCTCTATCTAGAGGGGTCGGTATTGTAATTAAGTCGAAAACTATACGGCTTAAATAGAAACTAAAATCTGTTTATTAATGTGCAAATGAAGCTCTTTCATATGATATCCCACATGACCTAAACATTTTTGAGACCCCCTTTGTAATAATTATGATATTTTCTAATGTTTATAAGTATTTCGCAAGATATCCATCTGTGACAGACAGACAGAAAAAGTCACGCCATAAAAAGGAACCCTGTTTATCATTTTGGGCCGGAACCCTAAAAATGTATGTTCCAAGTTTCTTTAGATTGTTTGTTTACGAACGACTGAATATCGCAATACAAAAAAAAAATTAATAAAAATAATTAAAATAAATTTTATAATATACAGGGTGTATTACAACATGTGTACTAACGGGTTTCAGTCCATGAAAACAAGTAGTTTTAGAAGGAAAAAAATACGGGAGATCGTATTTTTTTTAAATATTTTTATTAATTTACTAGATTGTGTGATGTGAAAATGATCCAGAAGTGATGATCGGATTTAATAATTAATTATCTATTTAATAAAAAAACACCTATCGTGGTTATAAATATATTTAGGCAACTCTTCGCGGAGGTCAATGACCATGTCAAGAATCAGCAGGCTTTTAGGTTGTCATTATCGTATACTGTTTATTATACGATACCAGTTGAAGTTAAAACTTTCGTGGTCTTTTCTTCAATGAAAATCAATGAATCCTGAAAAGTCGCAGAACAGAAGTTGTTCTTTGGGGATGGTCAGAATCACCCCCTTTTGGCTTACTACACATGTTATAATGAATCAAGAATAAAACATACTTTATTTAGTGCGGTCTTCTTAACATTATTGACGCGTCACAAATTACAAAATAAAACAACACAAATGAATAGTAATAATACACCCTGTATAGTGATTTACCACCTGATGAGAAGTGGTCACCGTCGCTCATGGACTTCTGCAACACCAGATTAAATGTTGGTGTCGCACTACACTTGACTCGACAATTTATAAACAGCCGCCCACACTAATAAATAACGATTATAAGTTCAAACTACGATACTGAGTAATGAAGCTTATCGTCTGGGGAGTGGAATATGCTTTCAGACAGGTGACCCGTCCAAGAGTCAGGTTCGCCACACCCCTAGCAACCCATATTGACGCAAGAGCACTCCGCCTTTGTTTATCAGCTTTCTATCTGAGTACTATTTGTAATACAGTACGGGCGTCCCTTATGGCACATGCCACGCCATGTACTGAAGACAATGGTCTAACAATAGAATTATTATCATTAGCGCCTGACACATCGTAACAAAGAGAATGGTCCTGTTTTATCTGAGTTATTGCGTAAATAGAGGAAGGGTATTGCGTAAACAATCATTTCAGCAATACATTAAAATGTAGAAATGTAAATGTAAGGCCTTTGCATCTATTATAGATGATTTATACAGCGTCAGCAACTGGTAATCATGCTGTACGGGACGCTGCAGTGCCTGGGACATTGTTAGATGGATTAGGCTTGCCCAGCACCTATACCATCCTCTCAGCTTAGTCAGCTATTATTCAGAGGAAAGAACAGGTCAATACGTCTGAAGCTAAGTAAACCGCGGGTTTCCTCACGATGTTTCCTTCACCGTTAAAGCTCGTGTTAAGTGTGTACATAAATTTTTCAAGAAAGAAAAATCCATTGGTGCACGGCCGGTATCGAACCCACGACCTTCGGATTGAAAGTCAGGGGCACATACCACTCGGCCAACACGGCTTTTATTCTTTATTCTTTATTCATTATTGTACACAATAATAAAATAATATAATAATACACAATGAAAAGTCATGTACAAAGGCGAGCTTAACCCTAAAGAGAGTTCTCTTACAGCAAACCTATGTTAGTGAGAAATTATATTAAGCGTAGGGGTCGTGTACACAAGAACTAAACATAAAAAGGATACTATGAGATAAATAACCTAAACAAAACTAGAACTAACAATATAACCGAATTCATAAATAAATATATATAAGAACTGATATAAAGTTAAGGTTACATAATATCATCATCATCATCATCATTTCAGCCGTAGGACGTCCACTGCTGGACATAGGCCTCCCTCATGGATATCCAGTTATTGCGGTTGGAAGCGATCTGCAACCACCGTCGACCTGCGGTCTTCACCAGGTCATCATCCCATCTTGTTGGTGGACGTCCTACGCTGCGCTTGCCGGTCCGTGGTCTCCACTCGAGAACTTTTCGGCCCCATCGGCCGTCTGTTCTGCGAGCTACATGGCCTGCCCATTGCCACTTCAACGTGCTAATCCGTTTGGCTATGTCGGTGACCCGAGTTCTTCTACGTATCTCCTCATTTCTGATTCGATCGCGTAAAGAAACCCCGAGCATAGCCCTCTCCATAGCTCGTTGAGCGACTCTGAGCTTATTCATGAGGCCAATCGTGAATGACCACGTCTCGGTTCCATATGTCATCACTGGCAACACACACTGATTATAGACTTTCGTCTTAAGGCACTGAGGAATTTTGGACGAAAAGACGTTGCGTAGTTTCCCAAACGCTGCCCATCCGAGTTGGATTCGCCGATTTACCTCTTTCTCGAAATTGGACCTACCTAATTGGACAGTTTGTCCTAGGAATACATACGCGTCGACAACTTCGAGAGCCGAGTTCTCAACCATAACTGGGGCAGGCACCACATGGACATTCGACATAACCTTCGTCTTGTCCATGTTCATTTTAAGGCCTACCCGTTGGGAGACTCGATTGAGGCCTTCGAGCATCGTGCTGAGTTCGTCCATCGACTTTGCCATGACCACAATATCGTCGGCAAACCGAAGGTGAGTCATGTATTCGCCGTTAATGTTGATGCCTAGTCCTTTCCATTCCAAGAGCTTGAAGGCATCTTCCAAAGCGGTCGTAAACAGTTTCGGAGAGATTACGTCTCCCTGTCTTACGCCTCTTTTTAAGGGAATATCCTTCGAACTCTGTTCCTGTACTCGGACTGACATAGTGGCGTTTCTATACAAAGACTTCAACACTTCGATATACCGATAGTCAATTCGGCATCGTTGGAGAGACTCGAGCACCGCCCATGTTTCGATCGAATCAAAGGCTTTCTCATAGTCCACAAACGCGAGACATAGCGGCAAGTTATACTCTTCGGTCTTCTGTATCACTTGCCGCAGCGTGTGAATGTGGTCTATGGTACTGTAGCCTTTTCGAAACCCGGCTTGTTCGGGACGCTGGAAGTCATCAAACCTGCGATCGAGACGATTTGTGATGACCCTTGAAAACAGCTTATAAACATGGCTCAAAAGCGAGATCGGTCTGTAGTTCTTAAGCAAGGTGTTGTCACCTTTCTTAAAGAACAGTACCACGACACTTTTGTTCCATGTTTTTGGCGTAATACCTTCGAGCAAGACGGAGTTGAAGAGCTTTTGAAGGACTTTAAGTATCGGTGATCCACCCGCTTTCAGAAGCTCTGAAGTGATTCCGTCCTCCCCCGGCGCCTTGTCGTTCTTAAGCTGTTTCAGGGCCATCCTGATTTCGTACAGGCTGATGTCCGGGATATCTTCGGTATAATGTCGGGTCAGTTTGGCTCTAGGGTCTTCTGCCACACTGCAAACAGGTTTAGTGACCGAATCGTAGAGCTGTCCATAGAACCTTTCGACTTCCCTTAACACTTCTGCTTTACTTGACGCTATACTGCCATCTTCCCTCTTCAGCTTCGTCATCTGGCTTTGCCCAATAGACATATCTCTCGCGAACACTTTGGAGCCTTTGTTCCGCTCTATCGTATCTTTAATACGAGCTGTATTAAAGGTACGAATATCGTGCCGCAAGGATTTCCAAACTTGTCTATTGAGCTGCCTATGTGACTTAGCATCATCGGGAGACTGCAGTCGTAATGAGCGTCGTTCAGCCATAAGGTTAAGAGTGTCATCAGAGAGTTTCTGAGGTCTTTTTGTACGGGGCGTCTTAAAGAACTGAGACCCCACCGTATGGACAGTTTCTACGAACCTGTTATTGATCTCGTCCACTGATGCATGTTCTTCGAGACCCAGACAATCAAAGCGATTTGAAAGTTCGAGTTGAAAGCTCTCGAGGTTTTGGGTATGTGCACGAGTGGGTCGGAGCGTAGATTTCATCAGACGGGACCTTTCAAGTCTAACGTTCATATTCAATGTGCCTCTAACGATTCGGTGATCACTTCCGGTTTTCACCCTGTGAATCACAGTGACATCATTGAATACCCGTTTCTTGTTGGTCAAGATGAAATCAATCTCATTTCTCGTGGAACCATCGGGACTCATCCAGGTCCATTTCCTGTGAGGCGGCTTCTGGAAGAAAGAATTCATCATAAAGAGTCCTTCTTTCTCCAGAAAATCGGCCAGCCTCTGTCCCCTGGGGTTCCGTTGCCCATACCCAAATTGCCCCACTCTCAACTCATCATCGCTTCTCTTGCCTAGCTTTGCATTGAAGTCCCCCATAACAACAGTGAAGTGAGTTTTGTTTGTATGTATGGCCCTACTAATGTCCTCATACATAGACTCTACTTCTTCATCTGGGTGTGACGAGGTCGGCGCATATACCTGAACGACCTTCAGCGAATATCTTTTAGATATTCTGAGTGTTAGGTATGCGACCCTGCTCGACACACTGTCGATGGTGACAATGTTGTTAATGAGTGACTTGTGAACGAGAAACCCGACACCACCTTGGGACTGTTGGTCGCCCTCCCGGTAGTAGAGTAGATTACCGGACTTAAGGGATATCGTGTCCTCGCCCTCTCTACGGACTTCTGATAATCCTAAAATGTCCCAGTGTAACCTACTCATTTCTTCTTCCAGCTCAACGATCTTTTCGTCTGTCCTCAAAGTGCGGATGTTGTGTGTTACCAGGGCCAGTGGTCGTCGTCGGGGTTGGTAGCCGTCTGTCTCCCGGGGATTCTTAGCACCCCTAGCCCCGCCGTTACCGTGGCCGCTACCGTAGCCACGACTAGCGGGGCTGCCGGGAACTCGGGGCCTGGTCCTTGGTTTCGCAATCATAAGGGGTTGTTGCCATACTCGCCACGCTTGGCAGGCGGGTTGGCGAGCGCAGTATAGGGTGTTAAAGACGCGGAAGACGCTGCTGCCCATCTTCCGAAAGGCATCCCTTAGCAGATTCTTACTGCATCCACGGGCAAGAAAGGAGGGGCAACATTCTACAGCCGGCACCCCACGGCACACAGCCGGCACCCCACGGCACGTAATATAATACAAGGTAAAACATACATTAATAACCATATACATAATATATACATAATATATACAAAATACATATACTAATAATGATAATATACTTACATAATACATAATATACATATAAAAAAAAAAAACTAAATTCATAGAGATAGATAGTGCTCTTTAACTTTACTTTTAAATACATTCAGAGATGTAGTGCCTTGTATGCTGTGGGGAAGGTCATTCCAGAGTCGCACCGCCTGTACAGTAAAGGAGTACCGACTAGACGAGTGAGATGGAATTTTTAAAAGAAATGATTTAGAGGACCTGCAGGGTTTGCCGCGAGGTACAAGAAATTGAAAACGTTCACGGAGGTAAGAAGAAGAGGACTGAAAAGAGTATTGAAGAGTAGCGTCAAAATGTGAAGGTCACGTCGACGGCGAATAGGAAGCCATTTTAATTGTGATCTGAACTCTGAGACGTGATCAAACTTGCGTAGCCCAAAGATAAACCGGATACACAAGTTTTGAAGACGCTCGAGTTTGTTCAATAGTTCTTCAGTGGCATCCAGAAAACAGACGTCGGCTTTTAATGTAAATGGCATCCATAACATTAAAATGGTTATGGATGCCGCGGGGTGCCCGGCAGTAGAGTGATGCCTCTCTTGCCCGTGGATGCAGTAAAAATATGCATACCTCTGGAAGATGGGCAGCAGCGGCTTTCCGTGTATCAACATCCCGTTCTGCGCTCGCCAACCCGCATGCGAAGCGTGACGAGTATGTCAAGAATACACCCTCATTTATTTATTTATTATTGGATAAAATAAAAGGCACTTTGCTATTCGGTTTTAGTGTCCAAAAATGGTTTAGGTTTGTCCAGGACACTAGGTTCTCGGTTGACATACAAGAATAATAAAAGATAACAAAACATAATAACAACTTAAAGTATAAAGAGAAAGTTACAGATTTATCTTGAACATACTACTTATGGCACATATGCGATGATCATGATCTTGTAGATGCATGAGGAAGGCCATGTCCAGCTATAGACGTGGGTACTAGAGGTAGTGTATTATAATTATCTGTGACGTGGGCAACATCAGATATTGATTATTCAATGTTGACCCCAACATGCAATTACCTCGAATTTGGTAATTCTAGCTGGCTGGCGCTTGAAAAAAGCCTAACAAATCCCAATGATCGATTGGGTCTAAAAAACAGTTTTGATGCCTATTATTACTAAAATAGCCGCATGTATGGTCTTATTAGCACTGCACCACTCCATACCACACGTGTATTTGAACAAAGCTACTTTTATAATAAATTTACATGTACACTGCCGGCCAAAAGTTTGAGACCACTTGTAAAAATCTTTGTAACCACCAAAATATTTCAAAAGTACACATGATAAAGAGCTAATTTGAACACCTGCGTATTCTATTGTTATCAAAGAATTTCTGAGAGTCATTTTTATTGTATATTTTTAAGTTATCATCCTTTAAAGGTCTATTGTTTCAAAACATAAATGAGTACCGCGCGCTTACCAGGTGATAGAGTCATTGTTATATTTTTTATGGCCTGCTCATTTCTAATTATTTTGGTTTTGTTTTGCGGTAACCGTACTTCCGGATTATTTTAGCTTCCTTAAACATATTTTTTACCTGAGTTTTGATGGAGTAAATTTTTCATTATCTTAACTAGTCTGAGCTCGCCGTTGTTACAGTGAAGACATCTTAAAATGGGAAAAGTGCGCGAAATTAGCACTGAAACTCGTTCTGCCATAGTTGTTTTACACGGCGTAGGCAAATCTGAACGTGCGATTGCCTCTCAACTTAAGTTGTCGAAGACTTGTGTTCATAACGCAATAACCCGATACAAGGAGACTGGCAGTAATCAAGATCGTTCGCGATCGGGGAGACCGAGAGCTACCACTTCTAGCGAGGATAATTTCATCGTCGTTACCAGCAAGCGGAATAGACGCCTAACCGCACCAGAAATCCGCGCAGAAGTGAACAAATCCCGATCAGAACCTGTGTCATTGACTACAGTAAAAAGACGATTGAGAGATGCTAAGTTATTTGGTCGCGTCGCCGTTCGAAAACCACTACTAAGGCCACAAAACAAAAAGAAACGGATGCAGTGGGCCCTTACCCATCGAGACTGGACTGAAGAAGACTTTAAAGAAGTTCTTTGGACAGATGAATCCAAGTTTGAAATATTTGGTTCAAAACGACGAATTTTTGTTCGACGTACCGCCGAGGAAAAGATGATGCCAGATTGTGTGGTGCCAACAGTTAAGCATGGTGGTGGTTCCATTATGGTCTGGGGATGCTTCTCGGGCCATGGAACCGGAGATTTGGTACGAGTCGAAGGAATCATGAAAAAGGAGCATTATAAACGAATACTACAGCAAAATGCCGTTCCGTCTGGTTTAAGATTAATTGGAAATGGATTTTTTTTCCAAGATAATGATCCTAAACATAGTTCAAAATTATGCAGGGGTTATTTAGAACATAAAGAAACAGAAAGGGTGTTAAAAAACATGGTGTGGCCCCCTCAGAGTCCGGATCTCAACCCCATTGAGCTATTGTGGGAAGAGCTTGACAGAAATGTGCGCAGTTGTTGTCCCTCCTCACAAGAAGACATGTGGAAGGCTTTACAAGAAAGCTGGAACAATATCTCACAAGATACAATTGATAAATTGATTGCTCGTATGCCGAGACTAGTGAAAAAAGTTATAAAATGCAAGGGAGGCTTTTTTGACGAAAAATCAGTTTAATGATTTTATTAAATATGAACGTGATTTTTAACGTAAATGGTTGATATTTCTTGATTTTTTTTTCTTCTTGATGAATGTGTATTAGTAAATAAGCATTTTAATTAATATCTAAACCTCTTGATTTATATTTTGAGTTTTATTTCATTTTGCTACTTAGATGTAGGTGGTCTCAAACTTTTGGCCGGCAGTGTAGTTAATTATTTCTCGCGTAAGCTACCTAGGCAACCATGCCTGGTGCAATCCAGTTGAAACAGGTAGCAACAAAGGTAATTTACGCGAGATATACCCGGTTTTATGTTTACTTTATAATGTGTTGTGATTTGAAAGCTTTAAAATGAAAAGGGCGGATGTTTTTTGTGTTCATTTGTTTTGTATTATTTTGAAGACTAGCTTCATTATGTGCTAAGGTCGTTTCTTTAAATTAGGAGGTTCTCAGGTCGTATGTATTTTTTTTATATTTTCATATGAATACTGCTCTTGTATCAATAAATAAATTGAAATTGACTGACGTTTGCCGTGGCCGCAGTAAAATGTTGCCCCTCCTCTCTTGCCCGTGGATGCAGTAATAATTTGCCAAGGAAAAAGGGCAGCGACTGTCTGTGTATCAACATTCCGTATTGCGCTCACCAACCCGCCTGCCAAGCGTGTTGAGTATGGCAACAACCCCCTCATGTTCTTGGAGATCCATGAGGAAGAAGGCCTTAGTCCAGGAGTGGACGACGTATGTGTTATTTATTTTTGTAGTCATAACTGCGAGCATCCATCAGTGAGTTTCAATACTGATAAACATATTTAAAACAAAAAAAGAAGGTGAAATAAATTTCTGAAATTAAATGAAGATAACACAGAAACCCAAAGGATGTACGAAAGCACAGAACCACATTCAATACAACTAGATGTAACTCATAATACCTTCTCAAACCGATGTCCCCGATTGATTTTTACAGCAGAATTGGCTCACGAGCATCGAAATCCCCGGATAATATTTCAGCAGAGTCCCTGAGATCCATTAATGTAATTCATCTACCCGTAAACTTGACGTGTTAAACAGATTGTGCCCATTTTGGTTGTAATAATAACCTATCGTCTAAAATTATATCATGTTTTTTGTTCAAAACAGACCTATTGACTCTTAATCAAAAAGAGTGCGATAATGATAACGAATTTACAGTAATTGATAACAGTTACAACATTGTTAATGTTATTTACTAAAGAGAAAAAAAAATATAGTTAAAAAATTGCAGTTAAGACTGCTAAGCATAGATTAGAGATGCAGCAGGACCAAATCCCAAAGTGTAGTTAGAAAACAACTAATATCAACACAATGTGCTAAAACCACTACCTACCACGAAACACACGAAAGACTGACACAATATCGATAATAAGAAATACTGTCAAACCGTCAGTTTGATGGGTTACGATAATCCTCCAACCAATATAGTCTTTGATTTACACAATCATGATTGAAGATACTAATTATTAATGATTGACACGTGATTAAAGTTTTTGCAATTCTGGCTACAATTAATTAAAGGATTGTCGCATACGAGTATCTACAACATGGTGATGTGATGTCGTGTACAGAACATATCCATCCACATACAGCCGAGCTAAGTGTCGTGCGCCACATCTAGCACTTACGATGAGAGGAAGACGTCTTCTTATCCGGAGCCACCTCGGCCTTTTTGGGAGTTTCCACTTCGCCTGCGTGATTCAGCAAACACAAAAGCAGCATTAGAACATTGATGGTGAATGGAGCAATATAATGTGTGATTGATACAGAACACGATATAACCGACGATGGAAAAAGCCCGGTCGCAGTAGACACTCACTTATCGTACGGCGAAGTTTTTTACAGAAAGTGGATAGTCTATCGCGAGCGCGGCTGATCTGGCCGCTTTTGTCATTGTCAAGTAAACGGAGCAAAGAGGGTTCTGATCTCGCGACAACCTGCCCGACGGGGCGGACGGCGGAAGCGGGCCCGTCTGAAACGCCGTGGTCGAAGCATAGTGGCCCTGTTGAGCACTCCAGGTTGATAGAGGATCGCTCGCGAGCGCGCACCGTGGTAGACTGCCGGTGAGAACCGCCAGGCAGCCCGCCCCGCGCTACCTACCGTGCCTCTACTCATAACATGATGCTAATTCAAACTTCGCGAGAAGTCATCCAAACCTTGTCAATAGACACGGTCATGAACGCGTTATTATTCAAACCAAAACAACAGAAACAAAGGAAAATTACATTAGTTATGGTAGAATCAACGCTATTTACTTTATCAGTAAAATTTTAATTAATGGGATTACATTATTTAATAACAGAGAAATATTTTTAGAAACTTTTATCAAAATATTGCGTTGTATATGCAATAAGCATCGCATAGCGTGATCTACCTCTAAGGTCGCCGAGGTTCGAAGTTCGATCCAACAAACCCAGGGCTCATAAAACCATTTAATTGTACCAAGTGTAGCCCGTCCTCGTTCGTAACGTTTCTTCGCTATGCATAGTGGAATAGGAAACAGTTGTTGATTGTCCTTATCTTGAAGTTATGATCAGTATCGGATCGCATCACGCGTGCCTGCCTCTTTATACCGCCTGTGATAATTTTAAGACTGTGACGTCACTACGGTGAACTCTCAATAATTCTCAACTTTAAATGTTTTTGTACACAAACTGACAAAAAACCTGCAGTCTGTTTAAATTTCTTATCGTAAACATGTGGAATATATCGAAGCGAATATTATGCGGACTTGTAAAATGCTCTTTTAACAAAATATTGCGTAAGCAATGTTGCTTGGAGTGGAGATCTCACTAATATTATAAAGCCGAAAGTTTGTTTGTATGGAGGTTTGTTAACTCTTCACGCAAAAACTAGTGTACGTATCGAGCTGAATTTTTTCAAATGTATAGATTATGACTAGGATTAACACAGGCTACTTTTTATCCGGGTACAACGCATGCGAAGCGGCGGGCACAAGCTAGTATTTTTATATAGGCGATATTGGAAAAGAAATGCAGACAACCATAGCTTTTAAAAAAAATGTCAACTATGTCGTTTCGTTTTTAGTCCGATTTGAACGTTTGTACAAAAATCCCTAATCTTCACGATTGAAAACTGTTTTCAGTGGCATAGAATAGATAGACTAAGAGTTATGGTTTAAGTTTTCCTGTAAACTAAAGATTATGGCCCTATGGGTTGGATAAGTTCGATTTATTAATGTCCATTATAATATTTGTGTGTTATTCGGATCTACATTCTACGTATAATGTAGCTAAAACTGTATTATATTACAAGAATGTACCATATTTCATAGAACATTCCGATAAAAGACTGACAGTCTCGAGAAAAGCCGAACACTACCAGGGTTTAGTTTTCATCGTACGTACGAAACCTGCAACATTTCAAAACCAACATGTTATGCGATTATGAACTGGATTAACTGCTCAGCGGAATATGTAATTGTATTAGCTGTTTTTACGGTCTCGACTTTAACAATTGGATTAAGTTTTGGCAGACTTCGTCGGGTTCTCCGTCACGCGAGGAGACCGGCCGTTACGTAGTTCGAAGCTGACATTCGATACGCTTTCACTGAAACGATCGCTGGGTAACTTAGGTACAACTGAACTGATCGACGCGATATGTCCGCTTTTATGGTCTGATTTATTATATGTTTTATGTTGCGTGTTTTTATTAAGGATCGCCTGGTAAACTTTTGGAAATATTATTAAGAGTATGTTTTAATTTTTTATACAATCGATCACAATACAAAGCACACTATTCGTAAACAAAACGTTAAAGGAAAATTTTTTGCTTGTCATATGAATCCTTGATTGCGATGACGAGGCGCATAATTAACAGGAACAAAGAAACACGACAGGATAAATCAAAAAATTAGAGCTTTCTTCATGATGAAGCAGAATAAAATAATTTTGAGTGAGCGCCAAGATGGATCTTTGTATCATCTAAACTTTGTTCTGAACATAGAAAAGAACACGTAAAAACAACTATCAATCCCTTACGCACCGTTATTATCTTTATTCCTACAATGAAAGTATTAACTAGGGTGTAGTCAGAAATGAGATGTCCCGTTGTACCCATGTATGTTAGATGTCCACTTATAGCAATGGCAGTTACGTGAAATCGGGTGATGTCTTCAGAGTTCATTGCCGTTATCAATTGAAACGCTATTTCCGTATTTATTGTAACCACTAGTTCAGCCGTAAAACGTCCACTACTGAACACAGGCCTCCCTCATGGATCTCCATGAGAGGTAGTTGCCATACTCACCACGCTTGGCAGGCGGGTTGGTGAGCGCAGTATAGGATGTTGATACACGGAAAGACGCTGCTGCCCATCTTCCGGAGGTATCCCTTAGCAGGCTCTTACTGCAACCACGGGCATGAGAGGAGGGGGTAACATTCTACTGCCGGCACCCCACAGCAATCATACTAACTTGAAACGGCTTGAAAATAGGCTCACGGTTTGTTTAGTATAGGGTTCCTAATGTAAACTGGACAAAATTATAGGATAATTTGTTGTCCGTGAAAGGATTCGGTAAACGGCGCAGACTTCTCGAATTAATTATCCGACGAGGAACTTTGTATTACCTAAAATAATGAAAGGAAAGGACAAAGTAGGCACTCAGTGCTCCGTTCAGCATGGGTTGATGATGCAGTGTAAATCATTAAAATATACGTCGGTCGGTGTGCTTATTAGTATTAAAATTAAAGAAACCGAGAGCAGAATTTACTGTTTGGTGTTTCGCTCGACCAACTCGCATTCGCGCATTTTTTGCTAGCACTACGTTTTAGGAAGTAACCGAACTCATAAAACCAACTCGGAAACCAAAGCCATAAGTTATTGTCACGCTCTATTTAGCAGCAGTCGACTGGTGTTGCATAATTCACGTCTGGGACGTCTGGTGCGGTTATAGCTAATATCTAGGTTTAGATTTGCAACTGACATTCGGTTTATTGTCTCAAGGGAGATAACTAAGTACGTTAAATATAGAATAGTTGTAATAGAATCACATATAAGGGCGTTTCTCTGTAAACTGGGCAACTCAATGTTTAATTTTTCAAATGTATCAAAATCATCTTTAGTTCTTAAAAACCAGTCCCCTGATGTGTCACCAAAGCAAAATAGTCACTTCAGACTAAATTAATAAAGACAATAACTATTGGAACCAACCAAATTATTTGATTATCCAACCAATATTGTTTGATTGTAACTGAGACCTATTTTTTATAGCACGATATATCGGTCTTAGGCTGGCCCGCTCAATCGCCTGACCTTAACCCCTTAGAACACGCGTGGGACATGCTCCAAAGAAGGGCTTTGAGGAATTTCCTTGCAAATATTGCGAAGGAAGAGCAACTTTTTTGCATCTTAGCCGGACCTGGGACAATATACCACAGCAAGACTTGGATAACTTAATCCAAAGCATGAAAAACCGTTGCAGAACCGTTATTAACGTCATGAGTGGTTTTACTGACTACCGAATTTTCACACAACTGTTAAAAACAGATAAATTTTTCCTTATTTTTCACTTTTTCTTGAGAAACACATTCATTGTTAGTTTTACCATTATTTCACGTTTTTTCTTTATTTTTATAAAAATTTGTTCACGCAAAAAAAACATCTTTTATTCTGGAGTGCAGTTTGATAAATAGGCTTTTTAAAAATATATACATGTTGTATGTTATTTTTAATAAATTTTGAGTAAATTGAGTAAATCTAAAATATCTCTAGACAGTGTTGATGTGTGTATTTGCTATGTACAGCAAAATATCATGGATCAATTACATTGTGTGCTACTGTTAAATGAAAGCAGATTAAACATTCCCCTGGGAACAACACCCTGTCTATCGACACGTCAGGGGACTGTTTCCACATCCAGGGTACTGTCTAAATTGTCTCTTTCTTCTCTTATCCCTTTTCTCACATAATGTGGACGAAAACATGTTGTGCTGACCACAACATGTCTTCGTCCTCCACTTCACTCTATCATACATCATCTTAACAAGCTCGGATGAAATTTTCGAAAACTTTTATAATTATCTTATTTACTTATTGTAACTTTTATACCGGTCAGGCGCCAAGGTACATATGCTAGGTATTTCTCGGTAACCTAGTCAGAGAAAGTCGTAAAATGAAGTTAGTATGTAAAAAGTTCTTATAATAAAGCCCGGAAACAATGGGTAAGTACGGAAAACAAGCTACTGAAGAGATACGCTTATTAATTTCAGAAAAACTGAATTACTTAAAACGAGGTCAGCCGAAAAAAACGAATATCGACCGACAACCAATTTCAACAATGATATGGATAGAAGGCAACACTAATGTTGACTTTTTATTAAAATGGAGTCTCTTGGTAGTTATAATTGCGAGAAGATATTTATAACATTATATTAAAATTGTTTAAGGGTGGAAAGAACTTTGTTCCTCACATCATCATCATCTCAGCCGTAGGACGTCTATTATTGCAGGACATCCCCTATAGATCTCAAATCTTAAACATAAAGGGTTGTTCCCAGATTCACTACGCTTAGTTCGGCAGCGTAGTGAGGAATGCTGATACACACAAAGACGCTGCTGCCCATCTTCCGGTGATATCCCTTGGCAGATCTTTGCAGCATCCAAGTAGCACCAACCCACCAGGCACGGGTTGGTGAGCGCAGTATCGGATGTTGATACACGGAAAGACGCTCCTGCCCATTTTCCGGAGGTATCCCTTAGCAGGCTCTCACCGCTTTCTCACACAATCATGTCATCCTTCACACATCTTTTCTTAAGTCTACCTCTTCCCACATAACCACTAACACTCATAATCTAGCACTTTTCTCGTTACATGCCTTTTATCCATTCGTGCCTATACCACGCTAACCTATTGCTAAATGAATCTAAAGTAAGTATATTTATTGTTTATTTAGGTACATCTGTGTTTTGAGTATGGCGTCATAGAAGAAAAAAGTCACAAAGGAAGATATTTTACAGTGAAAAAGGAAAGCAGAGTGAAAGAGATATGAGTGCATTAAAAATTACCCTTAGAAAAGAGAAGAGAAAAGCTAAGAGAAAAAGAACGCCTCAAATATCTTAAAAATAAAATAAAAGGGAACTCGAAATCTTATATCGTATATTATTTAGTTTGGTCCAAAGTTGGGCTAAAATCAGTGATGAAATACGAAAGTTTAGAAGCTTATATTTTTGAAATAAATACTTTTTTTACGGTTTGGGGTGTATACAAACATAGATTATGACGAAATAAATTGATATAATCCTTTGTGTTGGATGGTCAACGTCAAACAGTGGAGTAGTTACCCTTCCACGTTTGTATGGAAAGATGGGCGACTTGTTCAACCTTAAGCTCCAAAGTTTAATGATAATAATAAGCATTTAATATTGATACTGATTTAATATTAATACCTCTCCTGCCCGCGGATGCAGTAAGAATCTGCTAAGGGATATCTCCGGAAGATGGGCAGCAGCGTCTTTCCGTGTAAGAACATCCTGAACTGCGCTCACCAACCCGCCTGCCAAGCGTGGTGAGTATGGCAACAACCCCTCATGCACTTGGATTTCTAAGTCAATGAGGGAGGCCTATGTCCAGCAGTGGATATCTTACGGCTGTAATGATGATGATGATGATTGATACTGAAATTGTATTTTTTATTTTAATTCACAGTGACATAGGTAACAGTCCCCTGTGTAGATTTTTTAGAAAATGTTTAATATTTACCTAATTAATAGGAATATATTTGGTTCATCTGTCGTATATTAATAAATAGACGTATATTTATTCCTCGAATAACAATTATTAAACATACATAATATATAAATAAACAAAAAAGTTGCCTAGACAGGTTTCTCAGTTCAAGTTGCCCAGTTTACAGAGAAACGCCCATAATTATAAATGCTCATGTGAGTTTGTTTGTTTAATACGGTTTCACGCCTAAGCCACTAAACCGATTTTAAAATTGTTCACCAATGGAAAGTTACATTATCAGCGATTAACATAGGCTATACATCCCCGTATTCTCACGGAAACGGGAAACACAACGGGGAACACGGAGAAACCGCAGGGCGCTGCTACTAATACATAATGGTTTTGGAAGTGTGTAGAGATGACACAAAAATACCACGGGGTTACGCGGATGAAACTGCGGGGCGCTGCTAGTTCATAATAGTTATTGCTGGACTTAGTGACATGCCTCCGTTACTATCTCAACTAAGCAGAGCTTGTTTTAGGGGACCAGTCGGCTAATAACAAAACCATACCTGCAAAAATTTACCGCAAATGCAAACTAATATTAGTAATTAGTATAATAATATTAGTTTGCATTTGCAGTAACTTTCGCCGACGCGTACCGCGACGGTAGTCGAACCATCAAACTCTTGCGTCGTCGGTTCTTCTCCAACTGGACTAAGCCGAAAGCCTTAATTAAGATGATTAAATAATAATATTAGTCCACTGCTGGACATAAGCCTCCCCAAATCTGCGCCATTTCACCCTGTCTTCAGCATGCTGCATCCAACGTCTACCAGCGACCGCCCGCAAGTCCTCACTCCATCTAGCTAGTGGTCGTCCTACACTACGCTTACCAATGCGATGAAGAACATGATATAGTTATCCCGACACAAGAGTATCGAGTGCGCCCTATTGTTCCTTCAAGCTTTTTGTGTACGGCTGACGAGCACGCTCAAGCCTTTGAATCCGACCAAGGCTTGTCGCGAGAGAATAACCGCGGATAATAAGAACCGGTTGAGCTGCTATGACGCAGCGCTCACGTTAGAAAATAAGCCTTAGCGTTGCTACGAGCGTATCGTGTTGGTGTTCAATGCAATTACTATACCTAGGCGTGTTTTACGAGCTTTTGAACAAGCTGAGACGCTGTTAGATTTCCGTGGCATGACCGTTTGTACGCTCTGCCTAAATATTATGGTCCGTATGTTATGGAGTACCGGGAAAAGTATAGGGAATTCGAGCTCGATGAAGGTATCCTTGGTGCGTCTATCCAATGGGATAGACGCACCAAGTGAAATATTTACTGAACGGTCCCCTGCACGAACTCACCAAAAAACCTCCTCTCTCTTGACAGAGTGGCCATGGTTGTCATGTCCACTCTTGTCAAGAGTTTCGCGAAATTCTACGTCAGTGCGTTTCGCTAAGTTTGGATCTACTGAGTGAAATGTCAATATCAAATAGTCGAATGATCTGCAAATTCATCATTCACAAGCCTAAAGGCATTCTGCAATAAATTACTGAGGAGTTTCTTGCAATTATTGAATCCAATTAAAATATATTCTCAAATGCATCAGAAAATAAGAAAGCGACACACAATCTGGTCAATCAATCAATTCGTGTTAACATTTTCGAAAGATTTGATTTGATCGATCGCAAAATATCTTAAAACAGTTGATGTACAATTCCACGAAGCTGATCTGATGTGACGGCATTTATAGAGGTACCAAATGTTTGAGATTTTAAAGTACCATTCAGCCCCCCAAAGACCTGATTATTTGATATGAACTTCAATTTAATACCTCTAAGCGTTTGAAGAGGAAAGGGGTTTAATGTTAAGTTTAAAATTATTAACAATATTTTTATTACCTATATGATGTAATAATAACATGTATGTAATAAAATAAATATTTAAGGGGGGCTCCCATACATCAAACGTGATTTTAATGCCGTTTTTTGCTCGATCTTAATAACGGCAACCGGTAGACGCTTGAAATTTTCACTACAGACTAATGGTACGGAACAATTCTTGCGCGAGTCCGACTCGCACTTGGCCGATTTTTTATTGTTCCTCAACTATTGCGACTTGCAAGCCACGCTCTTACACAATGTGAGTTGCATATTAAAGGAAATATAAAATAAACAAAATGTTCGAAAACAATTGATGCAAATACAATGCAACAAAGAATACAAATAAACCAAATGCGATGTTTAGAAAGTGAAAGGAAACGTGAGTAGCGGCTACTAACTTACATACTTCAAATGTACCGCAGACGATGGACTACAACTCCCTACTTTTAGCTGTAATTACAACCAGCTAGAAAGAAAATCAGACCGAGCAAATGCGAGGGAGACTGCCGCTTCCGAGAGTTCCGGATGTGTGGAGGTAATCGGCAATGACAGAAACGCAGATAAACTAAAGAGCAAACCGGATCCGATTTTATTCTGATCTGGAATCCCTGTAGCCAAGATAAAATTGTCAGAAAACAAGGCCTTTACCGTTCAGACAATATTATACACTCGTGAGCAAAAAAATCGACTCAGGCGACACACCTGCAGTCGCAAGTCACTGGCAAAAAAACTAAACGCGAAAATATTTTTTTCTTAGTAAAATGTTAAAGCACATCCCGACCAACCCACAGCACGCAGCCGATGTCCTTGACATCGTGCTTCACCACCAGATACGTTGCCCGGTCCAGGATGAGGTGTTGACTGCTGTACGACCTGGACGCACAGCACCTCCCGATCCTCATTACACTCGACCTTGCCGCGGACTTCACAGCACCGCGGCCCCTGAGTATGAGGACAGACTGGGCGGTATACTCCCATAGGATGGAGGCGATCGACATCGGCGCCCTCGCGACGCCAGAAGATGTGGAGCAAGAGGCCGCAGCACTGGCCTCCAAGATTGTAGAGGCCAAAGAAGCGGGGACGACGCCTATCCCCAACCGCCACCGATTATCCATCCAATTACCCTGCTGTCGACGGTAGCTAAGCTGTTTGAACGACTCCTCCCCTCCGACGTCTGCATCCAACCATGCAGCCCCCCCCGAACAGTTTGGGTTTCGAAGCGGCCACTCAACAACACTTCAGCTGACGCGCGTGCTCCATCACCTAGCGGAGGAACATAACGCCCGACGCACCACAGTGGGAGTCTTTCTTGATACAGAGAAGGCCTTCGACCGTGTGTGGCACCCGGGCGTGGTGTTCAAACTCCTGCAGAACAGCACGCCGCCAGCCCTCATAAAGGTAGCAGCTTCGTTTCTATCCAACCGACGCTTCTCTGTCGCGGTGGAGGATACCACGTCATCATCTCGTCCCATAGAAGCCGGCGTACCTCAGGGCAGTTGCCTTTCGCCCGCGTTGTACGCCCTCTACACCGACGACATCCCCACCCTGGCAGAAGAGAAGAAGCCGGGGTAAAGATGTCCCACCTTGGGGCCCCACCCAGTGACCCCAGAAAGGAGTACTGACGACAGCACGACGACCACCCTTATCAGTTAGCCGTCAAACGTCTTTCGATACATATCTTCGTTATCAACAAACAAGAATTCTACCTGAAAATGGACACAACAAGTGATGAAGCTGCTCAAGCGGTCACCCTATTGCGACAAGGCCAGACTCAGCGTGAAGTGGCACATGCGCTAAACATGAGCCAGTCTGCTGTTTTCAGAGTTTACCGTCGTTACCAAGAGACTGGTAACTTTAATCGAAGACGCGGTTCCGGAAGAAAAAGTTGCACATCGGAGAGAGATAACAGATTCATTGTCAGGACATCGCTGAGAAATCGGGCCCTCACTGGCGTTCAAGTCCAACAAGAGCTCAGAGAAACACGAGGAGTGGCTGGACAGTCAGAAGACGACTTAAAAAGCAGCTAACTTTGAGCCAAAAAGGCCAGCTACTGGCCCCCAATTAACCCCAGCCCACCAAGCAGCCCGCCCGCGATTTGCCAGAGAACACGTTGATTGGACTGACGAACAATGGAGCTCCGTTCTCTTCTCAGACGAAAGCAGAGTGTGCTTGCATGGTAGCGATGGAAGAGGACGAGTCTACAGAAGACCCGGAGAAAGATTCGCGCAGTGCTGCATCAAAGAAAATGTGACATTTGGAGGAGGTTCCTGGATGGTGTGCTGGAATGCCCGCCATTTCAATGGATGCAAAAACCGAGCTGGTTTTTATTGAAACTGGCAGTCGAGTGGGAGGATTGACGGCGAACCGATACATCGAAGAGATTTTAGGGGATCACGTCGTTCCCTACGCCGGTTTCATCAGCGAAAACTTCATTTTAATGCACGACAATGACACGACAATCCACATACTGCAGGTTCCGTCATGCAGTATTTACAGGAGGTTCGAAATTGCTGCTATGGACTAGCCACTAGCCAGCGCGTAGCCCCGACATAAATCCAATCGAGCATTTGTGGGATAAACTTAAAAAGAAAAGTTCGGGCTAGAAATGTTGCACCAGCCAAGAAATCAGACCTCAAAGCGGCGCTCATTGAAGAATAGGATAGCATCGAACAATATCGGGTAAAGAAACTTATTCAATCCATGAAGAAGCGATTGGACGCTGTTATTAGGGCCAGGGGGGGAACACTAAATATTGATAAGTTAATTTCAATTAAATTAATATTTTGACGAATTTAATCTTGAATTTTCTTTACTGTTAATTATCACCTTGTTTCATTGTTTATGACTCCTTCACATTTAATATTTTTTCTTTACCAAAACTAAATTTAAAAAGCCAACGTAGACCACTCATTTTAAAGATAAAACTAGCCGCTTTGAGATGTTAAAATTAGAAATAGAATGAAAGCTTCAGAGTTTTTGCTATAGACTTTTAACCGCGAGCGTGCGTCCTGAGTCGATTTTTTTGCTCACGAGTGTAGTATGGCCTTTTACACATCTATTACACATATCAGCCACTGTTATTCATGCTGTACGGGATGCTGGCCTGAGACATTGATAGATAGATTAGTCTTGCCCAGCAACTATAGCATCCTCCCACCTAAATCGGCTATTAGTCAGAGGAAAGATCAGGTCAATACGTCTGAAGCTAACTAAAGCGTGGGTTTCTTCTTCCGACAATACAACCTAAAATAACTCTAAATACTAACTATATGAGCAATTGCGATAACACGTCCATAAAGGCGGCTAATTGTAACATGGTGATTTATGCGGTAGAAATTACTTATAATTCTGGGCATATTTCCAAGGCATGGATGTGTGACGCCTGATGGGAGACATGCGTACTGAAGGTCCGGACTTTCGTTTGACACGTATTTTCACGACTGGTCATTTGAGCCCACTTTAAAAAAGGAGGTTCCTAATTCTTAAATTATTTTTGGATTTCAATCATTTCTGATTAGGTAACTCCTCGAAATAAGACATACATTACGATTACGCGATTTTTGTAATTTCACAAGTCAGGCATTTACATTCAGAAAGTATGTAAGTATAATAAAAGTGGAACTGATGAAGAAGACTTCAGATGGCCATTGAAACCCTTAATGTTAAAAAGAGAGAAAATTAATATGTAGCACCTATCTACTTATCGCCATACCTCACCATCATCGTCATCAGGTCATTGAATTGTTTTTGTTGGAAAATTAAAGAGTTATGAATTTTCACAGGGACGAACGACGACGTGCGCTTGGCGTGTATAGCAGTGTCCGCTAGCTCTAAAAATACTGGGAGTAAAAAATATATTTCATAGTTTTGTAGCTTTTACATACTTACCTAGTTTGAGAACAGGTAGTATTTATAATCTTATCGTGTCATTTTATATTATATGACGCAGGTGAAATATGGGGCTATAAATGTTACGGCTAGTTTTTCGCTGATTATATTATCGCAGGTGTATATGATATTATGGACTTTGCCTACTACGTTCAGAGAAGGTATACAGAGGGATTCTAGAATAAAATCTAGTCAATGAATGAAAGAAAAATGGAACCATTCTTAATTGTTATAGATTTTACTCAACAAACTATAAAAGTATGGTTTCGCGTTCATTTAATATTTTCGTGCTTAAGCATGTATGAATAAATGAGGTTAAAATATCAAAGTACTTATGGTGAATGGGTTTCACCTTCGCCATTTATTATGTATGGCATTTAACATATGGGTAAATAGCAGAATATAAGTGGCTTTTGTTGTGCAAAAGATTGTACAGAGATAGGAGCATGCTGTATCTAATTCAACATAAAGAGATTCGTTATCAGACATGCGATCTTCCTTGTTACAACGTCAACAGGCTATAATACCAATAATATCTCTGAATACCGTTATCCAAAATCTAAACAGCTAGGCACATCTAAAAACCGATTGTACAGTAGGTTCAGAAGATATGTCGACGACGAGTAGTTAATTTTCAATGAAAAGTTGCCTACTCAAACGTTCAGGTGCACGGCTAACTAGACTTGGGCAATAAATAACAGACGGACGGTAACAGAACATAATTAACGTACCAGATTTCTTAACCTTGACCGAAGCTGACTCCGTCGACTTGGGTCTATTGTATCGATTGTCAGGATCTGCATTCACAGTGTAGGTACCGCGACGTCGGAGCATTATCACAATCCAGGTGTACACTGATCACAACAACGGCTGCCCGGTAGAACATCCTCATAGCTACTCACGATTCACAGAAAACACATCGCAGATACAATGCGAGCGACCCTAAGTATTTCGGCAAAACGAACGTGTAACGATGCGAAACGGTAGATTGTTTTGGAATTGCTCGCCGGATAGCAGCCGCTGCGGCGACACGATATAGAATTGAGGAAGTGGGTTAACGAACCAATAGGTAATTTTGCAACGTGCAGCGGCTTCGGCGACCGCGGACAAGTCACGAGCGAAAGGTAACTCGAAAACCGAGAGTGCGATGGAACGGTTCTTCCGCGAATGACAGGATGAAGCGGTCATGCCCGTCCCCGAGATAGCGAGATCCACGACAGCCACTGATAACGGAAGGCGATAAGGTTGGACAATTGACAGATACCTACGTATGAATCAACGTGATAGTTGCATTGAAAATGGAAACCTCACTTTGCTATAGTAGGTACACATGCTACTAATATTCGAAAAGACGAGATTGAGGTTTGTTACCATTTAATGCTGAAATTATACAAGAAATTCTAATTAAATGTAGAATATACTGAAACAACGCGAAGCCTTCTTAAATTATTTTCTATTCTTTACTGAACAAATTCTCTAGCGTTAAGACCAAAAAAGGAGCGTCTTGCCGTCGACATTTTGCTCCTATTAAGGACGAAAACATCTTGAAATAAATAGACTTCTGGCGTATTAATCAGTTATTTCCTCTGGATACGATCGACTGAGGTGGGCAGGACTTGTGACGGTGCTAAGCTTAGTTCTTCCATTTTCAAAACACCAGACACGATAGCGTCTCGTACATGTAACATTCACGTTGTATCATCTTGAAATTATTCACAATGAGTTATTTAAGTAAATCACATTCCTGTCGGATACTCATAGTGTCAATGTTGATCTGCCAGAAAATGTAATGCTTCCAACCATCAACGGATGATTGCGCTTTGTTTTCAAGTCGAGACGAGCAAAGAAATAAACATTAACATAATCGAATGTGTTCCCGCGAAAGTGTATCGTATCGAGACTCGGCAATCTCATTAGTAAGCCACCAATGCCGTGTCAAGGCTACTCTATTAAAAATGCAGCGCCGCGGTAGCGAGGTGTGCTGTGAAGGGATTCTTTAATTTTTTACTCGTCAGCCTGACGCGAGACCGTCTAGTTTAATGAACCTACGTAGTTTAACATTAATAGTAAATTAGTAGAGTTGCATAGGCAGCGGAGAAGGAAGTCTTTTCATGGTGGCCGGTTACTTTGTTATGAATATTCTCAGTATGGATGGATGTCTTATTATTTGTTACTCTAAATAGTAGGACTGCATAATTAGGTAATTGACCTGTTTCTATGGTAAAATAAAAACATCTAGGGGTAATATTGAATTATCTTTTTAGAACCCAAATAATCACGTATTATGCAAAATTTCAATATGATCAGTTTAGTAGTTAATGTAGGCGTGAAAGCGTAACAAACGAACTCACTTTCGAATTTATAATATTTGTAAGGACGTGAGCTCGTTTAATTTGTATCGCAGTCGAAGCGTATATTTTCAAATGAGTAGTTTTCCTATTTGGTAAATCAAATGGGGGTTGGGTAACGCTGCCTCCCCATGTTACACGTCATACACGAAACGAAACACGAGCGAATCGCTTAGTTCCATGATTCCATCGCATGTCTTCGTCCTATGCATTCAATTAATTCGATGCAGATATTCGATACGAAATGACATCTGCCTTTCTTCGGCACGAAACAATACGGTTTGCACCGTGAACAATTTATTCTCGGCTTTAGATTCTTGTTATTATGGGCTGTTGGATGTTGTAAAACAAATTAAATAAAATATATACCATATGTAGCTTGTATACATAAATTAGTATATACCATACGCAGCTACAATCCGATCTACCGTAATACTTATAAAATAAGCCAGCATGATGCAGGACCTAAACCAAAAGTAGCTAAAATGCCATTTTCTTATAATGTTTACATATTTACTTAGTTGTTTCCATGCAGAGAAGCATGACATCGCCCTATTCATCGCTAGGACATGTATTAATAGCACGATGAACAGAGCCCAGGCAACGTTAGGATTTTACAACCTTACGGTTTTGTAGTTAGGGATAGCTAATGGGGACTTTACTAGGGACTTATTATCCTAGCATTGGTTGGGTTTAGAAATTAAGTCCCGTTTATAGAATAAGTTGCCTGTCGATCCTGCTTTATTTATGTGCCCATAATATAGTATGATAAGCCACATAGGAAACAGGGCGAGGTTTTCACCGTATTTCAAAAGTTGATCTGGCAAGGTCAGGGAAGTATCAGGTGCAAAACATGGATCGACATTGAGCATTTGTTTTGTTCTTCCCCAACAGAATTAGACTTGTGTTATATGATGATTCAGGGCCCCTCGTAAAATCAGAATAGCACAAAAATATACCGTGTTGCGTATAGAACCTTAAGCATATACGTCTGACTTGCACATAAGGGTAATATCGTTTTTATATAGGTAACTAGCTTTTGCCCGCGACTTCGTCCGCGTGGAGGTCATAAAACGTAAAATCCCCTTTTTCACGCAGAGAAAATATTAATCCCATTTATTCCCTATCCCGTGGGAATTACGAAAAATCCCTTAGTGCACCTCTAGGATACTCAAGGTATATGTGTGCCAAATTTCAAGTCTTTAGGTCCAGTGGTTTAGGCTGTGCGTTGATTTATTTATTTATTTATATATCAGTCAGTGAGTCATTCAAATCAGAGATTAACCTGTGTACATGTAACTTAATCTAATTGGTTAAACTTTTTTTCAATCAATGTAAAATACGAGTACCTGCTTAAATCTCGCGACAGGCTTTTTTATCACTATAAATTGTGTAAAGACGTTTTAAGTTGACATTAAACTTTAATGGATTTTTTCTTAGCCTGGATATACACTGCCGGCCAAAAGTTTGAGACCACTTGTAAAAATCTTTGTAACCACCAAAATATTTCAAAAGTACACATGATAAAGAGCTAATTTGAACACCTGCGTATTCTATTGTTATCAAAGAATTTCTGAGAGTCATTTTTATTGTATATTTTTAAGTTATCATCCTTTAAAGGTCTATTGTTTCAAAACATAAATGAGTACCGCGCGCTTACCAGGTGAGAGTCATTGTTATATTTTTTATGGCCTGCTCATTTCTAATTATTTTGGTTTTGTTTTGCGGTAACCGTACTTCCGGATTATTTTAGCTTCCTTAAACATATTTTTTACCTGAGTTTTGATGGAGTAAATTTTTCATTATCTTAACTAGTCTGAGCTCGTCGTTGTTACAGTGAAGACATCTTAAAATGGGAAAAGTGCGCGAAATTAGCACTGAAACTCGTTCTGCCATAGTTGTTTTACACGGCGAAGGCAAATCTGAACGTGCGATTGCCTCTCAACTTAAGTTGTCAAGACTTGTGTTCATAACGCAATAACCTGATACAAGGAGACTGGCAGTAATCAAGATCGTTCGCGATCGGGGAGACCGAGAGCTACCACTTCTAGCGAGGATAATTTCATCGTCGATACCAGCAAGCGGAATAGACGCCTAACCGCACCAGAAATCCGCGCAGAAGTGAACAAATCCCGATCAGAACCTGTGTCATTGACTACAGTAAAAAGACGATTGAGAGATGCTAAGTTATTTGGTCGCGTCGCCGTTCGAAAACCACTACTAAGGCCACAAAACAAAAAGAAACGGATGCAGTGGGCCCTTACCCATCGAGACTGGACTGAAGAAGACTTTAAAGAAGTTCTTTGGACAGATGAATCCAAGTTTGAAATATTTGGTTCAAAACGACGAATTTTTGTTCGACGTACCGCCGAGGAAAATATGATGCCAGATTGTGTGGTGCCAACAGTTAAGCATGGTGGTGGTTCCATTATGGTCTGGGGATGCTTCTCGGGCCATGGAACCGGAGATTTGGTACGAGTCGAAGGAATCATGAAAAAGGAGCATTATAAACGAATACTACAGCAAAATGCCGTTCCGTCTGGTTTAAGATTAATTGGAAATGGATTTTTTTTCCAACAAGATAATGATCCTAAACATAGTTCAAAATTATGCAGGGGTTATTTAGAACATAAAGAAACAGAAAGGGTGTTAAAAAACATGGTGTGGCCCCTTCAGAGTCCGGATCTCAACCCCATTGAGCTATTGTGGGAAGAGCTTGACAGAAATGTGCGCAGTTGTTGTCCCTCCTCACAAGAAGACATGTGGAAGGCTTTACAAGAAAGCTGGAACAATATCTCACAAGATACAATTGATAAATTGATTGCTCGTATGCCGAGACTAGTGAAAAAAGTTATAAAATGCAAGGGAGGCTTTTTTGACGAAAAATCCGTTTAATGATTTTATTAAATATGAACGTCATTTTTAACGTAAATGGTTGATATTTCTTGATTTTTTTTCTTCTTGATGAAGGTGTATTAGTAAATAAGCATTTTAATTAATATCTAAACCTCTTGATTTATATTTTGAGTTTTATTTCATTTTGCTACTTAGATGTAGGTGGTCTCAAACTTTTGGCCGGCAGTGTATATCCGATATATATTATAAAAATCGGATTTTTTCGAACCCTGATTATTTCATACAATCTTAAGTAATTACATTAATTTAAACAGCATTAGTAATTGATGATGACATGCAGGTGACTGACTACAGATTTTGAAATTTGTTTATACACACACAACAAGACTTAATGAAACAAAAAACTGACATAGACAAGAGAAATAGTTAAGGCGCGGTAGCGAGCTGATCGCGGAGTTTTGCGGTTCTTCAGATGCTATACCCTCTATAGATACAGGTAGTGGAAGATAACTAAAAGGTCACTAAAAATATTCAACATTAAAATTTTATGTTTTAAGTCTCCGTTTAAAATTTTGCTTAACCGTCGTATTTACTGCAGTAAGAATTCTCAAAGAAACCTCAAGAAAAACACAAAACCTTTATCCTCTTCTAAATTTGAGGTAATTTATTTTTACACCAATAGTTAGATAATTTATTTATAAACCAAGTGCCCATAAAATGTTTAAAAAAATTATAACTCCGAATTTATCATGGATTATTATTGGAAGAAGGGAAGGGAGGCTTTTGCCCTGCAGTGGGATAATAATGGCTGAAAAATAAAAAATATTATTGCAAATATGATGCAAGGATAAAACTTAAAACTCTTCCTACAACAGCAAAGTCAATGCCTCACTACCAGCACCTTAAAGAAAATAATCTGGAATTTGTTTTGCTTTCAAATTTTTGTTGCAAGTAAGGGGAAGAAGTGAGAAACATCACTATTTCCCTTCCCTTCTTTTTATTACCTACTACAATTTTTGTATTAATATTATGTTTAGTGTGCACAAGGATTTCGGAATGTTTGGATATTGTGAGATGACATCATTTCTTTTTGCGCACCAATGTATTTAAGATGTATTTAATAAATAAATAAATTAAAATATTAATTTGTTGTCTTGTAGCTGTCCAGTAATTGTCCAGTAGCCTTATTATTTATTTACTATATAGTCTAAATTTAGGGAGGTTCAATTATTTTACTTTCTAGATTTTTATTCATGCTTAGCGTAACATGGCAGCAAGCTCAGGGTGGGACACATATGGCAATTGTAATTAGGAAACTAACAAAATTAGAGCAAATGTCACATTTTAGTTATTACTGCCAATAAACTGTCAGTCATAATGACATAAGTGGGTGTTGTAACATGCACCACAAACATAATATAATCAGTATTTTCCGTATTTGCGTACTCTTGGAACTGTCGTACATAGGTTTCCTTGATACAGGCCCAGCCTAGTGAGGAAACCATCAGAAATTACCTATCACTGAGATACGTCTCGGCAACAACCAAATGTAGGTACAAACTACACTGTCTACACTTAGAAATAAGAAGTTAATATTGTTTTAGTATCATGCATTTGTTTTTGCTGTAAATAAATGTTTTTATATTTTATATTTTATCTTTATCATAAAAGAAGATTGTTATTGAGTGTTAATTATTATGAATAGTTTTAGTTTTAACTAAGCTACAGGATACCATGTGTGTTCAGACTTAAATTGCCAATATAACCTTGACAACTTCTGTGGGACAGCAGGTGAAGGTCCACTAGCAAGGCAAGAGGTTGCAGGCTCAATTCCCACCTCGGAACAAATGTCTGTATGATCTGTAGATATTTGTTCAGGGTGTTTTGGATGTTTTTCTATATATAATAAAAAATACCTGTCAATGACTTATCCAGCATTATTTATTTATGAATAAATCAGTTATTAAATAGACTGTCTACTATAGTAACAGGATAAAATCTTGTCAAAGAATGTCAATATGGTAATTGTAATCACTTACCACAATACAGGGAGTGTTCCAATTAGCTGTCATTTTATGTAGTATTCAGTATATGCGCATAGCAAATTCATAAATTTTATATTATGTTTATTTCATAAACCAACTTAACACTAAAAGCAACACTAAAAGCTGAGATAACAGCAATTATGTGATAAATCAGTCAGTATCTCATTAAAATTCAAATTGAGAACAATTAATGGCAATAGATGATCATCCTCATCTTCCTGTTTGTATCCCTTATTGCGACAGATGATATGTTATACATAATTACTTAGTTATTGCCTTATGAATAGAAGATCTTAAATTTGTGGTCTTATCCGCATCATAATCAAAGCTCAGAATATTCATGCTCGCCTAACAAAACACATCTGGTCCAAGTCATAGAAAAGAAACTAAGGGAAAATACAACATTTAACAAACGAAGATAATTAACAAATATAATAAACAAAGATGAACAAAGCATATAATATAATTTTAAGTAAGGTAGAGCAATCAGGATAATAAACATGTGTTTTCTGCAACCTACAAGATGGCTAATTAATGATTAGGGAGTTAGAGATTTGAATTATGTAGTTGGATAAATAATTACCTTCATATTTTATGATAAATCTTTTATACCAGTTAGGATGAAAGGAATTACAAGGTACATGGATGGAATGTGTTTTCTGAAGCTAAGTATTGTTTTAGTTTACAATAAAATGGGTATTAAACTAAGTTCGAATATATTAGAAAGATGAATAGTGGCGTAGTCCCTAATTATTACGTCATTACTACAGATGGAAGTAACCTCAAACTATGTGTAAAGCCACTAAGGTTTTTTTAAGTACCTAGTATCTTTGTAGGGTAATTTAAGTATCTCCCATTTTTAACCAGACTGAGGTGATACGGAGTATACTTTCGAATTCCGAGTTTATGAAATGGAATAAATTCGACGCGGGGTCAGCAATCCCATCGCATAAATCGTAAAGAATACGAACGAACGACGCATTTCCTAAAAATTGGGTTTTTGACATGATCTAAGCTGTCACACGCCAGGCCTATGTGGCAGGCAAACCTCCGACTGTGGCCATTTTCCAAATGCTGACGACGTGAAATGCCTGCGTATTGATTTATTCCCCAGGCATATGTAGTAATTTAGGAATTTATTAGATTATTTGCGGCAGTTTGCGGCCATTTTTAGAATTGTCAGTATCAAGATACGTCACAGGCACAAGAAATCACGATGGCCGACAAAAGAATGGTTAGGTGGAAGTACTTACTGCTGATTTTTACGCCTCCCAGAGGTGGTTTCGGTGGTTGATTTTCGAATGTCCTTCGAACGGATTTGCTGCCCTCAGCGAATGACGTGGTCCTAGGGCGTCCGCTCATTATTAGAGGTATAAAATAAACGGCCTAAGAATCCTGAACTTCATAGATACTTCACATTTCTCGTTACCACCCTTGCACTCGCACTAAACTCACTACGCCGACGATATACAAAAGGGATAGAACAATGTAACTATATCACTAGGTACGATAGAAATCAAAACATTACTATTACTAGGGTTTTACAATATCATTTTGTTAATTTTTCAAAATTTACATCACTAAAAAGTACGACAGATTTTAGTTTCTTCAGACTTGACTTGAACGCTCATTCGGTTACATTCGGAACTAGTCGTGGACGGAACGTCGATTTGATGAGAGCCGAAGATGATGTCACAAGCAGTTCTAACGCCATCTATGCTGTAAAGTGTGACTAAAACAGAAACGATGGCTACGTCGATAAAGCAGTTCACCATAGACTTTTAATTTGGATGACATTCTCGGTATGATTAGAATTAAAAAAAACAGGAGATATGACGTTATAGACGAAAGTGGACGTAACGTGAAACGTACTACCTAATGGTGAGATAAATTTTATTCTTCAGGGGCTCCTTGCTTCTTGCTTGAGCCGACTGCATAAGGTTATGATTATATGCTGAAATAAATTTATTCTTTTAAACATCTAACAGGATATAAATCTATCGTAATTTATAATCGAGGGTTTTTAGGGTACTCATCTAACACTGTTTGTATTCATCATTACAGCCGTAGGACTGCATCTGTCCACGTCCACAGCTGGACATAGGCCTCCCTCATACATCTCCAAGATCATGAGGGGATTGTTGCCATACTCGCCACGCGTGGCAGGCGGGTTGGCGAGCGCAGTATGGGATGTTGATACACGGAAAGATGCTGTTGCCCATCTTCCAGAGCAGAGCAGACCCTTAGCAAATTCTTACTGCATCCAAGGGCAAGAGAGTAGAGGCAACATTCTAATGCCAGCACCTCACGGCGACTGTTTGTAATACCAAAGATAATTTAATAAACCTTGCTATATTAGGGGGCTCGACGTATTTTTTTCTTTTGTAAAGCCTTCGTGTTGGCCGAGTGGAATGTACCCCTTTCAATCCGAAGGTCGTGGGTTCGATACCGGCCGTGAACAAATGTGTTTTTCTTTCTTAAAAAATGTATGTTCACATTTAACACGAGCTTAACGGTGAAAGATAACATCGATCGTGCCATCAAACATCAGCCAAATAAACTGGGAGGATGGCACAGGTGCCGGGGAAACCTAATCCATCTATGTCCCAGGCACTGCAGCATTCTGTACTACAGCATTATTACCAGTTGCTGACGCTGTATATATCATCTTTAATAGATGTAACGGCCTTGCTTTTTTCGACGGATTTAAAATAAAGCATGGATGCACTGAGTATTTTTTTTAATCTTTATTTATTTTAAAGGAGTTTAGTCACACAGTGACTATGCCACTCCACTGAGTATTTATATAAAGGGTGGGGCAAAAATTTGGCTCCTTTTTCTTACCTATACTCTAAAGAAACCTAAGGGTTTCTTTAATAAAAACAATAATATTTTTTTAGATTACCTAGTTGGTAAAAAGTATAGTAATCGCACAAAATTACATTAGTCAACAATATTTTAACCGATGCTATTTCCCTTCCCGCAGGAGGACTTTTCCCGACGTAACCTGCCTGATCAAGTTCATAGTTTTTGCAATAACTAAAATAAAATGCATTCCATCCATTTTCTATTTGAGTACGAGTATAACAGCTGATTATACTATATAATGACGTTTTCTAACTTTAGAGCTGTCAGCGTGAAATTCGGTCTTTTAGAAGCTTTTATTTAGCTTGCCCTGTATTTATTTATATGGATGTATGTATGTATGTAACTATGTTTGTTCGCGGAATCTTGCAACTCAATTCTGAAGCAGATATCTTCAACCGATTGAGCTGAAATTTTGTATACATGTTTTCTTTGGATGACAATGCATGGTCAGCTATGTGACGTCACTCTGAATCCAACATGGCGGAACACCCAAGATGGCGGATTACTTATTTTTAATGTAAGTACCCCTATAATATGGGTATCAAATGAAAGGTCTTGCTGAGAATAACCCAGAAAATGAAATGACGTCACTCTGAATCCAACACGGCACTCAAAATGGCGGACTAGTTATTTTTAATGGACTCCAATATGGGTATTAAATGAAAGGCCTTGCTGAGAGTTACTCGAAAAATGAAATGACGTGAAGCATCTGTACTGGACTGGACTGGATTCGACTCGACTGACTGGACTCGACTCGACTGAACTGGACTGGACTGGACTAGCCTGGACTGGACTGGACTGGCCTGCACTGCACTACACTCAGAGGCGGCTCTAGCCCTTGTGGCGCCAGTGTGCCACCAGTACCCTGGCGCCCCCTAGTAGGAGCGGGGTCAAAATGGAATACTTACAGTTATATTTTCATACGAAAATTCGGATGCAAATAGTGCAATTTTAAATGATGTCTAGAAGCTTTTTAGGAAGGAAGGGGTTACAAGAATAAAAAATCACAACTTTGTAGTTCTTTTAAAAATATTTAATGTCTCCAGGTATTCGTCCGAAGATGGACCGGGTTGAACCTTTCAATAGAACTTGTATTCTGTTTCAGAGATTGTTCCTTCTCCAGCTTTCTTTTTCGGCTCTGTGTTTACAATTAACAAAATCTTATCTATAATTTATAATTTTTATCAAAATCGATTTACTTCATATTTACATGTTTACTCAAAGATTATACTTAATTCATTGCATCAAGGCTTATTTCGCAAAACTACGGAGCAGCGGTAAAACAAAACTTGCGGCACGCGTACACAAAGCCTTTGAAAATAAACGCCGGCGCCGGCGCCGCAACGTCCCTTGCAATTTGAATTTTAACTTTATGTCATTCTAATACAGCCGAGTTAGCAATGATGGTCGGCGTGTTTTCAAACGAATCAAAACAGGTGCCGTTAAAGATAAAGATACGTTTATTTTGTCACACAATTTACAATTAATCCATAAACAATAAGGTAAGGTTAAAAAAATAATAAATAATAAGGTTTAAAAAATAAAATAAAAATGTAAAAAAAATGGTCATTACTCAGCATATGCTGTGGCAGAACGGGTCCGTACCACAGCGCTGGTCTTCCGTAGTGACATATGTAAGTGTGCGGATGGTGGCTACCGCGATACAAAAATGCAGTACGCTAAAATAAAATATAATAACAAAGTACCTATTAATATCAAAAAAATAAACTAAGCAATATATAACTTTTTGTGAATTAGATAACAATATTTATTCATGTAAATGAACTAACCATAAATATATGAACTGAAACAATGAAAATAAAATAAAATAACAAGTAGAGAGTTATTTATACATATATATGTATTCAAAACTTACTTACACTTAGGTATGGTTTGCCGAGGCCCAGAACGACGGGTCATATTGACGAAGTTATATTGAGACTCTATTAATGACTTTTTAAGATTTTTTTTAAATGAATGAACTGTTTTACAATTTTTTTGTAATTGGAGGTGGAAGGTTCCAGCATTTCGTGGCCGCGTATTTAAAGCTGCCACGAAATGCAGCCGTGCTTCGGACATATCAACCGGGTGGATAGACGGACGTGGCGGTTTGAGAAATGAAGTTTCTCAACTTGGCTGTTGGTTCCTGATGACCCCAAAGAGCAGAGTGGCGAAATGGAGAGTTCGGCGGGACGACATATTGAGGAGACCATTGGCATTTATGTAACGCGAGATGTAGACACGTCTAGGAATAGGATAACAAAAACGAATACAGGCGTTTTGTATTCGTTGAGTTATTTTTTTTGTGCGAGTCAAAAGGCAGTCACTAAAAACACAATCAGCAAAATGTAATTTGGACAGTATGAGTGAGTCGCATAGTTTTATCCTTAGGTCGACACTTATATATTCGCGCATACGGTACAACACGGATAGACGGTAAGAGCAAGTTTTTATCGTTTGCAGAATAATAGTTTTAGAAACGTTACGCGCCTTTGGTAGTGATTCGACACTACGCCAATATACTTAATCTTTAATTATCTGTTTTAAGGCAGATTTCACGTTGAAACAAAAGTAATTGTGTAGAGTAGGTAAAGACGCAGCTTGTGGTGGCGCGCCTTTGCTACCGCGCGCCTGGCGGCATCGGCCGAAACACGGGCGCAGGGTCTTTGAGTGCGCCGGTGCCATGAGCGACGCACGCATCTGTGGAGGTGTCGCATTAGAGGGCGCTCGGCGCCCCCTTAGGCCCGGCGCCCGTGTGCGCCGCACACCCTGCACTATAGGTAAAGCCGCCTCTGACTACACTGGACTGGACTGGACTGGACTGGACTGGAGTGAACTGGCCTGGACTGTACTGTCATGTACAATTCTGTACTGTCCTGGTGAACAACTTATTTTTTAATGTACTCCTATAATATGGGTATCAAATGAAAGGGCTTGCTGAGAATAATGCAAAAAATTATATGGCTTCACTCTGAATCCAACATGGCGGAACACCCAAGATGGCGGTGAATGTTGATGGTGATGGGTGATCAAATGAAAGGGCTTGCTGAAAATCTTTCGAAAATGAAGTGACGATACTCTGAATACAATATGGTGGAACATCCAAGATGGCTGACTAGTTATTCTTAATGCACTCCTATAATATGGATATCAAATGAAAGGCCTTGGTGAGAGTTACTCGAAAAATTAAATGACATTACTGTAAATCCAACATGATGGTATACCTACTCAAGATGGCGGACTAGTTATTCTTAATGCACTCTTAAAATATGGGTATCACATGAAAGGCCTTGCTGAGAGTTACTTGAAAAATTATATGACATCACTCTCAATCCAACATGGCGGTCATGAGATCAACAGACAAGAAACCAACTGTCCAGTGATAACTAAAAAGTAAAAAATAAATTGATAGTTAGTAAAAAAAACTTTTTAACAAACAAGCTTTTATTTAAATGTAACCGTAACCGAATAGCTATATTTCATTTTAGTTTGTTTTACTTAAATTTAATAAGCTTTAGATAGTTGGTGCATCAACAGAATCGCCACTAAAGTCAACCTATGCACCTGCGCCAGCTGATTCTTGAAAGAATCGTTTACTTAAATGGGTTGTCGGCACTACGTAGGTAGGTACATTCTTTTGTTATGCAAATTACAAATTTTTTGGGGCAGTTAGTACACTGCTTACCTGGACAGTCAAAGTGGAAAGTGTTTTCTATGCGATAGAAACAAGTATTGATAAAAAATAACAAGATATTTACCATGATAAGTACGTACCTATTACAAATATGTGTTTTCTATACGTTAAAATCATTAACGAATTAGTAATTTATTTTTGTTTGTAGTCAACTTCTATTAAGTTTTCTAGTATTTGTGTTACTACTTTTTTAAAGACTATGCGATCTAAGCCTTCGTAGAATTTTGTTATAGGGTGTTATAGTAAAATTAGTCTTAGAGAAAAATCTGTATTTTATAAAAATCTGTAAACATTTAAAAATTCTATAATAATTTTAAAATCCCTATACAAAACATGATAAATAGAGTCTATCATTCACATTTAACAAGTATTTTAACTACAGATTAGGTTACAGTATAAGTGTGTGTTACGTGATATGTGGTCTCAAAATATTTTTTTAATAAATATGACTAAAACAAGTTTAGCTACACTACCTTTATAGAAACAGCTAGTAAAACAACAAATAGTAAATATAATAATCTACAAGGAAATACGGTGTTTGTACGTTATTAATTAATCTTTTACGTTTAAATTATAATCAACATACATATACCATCCCTACAATATTCAAAACGACGCTCAGATATTGTCTGCAAAAATGAGCCAAGGCGGGTAGACGCAGCAAGTCGCCAATTCCACTTCTTAAGTCCACACCTATGTAATCGTATAAATAAAATTCTAAATATATACAAAATCAAGTGCTCTACCTGGCTGCTATCACTTTCATATGAGGAAACCGAATAGCTCTCCACATATTCAACACTGAAATCTCCTGTTGCCCAGACTCTTAAAAGACGGGTGCCTCAGGGGATCACTCGCTCACACAAACAGACACGCACACACGTACACACACACACACACACACGCACCTATACACAAAACACACACACACACAGAAAACACACTCACTCACATCCCATTTAGTTAATAATAATTAATTTCTTTATTTTAAATATTTAGAATAATATGATGTCTAGGAGTTGGGCGTTGACACTGCCACACAGTTGTACCTAAAGCTTCGGTAGTGTCATCGTTTCATTAGAATTTAAGTGCCTTTGTAACATGTCTAAATAAATGATTTTTATCTTATCTTATATAAAACCTACTTAAGAAAATCATGTCTTATACATGTAACTTACAATTAAAGTTAAAACAGAAATATTAAACGGTTTTGTAACATTCACCTTTTTCTGAGCATAATATTAAAAGTCTTTCTTCATCCATGCTGTCATACACCAGGAAGCCTTCACGAAATTTATTTGGTATTATGATGTCTTCTATTTTGCTATATTTGAAGCTCTGTACACTTGAATCTTTGTTTCTCGCAGTATATAAACTTTAGAAAATACTTTTGATGTTAGGAATTTTTGTTACGAAGTTCAGTACTTCGTCTTTCAATGAGCTCATGGTTTCCTCGTATGTTAACAAAAGTGCCGATGCACGTACACTGCTTTTGCCAGTAAATCAAACTGTTATTGTTACCATTTATTGTGCAATCATATTGCACGAATTTTCTTGAAAAAATATAACACTCACAACGTCTGGCTAATACTGTGTTTAGAGGTGCACTGATTTCAAATGAGCGTGCTCACTCATTTCGTGTGGAAACAAAACGGCGTGGTCTCATTACGGTAAGAGCGTATCTAACGATTTAAATCTTTGGTTCTACCTTTTGGTTCTAGTCAAAATCTGGTAGTATGATACAACCAGATGTTGTATTGTCAGATTGATATTAAAAAGAACTGTTAATATTCAAGGTTCCTTTTTAACAGTTTCTATAGATTGCAAGAATTCCTCGAGCTGTTTTTGGTTTTTTTTTGTTTATGTTTGTTAAAAGTGTATAAAAAAGATATATTATTTAAATGTACCTACCTGCGTAATTTTATGTATTTTAAGTGTATCTATGTAAATAACCAACAAGATGGGATGATGACCTGGTGAAGACCGCAGGTCGATGGTGGATGCAGATCGCTTCCAACCGCAACAACTGGAAATCCATGAGGGAGGCCTATGTCCAGCAGTGGACGTCCTACGGCTGAAATGATGATGATGATGATGATGTAAATAATATTATTTTATTAAACATTCTTAAGTTTTCGACCGCTATTTGTTAAATTGTAGCTTTATTATAGGTAACCATTAAAAATAAGTGCATACCAACTAAATCACCTTACTTAACCTTTAACTAGTCGCGCGAGGTCCACTGGACCCCAAGTGACTTTGTTTTTGTCATATTTCGTTAAGTGCCTACGTGACTGTCCGTTCTAGTAGTTTCCTAGTTCATACGCCCTTCCCTGCCCACTCTGCCCAGTGTTCCACCGGCCGTTGCGACGACCACAGGTGCCATACGCAGGTGCTTGGGGTCCAACAGACCCCGCGCGACTAATAGTGTAGTAAAATTTTTGTGAGTACCTATATGTTTATATTTACTTTTTTATACAGTTTATTTTGTATTTCACTATCTGTGTGCAAGATATAAAAACAAAAACAAAGTGCGGAAATTGTGATAAATTTACGTGCAATGAGCACCAGGTTTGTGATTCTTGTACCAAATAATTGCTATAAACGTTTATATATATTTTTTTGAGAAGTTTATTTATTGATAAATACCCGGTTATATGCATGTTAATAATTGCTGGTTCCTTCTATAGTCTCGGGGAGTACTTTGAACGATGACTGTTGTAGGTAGTTCAAAGTATTACTTATTATTTAATATTAAGCTCTTTTTATATTTAAGAAATAGGTGCACATCTCTGTATTTATTTTTATTCTGATATTTTTAGAGTTATGATTAAATAAAATTACTTATATTGTATCTCTTGATAAGGACAAATTGTTAAAAACAGTACAAACTAATTTTAAGATCTTTATGTACAACAATTTTCAATAAATATTTTCTATTCTATTCTAATGTGTTGTGATCGCAAAAGGTTTAAAATAGATATTGTTTTTTAAAGATTTTCTATATATTTGTAAAGTTTAGAAGTTGTACTTTAAGTTCCTATGCAGAATAAATATGTATGTTTATTTAATTGTTTCCACAAATGAAATTTGGGGTCCCCATGTACCCCACGCGACTAACAGTGTGAGTATTTTGGCGCGACTAGTTAAAGGTTAACATAATACTATCTGAGATAAGTAGGTAGGTATTCAATTTTAATATTTTTAGGTACCTACTTACCTGTATATTGTCGTGCCCAAACCGAGTCCATGTCCAACTATATATTGTGTTATACATATATCATCTGTACAAATTACTACAATGTGGTTGCAATAAACTATTTGACTTTTGACTTTTGAGATTATTTACTGCTCTTTGTTTGGTTTGGACGTCGCGCGTCGTCGATAAGATAATAAAATAAGATATATTCTTAAACAATATAACCATCTAAGGATATTAGACAAGAACAGACATTTAAGATCTTCAGACCAGACAGAATACAGGATGCTTTTTGAAATGTTTTTTTTTCATAATATTAATTTTCTACGCAAAATTATACTTAAACTAAATCGCTACGTATTTATGTAGGTAAATAGATTGCACAGAGGGAAAACACAGACAGACTTGGAATAGGTAGGTAGGAAAGTAGGTAATCAGTTACAAAATTTAGAGGAACAACAAAATAATATAGGTACCTAGGTACCTACAACACAACAAATGACTCTAATTGAACAACACGAGAATACTTAGATAAGTTAGATAACTCTTTATTGTACATAAGTACACTGAACACAAATAAAAAAGGAACCTTGAATATTTACAATTCTTTTTTTATATCAATCTGACAATACAACTTCTGGTTGTATCATGCTACCAGATTTTGACTAGAACCAAAAGGTAGAATCAAAGATTTAAATCGTTAGATACGCTCTTACCGTAATGAGACCACGCCGTTTTGTTCTTCCACACGAGTGAGTGAGCACGCTCATTTGAAATCAGTGCACCTCTAAACACAGTATTAGCCGGACGTTGTGTTATTTTTTTTCACGAAAATTCGTGCAATATGATTGCACAATAAATGGTAACAATAACAGTTTGATTTACTGGCAAAACCAGTGTGCGTGCGTCGGCCCTATTGTTAACACACATTTAAAGATAATGCCACAGTTTTTGGTCTCAGGGCACAACTAACAATTTATATCTATGGGTAGAAAATAAATGAAAAACCCGCGGTCTAGTCAGCTTCAGACGTATTTATTGCCTTGTTCTTTACTTCGCGTAGGACGACTAAGCTGAGAGGATGGTATATTACCCCAGCAGGCACTGCAACGTTGCGTAGGTACAGCATTTAAAGCTGTTGCTGACGCTGCTCAAACCATCTAGTAATAGATGTGAAAGGCCAAATAAATTATTACCGAACTGTGTTTGAAACTTTGATTATCTGACTCTTTGGCTTGATTTGGCTGAATTGAAACCAAGCTAAAATTTTATCAAATAGGTATTTTTTTCATCGTATCAAAGATAAAAAGCACCTAGAATAACTATGAGAAAACCAGATGGGGACTATTTCTAATAATCATCGGGTCTATATCACTATCAGGCTATAGGTATTGTATCCTCGTCGGCTATCAGTTTAACTGTGTAAGTGAAGGCGGGTGCAGGCGCAGGTCGACTTGATAATGTGAGTGATCTGACCAGGCACTAGGCAGTAGCGCGCGCGAAGCGAGAGAGGCGGACGCATCGCCGCAGGCCCTAACCAGGTCACAAACTGATAATGTGATTCAAACAATATCGCACAAGTTAAAATGGAGTGCTACACATCAGACAGTTGCGACAGCGACAGCAGAGACCAAAAAACCCTCGACCTATCCAATCAGCTCCTAGACTCCGGCGGCCTGGCAACCGAACTGAGGAGCATTGTTGACGAAAAACACTGCGCACAAAACTACGAGATAATACTGCTCTACAACAACAGAATAGCGACTGTACCGGACACGATAAGTCAGTTTTGCAACTTGAAGAACTTGGATATCAGTAATAACCGACTGACTAATCTCCCTGATGTGTTCAAGAATTGTCCGTTGACGTCGCTGATTGCGAAACACAATCAGCTCAGCAATGAGTCGCTTCCGAAGTCTTTCTTCACGGCTAAGAGCTCACTCAGAGAGTTAAACCTGAGTGGAAACCAGTTGATTTTTTTCCCAGAGCAAGTCTTGGAGCTGACGACCCTCAGATACCTCTATCTAGGAGGCAATAGGATAACCAATATACCAAAGGATATATGGAAGCTAAGCAGGTATTGTTTTACTTTGAATTGCGATGTTATTTTAGAGAGTTATTTTTTTACTAGTAAGTTAGGTAATTGCTAACTGATATGTTACACGTTATTGTTATTGTAAGTTTATGGAAATATTAATTATTTTGTTTTTATAGAGCGGATAAGTACCTATCCTATTATTATTATTTTTAAGCGACGCATTGTTTAAACAGCTAACAATAGTTAGCTGTTTAAACAATGCATTAAGCAATGTTTACAAATTGATTATATAATCACGTGTACATCTAGATTATTCTTTTGGCATAACTTAGATAGACACTTTCATGAAAACACTATTGTCGCACATAATAATAATACACTAGTAGGTAGGTACTATTATCTACACAAAAGAGACAAGAGAGATAGGTAAACATACCATTATCTAGGAATTTATCTATTTACACTAAAGTTCGATCCATAATTATTATTCTCAAATGATAGCATCCAACAAGGTCTCGTAACGACTGATATCGGGATTTGAGCCCTCAAATTAAAAGCTACACTTCTACCAAGCTAACACGGTCCTACGGGTCACCACAAACAAAGATCTGTTATATATATGGTTAAAACCGCAGTTAAAACCTTAAAATTTAACAATAGATATATGTAAATAAAAGTTGTGGTATGTATTTAATTTACAAAAAAACGGGGGCATAATGGGGCGCGAGGCACGATGGACCATGCAAATGCTTGATTTATTGGTAAAAAAACGAGAATCGCTATATCGCGCCCCAGGGAAAGTTGATTAAAACTTTAAAAAACAGTAACCATTATGAATCTTTCTTGATTTGACAAACTTAGACTGACTTGTTAAACGTAAAACCACAGGTTACAGAAACTAAAAACTTATTAAATTAACTTATTAAATTTAAGTATAGAGTTTTGATATCAGTTTAAATAAATAGATTTACCAACAAACTATTCACACAGTCCGACTCTATATGTCTTTGCCAGAACTAAACTACGGTGCTGAAACATGTAATAGGTAAATACCACCAGGTCCGGGTAAAATAGTTATTATAGCTGACTGGTAGATTAAAAAAACATTTAGGCAATGTTTAGAAAGTAGGCGATGTAAGGGCAGTTACGGTATCAATCATCTGGTTTCCATAGTATTTCTATTGTATTCTGTGTGTTTATTAAGTAGTGTCCAGAATAATTTGTATTCAATCACCACTAATTAACTTATTTGAGTAGTTATTAGAACAATTTCCAAATATTACCATACTTTCCAAGTCAACTGTACCTTCAACAAAGTTGTAGACAGAGATGCTAAATATATAGTCTGATCACGTGTTGAAGCCACATTATAGACTGGTTTGTTAAATGGGAAACAAATCGTGTCAGATACATGTTTTAATATTGAACTTGATATTTTATCAAACCCTACGATTTTGGTGTTTTTCAAAAAACAAATTATCGCCAGAACGAAAGGACGAAAAATATTTTATTTTATTTGATAGCCCATTAGGCCAGCCTACCGTCACAATATAACAGATAAGGTTTTAAAAAATTTAAACTAACTGAAGCCCTGTTGTGTTGTAAATGTGTCGTTATTTGGTAATAGGCCGAGCAAGGTCACATCATCCGCAACAGGTGGCGAATATCAACATGTTTAATATCGTGGTAACACTGTGTATGTGAGTAAGGCCTTTACAGCGTCAGCAAATGATATTCATACTGCACGGGACGCTGCAATTCCTGGGACCTTTTTTCCCCGTAACCTTTACCGAAAAATCATTGAAAAATAATGTTTGCCATACAAGGCATTTTCCTTTCGTTTAAACAAGCATTGGTACGGGGGTACCAGAAAAGGGGGCGAAGTCCTCAAAAGGTCACCAAATGCCAAAAATGCATTTTTGGACGTTTTCTGCCATTTGAAGACTTTTATTTTTTTAGTGACCTTTAATTCTAATTCTAATTCTAGTGGGGAGTTACCAGATCTGCACTGACGTCCCGCATTGGGGTGTATTGTGCATTGACCCCCGAGGTGCTGCCTCGACCCTAACCTAACCAGCCCAAATCTTTGAAATACCGGAGAAGGACTCGGGGTCGCCGGCAGCATTCCATGAGCATCCCCGAAGGGTATGCAAATGTTGTGAAAGAAGAAGGGCATGACTCCATGAGCTCCTGCAGTCCTGTCTCTATTCTAGTCTGTCTTGAGGCACCACAGTGCAAGTAGCACGTGCTCCACGGTTTCTTCCTCTTCAAGACACCCGCGACATAGTACACTGTCTGTGGCACCTGTCTTGAGAAGATAGTGATTGAGATCACAGTATCCCGTGATGACGCCCACCATCATCCGTAGGTTTTGTCTTGTCATCTTAAGCAAAGTATTGGTTATCTTTCTGTTTTTCCCTGGGAGCATTTGTTTTGTATGCTTGCAGTTTGATCTGTAGTCCCAAAGTTTTTGGTGCTCTTTTTCAGAGTTTATTTTAAGTTTTTATCTGCGTGTGTTTTTATCAGCCTGGTTTGCGGTCGGGGGATCGCAGAGGCCGATATCGTCGGAGTTTGGAGTGAGACTAGCTCCTTCCTTTGCCAACGCATCGGTCTTGGTGTTCCCTATGCATGATCCATGACTTTTTGTCATTTTGACTTTGACTGTGTGCTTTTGTGCTAGTTTTTGAAGAGCACTATAGTCATAGTCATAGTCATATTCATTTATTGCAAGCATGTTGAGTTACAAGGTCTTAAAATAATATAGGAGTATCAAACATGCGCTCTGTTAAGGCACAGCAAAATTGGTATAGTAAGTACCAAGCACTTAATACTATATTTTGGTGAATCTAGTTCAACTTACATAGGTAGTACATATTAGTAAAAATCTTACTATGTGAAACAAAACACAAACACTAAATAAAATAACAGAACTATCTATCATACGAACATTTTCTTAACCTAAAAAATAGTGAGATCATTAGAAATTCTTAGAATAAATTTAAATACTAGTATTGCCTAAAACTGTAAGAACTCTTGCAGAGAATAAAAACTATGTTGTATTAAAAACTTTTTTAAGAGTGATTTGAATGTATTTATGTTGTTTTCATTTTTTATATTTTGGGGTATTTTATTATATATTTTTACTGACATGGCTTGAGGGCCGGAGTGGAATAATTGAAGTTTTGAGAAGGGTATATCTAATCTATTGCGGGGTCTTAAATGAGGTGGTCTAAAATGTACTGGGAAGAGGTTTGTATTCTTTTTTACAAATAAACTGATTTCTAATATATATTTCCCTGCAAGTGTTAATATATGTTCTTGAACAAAGTAAGGTCTACAACTTACCATTTGGTCGAGATAATAAATAATTCTAATACACTTTTTTTGCAATATGAAAAGTTTGTTTACGTCTACACTGTTGCCCCATAGCATGATACCATACTGTAGTCTCGAGTGGGCATATGCGTAATACGCAGTTAATGCTGTTTTTATATCTGTTGTTTTTTTTAATTCGTACAAAGCGTAAGTGAATCTTGATAATTTTAGTGAAGTGTTTTTTATATGATCTTTCCAATTTAAATTTGAATCTATAATTATGCCAAGGAAGGGACTGTAACTAACAGTATCAAGGGGAATGTCGTGAAATAAAAACTGTATGTTTAAAGGGATTTTTTGATAGGGTCTAAACTGAATGAGCTTCGTTTTTTTAAAGTTTAACTGAAGGTTATGATCGCTAAGCCAATTTTCTATTTTTGGTAGATTTTCATCAAGGAGTTTGTTTAGTTGGAGGTTAGATTTACAAGGAAGAACAACAGATACGTCGTCGGCGAATAAGGTACAAGGGCAGTCAACAACTTTAGGCAGATCATTTATGTATATTAGGAATAAAATGCATCCAAGCACACTACCTTGGGGTATAGATCTTGAAATGTTTAATAGGTCAGATGATATTTTTATAATATTTCCATTGTTATGGTCATAATGTTCAATTTGGACACATTGGGTTCTATTTTCTAAATATGAAGCAAACCAGTCAAACCCTGGACATTCTGCAACGGATTTGGACCTAGTGTCTGGTCTATCGAGTGCATTCGTAAGTGCTGCGCTATCTGTTATGAAAATGAGCGTCGTTTGTTTGGCATTGTCTTTGCCTGCAAGGTCTATGTAAGCGGACATCTCTTTTGTCGCTTGCAGAAGCCCAAGCGTTTCTGCTTGGAAGGCTGTAGTCGTTCCATTAAAAGGCTGCACTCTAGACAGTCCGATTTCCGGACAGTGGAAGCCGCAGCCTGCACTTGTTTTGCGTTTTGCCCCATCTGTATATATATGATACAAGTAGGGAGATGTTGTCTCTTCCGTGTCGTCTTGACTGGGGTGACCTTTTGAGGTCACAATAACTCCAGTCCCTGTGACCAAAATCAATCAGTCACCTTCTCTTACTAAGACGGTGCTATCAAAAAAAGTTTTCATGTAAATGGTCACGGTCAACGCGTTCGATTGTAATCGTCAAATACACAGACAGACGGACAGACAGAGAGACAGCGTTGTGGTAACAACACGAGCGTGGTTGAGATAGGGATCCCAACTCTGGTCTCGTTTAAAATTCGGATGCTGTCTTATTTCGATCGCTTCACAAATTTTTCGGGGGACGAAGAACTTCTCTCTGGCTAAATCCAAAGCCGTTGAAAGTACTGACGTAATTTTTAAACCATGACAATGCCGAGATATTTTGAACACTTTCAAGGCAGAGCTCAATATGGTGACTCTAGTAACGTAGATAAAGATGAACTTTGGTCAATGAGATATTTTTTATCTGGAGGCTGTGTAGCTGGATATGGAGGGTGAGATGCAATTGATGATGACTGTTCATGTATTTATTTGTGTGCCTACTTATCTTTAAATCAATTCAGCTATCGAAACATTATAATGCTCCACATTCAAGTAAGAAAAATAGAAAAAACGTTACAGGTTGGAATCTACATGTCAAAGAGGCACAAGGTAAACCATCTTTTGGGGCTTCCTACGACAAAATGGACCAGGGTAGAAAGTTCTACGACGTACTACGTCGCTGAAGTCGACGACGTTGAAGGGCAGAGCTGTGAACACAGAGATCTGCCTGCCTCCTCTCGTCTCCATGAAATAACCGGTGACATCTCCCAGAGGAGTGCTGACCACGGGCCGATTTTCGCCATTCACGTAACTTAAACACAGCAAAGTCACCAACAACAACACGCTTTGCCTATTCATCAATGGACAAAACCAGTTCGGCGTGACGGAGATCATCGTGCCGGCTTCAACGCAACCGAAATTAAAACACTCGATCGGCTCTCTCGTTTTTATGAGTTACGTGGATTATTTACTACGAGCATAGGCAAATGAACTTGATGGCGGTCTACCGCGGGGTAGTGCCAGCTATGTATATTGTCTGCGTCTGACCGCGACGTCGTATAACTTCTAAAAGTTCCGTGTAAATAAATCATAACCACAAAACGCGGGCAAAGCCGCAGGCAGCAGTAAGTACTATAAACAGCACCACTAACAGAGAAACCTACTATAGGTACTTGTAAATTGAAAACAAGTACCTACCTAAAGAAAAAAGTAAGGACTCATGGACGTTATTATATTGTGGTTTTACAGTTTCTATAATTAGAGGTACTTCAAACGAGTGCTTAATTATGAAACATCCATCTGAAATACTTGAAACAGTTGATTAGTGCATCGCTGCTATATCTTCAGCCTTCAGCTAAGGTCTGTTGTCTCCTAGGGCAGACATCAAGACAAAAATCCTGTGGAGGGGAGAGGCTGGGGAGATATCGGAACTTCCTACCTGTTGAGAACCTGTTGTACACCCATAAAAATATTGCTTCGTTTAAGAAAAACAGCGACAATCACAATGTAAATACAAGAAATAAGAATAAACTCGCTGTGCCCACTACTAGGCTCCATAAGGTGAAAATATCTTTTAAAGGGCAATGTATACGCTTCTACAACAAACTCCCTAGTGAGTTGCAGAAGTTATCATTGAATAAATTTAAAAACATTATTAAACGCAATCTGTGCAATAAAGCTTATTATAAAATATCAGATTACCTAGAGGACAAAACCACTTGGGACGGAATCTGCTCCAACTCCGTCAAACGTAACATAAGACAAAATAAAATTGTTAAATGATGACTATAACGACCGAGTTAGGTTCTTCTGTTCACTTCTTTTCCTAACTCGCGTGTCATCTGAAGTGAACAGATTCAATTATGTGCTTTATTCTATTTATTTGTGTTGTATTTTTTTGTAATTTGTGACGCGTCAATAAGGTCCATGCGGCCGCACTGAATAAAGTATTTTTTGATTCTTGATTCTTCTTTATGTTTTTTTTGTTTAAAATAAACTTACCAATAGGTTTGTGTTATACCATGCAGAAAGTATTATTATTAAATATAATAAAAATATCTATATATTATGTATTAATAATGTATTAAGTATATCAGTCATCTAGTACCCATAACACAAGCTCTGCTTAGCTTGGGGCTAGATGATGCTGTGTGATTTGTCCAGCTTTATTTATTTATTTACTAAGTAATGAAATGACATTTATAAAAACATTGAAAAATAGGCCTAAGGTGCGAGTCCTGACGGACTCCTGTGGAGGCTGAGTGCAGGAAAGTCTGTTATCCGCTGATTGGTGCATCGCTGCTATATCTTCAGCCTTCAGCTAAGGTCTGTTGTCTCCTAGGGGAAAATCCTGTGGAGGAGAGAGGCAGGGGAGATATCGGAACTTCTTTATGTTTTTTTTTCGAATAAACTTGTCAGTAGGATTGTGTTATACCATGCAGAAGGTATTATTATTCTAAATAATAAAAAGATCTATCTTTGTATTATTAATGTATTAAAAATATCAGTCATCTAGTAGGTACCCATATCATAAGCTCTGCTTATCTTGGGGCTAGATGATGCTGTGTGATTTGTCCGGCATTATTTATTTATTATGTAATGAAATGACATTTATAAGAACATTGAAAAATAGGCCTAAGGTGGGAGTTCTTACGGACTCCTGTTGAGGCTGAGTGCAGGAAAACCTGTTATCCGCTGTTATTAACTAGCGATTGCAATTCAGCCACTCTCCCCAAACTACTAACTTCCATCCGAGGCGAATCATTATGCGCAGAGAGAGTATAGATCATAGATGTACCTACTGTAATTATTTAAATGACTAACATAGATACAGCGACGATAGTGACATATCAATTCGTACAAACTACTTATTTTATGAATACACTCATGAAAACTAATTTATTTACAATAATGATATATTTCCTGTAAACTTAACTACCTTGTGTGCAACCTATTAAAAAAAATAACCTGAAACCTAGAAGAACCTATCAGATGAAACCGTTTGTTACCGTCGACGTTTTCACTCTATTATTGTGAGGTTGCTATATTAAAATGGGTGTACCCATTTTAATACCCTACTCACATTCTATATATTTTAGGGAGCATCCTGTATTAGTCCACTGCTGGACGATAAGCCTTTCTTAATTTTCACCATTTAACAATGTATCCACTTAGTAATCGGAAATGTTCATTTATCAAATTTCATATCACATAGCTGGTGGGCGTCCTACACTACGCTTGCCGAGTCGCGGTCTCCGATCAAGAACTCGTTCGTTTATAGGCTTAATTAATAAAACGTGTTATATTATGTTTCAGTTTACAAATCCTCTCAGTTGGAGGCAACCAAATTGCAGAGGTCCCCGAGACAGTGGGCCGACTGACATCTCTCCAGGCTCTTGTCCTTAGTGACAATAACTTGGAGTACCTCCCAGCTTCCATCGCAAACCTGGACCAACTGCGCTCCCTCCTCATACACAAGAATAAACTTAGGACTCTGCCGACGCAGATTATCAAGCTAAGATGTCTGACAGAGGTGGGTAGATAAACTGATAACGTATAAATAGATAATAGCTGTATCGATGGAAAGTTTCGCAAAAAGTATTGACAACCGCTACAATGGGCGTTATATTGCCCAAGCCTTGTGTTTTCAGAAGCAAAGTCATAGTTAAATAGTATTTTCATAATGGTCTAAAGTAAATACTAGTAGAATATTTTGTACCTATTCTTGGTAGATAAACAACATTATACACGGTGTAACTGGAAGGGTGTATCATCGGTGGCAGGGCGATCAAAATCCGATTTTAGGCTTCATGTCCCAAGTGTAGCCAAAATGTTAGGTCTTCGACCGTAATTTTTGTTTTAGCTTGTAGCTCAATAGTAGACCTTTCGTCCTTCAGTACCGGTTTGAGTCGTTATTTGATTAAATGGAAATAAATACATTTTATAGATTAAATAAACCCCGAGCCGTGGGGTGCCGGCATTAGAATGTTACCCCTCCTCTCATGCCCGCGGATGCAGTAAGAAGGCTCTTCTAAGAAGGCTTCCGGAGGTATCCCTTAGCAGGCGCTAAGGGATACCTCCGGAAGATGGGCAGCAGCGTCTTTCCGTGTATCAACATCCCGTACTGTCAAATCCGTAATTCAAATATTTTTTTAAACGATGATAGTACCAATAATCCCTAATTACCTAAAGCCAATAACTAACTCTTTTAAGGTCATTGTAATGTAAGTAGGTAGGTACCTACTTATTGTTATCAGGTAGCGGCTTACATTACATTAGAAATGAATAGCTAAATGTTTTTTTTGTCTCGCTCATGCACTCCTGTGGTTGGTTGATTAGGTAGGATGTTTATGGTATTATTACATGAAATCGGAATTTGACTAAAAATATATACTTAGGTACCTATTCATAAAAATCTGAATAACTTTTGAACGACTGAATATCGCAGAACATTTAGAGGGGTTAAATCGATAGGCACTGAGGTCACCCATCGCCCTGCCACCGATGATCCACCGTTCCAGTTACAACGTGTATATTAATTAAAGAGTTGTTATTTTAAAACCGCAAAGAAACAGTTCATTCATCAAATTTCATATCACATAGCTGGTGGGCGTCCTACACTACGCTTGCCGAGTCGCGGTCTCCGATCAAGAACTCGTTCGTTTATAGGCTTAATTAATAAAACGTGTTAGTATATATGTATATAGCTCAACGGATAACAATAAACGTCCTATCTGCCTATTGAATATTGCACAGAAATGTAAAAAATATGATTTATTACATTTCCCTCGATTTATCGCGGAGCCCATCATCAGAACTAAGTTTAAAAACAAGCAAACATTATTAAGTGAAACAAAAAACCAAGTTTAAATTTAGGTCATAGAAATACACCTGAGGGACTCCAGTAGGTACCTACACTCTATAACATAGGTACGGTACCGATAGGTAAGTTTCTGGCCCACACTCTTGAAGCTTAGAGGCTGATAAAAGGAAAGACCCCATCTGATAGCGTAGTTATTATAGATTTAAGGAATGGGGATTAGCAGGGTTGAAATGGGCATTAACTAGATCCAATACAAAACATTTGACTTACAAAACATAAGCTATTGACTGAAAAAAATCAAAATGGCGTCCATTCACTTCCAGTTGAGTCTCAGAGACAACCCTCTGGTGGTCCGCTTCGTGAGAGACATGACGCTGCAGCCTCCGACTCTGCTGGAGCTGGCAGGCCGCACCATAAAGCTGCATCAGTTGCCGGTGCAACCGGGAGACGTGCCGCAAACGCTGATGAAATATCTCGGCGCCGCAGAGTGCTGCGTCAATCCTAAGTGCAAAGGTTTGTAAAGGCCACGAATTAGCTTCGATACCTTTTGACCGTGAAAACGAATCATAGCTATAGTTTATGTATCATATATATATATGTAGGTACTTACATATGTATGTATATGCGTAGGTAGTCGCCGCAATAACATGTATTCTTAAGCCCTACTCTATCTACAACTCTCCCTTCGGGGATACCTAAAGAATACCATACTGCCATCGATCCAGAGTTCCGTTATTTCAAGGAGATAGGCTATCTATTAATATTGGTATCAAGTGGAGAAATTGTTTCCAACGCAGAACGTCAGTGCAGATCTGCTCGTCCCCATTATTTTAGTACCTACCTACGTTTTATCTTGTCTAAGGCACAGTAGTGCTCATAGTAAAGGATAACAAATAAGCCTGAGTGTTATCCGTTACTTATTATGAGCGCGACTGTACATACCGTGTCATCCTAAAAAGCAGATGCTGAGAGTGTACGCGGTTGTAACTGAAGTAGGTTTTAAAACGACAAGGTCCTAATTAAAGGTGTCAAGGGCATCCTATTGAGCAACTTTACGCGATATTTTATTAGAAGTGCTCTAGCGGTGAACGGTGAAGGAAAGCATCGTGAGGAAACCCGCGTCTGTCCCAGACGTTTTGACCTTCTTTGCCTTAGATATGTCCGACTAAGCTAATGATGGTAAGGTACTAACTAGGCAACCCTAATCTATCCTTACCCTTAGACTTGGGGAGTTGCTGTCTTACCTATGTCCCAGCCTAAAATGCCTGGGGCACTCAGTGTCAATAACAAATATTTACTTAGTTTAGTTTTATTTTTCACGGGCCGCTTAGCCGGTAAGAGGCACAAAGTAAGAGTTCTTTCATCATAATCCACTTAATCTTTTGACCTTCATTAAGTTGGTCAGCAATTTCGATAATACTCGTATCTAATGACTATTAACTATGTCGTCGAACAGTTTTCAATAGGTCATTATAGGTCAGGAGTCAATGTGACATATATGCTACACGTGCTCTGACTGACATAACATAGATAACCAAAAATCTAGTCTGGATTGTAAACAGTCAGTTCAATCAAATCCAGTACCTACATCTATTAAGCTTAGTCGAGTCGATGCAAGCAATAACATCAGTGCCGGATTAAATAGTTTTTTTTATTTATAAGGCAGTAATCGAAAGGTGATGATCAAAAGGATAAAACAGTAGGTAAATAAAGCATTCTAAATAAAATAAGACAAGAGCGAGTTGCTCGCGCACCGTGAGAGGGTTCCGTGCCATCATTTATCTATACTATAATATTGTAAAGTTTGTGAGTTTGTAGGTGGTAATCTCTGGATGGCATAGGGCGATTAGGTATGTTTAGATAAGCTTAGCAGTAGTAACGTAAGCAACTCGATCCTGTCTTCAATTAAAACCGATCATACACTGTTCGTCATAGAACACACGCGTTTTACCATTGCCAAAATATGCTGTAAAAATATAACCCTCTTTTTGGCAGACAGGAAATAAATCGTAGCACTCAGAACTAACCGAATTACACGTTTATATTTGTTGGAGAACCTTGACAGCGCCATCTCTTGTCTGATAGTGGAACTTACGCGGATTTTTTCAACTTGATGGTTTTTAGGGTTCCGTACCCAAACGGTAAAAACGGGACCCTATTACTAAGACACCGCTGTCCGTCTGCCTGTCTGTACCTATGTCTGTCACCAGGCTGTACCTCATATTTTTTTTAATTATTTATTTCACATTACCTAGATATTTATAACATTACAGGATATAACATCCTAAGACGCTATAATCTATAAAAAAACAAAATAATCACTACTTACATAACCTACACATCTATATAAATTAAAAGAACCGTGATAGACACTTGAAATTTTCACAGATGATGTATTTTGGTTGCCGCTATAACAACAAATGGGCAAATTTTCAATTAAACAACCTAAACTTCCAATTAAACAACCTCCTTGATGAAAATCTATCAAAAATAGAAAATAGGCCTAGCGATCATAATCACATAACTTTAAAAAAACGAAGCTCATTCAGTTTAGACATCAAAAACCCCTTTAAACATACAATTTTTATTTCACGACATTCCCCTTGATAATGTTAATTACAGTTCCCTCCTTGGCATAAATAAAGATTCAAATTTAAATTGGAAAGATCATATAAAAACACTTCACTAAAATTATCAAGATTCACTTACGCTTTGTACCTACGAACTAAAAAAACAACAGATAATATAAAAATAGCATTAGCTACGTATTACGCATTATGCCCACTCGAGACTACAGTATGGTATCATGCTTTGGGGCAACAGTGTAGACGTAAACAAACTTTTCATATTGCAAAAAAAGTGTACAAGAATTATTTATAATCTCGACCAAATGGTAAGTTGTAGACCTTACTCTGTTCGAGAACATATATTGACACTTGCAGGGATGTATTAGAAATCAGTTTATTTGTAAAAAAAATGCACAAACCTCTTCCCAGTACATTCTAGACCACCACATTTAAGACCCCGCGATAGACTCAAAACTTCAATGAACTCACTCCGGTCCTCAAGCCATGTCAGTAAAAATATATAGGTAATAAAATACTTAGGTAAGTACCCAAAATATAAAACTTTGAAAAAAATATAATTACATTCACTCTTTAATTTTTTTTTAATACAACATAGTTTTTATTCTCTGCAAGAGTTCTTACAGTTTTAGGCAATACTAGTATTTAAATTTATTCTAAGGATTTCTAATGATCTCACTAATTTTTAGGTTAAGAAAATGTTCCTAAGTTATATTAGTTCTGTTATATTATTGCAACAATACTTAAGTTCATTTTTTTAGAAAACTTCCAAACCCGTTACAAATAATATGTTGTCATTTTGTCTCCCACAGGGATAGAACCCTGCGTCTCCGTCAAAGATTACCTAGGTAAATCGTTAGATACGCCCTTATCGCGAAACCGCGCCATTTTGTTTCCATAGCCACCATCTACGGACTATTATTATAATAGTCTATAATAGACCGTAGATGGATGTTATTGGAGGGCTTAGAATGGATAAATCTACGGACTACTTTTTCTCCTCGCCATTTTGTTTCCATAGCCACTGCGCCATTCTAAGCCCTCCATCTATTATATGGATGATATAGGAGGGCTTAGAGCTATGGAAACAAAATGGCGCGGTTTCACAATGGCGTATCTAACGATTTACCTAATATTTGACTGAGACGCAGGGTTCTATCCCTGCGGGAGACAGAAAGACAAGATATTTGTAACGGGTTTAGATGTTTTCTATATGATGGCGGCACCATCTGCAGGTTCCTTCTGTAACTCGCGAGTTTATAAAATATCCTTTTTTCAATTCTGCTGTTTTATTTCAGGTGTTTTCTTCGACAACCGCGTCGAGCACATAAAATTCGTGGATTTCTGCGGCAAATACCGTATACCACTCCTACAGTACTTATGCAGCTCTAAATGTATAACCGGGAGTTGGGAAAGCCGAGAGGAGAACAGCAACCCACACCCGCATATGATGAGGAAGGTGCTTCTTGGATAAATTATCATGTACCTATTTGAATAAGCTGCCAATGACCCAGACTGTTTCGTTTCTTCAAGAAATTTGGGTAGGTAGTGTCTTGGTAGTACCAAACTAGGAAAATGCACAATACACCCCAATGTGGGGATATCAGTGCAAATACGGTCTATGAGGGCTGTCCACTGCGAGATGCACGGGGTATGTGTGCAAGTCTTACATTGATCCAAATGTATCTTGCAGTGGACAGACCGCTAGAGTTAGAATTTTATGAACAGACAGGCATATTTTTCCAAACTTAATAGTTCTGCAAGCTTTGCAATATTTTATTTTAAGTCTAGCAACTTCAAATTTCAGTCCACTAAAAAATAAAATAAAAGGCAATAAAATTTGCGGAAGTTGACTTGCCCAAGCGACTTCCAACGTGTAAACGCTCGCGCAAGTTGACTTCTGCAACTTTTAGTTACTAGTCGAACTTGCTGCAAATCGCAAGTGTTACGATACAGAGAAATTGCAGTCAGTGGAAACAGTTGTCAATGTCTTCTGCAAGAAATTGTGGAAGTTACTTGCCAGTGGACACTTAGCTTTAGTTAGCATGTAACTTGCAATTTTCTACATATTTTCAATCAAAATGTCATAAACTTCTTCATTTCCTTTAATGGCTCTTTGTGTTTGGTTTAACCTATTGTTTTAAGGTTTAACACAATTCTGCCAGTGTCAAGTAATGTAATATTATTATAAAAAAGTTAAATTAAAGTAAGTTTTATACAAATAATAATTGTAAAATTAAAAACATCTGTAATGTGAATCCCACTAGTCGCTGTGTGAATCAAATACCCTACTTGAATTTTAAAGACATTATTAATAATCTCAATGCTTTGTCTCATTGAAAGCCATTTACTCATACTATTCTAGCAGTTCAGTAAAATGTGATTGGAAGCTGTTGTAGTCATAACCTAACAGTGATTTCTATATTGAAGTTAATACTTAATACAGATTGTTTTAGTCAAAGTATTCTAAGTTTTAACATAAGGTTAATTTTTTTCTTACAATTGTTTATGTTTTATGCATAATATTCAGTGTTTTTAATATGTAGTTTAATTTTAATTTATAACCAAAGGGATCCAAAAACTATGGTGTTCAATGTTACCTTTAATTAAACCTATTGATATTTCTGTACAATATTTACATAAATAAAACTACAAATATAAATACCTACCTATTTTAATTTCATTTACAATCTATTCATTATTCTCCTGTAAGAACTTCAATCTTGCTTCTTTTCCTCTGAGTATGGCTGCTTTGAATAATTTGCAGTACAGTTTAACAGCAATTGGTGAATCGTCATTGCCTGGGACTGGGTATGTGATCAAATTAGGATTGCAGTTACTATCGACAATACCAATGGTAGGTATGAGCATTTTAGCACTGTCTCGGACAGCAGTGTGTTGGTTCAAGATATTATTTTGAGTGTTTATGAATATGCATAAGTCTGGCAGCCGAGTCACAGCTCCAAACTGATGATTGGCATTTGTGAAGATACCTCCTCTCCAAAATCTAGTGTGGGCATACTCTCCAGCTTCCTTAGCTGTTTTCTCAACTTCATGTGCATTCAATGCGTTTCTGTTGAAGAAGCAAATTATTCCTCCACGGTATGCAATGTGTGCAGTGAAATTGAGTGCTTTTCGTAAGTGCTTGGCTGTGATGTCAAGGTCAAAAATTAAATGTCCGAGTCTGGATCCATAGATGTAAGGCCTCATGTAGTCATTGAGCGAGCCTTCTTTATGTCCATAGTGGATTCTATTTTCGAATAAGTCTTTTACTGTGAATAGATTGTGGACTTGAAAGAAGTCTGGGTGACGAAGTGGGTTCTTAGCTTGGACACCATCTGAAATGAAAAGAATATAATAAATAAAAATGTGGGACACCTAGAACAATAATAATACATATTGTAACACATCATATTGAATGATAATTTTGAGTTTTCATATGACATAGACATTCATATATGTATGTGCAATCAGGTAGAAATAATAAGTTACCTACTTACACAACACACCTACAAATTGTTAGTACATGATAGGTAGGTAAGTGTTAAGTTTATTGAAATATAACGGTAGCTTACCTTCAGTTGTGATAGCAGTTTGAACTGCAGTAGAGTGCCTCTTCACTGATGTTATACCAAATCTTATGACTGGATTTCCTAAAATTTTATAAACTTATCTTTAGTTGGTATTTATTTACGTATAGTTTTAAATAACATACAGTAGCTAACACACAATTAAATTAAAGGATTATGACTTACTGGATAGATTAGAAAGCATCGTAAATGCTGGATATTTAGTGAAAACTAGAAATAAATTAGATATTGTATTTGTAGGTTATGTTTTTGTTCCAGAATAAAATAAATCACAGACTAAATCGTAGTGATTGAAGTTTTTTTTTTCGAAGTGACAATGTATGACATACTGAAATATTTTTTTAAATCGGACTAGTAGGTAGTTCCTGAGATTAGCGCGTTCAAGCAAACAAACTCTTCAGCTTTATCATATTAGTATAGATGATGGTTAACGTCCAGGTACAAAACTGCACCTTAAGACGGAAGAGTGTATTCTTCGACCTCGCAGCGAGACCGGTTATTGAATGTGTGCGTAGTGGTTGAAACTTTAATGAAGGCTTATATAATAAAATAATATAGTAGTGTAGCCACAAGCGTTGCTTTTTCTGGCTGATAAATAGATAAAATGGCTTTATGGAAAACTGACAGTTGGTACTGGCCGTTTCTATAGCACAAGCAATATTATCCTTAAAATCAGAAAGAGACAACTTTATAGTCTATTTCACGAAAGATGAGTTTTGTGACAGCAGGATAGACTAATTTAAAAATCAATGAGCGAAAAAGAGACAACATCTTACACATCCGTGAAATTGAAATAGATTATGGTACCTAATCTATCTCGGTCAGCTGTTAGAAGTTATTTTTGTGTCAGTTTCTTCCTTACAAAAAATACGATGATCTAATTCTACACGTGAATAAAATGGACGATATAGTTTTTGTCGGCGACTGGATCAAAGACAGAGTTTTAGGATCAGGAAGTTTTGGTGTCGTAGTTCTTTGGAAACACAAAAGAACAGACGAAAAACTAGCTATAAAAACCTGTAAATGGGGCGACGAACTCACAGCAAAGCACAAAGAACGATGGACGAAGGAAGTAGAAATGCTGCAAAGTTGCAGGAACCCAAATATAGTTGGCACCAAGGAACTGCCGGCGGAGTTTGTAAGCGGCTTACAGCGCGCCAATCCTTCCGGCCTCCCTATCCTTTGTATGGAATACTGCAGTGGCGGTGATCTACGACAAGTGCTCAACAAACCGGAGTCCTGCGCTGGGCTCAAAGAACAACAAGTAAGACAGATACTTGGTGACATTAAAAATGCTATGCAATTCCTCTACCAAAATCGAATAACTCACCGTGACTTGAAACCTGAAAATATTGTCATGTGTCACCTTGATAATGCAGAACAAATAAACCCTCAAAGTCCAAATGTGGCTTACAAACTCATTGATCTTGGATATGCCAAAGAAATAGACTCTAAATCCATCTGCGCTAGTTTTGTAGGAACTTTGCAGTATTTGGCACCAGAAATTCTATACAGCAAATCTTACAGTAACTCTGTAGACTATTGGTCCTTCGGCTTGCTTGCATTTGAAATCATTTGTGGTAAGAGACCATTTCTGCCTTTCATGGCACCAGTCCAGTGGATGCCCCATGTGAAGAAGAAAGCTAGCTCACATATTTGTGTTTATGAAACTTTCCATGAAGATATAGAGTACTCTGATGAAATATTCCCTGAAAACCATATTTCAAAGCCTTTTAAAGCATTAATTGAAGAGTGGTTGAGAATAGCTTTACAATGGGACCCAAAACTAAGAGGAAGGGATGCCCCCTCAAAGGTTACCTTCAGTTTGCCAGCTGAAGAAAAAGAAAAAGCTAGCAACATTGTGATTTTCGAACAGCTGGGAGTTGTACTGTCTAAGAAAATTATCAAAATATTCTCTGTGGTAACTTATTCTGATCTTGCCTATGAGATTGATAACACCACTACTGTGTCTACCCTTAAAACATGGATTCAAAATGACACTAAGATACCTAGTCAGGAACAGATTTTAATATCACAACAGAATTATGGAAGGCTGGAAAATGAAGACCTGGTTATAAACCATTGGAATGAGAGTAATGATAACATGATGTCACTTTATGGTAGAATAGCCTTCATGGCTGATCATGTTGAGGCCATTGTACCAAAGTCTGTTCAAAGATGCTTGGAGCTGCCAAAAGCTCTATACAACTTCAAAAATAGCCAGAATCTTTACCAGAATGGCTTATACTTTGTTCAAACCCAGATGGAACTATTTGAATCACTTGTAAAAGGGCTTTTCATTAGAGCAGAGTCTTTGAAGAATGAAGGCAACCAACTTCTCCTGAACCACAACTCAGTGGACAAGACCATTGGCAAGCTGCTAGCTCAAGATGAGATTCTCAAAAAGATGAAAGAAACTGGCCAAAAACACATTAATGATCTAAGAGAGAACTCAACTGGTACCAATCTTTTGGGGGGTTTTGACAAAACATTCAAAGTTGCCGAAGATCTCAATGATAAAATCTGTAAGCTAAAGACTGCTTGGTCCCAAGTTACTATCAGGCTGCAGTCTGCCACGCGAAGATGCAATGAAAACATATCAACTGATCTCAACAATTTTATTGCTAAATATAACTTCACTGCTGTGATCACAAATGCCTACAAAGTATTCTTGTTATACAAAAAAAGTGTTAATGAACTGAGAGGAAAGGAAAGGCAATGCCATGATATAATGAAGGTGTGCTATGACTGCCTCAAACTCAGAAGCAAGATATTAACTGAAATACGGCACCAAGCCTTTGTACTTAAATTGATGGATTTAAGCACTGAATTTTCGAAGATTAGTGACATAGTCAAAAATGCATTTGAGCACACTGATAAGTTGACTGTAGAATTGTCTAATGTTCTTGATGAGCTGACTAACTGTACATGGTCAACTATAAGTATGATTGTGAAGGATGCTGACAGCTTTTCGGACCTTCCTTACAGTGTGGTGTCTTATGAAAAGAAAGATTTTAAGATTGGAGAAGCAGTATCAAATCATTGCATCAAAGTGGTTAACAAAGTGGAAGAAGATAAACTCCAATCTCTCATTGAGGATAGTCTGCAAATCAGAAAGAATCACATGCAGTTATCTCAGAAATTGAATTTGCAGAAAGACTTACTGAACAAATCACTTTTTGATTTTAGCTTTTTAGATGAGAAGTAGTACTTATACAATTATTGTGCTACTTATACTTTAAGTACTAAAAAAAGTAAGGCCTAACATCTATTATAGATGATTTATAACTGGTCTTCATGCTGTATAGGATAGGTACTGCAGTGCTTGGCACATTGTTAGATGGAATAGCCTTGCCCAGCACCAATACCATCCTCCCAGCTTAGTCTGAGGAAAGAACAGGTCAATATGTCTGAAGCTGACTAAGCTGAAGGATGTTTTCTTTCACCATTAAGCATGTGTTCATATCAATGTGAACATACATTTTTCAAGAAAGAAAAATCCATCGGATTGAAATTTGTGTGTACATACCACTTTAAGTGCTACTGTTATTAATATTGTGCCTTAAGTTAGATGTTTCCATGGTGCTTAAGTTCATATCTTAAATTTTATTAACACTAATTATAATGTAGCATTAATGGTAACAAAATATTGATTTATGTGCCAATATTTAATTTCCACATACATATTGTTTTTCATTTAAAATTTTATAAATTTTTACTAACATTTTTGTGTTCTAGTCAAGTTAAGTGCAATTGGAATAAATTTTTATGTCAATGAATTTTGGTTTTACTAAGTCTTCATTTAAATAATAAAATCTTAGGAGCCCATAACTGAGTAGATATCTTTTAGATGGTAGTTATTTGATAGTTAGGTTAGATTTGTTGAAATCAAGTTATGAACAAACTACAGATAACTATAGCAAATGCAGTTTATTACAAAAATATTGTTCGATAGGTAAATTACGTAAAAACTTCATAGTTCACTTAGCAATAATGCTTCCAGTAAACTGTCTCAACCAATCTTTGAAATTGTTCATCATTTTGTTTAACTTTTCAGGGCTTGATGGCGTTTGGAGATATTCCTCAGGAGCGAATCTCGGCTCCGGACCTCCGCTGACGTGAAGCCAGATAGCCAGTACAGCGTCGTCTATATTTGCTACCGATCTTCGACTTAGCCTAGCTGATGTCAAACATACTGCCACCAGCGCTTTCAAACCTCCCACAGAGACAGCTCTGGGCCTCTCTTTCCGTGCTGCTAAAAAGTAATTCCTCAAAAGATTCTCTGTAGAATAGTCCATAGACACTTCTATTCCTGCAACCAAATCGATATACGCTGATAACTCCTTCAACGTTTGCTTTTCTTCAATACTTATTTCCATCGGATCTACAGCATGTTCCATATTGAAATCTATTATTTCATCTTGGTACTCAAGGGCATCACCACGACAAACTGTACCGAAAACACTAGCTACATTGTAAAGGACAATCTTCTTGAAATCCATACCTTGGGCCCAAACAGCGGTGCGTAGTTTTGATTTAGCTGTCTCGGTTGTAACTTCGCCACTCTCCACTGCTGCTAAAACAGCATGAATTTGTTTTTCATTATAAACGTGCAGCGGTAACGGCATCACACATACTCCTCCAGAACTTCCTAGAAGTGATTTAGAAACCGAGGTGTTTGTCGTCCCTAAGAAAATAGACCGGTCAGCGATTCTAGCGGCATCTGTCATGAGTTTTCCGACGTATCCAGTGTCGAACCCCGCTGCTAATACATGGATGATTTCGGAGCCATTTAGCAGACTGGCTTTCGCGCTGCAGAGACTGATCAAAAGACATATCTTTAGGTGCATGAAGCAGTTGCAAGGACATACGCTGATACCGATGTTCAATGCAAGGCAATAAATAAATTTCCACGGCATCTTTTCGCAAGATTGGTACAAATCCTGAATATCTTTTAAAACAGGACAAGTCAGCGGAGTGGACAGGGGCACAACTTCTTCGACAGACCAAACGGTCTGTAGTTTCTTCGTCACGACTACATGAATTAAATATTTTAAACCAATTGTTAATTGTGGAATCAAGTCATCGGTGATAGTAAGGTATTTAGAGTGACAACTCTTCTTCAGTACGAAACAGGCTGTTACCTGCTCGCCACACCTTCTCATGCCACTATTTTCGAAAAGAACACTTTTGCAAATGTAGCACTTCGGTGAAGCTTTCGGGATGTAGTGTAGAACCACCTCGTTCCCCTCACATTCTTCAGGGCAACTCCATACCGTATGATGAACGTAACTGGTCGCTTTAGTTATCGAAATGAGAATTCCTTCAATCATAACCAGCCCAACGTATTGCTGTTGGTTGGGACTAACTAGAAGTTTAGATAAGCTTTTTAATCTTACCAAAACGAGACATTGGTTTTGTTGAAACTGTTGAGTTTGCTTTACCACAGTCGATTGTAGACAAGCAAACAGAATCTCATTACACATTCGTTGCCATTTTAACGGTTCTTGTATTAGGAACATCCCGAGCTCCGCAAATGCATCTAGGAGATCCATCACGTCAATTTTAACTAAAAATCGAAGCGGAGGAAACTTATTTACCGTTATTTCCGTTTGCTCTTCTACAAACTTTTTGCATTCGCATTTCATATCATCCAAATAACGCCTTTTGTCTAAATATAGCAATAACTGACACTGCAACTCCATTGCTATGTTACTTTTATTTTTTCCAGTTCAGATAGGTACCGACTTCCCACTAATTAATAAAATTGAATCTAGAAATATTCCTCCCTATGACAAATAGTAATTTAGGTTCACAAATCCATGAAAACTTCTTTAAATATTGCCGCCAATTTTCACCATCTATTGTTCAAAAACATGAACCCTGCAAGGGAAAAGTAATCTTCCTCTATTGTTTTCAGGGAACAATAATCATCGACGCATTCTACCAGGAACATTTTGCCTTTATTTTCTTACTCTTCTTGACAAAGTGGAATCATTAAAATGTTGCGTAAATCTTTGCGGCCATTTTGCGACACCGAAAATTATTGGGGCCTTCCTACACAAGGCATTTTAAGGCAACCCACGCCTGCTTAAAGGACAAACGCTGGCTCCCTACGAAGGTCGACAATCAACCATCGGCGACTACCTATGGAATTGAAATCAGAATCGATATGCAAATAGTATCAAAATGATTACGATTTACAACCCAATGACATACCTAGTTAAGTAGAGCCAGTCAGTTCATTCATTGTAACCGAACGTACACTGATGTTGTAAAGCTCTCAATCCTCATGAATGGAACTAAAAATATATGTAGGTAGGTGTTGTCATTATTTTACTAACAAATTGCAATTATAGTAGGTAGGTAACTAACTAGTGAGTCTAGTAGGTACCTAATAAATGAATCACAGTTAATGAATCAGATTTTCGGTGAATCATTAATTATTATAGGTACCTATACTGTTGTTTTCTGGTGATCTTTATATTAGAAAGAGTTAAATTTCGGTATTGGCGTTACACCAGTTACACCCACTATCAAGTTGCTAACTGTTTTCAATGGAAAAGAGTAGGTAGGTGTTTGGTGTCTTCCGATATTGATAATGCGTCAGAAATCTGCTAGGCATTGGGAGTTGTAGGTACCTGCTTATATTACTAGGTACCTACTAAGGTTGGACCAAAACTTTACATTAGGTCATCCATCATCATCTCAGCCTTAGGACTGCTGTCAACGTCCACTGTTGGACATATGCCTCCCCTCCCTGATGAATTTTTAATCATGAGGGGTTATTGCCATACTCACCACGGTTGGCGAGCGCAGTACGGGATATTGATACACGGAAAGACGCTGCTGCCCATCTTCCGGAGGTATGCCTGAGCAGGCTCTTACTGGATCCACGGGCATGAGAGGAGGGGTAACATTCTACTGCCGGCACCGCACGGCAACATTAGCCTAATTAATTAATACTATAATACCATATTTAACCTAATTATTTAACAATCAAAACTAGCTTCTACTCGCTGTACTGAACTGTACATGAACGAAACCATAGTGGGCGAAGTGAGTTGAGACACAGAATAAGTAACTTTAAGCACTACAGCACGACACAATCACAGAACTAAAAATCAATCAATCAATCATTTATTCATTAAAACCTTAACATTATAACTGTGTTGTCTTTACCATGGAGGAGGGCGTTGGTACTTGCGACACAGTAATTTACTTTTGCGAGTACCATCGTTTTTCATATTATTTGTCAAATTGTTATTGTTCCAAATACAGATTTTTGTTTTTTTTTTTTTATATTTACCGTAATAATTACCAAGACCTTACCTCCCGTGCTAGTCAAAAAACTGTGTTACAGCAAGGCAAGGCCTCTCCACCTACATGCACTTATAAAACATTACAAAGCTTGTACATACATATATATATAATACTATAGATACAGTTTATAAAATACAATATCACACCTAAATAGATTTATAATAAAATTAGTACCTACATCAATTTTATCGCGTCCGATGAGATGACGTGTGCGCGGTGTCTTGTGTCAGGCGGCCGATGAACTTCCTAAATAAATGCATCCGTAACTGTATAAAACTGTGCGTTTCCGAACTGAGTGCGACTTCGACGAGTGTTTATTAATATCTTACTGCCACCATCAATAGAAAATAGTCTTAATGCTGACGCAATACCTAGTCAAGTTTTCAAGAGTTTGATGAAACGCCACGTGTTGTGCCCAAAAACTGCTAAGAGCTAAAAACTACTTTTAAGTTGCGTGGCAATATACATAGGTAACTTATAAGTTGCGTTGCACTGCATACTGGTTGTGAGATTCGCGCGGGCGTGCGTGGGGAGTCCTGTCAGTGCTCAGCACTCGCGCACCGGCGCGCACTGGCTCCGCGCGCGATGCCCGAGCACGACGCATACCAGCTGCGGCCGCGCGCCGCGCGCAGTCGCGAGCCTCGCTCGCGCAGAACACCCCAACCCCTCAGCAAGTATCGTAGAAAAACAGCAAACGCGCGCGAACGCAGTCGAATGCAGGAAATTAACATCGCATTCGAAGCACTGCGCCAAGCTGTTCCCGCTGCAGCTATCACAGGATCACCGGTACCGTGCGAGAAGCTGACAAAAATCACTACGTTGCGGCTCGCTATGAAGTATATCACGGCGCTGTCTTCAGCGTTGCAGGAGCATCCTGAAGATTCCCGGCCAGAGCGCTGGTCCTCGCCACTGTGCTCGGAGCTGTCGTCGGAGTTCTCCACGGAGCACGACCAGGGCTCCACCGAGTTCGGGGAGGACTCGCTCTCCCCCTTCAATTCCTTCTTTGCGGAGTTCGACTGCGATTACGTTGAGAGAACTTTCGCGTGACAAGTGATCTGTGTTGTGACAGTGCTGGACTTGTTCACTAAATTAGGTATTAATTCAGCAATTGCCATACTAATATTAGGATTATGAGATAGTGTATGATTTTTTGAGATTAATTTATTGCTTTTTTATTATTTTTTAATAAATTTTAATTGTTATCGTTATAAGTGTGGCATTTCTTTTCTTACAAATGCTTTACCCTTAAGATAGTCCCACTTACGACTTTAGACTTTTTAATTACACACACTTTGATGATGTGTGTGTAATAAATCATATATATATATGGTATCTAGCTTATTATGTAGGTATTAAACATAAAATTAAATAGTAATAGTATTCAAGTTTACTCAGTAGGTAAGAGCCGGCAAAATGAAGTCATTAAAATCTGAATGTTGGTCAACCAGAGAGTTAGGATCAAGCTCCCTACTAAGAACACGTTTACGTTAAAACTATTCCTGAGGCAAAGTTATTGTTTTATTAGTCTTGTTTTCTAGATACCAAATATATTTTTAAAATTGAGTATTCTTGTTAACGAAGATACTATTATACAAGTTTAGGAAACAGGAGCTGTCAAATTGAGTTGACTTCATACTGTAGTAGTGAGAAAAGTCGGAAGTCCCACAAACATCTAGAAACCACGTCCTTGCGAAGGCCACCATAGTCCATCTAGGTACTATGCGCATCTAATTCAAGCCAAGCTATTGTCTTAGTTCTATTGCCCAATATATTGCTCACTGGCGCGGAATGATTATGCAAATGCTGCGGAAGTGTAGACTCGTCGATTTATTGCTATGGGATGTGGAAAGACTTAATTCATCCGAGTGGAACCTTGCTTAGATACAGGGGTTAGACTTTACCCTTAACAAGTATATTTTGCAGATAATACCCGATATATATCAAACACTGCATCCATCTTATTGATCTATGCAGGGGCTCGGGGGCTATTTTATTGCAATGACTTCAAAATAGACGATCATCATCAAAATCTGTGATCCTCCGTGGCTCTTATTGATAACTTTATGGATGATTTAATACCTAGTTTGTAATTTTTATTTAAAGCACACTCAGGTTCAAAGAAATGAAAAACCTATTTTTTTTGTTTTGGTGGGGTCCCTCGTCGATCAAATCGATCCTTAACCCTTCCTAAAGGCGGAAGTGCTTTAAACAACTTAGCTAAACCCGTGACGGGCTAGTCGAAATTCTTGATAAGGTTCTTATGATGTTATCAAGAATAAGTATGATTCAGATACGACATTCTACTTGTTAAATATCAGATCAATCGCTATAAACTGTTTAGTCTCAATATCTTTTCGTAGACCCGCTTAGGCGTAGCCCACGCACCCATTGTCTTCGCTACGAAGATGTATGTGATCGTTTTTGTTACGAATCATTAATTTTGAGTTGAGAGTCCATTGAAGTAACCAGTCAAAGTCAATTTTGTTCTTAGAATTCAAGTTTCATTTAGAAACGTCATCATGCATTGGTCTTTCTTTTCTTCCTGCCGTAGGACGTCCACTGCTGGACAAAGAATGCTTTGATCCCTAAGTACCCACGGTTGGCGAGCGCAGTGGCGGGAAGCAGCGTCTTTCCATGTATTAACATCCTCTTATACAGGGAAAGACGCTGCTGCCCGTATGATACCACTGGCAGATGACGGAGGTAGCCCTTGGCAGCATACACGGGCAAGAGAGAAGTCGCAACATTCTAATGCCGGCATAGGTACAAGGCACAGGACTTTGTCGTCTTGATATTCTTTGACATAAAAGTCTGCTTTTTGTCTTTATTTTCAGGCTTTTACTAATTTTTAACCCTAAATGTAGGCAAATAGGGTCTTTCAAGGAATTATTATTCTATTAATTCTCATACCTTACCCTAAATAAAATGTTATAAAATTTAAAGAAACTATATATTAGTTATCTAACATAGACAATTTTATTATTTGGTGGTGCATTTAGGATGCCATTAGGTAGCTTATCTCGGGAACTTTATATGTATTTTTTTAGTGCACACGTGATGAAATAAATATCTGTCGTTTTTATCAGTCAAAAAACCTATGTAGGAAAATGTTTTAGAATACGAGCCAAAACTATGTCGATCGGTAAATCTTACCAGACTCTACGCCATATACTTTTATTTATTTGAAAAAGGGGTTCATTTGAGTTCACTACAATGACAAAATCGCATACTTTAAAGTCCATTTTCCTTAAATCTCAACTTATGTCTTTATCTCGTTGAATCGGCGCAAGAGACGCAAAAATGCAAAACTTATGCAACGACTTAATGCAATAAAGAACCAAGCGGTCATGCCAAATTCGGCGAACGGATTGCTTTCTCACCATGTATGGAGCATGACAGTTCACTTGAATTATGTGATACATGTGATTATGGGTACCTACGACATGCTGCCATCGGCTTACAATCGCAAATTATTTTCGTCAGTACTGCATGACACCGTCCATCAAGCTCGGATTGAATGGTTTTGATTAGACTATTGCTTGCCTAATTGAGTGTGTGACCGTAGTTGGAAACTAAGCCTGGTTTTATCGTTTCAGTATTGAGATTTGGGAGTGACTGACTGACAATAGTGATAATACGTACCACTTCTTGCCTATCTAGATCAATGCTCGCACCTTCACAAATATAGTGACCTAATCCGAAAATTCGGGATTTCGAGTTATTTCCATAAATAGACCTTATGTGACATCCTTGGGCCCGTGAATATTAAAACACAGGCCTATGCTAGTTAGTGAAGGAGAAACAATACTTCGGTCTCTTTCACACAATCTCCTACTCCTACGTTGCTTCGGTGAAAGAAAGACAGAAACCGTAAAGTGTCGGACGTGAGACGGGCAAGTCGCTACGTCTTTATTATCTGGGAGACCTGAAGCGGATTAAGTCTGTAGAATATTGAAGATATGGTAAGTTGAACTCAAATATATTTGATAACATAGTGACTTATATAGCTTTTGGGTCTACTTCCGTCTAAAATTTACCTTCACAGCTAAGACTTACTAAGTATTGTGCCATTACTTTACCGAAATTTCTTATAAAAATAAGTTTTAACCCCTATAAAGTCTATATAATTGTTAAATAATATTTAAAATGCAGACTGATTAGTAATTGAGTCCTCTTATTACTTATTTACTAATTGATATCCATGGCTTATTCATGAAACGGTCTCGATATTGTCTGTTTTGCTATACATATTTTTTTCAATTTAATTCACTTACTTATACAAGCTTACTTGCTAACATTATTACTTACATCATTGTTCCAGATATTGTTATGCCAAGTCAAATAAATAGGTAGTCAAAATGATGAGAAGGTCAGATTACATCTTAGAAAAGCTGGACAAAACAAACAAGTGAAGGTTTAAATCATTTTACTTATTTAATACCTACGAGTTCATTACAATGTTTGATGACTTTTAGCTTAACCTCAACATATAGGAGGAGGTTTTCAGGAGCACGAAAACATTGATAACTCTGTGTTCCATCATCATTAAATAATGAAAAATATCTTTATGAGAATGCCATTTGTCCAGTGAGTTTTACAGAACTCTTAATTAATTTCTAAATATTTTATTATGCCTTAGTATTATGCTTTATGTCGTCAAACAAGAGCGTTAAAAAAACATTATTTCAGGAAAAGCTTTTGATGCATGCTTATTTTGTCAACATAAACAAGGCACTGACAAAGACATTTTAGAATCTTTGGGCTTTGATGAAGTAAGTTAAACGTTTATTTTAAACTAAATATTAATATATTTATTGCACATTTAAATTACAATGTTACCATACAATTTAGAAATGACAATGTACATTGGAGGTATTATCTGAAATTAAAATTCAAGTAATTCTATGTTTTTTTAAATTTTGTTACAAGTAGGTACGAAGTATACCCGAGAAATTGCCAAGTGTTCCAGAAAATAATTCCAAGAAGACACGTGATTCGTCGTCATCGAGAAGCACATCTAGTAGCTCGTCATCAAGTTCATCTTCCGATGCAAGGACTGCTTGCAAAGATCCGATTGAAAACTCAAATACACAATTCAGTGCTAGTATTGATGAACCGTCTACATCGATAGCATCGGACCAAGTTGTAAGTAGATCAAGTTCTAAAAAGCGAAAAAATTACCACGAGTCACCGCTACATCCAGATGAAAAGTGATGTCGATTCAAGTGACTCCGACCCAAATCACCCCAGGGCACAGAGGCTGGCCGATTTTCTGGAGAAAGAAGGACTCTTTATGATGAATTCTTTCTTCCAGAAGCCGCCTCACAGGAAATGGACCTGGATGAGTCCCAATGGTTCCACGAAAAATGAGATTGATTTAATCCTGACCAACAAGAAACGAATATTCAATGATGTCTCTGTGATTCACAGGGTGAAAACTGGCAGTGATCACCGAATTGTAAGGGGCACATTGAATATGAACGTTAAACTTGAAAGGTCCCGTTTGAAGAAGTCTACGCTCCGACCCACTTGCGCACATATCCAAAACCTCAAGAGCTTTCAACTCGAACTCGCAAATCGCTTTGACTGTCTAGGAGTAGATGCAACGGTGGACGAGATCAATAACAGGTTCGTAGATACGGTGGGGTCCCAGTTCTTTAAGACCCCCCGTACTAATAGACCGCAGAAACTTTCTGATGACAATCTTAACCACATGGCTGAACGACGTTCTTTGCGACTGCAGTCTACCGATGATGCTCAGTCACACAGGCAGCTCAATAGACAAATTTGGAAGTCCTTGCGGCACGATATTTGTACCTTTAATACAACCAGTATTAAAGATACGATAGAGCGGAATAAAGGCTCCAAAGTGTTTGTGAGAGATAGTTCTATTGGGCAGAACCAGATGACAAAGCTGAAGAGGGAAGATGGCAGCATAACGTCAAGTAAAGCAGAAGTGTTAAGGGAAGTCGAAAGGTTCTATGGACGGCTCTACGATTCGGCCACGAAACCTGTTTGCAGTGCGGCCGACGACCCAAGAGCTAAACTGACCCGACATTATACCGAGGATATCCCGGACATCAGCCTGTATGAGATCGGGATGGCCTTGAAACAGCTTAAGAACGACAAGGCGCCGGGTGAGGACGGAATCACTTCAAAGCTTCTGAAAGCGGGTGGATCACCGGTACTTAAAGTCCTTCAGAAGCTATTTAATTCTGCCTTGCTTGAAGGTACCAAAGGCATGGAACAAGGGCGTGGTGGTTCTGTTCTTCAAGAAAGGTGACAAAATCTTACTTAGGAATTACAGACCCATCTCGCTGTTGAGCCATGTTTATAAGCTGTTTTCAAGGGTCATCGCGAACCGTCTCGAACGCAGGTTTGATGACTTCCAGCCTCCCGAACAAGCTGGGTTCCGAAAAGGCTACAGTACCATAGACCACATATGTACATACGCTGTGGCAAGTCATACAGAAGACCGAAGAGTATAATTTGCCGCTATGTCTTGCGTTTGTGGACTATGAGAAAGCCTTCGATTCGATCGAAACATGGGCGGTGCTTGAGTCTCTCCAACGATGCTGAATTGACTATCGGTACATCGAAGTGTTGAAGTGTTTGTATACAAACGCCACTATGTCAGTCCGAGTACAAGAACAGAGCTCGAAGGCGATTCCCTTTAAAAGAGGCGTAAGACAGGGAGACGTAATCTCTCCGAAACTGTTTACGACCGCTTTGGAAGATGCCTTCAAGCTCCTGGAATGGAAAGGGCTGGGTATCAATATTAATGGCGAATTTTCTAAAACTTTTACAAGTACCTACTAATAACATTCCTACGCAGATGTTATAAGACGGTCAAATAAACCAAGATGCCGTAATTTCTGTTCCAATGTTTAGAAGATTAAGCGTTATTAAATAAGCTACCTTCTGTAGGTACCTAAGAAATGTGATATTACTTATCATAATAATTAATGACTGAAAATTCTAATTCTTAAGTAAAAAGCCTACTTGTTGCTTATTGCTTGTAAATTATATATAACCATGATCGTTCTAAAGATCTGACTGTGCTCAGAAACATAATCATGTGATTTGGAATAAATAATTTCCTTTAATTTTTTTTATTTTATTTAAATTACCATTTTAGTTCATGACATGGTCACAACATTTTTTTACTTGTTTACTATTATACAGACTTATTTAAGAAAAATTCAAAAAACAGTACAAAGCTTCTGAATTATAGCGACCTAAAATATAATCAGTCTTTTAAAAAAAAGCACAATTCAGTGTAACATTGACCAATAAATGCCTTTTATATAAAAAACCATTAAAATCAATATTATTTTAATTCCAAGATTAAATATTTTTTTTGCATGAATAGATAACTAACTTGGCTATGTAATAAACTTTAAATAGTAGTATTTTCATAAAGCTGAAAGTTGTTATTAACTTGTTATTACAGAACTTACGAACATTCTGATCTTTAATTGACGATTCCCAAAAACCTTAAATTTCCCATTAGGTCTCTATATTTGTGAAGGTGCGTGCTGTATAAGTATTTAAGTTGGGTCGCCTGCTATATGATGGATAATATCACGGAAACGGATGTTAATGAACATACGAAATTTAGCAGCAAATAACTTCTAGATATTGGACTGGAAAGATAGGTTTGCAGTTGACTTAGTTTCCATCATCATCATCATATCAGCCGTAGGACGTCCACTGCTGGACAATGGCCTCCCTCAATGATCTCCAACAATATATATAAATATACATAGGTATATATATATATATAAAAGGCATAGCACTAACAGGTCAAAAGGTACTTCGGAATGACTTCCCACTTGAAACGTCAAGGCAACAAATAATGCCCTTATACTTTTTAGCGTCTAACGTCCGGCAACAATGTTGCATCAATGTTGTCTGTGGTGATGTCACGTTAAATTGTTTTTTTCTGTTCCTATTTCCGGAAGATTATTTTTGTTGATACTTTATAGTTCTTGACCGTTTTGTAGTATACAAAATATTTATATAAAAACCGTTTGAAAAAGTACGACGGCATCGGCAGTCTGCCATTTTGAATGTCTGAAATCTAATTGTTTTATTGTTCATTAAAAGAGATATATTAAAATAATTCTGAAACGGTCAGCATTACGATTACTTATTTATTAAAAATTTAAGTATATAAAAAATTCATAAACATTTTTACTGACCAAACAATAAAAACCGAGTCCGTGTACTCTCAAACGTGTTAAAATAAAATATATAAGTACATTTATAATTCCTTCATAGTTTTATTTAATTTTAACAGATTTTATCATAAATTAATTCAGTACCGTCTGAGATATTTTTCACTACGCTTATTGTTTTTTTATTTAATTATATAATCATTTTTATCAAAGACAACCGACACGGTGTCACGCTGTCCCGGAAAACGGGTAAATATTCCTTCAGTATTAAATTTAAATTAGATGGATCCGGCTGGCACAAGACCGCCAGCAGTGGCGTATAAGAGAAGAGGCCTTTACTCAGTGGGTGTTACCGGCCGATTAGATAGATAGATAGATAGATACACCAATTGATTTTATATGAGAATTTTTATTTTCTCTAACTTGAAATACCGAGATATGAATTGTTTTACGAAGTAGAGCGAGCCTGCTGGCGCGCTCTCCGTGTAAACGAGCGTTTAAATTTAGTTTTTTTTTACACTATTCAATTCTTGATATTCTATTTTGAAGAGCTTTTAGATTCCTTCTAAGTTATTCACAGATTATTTTTTATCGCGACTTTTGTTCGCGAGCGCTGTACCTTACGTTACGGGCAAAGATGGTGGGCGGTTGTGTGTATGATGTAGGTATGCTTGAATTTACTTTTTATGTATGTGATAATAAAAGTAAATAATATACCAGTATTTACATAGTATTGCCATATTGCCGTGGGGTGCCGGCAGTAGAATGTTACCCCTCCTTTCATGCCCGTGGATGCAGTAAGAGCCTGCTAAGGGATACCTCCGGAAGATGGGCAGCAGCGTCTTCCCGTGTATCAACATCCGTACTGCGCTCGCCAACCCGCCTGCCAAGCGTGGGGAGTATGGCAACTACCCCTCATGGACATCCATGAGGGAGGCTTGTGTTCAGTAGTGGACGTATTACGGCCGAAATGATGATGATGATGATTTACATAGTAAAATAATACACATTAGCTAACATATTTCTTATCAATAAATTAAAATTAAATATAATAATAGGTACAGGTAGGTAGGCCTACATTAGTTAAATATTATTTTATCATATTTTGAATACCTTGATAACTCTGCTAACAAGTGTATCTGCTATTTTGAATCTGCTGAAATTCACACACAAAGTATATATTATAATACTGGTGAAGCTTAATAAAACCTGTAGTTTTGTTCTAGCTATAACGATTACAAAGCATTTTTATAGCAATGACATAATTTTATCATGCTCCATCTGAAGATATCATGACCTGTAGAGTAGGCCAGATTTATTACGATTTACGACCAATTTACTTATTTACCCAGGCACTTACTGCAGCTAGGTATACGATTAGCACTTACCTACTCGTTGTTGACCTAGCTTGAGCAATAAGATGTTTTTGATCAAGAATGTAAGCCATAATAATAGTATTCTTCGCGATTTGAGACATTTCATTCGGCATACATAAACCTTGACTTTTTTGTCTTATTTACAACAATAGTCACTTAAGTAAATACATTTTCCCGTTGTTGCTGTTAAGTACATAGTTTGTTGTTCATTTACAGTCAAGTATACCTATATATCCTCAAAATCAGCGAATATCGCTGGATATTCTGAGTGTTAGGTACGCGACCCTGCTCGACACACTGTCGATGGTGATAATGTTGTTAACGAGTGACTTGTGAACGAGAAACTTGACACCATTTTGGGACTGTTGGTCGCCCTCCCGGTAGTAGAGTAGATTACCGGACTTAAGGGATATCGTGTCCTCGCCCTCTCTACGGACTTCTGATAATACCAAAATGTCCCAGTGTAATCTACTCATTTCTTCTTCCAGCTCAACGATCTTATCGTCTGTCCTCGAAGTGCGGATGTTGTGTGTTACCAGGGCCAGTGGTCGTCGATGGGGTTGGTAGTCGTCCGTCTCCCGGGGATTCTTAGCACCCCTAGCCCCGCCGTTAACGTGGCTGCTACCGTAGCCAGGACTAACGGGGCTGCCGGGGACTCGGGGCCTGGTCCTTGGTTGCACAATCATGAGGGGTTGTTGCCATACTCGCCACGCTTGGCAAGCGGGTTGGCGAGCGGAAGATGCTGCTGCCCATCTTCTGAAGGCATCCCTTAGCAGATTCTTACTGCATCCACGGGCAAGAGAGGAGGGGTAACATTATATAATGCCATTAGTATAATGCCATGGCGAACAACAACATAAATAAATTACTTAAAAAAATCGTAAATAATAATTACAACAAAGGAAAAATCACACCTTCATTCTTATCCTAAAACCGTCATAATCTTCTTCCACTCATCAGCAAATATATATATATTTTTTTATTCTTTTATTTATAGGGTTTGAGCAAATATATTACAGTCTGGGTTCTGGTCAAGATGCAGAACCTGGTTTGTTTGCCCTTGATAGTGGTCTCAAAACACACAACATGAGGTCAAACACAAAATATTGCAAGCATTCGCACTACGCTATATGGGCTCATTAACCAAAGTGAGTCACTAAAGGAAAAAATAATTGTTTACAAATCGTGTTTTGACGCTGACACGTATCGAATTTACCTAGAAAAATATTCTGTTCTGACGAGATGTTCTTAAAATAACATATTGACATGAGACATTACAAGTATTTTTGTTATGACCTTATTCGAGTCCTATAAATCATCACGCGTCATCAGAAACGACTCCACTGTTGGTACATAACATAAAGTTCTCTTATAGAAATGAAAATGCGAACATATTTTTTGTTACAAAAACCGATAGCGTTCAGGATTCTCGCGCGACTGTAAGTGTCTCCATAGCCGAAATGGTAAAGGCAGCCTGCGTTAGAGGTGTTCGTCTGAACGTTGCGGGTTCGAGCCCCGTTGGAAACAAAGGTTGCATTTTTCATTTCTATAAAACATCCTACTAATATTATAAAGCCGAAAGTTTGTTTGTATAGATGGATGTTTGTTACATCCTCATGCAAAAACTACTTTGCACACGTATAGATTTTGACCAGGATTAACACATAGGCTACTTTTTACCGGGTACAACGCATGCGAAACGGAGGGCAAATGCTAGTAGCTCATAAAGTTTTGCGTATGCAGGTTTTTCGTGTTAGTATTGTCAATTCTTAAATGTTTCGGAAACCTGAAAAAATGTTAAAACAAATAAACATTAAATAAGTTGTTTGTAAAAGATTGTGTCGCTTTACTTTTCTACGTTTAAACTTCTAGTTTAGAGTTCCGTAAATAAAAATAATGTGAGTAATTTCACTTTAAAAATTAACGTAATTAATAGTATGGGTAACGCGTTTTTTTTCTTATTATGTCATCTAAGTCCACGCAGACGAAGTCGCGGGCACAGCTAGCCTTATAGACTAGCTGTCCCCGCGACTTCGTCTGTTCTTCGTCTGACTTCGTCTGTCTCTGATCTCTAAGATCATATTCGCCACGCTTGGCAGGCGGGTTCCTTAAAACCTTGGCAGATTCTTACTACGATCAATAGAGGAGAGGCAACATTCTACTGGCGGCACCCCACGGCTATATTGGCAATATTAGGGTATCTCCCTACAAAATATGCCAAAAAGAATTTATTTTCTTATTATTTTCTCTCACTACATAGGTAGGCGGAGGTATTTATGCAAGGTCGTATTTCCTGACATCACGCCTGCAGTCGGCCGGTTGACATTTTTGAGGCTGTGCAAATGCGCGGGCGCAGTGTGGGCAGAACGCGTTTTTACATATAAAATTACTGACTGGGTGAGTATGTTTATTGAAACGATGGTCCCGTAGGAACAGGAACCTTATGGAAAAAAGCTGGTAACTGGAAAAACGTTTCAACTATATTTTTCTAACCCTCTACCCGTAGTAGGTAAATTACCACAGGAGGTCAACGAAGTGTAACACATTTAAGGAATAACTATAATTTAAATAAAACTAATTTCGAAACTGCTGTTTAATTTTTATAGTTTCTAGAATTGCAAAATATGAGACGTCACACTATGGAGAGGGGAGTCTTACCAAATGTGACTAGCTGTGACAAGAAGAAAGGTGGGGTCAAGAAACATTCATGGATGGCCCCTAAGTAGATAATATTAAAATTAAATATATGCATTACAGTTGTTTTATTTTATTCGGAAAAAGGTAACGAGTTAAATAGGTAGTAATAAGTTTAGTGATAAGACTTATTTATAGTTATTAAACATTTATAAGTTTTTTTCTAAATAAACATAGTATACACGTAAAACTTATTTACAAATAAAATAATGTAGCGCGTTGATGTCCTTTGTTTAGATTTCCCGAAAAAGCGTAGCACTAGGAAGCAAGATTGAATCTTGTAGAGCGTTTTGAAGTTTATTATCGAGATTATTCGTTTATTAGTGAGGAAAAACACATTTTGGACTAGCGCCCACAACTTCGCGTAGACGACTAGAAAACTTGGTACCATTTACAGGGACAGCGTGGTAAGTGGGGTACAAAACTTTATCAACCTTTCGTAGTTCGGCAAAAGATGTAGGTCCTCAAACTTTATGTAGACGTAGGTAAGCGTAAATAATATCTAGCGTTCAAAATTGTTTGAGCGCACTGCATATACTCTTCTGATGAAAGAATATCTGATAATTCATCAATAAAAAAAAAAAACTACCTACTTTAATAATACAATCTTAAATGTTGCTGAAAATACCCAAACCATTTTATGTATGCTTGTTACATATTATTACGTATGCTTATTACTTACGTCGTAATTAACATAAGGTTTATTATTTTCAATAATCCTTATTTATATGTAATATTTCACAATTAGGTAGCTTAATCAGTGCCATAAGTTTTCTGTAGTATACCTCTATATAGCTTTATTTAAAATAATAATACTTGCAGATGGTTGTTTGTGTGAAATCAGTGTACATATCCAAATTAAATAATTTACGCTGTCAACAATAAACCAGAGACAAGCTCGCTTTTGCTTTTAAAGATTTTTTTCTCGAGATTTCTTCTGACAGTACCAAAGAGACCCCAAATAAATCCAAGATTTTTATTTTGGGCTTTCACGAGCTCCGCCGAATTTGGCGGACAAATGCGGATGACTTCGTGTGGTCCTTTTTACGGAGCATTTGCAACTTATTTTGGCAACAAGAATGCTTTCCTCGGCTTGGTCACATATGAGTGTGTAGGTATAACATATATCACGCACGACGCGACAAAACTGCTCAACATGTACATACATGTAGTAACAACAGTAACATGTAGATAGTATTTTTTAATACAAGAGAAGTTTATGCGTAAACTGGTAAACATACTAAATATCAATAACACAGAAATGTATTACGTTAAGGGTAGACTCAGTCTACCCAGGACCACGCCTGTTGACACAAAGTCAAATCGATAATCAAAGGCATTACGCGATAAATTCCTGTGTTTGCAGGGTCCCGTGTATAGCAAGGAACCCTCAGATACCTTTGTGTTTGTCTGTCTGTCGTCGAATTTACGAAGAGACTATTATTCCCAGAAAACTGTTATTTAGCAGGATCATATAAAATAACCAATTTAAGATAACGCTACAAAATAAAGCTTAAAAAATAATTAATTTGGGGTACCTCCCATACACGTAAGATGGAGAGGATCTTGATTTTACCATCATGTGGTCTATCGTTGAATAGGTATTGAAACAATTTTTCGATTTAAGGTTTAGTTTGCGAAATATTATAGACTAGCTGTGCCCGCGACTTCGTCTGCGTGGAAACACTAAATTAACAATGTAAAGACATACATATATGTCTTTACACTGTTAATTTAGTGTTAATTTTATAGGCAACGAGCACATGTATATACATATAAAGTAAGGCCTTTGCATCTATTATAGATGATTTATACAGCGTCAGCAACTGGTAATTATGCTGTACGGGACGCTGCAGTGCCTGGGACATCGTTAGATGGATCAGGCTTGCCCAGCACCTATACCATCCTCAGAGGATGGTATAGGTGCTGGGCAAGCCTGATTAGTTGACAAAGCTAAGAGGATGATCCTATTAGCTTTGTCAACTAATAGTCAGAGGAAAGAACAGGTCAATACGTCTGAAGCTAACTAAGCCGCGGGTTTCCTCACGATGTTTCCTTCACCGTTAAAGCACGTATTAAATGTGCACATACATTTTTCAAGAAAGAAAAATCCATTGGTGCACGGCCGGTATCGAACCCACGACCTTCGGATTGAAAGTCGGGGGTACATACCACTCGGCCAACACGGCTTATACATACATATAATCATTACCTTAAGGATGGTCTTAAGGATGGCCTAGCCGGCGGCTCGAACTAATTGGTGGGCGTGGCGAATTTACAAATTGGCCGCCAGTAGGCTATTACATTTTTGCCGCCCCTACTGACTTAATAAATTAGAAACAATAAAATAGCAACTTTATGATTTGTGCTCTATTGTCCTCATTACATCAGCTCTTTCCGTTATTAGTAGGTACGATTATAGTAATTTTTTAAAATTTCCGAGAGTATTTTTTATTTTTTTTGTTTCTCGAAGACTCAAAAAGAACCGCTTTCGCTTTGCCACCCCCTAAAATTTGCCGCCCTACGCTCCAGCCTACTCAGTATCGGTAAATCTGGCACTGATTTCAGGAAACTTAAATACAACTAAACTGTGTAATGTACAATCATCGGTGCGTGAATCAACTTGCACTGTGGTATTTAGAAACATATCTAGAATAGTCTACCCGCTTTTGGTTAAATAACATGCAATTACACATGGTAAATAGTATTATTAAAATAACTTTAGATTAGATTTAAGAGAATACTTTCAAGGGTAAAGAGCGTATTAATTTGATCGAACAAAAAAATCTGCGAGATAATAACAGTTAGGTGTGTAAGTTACCATAAAAGCTGGTTGTTTGCACCCGCGGAGCTTAATAAAGTGTTATTTGTACAGGGATGTAGCCAGGACTATACGTAGACTATACGTTACGACTATACGTACGGGATGTACCAGGACGTACGTACGACTATACGTTAAGTCCCAGCTACTTCGCCAGGCTTCAAGCACTTGGTATTGATAGTTTTGCCGAACAATTACTGTCTCAAGCAACTGTCTTTTTACCCAAATGCCAGGGAAGGGTATAGTTTTTTACGCGTATCTTATTGTTTTCTTGTTTGTAAATTTCTTTATTCCTACGAATCTTTCAAACGGCTGGATGGATTTCGAGAATTAAGGTATTGTTAGATTCGTCGTGTCCTTAGATAGGTATTTAAAAAAAACTAAAATGGCGCCAAATTGTAAAATGTTAAAAAAAATTGTTTATCAAATCTACCGAGTGGAGTATCATCAATATAAACGGAATTAAAAGGAGATTACAAGAATATATAATATATATTATGTCATGTTTTTAAATATAAGTAATCAGAAATAATTACAACCATTTTAATTCTGATTGAATTCGAATAAATTTGTAATTAATGCATTTCGTCGTAGTCGTAGAACAAAGACGGACCTGATATTTCATAACTTTACAGTAGAGCATTTTATAATTTCTAAAAGAGATTTCATGACATATTATGAAAACTTTCCCTATCAATTTAATTCGGTTTTAGGAAAGTTTACAGTAAAATTATATGATATTTTAGAATTTTTATGAATTAATATATAGGTTTAAAAGCACAATGGTGACAAAAAAAGAAAATTGAAAAAATGATCGTATTTTGGTTTTAAATCGGCCAAGGGTGTGTTGAACCTTGCAGTTGGGTTTTTTGTTTCACTTTATAACGTTATAACTTGTTATCATTCTTACACGACTGCAACACTTAATTCTCATGAATAGGATAAATTATCATTTTATTTCCTTTACGAGAATCGTCTAAACAAAATAATTCCAGCTTCATCATCATTTCAGCCGTAAAACGTCCAATACTGAACACAGGCCTCCCTAATGGATCTCCATCAGAGGTAGTTGCGATGCTCACCACACTTGGCAAGCGCAGTACGGGATGTTGATACATGGAAAGACGCTGCTGCCCATCTTCCGGAGGTAACCCTTAGCAGGCTCTTACTGCATCCATGGGTATGAGAGGAGGGGTAAGATTCTACTGGCGGCACCCCACGGCGACTTATATCAGTCATCTAGTAAGTACCCATAACACAAGCTCTACTTAGCTTGGGGCTAGATGATGCTGTGTGAATTGTCCAGCATTACTTATTTATTTAATCAACTAAAAAAGGCAAAAAGGCATTTTTTAATCGTAAAGAAGGGCTTTGAGAACGACAAGTCATTCTGACCATTACAAACAATGTGGGTAGGTCCGTTGGGCATCCTACGCTACGCTTGCCGAATATAATTGTGTGCTGAGTTTTATAAAAGATAAGGCCCCAGTAGCCTATCCTAGATGCAGCCCTGGCTTTTTACCAATAAGTATCACGGTGCATTTAATTGCTATTGCTACGAGCATTATTAACGCCATATCGGGATAGGTTCCACAAAACATTGGTAGAAATGTTGATTGTCGACTTATTTGGGCTGACATATTCATTTCAGTTTTACAGACTCAAGGCATAAAAGCCCAAAGGAAATAAATAAATAAGTGCAAAAAACATTATCAGTTACTCGTTGTATAAGAATGGCGTTTTTTGTATAGCTAGACAAGTCGACACAAAGGCCCATCATCTCAGCCTTAGAACGTCCACTGCTGGATAAAGGCCTCCCTCGTTGACCACTACGTAGTGATCATGACAGTCGTTGCCATATTCGCCACGCTTGGCAGGCAGGTTGGCAAGCGCAGTACGGGTTGTTGATACACGGAAAGACGCTGCTCCCCATCTTCCGGTGGTATCCCTTAGAAGATTCTTAAAATTTTGAAAATTCACACTCTAAGGGGTTCAAAAGAGGGTTTAAAGTTATCTTTACTCATGTGCCATATCTCCTAATTCGTGCATGGTAGACGCTTGAAATTCGGAATGTAGAATTCTCATTCAAAATAAGAAATAACGTTTTCAAGGATATTCCAGTTATTTTGATAGTTGTAAATTCAAAAAATATATCAACTATAAATGTATTTTTGGTCACTTAGCTATTGAATATTGAACAAAAATTATTTATTAATTTATTTAAAAAACGATTATAATTTGAGTGTTACTGTATAATGTATGAGCTAAGTTCAACCTGTTTATGAGAGACTGGTGCCACAGATAGGCTGATGCCTATTTAAAGCTATAATGTAGTACTGGTGAATTTATTTTTAATTCATGATAAACATAAATTATGAAAGCCTTTTTTTATATGTCAGCATGAGGATGAGATGTATTGTGATATGCAAAATCACAATACAAAATCATTCATGGACTTATCACAAGAGTTTAAATAAGCATAATTTAAGTACACAATCACAAGGTTGAAACAAAGGGAGTAAATTGAATAAACTGATTTTTATATTATATTATATATTTACCCGTCTCGGCCGGTATTCGCCGAGTGTAGGTACATAAAGTTGAGAAGCGGGTAATTATTTAAGAAATTATAAAGTAACTAGCTTTTAACTTGTAACCCGCCGCTTCGCTTGCGTAACATTTTTAAGGCAAAATTTGAACCAGTTGGATTTAATTTCTTATACAAAAGAAAACTGTTTACGTCATATTTATCTTTAAGAACTCAATTTTGGGACAATAAATAACCTATGTGTTATTCCTGGTCCACATCCATACGTATGCAAAATTTCAGCTTAATCCGTTGGGTAGTTTTTGCGTGAAGAGGTAACAAACCTCCATACATCCATACAAACTTTCGGATTTATAATATTAGTGAGATTCTACAAAACAAAAATTATCGGACCAAAATGGCATAGAAGAAGGTTTGTGACAGTTATGTATGACAGATGACGGTTTTTTTCTTTTATGTACCTATGTAAAAAAATATATATTAAAGGTATATATATATACCTATAATATACATTTTTTAATAATATATATCTATACTAATATATAAAGCTGAAGAGTTTGTTTGTTTGCTTGAACACGCTAATCTCAGGAACTACTGGTCCGATATTAAAAATTCTTTCAGTGTTAGATAGCCCATTTATCGAGGAAGGCTATAGGCTATATAACATCACGCTGCACGTTTTCAGTTCTTCAACTGTATTAGATTTAGGTAATGGCATGACTGGCCGTGGGGTGCCGGCAGTAGAATGGTACCCCTCTTCTCATGCCCGTGGATGCAGTAAGAGCCTGCTAAGGGATACCTCTGGAAGATGGGCAGCAGCGTCTTTCCGTATATCAACATCCTGTACTACGCTCGCCAACCCGCCTGCCAAGCGTGGTAAGTATGGCAACTACCCCTCATGAAGATCATGAGGGAGGCGTTTTACGACTGAAATGATGATAAATAACCTGACTAGAGCACGCTTCCAGCATTCCGGGAATTAGATTGACACTGGTATTAACAATATCACTAATTATCTCTAAGGTATCTGGTAGAGTTAGTTTTATCATTTCCGCAGTTGACTTAAAGTACCCTAACTAGCTTTTTAACTGCTCACAGTTGTCTCAGCGGGTAGTATCAGCAGGGTACCTAAACAGCTAGTTAGGTACCTAGTTAGGCCTAGGTCTAGAACGCGCGTGTGAGAAATCTATAACCCTCACCTACATACTTGTGATGTGAGTTGTGACTAACTGTTTATGGGTTAGCTAGCAAGGCAGACCACCATCATCATCATTAGCCAATTTAAAAGTAAAGTAAATCGACCATTAACTTGGAAATAACAAAAGTAAAGTAAACAAAGGACAATGGCAGTATGCCATACATTATATTTTCCGTACAACGAATTGAACTGTGTGATAAATCATAATTCAATTCGCTCTACGGAAATTACTATGAGTGTTAATTTTATTTTTCAAGAAAAAAACCAACTTCAATGATAAAATCTAAATTGTTGCTTAAAATAACCAAACCTACGTATGCTTATTATAATGTGAGTATTTCCCTCGATATAACATGGATCCCATCATCAGAACTGGGTTTAAAAGCAAGCAAACATTATTAAGTAACACAAAAAACGCAACGTAACAAATATTTTGATTTTATTAAAAAAAAATTGCCTATAATATTCGACAAAGGCTCCTAGTAATAAGTCCATCTTGTCATATAGTCAAACTAATTTTGTCGCCAGTAGGCTGAATTTTCCCGCCCCTACTGACCTCATAGATTGACCATAATGCAACCACTCTTAAATTTTACTGTTGTAATTTAGGTGCCTGTGTACTTACAGGTACCTTTTGATAAGATAATGGTATCACCATTTACATCTAGGCATTGTGATAACAGATTAAGATAAACGTTTATATTTCCCACTCTTATAAAGGCCTCGGAAATGTTACTATGTATGATTGATTGGGTTTTATCATATCTTTATTTTTCTAAGCTTGCAGATAGGAGAGTCTGAGTCTGAGATGATGTGTACCTATTTCAAACAATTTGAAGTCCGCGCTACTGCTGATCCGATAGACGCTAAACTCAGAATCATCATAATCAGATCATTTTCAGTGTTTTTATTATTATTTTTGTATTGCTTGTTTTGTGTTTTGTGTACCTAAATAAATAAATAAAAATAAATCATCATCATTACAGCCGCAAGATATCCACTGCTGGACATAGTAGGCCTCCCTCATTGACTTAGAGATCCAAGTGCATGTGGGGTTGTTGTCATACTCACCACGCTTGGCAGGTGGTTTGGTGAGCGCAGTTCGGGATGTTCTTACACGGAAAGACGCTGCTGCCCATCTTCCGGTGATATCCCTTAGCAGATTCTTTCTGCTTCCACGGGCAGGAGAGGAGGGGTGACGTTCTACTGCCGGCACCCCACGGCATCAATAACAAACAACAAACTCAGAATAATTATTTTTTATTATTGTTTATTTAAAAAATATCGTCTTCTCAGCCGTAGGACAGTTGTCGACGTCCTCTGCTAGACATACATAGGTCTCCCTCATGGATCTCAAAGAACAGCGAGGGTTGTTGCCATACTCGCTACGCTTGGCAGGCGTGTTGACGAGCGCAGTACTGCATTTAGTTTCTCAGAATAATGACATAATCTTCACATCATTCTTCATAAACATCTCTTCCTTTTTTTAAGTATTAGACAAAATTTAATTGCGTTGCATGTAGGCCACGAAGTAAATAGTATAATTACTGTAATACGTCCATACGGTATGCTGGTCGGCAGTGGATGCAGGTCAATACCTGAAGGTGGCCTTTGTCCAGCTGTGGACGTCCTATGATGGCCGAAATGATGATGATGATGAGTGGGATGCACTCCACCTATAAAAATAACGGTTAACACCGTTTAACAACCTGCCTAATTGAAATCCATAGAGACTTGTGTCTGACATTTACAGATCGTGGTCAAAAATGTCAACATCAAGGGGTTGGTATATAGGTACATAGTTTTTTTTAATGGCAACTTATTCCTTTTTGAAGTAGGAATACTACTGCCAACTTCACGTAGCTGGTTCACAGTACAGATAGTTTAAACAAAGATAAAACCGGGCAAGAGCGAGTCGGACTCGCGCACCGAGGGTTCCGTGCCATCATACAATTCTAATTCTAATTCTAATTCTAGGGGGGGGTTACCAGATCTGCACTGACGTCCCGCATTGGGGTGTATTGTGCATTGACCCCCGAGGTGCTGCCTCGACCCTAACCTAACCAGCCCAACTCCTTGAAATACCGGAGAAGGACTCGGGGTCGCCGGCAGCATTCCATGAGCATCCCCGAAGGGTATGCAAATGTTGTGGAAGAAGAAGGGCATGACTCCATGAGCTCCTGCAGTCCTGTCTCTATTCTGGTCTGTCTTGTGGCACCACAGTGCAGTAGCACGTGCTCCACGGTTTCTTCCTCCTCAAGACACCCGCGACATAGTCCACTGTCTGTGGCACCTGTCTTGAGAAGATGGTGATTGAGATCACAGTGTCCCGTGATGACGCCCACCATAATCCGTAGGTCTTGTCTTGTCATCTTAAGCAAAGTATTGGTTATCTTTCTATTTTTCCCTGGGACCATCATACAATATCATCATCATCATTACAGCCGTAAGATATCCACTGCTGGACATAGGCCTCCCTCATCGACTTAGAGATCCAAGTGCATGAGGGGTTGTTGCCATACTCACCACGCTTGGCAGGCGGGTTGGTGAGCGCAGTTCGGGATGTTCTTGCACGGAAAGACGCTGCTGCCCATCTTCCGGAGATATCCCTTAGCAGATTGCATCCACGGGCAGGAGAGGAGCATACAATATAATATATGACAAAGGCGGTATTTTATATTTGTTGGAGAACCTTGACAGCGCCATCTCTTGTCTGATAGCGGAACTTATGTAGATTTTTTACACTTTCGATGATTTCTAAAAAAGTATGCTATGTAGAGAGATTGTAATAAATTTCCTCTAACCTTTACATACATTTCTAATAGCAATAATAGTTTCAGAGGTTTATCTTCGCAAACTTCGGAGATAAGGGGGGGGGAACGCTATTTTTTTCAACATTTTTGTAAATAACTCAAAAACTATACAATTTAAAGGAAAACTAAAAACTGTTTATTAATGAGCAAATGAATACCTTTCATATGATACCCCACATTATCTAGTAACTTTCCAAAAATTTTGAAAACGCCCCTTCCACCCCCATTGTCTAAAAAACTATGCAAATTATAGTGGTCGCTATAATTTTCCTATAAAGTTTACATACACTTCTATGAGCCTTAAAAGTATCACGGGTTTATCTCTGCAAACTTCAGAGATAAGGGGGGGGGAACGGTCAATTTTTCAACATTTTTGTAAATAACTCAAAAACAATACGGCTTATAGAAAAACTAAAAACTGTTTATTAATGTGCAAATGAATACCTTTCCTATGATACCCTATATCACCTATTAACTTCACAAAATTTTTGAAAACCCCCCTTCCGCCCCCCTTGTCTAAAAAATTACGCAAATTAGAGAGTTCGCTATAATTTTCCTATAAAGTTTACATACACTTCTATTAGCTTTAAAAGTATCACGGGGTTACCTCTGCAAACTTCGGAGATAAGGGGGGGGGAACGGTCGTTTTTTCAACATTTTTGTAAATAACTCAAAAACGATACGTTTGAAAGAAAAACTAAAAACTGTTTATTAATGTGCAAATGAATACCTTTCATATGATACCCCACACGGCCTAGTAACTTCACTTGAAATTTTTGAGATCCCCTATCCGCCCCCCTGCAATCAAAATAAGAATATTTTTTAAAATTTTTATATGTGCTATATTAGTAAAAAAGTGTTGTCTTTTACCATTTTAAATTTCAAGTCGATAGCATCAGTAGTTCTCGAGATATACATGTGTGACAGACAGACAGACAGACAGACAGAGTGATTCTATAAGGGTTCCTTTTTACCATTTTGGTCCGGAACCCTAATAATGAAAAATGGCCGCCAACATGGCCAGCCAAATAACATAAGAATTTATATACTTGACACTGGCGGAATTGTGTAAAACCAAACACAAAAAGCCATAATATAAAAAGACAAGACAAGACACCAGTTTCAAAATTATGGACGGCGCGACTGCGTAAATTACACTGAAATCTTTTTTTTAATTAATAAAGTCTTCTTAAAATTTTAAATAAGTACTTAGAAAGTAAAATATAGAAGGCCATTTAATTGTGAATAGATTATTAGTTTTTATTTTGGTTTATAATTTCTGATAAAATATGACGAATCAGAATTGGATCCACTATTTAATAGGTAACATAAATAAAACATTGTTGATTCGTCAAGCTTGATTTTGGTTCTTCTAACTTATATGGCTGTGCTCATTTTTCTAAGCTTAATAGAGAATACAAGAGCCGATCGTGAGCTTTGCACGTGCCATAATCATAACATACCTATTTAAATTCAAAACTACCTCTATTGCAAAAGGCTTAAAGTCTAAAATATTTTATCTGATATAGGGTTGTCAAATCACATCGTATTAGGAATGATTGGGAAAGAGGCCAAGACCTGTCATGCCGATTCAATGTTATGGAACTCATACTTTTTGTTGCAGTTCCATGAATGGGCAAGACATTTTCTATGCTCTTTCACTTGCTGCTATAATATGTATGTTTTTGAAGTGGCATTTGGCATATGTATGGTTATAGGCCCGGTTAATGAGCCCTGAAAGGATCCAATAACAAAATCCGTGATGTTGTTGTGTCTAGGATTTTTTTGATCGATTAGGCCTGTACACTGTACTTGTAAAAATTCGTGTTGGTCGTGTGGTATGTACCGCCGACTTTCAATCCTAAGCCTGTGGGTTTGATACCGGCCGGGCTCCAATGGATTTTATTTCCTGAGAAATGTTGCACATTTAACACGTGCTTTAACGGTGAAGGAAAACATCGTGAAAAAACCCGCGGCTTAGCCAGGTTAAGACATGTTGACCTGTCCTTTCCTCTGACTTAGCCGACTAAGCTAGGATGGTATAATTGCTGGGTGAGCCTACTCCATCTAACAATGTCCAAGGCACTGCAGCATCCCATACAGCGTGAATACCAGTTGCTGACGCAGTATAAATCATCTACAATAGGCCATAGTTTTTTTAGGCCATCTTCTCACAGTGTGTAGTAGTTTTGTATTAAACTTTTATTTAAGTTATACAGTAAAACTGCATTAATTTCAATTTCAATTTTCAATTTCAATTTATTTATTTACACAATCATTATAACATTACAGATAAATAATAAAATAAATAAATAAATAATGCTGGACAAATCACACAGCATCATCTAGCCCCAAGCTAAGCAGAGCTTGTGTTATGGGTACTAGATGACTGATATACTTAATACATTATACTACATAGATAGATATTTTTATTATATATAGAAAAACACCCAGAACACCCTGAACAAATATCTGCAGATCGTACAGACACATTTGTCCCGAGGCGGGAATCGAACCCGCAACCCCTTGCGTCGCAGGCGGACCTTCGCCCGCTGCGCCACAGAGCTCGTCATAATCAATACAGATAATAATAATCCACTGCGTTATATGAAGTACTAAAGTATTAAAGCAGATCCAAAGTATTTTTCTCGAAAGCCTTGGCCTGTAGCCCTTAGGTCATTTGCGAATCAGTCAACCTCACTGTGACACAACCTTGTATACCTTTACCTACGTAACCTGTTAGTTAATTTTAACTTTGTGAGTCACACAAGGGGTATCCTTTAGGGGAAACTTTGAAAATGAAATTGTTAATGAAAGCAGCTATCACTGAACTCTGCCTGTGATTGTCACTCAAGTTAAAGGTTTTCTGAGAGATGTAACTAATTGAACTAAGAATCTGATAACTATCTTATTAAGATTATTAGATTATTATTATATTATTAGACGAGCTCTGTGGCGCAGCGGGTGAAGGTCCGCCTGCGACGCAAGGGTTTGCGGGTTCGATTCCCGCCTCGGGACAAATGTCTGTACGATCTGCAGATATTTGTTCAGGGTGTTCTGGGTGTTTTTCTATATATAATAAAAATATCTATCTATGTAGTATAATGTATTAAGTATATCAATCATCTAGTACCCATAACACAAGCTCTGTCCAGCATTATTTATTTATTTATTTATTAACATCTTACGAGTTTGTATAACTTGTTTTGAACCATCTTGAAGCTTTCAAGTTTTTTACATTAAATATATTATTTTGCTAGTTTATGGAAATAACTATTTTCAACCCGTTTCAGTAGTTGAGGAGATAAACAAACACCTTTACTGAAGGATCCATCCTTAACACTATCGCATATAAGAAATATATAAAAAATAAATAAATAATACTGGACGATTCACACAGCATCGTCCCCAAGCTAAGCAAAGCATGTGTAATGGGTACTAGATGACTGATATACTTAATACATTATAATATGTCGTTCATATGAAATGGACGAGCTCTGTGGCGCAGCGGGCGAAGGTCCGCCTGCGACGCAAGGGTTCGATTCCCGCCTCGGGACAAATGTCTGTACGATCTGCAGATATTTGTTCAGGGTGTTCTGGGTGTTTTTCTATATATAATAAAAATATCTATCTATGTAGTATAATATATTAAGTATATCAGTCATCTAACACCCATAACACAAGCTCTGCTTAGCTTGGGGCTAGATGATGCTGTGTGATTTGTCCCGCATTATTTATTTATTATTATTTATTTATATACATATATAGTAGGAATTCCAAATTCAAATTTATACAGCTATTTACTCATGCATTTGTGTTTCGAAAACCATAATTCATTTGTTTTTCCTCTTTTGTATTTTTCTTTGTGTCACTCTTTCTCTGCGTTTACTAAATGGAAAACTTGAAATATCATGTTATTTACGAGTACGAGTTCCACCGTGGCACCAGTGCTAATAATATCATGTATGACCCACCTTATTTACACACACATTACTGATAACAATATTTTAACAGAACAACAGAAGGGCTGCAGGAAATTCAGTCAGGGCTGCAAGGAACAATTAACAATAGGCGCTATAATTTCAAACCATGTGCAGAAACGAAAACAAGACTTATTTACTATTTACATCGATTACGAAAAAGCATTTGATTCAGTTCTTCATACATGGCTTGTAAAAATACTGGTCATTTAAATAAATAAATAAACTTTATTTTCAGAACAAATCATATTATACAGAGAAATACATTGGAAGCGATGATTCCTGCAATAGTTTAATATTATATTAAACTGTGACGCAGTTACCAACGCCCACCTCAAGACCAGGTGGAGCGGTTATGTTCTTAAAAATTGTATTTTAAACTATTCTAGAATAATATATTTTAAAATAAGAATACAAGTGAATAATATTTTACTATTTATAAAATTTCTAGTGACTATAATCGAATTAAGCTGGGCATTATTTTATGGGCTTGTTTTTTGGCAAATGTAAGTGTGTGTCTGTGTGTGAGTGAGTGAGAGAGTGTGTGTGAGTGTGTGTGAGTGTGTGTGTGTGTGTGTTGGTGTATGTGCATGTGTTTGCGTGCGTATGTTAGTATACGTGTGTGTTACGCTTGATGATAGTAGTGAGCCGTGTTTTATTTTATTTCATAATTGTAATTTTTAAGATAAAACAAGAGGGGAGGAAACTATTTAATAACTCTCAGAAGAGATTCAGTCTCTTCATACGAGAGGGTTTGTAGCCAGGCTGTAGTCTTAATTTTGCACTTATACATATATCGTCAGTGAATAGATTTCTAATTTAAGGTTAACTATATTATAAAGTTTTGAACTGAGGTGGTAGTAGGATTTACCGGCCGAAGCTGTTCTGCGGGACTCGATCTCACATACTTTATCTGATCTGCGTTTGTTTGTATATGACGGGTTGTATGTCAATTGACTGTGCTTATAAAGGACTGTGTTAAGTATGTAGAGCTGCCTAACCGAGAGAACACTGCTAAGGGAATATAGGTCAATTGTAGGAAATCTGAAAGGCTTACGGAACATGACCTTTAAAACGGCCCTCTGGGCCCTTTCAATTTTGAGCATAGAGGTCTTCATGGAACCACCCCACGCTAATATACAATAGCCAACTACAGATTGAGCTAAAGCATAGTAGACAGTTTTCAGTAATTTGGTGGAAAGAACATTACGGAGCTTATAAAAGATAAAAAAATTATAAAATACACCCGGATATCGTGAATTTCTTAGAAATCTCTATGACTAGATGGACTACTAGACTACACGCACAAATACATCATGCAACTATAGATACAGAACCGATACAGATTAAACGAGGTATTTTTCAAGGAGATTCACTCAGCCCCTTATGGTTCTGTTTGGCATTAAATCCGCTCTCTAATTATCTTAATTCTACTAACATCGGATAATCCCTTCACAATGAACTTGATGGACAGACAGACATAAGTAAGCTTAATCACCTTCTCTACATGGATGATATCAAAATGTCAAGCCTTCCCAGTCTGATTTATAACTCTTAATAAAAATCACGGAACAGTTTTCACAAGACATTGCGATGAATTTTGGCATCGATAAATTCAAAATCAACTCCATTAAAGCTGGAAACACATATCAGCATGCATATCTGATGGAAACTGGAGAAACTATAGATCCGTTATCAGAAAGTGAGACATACAAATATCTAGGTTATCACCAGGCTAAATTTATCTAATCCACCGAAACTAAATAAAAACTCACCCAGAACTCCAAGCACAGACTCAATTCCATTTTAAACTCACAACTGTACTCTAAGTATACTATCAAAACCATAAACTCTTACGTAATACCAATCCTAACGTACTCTATTGGGATTATAAAATGGACTAAAACAGAGCTCAAAAATATACAGCGTATTGTTAATATATCTATGAAAAAACATAGAAAACAACACCCGCGAGCCTGTATCTAAAGGCAGGCCTTGCCACGCTCTGAAGGAGGAAGAGGGATTGTTGATACCACAAATCTACATAATAAACAATAATTTAAAAGACCGTCGTAATTCACAGCCAAATTAATACTTAACTGATAGGCAAACACTTATAGCAGAATGGTCCCGTAAATCTCTGCACGGAAGGCACCACGACTTGAACCAGCCCACCGTCGACAAGGAAGCGTCGAATGAAAGGCTCCGTCAAGGTGTACTCTTTCCTGAGACGAAGTGTTTCATGCTCGCAATACACGACCAGGTGATTGAGACAAGCAATGATCAAAAGCATATATTGAAGCGAATTAGAACATCTGATGTGTGCCGACGATGGAGTGGTAATTCCGAAACCATTCAGCATATCACAGGGACCTGCAAAGCTATCGCCCAAACCGACTACAAGTTAACACATTACCAAGTAGTTAATATCATCCACCAGAATCTAGCATTAAAAAAAACTTGTAGATACGGCGGCTAAACCCTTACCCTACTATAAATACGCACCTGAAACTGTTTTAGAAAATACTACACACACGCTTTATTTTGATAGAGCCATCCTTACCGACAAAACCATTCACTTCAATAGACTGGACTTAACCCTTATTGACAAAGCAAACAACACAGCACTCCTTATAGATATTGCCATCCCGAACACTCACAACCTGCAGAACACCATAACAGAGAAGTTATCAAAATATGTAGACCTAAAAAACTAAATCACTCGAATGTGGCGCCTCCACAAAGTTACAATTCCCATAGTTTTGTCAACAACAGGTGTTATTCTAAAACAACTCTTCCAATCCATAGATTCCCTAGATTTACCAAAAAACACGTATGTTCTTCTGCAAAAAGCTGTAATTTTAGAACATCAGTAGGATTGTTAGGAAGTTCCTACAAACTGAACTTGTCAGCAACTGAAAACCATGATGGAAAAGCTAGCTGCTAAACAATCGAGGCTGGTCAATAGCACTAGGCCACTGCTGCTTCAGGACAACGCTAGACCACACACTGCTCAACAGACGGATTTTTTTCTAAATTGGGATAACTTCTTGCAAGGTAAAAATACAACTCCGATGGGGCAGTCCAAACCGCCTTCAAAGATTTTATTGATTCCCGTCCGAATGGTTTTTTTAGTAAAGGGATCAATGAAAACCCAATGAAAAGGGAACAATGAAACAAATAAAAACCTATGAGATGGCAAAAGTGCATAGATAACAATGGTACATGCTTTGATTAATTAAATATTTTAAATAAAAAATAACGACTGTATGTTCCTCTCATACAAAACGCCAATTTCATTTGTAACGACCTAATACTACATATTTTTTTATTCATCATTCATCATTTCAGCCATAAAACGTCCACTGATGAACACAGGCCTCCCTCATGGATCTCCATGAGGGGTAGTTGCCATTCTCACCACGCTTGGCAGGCGGGTTGGTGAGCGCAGTATGGGATGTTGATACACGGATAGACGCTGCTGCCCATCTTCCGGGGGTGTCTCTTAGCAGGCCCTTACTGCATCCACGGGTAGGAGAGGAGGGGTGACATTCTACTGCCGGCACCCCACGGCATTTTTTTATTATATATAAAAAAATATGCGGAGCAAATACAGATCATACAGACATTAATTTGTTCCGAGGCGGGAATCGAAACAACCTCTTGCGTCGCAAGCGGATCTGCGGTCGTCTAATACATATTGTGATGTGATTTTTCCAGTTTACTGTGTCCTATAAACTAAAAACAAACAAATTAGTACCTGGTACGACTATTCAAATTCTATGTGTGGATTTAAAAAAAATAATCTTGTAATATTTAAATATTTAATTGTAGCACTAAACTAACATTTCCATACAAAAGACTTCAACGCGCGTCAAATTATACAAAAATATACATTGACGTCCTGAACAATCTTTTTTGCTTTAAAGTAGTATTATCAATCACAGATAATAAATATAAAACACTGTATTATTGATTTTCAACGTTGAGTATTTACTACCAAATCTGACTTAATTAATTTACACGCACTGCACAAATCCTAAAAGAATAGGTTACCTATGAGTCAAATGTGCGTGTTTCCAGGCAATTCTAACCTCGTTACCAATATCCCTAAAATAAGAATTTATCGGTCTATGACCCTGATCGTACTTGACCGTGTCTAAATTTTTTTGACTATACTAAACTTAGCTATATACCTCAACATAATCATCATCTCATCCGGAGGACGTCCACAGCTTGACAAAGACCTCCCGCATGGATCACTATGTACTGATCATTAGAGGTTGATGCCATGATGCCATACTCGCCACGCTTGGCAGGATGTACGGGTTGTTGATAAACGGAAAGACGCTGCTGCCCATGTTCTGGAGGTACCCCTTAGCAGATTCTTACTGCGTCCACGGGGAAGAGAGGAGAGGCAACATTTGCCGGCACCCCACGGCATATTCCTAAAACGCACCATTCCCTTTTCATCCAAAGTTGCAATATTCATGCCGTGACTGAGCATTGAATTCGATACCTACTGCCAATTATAGAAGCCACAAAACTATAATGAGCAGGTGAATACGCTAATGTAATCATGACTCAATCTGTTTAGCACACAGTAGCAAGTGCCTTAGATGGTGTGGTCCTTCGAGCCGGATAATTTGCATTTTGCACACTGCGAGTTTAACGTTAGAGACAATCACGTTTTGATATGTCTGTCATTCATAAAAAAGCCTCGGTGTCAAAATGGTTTTGGCAGTCATTTCATATTGAAAACACGATGCAATGAATGACTATATCCAGCATTAGTTTAGTTTATTCTAGTTATTCTAGCTTTTTTATTTTTATTGATGTCATGATATTAGTAAATTATGTATAATTATGGAAATTCAGAAATCAGTTATTAAATATAATTAAGACATATGGTTTTCTCATGGATGCCATTGTTAGAACTGGACCTAATTGAAATGGGACCAGGCGGGAAGCACCAGCTTTCAAATAAAATAAAACCGGGCAAGAGCGAGTCGGACTCGCGCACCGAATGTTCCGTGCCATCATACAATAAATATATGATAAAGGCAATTTATAGTTGTTGGAAAACCTTGACAGCGCTATCTCTTGTCTGATAGCGGAACTTATGTTGATTTTTTACACTTTCGACGATTTCAAAAAAACTATGCAAATTAGAGGGTTCGTTGTAATTTTTCTGCAATCTTTACATACACTCCTATTAGCAAAAAAAGTTTCAGGGGTTTATCTCTGCAAACATGTGGAAATTTGTGATTAGCCCTCAGTAACTATAATTCTTTGTCTATTAGTTTATAAGCTAGCTGTTAATTTCCCAAATATTGTAAAAATAAAATAAAATAAAATAAACTTCGGAGATAAGGGGGGAACGCTATTTTTTTAACTTTTTTGTAAATAATTCAAAAACTGTAAGACAAAACTAAAAACAAAACTAAAAACTGTTTATTAATTAGCAAATGAATACCTTTCATATGATACCCTGCAATCATAATATGAATATTTTTTTAACATTTTCATATACTTAATGCATTAGTAAAAAAGTGTTATCTTTAACCAGTTCAAATTTCAAGTCGATAGCATCAGTAGCTCTCGAGATATATCCATTTGTGACAGACAGACAGACAAAGTGATACATAAGGGTTCCTTTTTACCATTTTGGTCCGGAACCCAAAAATGTTAGTTGCATTATAAAAAGTAGGTTTACGATTCGTTAAGAATTGGCTTGTTCTTATCCATGTATTGTTTTAGCATCATATAGGTAAAAAAACTGTTTAAAATATTTCACTTCGTACGTAAATTAGATACAACTTATAAGGCTTTTTAGGGTTCCGGACAAAATGGTAAAAATAAAAACCTTATGGTGTGACTTTGCTACAATCATGATCCTTCCCAATTAACGTTGTCTAAATGCTGGTGAAACCCCGCGGGTTAACTAGTAACGCTATATTATTGAAAAAAGTACGAGCTATTGCGGGTATTCCACCTTATGAATCCTGTAAACCTCTTTTTAAAAAACTAGGAATTCTTCCATTGACATGCATGTTTGAAGTCTGCATATTTGTCAAGACTCATCCACAACTATTCCCAAAAGCCAAAAATGTTTATCCACGAAATACGAGAGGAGGTGAACGGCTGGTCTATAACCTATAATAAATATAAATCGTTGTCTTAAACTATTTTGAATTTCAAGTCGATAGCATCAGTAGTTCTCAAGATCTGTGACCTGTGACAGACTCCAACGATTTTTCAATAATATAGCGTTACTAGTTGACCCGCGAGGTTTCAGCATTTAGACAACGTTAATTGGGAAGGATTATGATTGTAGCAGTCTATGTATGTAGGTTTATTTACGGTTACCGTATTTTGATGAATAAAGAGTCAAAAGATTCTCTAGGCCTCATTTAAACCAAAGTCATTTTTATTTAATCACCTAGGTACATATTTCAACTTAGGTAATACTTAGGTTTATATTTCATGTTAAGCTTTTGAGATATGCTGCAGCATATTTAATTATCTTAATTCCCAACAATCGTACATATCATCTCAGTCGTAGGAATGCGGTCCACGTCCCCTAGCAGAGGTCTCCCTCCCTCATGGATCTCCACAATCATAACGGGGATGTTGCCATACTCGCCACGCTTGGCAGGCGGGTTAGCGAGTGCAGACCTGGATGTTCATATACGGAAAGACGCTGCTGCTCACCTTCCGGAAGTATCCTTTCGCAGATTCTTACTGCAACATTCTACTGCCGGACCTACACGGCAGGGGCTGATTTATGAAAAATGTTGAAACACGTGTTTAGTAGGTCGTAATCAATTATGTTCCCCATACAAAGTTTCGTCCCCTTTATTTTTACCACAGGGAGGGGAAAGTTTTTGAAATATTCTGAAATACGTTTGATTATTTTTATGTCCCAATATTTATGCAAAATTCTTGTAAATCAAGTATAATTCAACCTTACAAACTTTCATCCCCTAATTTGCCACTCAGGGGTGAATTATGAGAAACGCTGAAACATGTGTTTAATAATTTTGGTATCGTACTATTTATGTGAAATTTCAAGTAAATCAAGTGAAAAATAATATTTCCAAACTTTTCATACTCTATATTTTTACTTAGGGAATGATTTTTGAGGAATTCTGAAACACAGGTTTATTAAGTTTTAAATTTTAATATAAAGGGTTTGGCAAGGTTTTGGGCACCTTTATACGCCTAGCAATGTCTTATGCAACAGTGAAAAAGGGAAATTTTCTTTCTTTCTAATTGTCGATAATATGACCAAAAAACATCACCTAACATTTAAATTATTTGTTAAATATAAAAAAACTACTTTAGTAACTTTAATATAAAAGTTAGACATAGGCTGTCGCTGACTTTTTTGTAGGCATTATCTATATAAAACTTTTTCTAGAATTCAAACATACTTTACTCATCGTGCAGGCAGCGTTCGTAAGAAACGTTTTCGTTCAACCGTTTTTTCTCCGACTTACTTTGCAAATCCAACTACCACGAAAAAGTCTTTTCATTTTTCGGATTAATTTATAGCCTATGACACTAACAAATACTTAGGCTTTCTATTTTTTTTTCTTAACCTATATTGTCCCACGATCGATTGCTACTTCCGGCCACAATGTTTCGAATGCATGCAGGTCGTCTCTTTTTGGGTCTACCGCGACGTCGTTGTCCGCCTGGCACCCAATGTGTGACGAGATTGGCCCATCGTCCTGGGTGCATTCGTTGCAAAAGGATAATGTTAACCCTTAAATATGGTTTTCAAGTTGAAGAGATGAAGTTTGCATAGATAAACCCCTAAAACTTTTATTGCTAATAAGAGTGTATGTAAAGATTACAGGAAAATTATAACGAACCCTCTAATTTGCATAGTTTTTTATAAATCATCGAAAGTGTAAAATATCTACATAAGTTCCGCTGTGAGACAAGAAATGGCACTGTCAAGGTCCTCCAACAAATATAAACCGCCTTTATCATATATTATATTGTATGATGGCACGGAACCCTCGGTGCGCGAGTCCAACTCGCTCTTGCCCGGTTTTTTTAACTTGTTACGCTCTGATGGTTTTACTGCATATGTAATCAAAAATAGGTAGGTACGTATATGAGAACATATATTCCATGAATATGTATTGCGATAATTATCATATACGTTATTAAACTTTATGGACAGTTGAATTTATATCAGTACCTCATTTTTAAATTCAGTTGTAATATATAAGTTGAATTGTAAGGAGTAAGAAAGTCGTTCCACATCTATTAAAGACAATTTATGCAGCGCCAGCAACTAGTATTCATGCTGTACAGGACGCTGCAGTGGTTGGGACATTGCCCAGCACTTACACTATGCTCCCAGCTTAGTTGGCCATGTCAGAGGAAAGAACAGGTTAACATAATTAAATATAACAATATATTGGTGTATAGATTAGTGGCGCAGCGGGCGAAGGTCCGCCTGCGACGCAAGGGGTTGCGGGTTGGGTTCCCGCCTCGGGACAAATGTCTGTACGATCTGCAGATATTTGTTCAGGGTGTTCTGGGTGTTTTTCTATATATAATAAAAAATATCTATCTATGTATATCTATGTATTAAGTATATCAGTCATCTAGTACCCATAACACAAGCTCATGCTTAGCTTGGGGCTAGATGATGCTGTGTGATTTGTCCAGCATTATTTATTTATTTATTAGTTTAATAGTATAGATAAATTATAGTGCAACCTTTTCCAATAACTGTTTAAGGTATTTATTTATGTATTTGAACGGTCAAACTAGGTCATAAAATCAATGCATCAAGCACGATCATGACTTCACGTGAATGATGTTGATTCTCCATATAAAGGTAGTGCCTTATCTGTCCATACCTACTTGTACATATCTCACGCGCTTATCTAAACAATCTGCCAAGGTAGAAACGACTTTAAGAACTGGAGAAAGGGTCGCAGTTTAAGATTGTAAAGATTTGTTAAATCTTGGTGTAGCGCTATAAATAAAATTATTATATAAAATAACCGTTGAGTACTGATATAGTATTATAATTGTCCGTGGTTATGAAGCTATAAAAAATAGTTTTTTTCATTAACTTAATCTATACATTAACTTAAATTTCTATCGAAACCCTCTTTTGAGTATTGATATACCTGTGTTAGAGGGTTTCGCTCTTGCCTTAATTATTAACACGCTTACAGATTAAGAAAAATAAAAGGTTTACATATGTTTTATAAAATATGAAATCTAATGTTATGACTACTAAGTACTACCACGTACTACTTTCATGTTTGTGTAAAATAATGTTGTGCGTGGAGGTTGGGTAACCTAGTGATACTATCACGAGACTATCTCCAGAAGATTTTCCGTTTCCTGGTAGGAAAGGGTAAATAGCCATTCAGTTAGTTCTTTTTTAGCTCTATGTGTTGTTAAGGGGTAAATATTTATAATCTTATTAATTTTAAGATACAGATGGTTTGATTGTTTGAGGTACTGACGTGATGCAAATTTTGAACGAGCAGCTACTTTAGACATTATCTTATCCTTTCTTCTTTTATTTAGTTTTGAGGGATCATACGTAAGTGTTTTATGTAACTTTAATACAGCGTGTTGAATGTAGAGTTGCCTTACTGTCAAAATACTAGAATTCAAGTATAACATCTCCGTGGGATACCTATATGACTTAAATAACATTACCTTTAAGAGGGATCTTTGTGCTCTTTGCCTTAACTTACTTATATACCAACGTATAATTCTGCCTACACGGCTTTTTCCACATATTTTAAAATATCTACATCCTGTATAAAGCATCCGAAACCCCAAGCAGAAACTAATTTTAAAACGAGATTTGTTTGAATATCGCACCCAAGGTTAATTTGAGAGGTCAACGTAATATAATTATGCTAAAACAGAGTTAATCTTAGTATTGTTCCACCTGAATCACCTGGGACCGTGTGAGACCCCAAATTCGCCGAGCGGATAGGAGTTGTTGTGAGACTAATATGTATGGGGTTTCAACTGGGAGTAAAACGTGCTGTCAAATTGAAAATATACATGAAGTCATTATTTTGAGTATTGACACTTAAGGGTGAACGAGTCGCTCATCTTTCCATACAAACGTGGAAGGGTAACTACTCCACTGTTTGAAGTTAACCATCCAACACTAAGGATTATATCAACTTAACTCGTCATAATCTATGTTTGTATACATCCTAAACCGTAAAAAAAGTATTTATTTCAAAAATACAAGCTTCTAAACTTTCGTATTTCAACACTGATTTCAGCCCAACTTTGGACGAAACTAAATAATATACGGAGAAAGAAAACTCAAAAATTAACGCCGTTCCGACATAGTTTAATTATTGAAAAGTTGAAATAAATGTTATTTTGAAAAGATTACACTCAAGTTTTTCTATAATAACGCTTGTGCTAAAAGTCTATTCACATATTTTTGCGCGGTTGTTTTAGGAATGAATCATTGTGCATTTCATTCTAGCGCGCGGGTACACATACTATGTCAGCTGAGATAGCATACATTTAGGCCGCGCCCACTGACGACTTTGCCTCCGCGACTAGTTGGACCAGCACGTCAGCGACGCGGGATGCGGGACGCGAAGCGGATAAAACGCGAAGTTAAACGTGCACAGCACAGCTACAACGCGAATCGCGAATATCGTCCCGTTCTGCCGACATGCGGTCGTCTGTAATGTTGTGTTCGCACAGTGGCTACGTGTGCATGGGGCGCCATAAAGATATCATGGGTAGCGTCCGCCGCCCCGCGCCGCGCCGCACGGTTGACGGTCGCTGACGCGCAGGATTAGCTGCAGCCTAATAAATAGTTCACCGTGGGGAGCCGGCGGAAGAATGTTACCTCTCTTCTCATCCTCGTAGATGCAGTAAGAGATGCTAAGAGATACCTCCGTAAGATGGGCAGCAGCGTCTTTCCGTGTATCAACATCCTGAACTGCGCTCGCCAACCCCAGGCGGGTTGAGTATGACAGCTACCCCTCATGGATATCCATGAGGGAGGACTGTTTAGTAGTGTAAGTTTTACGGCTGAGAATATGATGATGATAGTTCACCTGTTTCATAAGTAGAGCGATTTGTTCTCACTGACAGTAAGCGACATGTAGCCTATGAAAGATCACAAAAGTTTAAAAGGCTACTACAAAATTCAGTTATAAAAAAAAATTACAGCATTCAATAGAAAATATCTCGTCATTGATGCACGAGGTAACAACTTCTACTAATTGGTTACTATAAGAATGGACGCTTATCTTAAAATACTTTCATGCACCAAGATATCCGATTATAAAACTTAAATGAAAGTAATTAATACTTACAATCGCTCGTGGATACCTCACTAAGGATTATCATTAGCTAATACAAACTTATTTTAGAATGCTTGCAAAAACAGCAAAAATGGAAGCTTAGAGCTAATTTAATTGGTATTTATCATATTTCCTCGAGTTCCATTGATACTTTTCATTCAATATGGCAGTTTTTTCGTTTTAAAACATGCTTGGCGTCGGGTTCTAGTCGTTTTCATTTCCTGTCTCTGTGTGAGATTAATTGATTGCTTTCAATTAGTAGATACCTACGAGTAGCTTTAGCCGATAAAAATTTAAAGATGAGTTGGTTTACAGTAATTTTTAGAACCTTACTTATCTTTATAGATTAAATTATAATACATTTATTGATTATTGATAATGGACGCTTTAATTCAATCTTGCTCAAAGGTACAACCAGTACAACGCCAAGCATGGAACGAAAGCGTGGACAGGTCAACACAACACATGGCTTAAGAACTACAGACCGATCTCGCTTTTTAGCCATGTTTACAAGCAGTTTTCAAGAAAATAACATTCTTATAGAAAATAAAAATATAATCGAATCATTTGACGGTGCCGGCAGTATACAATTGTATGGTATCGACGCAGATATTGTTCTCTAACATTGAATTATTATTATGATTATATATTTAATACTTTATTGCATAATTACAAAAGGTAGGCTTAATGATAGAGCATTCTCTACCAGCAAACCTGTAGTCTAGAGTGTGGTTGGCGTGCTATAATGATACCTACTTAAAGCACGAGTAGATTTGAACCTTCTCTATATATAGACTTACGATTCGCTACACTACGCCAAGGGCTTACTAACAGTATAGTACAGTGTGGTATTATTCCTTTAAAACCTACGCTACACAAACTAATAATAGCCATACCTACCTACGAGTGATGTAGGTAACGTCTAAGATAATATACATCTTCCATACTAACTACATATAGTTAGTATGGAAGATGTATATCAGCTTAGACGTTACCTACATCACTCTTTACATAATAAATAAGGTAGTATCCCTCAATATTTAAAAGCGAAAGTGTGTTTGTAGGTTCCGTGTTCACATCTAAACTTGTCTGTCAACTAAAAGGTCTAATATTTGCATGCTAAAATTCTTCAAAATCGGTTCGGCCGTTATGAAAATTAAACTTGAAGGGGTTGAAAAAGTTGATGCAATTTACTACTTGGAAAATGTATTGACATAAAGTTATACTTCCTGATCATAATTTCAGCCGTGAAACGTCCACTACCGAACACAGGCCTCCCTCATGATCGTGATGAGGTAGTTGCCATACTCACCACGCTTGGCAGGTGGATTAGCGAGCGCAGTACAGGATGTTGATATATGGAAAGACGCGGCTGCCTATCTTCCGGAGCTATCCCTTAGCAGGCTCTTACTGCATTACGGGCATGAGAGGAGGGGTAACATTCTACTGCCGCCACCCCACGGTACTTCCCATTATCATCTCGCATTTCAGTCTATGGCTACAGGTTTTATTCATTAGGTAATTCTGGAGTACTCGCAGGCGAAGTCGCGGGCACCGGCTAGGTTCTGAAACGTGACAAAAATTTCAAAGATAGAGGAAGTGTACAGAGACGATATTAATTCTCAATGGCCCAATTACCAGTTCCCACATCTATACGATCGCCCCCAATTAAATAATTACTGGTTCGTCGTACGGTTGTAGAATTGGGTAGATCGTGATGTGCCTGGGTATTTGATGAATAATCTACAAGAGGACCTCAATAGATTTGAACTCTACTGCTTACAAAATAAACTTGATTTAAATGTAACTAAGTAAATGTTTTTCAATAACATTTACTAGGAAGCCAAACCCCATAAAATTTAGTTACACTTTAAAGGGTACCCCTCTTAAGGATGTGCAAGAGATTCGCGATCTAGGTGTTATACAGGACTCAAAGCTTTCCTATGATAAACATATCGACAACATTGTCAAAAGAGCTAATAAAGCATTAGGATTTGTTATGAGAGCTAGCTCACAGTTCACGAGCATAAAGGTAATTAAAATATTATATTGTACCTATGTGCGTAGCATTCTCGAGTATTGTTCGCAGGTTTGGAGTCCTAATTACGATGTGCATGTTAACAGGATTGAATCCATTCAGCGTAGATTCTTAAGATACTTGCAATTCAAATGTAAGTGTTTCGATGACAACTACGTTGATAGATGCAAAAGACAACATATATTGCCATTGCAAGAAAGACGACAAATTGCAGACATTGTTTTCCTTAGCAAGATAGCACAGAGCAAAATAGATGCCCCTAATTTATTAGAAAATATTAAACTAAGAATTCCAAGTAGATCATTTAGACATTCAACTCAGTTAGAGGTACCATTTAGTTCTACCAATTATAGGCAAAATGCATTTTTTAGTCGAGCAGTAATGACATATAATAACTTAAGTGATATCCGAGAACTAGACCTTTTTATAACAAAGGCCCCTAAAATTAAAAATATTTTATCTAAACGCTGGTTTTGCGAGGCCACTTAGCTGCTTTTTACCTTGTTTTGTTTCGTTATGGTTTTCAATTATTTTTTCTTGGTCTTTATATTTAACCTGATAATTTAATTACCAAGCAAGCTATATTTCGACTCAATATGTGGAGACACTTTAATGGTAAATAGCTACTTTCGTAGATAAGTTTTTTAGTTATTAAGTACTGTTTGTCTTCCAACAATATAAAAATAAATAAAATAAATAAATAAATAAATTAATACCTACCAGTTGCTGGCGTTGTATAAATCTTCTTTAATGTGAATCTTCCGTGGCCGGAGGTGCCGTAGGGTTCCGGCAGTAGAATGTTACACCCGCGCCGTGGATGCAGTAAGAGCCTGCTAAGGTATACCTCCGGAACATGGGCAGCACCGTCTTTCCGTATCTCAACACCCTGTTCTGCGCTCGCAAACCCCCCTGCCAAGCGTGGTGACTATGGCAACAACGCCTCATGATAAAAAATCTATGAGGGAGGCCTATGTCCAGCAGTGGACGTCCTATACGGCTGAGATGATAATGTGAACCTATCTTTGTCCAATTTTATTATCGAGTGACAAAGATTTTGTGTATCATGTCACTCAGTAGACGATGGCGAGTAGTCAACATCATCTATCATGGTGACACTCAGTAGCCGGTGGCGAGTAGTCAACATCATCTATCATGGTGACACCCAGTAGCCGGTGGCGAGTAGAGCCAACATCATCAATAGGCCTTTGCGTTTTTTTAGACGATTTCAACAGTGTAGACGCGGGTGCCGGCTGTAGAATGTTCAATCTCCTAACCTAGAACCTATCTTTGTCCAATTTTACTATCGAGTGACAAAGCTTTTGTGTATCATGTCACTCAGAGACGGTGGCGAGTAGTCAACATCATCTATCATGGTGACACTCAGTAGCCGGTGGCGAGTAGTCAAAATCATCAATCATGGTGACACCCAGTAGCCGGTGGCGAGTAGAGCCAACATCATCAATAGGCCTTTGCGTTTTTTTAGACGATTTCAACAGTGTAGACGCGGGTGCCGGCTATAGAATGTTGAATCTCCTATCTTGCCCGTGGATGGAGTAAGAATCTGTACTCCAAAAGATGGGCAGGAGCTACTTTCCGTGTATAAAACATCCAGTACATCGCTCGTCAACCCGCTAGCCAAGCATGGTGAGTATGGCAGTAACTCCTCATGATCAGTACTTGGCAAATTCATCCCCTAAATCAACCAATTTGTATTGTTGTAATCTCCTTAAGTTTTAATTATCGAGTAATATCCTCAGGAGACATCGTCTGATAACAAAAATCCCGTCTATCCCTCTAGTCCCATGATGGGACAACTCAATGGGACTAGTGGGATAGACGGAAAAAATCAATGAGTCGCCTATATTTAATCTATAGACCGCCCATTGTATGTTATATTTGTCTGTGTTTCTCTTTGTGAAATTTATGTTATAATAATAATATGGTGAATGTACAATAAAGAGTTTATCTATCTATCTATCTATATCTGAAAACTACCTCATTTATCGAAAATCCCCTACGACAATCGGTTTGTATTGATGTAATCTCCTTTATTATAAATTTCATCAAAATCCGATCATCCGTTCAAGAGTTATCCTCGGTCAAAAATTGCAGACAGACATACAAAAATACAGCCGAAACGCCTAGTTGCTACGAAGAACTTCGTTCGATTATGAATAAAGTAAGAGAAAACACTTAATATACATTTCAATAATACAATATTTTCTACTTCGCAAGTATGTAGACCATGGCGACTATAAATATTAGCAGTATACTGAAGTATTAGTAATAGTCCAGTTTCAGTTTATTTATTCGAAAACAATTACATTGTGTATGAATATAGGTACAATTAATTATATTTAATATTTATACACTGACTTATAATGATACAAAAAACATAGATTAAAATAATGTTCTTAAATAAATAGCATGCAATTTATTATATATTGAAATAGAATAAATAGAAATAGAAAATATTTATTTGCACCTTATTTTAACAATGTACACATAATTATAATTACTTAATAAAAAAAAACAATAAAATAAGACACAAATCGGTCGCCACTCGGTCACATCGGTCGTCTGTCGCAGCGCTGGATTTATTATTATTATTAATATTATTTATTTTACGCTGTCGTGATTTTATATAATCAATAGTTTGATTTGATGATGTTTGATGTTTTCGGTGGCGCCGTAGCGCTATGCAAAGCACAGACCACACACACGGTGTAACAAATATAATAAAAATTAATAAAGTAATACGGGTTTAAATAATAACTTACAACAACCTCAATACAATACAATAATCCGAAAAACAAATAATAACAAAAATCTTTGAAATATTGACAAGAACAACAGTGTTTTAAGTATAGTGCCTAGTTAATAAATAATATTAAAGATTAAAGAATATAATATAATAAGAAACGTTAACATCGAAGAACTATCATACCAGACACTTAGATATTTGAAGATTTAATAAGTATTTTTTATAGGATAATTTAAAAGAGTATAAACTAATATATGTATAACCCAAATTCAAGTTGTTTGTTTGTTAATTCAGCCTGGTGTATTATAATATCTGTGGTTCAGTAAAGGCAGACTACTATTCTGACAGATTACTATTCTTTTAACTCTCTGAAAACATGCACTTCACACCAACAACAAAAAGAGGTAAAAGACCGTGTTATTCACTAAAATAAGGATATAATTATAAAATTCTATATCCGTCTGAATGCCATCAACCGGTACCCAAAGTTCCCCGCAGAGTGTTAAAACGGGAACCCTCTTTGTTTGGTTTATTTTTAATTAGTTAGGTCCTAGCCGTGGGGTGCCGGCAGCAGAATGTTACCTCTCCTCTCTTGCCTGTGGACGCGTAAGAATCTGCCAAAGGATGCTTCGAGAAGGAGCGTTTTTCTGTGTATCAGCATTCTGTACTGCGCTCGCCAACCTGCTTGCCAAGCGTGGCGAGTATGGCACGGTCCCACGGTTGATATGAGTTAGGTCCTTAGCAACCTCCTTAACGTAGAGGAAGATGCGATTGTGACGCAGGTGATTGCAGGTATGAATCATATTAGGGAGATTTTAGGGTATTTCGATATAGGGGAAAGGTGTACAAAATGATCCCTCGAGGTAATATGATTCCCTATGGTTCTCAGCAAACTACTAATGGCATCTATCTGATTTATAAGCAAACGTGTTTTCCGTACCCCGCTCAGTGGTCTCACAAGGTGTCATGGCGGGGTGAGTGTTGTGCATCGAAATATTACGAAAAAAAGAAAATTGGTGTGTTTAATCTAAGGTAAGCATAAAAAAAATGTTTCATTGTTGAAATTTGGTTGCATTTTACGGAATGAATGTTTTACTGGCTGTTCCTATCAATATTAAATTTATTCTCAAGCACGCTACGACCTCACTAAAGCTGTGTTTCGAGGTTAGTTTTAGACATTTTTTGAAAAATGTGCTCTTGAGGTCAAACGATCCCCTTATGCCGGTACAAAATGATCCCTGGAATCATTTCACCCCAAGCATTTTAACAGATTTTAAATAAAATATGGTAAATTGTGTAACGTATTTAACATTATTTGTATGTTTAAATACTTATACAATGAAAATGTAATAAAACTAAGCTAAAGGCGTGACCATTTCGAAGGTATAAAAAGATTTCGGGAATTATTTCACCCCAAACATAGAATTTAAGTTAATATTTTTTCTTTGTTTTTTTCTTTATCTACACATTAATTTGTATGATTGTTTTTTACCTTTCCGTCTTATATGAATTTTTATACGTATGATGCTTATATTTTTATAGATTAATGCCACGTACCACCAAAGAAAAACTACCCGTCAAAACTGGAGTGAAAATTCCATGAAGAAAAGGCTTTCTTCATGGAATTTAGATTTTTTTTAGAAGCTGTGAAAAATGGACTGCCATTCAAAAAAGCTAGTAAGCCATTCAAAACACTTATTTTGATAAACCATCGACATCTTTTGGAGTTTATGCAGCACGATATCTTCGACCTTTGCCAAAGATACAAGGAAAAAGAAATAATAATGTAAGAAAAAGAAAAATAGACACCTTAATTTTGACTAGCACACCCTATAACAACTATTTAGAAGAGGAAATGCAGAAAAAAAATAGAAAAAGAAGCAAAACAAAAGTGACGTAAAGACAAAAGTGTGAAAATGATCTCTCAAAATAAAACTAAAGGAAAAGGAGTAGGAAAAGGACAAAATCAAAACAAGCAAATAATAAACAAGAAGATAAAAAGAAAAACCGTGCCGTGGGGCGCCGGCAGTAGAATGTTGCCCCTCCTCTCATGCCCGTGGATACAGTAAGAGCCTGCTAAGGGATACCTCCGAAAGATGGGCAGCAGCGTTTTTCTATATATCAACATCCCATACTGCGCTCGCCAACCCGCCTGCCAAGCGTGGTGAGTATGGCAACTACCCCTCATGGAGACCCCCATGAGGGAGGCCTTTGTTCATTAGTGGACGTTTTATAGCTGAAATGATGAAAAAGAAAAATACTAAAAAATAAAGAATAAAGAGAGCGAGGAAGAGTTACGAGTCAGAATCTTCGGATGACGCTGAATGCATGTTCTGCACAGAAGCTTATACAAAAGACGCCATGGGGGAGGCTGGGTCCTTTGCGTGAAATGTCATAAATGGGAACATGAAGCATGTGCCGGGCTTGATAGTGATGACTGTTGATATGGTGAGATAGTGTGATTAAAAAAATTAAGAAGAGAAGTTTTCTATTTTTGATGATTGTTTGTGTTGAAAATGAACATAATCATGATTACGTACCCGTATATATAATATCTTTCATTTTAACTCAGCAGGCAGGAATAATAGCAGGAGGGGTAAAATGATCCTTCGGATCATTTTGACCGTAGGGTCAAAATGATCCGAAGGATCATTTTACCCTACTACTTTTACTTTTACCTAGGTGTATAAAATGATCCCTGGGGTAGCCCAGGGATCATTTTATACACCTAGGTGTACAAAATGATCCTTTAGTAATGTTTTGGAAAATCTTAAATAAATCTGGTCTATATAAAGAACCCAAGATAAGGGTGTGCTAAAACGTTAGCACTGAAATTATTCATCATAAACTTCTTCAAAATTTTCAATAACCTTCATACTTTGGACACAATGAAGCTTTTCTCTTAAGGGGATCATTATGGACACCTTTCCCCTATGTATGTGCGTGTCGTATAGAACTTACCTGACCGTTACACAAGTCTATAGAATGGCGCGAAATAGTAATTACGTTTTTTCATCTATATCTATACTAATATACATATAAATCTGAAGAGTTTGTTTGCTTGAACGCGCTAATCTCAGGAACTACTTACTGGTCCGATATGAAAAATTATTTCAGTGTTAGGTTGCCCATTTATCGAGGAAGGCTATATAACATCAAGCTACGACCTACGGGAGCGGAGCAGTAACCAAAGATGCGGGTGAAAGCGCGGGCGACTTCTAGTGATTTTATATAATCAATAGTTTGATTTGATGATGTTTGATGTTTGCATTATATTTGTTTCGAAGCTGGGTCACAGATTACAGAAACTACTTGGCGTTTATCTATCTATACTGTCTATACATATGTTTATTGCATTGTGTTTTCTTACTTAAATAAATTAGGCCAAGTGCGTGTCGGGCCACGCGCTGTGTAGGGTTTCATAGTTACCGATAGAGCTGTTGTTAGAATTTGGTGTTTTTTACGTTACCAAAACATTTAACCCAAACTAAAAAAGCTAGCTAATTCGTTATGATCCTTGAAAGTTCATGATTTTTCTCAGATTTTTAAAGCTATTAAAAGCGTTTTTATAGGTATTCTAATGTAGGTACACTCATTTTTCCCCTGCCCTTATCAAACTTAACAAAGAAGCAAAACAAACCTAATATGACTATTTTTAGGGATGTCTGCCACTCATTTATTTAGCTCAAAATCTCGACGCAGTACTCAGACTGACCCCAGCATGAATCATGCGACCTGCACTCGAGTCTCACGACTACGAACGCTTTGAACTTGTCAAAATACGAATGAGGCGTTTTCATTAAAAAGTAAAAATTTCAAAAATAGTTCCCTCAAACCTTATAGATGGCGTTAGTTTTCATTCAATGGAAGGAAACACAATTTGACAATGACAGCATTTGTAATCAATCACAAACTTGTTTTATCCGCTTACCAGCTCCATCTGTTTGGTGTAGTAGAAAACACTTTTTTTATTTTTTACTGAAAACGGCTTATTATAAAAGTAATGACGTGCAAGACGATGTCCTGTAGCCTGGTCATAAATCTACCATGTTATGTAAAATAAAGTGCTAAGTATGTTATGTTTTCTTTCATTCTAGCATTTGTTTTTCCTACAGGAGGTGCAAAGAAGTGTAGTATGACTACCAGCCCATGTTTGTCCTAGTAGTCATATCGATATGACAAAATAGTATGACAACTCAGAAGTGGCGAGTAAATTCTATTACTTATTTTTATATTTCCTAGGTAGTTAGATAAATACCCATAAGGCTAGACTAGTCCTAAAAGAAAAGGAAGAGAGGTCAAGACCCAGCTGATAATCCTAAAGGTTTCGTACCCGAAGGCAAATTATTATTTAAATCATTAGATTTGCCCTGATACCTAAAACTGTGGCATTATCTTTATTGTGTGTTAACAATGACTAGCGACCCGCCCCGGCTTCGCACGGGTGCAATACTGATACTAAATATACAGAACTACAGAATATACCGTCGCGGACTTTTTTGTAGACCTTTTTAAGGTGTACAATACATTATTTTGATTTATCTCGTAGGGTTCAGCCAGAGGCGGCTTTACCTATAGTGCAGGGTGTGCGGAGCACACGGGCGCCGGGTCTAAGGGGGCGCCGAGCGCCCATGCCATCAAAGCAAGGCGCGCCACCACAACCTGCGTCCTTAACTACCTCTACACAATTACTTTTGTTTCAACGTGAAATCAGCCTTAAAACAGATAATTAAAGATTATATTGGCGTAGTGTCGCATCACTACCAAAGGCGCATGCCGGCACCTGTTTTGATTCGTTTGAAAACACACCGAACATCATTGCTGACTTGGCTGTATTAGAATGACATAAAGTTCAAATTCAAATTGCAAGGGACGTTGCGGCGGTTATTTTCAAAGACTTTGTGTACGCGTGACGCAATTTTTGTTTTACCTCTACTCCGTAGTTTTGCAAAATAAGCCTTGATGCAATGAATTAAGTATCATTTCATCATCATCATCAACGAACAACGAGTGATAGTGATATCAAAGTTAAACACCTAGGTATACCTATCTAGGACTTTCATTTGTTTATCCTAGTGCAGTGCGGAACAAACTACGCAACGGTAAGTTAAAGTGCTTTAATATGTATCTACTAGTATACTTAGGTATTTATTTAGTTCTTACTTTTATGTACCTAACCTTTGAACAACAAATTACTTTTTAGGGTTCCGTATCCAAAGGGTAAAAACGGGACCCTATTACTGAGACTTCGCTGTCTGTCTGTCTGTCCGTGTATCCGTCCGTTCGTGACATACGGACGCGGACGTCACCAGGATGTAGGTATCTCATGAACCGTGATAGCTAGACAGTTGAATTTTCACAAATGATGTATTTCTGTTGCCGCTATAACAACAAATACTAAAAACGAAAATTGGGGTTAAGCAAATTGGATGAGTGACCAATTTTTTTCAGGTTTGATTTTCTTTTACCTATATGTACGGAACTCTCAGTGTTGCGAGTCCAACTCGCACTTGACCGGTTTCTCATTTGATTTTTTGTTAGATTGCGTAATAGTACCGCGACGTTGCTTGATATGTGTCATATAATAAATAACAGTTAGTTCAAGTTGCAACTATTTCTCTTGGCGTATATTAATTTACATCGATAAATACTTTTAGGTGCCCATATTTAGTTTATTATTTATTTTAGATGTCTGATGGCGATGGAAAAAAGAAACATTCTGGAGCACAGAGCCGAAAAAGAAAGCTGGAGAAGGAACAATCTCTGAAAAAGAATACAAGTGCTATTGAAATCTTTATTGTTCGACCCTGTCCATCTTCGGACGAACACCTGGAGACAGAGACATTAAATATTTTTAAAAGAACTACAAAGTTGTGATTTTTTATTGTTGTAACCTCTTCCTTCCTAAAAAGCTTCTTGACATCATTTAAAATTGCACTATTTGCACCCGAATTTTCGTATGAAAATATAACTGTAAGTATTCCATTTTGACCCCGCTCCTACTAGGGGGCGCCAGGGTACTGGTGGCACACTGGCGCCACAAGGGCTAGAGCCGCCTCTGGGTTCAGCTAGCGTGCAGCGTTTGCAATGTAGGCGCAAAAAATGTGTTTATTTACGACCTAACATTAGAAACCTCCTTCTCTACTATATTAAGCATAGTTTGCACTGGCCTGGATTGTACTGTCATGTACTGTCCTATACTGTCCTGGCGAACTACCTACTTATTTTTTTAATGTATTCCTTTATTAAATGAAAGGGCTTACTGAGAGTAATTCGAAAATGAAATGACGATACTCTGACTCCAACATGGCGTAACATCCAAGATGGCGGACAGAGGCGGCTTTACCTATAGTGCAGGGTGTGCGGCGCACACGGGCGCCGGGTCTAAGGGGGCGCCGAGCGCCCTCTAATGCGACACAACAGATTATAGGTTAATGATTATAATATTGGCGTAGTGTCGCATCACTGCCAAAGGCGCGTGCCGGATGAACAGGAAAAAAAACGTTGGGTTGCAGTACTCGAACGAATAATTAACATTATTCATTTTTTAGCTAGGCAATGTCTGGCTTTTCGGGGAAGATCCGAAAAAAAAATACGATTCTGGTAATGGTAACTTTTTAATGCTGGTTGATTATACCTCTAATTTTGATAATGTGCTTGCGGAACACATTGCCCATATTGAAAACTCATTATCTTGGCCATAATATTCAGAATGAAATAATACAATTATTAGGAGAAAGAATAAAAAAGCTATAGTTTTGCAATTGACATAATCCAGATATTTTTCAATTATTTTAGATTGCACTCCAGATATTGCACACGAAGAACAAATATCGGTTGTCGTACGGTACGTTCTTTTAAATGCAAGCAACAACAAGGCAAAAGAACACTTTCTGGCATTTTAGGGTTCCGGACCAAAATGGTAAAAAGGAACCCTTATAGAATCACTCTGTCTGTCTGTCACAACTGGATATCTCGAGAACTACTAATGCTATCGACTTGAAATTTGAAATGGTAAAAGACAACACTTTTTTACTAAGATAGCATATATAAAAATGTCAAAAAATATACTCATTTTGATTGCAGGGGGGGGCGGAAAGGGGATCTCAAAATTTTTAAGTGAAGTTACTAGGCCGTGTAGGGTATCATATGAAAGGTATTCATTTGCACATTAATAAACAGTTTTTATTTATTCTTTAAGCCGTATCGTTTTTGAGTAATTTACAAAAATGTTGAAAAAACGACCATTCCCCCCCCCCCCCCTTATCTCCTAAGTTTGCAGATAAACCCGTGATATTTTTATTGCTAATAGAAGTGTATGTAAACTTTATAGGGAAATTATAGCGAACTCTCTAATTTGCATAGTTTTTTAGACAAGGGGGTTGAAAGGGGGGTTTTCAAAAAAATTGTGAAGTTACTAGGTGATGTGGGGTATCATATGAAAGGTATTCACTTGCACATTAATAAACAGTTTTTATTTTTCCTTTAAGCCGTATTGTTTTTGAGATATTTACAAAAATGTTGCAAAAACGACCGTTCCCCCCCTTCTCTCCGAAGTTTGCAGAGATAAACCCGTGATACTTTTATACCTAATAGAAGTGTATGTAAACTTTATAGGAAATTTATTACAAACTCTCTACTTAGCATACTTTTTTAGAAATCATCGAAAGTGTAAAAATCTACATAAGTTCCGCTATCAGACAAGAGATGGCGCTATCAAGGTTCTCCAACAAATATAAAACCGCCTTTGTCATATATTATATTGTATGATGGCACGGAACCCTCGGTGCGCGAGTCCGACTCGCTTTTGCCCGGTTTTATTTCCTATTACAGACACTACTGGCCAGGGTTTAACTCAACTTTTGTTAGATTTTTTAATCTCAAACGAAATTGACATACAAGATATGCGTGGTCAAGGTTACGATAATGGTGCAAACATGAAAGGAAAAAATATAGGTCTTTAAAAACGAATATCAGATATAAACCCGCGCGCATTTTATGTACCATGTGCGACACACAGCCTAAATTTGGTAGTGAATACGCTGCTAAAGGTTCATTAGAAATAGTAAATTTACTTTCAGTTTTGCAAGAAGTTTATGTTACTATTTATGTTATATTTGTTATTTATTTATGTTACGTTGGCAAATACTTGCTAAAGAAGTGCCAACTTTAAGTCTAAAACCACTCAAATACTCGATGGGAGAGCAGGGTAACCCCTTCCTTCCTAAAAAGCTTCTTGACATCATTTAAAATTGCACTATTTGCACCCGAATTTTCGTATGAAAATATAACTGTAAGTATTCCATTTTGACCCCGCTCCTACCAGGGGGCGCCAGGGTACTGGTGGCACACGGGCGCCACAAGGGCTAGAGCCACCTCTGATGGCGGACTAGTTATTCTTAATGCACACCTATAATATGGGTATCAAATGAAAAGCCTTGCTGAGAGTTACTTAAAAAATTATATGACATCACTCTAAATCCAACATGGTGGTCATGAGATGAACAGACAAGAAACCAACTATCCAGTGATGACTTAAAAGTAAAAAATAAATTAAAATTGAAAAACTTTATAACAAATATTTTTTATTTAAACGTAGAACTTACTAAAAATAATAAAATAAACATTTTTAACTAAAGTTTAATTTCAACTTAAAACGTCTTTACACAATATATTATTATGTAATAAAAAAGCTTGTCGCGAGATTTAAGCAGGTACTCGTATTTACATTGTTTGAAAAAAAAACAATTAAGTAGATCAAGTTAATTAGGTTAATCTCGCGACAAACTTATTTTGGCTATGTGAAATAAAACACTTAGCGTGAATTTAAGGAACTTTCTATATATGAATGTTACATAGCTACATTCCGTAACTTTTGAAATATTGTGTTTCTCACAAAGCTGTTTTTACAGACTGTGTGTATTAAAATTTGGATTAACACTGCATAAAAAACGAAAATGGCTAAAAAAACACAGCGATTTTTGCACGCGCAACGACGATATATTGTGTAAAGACGGTATACCGGCGGTGTGTTATATATAATGTAATGGGCATGCCATTTTTGACTATGTTCAAAGCTTTCCCATCGCAACGGACTACGGCGCCAGTCGGTTACACCACAGATTTCATCTGCACATTATTTTGGCGGCAACAATAACTTGATCGCCATATGAGGCGTCATTTATGCTTTTGAGATCCGACTTTTTACCATAAACTTTATATTTTTCTTAATTTGGAGCGATAAAGTGTCTATTGTTCCATTAAAACAAGTCCATGTTACGGTAGATTACAATTTTATCTACAAAAATCAGACTTGTGCGTTATTTTTTTGGAAATAATATATTAGGATTCTTGTTGAATTGTTCCTTTAGATTTGTTCCTTAAGTTTTTTTAGTTGACTTTTGAAAGATTCAGATGTTCATGAAGGATAATGTGAATGGCCGCCGTGGGGTGCCGGCAGTAGAATGATACCCCTCCTCTCATGCCCATGGATGCAGTAAGAGCCTGCTAAGGGATACCTCCGGAAGATGGGCAGCAGCGTCTATCCGTGTATCAACATCCCATACTGTGCTCACCAACCCGCCTGCCAAGCGTGGTGAGAATGGCAACTACCCCTCATGGAGATCCATGAGGGAGGCCTGTGTTCATCAGTGGACGTTTTATGGCTGAAATGATGAATGTGAATGGTACCCACGGATAGCTTAGTCTTTTCTGCAAATGTTTTCACTCTTGTACGGGCATCTTCCAGTATAAAGTTTCTCGACAATTTTGACGTTTTCTTCAGAAGTGGCACTAACCGGCCCTCCGGCACGGGGGTCGTCTTCCATACTCTCTCTACCCCGTTTAAATTCACTAGACCGCGGTGCTCGATTTTCGTCAGCATTGTGGCGTCTGTCATTGTAGTTGTCTTCTCGTATTGATAACTTGAATTCTAATGATGACAATTACATGAAATTTTATATTTATACCCTCAATCGTCTTTAACTAATGAGGTAATTAATTTGCTCTTAGATGAGTTAATCACCCTGATACTGAGAATACATTGAACGCCCCTCGTATATAATAATATACCTAATCTAATCAGCCCGTTGGATCCCACTGTTGAGCAAAGGCCTTCGTCAAATTTTTATTTCATTAAATATTTTAATATACTTACCTACCTGATATAACTATTATTAATTCATGTTAGTTGCGTTTGTTTTCTCTGTATCTTTTTATCCTTTTTTTTGCTCTCAACTCCTATGAATGTTATTATTGTGTATAATTTTCTATCTCTTATTTTATCTAAGTAGCGATTGTTTTGTTTTGTTGGTTTATATTAATTTTATTGTTTCAAGCTGCCTTCACCCCCGTCTGAGAAGGTTTACCATTGTGTAAAAAATATGTTCCTGTATCCGTGGGATGGGGGCCTGGTGACTAGTAACACAGGCTATGAGCCTATAACTAGCACTAGTCTCTCATAATACAGGTTAGGATTAAGTTTCTTACATTATCAATGTACATCTGTTCACTGTTGCTTGTAACCTTTGTGAGAGAAAATAAATATATCTTTATTTATGATTATTATTAATTAAAATTGCAATGTTTTAAAAAATTGTCACAATCCAATCAATAGTAAACATATTTGTTTGGATGTAATAGACAGACGTATCGATTGACCTTACTTTTTTTTAGTTCTTTAAAAGGGTCACGGAAGTCGTGGGCCACGAAACACTTATAAACACCCTGTTAATCTATTTTTATTTTTTTATTTTATTTATTTAGGACATTCAACAAAAAATCACAGTAAAAACTTAAAAATAGGTAGTTAAAGTGGTCTTAGAGGATGTGTGTTTTTTTAATATTTTATTTTATTTTGAAAACTAAATTTTGAAAACCATGTCGTAGGTACAGACAGTGCGAAACTGTTTCTATAGGCTGTCTGTTTTATATAGAATAAGAGAATTTTTAAATACAGATATGAGAAACCGGCTTTGTGATTCTTTCAAAACTAAGTTACGTTGACAATGTTTTTGGGGAACGTTTACTTGCACGATCTAAAAGAACTACAACGTTCTTCTACAACGTTTACAAAACGCTTGTATGAGATTTTGCTTCCATATTCCTCGACGTACTCACATCTCTCCCCGCATAAATAGTCACGGCTTTCTCAACATGGCCTCTCGTCGTACACTTAATTTTACGACCTTACTATTTGGAATTATAAAGCACCAGCAGCCCATTTATCTTTACGAGAAGCTTCAATTCTGCGATCGCCTCATACGATTTTCCATTCGCCTTAATTGTCCTCGACACAGAACGACTGCTTTTCGTGGCAGCTTTAGATACGCTGCCACGAAATGTTGGAACAATATTCCTCCACCTCTCAAAAATATGAAATCTGTTTATTCCTTTAAAAAATGCATGAAAAAATTTTTTTTACACCTTCAACAGTTCCTCACGTAGTCGTTCTGTGGACTTAATTGTTAATCTATTTTAAAGAAACTTTTGTTTAAATTTGTTTTTAAAGACTTGTATCCATTTTGTTTATAATTCTGTTTTTGTTTGTTTGTCTTGCCATTGCATTTATGCATAATTTTAAGCTCTATTGTTGTTTTTTTTTTATATAATACTTAGTATGTATCAGATGTTGCTTTGCGCACGCTGGCGTCACGGAAGACCAGCGTTACAGTAACGGCTCACAGCCTTACCGTAACAATAGCTGAGTGGCGACCATGTTTGTTGTCAGTATTTCTAATTTTGTTATTGTGTGTTATTGTTTCTTATTCTTATTCTAATAATAGAATGCCACAGCTTGTACAAAATTAATAATTCAACTAAATAAAAGCTAAGCTAAAAAGTTACAATATAAATCAAAAAATGTAACAAATTAAACCTTACTACATAAAACTTAATGTCTTAACTGAGTGGGATATGCAATTATAATCACATAAAATTATAAAAAACCAACAACAAGAGCAGTGAAGTAGAATAAGTATAAGAAATGGAGAATGGGGAGAAGTATGAAGAAGGAGAAAAAATAAATATCTACAAGTTTATTTATTTTATTTTATTTATTTATTTATCATACATACATAATTATAACATTACAGAGCTTAGGTACTCTATTGCGTTATATTATGACACTTTCTTAATACCTATTAGGTAATATATTATAATAAACATTTCAAAAATACAAAAATAAACTCTAAAAAGGTACATAATACAAAACCTTGCACTTGCACACAAAAACAACATCACATTGAGATCATAGAATATACTCGTATATATTCTGACTACTGTGACTAGGTACTTATACAATAAACGCGTTGAACATTTGGTAGGTAAAAATAATAACAGCAAAGCAAACACAAACAAAATAATAACAATCAGGCCTACGCTACATATCCTCACAGTAACTCAGGAATGCACGCTCAGTCATCATCCGTCCATCTACAAATACATCTAGTTGAGGATGCTGGGCAAGGAGCTTATTTAAGTGTCTTTGTGCACGACATATTGGAGCCTGTTGCCGCGCGACCGTCCTAGGAGGAGTTGGCGCAAATAGTGGTACTCGGCCAGAGCGGAAACGAGTACGATTAAGATTAATCATTGGACAAAAGAGTTTTAAGGTCCTTATCAAATTTCTGAAGCGGGTCATTGATATCGAGTGATATATTTTTAGATAAAGAGTTATAATGTCGGCCGAGTCTTGGAAGGACGGCGTTTTTACCCAAGTTTGTTTTTTTGTAAAGAACTGAGAACAGATTGAATGCCTTGATAGGTAGTTTGGTAGGAGCATTTAAAAGTATTTGGTTATTGAGGTCCAAACAATATTTTTTTCCGTTAATAATAATAAGTATAAATAGGAATATTAAATCAATTATTTTTCGCCGTGCTGCCAATGGGGTCATGTTGTAATGTGTGAGACGTTTTTCATTGCTGTTTATTTTTTTTTGCAAGACGTTTGCCGTAATAAAGGTGGTTTAAAAAGCGTTTTTGAACATTTTCCAGACGTTTACTATATATTTCATATTGAGGATTCCATATTATTGAGCCAAGATGTTTCGACAATTAGGACAAGAGTTTCATATAGGTAATTTTATTATAGTGGAGGGTTTTTTGAAGTTTTTGCTATTTCGGGTTGTAAAGCCTAAAGTTTTAAAACCTTTTGAGACGGTTTTAATAACATGGCTATTAAAAGAGAGTTTTTCGTCTACAACAACTCCCAGATCGCGAACTTCATGCACAGTCTTAAGTAGTTGTCCATTTATATAATATGTTGTTTCGTATGGGGTTTTACTAGACGTGAAACATATGTAACATTTGTCAATGTTAAGAGACATGTTGTTTACCTGACACCAAGCTGATAGTTTATTTAAGTCATCTTGAAGAATTTGACCATCTGAGGGTCCATGTATCTTTAGTTATTTTTAGATCGTTTGCAAAGAGATAAATTTTAGAATTGAGGAAACAGTTGTTAATATCATTGATGAATACATTAAACAGTATGGGTCCTAGTATGAATCCCTGGGGCACACCTGAGGAAGCTATAAAACGCTGGGAAGTATATCCAGCAACCTCCACCTTAGAAGGCCTGTGGCAGAGGTAAGATCTAAACCAATTCAGTAATGCCCCTGAGATTCCATGTTGATGTAGTTTATCTATCAGGATATAATGGTCTACTTTGTCGAAAGCCTTACGAAAGTCTGTATAAACTGCATCTATTGTAATATGCTTATCATACGAATCAGAAAGCAAAGACGTATAGCAAGCAATGTTGGTCACGGTAGATCGGTTTTTCTATGAAGTCGTGCTGTGTTAGTTATTTGTTGCTTGAGATGCTATTTCAAGTAGTAGGCAACGAACTTTTCAAAAACTTTACCGAATTCGGATAGAATTGAAATGGGCCGATAGTTTGACACAGATTTCTTGTTACCGAATTTGTAAATAGTAATAACTAGAGCTTCTTTCCAAAATGTGCCTTGTATGATGGATGCGTTGTATATAGCATTGAGTGGTTCAGCAAGAGCTGAAGCCTTTTTAACAAAAAATGGTGGTATTCCATCATTTTTATCTTATTCTGCAAGAAAGTAGAGTATAAGGAATAACCTCAGAGATCTCTATTTTGTATGACAACGTGGTAAGTAACAATAAATATTTTAAACTTTTACTTGTTAAACAACGACTCTACTACCACCCGTAGTGTCCTTGTTCTGACGTTATTCCCATATACAAAAGAGGACGAGAAACCAACATCAAATAATAATATTAGACCAATACAATATTTCCGTGGGTGCTGGCATTAGAATGTTGATCCTCCTCTCTTTCCAGTGGATGCAATAAGAATCTGCCAAACGATAATTCCGGAAGATGGGCAGCAGCGTGATTCCGTGTATCAATATCGCGTACTGCGTTTGTCAGATTTATAATTAGTCCCTAAGTATATTCCTAGAGTTTCCTAAATAAATAAGTATTTACTGCTTATATCTACCAAGACCTATACTCTGCAAGGCTAGAATAAATATAAAAAAAACACATACTAGAATGTTTAGGTACCAAGGCTATATTGATTTTCAACAAATAACCTACCACACAGGAAAACAAGGGATTATATATATAATACCTATATCAGAGTCAAAGTCAATAAGTGTTTATTCAATAGATCAAAACGCTACTTAGAACAGGCAATTTATAAAATAAGAACAAGACACATTTATATTGAATATAGCACATAGGTAATTGAATTCGTTCGCTTCAGATAACTTTTCTTTTCAAGTGAGGGGAAAGAAGCGAACAAAAAACCTCACTCTTTCAATATGGTTGTACATACACATTTATTACCAATTATCAGAGCACAAACGTTAAATTATGTTAATTGTAGAATAGAAGAATGCACATACATTGCCGTGGTGTGCCGGCAGTAGAATGTTACCCCTCCTCTCCTACCCGTGGATGCAGTAAGAGCAGGCGCTAAGGGACACCTCCGAAAGATGGGCAGCAGCGTCTTTCCGTATATCAACATCCCGTACTGCGCTCACCAACCCGCCTGCCAAGCGTGGTGAGTATGGCAACTACCCCTCATGGAGATCCATGAGAGAGGCCTTAGTTCAGTAGTGGACGTTTTACGGCTGAAATGATGATGATGATGAAGCACATACATAAGTATGTCAATTTATTAAAGACACAATATACCTACCTACCAACTTAGGGCTTGATTGGTTGGACATAATTCTAGCTATGGACACAAACACAATGTAACGAGTTTTATAGGATTTCTACAGTATTTGATATCCTAGCAACACGGAACACATTAACAGAATAGTCTGTAAGTACTTAAGATGTAATCAAATCAACTTATCTTTATTTCAGTAGCCGCACCACCAAAAAAGAGTGACTGACTCGCCATTTTAATCTTATATATAGTACCTATATACCTTCATCAAAACAAGTTGCTTCGCCCAATCACAAGAGAAAATGCAATTTGCTTATAACTATTTTTAACATCATATAAGTGTACCTACCTAACACTAATGTTGAAACTTATTCTAAGATCATTCTTATTCATAAAAATATAAATATTCTTCATTTCAAGCTAAAATTTATACGACAGCTATAGGAGAAAGAAATAAATACCTTATTGGTCTGCGGTAATAATAACTCGATTACAAAACGTGAACTTTGTAAATTAATTACAATAAAAATTTGCGCACGAAGCTTCTTGCCATTTTAGGAGGCCAGTCGCGCCTTATACGGACGAATTTTTGGCTTTCGAAAACATTTGCAAAGTGGTCCCTTGCATCGCCTCGGTTAATGATGCTCCTACCTACCTAGGTAGCTTATCTTGATTTATAGCCTACCAACCTACTTAAGAACGTATCGATTTTTGGAGGAAATCTCTGTCTGACTTTTTTTTTCATTTTGGTGTAAAAGGGGGATTGCAAAAGTAGGTACAGTACAGTACAGTGTGTCAAAGTGGTCCCTTGCATCGCATCGCCTCGTTTAATAATGCTCCATTCCCATCGACAAACAAAGTTGTTACGTATTAATTAGTTAGACGTTAGTCTTTTTTAAACTTTCGCGATCACAACACATTATTACTATGTATATTGGATTATCGGGTATTCATCGCGTAAATTGGTACAGATGTTGGGTAGAAACACCAATATTTGTTAGTTAGATTTTTGGCGAATAGGATTGACAGCGAGGAAGGTCCGCGGTCCGTCGGTGAGTAGTGTAGTCCATATTTATCTCGTCTAAGGTGTCGGTAGGTCTTCTTCTTCTTATTTTTTTGCTTCTGTGACTAACGGTCACAATTTTATTCTACCAGTGTCTGCCCGTACAATAAAAAGTCCAGGTCGGTCATAATTTCTGTCATCATAGATTCCAAAATGTAACAAACATGAAATAAGTCTATATGACCGCCTACATGGCCAGCCAAATTACATAAGAATTTATAAATTAACTTGACACTGGTGGAATAGCGTAAAACCAAACACAAAAAGCCATAAAATAAGAAGACAAGACATTTCCGTCATACACGCGCTCTCACGCACTTCATCTGTGAAATGACAGCAGTTGTCTGTCACTGTCAGTCAGTCGCAGACAACTGTCACATCTCGAGTCGTACGGAACCTTCTAGCCAGAACCCGTCTTGTCTGACAAGTTCTAATAATTAAGTTCAATGATATATATCACAGAAACTGATAAAACTAGCCGCATTCATTATTATAGTATGACGTAGGTGTCATAAAGATACCTAAAATATCCGGCACTGTTACTTCGTCTCCATTCCAGTCAATAATAAATTCAAAATGTTCAGTGACACAGCTCGTAAATGGGTGGTCTCAATAAATATTTTAGTATGCGCTATTTACTTGGGACAAAAGTTTTTGGATGTTCGGTTGTCTGCTGAGTCTCTTCTGAACCATATGTTGGTTCTGGAGAGTGAGAACGCTGTGGGTACCGGTAAACTGCAGCCAAAAGTAGCCTTAGGTTACGGGGGCTGCCACGACCTCTTTGTGAACGCGACGGCGCTCCTAAATCACAGAGATTTAAATGGAATACCGGCGCACTTTAATGAAATTACGAACAAACAAGAGTTATTGAGGAGTTTCACCTATTTCTTTCAACATGGTGCTGCTGCTGAGTAAGTTGGTTCCATAAATAAATTTCCATTTTAATAATGTACTTACATAAAAAATGTATTGTACGCTTAATACCATCTGGTACACAAACTAGCTCTGGTTAGTTAGGGGCCAGATGGTGCTTTGTGTACCTACAATCTCCAGCATTATTTTTTTTGATTATTTTGTTTGTAAGTTCAGCATTTGCATAATTGCTGTTACTTTTGCAGGGTTCATGTTTTTGTACACTTACCAGATTTCAAGATCCTATGTATCCATAGTAAATACAATATTGAAAATGAAATTTCCTCTTTTGTATAAAAGTATTCTTTCTTTCTAATCAAACATGCTAATCCTTTACAGAAGGTACATGTCCAATTCGGAGCTCTATGATGAGCTCATTGAGCACGCCCTTGACTTGCCCGGCACTAAATGGGCTATTGGTGGCAATGCACCACTAATGGCAAAGAGATTTCACACCGAAGGGTGGGCTGTCCTTTTTGCTGCTAAAATGAGCAAGAAACTGAAGGAGCTGATCCCTGCTCAGATAGAAATTGTTGGTGATGAGCCTAACGAGGAAGTTAAGGATGACATTCATATGATTCTTGAGTACAAAGCTGATGAAGAATTTGGAGAGTACAAAGCTCCAAGAGCTAACAGATACATAATGCATAATGATCAGAACAATCCACTGTTGAGTTCTTTGGAGAAGTTTGGGGAAGTTTTGCCAGAGTTCCAACCTAATTTACTAGTCATTAGTGGATTACAAATGATGGACAACTTTCCTTTTCAAATGGATGGAGCAGGTAAAACTTACCTCATTCCCTACTGTCTTACAATTTGTATGGTGCTATAGAATTATTTCAATAAAATTGCTTGTTTGTTTCAGATCTCAGAGAAGAAAGACTGGATTTAGTAAAAGAACAAATTTTGAATCAATCAAACAATACTCTAGTCCATTTTGAAATGGCCAGTTATGTAGATATAGAACTTCTTTTACACCTTACTACTAAAGTACTGCCATTTGTTGATTCTGTCGGAATGAATGAACAAGAACTGGCGAACTTACATAGTGTGCTGGAGTATGGAGAAGTTAGTGTAGTGGCAGATTCTAATCCTAGAATCGCTATGGCTTTAGATCTGATGCGTTTGATATTTGAGAGGACAAGACAACTGAATCAAGAGCACAGCAGTGACAGAAACTTAACCCGCATCCATGTACACACACTAGCCTATCAAGCTATTTTGTCTGTGAAAGACTCAAACTGGAAACGCACCAGGGCTGCCACAGCCAAAGCATCCCTGACAGCTCACAGATATGTCTGTGATAACCCTAAAATTGACTTGGATGATTGCAAGCTGTTGCTAGATGGGAGCTTTGCTGTGACTAGGGATGAAAGTGATGGTAGAAGGGTTTTTTTCGACTCTAAAGAACCAATCGCCTGCTGGGATGAGGCAATAAATGAGGAGGATGTAGAGATTTGTATAGCTCCAGTGCTAGTCTGCAAGGAGGCGCGTCTAACTGCTGGCGCTGGTGATAACATCTCAGCTGCTGGACTTGTGTTGCAAGTTCAGAAGTGAACAAAATGCCATAACTACATATTGTTATTAATTTGATCTTGATGTTCACTTTAGTCATTGTTTTTGCAAAGTTCCAACAAAAAATATTCCTAATATTGCATTTATGCACATTGTGGTTCTTTGACCTATACTTAGTATTAGTTTTGACATGGATAAGCTATTATTTTAATTATTCAATGACTTAATATTGTATTTTAACATTCCTTATTTTATATTTATCTTTTGGAAAATTTACTTTGTTGCGCAATAAATAAATTATGTACTTAGGTACAACATGTTTATTTATTTTATTTTTTTAATATTTTATGAATTACTATGATAATAGTAAATACAGGATGCACTCATGCAATAAATACAGTTGAGATGAGTGTTAAGAAGTATGATAGGAGTTAAACTGAGTGACAGGATAAGAAATAGTGAGATAAGGAAACGTTGTGGTCTGAAAGAAGATGTAGTGACGAAAATAGAGAAAGGTATGCTGAGATGGTTTGGCCATGTCAAGAGAATGAATGAAGAACGATTGACGAAAAAAGTGTATAAGGCGAGTGTGAATGAAAGTGTTGGAAGGGGTAGACCTAGGCGGACGTTTCAAGACCAAGTCAGGGACGTCTTGAAAAAAGGCCAGGTCAAGAGTACCCTAAACCGAAGAGCATGTATGAAGGGAATAATGAAAGTGGACGAAGCGAAACAAGTATGTAAGGATCGTAGCAAGTGGCAAGAAGTGGTCTCTGCCTACCCCTACGGGAAAAAGGCGTGATTATATGTATGTATGTACTCATGCAATAACAAACTTATCAGTTACATGACTAAATACCTAAGAGTATGAAACACACATACTTTACATCAAACCAAAACATTAAATCAACTTACAAAACTAAAATGTTAATAACAGAATAACTTATAGAAAAACATACTTTATAAGTGACTTAGTGAAGATCTAACATAGAATTTTACAAGCTATTTTTATTTTAACTCATCAATATAATTGTAAATGAGTACCTACACATAATAAATAGACAAAACACTCCTATGTCTAGGTAGGTACACAAGTACTCATAGTAGGTAAAATACAAAGTTAAAATATGTCTAATTGGTAAATTCAGCCTTAAAATAACCCATTATTACAGGCTAATTCACTCATCACTATCTTCAAAACGAATCTTTTTATTTGGTGGTGTTGCATTTTTATGATCATACAGGCCGCCTTTGACGAATCGCTTAGCAGCTGGTATGTTTACAGTTGGTCTCTTGTCTTTGTCCTTGACTTGCTGCCATTTCAGCATAGTGGCTTTTATTCGTTGTAGCTCGCCTTTGATAGGGTGTTGAGTGGGGTCCACGCCCTGTATACGCAGGTTTACCCAGTGTAGGGAATTCAGCGTAAACGCTAGTAGAAGGTCTAGCTCGATCTGTTCCGCGGTTGACAGCTTTTCGTACTGAGCCTTCAAAGGCAGAATCTGGTCTAATACTTTCTGTACACCAAGCAAGTCTTCCTTTAAATTTTCGCATGTGCCCACAAAGTCCAAGTCTCTCGATAGCTCGCCGTACTTCAGATCCCAATCCATCTTGGAATTTGATTACAGTGACTTCTCGCGGGATATAAATCGATTAGTTTAATTGGAATTTCGTAAAACCACGTTTCAAGATAGGAAAAACAGAACAGAAAGCCGGCAGCCATGAATCTTGTAATGACAATGACATTGACTGCCGCCAGGCCGCCAGTTCGTTAATGCGAAGAATATTTTTTTGATATGATATTACCCCTCCAGAAATCCCATCCCCTTTCTTTGAAAACTCTTCTTCCACTAGTATTTTCCCCTTTCTTAACCAAATTTTATAAGTTTATATGTGTAAATAATTAAAGTTGTAATTGTTTATGTCTCATTAATCATTATCTTAGTAACGTATATAAATATATATATATAAATATAGATTTCAATATTCTATGTTGTGTTCGTAGTGATGTTGTTTTTAGAGCTTAGATTATTTCGTTTCAGTTTTTAAAAATCAATCAACTTGTGTGTTTTGTGTGAATTTTACCTTTTTTGTATTATTTTTGCTCAACCTCGTTGTTTTATTGTTAAAAATCTTGTCGAATAAACAGACGTTGGTAAAGTGGTGGAATATCTTTTCTGTCACATACGCCATTAAAAAGAAGAAGAAGGAAACTTTTTTTTACAAATCTGTGCCTCGATCGAGCACTGTATTTTCAGAACAGCGCCATCTATCGCTGAGTAGAAGTTGGAACTAGGTACGTAAACGTTGCTAGAACCATAGAATACTGAGAAATACCTATCCCTAAAGATTGTACCCTACGGTATTCCTAGAAATTGGGTCTAGGAATAGGAAAGCTACTTAAGATTTCTTTTTACAGGAAAATACGCAGACGAAGTCGCGGACTAGTATTTTAAAATTAAAATAGGAAAAAGAAAGAGTAAGTTTGTTTTAAATATTTTAATTTATTTGAAGAGGAAATACATTAGGACAATAATAATCATTATTTAGGTATCTGTTAGCAATGAATGTACTTCAAGATTATAAAATAGACTAAGCAGGTTGTAATAACACATTTTGGTTTATGGGTCAATTTAAAACGATTTTACACTAATCATCTAAGTACTCAAAAGGTTCTGGGGGTTCAGGCTCTTTTTCTTCCTCTGTTTTCGGTCCGAAGGCAGCCACGGGCTCTACAAGCACCTGCTCTACATCGCCAGTATGGTTCAACATCACAATGCCTCCGATAGTAACATCCTTCAATGGACTGAAGCCAGATCCTTCTACAACAGTTATGTTCTTGAGCTGCTGCCTCATAATCCTGGCGGGATTGCTTAGTATCTCGAAAGTTGGTTCAGGTTCCTTCTTTTCCTTGGTTTCTTTTTCTTCTCCTTCCTTCTCTTCTTTTTTAGCATCCTTGGATGTTGACGCGGCCGCTGCGCTTTCCTTATCTTTATCATACTTCCCATGGAAAGTAATGTTTAGGTTGGGAGTTTTGGAAGGTTTCTTTTCCTCTTCATCAACATCCATTTTGGATGTGGTTGAGGAAGTAATACTACTGCTAGCGGAGCCGTCAGCTCCGTGCGCTTTTCTGCGAGCCTTAGCTGCGGCGATGGAGAGGACAGCGGTGGTTACGCGCTCCCTCTCTTCGCGTTTCTTTTCCTCCAGGGGCGCGGGATACGCGTATAGAGACGGCTTCGAATTAGACTTGATATCCAGCTGAGGCATCTTGAGATCGGAGTTGAGAGCGATCAGACAAGTCGGCGTGAAGGCTAAAGATAGACAGTGGGCTAGCGGGAACCAGTACCAGTACTGAGTGAACACTAGCATACCAACTACCGCAAGCATGTTCATGTGTCCCGTTCGGTTTTGCAGGGAAACGGTGACATTACGTCCACCAGCGTCGATGATACCTTGCGCCATGATAGCGCCAAACTTTGCCATAACATCTTCATGTTTGTTAGAAATAACCTGCGAGTACAATTGTCGGAAGTAGGTAACTTTTGGACAAAGAGCTTCAGTTTGCTGGATCAAAATCATGGCGGATGCAATCAGAGCTCCTTGGCGGACAAAGTTGACGGGATCGAATTTCACCATTGGTTCGAGCAGACCGATGGCTTCGCGGTTTCCGGTACCGGCGCAGGCGATGCCGAGAGCCATAGCGGCTCCATACCTCACGTGAGGATTGTAGGATTCTGCCAGGAGCGACACAACTGACGGGCATTGTTCAGGTGTTCTGAAGAGAAGAAAACCGAGGGCGGTGACAGCCGCGCGGCGCACATCGTCGTTCACGTCAGACACGGCGACGTGCAGTAAGGTTCTGATGGAGTCGTTGTTTCCGGAGCCGCAGTATGCGGTGGCGATAGTGTAGCACCCGGCGCGTCGCAGAAGTGGATCCTTGTCTCTCAAAAGTTGCTGCACAAGAGCATCAGCCTCTTCCATTCTACCATACATTGTGAACGAAATACCAACAGCCAAGCCTCGCAGAATCTTCTCGTGCTGAGTCTCCTGGGCATATGCAACCATGTCCTCGATGGCGGCCGCGTGCTTGGATCCCAGCATGACCATACCCATTGCGATACCGGCGGCTTCACCAGTCACGGCGTCGTCTTGGTATAGGTTGAATTTCAGCTGTTCATAGACATCTTGTCTGTGAGTGCCCATTGCTGCTAATCCAAGACCGAGACAACCTCCATGGCGCACCATCTCATTTTGAGCATCTTTTAGTTGTGTTAAAAGGTAGTCAATGATATTAGCGCCATGGTTGGCGTGAATCAGCCCAAGGGCATACAAACCACCACCTTCTGAGTACCCTGATGATGGTCCAGCTTCCTTTGGCAAGTATGACTGCATGAGAGCTAAGGATTCACCCTCGTGACCCCTATGTATAACTCCAAGAGAAGCAGTTACTGTAAGTTTGGCCCAGTTGGTGGCCCTGGCTAGCCACTCCAGATTATCTCTCAGGAACTGATCACTGGTGGTTCCGGCATGCATGAATGCATTAGCTATGACTGTAGCTGTGTGGCAAATTGAAACCCGGATGGCATCTTTAGTGTTTTTGAGGATAAGCATATCAGCATGGTTGGATCTGATCAAGAACTGTAGTTGTAATCCTATTGAAACCTCACCTCCTAAAATTGATATGAGTTTTTCTACTCTCTTTTGGTGTTCTTTTTCTTCATCATTCAGGCTGTCTATATCTCTTTCAGGTTTCTTTTCTTCAGGGGTTGGTATCTGGTCGACTTCCATACCAGAAGCTTCAGGGAAGGGACCACCTTGAGGTTGGGGCTTGCCTCCAAGAGCTGAAGGAATAGGAGCAGTACTTCTGAGAGCTTGTAATACTCTACCGAGGAACTGTTGTGTTGCTGAGTCATATAAGTCAAAACCAATCTGATATGCCATAAGGACGGATTCTTGTGGTCCATGTGTCAGTTTATCCAGGATCTCTGCAACTGAGAGGGGGTCTTCCAGAAAGATGAGGCATTGACACATGTTGACATAGTCGGGGACTTGGAGGTTTCTGTATAGACCTACCAGAGACCTGAGGACTGTGCTGCGGAAACCCTTGTTTTGGAGTAGGCTCATTGCAACAGTGAAGGAGTAGAGAAGCATTCCTGAAATATAATTAATTTAGGTCAATATTTTTTTTTATTTTAGAGAAGGACAAAGTGCAATTGTGTGAAGGATGATTTGCAAGAACATTGTTTGAAAAACATAATTTCAATATTAGGTAAACAAAGAACCATAAGCATACTTATTTATAGGTACAGTATAAATAACAAAGCACATACCGTTTATATCATCAGATTTCATGATTGACTCCTCAAAGATGTCCATTCTGCGGGTCTCCAGGGCCAATCCTGAAGCTTGCCTATACTGCCCGTCATCTAAGCATCTTTGAAACATTCTGTTCACAATAGCTTCTAAACGAGGATCTATGGGGTCTGCAGAGCTGTCCACGAAAAGGGCTTTCCTCTTCTGTGTATAGAAGTCGATTGCCTTGGCAATAGTTGTATCCACATACTCATTCCGGGCATTTACGTCGAATAGGTCACCAGCACCGAGAGCGTACGTCAGGGAATCTTCAAAAGCTCCCAAGTGATAGTATACCTTACTAGCAACTAAGGCAGCTAGCTGATGCTGCGAGAACACCTTATCCTCGTGCAGAATCTCGATTTTCTCGATCGATTCAGATATTTCAGGCCAAAATTCATTGACTATGTTGTCCAACCTCTTTAGTGCAAACTCCTTGACTTCGGATATTGGCTCATCCAGCAAGGAGATAATCCCCGCGGCCGATGTGATATTCATTTTGATTCGTTTATCTTTCTTTCAGTTTACAGTTGTTTTCTTTTGTAAAATAATTTCATGGACTCCGAAATGATTATACACAAATTGAGTTTGAGATGAATTGACAAATTTCTGTTTTTCACTCATAGACAAGACAATGTAGAGTTTGGAAGTGGTTCCGCTCTGAATTAAAATTACCTGACGATCATAAGATATTTTGTGAATGATTATGTTTACTCATTGTAAAATATATGATAATAAGCCTTATAAATCATGATATATCTTATTATAATAAACGCAATGCAAAGTAACTAAAAAGCTAATGCTTGTCCAAGACCGTAAAATATAATGGTACCGTAAAACAAGTTAAAGTGATCGGGTAAAATCAATTTGTTGGAAGCACATTCATAGACAATTATTTAATTTAACTACGTTCAGAAACTGAATAAAAATAAAGATTACATGCAGTGTAAACATACGTCAAAATATGTTTAAAGCTTGTTAAGAAAGTCTTGTTAAGAACCAGAGCAAAAGCCCAGTTATTCGATGAAATCAGTCATTCATATGAATATGACTATTGTTTTTCTGTTTCAGAAATATATTAAAAAAAAAATGCGTCGCCGAAATGGTACTATGAGCGTCGAAGTCGCACGTGGACACAGTTAGTTTATGAACAAACATTGTGAGTTGTCATCTATCTATCAAAATCACATTGACTTGACTGACTACTGACTGATTCACACACATTCCATTCCTACGCAACGCAGTGCGAAACTCAACATCTGTTGGCGATTTATTTAAAATAATAATTTAGTTCTAATTTTTACAAAATGCTAGACCTATTCAGCATCTTCAGCAAAGGAGGAATTGTGCTTTGGTGTTTCCAGAGCACGGGTGAGATTTTCTCGCCATCGGTGAACGCTTTGATACGTAGTGTTATTTTACAAGTGAGTATCGTCGCTTTTGGACCTGAATGTGACTTGTTTTTAATTCAATTAGTAATTTATACACGTGGAAATCTATATACTGACTATAACCAACTATGCATCAGCTTTCAAAACATGTTACTTATAATATTGGCCGTACAGAAAGTGGTCAAGGTAATGCGTCTGTAAACCCTGTTTATTTGATGATTTGATTTCAGGAGCGTACAGGTAACAATACGTACAACCACAACGCGTTGACGTTGCAGTACAAACTCGACAATGAGTTTGAGCTGGTGTTTGTGGTGGCATACCAGCGTATACTCCAGTTATCTTACATTGATAAGTTCCTCAATGATGTCCACCTGGAATTCAGGGATAAGTATAAGAACGAGCTGACAGGAGGCAGTCAGCTTATAGATTTTGATTTTATCAAGAATTTCAACCGTGTCCTGAAGGATGCTGAGGAGTGGGGTAAGTTAACTTTGACAAATGACCATTAAATATTGTATCGGGTGTCTGCATATATATAGCTACATAAAACTTTTTCTAACTGAGGGAAATAAACTAAGAAGACACACTTTCATTCATTGTGATAATTTTTGTTAGCATTATTGTTATTATTGGAAATTTGTTATGAAAAAATTGGATTAAACAGGCAAGTTTTTTTTGTTTAAGACAGTCATAGGAATTCCAAGACATTATATTTTCCTTATAATGAACTGGTTTTCCTGTTTACAGAAATTTTGCAATCTCAAATGTCTATCTTACCTCATGTAAGAACTAACACAATCTAATTATGTTACATAATTGATTTCTAATTATATGTATGTCTTAATTTCAGGGAAATTACAATCTAAGATTCCAAAACGAATGAAAACTTTTGAGGACTCTGTTAAGTCTAAAAAGACAGTAGCTTCTATGATTGAGCGTAAAGGAGAGGAAAAAGGAAAAAAGTCTGGTAAGTAATAAAATGATTGCTTTCAGCAGTAAGGCCACCTTTCGCATTCATAATCATCATCATCAGCTCCTTTTAGCCTACTCCTGGGCAAAGAGGAGGCCTTTTTGCCATTTGTCTCTGTCATTAGCAATTCTTGCCCATGTGCAACCCATGGCCTTCTAAACATTACCAACTGTTTTTAATGTTTTGTATCTTTAAATTACTTATTTGGTATTCAAGTATGATTTGGACTGAGATGCATTAAACAACATCTGCATCATCTTCTGTGCTCATGGAATGTTGCTATAGGCCCAGAGTACTTCTCCATTATTTCAAGGAGGTTGGCTGGCTATGGTCGGGGTACTATCACAGGAGACAATGCACAACACAACCCATAGGGGATGTAAGTGCAGATCTGGTATCCCATACTAGAATTGGAATAAGAAATGTCCAAAAATGGCGATGGAAAGTGTATGAAGAAAAGGCAGATCTTGCCCAGTAATGGGACAATGTTGGTGTGGGATAGGTTGAAAAAAAAACCTAAATAAATGTAAAAAAGTATAGAAACTTTTTGATTCACACTGATTAATTACACTGCATTGGTAGAATTGGTTACACAAATTAACTTGTCATGTTTGTTTGTTTGTTTGACCTACTTTAGACTGTTATTGGATTAGTCTAGTTTGACTTTGAATTATTGCTACTATAACAATTGGTATATAATGAATGACATACTTGCAATATTATGTTTTGCTTGATAAAGTACATATATGCACAAATGAAATATAGCACACGGGATTTAATCACGTAATAAATGACGCTATGCATTCCCTTGACAATTTAAGCATATAAGCGTATCTAAAGAGCACTGGCTTGGCTTAGTTTTGGACATAGATTACATGGCTGCCTGAATAGTCAGAATAATCTACATATTTTATTTAAAGAAGTTTGTTTGTTTTGTTAGGACAGCTGTTTGCTATGAAAAAATATATACATACAAATACATAAAAGAAAAAAAAAACTATTTTTAACAACACAAACTTGGGACGTCTTTACCCTGCAGTGGGTGAAATCGCGCTGTGGATGATTTTGGATCATCATCATCAATGATGATGATGTTGGAGCACCAGTGAATATGACTAAAAAAAACCCAACTGCAAAGTTAATTTAAGGCATGAAACTATACTTTAGTTAGGCAACCTGAGTTTTTACTATTACAAAAAAAATATTTCACATGGATCCCACTATCGGTATCGTCTAGAGGAAAGAACAGGTCAATACGTCTGAAACTGGCGTGCACATACATTTTTCAAGAAAGAAAAATCGATTGGTCCATAGCCGGAAACACGGTCGAGGGTATATACTATACAAACTACTCTGCCAACAAGGCTCATATTTATACACTTATTTAAATACTTTTCTTGTTTTAGTAAAAATTGTGGAGAACAAGGACTTCACCAACGGCAAGGTCGAGGAGGCAGCTGAGATAGAGGACGACGTCATAGCAGCCAACCGCGCTCGTCTGGCGCAGAAACTGAACAAGACTAAGAAGGAACTCCCCAAGTAAGTTTCCTTAAACCTCATTAAATCATAGAAAAAAAATTGGAAAAACCACTTTAGAAAGCGCATTTTATAGTTTGTAATAAAAAATATAGTGTTTAACCACACTTAGGAAGAACATTTCAAGAAAATAAAAAAACCATATCAACATCCTTACGCTTCCTAAAGCCGGAAGTGCTTTAACCACTAAGCTCGCCACGCTTAGCAGGCGGGTTGGCGAGCGCAGTACTGCTACTGCTCATCTCCCGGAGGCTTATCCCTTGGCAGAATCTTACTGCATCCACGGGCAAGAGAAGAGCGGAAACATTCTCCTGCCGGCGCCCCACTTTAATTGTATCATTTCCTCGTCAGGAAATCCCCCAAGAGCCCCACCGTCTCCGAGAAGGAGCGAGTGAAGCAGCCGCGCGTCTGGGAGATGGGCGGCAACTCGCGCGACCTGCCTTCTCTGGACTTCAGCACTGACAAGGATGGAGAACACCTCCCGGAGATCAACCCTGACACCCAGGTACACTACTACTACAATAGCAAATGATGACAGGATGGCTTTTGCATGTTGTAGGGGTTGTAAAGATCTATATCACACACTGGCTCGACAATGCCCTGGTATTTTCGGTTTTAACTCACCCAGCCACTCACCGATCTTACACACATAAAAAGCTACTGTCCTCCCGCCCTTACGGCTGACATGACAGTTCCCATTGTGACAGTGACAGTTCGCTATCAATACCCGTCAATACCCAGGCCACACGAGAGAGCATATGTATGCGTATATTATACACATATAGTATATATACATACCTCTAGTATATATAGTATCACATACACTACACATGTGATCGTTCATTGCGGTTTCTTGAAATTACTCCAAGCCCCAATGGAACATTTTGGGCAGTTTACGCGACTTGCCTTCTTTGGACTTTGGCAATGATATATGCAGGCACCCGATGATAAAGAATCATAACAATTAAAATAATCATCTCAACCGTAGGACGGGACATCCACTGCTAGATATAATAATAATAATAATAAAACTTTATTTCAGGCAACAAACTTAGTTTAGTACAAGATGTTATAATACTTAAACTACGGCCCATATAAATATATACCTTATAGACTAACATATATAAAAATAAATCTTAATTACTAGACACTCGTTGGGAATGCGGCGACGAGTGACGCAGACACGGTGTCTCATTCCGTCGCTGCGCGGGATCGCGTCGCAGCCGTCCCGCGAATCGACGAAACTTGACGCCCTTCGGCCATAATTCTGAATACATAGACCTCCCTCATGGATCTCTAAGTACAGATCATGAAGGGATTGTTGCCATACTCAGCACGCTATGCAGGCGGGTTCAATTGAAAGATGCTGCTACCCACATTCCGGAGGTCCATAAGCAGATTCTTACTGCATCCACGGTCAAGAGAGGAGAAGCAACATTCTACTGATCTCGCGAGTGTTGTCCACTGGTTGTCAAGTTACTTACATATATTTGACAATTTGTGGCATGGGAATACGTACGGCGTAGAAAAGCAAACATTTCTTTCCCGCGCGTCTCAGTTGGTTATTAGACTAAATTAGCCAGGCAGTCAAGTCAAGTATAGATGGTGCTGGAATGTCGAGCATTCTTTATTTATTATATATTTCCAGTTGGTGGGACAAATGACTGGCGCCATCCGCGACCTGGAGGTGGAATCCGAGGACAGCAGCAGCGAGGAAGAGAATGAAGAGGAAAGAGAAGCTGCTCCTAAGAAGGCGGGAGGAATGTTCAGCATTTTCAAAGGTAACAATTGTACCTGTTTATCGGTTATTCTATCATATGCAATATTTACGGAATGTTCACCATGGTTTAAGTCTTTTTGAGTTTCCCGATATTTCGATGCAGTTTCACAGGTTTATCTAGTTCCTGAGAATTGTTATAATAATAATTATTATTATTATTAACAAAAATTTAAATTTACCGCAATTTTCAAAACATTACCTCCCGTGCTAATTAAAAAACAAGAAAAATAAAGAGTACTCTTTATATCTAATCTCCGGAAAGAGTATAACTCTTTATAACTAATCTTAGGAACTACCTAGGTTTGATTTATTTATTTATTTTATTGATCACCTCAAAATCACACAAAAACATGACATTCTCAATGTTATTTTGATCCAAAACGCAGGTTGGGGTTAGTTAAAAAATCATCTAAAATATGATGCTGAATAGGTGGGGGGAGATAAACTCGCACAGGTGAACTGATTGCACTTTCGCATTGACGTCGTGACAGTCAACTTGAACCCACAACTCTTCACATTTTGATTCAAAACAATCCTTTTGAGTTGGATAGCCCATTTGTGGAATGCTTCAGGCTATATAACTGAACGCTACGACCAAAAGGAGCGGGGCATCAATGCAGCATGCTGCAAAAGCAGTAAAAATCCTTTTTTTATAATTTTTGTTTTGTCAGGTCTTGTGGGATCGAAGGCGCTCTCAGAGGAGACGATGCGCCCAGCGCTGGACAAGCTGCGAGACGTACTCATCGGCAAGAACGTGGCCGCAGATATCGCCAACAAACTGTGCGACTCAGTCGCGACCAAGCTGGAGGGAAAGGTACAGTTATAGGAAATGTTTAATGCTCTATAAATGACACATAGCGAGGCGCAGTAGTGGCATGTGGAGTAATGCAATGTCGACCGGCAGTAAGATAAAAAAATAATGCTAGCACTTTTTTTTTTTTTTTTTTTTTTTTTATTCTTATTTTAATGACCTTTGAACAACATGTTCATGTCGGTCAGATAATGTAACACGGGTAATTAATTGAACATAAAAAAAAACAAAAAAAGTTACTTCTACAAAAGAAAAAATAACAACAAAACTAAAATAATTGTAAGAGTACGTACCTAATAATCTATCTAACATTAACTAAATTATAAAGCAATAAAGCTTCTTTGCTTACGGGATATGACAATATCTGATGAAAAGCACCTAGATCCACAGTATTAATTTTGAGTTCAGCTAGAACTTGCCGCCTCTCGGCTTCGTTCCGGGCACACTCCGTCAGCACGTGGTACGCATCTTCCGGCTTATCGCAAATCTCGCAATTAGGTGACGACACTTTGCCCATCAAATGAGCAAACGCCGCTAGCGGCATGTGCCCGGAACGAAGTCTGTGAGCAGTCACAACATGTTTCCTACTTATATCCCCCCCAAACCACGGCAAACGAGGAGGTCGACTTTGTATAATTTTATACCAAATTCCTTTAGTCTTCGAACGTTCATCAAAATATTCCCGCCAATTATCTTTGCAAATTTTTCTGTACTTTGGTAATATTTCCGGATATGATGGTAGAATGAAAACCTCCGCTCCATCTGAAACAGCTGACCTAGCTAATCGGTCGGCCTCCTCGTTCCCCGACAAGCCTATGTGAGACGGAATCCACTGGAGTATAACTTTGACGTTGTTTACATTAAATTCTTCCAACTTTCGGAGAATGTCATAAGCTATCCTTATACCTCGATTTCCAGATATGCAACCAATAACATGTTGTAGGGCACTTTTGCTATCGCTAAAAATTACAATTTCTAAGTGAGTGTGTACATAGTATTTAATATAAGTCAAGGCTTCCGATATGGCAAAAAGTTCCATAGACATTATACACACGCTAGACATGTTCTTATAGCCAACTGATTGCTTTGAAATAGAATCGTAGAATGCCGCACCAGATGCGTCGGTGCACTTTGACCCGTCTGTATATATTTTAAACCAATTCCTGTATTTAACATCCAACTCGCACAGTATGTCATTTTTTAATAAATTTTGATCATAATCTTTTTTAGCTTTTTGAACACATTCTAAACTATCCTTAACTACGTATTGTAAATTAATCTTTGATGGCCATATTTCTAAAGAAAACATTGCTAATGGGTGAGACGATGATATTTTTTCTTCCTTTACCAAGTTATATGCATAAATCAACAAAGGTTTTTTTCTATTTGACCAAAATGAATTGTCGCAAAGTGCACCGAGCGTTTTAAGACAGTCTGTAACTATACCATTTGTCCAAGATTTAGCTTTAAGACAAAACTTAAAGGCCAGATATTGTCTCCGTACAGCTAGTGGAGGAATGCAGATCTCGCTTTCCATCACATGTATCGGCGTAGTTTTTATGAATCCGCCTATGATCCTAAGGGCCTGGTTTTGGATTTTTTCGATTTTACACGTATTGGTTTTAGCGCTGTTGTCATATAGATAGCTACCAAAATCCACACGACTTCTTATTAGATTAATATATAGCCTTCTTAAGTGTTTGGGATGGACTCCCCAACCAGAACCAGCCAAAACTTTTAAAACGTTCAAAAACTTTTGAGTCTTTTCACAAATCTCATTTATATGCCTACCCCACCGAAGTGATCGATCTAGCCAAATACCCAAGTACCTAATATTTACATCACAAGTTAGCGGTGTATTATTAACAATTAGTTCTATTTGATGATGTCTGCGACCCCTACTATATAAACAGAACTTTGATTTATTTGCCGAGATATCTAATCCAATATCAATTAAAATTTTAACAATGCTATTCAAGGAATGTTGTATAGTAAAAACGCAATTTTCTACTTTCCTATCACTCACAAAAACAACGAAATCGTCCGCGTATTGTGCAATTTCAGAAGACACATTTTTACATATTTCAAAAGTTACAATATTAAATAACAGCGGAGAAATCGGATCTCCTTGGGCTAGACCCTTGGAGGTCCATCTCACCATAGATGAGTCATCACTAAAATCATCCTGTATTTTTAAATGCCGTTCACTTAAGAATTCCCACAGATAATTACTTATTTTCGCTCCAGCATTCAGACGATCAAGAGTAAGCGTAACTTTGTCAACAAGTACATTATTATAGGCGTTCTCAAGGTCAAGGTAGCATGCAAGCGTAGGTATGTTTTTAGTGAGACCTACTTGTATTGTTGACACTAATCGGGCTACCGAGTCAAGGCACGATTGAGCTTTTCTAAAACCCGATGTGTACGGTGATAATATGTTATTCTTTTCGATGAACCATTCCAATCTTTTTGCTAACATCAAATGAAATATCTTACACAAACATGATATCAATGATATAGGTCTTAACTTGACATCCGAAGGATCAGAATTGCCTATTTTTGGAATAGGCACAATTTTTATATTCCTCCATTGTTGTGGTATGTACCCAGAATAAAAAATATCATTGTATAAATTGATTAAATATGATTTTCCGACTAAAGGTAAATTAAAAATCATGGAATAAGTTATGTTATCATCTCCGGGAGCTGAATCCTTCTTTTTTAGACATATTTCTAATTCGCCTAAAGTAAAATTTTGTTCCAATATGTTATTACGTGACAAAAAAACTGGTTTACTAATTCTTACGAAGTCGGGTGCAAGATTACATAATAACTCCTGTTTCTTAACAGTGGGTACTTGAAAACGGTTTTTTCTATATCCCTTTATCCATCGCATTCTACGCCACATGTCAGATAAAGAAGTAGATTCATTCGTAGAATTACAAAACTCTTGCCAATTGTTTGACTTTGCCCGTGATAATTCTGAACGGACGATTTTATTCCTATTTTCCAAAGCTATCAAATTATCAGGAGTTGGATTACGACGAAATATACTTAGCGCAAGACGGCGCTCAGCTACCAATTTTGATAACTCAGCGGTCCAGTACGGCTTAGGTATAAACTTGCGCTGGGGATCTGTATTTATTTTTAACCACGGAATACTCTTATCAGCTGACTGGTTTATTACACCTACGAATGCATCATACCTTTCTTGTATGTTATCCCGACTGATCAAGGAGTGAATCGTATCTTCAATGCATTTAGAATACAGCGGCCAGTTTGCCTTTTTATAATTACGTTTTTTAATGCAATGAGTAACGTCCTGAAAACAAGTATTAATTTTAAGTATAAAATGGTCACTACCCAAGTTTTCGTTGAGAACTGACCAATTGAAATGAACAACTATGTCTGAAGAAGCGAAAGTAATGTCAGGAGATGATTTTTGTAAAACATTATTTACATACCCAGCTCGAGTCGTACTACCGTCATTCATGTGAATAAAACCATGTTCTAGGGAAGAATCAACAATTTGCAGTCCTCTAGTATCATTTTTATACGACCAGTTCCTATGGTGAGCATTAAAATCTCCCGCAATTAGAGTTTTCTTACCAAATTTAGAAAAAAGTTCATCCCAGTCTGACTGCGAGGTGTGAACTGACGAAGGACAATAGATACATACAATTTTAGAAATAAATTTACAATTTAAAATTTTAACTGCTAAAGCCTCTATGCCTGTATTAGTTAAATTAAGTGCACATACCTCCACTCTAATGGATCGATGAGCGAGTATACCTACTCCTCCGTATGAGTCACAACGGTCCTTTCTATACCAATTATAGCCACTTATGTTAATGTTAATGTCTTCATTCAACCACGTTTCACTGATAATAGCTATATGCACTTTTTGTTGAAATAAGATACACTCAAACTCAGTCTGTTTTGGCTTGATGCTCCGAGCGTTCCACTGGATTACATTAATAAAACGTTGCCCTACACAACTGCTATCCATTTTGAAAAATGGATAGGATTTTACTAAGGCAATCCTCTACCTTGAAAAACTCGGCTACATACGAATAGCACTCTTCAAATAAAATACATAAAAAGTTATTAATTTTTTCCTCCAGTGGTTTCACAGAACTAAAAATTTCCCGCATTCTATTATAAAGTCTCATGAAACTAAACCCTTTCCTCTTCGCTGATTTTTCTTGCGTGTTTTCTTCGACTGTTTCTCTTCTGATCTCTGTATTGGCTTCACTCTGACTTGGACGCTTAGCATTTTCCATCGACGTATTCTTTTTATCTTTCAGCTGCACTATCGACCGTTTGTTTCTTGAAGTTTCTTCTGTAGAACCATTTCCTTCAACATTACCCTCCAGTATCGGATGTGACATCAATGCCTCTCGGTAGGACCCCGATTGGATTTGTTCCGCAGACTGCTCCGCTACCTCCATAGATTCCAGATCGATGACATAGTAATTATCTATTTTAGCTTTCTGCGACTCCTGATACAAAAACTGAGCTTTCTTATATACGCAGTTCTCATCGCGCATAATGGCCCGGATGTCCTTTTCCATTTGGTAAACTGGACATTTTGATTTCTCTAAAGACATATGTTGACCTTTACAGTTTATGCATTTAAAATCTTTGGTATCGCAATTGGAATGGTTCTTTCCACACTTGGGGCAAAGTATTTTCTTGATAGGGCAAAATTTTACCCTATGGCCATACCGCCAGCAACCAGAACATTGGGACACGGGGAAGTTATACGGATCCACTACAAACCTGCAACCATATGCTTCTACATACGGAGGTACAGTGGTACCTTTGAAACATAAACGAACTGTTTCACTATCTACCCATTTGCCTTCATTTGTTTGTCGTTTCAAACGAATAATTGATAAAATCTCGCAGAATTCACATTCAAATGTTTTCTTTAACTCTTCCTCATCGATCTCTAAGTCTACTTTCCTTACTATACCGTAGCGTATGTCCGACTCATCCATCCCTTGACATTTAAATCCTTTTTCTAAAAATTCTTCATTCTTTAATAGTTTTTCTGCTTTCTTTCTACTTTCAAAACTCACAAGCACCTTGTAAGTACTTTTGTACCTTATTTGTTGTATGTTCTCGATATGAAGGTTCCTAAATAATTTAGCGAGTGCCATCTGTTTAGGCAATGGATCTGCTGACGTAATACTGATCACATACATCTCGCAGGAAGGCGGCCGTGATTGGCCCTGCGTATCCATAGTTTTCTCGTTAGACACTGATTTTCTTAAATGATTCCCATTGCGCCGCCTGAGTTTACGAGTAACCGGAATAAATTGTTCTTCATCACTCTCGTCGTCTCGCAATCTTTTTGACCGTAGTAAGGAGCTGTCCGACATGACATTCTCCGGCGACTTTATGGAGTCTCGCTCGTCTAGCTCTTCACCGCCCGACATCGCCGCAAACACCGCGCGCGCGGTGTGCTCCTACCGTAAGGGAAAAACAAGCCTTGGTGCGTGCACTCCCTGTGCCGATCGGCGCGCGACTGTGAATGCTAGCACTTAACACATCACCATCTAGCCCCAAAGCAGAGGAAAGCGAAAAACATTTATTACAAGTACAAAGGGCAATGGAGCGCGCCAATTCCCTGCTAGACCACATACCCAATGTCGAAATTCGTCGTCGCACAAAAGTTGTGGACGTGGGTACGAGGATAGCCAGGTTGAAATGGAGATGGGCACTTGGCTCGAAGGGACGATGGAAGATTGACGAAAGCCGTATCTGAATGGTGGCCAAGGGACTCAGTACAACCAAGAGGCAGACCACCCGCTCGATGGTCAAATGACATCGTTAGTTTCGTTGGGAACCGGTGGACACAAATCGCTACCGGAAAGAATGGCGCATTAAAGAGGAGGCCTATACCCAGCTGTGCCCGCACACGGGCTGAAATGATGATGAATGATGACAAGTAGAATAAAAAAAAATCGTAGGCAATTACGGCTTTTACCACCTAACTTATTATCACGGAGGCGGCCCCGAACGGTGCTCATGAAGTGAACATATAAATGGTCTATAGTTTTGTCGTCCATGGTTTTCACAATATAGCTCCGATTGTCAAATATGTCTACTCCTCAGGTGCTGGGTACATTCGACAGCGTGGCTAAGACGGTGAAGGGCACTCTGACAGACTCGCTGGTTCAGATCCTGTCGCCCAAGCGTCGCGTGGACATCCTGCGCGACTGTTTGCACGCCAAGTCGCAGAACAGACCTTATGTCATGGCTTTTTGTGGGGTGAGTCGAGTCACTCAAGTCAAGTGAAGTGTTGGAAGTGAAGCTATACTCTCCAGCCACTTTCAATGTAGAATGTTTGTAAGCAAACTATCAATCTTAAAATTAAATTGCTTCCTAAGGGTTGGTTTTTTGACCGAGCTAATAGTAATTTATATTGAAGGGAGTGGTCACAAATCCTAATCAATCCAAAACAACTGAGAAATATATATACAAAACAACAGAAAAAAAGGTATTTTTAGGTTGAGTATTGACAGTTTGTTGACAAACATTCTACATCGAAAGTGGCCGGAGTATAGAGTAGAAGATAGTATTTTCAACCAACTTCAAAAAAGGGAAAGTTTTACATGATTTTTGTAAATAAAATTTTGGTAACGATGTCGGTTATGAACTGATGTGGAAAAATATACTTGATGAGGGAATGTAACCAGATGTTGCTCAGGCTGAGATGAGAGCCAATGTCAACGACAAACTAATAATTCTTTATATCAATTAACATGGGAAAAAGCAAAACCACACTTAAATGAAATAAGGCACAAACTTTTTTCCAAGAGCCAAACGTTCACTAACAAGGCCTCTGTCTCCAGGTAAACGGCGTCGGCAAATCCACGAACCTAGCGAAGATCTGCTTCTGGTTGATAGAGAACAACCTGTCGGTGCTCATCGCCGCGTGCGACACCTTCCGCGCCGGCGCCGTGGAGCAGCTGCGCACGCACGTGCGCCACCTCAACGCGCTGCACCCCGCCGCGCGCCACGCGCAGCGGACCATGGTGCAGCTCTACGAGAAGGGATATGGTGAGTCGCTCCTACAGCCCGGCTCCATGCCAGCTCACCCCGCCGCGCGCCACGCGCAGCGGACCATGGTGCAGCTCTACGAGAAGGGATATGGTGAGTCGCTCCTACAGCCCGGCTCCATGCCAGCTCACCCCGCCGCGCGCCACGCGCAGCGGACCATGGTGCAGCTCTACGAGAAGGGATATGGTGAGTCGCTCCTACAGCCCGGCTCCATGCCAGCTCACCCCGCCGCGCGCCACGCGCAGCGGACCATGGTGCAGCTCTACGAGAAGGGATATGGTGAGTCGCTCCTACAGCCCGGCTCCATGCCAGCTCACCCCGCCGCGCGCCACGCGCAGCGGACCATGGTGCAGCTCTACGAGAAGGGATATGGTGAGTCGCTCCTACAGCCCGGCTCCATGCCAGCTCACCCCGCCGCGCGCCACGCGCAGCGGACCATGGTGCAGCTCTACGAGAAGGGATATGGTGAGTCGCTCCTACAGCCCGGCTCCATGCCAGCTCACCCCGCCGCGCGCCACGCGCAGCGGACCATGGTGCAGCTCTACGAGAAGGGATATGGTGAGTCGCTCCTACAGCCCGGCTCCATGCCAGCTCACCCCGCCGCGCGCCACGCGCAGCGGACCATGGTGCAGCTCTACGAGAAGGGATATGGTGAGTCGCTCCTACAGCCCGGCTCCATGCCAGCTCACCCCGCCGCGCGCCACGCGCAGCGGACCATGGTGCAGCTCTACGAGAAGGGATATGGTGAGTCGCTCCTACAGCCCGGCTCCATGCCAGCTCACCCCGCCGCGCGCCACGCGCAGCGGACCATGGTGCAGCTCTACGAGAAGGGATATGGTGAGTCGCTCCTACAGCCCGGCTCCATGCCAGCTCACCCCGCCGCGCGCCACGCGCAGCGGACCATGGTGCAGCTCTACGAGAAGGGATATGGTGAGTCGCTCCTACAGCCCGGCTCCATGCCAGCTCACCCCGCCGCGCGCCACGCGCAGCGGACCATGGTGCAGCTCTACGAGAAGGGATATGGTGAGTCGCTCCTACAGCCCGGCTCCATGCCAGCTCACCCCGCCGCGCGCCACGCGCAGCGGACCATGGTGCAGCTCTACGAGAAGGGATATGGTGAGTCGCTCCTACAGCCCGGCTCCATGCCAGCTCACCCCGCCGCGCGCCACGCGCAGCGGACCATGGTGCAGCTCTACGAGAAGGGATATGGTGAGTCGCTCCTACAGCCCGGCTCCATGCCAGCTCACCCCGCCGCGCGCCACGCGCAGCGGACCATGGTGCAGCTCTACGAGAAGGGATATGGTGAGTCGCTCCTACAGCCCGGCTCCATGCCAGCTCACCCCGCCGCGCGCCACGCGCAGCGGACCATGGTGCAGCTCTACGAGAAGGGATATGGTGAGTCGCTCCTACAGCCCGGCTCCATGCCAGCTCACCCCGCCGCGCGCCACGCGCAGCGGACCATGGTGCAGCTCTACGAGAAGGGATATGGTGAGTCGCTCCTACAGCCCGGCTCCATGCCAGCTCACCCCGCCGCGCGCCACGCGCAGCGGACCATGGTGCAGCTCTACGAGAAGGGATATGGTGAGTCGCTCCTACAGCCCGGCTCCATGCCAGCTCACCCCGCCGCGCGCCACGCGCAGCGGACCATGGTGCAGCTCTACGAGAAGGGATATGGTGAGTCGCTCCTACAGCCCGGCTCCATGCCAGCTCACCCCGCCGCGCGCCACGCGCAGCGGACCATGGTGCAGCTCTACGAGAAGGGATATGGTGAGTCGGTCCATGCTGTTATCGTTGGAACTCTGTTTTGCTAAACCAGTAATGACGATTCCGAAAGAGAAGTGACTTCTTTCCATGTACCGACAAATATTGTAACCATAATCCATTCGCAGGTAAAGACGCGGCCGGCATAGCGATGGAGGCGATCCGGTCCGCGCACGAGAGCCGCACCGACGTCGTGCTGATCGACACGGCGGGCCGCATGCAGGACAACGAGCCGCTCATGCGAGCGCTCGCCAAACTCATCAAGGTACAATGCGAATACTTACTACGAACTTACTATGTTGTATAACGATTCATCATCATCATAATTCCAACCGTAAAACGTCCACTATTAACACAGGCCTTCTTCATGGATATCTTAGAGGGGTAGTTGCCATACCACTCATGTCAGGCAGATTGGCGAGCGCAGTACGGGATGTTGATACGTTTCATTTTCATTTATTTCCAAAAACAAAGATGTGTGCGGAAGTTTATAGTCTAAATTAAAATAATATAATATTTAACATAACGATAAATTCGATGTCAGGTGAAATATTAGTCATAAAATTTATTAAACCTTATGAAACCCCGTCGTTCCATATGGCGCGTCGGGGGTAGTCATTTGTAAAAATAATAAATAAAATTGGCCCCAAAATGGAACTTTGGAAAATTGAAACCTAGTGGTACGCCGGTTAATTATATTTGTCATTTTCGATTAAGATTTACTCAAGCATTCGTCATTTATCTTAGCTAGAGCTAAGATTTCAACAAACATTTGTCGGTTGCTTAAATACGATACAAGCAGTTTTAAGGAAGTTCCTCTGATACCGTAGTGTTCTAATTTATTAATTAGAACAGTATGATTCTCTGTATCAAAAGAGAGACTCAAGTCAAGGAAGACGCCAGCTACTTTCTGTTTCATATTTAATTTAGTAACAACACCATTTGCATTAACAGCGTCGGTTGTCCCAACAAAATGTTGCTACCCGTGTTGTTTTAGGTTCAAAACTTTGTTTTGTGAAGGATGAGACATGAGGCGAACCTTTAATAATTTCTGGAAGTTGAAATAATTGGTAACAATGAAATAGGCGAATGCTACACGCTCGATATGTATCGCGATATTTGGATCTTAATCCAGGATCACGATATTTATCGAGTGTGTAGTTTAGCGTATTCGCTGTACTGTACTACACACTCGATAAATATCGTGATCCTGGATTACGATCCAAATATCTCGATACATATCGAGCGTGTAGCATTCGCCATAGGACGGTAATTTTTGGGATCATGTATTGTTCCTTTTTTAAATACTGGAATGATCTTTGCTATTTTAAGCTGTTCTGGAAAAATACCTTCTTCAAAACAATTATTATAAAAATATGCGAGTGGTCCACTAACGAGTTCTATAATGATTTTTGATGACTGTAATTGGAAGTTCATCGTAGCCACTCGACTTTTTACTAGCCATTAGGCAATGGCTAGTAAAAAGTCGTGATTATAGTCTTGATTTCCTTTTCAGCATTTCATTGTCGACTTCTGTTGCAAGAGGTGAATTGCGAAACCTTCATCATTTTCGTTTGGTGATTGATATGATTGACTGTAGTCAAAATATTTAGCAAATAGTTAGCAACTTGCGTCGGGTCATCAGTGATATTTAACATACATCCTGATATTTAAGAGCAATTCTTTTAGTGTCAACGTTTTTTCGATTTGTATACAAGGAAAGACGCTGCTGCATCCACGGGCATGAGAGGAGGGGTAACATTCTACTGACGGCACCTCACACGTGTGCCTTACATTTTTTTTCATACAACAAGTATGAACAAAAGTTTTTTCATAATTACAAGTTTTTTTCTATGTATGTAAAACTGTAAGGTATATATTTTATATGGGCCGTAGATTTTACATCTGGTACTTTACTAATGATGCCTGAAATAAACGTGTATCGTATTGTACACCCACAGGTGAACGAGCCCGACACGGTCCTGTTCGTAGGCGAAGCCCTAGTCGGCAACGAAGCCGTGGACCAGCTCGTCAAATTCAACCAGGCGCTGGCCGACCACAGCGCCTCCAACAACCCGCACGTCATCGACGGCATCGTGCTCACCAAGTTCGATACCATTGACGATAAGGTAAAGACTCTTCTTACTTGGGACACAATCTATCACAGTCTAATAGACCAGACTCTCGACCGGCTTTCTAGACACAGCGCCATCATCCTAGACAATCGGCCATCATTCTAGGCTCTCAACCATCATTCTATACATTCGGGACACAATCTATCTCGACACAGTCTAATAGACCAGACTCTCGACCGGCTTTCTAGACACAGGGACATCATTCTAGGCTCTCAACCATCATTCTGTACATTCTACCACAATTCTAGACACTCGACTATCATCCTAGTAAATCAGCTATCATTATTTATTCAGAAAACTGTTGTATGTGCTTATATTATAGCTATTAGTAAGAGTATAGAACAGGTCAATACGTCGGAAGCTGACTAAGCCGCGGGTTTCCTCACGACGTTTTCCATCACCGTTAAAGCACGTGTTAAATTGAAACTATCATACATGAATTCCACAGGTGGGAGCGGCGATCTCTATGACGTACATAACGGGCCAGCCCATCGTGTTCGTGGGCACGGGACAGACGTACACAGACCTGAAGGCTCTCAACGCTACCGCAGTCGTGCACGCGCTCATGAAGTGAAGCTGAGGAAACGAGCTTGTATATTCACCATCGACCACACAACCAATACTTAGATACCTAGTTTTCACACTGATCGTTCTGTCAACCTGGTAGGGGTGCTAGATTCTGATTGGCCCAGAGTCATGGTCATATTCTCAAAGAAAAATCTAAATCATTTACTTGAAACCTTTACAACATAATACATCTTTACCGCAATGATCAAGACCTTACTTACCGTGCAAGCACTAACTAACTTACACTAGTTAAACTAGTTTAAAACTGTGTTATAAAAAAAACATATTACAATGCATGTCTACAATGTGAACGGAAACGCAGAGTTATGGGTGGGATAGGATAAGTGTAGATTGTCGTGTATCTGGGTTTATTTGTCAGATCTGTTGAAAGGGACCTACAATAAATTAAAATTAAATAAATCGAATAGAGCCTGTGCGGAAAGAGAAACGTCGTGGGATTAATAACATTCCTTAAAAAAATTAAAGACGGAATCGGAATGAATAATGAACACTATATTGTACACAACAGTATTAACTGAAAACATTATAATAATACTTCTAATAGGGTTTCAAATATCTAGAGGTTGCAATCGCGCTATAATGAGGTAACTGTTCTCAACATGCAGCTGTGTTAAATTACTCTGTTCAAATCTGAGGACGGTTCTCTTTGCGCACAGACTCTAGTCTGATATAAAATGTCTAGTGGTTGTACCGTCGACGACTACGTACCTAAGTTATTTAGCATTACGGTAGCCACACAACCCCAAGAATACTTGCGCAAGTTTAGACTTGCACAAATACACTTTATTGCGGAGTGACCACACGCTACTCAAGTGAGCATGTGCATGTATCTTTTCTATCAGTTACCTTCCAGGTGTGTTGTGTTTTGCGATGGATAACGCTTTGGCTGATTTATTTATGCGGCAAAAAGTCTAAACTTACAAGTATACTTGAGCGTGTGTGGCTACCATTATTATATTACCAACCACCATTATCGTACATGTAAACTTGTGCCGGGCACAAACCGTTCTAAACGTGAGAAGTGAACTATCCACTTTACTACTAAGTTTCTATATAAATTGGTGTTAGTTAGTTTTTAGGAAACTATCAGAGGCAACTGTTTAAATTTCAACATCGAGCATCGGTATCAAAATATATATTTTTTTATTTGCGTCTTTCAATCCACGTTGTCGGGGATTGTGAGAAATACTTTTATTTTCATTGTATTTTTATGAAACATCTCTCACTTATAAACGCTTATTGAAATAATCAACACCCAATTATCGACGTATTGTTTTTTTTAGTTTTGTTTAAAAACCGCTGCTTCGTTGAGTATCTAACTTAAGTGGTGTTCGTGATTTTTTGTCGGTTCTTAGTCGGAATCTTTTTTAACAGTGTCATAATTTTACTACTGTGTTGTGATTTTAGTCGAGTATTTATTGCCCACCATGCTAAACCATTCTAAAAATGTATATCCTTGTCATATAATTGTCTGAATACTATTTCTTAAAAAATATGTTTGTTAATTACTTTTTACACTCGGCGTTGAAATTATGTTGCAAATTGAAATAATTTGTTGAAATTGAATTTATTAGTCTAAAAATGTTCACAAATATTCACTAGTTATATTTTGTTAAGAAATAAATAATTTGTTTGTAAACTGTTGTTTTTATTTGTTTTAATAATTTAAACCTGTCAGAGTCCTTCACCGTTATAGAACGTGTTATGTGCACATAATTTTTTTCTTGGAGAAAAATCCAATGGTGCACGGCCTAGTGTTAGCATGGAATAGTGCTGTGTTAGATGGGTTGTTATTGTTAGATACATACTATATATCTCTATTTGATTTGCTAATGTGTCTAAGTTTTGTAATTACACACAAAGGAAATGAACTTAGTAGTAAAGTAGTCGGGGGCGGGCGTCATTTAGTTTTTTGCTAAATTTTACATAATCGTCAATACGAACCTATGGGCATAATCAATTATTTAGGACAGGTATGTCCTAAATAATTGATAGCCTATGGATTCAACTTTTGTTCCATGTCATTGTATCAGGTATGATACAATGACATGGAACAAAAGTTGAATCCATAGGCTCCAGAACTAGTTACAAAATGTATTCCAGGCACCTACTCTTGTAATTACCCTGATTGTAAGCGACGATGGATCACAAACGTCTAGAAGACACCCAAGTTGTAGTTTTCAGGGAAAACAGAAGCCGGCAGCGATTTCCAGACCGTAGCAGAGAGAATGATGAAAGTGGAGGAAAACCGCTTGGTACGAGTGGATGGAATGTCCGCAAGATAAGGATGCGCCGTGCGTCTGCTAGTCCTGGAGTAGAATGGTCAGGTCGTGGAGTTCCTGAGAACGCTTCGAAATTAATCGTATAAAAGATCGGGTGGGTTTCCGAAAATTAGGTAGAATTAATATAGTTTTACCCTTGATAATTGTGCGGCATCTTGATCTAATTCGACATAAAACTCTCAATTCTTAAAAATAGACACATACAGATTGATTTCAATTACATTAGGGACCTTGTTACCCGCCGGACAATTAGAACATTAATTAAACACCTGATAGATACATACATAGTTTGAGCTGACCTTTTAATCAGCGACATCCTAATTATTATTTAGCTTCCACATTTTTGGGATAAACTGCATGAATGGCACACGAATCGTGCCTTGTGAAATTCTGAATTTTAATTTAATCCTTTTTTTCTATCATTGTGTTAAGTTTTTAGCGTAATTATGGAGCCGTTTCACTATATAAAGTCTGCGGTGCAGAATTTCAGAATGGAAAGCTGTTGCTGGATCTTCCCCATTAGAATAGGCTTGATTATGACGGCATTGTTCAACGCAATATTAGCGGTAAGTAACTTTGTCAAGTTACTCTCATCTCTCATCATAAACCTCTGTAACACAAAATCATCACCAGGAAATTCTGCTGGGTAATACCATGGACCAAACTGTGTTTATTTGGTCCATGCGGTAATAGGTACCCACCTCGATTTAAGCGTTTTACATAAGTATTTCATTAAAAATGCGGATGCCGGCCGGTATAGATGCCGGGTGTTCGGTCTGCTCAGCGGGCCCGAGATTTCCCTTGTTATTGGAAGATTACCAAAGAAATCAGTACACAAAGCAATGTACAAAGAAATCAGTTCAAAAATTCAGATCATACTTTCACAATTAGAGAACTTTCGTTAAACTTGCATATTTTTATCAAGTTTCAATACAGGGCGTCCTAAACTTATGGGACATGAAGGGGAAGTACCTTAAATATCGTAGATCACTATCTACGATATTTAAGGTACTTCAAATACAAAATACACTTATTTTGCTGAAAGAAGACTACCTATATGTTATTTTTAAAAGTTGGTAATTCTGCATTCATAGATTTTCTAAAAATTACTTGTTTCGACTGGGAATCGAACCGACTTAAATGTAAAAAAAAATCACCCTACTTTTATGATGCCAATCGAATATATAATAATAATAGCTAAAAAATAATAACTCTGTGTAAGTAACATTGTATTTTAATTTGTAAAGAAAGGAACAACGTAAAATTAATAATTTTAATCAAATTAAAAACACACATGAAACTGCCGTAGTCAATTAAGTGGGTTTATTTTGTAAATTATTTCAACTTTCTTGAAATTTGATTCAATCATTTTACGTTGTTCCTTTCTTTTAAAATACAATATTACTTAAGGATAGTTATTATTTTTTAGCTATTCTTTCGATTGGCATCATAAAAGCAGGGTATTTTTTTTACATTTAAGTCGGTTCGATTCCCAGACGAAGCAAGTAATTTTTAGAAAATCTATGAATGCAGAATTACTAACTTTTAAAAATAAGATATAGTCTTCTTTCAGCAAAATACACTATCTACGATATTTAAGGTACTTCCCCTTCATGTCCCATAACTTTGGGACGGCCCTGTATAGTGGCCCAAAAATACCGCATGCATGAGCCTAAGTCATGTAGGTAAGTGCATATCCTCAAACACCCAGCCTAAAAACCATGTTGGATAGATGGGAGGCCAATAATATTGATGATAGCAATAAATATGTCTTTTATTTGAAGTTCTGTCTCCTACCGATGGTCAACTAAGTATCTGGATTTGCATTGGAATCAACCACGAAGATTTTTAGGTACCTTAAAATTTTACGTTGCTACGGGTCGTTATATTATACCAGAGACAAGTTTATTATACCTACTAGGTAGGTAGGTATAATATAACTGACCCGTAGGTCATACATAACTATGCGTTTTTATGGAGAAGTGATCATTGGAGAACCGACCATCACCATGAGCTAAGATGATTTGTTTCAGACCATAGGCATAATAGCAACTGCGAACGGGAGCTTCAACACCGTCCTGATACAAGTGCAGATGAAGCTCAATGAGGATGCCGTCACCACTGCGGTACCCATGCTGGCCTACATCACAGAAGTGGGCTTCAGCGTGCTGTGTTTGTGCGGGATATTTCGCGTAAGTTGATCCTTTCCATTAACAATAAAGTAGGACATTAAATTTGCAAGTGTGCCGTTGGGTGCCCGCAGTAGAATGATGCCCCGCATCTCTTACCCGTGGATGCAGCAAGAATCTGCCAAGGCATACCTCCGGAAGAAAAAATAAAATAAACGATCAAATATTTCTACCTACATAAGGTTTTCAATGGAAATATAGACTGCATGGAACTCACCAACTTAATTCTTATTTCTGCACCAGCTAGACTACCAAGAATACGGGCTTACAATTTTTTTAACGTACCCTACTCTAGAACGAATCTTGGTCAACATGCTGTCATGTCGCGGCTTTGTAGGCCTCAGAATATAATTATAAATTATTATGTTAAATAATTATGTTATAATTATGTTAAATAATAACGTAATTGTAGGCAATACAATATGTTGTCAAAACCTAGTGATCTAGACATCTCAGATTCAGTGCATAACTTCAAATAAAACCGGGCAAGAGCGAGTCGGACTCGCGTACCGAGGGTTCCGTGCCATCATACAATATAATATATGACAAAGGCGGTTTTATATTTGTTGGAGAACCTTGACAGCGCCATCTCTTGTCTGATAGCGGAACTTATGTAGATTTTTACACTTTCGATGATTTCTAAAAAAGTATGCTAAATAGAGAGTTTGTAATAAATTTCCTATAAAGTTTACATACACTTCTATTTGGTATAAAAGTATCACGGGTTTATCTCTGCAAACTTCGGAGATAAGGGGGGGGGGGGGGGAACGGTCTTTTTTTCAACATTTTTGTAAATATCTCAAAAACAATACGGCTTAAAGGAAAAATAAAAACTGTTTATTAATGTGCAAGTAAATACCTGTCATATGATACCCCACATCACCTAGTAACTTCACAATTTTTTTGAAAACCCCCCTTCCAACCCCCTTGTCTAAAAAACTATGCAAATTAGAGAGTTCGCTATAATTTTCCTATAAAGTTTACATACATTTCTATTAGAAATAAATATATAAAAATATCACGGGTTTATCTCTGCAAACTTCGGAGATAAGGGGGGGGGGAACGGTCGTTTTTTCAACATTTTTGTAAATATCTCAATAACAATACGGCTTAAAGGAAAAATAAAAACTGTTTATTAATGTGCAAATGAATACCTTTCATATGATACCCCACACGGCCTAGTAACTTCACTTTAAAATTTTGAGATCCCCTTTCCGCCCCCCTGCATTCAAAATTAGAATACTTTTTAACATTTTTATATATGCTATATTAGTAAAAAAGTGTTGTCTTTTACCATTTTAAGTTTCAAGTCGATAGCATTAGTAGTTCTCGAGATATCCAGTTGTGACAGACAGACAGACAGACAGAGTGATTCTATAAGGGTTCCTTTTTACCATTTTGGTCCGGAACCCTAAAAACAACTATTAAAGATCATGGAGGTATAAATGCATAATTGATACCATAAACATTCAAATTTACTTATTTTTTAAATATTTACGTACCAACTTAACATATTGTCATTGTGTTTCTTTCTTTACTATTAATTTTAATTAAAATGTTTTCTTTTCTAACCTACTAACTTCAATGATTGTTCATAATGAACCTAAAGTTTGTTATAATTTTTCATACTTGCTTTATATAACTGTTTAAAATTTTATTAACTTATGTAAAGTTTATGTTACAATTTTTCTTATATGCTCTAAATACTGTTAAAAAAATAATACTTTTTATCAGTTGTCGCTCTAACTTTGTACATGCTGTGACATCCTGTAATTACGGGAGCACCAGGCTATTAACATTTAGTCCTTAGTATTATGTATATTATGTGTAACCCTGTGTTGGATGTCCTATTAAATAAATAAATAAAAAGATGTGCAGCAGCGTCTTTCCATGTATCAACATACCGTCTGCGCTCGCCAACCCGCCTGCCTAGCGTCGCGAGTACCTCTTATAGGTCTCTGGCGCAGCGGGCGATGGTCCGCCTGTGACGCAAGAGGTTGCGGATTCGATTCCCGCCACGGGACAAATGGCTGTACGATCTGCAGATATAATTTGTTCTATACATATATAATAAAAATATCTATGTAGTACCTATAATGTATTAAGTATATATATCAGTCATGGACTAACAACCGGACTACTGCTACTAGAGGATCGTAGTACCCATAACACAAGCTCTGCTTAGCTTGGGGTTAGATGATGCTGTGTGAATTGTCCAGCATTATTTATTTAGGTATACGAGTACGAGTCATATCTACTTACGCTAATCTTATACCGGGGAGATACAGCTGGATGCTAGTTTTTGGGTCAATTCCTGCCGCAGGTCGTAAATTTTCAGTTCTTTGCATCATTAAGTACCAGATTTCCAGTTTCATATTTCCTCCGCAGAAAGACCGGGTGCTACTCCGAGTGTACATGTACTATTGCATTGCTGCGTTCGTTCTGTCTCTAATGGTCTACTCCATCGTGATCCTCGCCATCGATGTACTGACACAGATCGCCATGATAGCCGCTATAAGTGAGTATAAGCTGCCAGAAAGATTAGCTACTCGTAGCATACTATGTGCGGAAAGATACTTATTGAGATTCATCTTCAATTGGTCTTCACAAATAATAAAGGGTCTGCTATAAAGTGGGTGCAGTGCCATAAATGCAAAACAGCACACATCTACTAAACTACAGATTAGCATTATAAGAACACAAGAAAAAAATATTGGGATTGAAAATGTAATCAAGCGTAGAATCGGTTTACTGGTACCGACTCGTGTCTCCTCAGTTGCCCGCAGTGTTTGTGTACGGTTCGTACAACAATAAGTAAATGCTGAGTTGCATTCTCAGAATTATACCGTGGAACCCGGGCGCGACATGCGGCCATCCGCGTCAGTCCACAATACCATCGCGGCTCATTAACATCTTCCCATTAATTATTAATTAAGTATTACAATAAAGTTTGCAGTGAATATAACTACCTAACTCTTTTTCTTTGATGTCCCATACATCAAATGGTCCTTCGAACCGGATATACTACCGGGATAACCGGATATAATACTGCCGTTTTATGTTAATACTGATCTCCACTAGGCCTAGATGATATTTAACCGGGAAACCGCAACCCTATCAAGTGCTAGTGCGCCGTCGAACGAATCGTAGACTTATGCCCGGTTCCTATAAAAATAAAACGGTTCGTTTTACCTACGGACAGTAAAATATGATACCAGGCGTAAGTGTAAACCATTTCTATAACAAACGTCTCGTAGTATAAACTACCAACAGTTTGTTACTAACGGATGGGAGGGATACCTTCAACGCTCCGTAACTGCTTTGTATGGAAATAGCACTCTGTGGTGTTTCTATAACCATTTTCAAACGTCAGTTTATCTGTCAAACTTACCATCCGTACGAAAATTGTTTACCGGCCGATTTTGGTCGGTAGGTAGGTAGGTAATCGGTTTCGGTTTCTTTATATTAGGATAAACAACAATGTCTAGTTCAGAAAGTGATCAAGAAATGATGCAAATAATATCAGATTGGAGTGACACCGATTCGGAAGAAAATAATACACATCGTGATAGAGTTTACAAGCAAAGAGTGAACTATTTATCTAAGTTGGATGATGTTGAATTTCAAGTGAGATTTCGGCTCGATAAATGTTCTGTGCAAGAGCTGCTGCTGGAAATATATCCATTTATAAGAATAAAAGGTGCCAGGTAAGTACTTATTTACTTTAAACTACGAAGTTTAATCAACGTCAATTTATAGGTAGGTCTAAAGGTTGGTTCTACCTAAATATGGTAACTTCTTTCTTTACAGAAATCATGGAATATCCCCGTTACACCAGTTGCTGTTAACATTAAGATTCTATGCATTAGGAACAATGCTTTTATCAGTGGCAGATTTTATAGGTGTGTCAAAAGCATCAGCTTGTCGTATTGTACGTGATGTCAGTTGTGCTATAGCACAGCTGTATGGCAAATATATATACATGCAGACCAATACAGAACAAGACTTTTATGGCATAGCTCGATTTCCTCGGGTACTTGGTGCACTGGATGGTACACATATTAGAATACAATCACCATGTTAGTACACTTTGTTGGGCTGTTATCTTCTTCAATAAAATAATATGTTTTATAATTTTACTTTCATACAACTATTTCAGGTGCTCAGACTGGAGAAGAATTTAGAAACCGTAAAGGGTACTTCTCGTTAAATGTGCAAGTGGTGTGCACACAAGCCTGCAGCTCATGCATGTTGGCGCTCGCTGGCCAGGCTCTCTGCGCACGACGCCACAATATTTAACGACTCAGAACTGAGAGGTACATTACTGATCCAGAATTAAATAATCTTTTATAAAAAGTAAATTTAAATAGGGTAGTAGGTACTCACGTTTCTTTGTCTAACAAAATTATCTTTTTTTTTTCAGCACAATGTGAGAGTGGTCTTTTTCAAAATAGGTGGTTGTTAGGGGATAGTGCATACCCTCTGAAGCCTTACCTCTTAACTCCATTGTTAAACCCTCAGTCAAGAGATGAGCAACTTTATAATGAAGCCCACATCCGAACTAGAAACACCATTAAAAGGTTTATTTTTCATTACATACAACATTATATTTACTAGTATTCCAGATAGACATCTTATTATTGCTTATTTTGTTGTAGGTGTTTTGGAGTTTGGAAACGGAGATTCCCAGTAGTGGCTCTAACATTGCATCTGAGCCTTCAAAGAGCCAATGCAGTAATTATTGCAACATTGATACTCCACAATATTTGTCGACTGAAATGCTTGGATGATATTCCACCAGAAGTTGAAATCCCAGACATAGGTGCAGTGCCCACACCAAATAATACAGAAGCAAGTAATCAAACAGAAAGAGAAACCCTAATTGCTGAATATTTCAATAAGTGAGGATCGCATATTAATTATTTACCTAAAACTATCTCATTTATTGACTTTTGTCCAAGCGATTTGTTACTATTTCTTTACTATCAGTCAAAAAACTATATACCTACCTTTTCTTTTCAGTTTGGGGTGAAGAAGGCTGTCTACATTAATCAATACAAATTACTTTGTACAATATAGGCAATGAATATAAACTGACTTAAGAAAATATTTAACATGTTTTATTATCTTAAAATGTATAATTCTAATCTTCATATTCTTCCCCTTTCTAAACGACGTGAAATTGCTGACGTATCGTTCTTGCTCAAAATTACAGGTAATGTTAACTGTCCCGATCTGCTTCAGAGAATGAATTTCAATATTCCCATCTTGTTGCTTGTTAAAATAGAGTTGTTTTGGATGAGATCCACAAAGTAAGCCACTTCATCTTTGCTCATTGGCTTTTTGCTCTTCTGTAACAGAAAATAACTCTTGTAAAATTGTTTAAAAATTCACATGATAGTAATTATTGACGAAATAAAGATCTTTTATAACAAAAGCGTTAGGCATGTTATTATTACCAATAAGCTATAATAATGATAAAAACTTACCGGGGTATTATCCATGTCTATTTTTAAGATTTTACACAAAGAATCTCAGATTCTTCTTTACTTTTCTTTCACACAACACAAACACCTCAGACAAACACAAACAATGTTGACAGCTGAAATGAAGCGATATTACGCTGACGTTTCGTTTTACTATAGCAAATAATAGCAGTATCTAAAAAAAACGTAAAAATGTCTCTAAATTAATTAGTTCATAACGTAGTTACAGCAAAAATTAATTTGACTCTGTTTTATATTTATTTTACATAGTTATCATATTATTATTTTGTAAAAAACATCATATTCTTTATACCACGAAACGCATGTTTGTTGTAAGAACGAAACGTAAAGAGGACCGTCGGTTAGGCGATAACGGACGGTTGTTCGTCGCTGGCAGGAGAGCTGTGAACGTTGTGGAACACAACGTAACGACTCGTTAATGGTTAGGTGGAAACTATTCGTAGCTTTTATACTATGACTGTCCGTTGAATATAGAAACCGGGCATTAATGGTTGGACTAAGGTCAAAGGCGGAACAACGCTGGGTTTTTAGTTGGTACCTTATGCCTCTTTCTACCTACATAGCATTTTGTTGGTAGCTGTGGTGTTTTCCTGAAGGGGGTGCGTAACATGACTGTGCCTATTGTAAAAAAGGCCTGGACGATATTGGAACTTTCAAAATAATATTACTAGTACACACTTTCATCCATCCAGACTTATGTTTCCTCTTGATATTCGCCACAGTAAGAATGCAATGTTTTCTTAATGCCTATGTTTCGATAACAGGTTGTTCTCGAGGTTCACAGGGGAGACACCAGTCCGTCATAGGGTCAGCGCAGACAGAACGGAGCGCAGCGGAGAGGATTTTATTAACGCACTTGAAAATAAACTTTAAAATTAAATTAAGTGCATAAATGCTGACAAAAAAAACTCGCGCGTCCTCGAAGATACGCGGGAATCCCCGCGCGGCGTTTTGCACTTTATATTAATAATTTTAAAGTTTATTTTCAAGTGCGTCAATAAAATCCTCTCCGTTGCGCTCCGTTCTGTCTGCGCTGACCCATAGACACTCGATAAGTTTTTACCCCTTGTTTCAGTTTTCCAAGTTTACGTCCTCCTTCTGGTGAGAAGTGCTATAGTAGATATAATATGGGAGCAGAAGAAATCAGAACTACCGACAATAGTCATGAGTACCCTCATCGAGAAGGAAAAAGCCCTAGATCCTAACGAAAGGCACGATTCTAATAAGGATGAACAGGACGAATTACATGACGACGATATCCAAGTAATAACAGTTGAAGATGCAACAGACGATGAAAATAATGAGACAAAAGATGAAAAAAATGATGTAGAAAACGCACCAGAAGGTGAACATGGGAAGAAGAATGGCCATAAAAAGGAAGTAGAAGTTAAACTGGAGACTGTCAATGAGGAAGCTAGCCCTTAGTGCTATTATGATATAATACTGTAGGTATGTTAGTTTTGAAAATTTACCTGTACAATTGAGTTATTAGCTTCCTTTCCACATTACCTGTACACCCCAAGGTTGCCTGAAAGAGACCGCTTATAGCGATAAGGTTTGTAGTGATGGCTCTGTTCCGCACCCTATTGTTATGTTATGTCAGAAGCTTTTAAGACTCCCAATTATATACTTTTAGTGTTTTTGCCTATTTCTTTAATGTTTATGTTGTCTTAATGTGATGTGCATTAAAGAGTTTCATATCTATCTAAGCAGAAATAAAATTCATAGAACTCTCGAATTTTTATATTGTCTACAAACTTAAACTACAAGCATACATTGTGCTATTTACTTATGTTATTATTTATACAAGTAAAAACAATTATAAAAATATTTTTTTTTTCAACTGGCACATTTACTGTTGTAAATAATGTTAGTACAAGTGTATTATATTATCTGTGGTACAACTAGGCCTACGAGACTATGAGGCGAATCGATTCGATAATGCAATTTTACGCATCGACTACAGAGTCAAATGCATAATGTGCCAGCGAACACAAGTTAATCCTAAAAAATCATATGCACGCTTTTTAAGCGATTCTTTTTTAACAGTAAATAAACGCCAAATATTATTTATAATCACAAATTCAAACATGTGGTACCTAATATCTATTTAAATTGACAAATTATAACAAGTGAACCTTAAACGCCTCTTCCACTTATCTAAATTAAATACTAAGTGTACCTATCGGTTAGATTTAACTTTGGATATGGCTATGGTGAAGACTTCTTACGCTACTGTTGCGTACCGTTAGACTTTTACCCAGCAGTAGAACACAATATAGGTAAGTAAAAAAAATACTAATGAAAAAGAAGTGTAACAGTAATAAAATATTTGTTTTAGCTTATCATCAATAATAGACATGTAACCTTGTCTTAATCTTCAACACGAAACTTTAATTTCAGCGACAATAACACCGATTAATATTATAAGTACCTACATTCAATCAAGTGTCGTCGGTACAAACGAAAATGAAAAAAACACGTTTCGGCTCCTTCAAATAAAATACGTCTTCGATGGCTTTACTTAGAAGGTAATTTACCTGCACAATTTGTTAGTGTTTCCGTTTGGCTATTTTATTTATTTATTTAATTCTTTATTGCACACAATTTACAAAAAAAAGTATACAAATGGTGGGCATAATGCCGAAGGCATTATCTACCTGCCAACCAAAAAGGTCGAAGACAGAAAGACAGGCGTGCTAACATACACAAAAGAAAAAAAATATATAAAACTATTAAGAAGTTAATACAATTGCTCTATCTTAAAGTACTTTTAAATACCTGACTTAATGCAGTAAAAGCCTGCTAAGGGATACCTCCGGCAGATGGGCAGCAGCGTCTTTCCGTATCAACATCCTGCACTGCGCTCACCAACCCGCCTGCCAAGAGTGGTGAGTATGGCAACTTCCCCTCATGGAGATCCATGAGGCGTGTGTTCAGCAGTGGACTTTTACGGCTGAAATGATGACTATGAATGCGATAAGTCACGATAGTTATTATATTACTAAAGGTGTAAATTGGGTATGAAAGTTAGTATGGTTGATTACTTGTAATTTTGCGTTAATATTTCCCTTTGCCCAACAATGGGATGGTTCGGGCTAACAGTAACAGTAATTTGGCAATCATAACCACGTGTTTCGATTATTATTGCCAAATATTGGGTCGATTTTTACATAACCGCTCCACTACCAACGTTTCAATGGAAACTTATCAAGGAATGGATATCAAGATTTTATTTAAACTATCAAAATACAAAACACTAAAGATTTACCCATAGACACTTTCAATTCCAATTTTCAGTCATTTTTAAACTCTACAGGAATAATTTTATAAAGATCAAAATTCTTTTGTCACGTTATCATTTACAAGTTATCGAAACATTAGACTTTTTATTAATTTCAAAAGTAATATCACATACAGTTATAATAACATTACACATAAAAGTATACTACTACTATAATAATATATAGTAGGCATAGAGACTCAAATAGCACAACATTAAATGTAACAAATATACTATTAGGACTTTGCCCAACAGGTCAATCATGAATTAGATTTGAGTAGATCTTACTAATCGGTATGTTGGAAATCTCTAAAGATAAGCCGCCGTAGATGGTTTGTTATTATTATAGATAGATTGTTGATAGATTGTTGTTTTATTGATAACATACCACCAATACAATGAGTGTTGTTCATTTATTTTCGGAGGTTGAGATTCTTCATGTCATTCGCCAAGTTGCGACCTGATCCTGTGAAGTAAATAATATTATAAACACTCGTATAGTGGTCAAAATAACAATCGCTACGAGCAGCAGAAAATAATGTCAAGTTAACGTCAAATAATGATTGCATGTATTAAAAAGAAATCCCATCATTATAGTGTGATAGTCGTATGTTATGTACCGTCCGTACATGTCCTTGAAATGTTCTACCTAAGTGTGGTTTAACACTTAAAAATAACAAACTATAGAATAAGCTATAGCGACATTTCTAGTCACTGCTTACGGAATGCTGCTTCAAACAATATACAGGAGATGGCGTTATATCGGTGCTCAACCGATATGACCCTATCAACTATTATTTCAGTACCTGCCGTGCACCATCTATCACCATTACCCGTGAAAATTGTTATAGCACACTTACTATTGTTTGTATATATTCTTATGTTTTTTTCTTCTTATGGTGTACATTACGTTATGTTGTGAGGTTACCAGGAGAGTACAACTAGGATGGGCAGCTTTCGGAAAACTAGACGATATTTTTAAATCTACCCACATCCCACAGTGTCTTAAGACTCGTTTCTTCAATCAATGCGTCCTACCAACAATGACCTACGGTGCTGAGACATGGCGACTTACTAAGGAAGCAGTGCACAAAATCAGCGTTGCGCAGAGAGCCATGGGGCGCGCCATGCTCGGCATCACACTCATGGACCGGGTCCCCAACGTCGAAATTCGCGAGCGGACTAAGGTTCAGGATGTCGGCGAGAGAATAATGGGGCTCAAATGGAGTTGGGCAGGACACTTGGCCAGACGAAATGACGACAGGTGGACGAAAACGCTGACTGAATGGTGGCCGAGAGAAGGGCACAGAAAAAGGGGTCGTCCACCATCCCGATGGGTTGACGATGTTCGGAAGACCGTGGGTTGCACCTGGCTAAGAATAGCTTATGGCAGAGGCGAATGGCAAAATCAAAGGGAGGCTTATGCCCAGCAGTGGGTCGATAAAGGCTGATGATGATGATGGTGTACGTACGATAAAGAGTTTATCTATCTATCTATTACTCGGAACTCACCGCGCCCGCTGCCCAGGTTGAGCGGCGGGAAGTCGCCCACAGACAGCTCCGGAGCGACCACTATGGAATCATTCTGGAATTCTGAAATAAAACATTAAGAAATATTAGTAGTGTAGTAGTCAGTAATTGTAGTAGGTAGTTGATTCTGAGGCGGTACACAGTTCGCCGGGACAGCTGGACGGGCAGAATGTTGCCACTCCTCTCTTGACCATGGATGCAGTAAGAATCTGCTAAGGGGCTCCGGAACATAGGAAGCAGCGTCATGAAGATGAATGTACGTAGTTTACACTAGAATAGACTAGCGGGTTTGTTAGTATATATTTTTGTTAAATTTAACATTTCAAGCTTTATTGCCTATATTTTGGTATTTGACAAAAAATGCATCAGCCGTCCTATTTTGGCGGAAAGTTTAGAGATATTGCAAATTCAACAAAAGTTTATATAAAAATAATGAACGCAGAAAATACCGGTTGCGTGTTTATAACCACTTGAGCTGCGCACGTGCGAATGTAAGTGGGGCATTATAGCTGTACTTACTCAGGGTATCTACAGTCGGTTTACGGAGCGGCTTCATGGATCGTGTCTGTGGCGGCAGTTCTAAAACAATTCAAACATTAAATTCTATGGTAACGATCACATAATAAGAGAAGATTCTTTCTCTGGGAAAGTGGCTATTGAACAAAGAAAATACAAAACTATCTTACTTACTAAACTGATGCTATAGCTTAATCTTTGCGAATCTTAAGCATCTCGGTGTTTTATTTTTTTATAAGTATAACACATTGTGCTACAACTTGACTAAACATTTTTTTTTATTTTAGCATGTAGAATAACAATATCTGTTGGATAGTATTTTTGCTTTTTCAAATTACGTAACGATAAAGCGCATTCCAGTTAAGGAGTGGGGGGTTTGCCGTAGGGTGCCGGCGCAGTAGAATGTTACCCCTCCTCTCATACCCGTGAGTGTAATAAAAGCCTGATAAGGGATACCTCCGGAAGATGGGCAGCAGCGTCTTCCAGTGTATCAACATCCCGTACTGCGCTCGCCAACCCGCCTGCCAAGCGTGGTGAGCATGGCAACTACCCCCCATGGAGATTCATGAGGGAGGCCTATGTTCAATAGTGGACGTTTTACGGCTGAAATGATGGTGAAGAGGGAGCTCGTGACGTCATAAGCCGACGTCAACTGTAAACGACGTTGAACGATCCGTCACGCGCCGTCTCGACTCTTAGGTGCGTCCGTTATTTTTTGATAAAAAATAAATGCATATAACGTTAATAAATAAAAATACGTGTCCAATTTTGATAATATACATAAAGTTTGTTAATCTACATACATGAAAGTTCAAAGTTCTTGAATGGAGGCCACGGACCGTCAAGCGCAGCGTAGGACGACAAGATGGGCACACGACTTGGTGAGGATCGCTGGTCGGCGGTGGATGCAGACGAATATCATCCGCAGTCTCATACTTGGAGATCAATGAGGGAGGCCTTTGTCTAGCAGTGGACGACCTACGGCTGATACGATGATAATGAATCTACATAAAGGACTAAACAATTCAATTTAGTCAACTAGCCTATTCCGGATCAATTTTCAGTTACGACTGCATCGATATTTTTTCCTTTTCCAATTGATGATGAACGTACGTCGCGGAACTCGCCATGATGGCCGTCGCGGTGCAAAGCTGCGGGCTGCCGGCAACCGATATACTTACTGACAAAAGAGCTCGCGCCGGAATAGGCCGGGGCTTCGAAGGAATCGTAGAGCGAGGTCCCGCGCGAAGTGCACGAGGACGGAGCCTGCAATATTAATAAAACTAGATAAGTAAGGCTATGCCGTGGGGCGTCGGCGCCAGAACGTTACCGCTCCTCTCATGCACGTGGACACAGTAAGAGACTGCTAAGGGATCCTTGCAGAAGATGGGCAGCAGCGTTTTTTACGTGTATCAACATCCCGTTACGCGCTCGCCGACCCGCCTACCAAGCGTGTGAGGACGGCAACTACCCCTCATGTAGATCTATGAGGGAGGCCTGTGTTCAGTAGTGGACGTTTTACGGAAATGATGAAGGTAACTATATTTTCTGTCATCAAGTTTACATTTGCTTATCTTAAAGCTGCTTTAAGCTGTATTACACTACACGGTATTCAGGGCCCGGTAGTTATAGCGATTAGGGAGCAAGGCTTGCCGGGTCTGACCGGTCGCGCTAGTTAGGGTGCCTTACGCTCTAACTCTTATTACACCACTCTTAGTTAGGGTAAGGGTCCCTGAATACCGTGTAATGTAATACAGGCTTTAAGGTTAACTTTGAGCAAAACTACATCTACCCAAAGTAGGAGCACAAAAATAGACCTGGTACTTACCCTAGACTCAGGCTGTCGCCTCTCCTCCAACTTCTTCTCCTTGAACGTGAGAACAGCCTGAAAAAAAAACGTAGGTAATTATTATTATTATTAGGAAGCCGGAAATGTCTCACTCGCTGCAGGGCAAAAACGTTCCTTCCCTCTTTCCACTCTTTACGGTGTCCTGCAATGTCCTTTTTTGTTATGAGAATCAAGCCCATCTCGCCATCCCTGTCTGCGCCTTTCACGTAGCCGTCGTCAGTCCAGTAATAAAATAATGTATTTGTAAGAAGTTGGTTGGCTAAACAGACCGCCGAGTTCAACGGGGTGCCATCGCCGTTGGATGAGTTTAGGAGAGTCCTTTGCCTAATAATAGTTGAAAAAATAACTTGATATCTATACTTATTATTATAAAGAGGAAAGGATTTGTAAGTATTTTGTATGTTTGTGACGAATAAATTCAAAAACTATTAGATCGATTTTTAAAATTCTTGTAATTATTTACTATTAGAATGCTACATTATCTCTGAGTAAAATAGGCTATATTTTATCACCGTATTCCCACGGGAACGGTTATTACGCAGGTGAAACCGCGTAGTGCGGCTAGTGTTATATATTTTTGGATTTTCAGGTGATGAACAGAACGAATTCCGAGAAAAATGAGGGATTGATAAGTTGTATTACGATTTATAATGTTTGAAAAAACAAATTAAGTATTCTATAAACCACCTGGTAAACATAAGCTTTGCTTAATTGGGTTAGGGTTTATCCCGCACGCGCAAATCAGTAAAACTATAGTCACCGCGTTACCAACTGAGTCGTACGGCCATAAATCATTTCTCTATGTCTATCTCGCTCGCACTTGTGGGTCTTATGGAGCCGCATAGTGATGTGCGTAAGATGGTTATAGACGCATATCGATAAGAATAAAATCAGAAAAAAACATAGTAGATAGATATAAAATATTATAGTATTGTAGCCCTGAAAAGGGCCGTTTGTAATGAATGTTAAATAAATAACGTTTATTCTTCCTGATCTAATCTTCGTCCTCTGTTCGTCCTGTAGAGAGCATCGTCAGAAGCTAGCGATAATGAGGGTCATAATGACGCAATGCAGGTAGCGGATTATCGATAACATGTTAGGACGCGTTGCACATTCCTATTCCTATTGACGTTTATGGCCCTACGACTCAGTTGGTAACGCGGTGACTATAATAATGTCACTCACATCGATATCGGTGTCCTCGGGAACGTGCCGGCCGGGCACGGGCGCGACGCCGGCGCCGGGCAGGCAGCTGTCCAGGTACGTGAAGGTCCAGCGGCGCGCGCGCGACAGGGTGCACTCCACCGACCGCTCGCCGGCCTCGTGGTGCTGTGACAGATCAGATAGTCAACGAAACAATTCACATAAATCAAAATCGATTAAAACTTATCATTTCAGCCGTAAAACGTCCACTACTGAACACAGGCCTACAGAACACAGGGCAGGATCACCGTGAGGGGTAGTTGCCGTACTCACCACGCTTGGCAGGCGAGTTAACAAGCGCAGTACGGGATGTTGATACGTGAAAATATGCTGCTGCCCACAGAACAGAGAAAAATGAGTAGAATTAGCATGATGCCTTTTTACTAAGAGAACCAGTGTCGCTAAACTAACACACATAGAAATAAAAATTCTTATTGGTTGAAAGAGTACCTTAAAAAGGGCATAAAATTTATTTATTTATTTAGAAAGTCACACCAACAAAATGAACACTTAAAAAACAACTTAGGCTAAATACAATTAAATACAAGTAAAGTGACATTTCAATTAAAGGTGTAAACCACATGCAAAATAAAACAATTTCAACAAACATACATTATGATTAAAAAAAAAATTAAAAAAGAATTATGATTTGATACAAAAAAACAAATTGAACATAAGAATTTCTAAATATTATTATATTTAACTCTATTTTATACATATATTTTTTTTTATTAATTGTGGATACTATGATTGAAATAACGTCAATCCAACTGTTGGGGTTTTCTCCTCGTTGAGGGATACTCCAGTTGTAGTTAAGTTGTAGGTAATAATATAGTTTACACCAAACCACTTGTTATAGTTTTAGATTTATTAAACACGTTATATTAGGTAAGTTTAATAATCTGAGCCGCACGTAATGTTAAGTAGGTAGATAGCCAGCACATCAGCGCGTGGCGAAAGTTTTGTTACGACTGTTAAAGACAGTTTACTGATCCATAAAGTAAAACTGCTGTATGAGCGATATTGGCTCGTACATACTCCCGAGGGAAGAAGAAAGTACTTAGTTAATGCGTACTCAGATCACTAAACGTAAAAAGCAACTACAACAATAAGCAGAGTTAAAAGTTAAGTTATAATTAGGTAAGAATATTAATGTAATAAGGATATTAATGTAATAAATATCATAATCTAAATCCTGATCTAACTGTTGGTGCCGGCTGAGGGATGTTCTTTAAATGTCCGCCTCTTATTGTAGCGTACGGTGCAATTTCCTCAAGTTCTATCTCTTCTGTTCTCTTTCGAGTCTTTGTAGAGGTTTTAGTACTCGTAGTACGGGCCTTTTTCTTTGTACAGTTTGTACACGCAGTAAGGTGTTGTCCATATCGCCATACTATGATTGTGACTACAATTCCTCCCACCAGCAAAGTGCTTATCGTGTAGTTACTTATGTCGTGGACTGATAAGTCGTTAGGCAGGCTCTCTCGTCCTTTCTGTTGAATTATCTGGTTGTCTAATGATCTATGTTCATCAGATACATCCAGTTGTGGCAGTACGATATTTGTCACTTTAGACGTTCCCTTCATATCGTTCGGTGAATCGATTTTGGGAATTTCTAATGAAATACCTTCTTTAGTTTTACTGCTAAAAACGTTGTGTGAATAAATTGTAGAGTCTTTGTGCTGTATCACACAATCCTGACCTAGGGCAAGCAATCCCGCCGTCGTAAGCATTGTTGTTGTTACTTGATTCTTGCATAATACGGGTCGGGCACTCTGTTATGCAGTTATAGAGCCATATGTTAGGTCTCTGTAATTTTATCCATTGGTCAGAGCATTGGTGCTTAATCCAATCACAGGTGATGTTTTGATAAACATGTTGACTCATTATTTTAGCTTCACAGGATGCCGTTGGTCCATGTAAGTTGCTTATCGGCGTGTAGGTGTGGCAGATGTAGTTGTCCGCCTCCATCGTAGTACATAGTTGAAGATCTGAATCTTCGATCTGTATGTAGGAATTCTTTACGAAGTTTACTCCTATGTACTTGGTTGATGTTGCAATAACCTGGCATTGTTTATGCGCTTGCTGTATAGGTATAGGTATATTGCGATAAAGTGAATATTCGTCGTCGCTTAATAGCGGTATGTGCAATTCGAACAGTAGGTATTTCTCGGTTAGCCGGGCTTTAACATAAATAAGTTTATATATACTTCTTATGTCTTTGCTGTTTTTGATAGGCAATGTTAATCTTGTAGATAATAAGCCGGCGATGTCGTTTAACTGCTCCGATAATTGTTGCGGTGTAAACAGTTCCATGTCGAAATTTCCTCTGTATATGTCGGTTAGTGCATTTAGAAGCATTTGTTGATTGCGTCTCAGCACTGAGAGCAGCAGGCTGGCTGTCAGTGCACCGGCATTGACATCGTTCATAGTTTTCATAATCTGAAATCGGTTTTCTAACGTAGCCATATCCTCTCTTGTTTCATTCATGTATAGTTGTATCGTGTTTAGCTGTGTCTTAACGAAGTCTTCGTTTTTCTTTAAAATGTTGTTTTGTGCCTCGACAATGAGCGTCTGATTTTTTATTAATTCCAATAAATAGCGCTCGTTTGCTTGAATCTTGTGTATGTCCTGCGTGTATTTTTCAGCAAAGTCGTTATCAAGTACACCAAATAGTGTGCGTGCCATGTTTCCTATGCCATTGACGTAGCCACGGCGTCTTCTTTGTTGATGTTGAGACAATAACAGTTTATTATATTCATTTAGTTGATTCATTTCGAAGTTGAGTTGCTTTATTGTACCGTGGCATTGCTGACCAGGCATCGTAGCACAAATCTGTGTTAAATGATTGATGAATTCCTCGACCTTAGTTGTACTTTGCCAAAATGTTGTCAGGTTGAAATAGACTAGCAGTTTCCATTCGTCATGTATTAGTTGAATGTTTCCAACAGGGTCAAAGTAGATCGGGATGTTATCAGTTAGCTTCGATATCTTAAAGTTTTGAACGGGAGTAGCAATTCCGCAGGATAGTGTTGAAAACAGAACAAGAAGTGTCATAAACAGACTGTAAACGATTTTCTTGGTTTTCCGTATAGTCTTCCGGTCAGGTCTTCCGTATGAAGTGTTGTTGTCGTTGTCAGTTTTGAGAGTGATTCTCTGTGAGTCAGCTTCCTCGCCAGCCTCGTTGATAGGGAGCGGAGCTATCTTAGTTATAGGCCTCTTTAGTTCGCCGTTTTTAGTCTTGAGCGTGACCACTCTAACTAAGTTGTCGCTACCCGGGTGCAACTCTATCACCCGGCCCATAGCCCACTTGCCTGGAGGTAGGTTACTTTCCTTCACGAGTACAAGTTGTCCCTTTTGTATGTTTTCTCTCCTTTGCTGCCACTTGTTTCTGTTCTGCAGTAAATGGAGATATTCTTTTGACCAGCGATCCCAATAGTGCCGGCGTAAGAGCTCAATAAGTTTCCAGTTGTTTCTGATGTCTATGGATTTCATGTCTTCGGGTTCATTTGTTGGTAAAGAAAGCGTCGGACTCCCCGTTAGAAAATGGCCAGGCGTAAGATAATCCAGGTCTTCCACATCTTCGGATACCGGACTCAATGGTCTGCTGTTCATGCACGCTTCAATCTGGGTAAGGAGCGTAGAAAATTGTTCGTAAGTTAATTTTTGTTGCCCGATTACCCGTTTTAGATGATTCTTCATAGATCGTACGGCGGCTTCCCACAAACCTCCTGCTGATGGCCAGGATGGAGCGTTAAAGTGCCACTCAATTTGAAGATCATTTATTTCGTTGAAGAACTCTGAAGAAAGCATCGTTTTATATTGTTGGAATTCTGTGTGTAATTCTTTCGCAGCTCCGACGAAATTGGTTCCGTTGTCGGAATAAATATGTTTTGGTGTACCCCTTCTAGCACACATTCGTTTCAGTGCTGCGATGAATGTCTGTGTGGACAAGTCAGAGACAAGTTCGATGTGTACTGCTTTAGTACACATACATATGAAGATGGCTATATAGCCTTTGCAGGTCTTGATTCCGCGACCTTTGTTTATTTTCACATCCACGTGACCTGTGAAGTCAACGCCAGTATGGGAAAACGGTCTTGATGGTGTGATCCTTTCCTTTGGAAGGTTGCCCATTAGCTGCTCAGTTTGAGTTGTGGTGTAACGGCGGCATCGGACGCATCGTCGAAGCGTTTTCTTGACGACTCGATTACCGCTGATAATCCAATAGTTGTTTCTAGTGTAAGCTAACGTTAGTCTAGCCCCACCATGTAGAGTTCGCTGATGCGCCTTTTCAATAATTAATTCAGTCAATCGCCCCTCCGCTGGGATAAGGATGGGGTGCTTGATCTCCTTTGGTAGATGTGAATGTGTTAGACGCCCTCCGACTCGTAGAAATCCATCCGAGTCAAGATATGGATTTAATTTCAAAATATTGCTCTTGTTGGGAAGTTTTCCGCTATCTCTTAATGATTTTATTTCCTTTTCAAAGCAATATTCTTGTACTGATGTTATAATCATGCCGGTTGCGTTATTTATTTCATTCGAGTTTAATTCATTGCACTTACTCGAGCACATTTTGTGTTGTGATGCGTTTGCAAAACGTATGACCCAGGCAAGAATTCTCGTAATGCGATCTAGGTCACTGTGCCGTTCAAGTAATGAGAAAATTAGTTCGTTTTTGTTCGGCATGGGTTCCGTCGTGAAACAGTTTTTAACTAAGCCCTCATTTGTAATGTAAGTTTCAGATGACAGGACTTGTTCGTTTTGTTTCTTGAGCCAATGAGGTCCTTCCCACCACAAAGAAAAGTTGACAAGTTTTGATGGCGAAAGTCCTCTTGTTGCACAATCGGCGGGGTTTTCGTTACTCTTTACGTAACCCCATTTTGTTGCAGGAACGATGTTCGTTATTTCTTTCACTCGGTTAGTTACGTATTTTTCATATTTGTTTGGCTTTCCTTGCAGCCATGCTAAGACCACCTTAGAGTCTGTCCAACAGGATACTTTTAGGTTGTAATCTGTCAAAACTTTAGTTATTTTTTCTAGGAGCTTGGCTAGCAAAACTGCGGCACATAGTTCCAGCTTCGGGATCGTTAGTTTGTTTTTGATCGGTGCCACCTTAGTTTTCGCAGCAAGTAGGGTGATGACGTACGCGCCTATCGGTGACGTAGTCCGGCTGTAAATGACACATCCGTACGCTTGTTCGCTCGCGTCACAGAAAGCTTGTAATTCGATGGATTCATTGTTTTCGTTACGTATCCATCTGGGCAAACTGATGTTGTTTATGTTTGATAAATCAGCTTTAATTTTTGTCCATGCGCTAGCTATATCACGAGGTACAGATTGATCCCATCCAATGTTCTGATAAGCATCTCTCCATAGTTTTTGGAAGATAAGCTTAGTTTGAATTGTCATCGGAGCTAGCCATCCCAGTGGATCGTAAATCTTGCTGATTTCCGACAGCAGTCTGCGTTTTGTATAAATTTCTTCTTCAGTGATGCTTGGCGTTTCGCTTTTGAAATAAAACGTGTCGCTTACGCCGTTCCATGCGAGTCCTAGTGTCTTACTGAACTCTTGTTGTTTGAAGTTGAAGTTTGTTTGGCTCTTTTCTTTCTCGTGTAGTTCCTTGAGAATAGATGGCTCGTTAGTGGCCCATTTTCGTAAAATGAAGCCACCCTTCTTTAGCAGCTCGTAGAGTTCCTTTTGTAGTTGTGTTGTTGTTTCGATACTATGGTGACCCGAAATGATGTCATCCATGTAACATTCATGACGAATTGTCTTTTGTGCTAAAGGGAAAGCGTTGCCTTCGTCTTGAGCTAGTTGTTGGAGTGTACGCATCGCAATGAATGGTGCAGCTTTGGTGCCATAGGTCAGCGTACAGAGTTGCATCTCCTTGAGTAGTTCCCTTGCGGACTCCCTCCAGATGATTTTCTGGAGACATTGTTGACTTTGATGGATTATAAGCTGCCGGAACATTTTTTCAATATCAGCCGTTAGCACGTATTTGTAGACTCTCCATTTAATGATGAGAGATAAAATATCCTTCTGTAAATTAGGCCCCTTTTCCATCAAGTCGTTTAAGCTGTAGCCTGAGTCTGTTTTCATAGATGCATTAAAAACAGCTCGGAGTTTAGTTGATGTTGAGCTATCTCGTAAGACGCCGTGGTGAGGTAGGTAAACCTGTACTTTGCTTTCGGGCTTCGTCACAGGTTTCATGTGACCTAACTCGATGTACTCTCGAATAAACTTTTTATATAGTTGAGCAAAGTGTTCTTGTCTCGCCATTTTCTTTTCTAAACGAAGAAATTGAGCGATAGCTTGAGGCTTTGAATTGCCAAGGTTTGTTTCATAACCTTCTTGCATTGGCATTTTCACTACGTATCGCCCGCTGCTGAGTCTTTCTGTTGTTTGTGTATAAAATGTTTCACAATATTTGTCAGTTGTAGAAGATTCGGGTTCCGTTGGGACCTCTTCCACTTCCCAAAACCTTGACAGGTTATCTAGTTCCGTTAGAGTTACTAGACAGTTAAATTGCTTAGTAGCACCGCACAATATCCAACCCAGCTTGGTTTGTTGTGCTACCGGCGAGTTGTTATTATGTTTTAAAACTCCGTCCATAATGACATCAGAGTATATATCTGCTCCCAACAGAAGATCAATGGGCCCAGATATGTTGAAGTTCGGATCAGCTAGCTTAATGTTATTCAGATGTGTCCAGTTCTCCGTGTTAATTGTTGAGTTAGGCAGATTGCTAATTAGTTTTCGCATTACTAATGCTTCAGTTTGGAATTGATAATCCGAGTGTATAGATTTACATTCTAATTTGATCATTCCTTTGCTAGTACCCATTATAGTGCCGACCCCCGAGACAGAAGCGTTCATCTTATTGCGGGGTAGGTTCAGTCGTTGAGCTGCATTTTCTGTGATCAAGGTCACTTGGGAGCCTTGATCCAGTAATGCTCGTAGGATGACGTAGTCTCCTTCTTTGTTTCTGACATTCAGTTGAAGAGTTGTCAAAAGTATCTCTTGATCACCATTGATGTGGTTGGATGAGCGCTCAGCCGCTGTTGAGGTGGATGGCCGTGGTTTTTGGGTTTTAAAATTAACATCATGTAGAAGCGAATGATGATTATAATGACATACTTGGCATCGCTTCGTTGAAGTACACTTATTTTCGCCGTGACTGTAAAGGCAATTTTTGCATAAATGTAAATTCCTTGTCACTTCAATTCGCTTAGCGACATTCATGTCAATAAATGTAGGACACAGCCTCAGTACGTGATCTTTTTTGCAGAGAGGACAGTTCCGCAATGTGGAATGGTAGGTTTTTGCCCATTTATTAGCGTTATTAGAGTTCGTTGATTTATGCCCGTTATAATTTTTCTGATTGTTTGAATAGTTTTGTTTTTGATCACCCTTTTTGGTACGGGCTGTTTCCAATGTCATGAACTTCAACTCCAGGAACTCCATAAATTCCTCTAAGTCTGGTAGCTCCCGCGAATGCTTCATGTTTTGAATATAGTCACCGTAGGTGGCATCATCTAGTTTTGATGATAATAGATGAACGATAAGCGGTCCCCATATAGGGATATTTATTCCCATGTTCTCCAGTGCATTTAAACACTCTTTCGTGGTGTCATGCAGCTTCATCAGGTTAGATGAATCCGGTTTATCGATAATTGATTGATTGAGAAGGGTATCTATATATGAGGTGAATAGAAGTCGCTTGTTGTCAAAGCGATGCTGAATGATATCCAGGCATGCATCATAGTTCTCGGAACTAACGGGAAGGTGTTTTATCAAACGCTCCGCTTCACCCTTCAATTTCGATTTAAGAAACTTCATCTTCTGAGTTTTGTTCAGCGTTGGATTGTTATGGATCATCTCAAAGAATAAGTCTCTAAAAGGGACCCAGTTATTGTAGGCTCCGTTGAACTCCGGTAATTCCATCCGTGGGGTTGTTTTTTCATAGTGAGATGTTTCAAACATTTTTCTGTTTAGATTTTCCTTGAGGTCATCGTAGATGTGTTCCCAGTATTCGTACTTTTCTTCATACTCCTTATCACTTCCTTGTAATAAGTAGCTGAGTTCCCAATGGATCTTGTCAATAGATGCCCACTTTGTTTGTATGATGTTTAAGTGATCTTGTAGTTGCCACTTTTCTTTCGTTTCATATGGATTTATTTTGGATACTGCACGTTCCAAAGCGTTAAAGTTAAACATTTGATTACGATAGAGCACTGATATTTGCTTATCCGTATCTTCTACCGTAGGCTGGTTTACTTTAGACGTACCAAATTTTGGTGTACCATGAATTTCTGGCACTTTCAGCTTCGATACTTCCGAAGATCCAGGCACAGTCTTTAATAACTCGCTTTGTAATTGAGTCATAGATTCCATTGTTTCGTCGAACATGGTTCTTGTTATTTGATAAATGTGTTCTTTGTAGTAGTCATGGTCGGCTTTCGCTAACTCATACTTTTTCAGGATCTCGTGATTTGAGATAAACTCGTCCCAGTGGGATCGCAAGGCTTCAATACGCTTTTTGAGGTAGTCTAGCGATTTTCTACTCAATGGATCCTTTTTATAGTTGGATTGAAGAGATTTGATTCTCTCGTAAGAATTTTGTTGCTTGTTAATAAGTTCAAGAAAGTAATTTTCTTCCGCCATTGTAACAGCTAGTGGTTGGTTTTTGTGTACTCACAGTAGGTTCACAGTTAAGTTGATTAGTAGCAGTAGACGTTATCTCCGCACGTATTTTAATAGTTCAGTAGTAACAGCAGAAGACGTTATCTCCGCTGCGCTAGCTCGTTGTGCAATTTTCTGTCGTTCAGTGTAGCTTTCCCGCTTTACGCTATTTGCACCTTCTCAATGCTGCTGGTGAGACCCGCTGGTGGGAGGCCAACAGCACCGAATTGCTAACGTAACCGAAAAACACCACACAAAACACTTTCCAAAAATAATTGCTTCTTCTTGTCGAAGGCTCGAAGGACCAATAGGATGTTGGGGTTTTCTCCTCGTTGAGGGATACTCCAGTTGTAGTTAAGTTGTAGGTAATAATATAGTTTACACCAAACCACTTGTTATAGTTTTAGATTTATTAAACACGTTATATTAGGTAAGTTTAATAATCTGAGCCGCACGTAGTGTTAAGTAGGTAGATAGCCAGCACATCAGCGCGTGGCGAAAGTTTTGTTACGACTGTTAAAGACAGTTTACTGATCCATAAAGTAAAACTGCTGTATGAGCGATATTGGCTCGTACACCAACATTTCTTTTAAAATTATGGAAGCGACCTGAAAAAACATCAACTTCAGTGTTGATTCCCAGATCACCGTCCTCATCAACAATATTTTCTACAACGTTAGGTTTGATATTGTGAATCCCATTATAAAATATAAATATCCTGTTCAGGGGAGAAAAATGTCCTATATTTGTACGGGCAGTCTGTCTTGCAAATGGAACGTATTTGTTCCTTCTAGGTAGGGTCCTAGGAACAGAAAAGTTGACTCGTGATAGTAAATAAGAAGCATCCGTCAAACCGTTTACTAATCTAAATAGAAACATGCTGTCCAGCAGTGATCTACGATTACACAGAGATTTCATATTGAAATGACGTAGCCGATCAGTATAACTTGGTAGTTTTTTTGCTAAATTAAAGCCAAAACACAAGTGCCATAGAAATCGCTTCTGCACGCTTTCTAAGCGCTTTACATAAATGTCATAATGCGGATTCCACACGGCGCTACAATACTCGAGGGAGCTACGGACAAGCGTGTTATATAGCATGATTCTGGTGTTGGGGTTTTTGAATTCCTTGGAGTTGCGCAAAACAAAGCCCAAACTTCTAAAACTTCTCCTTACAATTGTGTCAACATGAACATTGAACCGCAGTTTGCTGTCAAGAGTGATTCCAAGGTCACGAACGTGATCTAATTCGATAAGTGCTTTGCATGCTATTGAGTACGATCTATTAGTTAAGATGTTTTTTCTAGTGAAACGGATCACAAAGCACTTATCACTATTCAAACTCATGCCATTCGTACAACACCAAGTAACCAGCCTGTCCAAATCACTCTGGAGTAAAGAACTCTCCTCAGTCGAGTTTACCGGACCAAAAAACTTTAAATCATCAGCAAACATGTAGAATTTAGAGTTTTGGAAACATTTTCCAATATCATTAATAAACAAATTAAAAAGTAAGGGGCCTAAGTGAGAACCCTGAGGGACTCCCGAATAAGCAGTAAATGGCTCGGATGAGTATCCCCCAACCACTACAACTGACTTCCTATTGGACAGATAGGAGCTACACCACTTAAGGAAAGCGCCACCTATTCCATACTGTGAAAGTTTATACAGAAGTAGATCGTGATTAACTTTGTCGAAAGCCTTGCTGAAGTCAGTGTAAATTGCATCCATTGATTGTCCTTGATCCATTCCTTCAGCAAGGTCTCCGACAAAGGACATAAGGTTAGTTGCAGTTGATCTGGCTTTCATAAAACCATGCTGTTCTTGAAGTATAATATGCTTGAAATGCCAAGACAGAATTGGGCATAGGAGAATTTCAAAAACTTTTGCAAACACCGTTAATAACGAAATAGGTCTGTAGTTTTTGACATGAGTTTTATCTCCGCTCTTAAATAGAGGTAAGACAAGAGCCTCCTTCCAAACTGACGGGAATATACCAGAGCTCAAAGATTTGTTAAATAACATGGAAAGAGGTAATGCTAACGCACTAGCACATTTTACAACAAATATTGATGGTATCTTGTCAGACCCTGCTCCTTTTGATGCATCAAGTCTTTTTAACACCCTATAGACTTCAGAACTAGTTACAGATATATTAGAGAGATTAACAGCATGATCATGAGTGGCAACAGGAAAGGGTACACTGTCCATATTGTAGACAGAAGAGAAATGAGAAGCAAAAAGCTCGCAGATGTCTAATCCCTTCGTCGCAATCTTATCTGCAGAAGACATCTGAGCAGGGTAATTGCTACTATTACCCTTTTTCTGCTTTACAAATGACCAAAATAATTTGGGATTCGATTTTAATGACAACTCCAAGTTCAAATTCAAATTTCAAATTCAAATTAAAAAAATACTTTATTCAGTGCGGCCGCATGGACCTTATTGACGCGTCACAACTTACAAAATAAAACAACACAAATAAATAGAATAAAGCACATAATTGAACCTGTTCACTTCAGATGACACGCGAGTTAGGAAAAGAAGTGAACAGAAGAACCTAACTCGGTCGTTATAGTCATCATTTAACAATTTGATTTTGTCTTATGCTACGTTTGACGGAGTTGGAGCAGATTCCGTCCCAAGTGGTTTTGTCCTCTAGGTAATCTGATATTTTATAATAAGCTTTATCGCACAGATTGCGTTTAATAATGTTTTTGAATTTATTTAATGATAACTTCTGCAACTCACTTGGGAGTTTGTTGTAGAAGCGTATACATTGCCCTTTAAAAGATTTTTTTACCTTATGGAGCCTAGTAGTGGGCACAGCGAGTTTATTCTTATTTCTTGTATTTACATTGTGATTGTCGCTGTTTTTCTTAAACGAAGCAATATTTTTATGGGTGTACAACAGGTTCTCATAAATATATTGACAAGCTACTGTCATTATATTTATTTCTTTAAATTTAGTGCGAAGTGATTCTCTGGGACCCATATTGTAGATAGAACGAATAGCCCTCTTCTGCAGCACAAATACGGTGTCTATATCTGCAGCACATCCCCACAGCAGTAAGCCATAAGACATAATGCTGTGGAAATAGCTGAAGTAAACAAGTCTAGCGGTATCTACGTCTGTAAGAAGGCGGATTTTTTTGACTGCATATGCTGCAGAACTAAGCCTACCCGATAGTTGTTCTATATGCGGGCCCCATTGAAGCTTATTGTCCAAAGTTATGCCTAAAAATACAGTTTTTTCTACAAGGTTTAAACTTTCACCTTTCAATTTAATGTTGGCATCAGCCTGTTTTACATTCGGGAGAGTAAATCTAATGCATTTTGTTTTATTTTCATTAAGTAATAGGTTATTGACATTAAACCAATTAACAACTTCTGAGATTGCATTATTCACCTCGTCATAATCGGTGGTACGTCGTTTCATTTTGAACAAAAGTGAAGTGTCATCAGCAAACAATACAATCTCATGATTGTTTTTGACAAGATGAGGTAGATCATTAATGTAAATTAAAAATAGAAAAGGCCCAAGAATTGATCCCTGCGGTACACCCATTGTAACTACAGATCCCGAAGAACGTTTTCCATTTACATCAACTCTTTGTATCCTGTTACTGAGATAAGAATTAAGTAGATCTAAAGAGATATCTCTAACACCATAGTGGCGCAATTTCCCGATCAATGTTTCATGGTGTACACAGTCAAATGCTTTTGAAAGGTCGCAAAAAACACCTATAGCGTCTTGCGACTTCTCCCAAGCATCATAGATATGCGAGATTAACTCTATACCGGCATCAGTAGTGAAACGACCGCGTGTAAAGCCAAATTGCTTGCAGTGAAGCAACTTGTTGTCGTTAAAGTGCTTAGATAGCTGATTTAAAATAAGCTTTTCAAAAATTTTACTAAATGTCGGCAGTACTGATATCGGCCTAAAGTTAGTGGGATCCGACTTAGAACCTGATTTGAATAAAGGTATTATTTTACTGTGTTTCATTAGATCAGGAAATACGCCACAGTCAATGCATTCATTAAATATAAAAGCCAGTTCAGGTGCGATTGTGTCTACTAATGGTTTTACAATGTTTACAGAAATACCCCAGAGATCTGCAGTTTTCTTGACATTTAACATTTTAAAGGCTTTAACTATATCGCCGCTGTCCACATATTGGAATTTAAAATTACTATCACATTTAGGTACATTTTCGCTAAGTAAGGACTCGGCGATCAGGTGAGAAGAGTTTAAAGACTTTGTGGTAGAAATTGGAATGTCAGTAAAAAATGTTTCAAATGCTTGGGCTACATCTTCATCACTTTTATAGGTGGTATTATTATAATTTAATTTGAATTGGTTGTTCAAGTTACTCACATTTCCAGTTTCTTTGTTTATTATTTTCCAAGTAGCTTTAATTTTATTATCACTATTTTTAATTTTTGAACTTATATAATTAGACTTAGCAATATGGCAGACTTTTCTAAAAATTTTTGAGTAATTTTTAACCTTTTCTTTAAATTCTTCACTAAAATTATAATGTTTTTCACTATAAAGATCATATAATTTTTGTCTACTTCTATGTATACCCACTGTTGCCCACTCATTAAAGTTATGTTTATCTGTGACCATTATCGACTTTGATGTAAATATTGAATTAAACATATTGCTAAATGCATTGAAAAAATTGCAATATGACTCATTAGGGTTGTTATTTGAGTAGTAAGGTGGAAATTTTGTATTCAATTTACATTTCAGTTGTTCAGATCGATGCATGGTCACAGGTATAAAAGTAATTTTTCTTTTTACATTTTGTTTTTGTTGCTGTTTAATTTGAATGTGCTGGCCTAAATGGTCTGACTTTATATTGCTAATCAAGCCCTTATGGAGAATTTTTGTATTAGAATTTACAAAGATATTGTCAATACGTTTAGCTGATGTTTCAGTTATTCTAGTAGGCTCCATAAACAATGGTTTTAGATTATATGAATTAAAAAGGCATGTTAATCTAGTACTTAAAGAGTAATTTTCTAAGAGATTAACATTGAAATCTCCACATGTAATGATGTTTTTACTTGACTTTGATGTTTTGAATAATATTTCATCCATGACTTTTTCAAACGTCTCAAATGAAGCTGACGGTGGGCTGTATACGCTTATGATAATAACTTGCTCCAACTCTACACATGCTATTTCAATTTGGCTCTCAACAGACAGACAGACAATGTCTTTCCGTTCTTTAAACTTAAGATATTTGTTTAGTAGCACTAAAGAACCTCCACGAATAGCATGCGATCTACAAAAGGAGCTACCAACAAGATGGTTGTTGAAACTGAACATAACCTCATGACTTTTCAACCAATGTTCAGTAATACATAAAATGTCAATATTATATAAGTTTATATACAGTTCCAACTCTAACAATTTACTATTTATTCCTTGAATGTTTTGGTGCACCAAGTTGGTAACCTTTGTATTTATTTTACATGTTTTAGTTATTTCTTTATTTTGACACATTATATTATTTGACTGGTTCTGGCTAGAGATTTCCTCTGTTGTCTTATGATCTAATTTAAATGACTTGGAATAACTTCCAGAGTTCTAATTATTTGACAATGCTCAAAAGAAGCATTCTGTTTAGCCAAATTTTTGGCTGTCATGCAAAAATAATATGATAGCGACATAGCTATCTGTCGTTTGTAATAATTGGAAAGGTAATAATTACCTTTAGTCAAATAATATTTTTTACTAACAATAGAGTTAGTGTCAATCACATGAATAGGATTATTGCACGATATTGTATGCAAAAGCATATTTAGCTTAAATCTAGTATTATTTTCTGACTGTGGCAAACTATTACTATAGGGGAATGTATACATTACAATTTCTTTAAATTTCAATGAACAAAGTTTATCAATATATTTTATCAAATCAGACTTGTTAACATTACCCCTATTTCCAAGACAGATTATTAAATTAGTATTCTCATTAGATGAGTTTTTAGAAATTTTTTGCATTATATCATGCAAACTACAGTTTGGTAAGCAATTATTTAAAACTGAATGTTCCATATGCAAACTCAAAAGTTGGCCCATATTTTTTCCAATTTCATCGCAGTACATTATTGATTTTTCTTGTGAGAATGATGAGTTTACATCCAGACTGCGCATGGCCGTTGTAATACTCACTGAATCAGTGTTATCATGATCCAGTCCAGCATCACACCGGCATCTTGCTAAGTGGGACTGGAGCTCTCTTTCATTCTCCCAAGATCCCTGGAGCACTTGGTCCATGGCCAGGTTGTATTCCCTTACCTCAAGCCATCCAGATACCTACTATAGTTGGAATCATGTAGTCTGGCACATCGTTCTCTTAACAATTCAAATGTAATTTTATCGCGAGGGTTTCCATATTTACGATATCTTACTCTGTAATTTTGTTTTTCCTTTAACGATCTAATCAAGGCAACGGAGAACCAAATAGGGTAATTATTATTCTTACGTGGTCTCGATCTAGGCACATGCTTAATAATAATTGATTTAATTAATTTATAAAAAACCGACACCATATCATTAACATCAACACATTTAACAAATTCATCATTCCATTGTAAATTATTTAGATCATCTAGGATTTTTTCGTAGTCTGCTTTATAAAAGTGTAATTTAAAGTCTCTTTTGGCAGCTAGTATTTCAGAACAATCCAGCATCGCGGAAAACTCTAGTGGTGGATGATGGGAATCCAGTTTAATCAAGGGGTCTGCAGAAACGGCAAGTTGTGAGACAGCCATAGAACTAAGTATGAGATCCAGAATCCTATTATTGATATTTAAGTTTGAGTTGAATTGCGATAAATTATTTAGTGCCATAAAGTCCAACAACAAACCATTCAATAAACTATGTGATGATTCTGGTACCAGTTCAGCACCTTGCGTTTTATTCCAAACTAAGCTAGATAAGTTGAAGTCACCTAAAATTATTGTTTCACCACTATGGTCATCCAGAACACGGCTGGAATTGTCCACAAAGTGCTCCAAAATATGACTTTGAACAGGGGGAGGGATATAAACAGCACATAAATACAAATAATCAAGTTTGTTCTTCGAATTGCGCATCTCCAATTTAACCCAAAGATCTTCACAGTCAGATTCATGGCTGAATAAACGAAAAGATCTCGATAGCGTTTAGAAACAGCTATTAGAACGCCACCTCCCTCTTTCTTGCTGTGAAAACCGGTGGACTCGCGATCGCGTCTATATACTACATATCGGTCGTCAAATAGCTCATTATCTGAAACACTACTGTTCAGCCAAGTTTCAGTCAAGACTACAATGTCAAAATTGTGACAAATAATGTTTCTAAATATAAGGACAGTTTTGGTTCTCAACCCTCTAACATTTTGGTAATAAAAGCTTAAATTTGTAAGCATGCCCTTAAGTAACAATAACAAGTTTAGCGTATTTATGACAACTGCAATAAAGTGTCTTTATTTTTAACATGCACAAAGTTAGACTCCTCATTTTTCCGCATAAAGATCCTTCCATCGCGTACCCAAACGTATTTGTAATTTAGCTCCTTTGCTCTGCTGCGGGCGGCGGCGTGGAGAGACTTGTTCTCGGAGGTGAGGTGTTCAACCACGTATATGGCTTTTTTTCTGTCTCCGCCGATACCCAAGTGGCTGGTATTTAATTTGTCATTTTGGTTGTATTTATTAAACTTGCTAGTTGCTGCAAGAAACTCATCTCGAAGACGTGGGCTACTGAATTTTACCAAAACAGAACGTGGGCGGGGACTGGTGCTATTCATCTTGGCCAGCCTTGAACAGTAATGGATATTACTTTCGCTGACCGGACATTTTATGGTTTTCCCCAGTTGTTGAATGGTGTTGATGAGGTTTTCCTGTTTGTTTTCTGGGACACATTGAATTTCTATATTTGAGGAGCGTGACAGCTGATCCAGCTTTGCCAAACGCTCTGAAAGAGTCCGGTTTTCAGCAGAAAAAGCTTCGTTCTCTCTGCTAATACTCTGCAATAACTTAGACTGCGCAGCATGCTCTGTTTTAATTTTTTCTAGTTCTTCGTTGAAGTATGAGAGCGAGGTTTCAAGAGAAGTTATGGCGTTGCGGACATCAGTGAGCTGCGGGTTAACATGGTGCTCAAAGGTATTACGAAGCTCCTCGCGTATAATCTCACGAATGGTTTCAGCTGAGAGGACATGGCACGTGCTGCTTGTTATTCCTGTGCTGGCTATGACATCGCTGTCCTCAGCGGTGCTGACGGCCGTGGGGCTGGCGTTGGCTTCGCTGGTGGCTGACGCTGACATGCTGGCAGTGGCTTTGATTGAGCCTGAGGTGATGGCGCTCACCTTGCTGGTGGCACTGTTGCTCGCATTGGCTTTGCTGGCCGCAGTGATGTTGGCGGCGGTCTTACTCACTGTGATGCGAGTCTTCTGACGACGAGTAATGTGTTCTGGATCAGGCTGAGAATATGGTGCAGTGCGAACTGGTGTATTCGAATTATCTTTGCCCTTCCGTTCCTGACTACGACAAAACACACAAATCCAATTGGTTTTGAGTTCAATTGCCATCGCATCATAATCTTTTTCACTACAGTTTACACAGGAGATATGATATTTAGCTTGGCAGCGAGAACATTCTAAAAACTGAGAATCATGCAGCTTGTCCAGACATCCAGCGCAATCATTCTCACTAGCCATCTTAGCACTATAAAATACTTAATTAGTCCACCGCAAAGATTAACAAAATTTTAAGGATACGCCCGCGATAAACTATAAGGTCAGCAGTTTATGTGTACTTGAGCTGGTAACTCTGCTAAAAAGTGGCGCTTTTATTTGTTGCTGGCAACTTTGACCGAAACTTCAATCTAGCAATCACTTTTCGTATGGAGCTGTCAGTGTCAAAGTCAATCGGTCACCTGATTACTTGTTGTCTGTGGTCACCTTGTTAATTTATTGCCGGCGGTGTCAAATTAAAGTTGCTGAATAGTCGGTATTGCGAAAATATTTTGAATGCCAGTGCAATGTTATTGGCGAAATTGCAAATCCAAAATGTGCAGTGTCTATGTGTGCGTAGATCTTCCAACACTTTGCTTTTCTTTCCAATGGGTTTACAGTGAAAATACGACTTGCCAATGTATGAGAAGTCTTCAAGAGCTGCTGATGTTGATGATCTTCGGATTTAGGGTGGTTTCACGAGGTAAATAAGTGTTTTTACTATTATACTGTATAAAAAACAAGGGAGCTATATCGTTGAACTGTTTACTTGAGCGATGCACACACACCAAAAAAAAAATCATAAAACTAATTTTGTTGATATTAACCTTATTCCGATCGCTACATGGTTCAAAGTTCAATAAAATAAACAGTGATAAAAAATGAATATTTACTATGTCCACTCAGCCAGAGATGGCGCTTTTGCCAAATATTTTTTATAGTCTCTATTCCCAGGAAATAAGATTACTAATAATTGGCTACTTTTTCTACTCAATCAGAGATGGCGCTTTTGCCAAATATTTTTTTATAGTCCCTATTCCCAGGAAATAAGATTACTAATACAATGGCTGCTTTTCTTGATTGCTTGATAATCCACAACACAAAGCCACTCAACAAGAGATGGCGCTATTGCTATATTTATTTGACGGTTTTGCATTTTGAACAAAACTAACAAAAAAACAATAAAATAATGCTTACCGGTGATATAATATGCCCCCTTTCGTTAAATTTTTGGTTCGGCTTTCGTTTTTACACTCTAAAACGGCACAATACGGCATTTTTATATATATTTTTTTTGAAGTACGTTTACTCTGCTAAATTAAAACACGACTGAAGTAAGCGGTGCTTGAAGTGCGCAGTACTGCGCCTACTAGGTATTACGCGAGCCCCGCCTACTTACGATTTCTATGTTTTCTCTGTTCTGTGCTGCTGCCCATCTTCCGGAGGTATCCCCTGCATGGAGCAACAATCTACTGCCGGTACCCCACGGCAGTTAAAACTATATACATAAAACTTATTTACCGTAGCTATCAAGAGCTTACCTCCCGTGCTAGTTAGTAACTATGTTACGGCAAGGCAAGGTCTCTTCAATTACATGCACATAAAGGTCGTAGATACTTAACCTTAATACTTAAAAATACAATAAAATATATACAGAATATAAAATACAATAACACCTAAATAAACTTATAAATAGCATATCAATATAATCCCGTCCGATGTGATGTGTGTGTGCGCGCTATAAATCAAATCAAATTATTTATTTATGAAAACCTTTACAACATATTATATAATTACCGCAATTATCAAGACCTTACCTCCCGTGCTAGTTATAAACTGTGTTACAGCAACGTAAGGGCTCTCAAACTATGTTTACATATAACTTTAACTTAGATAATATAATAGAACAATTAATTTTAAGCATTTTTAGTTTAAAATTTTAACTTAGATATTACTATTTTACATTAAGCGTACTAGATAGATTACTTATCAATCATTCATTTTTGTTTTAGTAGATTCTTGTTTTTGACTGTCTTAATATTTTTTTAGTTTTGCTTTATAAAATGTAAGTCCATAATTGGCCGTTAGTTATAAGAATAATATTGTAAACTGATTAGAATAAGGGCTGTGGGTTTTGTTAAACAAATAAAATAAAATAACAAGCATTGGTACGGGGATACCAGAAAAGGGCGCGAAGGCCTCAGAAGGTCACCAAAGGTCAAAAATGTAATTTTTGGGTTTTTGGGCGTTTCGACCATTTGAAGACTTATTTTTTTGGTGACCTTTTGAGGACACAATAACTCCGGTCCCTGTGTGTGAACCTAGGGTCACCAAAATCAATCAGTCCCCTTCTCTCAATAAGACGGTGCTAACATATAAGGTTTCATGTATGTATACTGAAGAAATAACGTCATGGGGGCATTTAGATTAAATTGTTCAAGGCTTTGAAACAATGAAAACAGAGATTTTATTAAAAATAACAACCACTTAATTGCGAATAGGACCCGGAAATGTAATAGAAACCAAGGATCACATTTTGAAAATGAATACTAAAAGATTTGATTATTATTAATGTTTAATTTATTATTAGGCCACCAAGACCTTTTTTTTGAAACCGGACTTAAGTTGGGTTTATGTGCTCTGGTTCTGAGAATTAGGCAGGTATCTCTGCGATCTCTTACAGACAACCTTTGGATGGACAATAACAACAAGAAAGTAAAAGCACGCTTTACTTACGGGACTAGATGGTGCAGTGTGTAGTGTCCAGAATATATATTTTTTTCGAAATGCCTACCTAAAACACCCAACTCATCGTCTAGCTACAAAGTTCTAATGGGTACCTACTGAAAACTAAAGATACAGAAACTCCGATGATAATAATTTCACGGATCGATATAGATCTTTTTTTTATAAGACTTAATGACTAGACACGCCGAAGACCCACCTGATGTTAAGCGGTAACCTCTACTTATAACAACTGCAATGCCGCAGTGTTCACGTTAAAGAAGCTGCATTGCATTGCGCCGTCACCCTGAGACATAGAGTTGTAAGATCTGCCGGAATGAGCGAAAAGGGGACTATAGCTTAGTCTCTTTTGCGCTACCCTATTCATCTAATAACTATCCTGCTGTATTCTGGGGGCCTACTCTTGAACGCAAATTGCGATGAATCAAGCCAAACTAACTTTTATGGGCATTGCGTAAAGATTGCCATTCTGACGGCAATAACGTCATCGTTTTCTTAGTTAGGCTTCAGACGTATTGACCTGTTCTTTCCTCTGACTATTAGTTGACTAAGCTGAGAGGATGGTATAGGCACTGCAGCGTCCCGTACAGCATAATTACCAGTTGCTGACGCTGTATAAATCATCTATAATAGATGCAAAGGCCTTACTTTATTTTCCTAGAGCCACCGAGCTCCACGTAGTAAACTATAGCTACAAAGTTTCCATGTGTACTGTACTGACCTCGCAGCCGATCCTGGGCGTGTACCTGAAGGTGTCCTTCTTCAGAGCCGCCAGCGCCAGCGACTCCCGCGGCAGGCCGTCGCTGTCGCGGCTCTTCAGCGAGTTCACGACGTTGAACAGAAGCAAGTCTAGCTTGTACACGCGGAATATGTGCTCGTCTTCCGCTGGAAACAATCAATAAAATCAATATAATTTCACGTTACAAAACACGATTAAAGGAAAGATTTAAATTTCGTTAGATGTGCCCTGACACCAAAAACTGTGGCATTGTCTTATTTAAGTGTGTTAACAATAATGCCGACGCACTCACTCTGGTTTTGCCAATAAACGAAACAATTATTGTTACCATTTATCATCAATATATAAACTCTTCCGTTACTGACTGAGTGACTGACAGACAACGCACAGCCTAAACCACTGGACCTAGAGACTCGAAATTTGGCACACATATACCTTGAGTATCCTAGAGGTGCACTAAGGAGGGATTTTTCGAAATTCCCACGGGAACGGGAACTACGCGGGTGAAATTGCAGGGTGCGGCTAGTTGTACATAATATGTACATATTATGTATGTATGTGGCACGAACTTTCGTGAAAAAATAACACACCACGTCCGGCTAACACTTTGTTTAGAGGTACACTGATCCCAAGTGAGTGAGCTCACTCATTTCGTGTGGAAACAAAACGGTGCGGTCCCATAACGGTAAGGGCGTATCTAACAATTTAAATCTTTAGTTTATATATCAAATAAAATTAGGGTTGTTTTTTTTACATAAACATACTGGGCGGCCAACGGCTATTCCATATGAAGTGAAAGTACTTTATAATATTGTAGATAAAAACTTTTAATAAAAGAATTGTATAAAAAATAATCCCTATTTATTGAGCCTTTTGATCGGTATCGTAAGATTACGGTTGTTTATTTTAAACCATCTTGAAGGTTAAATTCACGATTCGGACAGGCTTGTTCAAAAATTTTAATGCAGTTTAAATTGTTATCAAAATCTACTTTCCCTCTATGTGGCATAGCCCTGTATAGCGGGAAACGGACCACGCATCCCAAAAGCTTTTATAACAAATCTCAGATTCTCTTCACAGTCCAGTCTATTTTCATTATAAATTTAACCATCAGTCAACTACTCTGTTGCAAGTTGTATATTGGTCTTTGACATGGATGATATGGATGACTTATACAACATCAGGAACTATTCACGCAAGGGATGCTGCAGCGGCTGAGAATAATTGCTACTAGTTTAAAATGATTATACTTACATGCTATATGGCACAATTGGGAGATGAAATTGATCACCTGATCTTCCTTCTCTGGCAATGTGTACAATGGGGGTAGCACCTGGCAAGCAACAAAACATATTTTGTTTAATGTTGTCTACACAATAACAGAGAATACTCAATTAATTATTACAATTAGGTTGCACTGTACATGAGCAAAGAGTTTGTGTAATTGTGTTAGCTTCTACACGGTACACTAAGGGTACAAATAAACCAATTGAAGTGTCTGTTTGTAATATAAAGATAACAGCTTTTTAATAAATGCACCTGAAATACAAACACAAGTCTGTCTGTTTGTTCCGGCTAATCTTCCGAATGGCTGGACCGATTTTGGCGAGGCTCTCTGGCAGATAGCGGATGATATAAGGAGTGATTTAGTTTTCTAAAATTTAAGAATATAATTATTTAACATAAAAAAAAATGCCGGGAGTTAAAAACTTGTTAATTATTAACCCATGATATAGTCTTTTTTAAACTTTCGCGATCACAACGTCGGGAATAAAATAAAGGTAATTACGCGATAAATACCCGATAATCCCATATTTTAATAACCCATGATATGTCATGATATGCCGTAGGGTGCCGGCAATAGAATGTTACCCCTCCTCTCCTACCCGTGGATGCAGTAAGAGCCTGCTAAGGGACACCTCCGGAAGATGGGCAGCAGCGTCTCTCCGTATATCAACATCCCGTACCGCGCTCACCAACCCGCCTGCCAAGCATGGTGAGTATGGCAACTACCCCTCATGGAGATCCATGAGAGGCCTTAGTTGAGTAGTGGACGTTTTACGGCTGAAATGATGATGAGGATGTCTCACGGATGGGCAAAGGTCTTCCTTCCGGTGGAAGGAGTCCACTGGTCCTAAGATAGTGAATTACCTTGGACGATGGATCGCTTTCCTTCAGGTAGACCACTAGTTGGGCCAGAATCTGCATGTAGTCAGCCCTGGGCCCGTCCGAGTCGGGGAAGTCCAGGCCAAACTCCTCGCAGCCTCTCTTGACGTCCGACGAATAGCCAACCGGTATGGCTGCTGCAAAATCGATAACATTACAAGTTAATTAAATAATGCTGGACAGTTTACACGGCATCATTAATAAAATCAAATTCATAATAATAAAAAATAATAAATAAATAAATATAAAATATAAATCATAATTCCCTTGAGTAAACAGAGCTTGTGTTATGGGTACCGGCAGGCTTATTAGGTACCTATCTCGCGACAGGTTTGACAGGAGGTTTTATTTTAAATTCTACTTGTTTAATTTTTACTCGCAGTAAATAGCACAATATTTTACTTGCAGTATGATGGGCAGGGTTTTAGCAGGCGATTATCATTATCAAACATCAATTATTTGACAACGATTCTGAAGATATAGCAGACGCGATCATTACTGTCAAACGTTAATTCTTTGGATTGTTTTATAAGCTAAAGCAGAGCTTGTGCTATGGGTACACTATCATTGACCTGCATACAGCAAGGGAAAATAAAAAAACTACAAGTAAGTCAGATAGCAGGCATCCTGATACTAACTAGATCTAGACTAGCCGTGTCTAGCCGCCAAGTTCAAGCGAAGCGAACGAGCGACAACGCAGTAGTGTGTATTTTATTGATATAACACTTGAAGTTTTTTGTGTAATACATACTTATCACAAATTAAATACCCATGACAAATATCTGCAGTATTATTACATGCATAAAGTGCATTGTTGTTTAGGAGGTGGGGCTCTTCAAATCATAACACGTCTTACACTGTAGCGAGTAAACGGCTGAAATGAATTATGTCTATAATAACTGAGAGAATTCATTTCAGCCGTAAAACGTCCGCTCCTACTGAGCACAGGCCTCCCTCATGGCACTCCATGAGGGGTAGTTGCCATGCTCACCACGCTTGGCAGGCGGGTTGGCGAGCGCAGTACGGGATGTTAATACACGGAAAGACGCTGGTGCCCATCTTCCGGAGGTAGCCCTTAGCAGGCTCTTACTGCATCCACGGGCATGAGAGGAGGGGTAACATTCTACTGCCGGCACCCCACGGCATACCATACGGTACAGAGACATAATGTATCGCCGTTATTTTTTGATCCCGATTAATTCAGTGGGGAGCATAGCCGGCTCAACTCTACAAATGTATAACTTACGTGGATTGATGACCTCATGTATGTGGTCCTTGATTCCATCGCGGATGTTGAAGCGGAGAATAGAGACCTCCCCAAACACATAGCCGCCATAACTTGTCGCGCACAATGCATTCACATCAATGATGAAGATGTATTCGTCGAGGATTTCTGAAACAAAGTAATTATATTACAAAAATTAAAGTAATTCATCATCATTATCATTTCAGCCATAAAACGTCCGCTACTGAACACAAGCCTCCTTCATGGATCTCCATGAGGGTAGTGATGGTAGTTGCCATACTCATCACGCTTGGCAGGCGGGTTTTCGAGCGCATGTCGGGATGTTGATACACGGAAAGATGCTGCTGCCTATCTTCTGGAGGTATCCATTTAGCAGGCTCTTACCAGGCGTCCGTCACTCGCTCAAGGGCACGCGTTAAATGCCTACCGCTTTGCGAGCAGTCCGCGATACGCCAGTAGTTAAGGCTGCCACACGCCCGCTTGAGCGCACGCACGTTAAATGTTAAAACGTTTCTTTAGAAGCCGAGACCGCGTAACTATTGTGCAGAGGATGGATGCCAAAGTAAAAAAACGAATGAAAAATTGTCATTTTTTTCTTTATTATCAAAAATATTTTAAATCTTAAGTTTTTAGAATCATTTTTTCTCTTTCCTCTAAAAATGGTCAGAACGTAGGAAGGAAGGTACTATGTAAATATTCGTAAATAAAGGAGTTCAGCTATTAAAACAGTATTGTTTGTATAAAAAATAGCTACCTATCACACACAAAATATGCCTGTAAAACTGTGGCTTTAAAAACAACAGTCCTAAAATCAAGCCAAAATGTAGTAGGTACTCACCGGAGAACAAAGATATAGATAGCATCTTTGCTGGCGAAGTATTTTAATACCTAAGTTATAGATAAAGTGCGGTGTTATGTCCTAGTTCGTTATGTCAAAGAATATAACTACTACCATAGTACACCTATTACTATACTGCGTACGGAGAGTAGGTAGGTCCTTACCTCCCTATACAAAGGTCGCTGCTTTTCTTAACCGATTTAAAAAAAGAGGAGGTTGTAAAAATAACTGTTTTTTTCACCACATTCGTTTTATTATAAAAATTATCGTAGAAGCAACCCTAGCCACTAATTCGATGCCGCGTCACAGATTACTTGCAAGTAAGTGAGGCGGGTACACTCTTTCGCTCTGTGAACTGCTGGTATTATTAATACAATTTTGTAGGCTATTATAGCGTAGGTATTTTCGCTTTTGTATTGAAGTGATGTATCTGTTAGTTTCTGTAATCTGTGGTATTACTCCTTTTGTATAATGGGTTTTTTTAAAGATGCCTTTCGGATTACGCAATAGTGCTCAAACATTTCAGAGATTTATGGATAATAATGTTTTACAGGGGCTAGATTGTGTATTAATACCTATTAATGACGTGATTGTGGCAAGCATCATAAGCCACCGAAATCACATAGAGCAAGTTTTCGAACGATTCAATGACTGCGGAATTACGATAAATATTAGTAAATGTTTTGGACAGGAAAAGCTTGAGTTTTTAGAATTTGATGTATCGACGGACGGAATTAAACCATTGGACCACAAGGAAGGAAGATATAATAATAATTAATTAATTCCCACCACCGTGGAAGAATTAAGAAGATACCTAGGTATGTTGAATTTTTATAGGTCTCACATACCCAAAGCTACTGACGAGCAGGCTGTAACTCGAAGCGCAAGGACAAGACAAAGATTGAGTGGACGGCGAAGGCTGTTCAAGATTTTTTGCAGAGCAAAGTATGTCTGAAAAAGTCAGTTTTGTTATCACACCCTTCCACAGATAGTCCTATGATACTGATAACCGATGCGAGCAATACTAGCGTTGGTGCATCACTCCAGCAACAATCATGGTAATTCATGGAAACCATTAGGGTTTTCTCGAAACGGTTAACTGACTCTCAGAGAAATTATAGTACATACGATAGAGAACTTTTAGCGATTTATTTAGAGATGCTCATTTTCGATATTTAATTAAAGGTAAAGAATTAGTCGTAAGTTTAATTCCGTCCGCCGTGGGGTGCCGGCAGTAGAATGATACCCCTCCTCTCATGCCCATGGATGCAGTAAGAGCCTGCTAAGGGATACCTCCGCAAGATGGGCAGCAGTGTCTATCCGTGTATCAACATCCCATACTGCGCTCACCAACCCGCCTGCCAAGCGTGGTGAGAATGGCAACTACCCCTCATGGAGATCCATGAGAGAGGCCTGTGTTCATCAGTGGACGTTTTATGGCTGAAATGATGAAAGAATTAGTAGTCATGACCGATCATAAGGCATTGATTCATTTGTTTAGTAAAATAGGTACTAACAAGGAGACACCGTGTAGAACGAGACAAATAATGTTCATTAGTGAATTTACTACGCAGATAGGTTTTATTAAAGGTAAAGAAAATACTGTAGCGGATTGTTTGTCAAGGAAAGAGACAATTTCATGCTCTACAGTCATAGATTTTTCAGAACTCTCTTTAGCACAGGAAACAATGAACAGTTTGTAACTTTATTCGTAGAAGCAAAGAACAATAACAAGTTTCATATTAAGCGTATTGTGTTACCAGGAAACGGAGCAACAATCAGATTACCAGGAGATTTATATGATACGAATAAATCAGTTCATGTAGATTCAGAAACGTACGTACCTACATAGACTGATACAGATAATACACAGTTATAGACCAGTGATGCGTAGAAATAAATTTTCAAGGAAAGTTAATAAACAAAGAGATTTAAACGAATGTCAACTTGTTTTTGTAGGAAATGACATGGTGCGTAAATCATTGCAACCACCATATTATGATGGTCCGTACAAAGTTATTAGTAGAAAAGATGAAAGTTATTACCATTCAAGTTAAAGATAGACAAGTAACAATATCTATAGATCGTTTAAAGCCAGCATACATATTAGAGGAAAAAGAAAATCAAAGTTCGTTTAGTAGTGATAGCGAAAGTGGGAATCGAACCCACAACTTAGTTCGTCATAGCACCAACAATCAGTCGAAGCAAACTCCAGATATGTCGCAATCGAATAATGAAACAAATACAGCGAACCGGACTACCCGAAGTGGAGCGGCGAGCCGCTCGACCACCTGACGGAGATGAACGCACGAGTTTACGTTCGTCTCCGGCAGGACGAGGGTGGGGCTGCGCCAGCTGAAGTGCCGCATGAGAAGCGTTGACGTGCGCTTGGGAAGTGGCGCGAGCGGCTCGAGGAGCTCGCGCCAACGCGCCGTCAGCGCTGTTCTGCCAAGCTACGAAGCCTGGCTAGGGAGGGAGGTAATGTCTCGGATCGCGAGAGGGCTGATCCCCCTCGTAGATCGCTCGCCGCTCGCCGCGGCGGCGGTGGGGTGCAAGCAACGGCCGCCCCGCACCGCCTGCCCCGTGAGGCTACGACAGCGTCATGGGGCTGCGGCATCCCCCAATGGGACCACCTGGGTCCGTGGAGTAGTCAGAGTGAGGGCTTGGACTACCCCAGACAAACTCAGGGAGGGCGATGCACTATCGTAAGTTCCGCGAGACGTAGGGGGCGTTAGTTGTGGACGCCCCCGGGAAGTGCTCAGGCAAGGTGCGATAGGGGCTCCGGAGTGTTCTTTACGAGGAACCGGAGCCCCTAGTACACCGAGGCCGGCAACGGCCCCCCCCGTTAGCCGGCCTCGGTGTACTAGTTTTAGCATGAGTAGTAAAAAAAAGCAGTTACTTGGTTAGTTCAATAACGTATAATTATTTTAGATTTCGCGTGATTTGTAATTAGGGCAAATCCGCACTTAGGTTTGTTGGCTTTGTCATACAGGGTGGAGATTTTAAATATTGCAGGTGACAATTACCCTTAAAGGTAGGAAGGTATGTTAGAAAAATAATCAAGTAGCCATTTTTATTTTGTTCTAAAATCATTATTATGTCATAATGATTGATTATGATTTGTCAATTGGATAATGAACTTCTATTATTTTCAAAGGCGGTTAAAAAAGGTGCTTTGTAGGAACATTTCATTTTATTTATGTTAAAGTACTTTGAACTATTGATGTAATTTGATGATGCATGTAAAGTTGAGCAATAATTAAAGCATTTACTGTCTCATTCAGCTTCATTTTTAGAGCGAGAGTTGGTAATGATTATAACCATGGGCAAGAATCAAAGTACGAGAACAAAAGGATCAAATCATTATTGCACAATCAAGTGCTAATGTTTCTAGTTTCGAAGCCTAGTTGAGCCAGTTCAGTTGTAACGTTTTCAGTGATTTTATTTTTTTTGGCAGTGATAATTTTTTTATTTTTTATACAAGTGTCATACATAACGTACCAAGACATGGGTACAGCGACAGGCTGTTACGCCACAGCAAAATGAAGTATATATGCCCAAAGTAGCAACAGTGCAGATTGTCACTGTTTAAAAACAAGGAAAATGTAACAGTATATTTTATTTGATTATGTATTTTTTGTGTACCAGTGTAACATCTATTTTATTGTTTGTGTAATGTATTGCAGTATAAATTATATTTAAAACGTTATTTCAATATTAAATTTTACATATTTAAAATAACACACAATACACATTCATTCTTAAAACACTTTTTTTTTCAAGCCTTTGCTCTCCCACTGCTGGGCAAATGGCTCCCTCATGCAATGACCTGCCAATTCTCATGGAATGCACACCTATATAATTGGGTTGAAAATTAGTTTGGATATTTATATCAAATACAAAAAGTTCATTTTAAAAATAAAAGAAATAGTTTCAATTTGCTGTTATTTGTCTCATCAGGTTGGTGGTTTTTACAGTTTTTGAATTAAAATATTGAAAACATTATTACTTATGTGTTACCATGTAACATCCCTTTTGGAAGTATGTTTGTTCTTATTGCACTGTTGTTGTTATGTATACTTAGGATTATAAATAACGAAGGATACCAAACTAAGAAATCTTTTTACTATGGAAATCTGATGATTGATAAAATGCCTAATAATTTTTAGAGTTCCGTACCTCAAAAGGAAAAAAACGGAACCCTTATAGGATCACTTTGTTGTCCATCCGTCTGTCTGTCTGTCTGTCTGTCAAGACCCTTTTTCTTAGGAACGCTTGGAGGTGTCAAGCTGGAATTTATATCAAATACTCAGGTCTACTGTCCCTTGAAGCTGTGAAAAAATCAAACTTCTAAGCCAACGCAATCAAAAGATACAGCCGTTATATGCCGCAAATTTCCGTAAATTCATTATTATGTCATAATGTGATTTGTCAGTTGGATATGGAACTTCCATCATTTTCGAAGTCGGTTAAAAAAGGTACTTAGTAGGAACATTTCGACACTTGCAAGGGAATCAAAACCTACAGAGTACTTCCTGTAAACTCAAGAATCTTATTTTTAGTTACATCCATCACATAATAAAAATATTTTAAATAATATTAAACCTACTACCTCTTTCCTCATGAACGCGTAGAGGTTTTAAATTGAAATTCATATCGAATACCCACTACTGAATTTACAAACCTGTAGGTATAATACCTACAGGTTTGTACAGAACCCTCGGTGCGCGAGTCTGACTTGCACTTGGCCAGTTTAATTTATATTTTTATTATTATCCATACATAAAAAATAGACCCAAGAAAACTATTAGCGGATAGGCAAACATTTGTCACACCACATACTCTTAAAAGCTGTTTTATTTTTTAAGAGTGTAAACACACTTTCAATCATTTAGAGAAATACAAATACAGTAAAAATTTTGTTTCTGATGGTATTCGAATCCGCATGTTCCAACAAACAACACCTACAATGAGGGCTGCCGTTAAGGTTTGGCCACAGAATCACTGGTTGTCAGGTTGAAAATCTTGACTGCTTATTGTATAGTCACCAGTTAGCACCATCTATCAAAAATCTAAGACTTACTTTTGTTGATGGTATTTTGGCGCACAAAATTCTGGATGTCTTTCAGCTCTGTCTCAGCAGCTTCCTTGACTTGGCGTTCCTGGAACTCAATCTGGGAGTATGGTACACCAGTACTTGTGAATTTGTGATCTGGAATATTGCGACGTGCTTTTTCTTGTTTAGCTTTGTTTTCATACTTTGATCTTGTTGAAGGACATGACTGAAAACAATTATTATCTTTGTAGCGATATTCTATCATTAGATGATAAACTTTTTGTGTCAGCAATTTTTAATTTAATTGCTTTAAATGGGCGCGGTGGCTATAACATTGTTTGCCAAGATTCAGACTTATTGGTCAGGACTTCTGCTGTTTGCAATTACAGGTGAAGAACATTTAACAGCGCAACGTTATTATCAAACCGTAAATGGTACTTACTCGCCAAACAGGATCGGCCGCCTGTTGCACTTCTCGCATGTTTGCGTAGTTAATACCTTTCTCCTTTTGTTCTTCTTTAAAATCCATCATAAAATAGAAAAACGCATTTTTGGGCGCTTTTTTGGGCATTTTGAATTTTTGGTTGGGATTTTGTGATAGGTAAAAAAAATGCGTCTCCCCACGACCACGACCAGGTGCAATCCGGCCGGTCGAAACGTCGGGATTAAAATAAAGGTACGCGATAAATACCCGATAATCCAATTTAGTACTAACGAAAATGCGATTTCAGCTAAATTTAACCACTAAACAAATCTTTTAAAATTCAACTTATTTCAAGCAACTGTCTTTTTTCGTCCGTCCTCAGCAGAAAACTAGACCACAGAACACTAATATAATATCCTACGGACAAACCAACACCTTTGCCAACACGGTCGGTCGGTCGGTAGCTTTTCTGATTTCTTACCAGTGTTACCAGATAAAATTTATACACTACTTACCGTGTTGACAGGTTAAGTAGTTAAGTAAAAGTACGGTGTTTCAGCTCCAATTTACCGTCAATAGATTTAAAAATACCATGTAAATTACCGTGCAAAATAAAGAGAAATACGTCAGAATGTAAAAGTGTATTAGTTTACATGTCCTTAAAAATGCTATGATTTTTAAAGACATGTAACCTAATACACTTTTACATTCAGACGTATTGTGACATAGGTATTTAGGGATTTCCCCGGCAGTGGTGAAGCGAAGCGGCGCGGAGTGGCTTGATGTTGCCATGGCATAGGTATTATAAAAATGGATTTTCGTTTCGTTTTACGCTTAGAATAAAAACACTATAGAAACCAAGTCCGCGCGTCCATTTTGAAGCACTTTCATTGGAACCAGAAATGGCTCCAAACGCCGAACCGCGCCGTAGTGTTCAACGTCAAATCACGCCGAACGTGTCTCGCGCAAAAAAATTAATTATGACGGTTTGTGCAATTAAATTGTGTCACAACACATCTGAAAAACAAAAGATGTGTAACAATAACACTTTTCACAGGTAAGCATAAAATATTTCATAGAATTTTCTAGTTAATTAGGTCAAAATAGACAAGTTTTGTTTATGTTCTGTTTCAATGCTCAGTGTTGCCCATTGTGGATGGATATTTTCCCATTTTAAAATGACTTAATTGCTCCGGCCTCCGATTGATTAACTTGCTATTAATATTTAATTAGGTGACACGCTCTTTAATGTAGGTGTTTGTGTGATTTAACGATATCATACCTGACATTCTGTTACTTGAAAGTTGAGAAGACTAAAACTAATTTTAATACCACACTGTTAAAATCACAAATTAGAGGTATTACTTGTTGTTGTTCAAAGGATTCCTGTAGACCCTGTTATTGCTGACAAATGGGTGATAAATATAAGGCTTAGTCGTGCGTGAAGCAGTACATTGGAAGCCAATCGAAAATACACGAATATGTTCAAAACATTTTAATAACGAAGATAATTATGTACATTACACAGAGTGGATACACATTATTTTTTGCGAGGATGCGTGAATTTTAGACAGATTATCTTTCTAGGGTTAAAATGCTGGTGGTGGGCAGCCCTATCGCATATTTACGTACCGCGTGGCTGTAGCTATTTATTTCAAAAATACGGCCGAGTTAAAATATAGATTATTATTATGTGGTCTGTTGGAGTAATTTTTTTGAACTTTAGAGTTTAGACGACACCTCAGAATAACCAGAAACCAAGTCCGCGCGTCCATTTTGAAGCACTTTCATTGGAGCCAGAAATGGTTCCAATCGCCGAGCCGCGCCGTAATGTCAAAACACGCCGAACGTGTCTCGCGCAAAAAAAAAAAAATATGACGGTTTGTGCAATTAAATTGTGTCACAACACATCTGAATAACAAAAGAAGTGTAACAATATCAGTTTTCACAGGTAAGCATGCAATATTTCATAGAATTTTCTAGTTAATTAGGTCAAAATATTTTATTTTATATTCTATTTTATCTTATTCTTTGTGCTCGTCAGTGTTATTATTATTATTTCTTTTTTGTATTTCTCTACGTGTTTAATGATTTTAGTTCAATTTGGATTATTCTCAGTGTTTGCCAAATAAAGTAGTGTATACGTCGTTATTTATGTTTTAGACCCGTATTTAAGTAGTGTAGTTATTATTATTAAGTAATTGTTTATCTCGTGCGTAACAGCCCAGGTTGGTTTCTGACGGAAGATCAGCGTTGTGGTAATCTGAGATTTACACAACATTTATGCTGAGTCGGACACCAATTTGAAGCATCTTGTTTATTTTTTTATTTTTTATTCATTATTGTAACTTTCAGTTTGTCATATTAACGTCTAGTTCTAAGTTTGTAAAAAATTTGGATGCTTCAAATAAAGTTGATTTTATTCTTATTTTATTTTTATAAATAGACACATTTTGTTTATGTTCTGTTTCAATGCTCAGTGTTGCCCGGTTGTGGATGGATATTTTCCCATTTTAACTGACTTAATTGCTCCGGCCTCCGACTGATTAATTTGCTACTGATGTTTAATTAGGTTAATTAGGTGCCGTGGGGTGCCGGCAGTATAATGTTGCCCCTTCTCTCATGCCCGTGGATGCAGTAAGAGCCTGCTAAGGGATACCTCCGGAAGATGGGCAGCAGCATCTTTCCGTGTAACAACATCCCGTACTGCGCTCACCAACCCGCCTGCCAAGTGTAGTGAGTATGGCAACTACCCCTAATGGAGATCCATGAGGGGAGGCCTGTGTTCAGTAGTGGACATTTTACAGCTGAAATTATGATTTAATTAGGTGACACGCTTGCTAATGTAGGTGTTTGTGTGATTTAACGATATCATACCTGCAATTCTGTTACTTGAAAGTTGAGAAGACTAAAACGAATTTTATTACCACACTGTTAAAATCACAAATTAGAGGTATTACTTGTTGTTGTTCAAAAGATTCCTGTCGACCCTGTTATTGCTGACAAATAGGTGAAAAATATAAGGCTTAGTCGTGAAGAAGTACATTGGAAGCCAACCAAAAATACACGAATATGTTCTAAACATTTTAATAACGAAGATAAGTACATTACACCGAGTGGATACACGGATATATACTGTTGTCCATCTTCCGGAGGTATCCTTTGTTTAATGTATAATGTTGTGTCTAGTGCTATTAGTTTTAATTTTAAATTTTTATTTTATTTTAATGTGATGTAATGTGGATTTTAATTATCTGAATAAAGAACATTTTATTTATTATTATTTATTATTTGGCAGTTTATTACTGTATCAAGAGAGGTAACATTCTTTAGCTGGCACCCCACGGCACTAAAGTAATAAAATATTATATTAAGTGTTTTTACGAACGCCGAGCGTGTGCCGGGGCTAGATACGGTTGGCGCGGGAAAATATTTGATTCCGGCCAAATCCTCAAGGTCGTTGGCTGGTACCCGGCCCTTAATATATTTTTTTATTGACTTAGTTACTATGAGGCCTGTACGGTTAAAAATGTTTTGCCGTTGTGGCGGCTTCTATCGTACGCCGCACAGAACAGTGTATAAAAAAATAGTTTGTAAAACGTTGTTTTGATGTAATGAAAATTTTGTGTAAATAAAATAGTTTGTACGGGTTTTAAATCGCGGTTTATTACTTTTTCATCGTCGTCGACGTCGTAATAATGGTAACTACATTGTTGTTTTCTTTTATATAATTTATATTGAGATTCAACTTTTATGTACTACATACTGTATTTAATTCGAATTAAAAAATAAATTGTTGAAAATTGTTGTTGTTTTATTTATTCATTTATATAAACGTTCCCACAATGTTACAAGTTAGCATGGTTATGCTACCTATACCTATACTTTAACCACACTTAGCTATTTACGTAATATTGCCAAAAACTAATGGTTATCAGCGGCGGAATCATTTCCTCGCTTTCGGGGAAATTGCACCTCCGCTGGCAACATTAGACAAGTGTATGTATGCGTGTCGCCGAGCGTAAGCTAGTAATCGTCACATCTGTGTGAATCGGAAAGTGCTTTATTTTTGAAAGGGCGCCTGTATGAAGATTATCTTTCTGGTTATTCTGAGGACAACACTCAAGACTCAAGATGACTGGACTTGACTGAAGTCAAGGATATAACTAAATTATACTGTCACTAGACGTTACACGTCACTTTGACATGTTTTGACATTGATTATGGTGACAATGACAGTACAGAGTTCTTTCTCCTCTCCTCTTCCCCCTCTCGTTCCCCTCTCTCTCAGCACCTCTCAGTCTCACAGCTTGTTTGTTCAAGCACAGCTCAGTCAGACCAGACCTCAGTTTGATTTCAGTTTGATTTTGATTTGGAGTATTTTAGTGGGCTGTGTGCGTGTTTTATCTTACGGATCTAATAAAATTCATAACTCAAACTTTCATTCCGTTTTTAGTGTGTTAAACTAGGAAAGTAACACCATCCAACGTGCATAAACTAACAGGTTTGCTACTACCTAATTATTTAATAATTTTATAATCTCAAGATTCAGGTTTTGATAATGAGGCGGTGTTTCAACACGTATGTAGTGGTACCTTGCAAATTTTTAGCTTCCTTGGCTCAAGTTCCGAAAGGTTTTATAATTACAGTGTCAATAGGTCTGTTGACTATACAATAAATTGCTAATATCCGCCCTCTCGTTTGTATCAAGCAGGATCGCTTCTACCGTTAGTAGTCTACGTTATTTTATAGTCACCCGAGTAGATAGGTATGCAAAACGTCGGACAAACATCAACACTATTATTATTTGAATACATACCTACATTCCTCTAGGGATTCTTTATGAATGGCCAGTTGTCTGTGTGTTAACAATCCTTCCTAATTATTTCTCTATAATTATTTATATTTAAATCATTACAATTATAAACACAACAAGATACCTAAAGGATGTACAAAGGCTAGCATAGCCCTGAGAGTTTTCTCCTATCCTTAGTAGAATTTACTGTACTGTAATTTTAATTTTTTCTGTGAAACAGTCCAGCTTTCTATAAAAGATTAGAAGTTAAGTCCAAAAACCAGTATATCATAGCACATCATTTATTTGCGATTAAAACACAAAAAATACATACTATAAAACTATAATACTAAAAAAATAAAAAAGTTACAAACAGATTGGTAAAAAACTTAATCTAAAATTACACAAATGAAGAAGGTAAGGTAGAAAAACATGTACATAGATATAGCCTTCCTTAATAAATTGGCTATCCAACATATAAAGAACTTTAAGTTCGAACCAGTATTTCCTGAGATTAGCATGTGTTCAACTAAACAAACAATCTCTTCAGCTTTAAAATACTAGTATCTAGCTCTGTAATATAATTATATTTTATCATCATGTAAGTTCTTTTTCTATGGGCAATAAATAAATAAATTGGCTCCTGAAACACAGTTTATAACTAGTTCAGAAGCCTATCAATCGAATTTCTATCCTACACTGTATTATGTCAGTAAAATACAATTTTACTTTTATTTTAAATTTATTAAAGTTGTGTTGGAAAATGTGTGTTGTTGTATTGCAGAACCACTAAATGCTACTCGGATGCACTGATACATCATACAAACATATTCTTGGTTTAAGGCTTTCTTTAATATGTTTGTAATTGTTATCATATATTATAATAGGTACAATTTTAGCTTGCCAACCATTCCTAAATATAAACCACTGATTTGGCTGGTAAAGAATGCTTTGTGTGAAGTCTGCTTACACTGACATTTCTTATTATAGAATCTGTTTATAAATAGACACAGTTAAGGAAAATGGTATAGTATGTCCTGTTATGCATACCAGCAGTGATGTGGTGAGCTGTCAAGAATGGGACTTGGGGTATTGTAAAGTCCAATAAAACACAGTAATTTGTTAAATATTGAGCTTACTTGAGTCACTTGGGCGTGGGATGCCAGCAGTAGGAGGGGCATCATTCATGCATCTCCTCTCTTGCACATGTAGGCAGTAAGGATCTGTCAAGAGATACTTCCGGAAGATGGGCAACAGAGTCTTTCTGCGTATCAACATACCATATTGCACAATACACCCCAATGCGGGATGTCAGTGCAGATCTGGAAACCACTATTAGAATTTCTCAATTATTAGTTCATCCTACAAACTCCAGCTATACAAGATACACACAGTCTGCATGTGGTGTATGAACACAATACAATGTTAGCACACTGCATTTTATCTTTTCTATCACAATTCTATTGTGTTTGTGCTATCTGACCCATGTCATCTGGTAATCTTGCATGCAAAATGATACACTATGTGGTAAAAGATAAGGTATAATTTTAAAATAAATTATAAACTCATTGATGAGTTTGCTTTCAAAGCATTAAATAACAGTAAGGGTATTGGAACATTCACTTATTTTGCTTTTAGAAATGAGTGCCAATTATTAGTATCTATGCAATTAGTATTGCTGTATTTTTGATATACAGGGTTTCCCAGAGTTGGTGGATAATCCTGCACATGCGTGTGCGGGGGAGGGGTCGGGGCCCCACATCTAAACAAAAAAAATCTATTCCCAACAGCCCGCGGTCTACGACATTTTTTGTAAAATTTGGAAAAATCCCAGTTTTCCTTATATTTGCGGGCATCACGTCCGCTATATGAGGCCTAGTTCGGATTTTTTTCTTTTAACGTGTTCCCTAATAATGGTATTCCTAAAGAACCTTTAAAAAAACTCAACTACTTTAGGTTAGTAGTTAACTAGTAGTCCCTAAACATAAATTTTATTTTTGAAATTAATTTTACTGCTAAGTTTGAGCACCTGTGGTCTAAAAAAAATGTATAGGAGTTGTGTAGCCAACTACATAAAAAAATTACCTACATCATAAGGATTTTAAAGTAGCATAGCAGTAGCATACTATCTACTTTAATTGTAAAATTACTGAGCTATAGCTACTAATGTGTAAAAGTAGGCGTTTCATTACAAAATTGCAAAAGAAAAAAATAAAACAAATAATTACCAAAAAAGTATTTATTATAAAAATAATCATAATAAATGTTCGTGCACCATGATTGCACAATAAATGGGCACACTAAGAGTTTGGTTTATTGACAAAACCAGTATGCGGGCGTCGGCATTATTATTAACACACATATAAACACAGTGCCACAGTTTTTGGTGTCAGGGCACATCTAACGATTGCAATCTTTGGCTCTAGCTAGACAGACGGACTGAATTTAACTGCACGATAACCGAGCTAGTTTGCGCGTGCAATCGTTTGAACTGCACGCCAACTGCAATGGGGCTGCACGGTTAATTTTCAGTTTTACATGAGCCGTATTCTGCATTCAAACTGAAATATTGCAGTCGGAGTGTAGTTGACATTTGTTGACTGAATGTCAACTGCACTCCGCAAGGCTGCTGTTTCTTCCGTGGGGCGGTTGTTAGGAACCCTATATACTCAAATAGCACATCTTTCTAGACACCAACAATGCGGGAGGATGCATAGACATGCGGCGGGATTCCAGACTCTACTCCAATGGTCATCTGACGCTGAACGATTACTTCATGATGTACCTGGCTAAATGGAAGCGGGCCGCGGTACTGCTGCTTATAGTGTGGATAGTCGTCACTTATCTGGTGATATCACCGCTCAGGTATGAACTTTATCAGTATCACCTCTGGCCTGTTTAGCTGAGGTCATGTACTGGTGTACTTGTTATCTGCTAAACAGGCCTCCTTCCCCAAACGCTACCACAAATAGCGATCTTAACAGCCTCCATCCACTGTCTTACCGTTACCGCTCAACGTGTCGTCGATCTAGGTATGGCCACAAAACTCAGATTGCTCGAATCTCTAGACAGGTGTAACTACATGATAAAGTTGTGGTAAGGTTGGTGAAGCAGTTAATTGTATGTAAAGCTATAGTCCGCTTCCGATGTTTTGACCTGTATTTTCTTTGGTTCCGTCAAGTTGTAAGTGATGTTGCTGGGACACTAGCATAAAGTGCTTATATGTAATAATGTGACGATGGAGTGCAGTGCAGGCCGCTCGACCGAGCGCACGTCATTGCATCGTTTCGAATTTACAAAATCGTGACCCGCGCGGCATTGTCCGCTGCACGTGTTTTTCCATGAGTTCCGACAAAGAATTCGTGGCTAGTTAACTCCTTGTTGCTGCTGAAGTTGGAAGCTGCTTACAGTATCATCGCCAACCTGCGTACCGAAGTTGCGGTGTTGCGAAACTCCGCTGCGGTATTTGGGTCACCTGAGGCGTCCAACGTCAACGTACGGCGAGGCGCACAGCTAAACATGTCAGCGTGTAGCTTTATGTCGACCTCAGCATCGCCGACGGCAGCTGAGTCACCACGAGCCAGCGCGAGCACGCCCGTCCCGACGCCCGCGCCCCTAGCCGTCGCCGCCGTTAGTCGTGCGCCCCCCTGCGTGCGTCGAGCCTTCCTCTACTAAGGGAATGAAGCCTAAGCGTAGCGCTTTGCTTCCGAAATCTGCAAAGGACCGCTGCGACAAGGATGGTTTCATTCCAGTGAAAAGGAAGAAGAGGAAATGTCGTAATCAGCGTGGCACTGCCGCCCCTATCGTACGGGGACTGACGACCCTGCGTGCCGAGGTACCTACCACGCAACTCTACATTTCACGCGTCCACTACGCCGTGACAGCAGAGGGTGTGGTAGAATACATGAAACAGAAGACTGGTTTCTCCATGAGAGCCGTGAAGTTGGAATCTCGCCGTGAAGTGAATTTTAATTCATATAATGGTGATAGTACCTACTAAGCGGCTTTCGACATTTATGGACCCTGCATTCTGGCCGAAGTGTCTTGTTTAGGAAGTTCATCGGCCGCCTGACACAAGACACCGCGCGCGCGTCATCACATCGGACGCGATAAAATTGATGTGCTAATTATAAGTCTATTTAGGTGCTATTGTATTTTATAAGCTGTATCTATTTTATTGTATGTATAGTATTATTAGCGGACGAAGCCCCTATTATGCATAGCGCAGTCTGTCTGTCTGTCTGTGCAGGACACGATTACAACCGAACGCGTCGACCTATTTACATGAAACCTTTTTTGTTAGCACTGTCTTTATGAAAGAAGGGTACTGATTGATTTTGGTGACCTAGGGTCACAGGGGCCGGAGGTTATTGTGACCTCAAAAGGTCACCAAAGGTCAAAAATGATTTCATTCATAATTTTTCGGAAATCTTCGCTCTCTTTTCTGGTACCCCCACATAACAGAGAAAAATGAGTAGAATTAGCATGATGCCTTTATACTTAGAGATCCAGTGTCGCTAAACTCACACATGTAAAAACTAACACAAATAGAAATAAAAATTCTTATTGGATGAAAAAGTACCTTAAAAAGGGCATAAAATCATAAAACTAATTTTATTGATATTAACCTTATTCCGATCGCTATATGGTTCAAAGTTCAATAAAATAAACAGTGATAAAAAATGAATATTTAGTATATCCACTCAGCCAGAGATGGCGCTTCTGCCAAATATTTTTTATAGTCTCTATTCCCAGGAAATAAGATTACTAATACAATGGCTACTTTTTCTACTCAACCAGAGATGGCGTTTTTGCCAAATATTTTTTTATAGTCTCTATTCCCAGGAAATAAGATTACTAATACAATGGCTGCTTTTCTTGATTGCTAGATAATCCACAACACAAAGCCACTCAACAAGAGATGGCGCTATTGCTATATTTATTTTAACGGTTTTGCATTTTGAACAAAACTAACAAAAAAACAATAAAATAATGCTTACCGGTGATATGATATGCCCCCTTTCGTTAAATTTTTGGTTCGGCTTTCGTTTTTACACTCTAAAACGGCACAATACGGCATTTTTATATTTTTTTTTTGTTTTTTTTGAAGTACGTTTACTCTGCTAAATTAAAACACGACTGAAGTAAGCGGTGCTTGAAGTGCGCAGTACTGCGCCTACTAGGTGTTACGCGAGCCCCGCCTACTTACGATTTCTATGTTTTCTCTGTTCTGTGGGTACCCCCGTACCAATGCTTGTATACATATGTATGTACAACCTTTGTAATGTATTTTTACATATGCATGTAGTTGGAGAGCCTTGCCTTGCCGTAACACAGTTTTTTTACACTAGCACGGGATGTAAGGTCTTGATAATTACGGTAAATATGTTATATGTTGTTAAGGTTTTTATCAATAAATTATTGATTGTTTATAGTTTGATTTTGTACTTTAACCTATCTCGCAATTTTACAATAGAACCTTGTTTTATACAATGTGTCCAGTCAGAGGTGTCGGAGCCAGCAGGGGCTTAAATACGGTAAATTTTATTGAGAAATCGCCCCTCATAAGTAGTTTTTTCCCCACCATAATAAAATGGCAGCCATTTTGTTATATATAGTAATGCCTCCTCCAATGATATTGCTGATTGCTGGAGGAGTGAGAATAGGGTTCATTCAAGCTTTAACCTCATAGACGACGATAAACTTCAAAGAATCTATAAATTTAAATATCCGATTAGTCTTCCTGCTGGTGGCGTGACAAAGAAGTGCCAGTGCCGACGCTCACAAGTGGCACTTGATGGCGACAAGCGACTACCGCTAATTACGCAGACAGGCTTGAAGATGTCGCATAGATTATAATATGACGTAGATAATACTATAGGTGTTATCTACGTCATTCATTTCTATAATGATACTTTAGTGTGGGTTTACACTTTAAATAAAAATTGCTTATAATACAGCTGAGTCTTAGGTTAGAAAGAAACTCACTTTGTTTAAATTGCCCTATACAATGGGGCATTAAATATCTATTTACGCTTGTGCGTTTATTTCAAACGGCCTGCAAACATTATTGATTTATTATACCGTAACGAGTTTCAACTGTATACCAGTTTGGGTACAACACACAACGAAATTGCTACTTTAATGGTAAATAGGAGCAGACTGAAAACCAGCGTTGCTCCATTCCTATTCCAGGAGCGGAGCAACACAAGCTGAGGCTGCCTCCTTTTTAGTGCACATTATCAGCGCAGACCAGCCAGTAGTACCCTTAGTTAGTGTATATTAAAATATTGTTTAGTTAGTAGTATTGTTTAGTTTAATAGTATTGTTTCAACAATTTAATTAATAAGTTTTCTATAATCTGTCTTTTTTCTTAATTTGATTCATGTTTTTTGTTTTATTTTTTTGCTGTTTTAGTTTTTACCAACTCTTTTATTTTATTACTCTTTTATGTTCCTACCTCCTGTTATAAACTAAGATAAATGTGTTATGTAATGTCTTATGTCTGTGCTGTTTTTGTGAACTAAATAAATGTCTATTCTATTCTATTCTATTCTATTCTATTCTATTCTATTGATTAATTATACAGCGTCAGCAACTGATTTGCTTGCTCTAGAGGACGCTGCAGTGCCTTGGACGTTGTTAGATGGGTTAGGCTTGCCCAGCACCTACACCATTCTATCAGCTTAGCCAGCTATTAGTCAGAGGAAAGAACAGGTCAATACGTCTGAAGCTAAGTAAGCCGCGGGTTTCCTAACGTTGTTTTACTTCACCGTAGTTGCCGTTGCCATACTCACCACGCTTCGCTGGCGGGATGGCGAGCGCAGTATGGGATGTTGATACACGGAAATACGCCGCTGCCCATCTTGCGGAGGTATCCCTTAGCAAGCTCTTACTGCATCCACGGGCATGAGAGGAGGGGTAACATTCTTCTGCCGGCACCCCACGGCATCAAATGTTTACTAAGAATTAATAGTAAAACAAAAGTTATGTAATCAGATGTTATAGTCCGTAATTAATAAACTTGCAAACAGTACACTCAATAACGTTGAACTAATATTCAGATGCAGCGGCAACTCAGACGAGTCAGAAGATGTGCAAGCGCAGCTGAAGCGAGTGACGTCACAGTTGGATTCGCTACGGCAGCAGCACAGCAATCTCATCTCGCAGATCAGGAGATCCGATGGGTAAGCGCGAATTCACATGTAAAAGAAGGAAAAATATATTTTACGTCACAAAATACTACTTACTTGCCGTATCTGCCCGCAGCTTTGCACGCGCTGGACTCTGATAAAAAGTAGCGTATGTGTTAGTCCTGGTCAACAAAGTTGCAGATTGATCTGTTTGATAGTTTTTGCTCGAAGAGGTAAATAACATCCAACATAGTTATCAAACATCTAAAGATATGACGGGTCGTCTGGCAACAGAACAGACACTTTTAATTTTACGGTAACTCCATATTAATTGATATTTGTTTGTGTCACCAGGCTGTATCTCATGAACCGTGATAGCTAGACCGCTTTTATATATACATATATATATATTTTACATAATTTTCACAGATAATGTATTTCTGTTGCCGCTATAACAACAAATACTAAAAACAGAATAAAGTAGATATATAAGGGGGGCTCCCATACAATAAATTAATAATGGTACGGAACCCTTCGTTCGCGAGATTGACTCGCACTTGGTCGATTTTTTTTCGCCAAACGTTGGCCGGTGTGTGAGTCCTTTACAGACGAAGCTATGACACATTTTGGCAAGAATGTGGGTAACGTTAGGCGACCGGTCATAAAAAACGTAACCGCACGTAGCCAAACCTATAGATAGATAAATTATTTATTTATTGACAGCACACATTGCAATCAATATTATATAAAACTCTTCCGTTACTGACTGAGTGACTGACAGACAACGCACAGCCTAAACCAATGGACCTAGAGACTTGAAATTTGGCACACATGGACCTTGATTATCCTAGAGGTCCACTAAGGAGGGATTAATCGAAATTCCCACGAGAACGGGAACTACGCGGGTGAAACTGCGGGGTGCGGCTGGTAGAGGTATACAATTGCTACTACATGATGATAAATCTAAAGAGATAAGTCCAACGGTTGATACATCATGCTGCTGGACATATGTAGGTCTTTGGATTTCCAAGATATTGAGGGGGTTGTTGCCGTACTCGCCACGCTTGTTAGCCGGGTTGGCGAGCGCAGTACGGGAATGTTGATACACCGGAAGACGCTGCTACCCATGTTTCGGAGGTATCCCTTGGCAGATTTTTACTGCATCCACGAGCACGAAAGAAGTGGCAACATTCTGCTGCCTACTACTACTTGGGGAAGTATCATATTCTGCAGGTTACTTTTGTGAGGATGAAGGTGGTCTATTAATTTCAATGGTGTTTCTAATTGTTAGGTTGCCTAGGTAGGCACGCGATTTGTAATCGTAATTGCACTACATTTTACATAATCTAGTGCATTCAGCAGAATCTAGGGCAGATTCCTAGTAAAGTCAAGTACATGAGTATTGGCACGGATAATAATACTTGACTTTGGTGCTTCTATCCCCTATACACGCGGTAGCGTGTCCAGCCAAGTTCAAGCATAGACATAATACCTGACTTAAGGCACATGTTTCTAGACATGCGGTAGCGTGTCCAGCCAAGTACAAGCATAGACATAATACCTGACTTAAGGCACATGTTTCTAGACATGCGGTAGCGTGTCCAGCCAAGTTCAAGCATAGACATAATACCTGACTTAAGGCACATGTTTCTAGACATGCGGTAGCGTGTCCAGCCAAGTACAAGCATAGACATAATACCTGACTTAAGGCACATGTTTCTAGACACGCGGCAGCGTGTCCAGCCAAGTTCAAGCATAGACATAATACCTGACTTAAGGCACATGTTTCTAGACATGCGGTAGCGTGTCCAGCCAAGTACAAGCATAGACATAATACCTGACTTAAGGCACATGTTTCTAGACACGCGGCAGCGTGTCCAGCCAAGTTCAAGCATAGACATAATACCTGACTTAAGGCACATGTTTCTAGACATGCGGTAGCGTGTCCAGCCAAGTTCAAGCATAGACATAATACCTGACTTAAGGCACATGTTTCTAGACATGCGGTAGCGTGTCCAGCCAAGTTCAAGCATAGACATAATACCTGACTTAAGGCACATGTTTCTAGACATGCGGTAGCGTGTCCAGCCAAGTACAAGCATAGACATAATACCTGACTTAAGGCACATGTTTCTAGACACGCGGCAGCGTGTCCAGCCAAGTTCAAGCATAGACATAATACCTGACTTAAGGCACATGTTTCTAGACATGCGGTAGCGTGTCCAGCCAAGTTCAAGCATAGACATAATACCTGACTTAAGGCACATGTTTCTAGACATGCGGTAGCGTGTCCAGCCAAGTACAAGCATAGACATAATACCTGACTTAAGGCACATGTTTCTAGACATGCGGTAGCGTGTCCAGCCAAGTTCAAGCATAGACATAATACCTGACTTAAGGCACATGTTTCTAGACATGCGGTAGCGTGTCCAGCCAAGTTCAAGCATAGACATAATACCTGACTTAAGGCACATGTTTCTAGACATGCGGTAGCGTGTCCAGCCAAGTACAAGCATAGACATAATACCTGACTTAAGGCACATGTTTCTAGACACGCGGCAGCGTGTCCAGCCAAGTTCAAGCATAGACATAATACCTGACTTAAGGCACATGTTTCTAGACATGCGGTAGCGTGTCCAGCCAAGTACAAGCATAGACATAATACCTGACTTAAGGCACATGTTTCTAGACACGCGGCAGCGTGTCCAGCCAAGTTCAAGCATAGACATAATACCTGACTTAAGGCACATGTTTCTAGACATGCGGTAGCGTGTCCAGCCAAGTTCAAGCATAGACATAATACCTGACTTAAGGCACATGTTTCTAGACATGCGGTAGCGTGTCCAGCCAAGTTCAAGCATAGACATAATACCTGACTTAAGGCACATGTTTCTAGACATGCGGTAGCGTGTCCAGCCAAGTTCAAGCATAGACATAATACCTGACTTAAGGCACATGTTTCTAGACATGCGGTAGCGTGTCCAGCCAAGTTCAAGCATAGACATAATACCTGACTTAAGGCACATGTTTCTAGACATGCGGTAGCGTGTCCAGCCAAGTTCAAGCATAGACATAATACCTGACTTAAGGCACATGTTTCTAGACATGCGGTAGCGTGTCCAGCCAAGTTCAAGCATAGACATAATACCTGACTTAAGGCACATGTTTCTAGACATGCGGTAGCGTGTCCAGCCAAGTACAAGCATAGACATAATACCTGACTTAAGGCACATGTTTCTAGACACGCGGCAGCGTGTCCAGCCAAGTTCAAGCATAGACATAATACCTGACTTAAGGCACATGTTTCTAGACATGCGGTAGCGTGTCCAGCCAAGTACAAGCATAGACATAATACCTGACTTAAGGCACATGTTTCTAGACATGCGGTAGCGTGTCCAGCCAAGTACAAGCATAGACATAATACCTGACTTAAGGCACATGTTTCTAGACACGCGGCAGCGTGTCCAGCCAAGTTCAAGCATAGACATAATACCTGACTTAAGGCACATGTTTCTAGACATGCGGTAGCGTGTCCAGCCAAGTACAAGCATAGACATAATACCTGACTTAAGGCACATGTTTCTAGACACGCGGCAGCGTGTCCAGCCAAGTTCAAGCATAGACATAATACCTGACTTAAGGCACATGTTTCTAGACATGCGGTAGCGTGTCCAGCCAAGTACAAGCATAGACATAATACCTGACTTAAGGCACATGTTTCTAGACATGCGGTAGCGTGTCCAGCCAAGTACAAGCATAGACATAATACCTGACTTAAGGCACATGTTTCTAGACATGCGGTAGCGTGTCCAGCCAAGTACAAGCATAGACATAATACCTGACTTAAGGCACATGTTTCTAGACACGCGGCAGCGTGTCCAGCCAAGTTCAAGCATAGACATAATACCTGACTTAAGGCACATGTTTCTAGACATGCGGTAGCGTGTCCAGCCAAGTACAAGCATAGACATAATACCTGACTTAAGGCACATGTTTCTAGACATGCGGTAGCGTGTCCAGCCAAGTACAAGCATAGACATAATACCTGACTTAAGGCACATGTTTCTATACACGCGGTAGCGTGTCCAGCCAAGTTCAAGCATAGACATAATACCTGACTTAAGGCACATGTTTCTAGACACGCGGTAGCGTGTCCAGCCAAGTTCAAGCATAGACATAATACCTGACTTAAGGCACATGTTTCTAGACACGCGGTAGCGTGTCCAGCCAAGTTCAAGCATATACATAATACCTGACTTAAGGCACATGTTTCTAGACACGCGGTAGCGTGTCCAGCCAAGTTCAAGCATAGACATAATACCTGACTTAAGGCACATGTTTCTAGACACGCGGTAGCGTGTCCAGCCAAGTTCAAGCATAGACATAATACCTGACTTAAGGCACATGTTTCTAGACACGCGGTAGCGTGTCCAGCCAAGTTCAAGCATAGACATAATACCTGACTTAAGGCTCATGTTTCTAGACACGCGGTAGTGTGTCCAGCCAATTTCAAGCATAGACATTATACCTGACTTAAGGCACATGTTTTAGTGCTTCTATCCCACAGAAAAGAGAAGAGGTTAATTCTGTGTTCTATCCCCTATAGACATTGTAGAGTTTTCAGAGACATTGTGTTTGTTCATCCTCTATAACGATCTCTGTAGCTCAGTTGGACTAATATATTGCGGGCAGGGTTGGATTCAGACCCTCAAAAAATTATTGTCTTTGGATATTAAAAATATACTACTTGTCGAAAATTATACTACGTTTCGTTTTTCGTGGATTTCAATATTAAAATGAATTTATGTAAGTGAAATTTTCTTTATTTAGTAATTGTTAATGTACAAATCAATCAAATTGAGGCAAGTAGATGTTTATCTCAGCACCGACCATCACACCCATCTGTTAGAACGACTGATAAAGTACAACACTACGCGGGGATTCTCCGAAGCTTGTCGCTGTCGCTTATTTTCGGCTTTGGATACCTTGTTCTTTTAGCCACCACTAATCGCTGGCTGATTCGATATTACCATACATACAACAGAACTTCCCGAAATTGTAGGATAAATAATAAAAAGCAAAATGATTCAACCAATAAAAGCTGTCAATCGGCTTGAAGGTAAAATTATGGTATTTTCGCGTAGTATTCTGGCTTAAAGATACTACATACTACACATGATGAAATAATGGTACAAATAGTATAATTATACTACAAAATCCAACACTGATTGCGGGGTCGATTCCTTTACGAAATACAAATGTGATAAGGTAAATTGCCCCCAGCAAAACGCGAGGTCACAGATATAATTTACATTGTAATTGCTACCTCTTCGTCATTTTGCGAATTTTTTTATACTACTAAATGACGAAACAAGCCGAAGGCCCACTTGATGTTAAGCGGTAACCTCTACCTATAACAATTTCAATGCCGCGGTGATCATGTTCACTAAGCACGCGACCAGCGCTGCATTGCATTGCGCCCGTCACCCTGAGACAGAAATATCATATAAAACTCTTCCGTTACTGACTGAGTGACTGACAGACAACGCACAGCCTAAACCAATGGACCTAGAGCCTTGAAATTTGGCACACATATACCTTGAGTATCCTAGAGGTGCACAAAGGAGGGATTTTTCGAAATTCCCTCGGGAATGGGAACTACGCGGGTGAAGCTGCGGGGTGCGGCAAGTATTATATGTCCTAAAACCTAATAGGACCTAGATCGGTATCTCCTTAATTGAATGCGGTACGGCATTGTTCATGTTCGGCTTATCTTCAAACAATTCGCTTTCATCGCGAGTGTTCACGGACAGATAGGTATTTCATCATCATCATCATTCATTTTAGCCGTAAAACGTCCACTACTGAACACAGGCCTCCCTCATGAATTTCCATGAGGGGTAGTTGCCATACTCACCATGCTTGGCAGGCGTGCTGGCGAGCGCAGTGCGGGATGTTGATACACGGAAAGACGCTGCTGCCCATCTTCAGGAGGTATCCCTTAACAGGCACTTACTGCATCCATGGGTATGAGAGGAGAGATAACGTTCTACTGCCGGCACCTGACGGCGAGATAGGTATTTATAAATTAAAAATCATCATCATCATCTTGCCGTGGGGTGCCGGCAGTAGTGTTGACTCTCGTCTCTTGCCCGTGGATGCTGTAAGAAGCCAAGAGATACCTTCGGAAGATAGCAGCGTTTTTCCGTGTATTAACATCGCAGTATAAACAAACTGCGCTCGCCAACCCGCCTACCAAGCGTGACAACCCCCCATAATCTTGGAGATCCATGAGGGAAGGCCTATGTCCAGTAGTTAGATGGCTGCATCATCATCATCATCCACATCCTGACGCCTATATATGCCTTCCTTAGTTCGTGTAACGGTCCTGAGCTAGTCGCATCCAAAAATAAGCTTTTACATCAGTCCTGCCGTAGGGATTTGTAGCTTGGTGTCTTGTGCAAGGGGAATACTTATCTATGACACTGAATTATACTTTTATGACACTGTCCGTCTGTATCTATTTAGTTTCCATAATACAGACTTGCTTACTGTGGGGGTAGATTAGGCTTTTTGAAATGTCTATAAGTCTTAATCGTTACAATAGATGTAGACTTTTTAAGGTGTTTTACTAATATGCTAGCTATCAAACATTCAGGTAGTTTTTAAATGACTTTTAAGTGATCTTGGAGATGTCCAGCAGTGGACGTGGGCAACAGCCGTACTGATGATGATACAATGCGATATGCGGTTTATCTTCAAACAGTTCGCTTTCAACGCTCGAGTGTTCCCCGACGGATAGGGATCGATATTTGTAAAGCACCCGCGACGCGTGATGTCTGGCTGCCGCGCTGTAAACTACGTTCCTGTATTGAAATCAAATCGGCCAAGTGCGAGTCGAGTATTTGGCAAAATAAGTTAAATATTATGGGAATATTTCAAGCGTCTACCTGTTGCCGTTATTTCAATATCGAGCATAAAACGGCAATAAATCACGTTTGTTGTATGGGAGGCTTCATTAAATATTTGTTTTATTTTAATTTAATTATTTATTTTAAAGTGTATTTATTTTATTCTGTTAATATTTCAAGCGTTGCCGTTATTAATATCGAGCCAAAAAAAGAAAAAAAAATTACGTTTATTGTATGGGAAGGGGGGCCATTAATGTTTATTTTATTCTGTTTTTAGTATTTGTTGTAATAGCGGCAACAGAAATACATCATCTATGAAAATAACTGTCTAGCTATCACGGCAGGGTGATTACGTATCTCGCGACAGGTTTTGCAACAGGCAATTGACAGCAATATTGCTGTCAAATGTCAATTTTGTATTAGAGAACAGCAAGAAATTGACATTTGACACCAATATTGCTGTCAATTGCCTGTTGCAAAACCTGTCGCGAGATACGTATTACATATGGAACTGAAACGTGGTCCTTCACTGCTGGCCTAATAAATAATTTCAGAGTCGCTCAACGAGCTATGGAGAGGGCTATGCTCGGGGTTTCTCTTCGTGATCGAATCAGACATGAGGAGATACGTAGAAGAACTCGTGTCACGTTGAAGTGGCAATGGGCAGGCCATGTAGCTCGAAGAACAGATGGCCGATGGGGTCGAAAGGTTCTCGAGTGGAGGCCACGGACCGGTAATCGCAGTGTAGGACGTCCACCTACAAAATGGGCAGATGACTTGGTGAAGACCGCAGGTCGACGGTGGATGCAGGCCGCTTCAAACCGCAACACCTGGAAATCCATGGGGGAGGCCTATGTCCAGCAGTGGGCGTCCTACGGCTGTGATGATGATGATGATGATGATAATGAACGGTAATGTTCCTCGATCTGAAACCTAAAATTATATTTTTTCCAGGTTCAGCAACCTAAAAGACATAGATGGATCTCTGTTCCTGGATTCGGGCCAGGGGCCTTTAGAGGAGTATGAAAACCTCAGGAGGAGAATATACTCAAACACCAAAGAGTTATGGAACTATGTCAACCATGAACTGAGCAAGTTGACTAAAGGCGACCACAAAGAAGCCGTGCAGACCATTTTGGACCAAGTGGCTGAAAGGAAAAGGTTGGTTTTAGCTTCTAGGTGGTATTTATAGACTATTCAACCATGAGCTAAACAAGTTGACACAAAGAAGCCGTGCAGACCATTTTGGACCAAGTGGCTTGAATGAAAGTGTGGTTTTAGCTGGTAGGTGATATCCATATTATACTAGCGATCAAACCTTCTGCGTGAATCACTCTATCTATAGGTGAAAACCGCATGAAAATCCGTTCAGTAATTTTTAAGTTTATCGCGAACAGACAGACAGACGCGGCGGTGACTTTGTTTTATATAATGTAGTTATCAAAGAGCTCTAAGAGAAAGTACTTTGATAACCATGAACTAAGCAGGTTCACCAAACTAGGTCATTTGATATTAATATACACTTGGTATCAAAGAGTGCAGACTATTTTGGACCAACTGGCAGAACTAAAAAGGTTGGTTTTAGTTTGGAGTTACTTTAACACAAAAGCCAGGTATATATTTAAATAAGTTATGTGATATGCTATTTAAACCACGAACTGACCAGGATGACTAAAGGCGACTACCAGGAAACTTTGCAGAGCATCTAAAACCATGTGGCTAATGCATCCCTTGCCGCAATATTTAATTTACACCCATTTAGGGTAGCTAAATTAAGAATACAGAGTAAATTTTTGTCTAATGGCGATCCAAAACCTAACAAGGATATTTGTACTGGACAAAAAAATCCAAGTTATATCTTAAATACGTTGCAACAGATACTTAACTTTGCGTATTCAACATAAGGCCTCCATTAAAGTGGTCGAAGTACGTATGCAGTAGGTAAACATTTAAAGAACTTCAGTCGTGGCTCATATGAAAAGCCATTAATGTCTAAAATTACCATCACGCCATAATTATTTGGGCCACCAATAAAGGCCCTGTCAAACAGAGAGCGTAATTAGCGCGCGTCAAGGCGCTAAAGCGTCCTGGCCTTAACGTCGTACACTTTGTGTGTGACTGACAGCTTCGACGCTATTCAGTAGTCGTCCCTCACGATAACGAATAGGTGCTACTACTTGGTCACGATGTCTTGATTGATTGATTGATTGCACTGTTCCTTGTGTTATACAAAGGCGGGTATTTTCTAACACATTCTATTAACTTTTCAGTCATTTTCACTAATAATTTACGAAGAACACACCCGGCGCTAACTAATATTCTGTAATAAAATACAACGCGACGTCATGACGCGGCGCTAGAGCGTCGCGTACTGGTAGCGTGCTAGCGCTGTTTGACAGGTTATAGCCTGTCCAGTACAACACAACGCGACGCTATAACGCGGCGCTAGGCCAGGACGCTTTAGCGCCTTGACGCGCGCTAATTACGCTCTCTGTTTGACAGGGCCTTAATAATTAGATGTCTTTTAAACAAAAGCATTTAAAGAGCCACAACATACTAATCAAATATAGGAACACAATTAAACAAGTAACTTTCCAAGGCAAGAGTATAATCTTAGTAACGTACGATTAATTACGAACGAGTACAAACCTCGTTGCCGATAAAGAAAGGAAAATCGTAAAATGTCAATGTTCTGCTAAGTTTACTATAGTCCAATCAACGGTGGACATAAATACCGATAAAGTACGGATATAAAATTTACGATACTATGCTCTTGCGTCCATTAGGTTAATGGTTCTAACGTAGTAAACACATTATCTTACGTTCTGATATCTCACTCTAATATTATAAAGCCGAAAGTTTGTCTGTATGGATGTTTGTTACCTCTTCTCGCATGAACCAGGCTACGGGTTGAGATGAAACTTTGCACACGTATAGATGCTGGCCAGGATTAACGCATAGGCTACTTTGTATCCGGGTACAACGCATGCCAAGCGGCGGGCACAAGCTAGTTTACATCTATATCTCTATAGTTTTAATTTCGTTTATTCGACCTACATGTAGTTTTTTTCCGTAACTAGTTTTATTCGCTTTTGTTTTCACTGTGCCGAAGCAGTGATCGCTTGTTTCTTTTTACAAGCCTAGAGCTTAGTTAGAACGAGACGCTCAATTATTTAAGCAACACAAAGAGGCCTTAGCTAAATATAATTAGGTTAACCTAAAATATACTTCATTGATAATTTTGTACCATTTCTGACCTTTATGAATAAACGATTTTTTATTTTATCTATATCGTGGTTATGGGCCATTTTCTGTACAAAAAATAATATTGTAATGTTATTATAACAGGTTTTTACTACCTATATAGGCAAATTAAATTATATACGATACCTCTGTTCCATTCCAGCTTATCTCCGAAACGGCTAGACTGATTTAGACGGCACTTTCACTGGCACGCAGCTGCATTTATGAGACGTTACTTAGGTTACGAAATTCAGGACAGGAACACCTCCGAGTGGAGCGCATATTGGCTCCCACTTTTATATCGTATAATCCGACAGGGGTTATATGGAAGTCCATATAAACCCTGTCCTATGTCATCCAGCCCTACTGTAACAATGACCTCTATGGAACACCAGACTCGCGGTTCCTTGGCTTTGTCCCGCCGTTTTATTTCGACACGGGACCAATATGTAACTAACATAAGCACGTTAACGTAATCAATTGAGAATAAGCTGAACTTAACTGTCCCACTAGCTTCTAAACTTACACCTTAGTCTTTTAAGACTAGCGTTTCCTTTTTTTATCTAATCTAATCTAATCTAATCAGCCTGTAGGATCCCACTGCTGGGCAAAGGCCTCCCTTCCCTCTCTCCATACTTCCCGGTCCAAGGCGTTGGTCGACCAGGCAGCACAGTACATGTCCAGCTCATCCCGCCATCTGCGCCTGGGCCGGCCGCGCGGTCGTTGTACCGCATGTGGGACCCACTCGGTGGCTATCTTTGCCCACATTTCTTCACATTTTTTTATCTATAATATAATTTATTTTCTACAGTTCTACAGTTAAGCAATAATAAAAACCTAAATTTAGAGATCTTTTTCTTACAGATCTCTCCTGTCAGACGAAGAGAAGCTTCCAGAATTGGACGGCTACCAAGACTGGAGGCACATAGAGGCAGCTAATGTCAGCGACCTGGTGCAAAGGAGGCTGCATTACCTTCAGAACCCGGTCGACTGCAAAGAGGCTAGGAAACTCATCTGTAGTCTCAATAAGGTAAATCCCATAGATTTTTTTTATACTACTAAATGACGAGACAAGTTCAAGGCCCACCTGATGGTAAGCGGTAACCTCTACCTATAACAATTGCAATACCGCGGTGATTACTAAGCACGTGATCAACGCTGCATTGCACTGCGCCCGTCACCCTGAGACAGAGTTGTAAGGTCTCATGTGCCCGCAATTTCACCGGCCCCCTTGCCCTTCAAACCGGAACACAGCAATGGAGACATTACTGCTTGGCGGCAGAAATAGGTATGGTGGTAGTACTTCCCCGGATGAACCTTTCACAAAAAGTTCTACTACATACAAAAGATGACTCTAGAATGTCCAAACATTCTAACCTTTTATTTCTAAGGCAGGCCAACTAATATCATTCGACGCCAATGCCAATCTCAGGAGGTGGGATCCCGCCATATACAGGTCACAAGAGTTTGCCTATTATTCAACGGAGATACGTGTCGGAATAATCTTCGACGTTACAATACTACGAGTAATTCCCGTTTTTTTTTTTAAATATTTTTTTTTGAAAGGTATAAATTCAGAGAATGACAATGATCAAACGTGTCTTTAAAAAAAACGAGGCACTCTACATTTTTAAAATTTGAGATCCGTCAGTACGTTTATTATTAATCATAATTGGTCACGCAGCGATCCACGAGTGATTACAGGTACAAAACATTGATTTACGATGTACATTTACGAGTTTTACTACTGAATGAAATGCTATTAACGTGTATGCTGAAATATATTATATTTAAAGAAAGAAAGAAAGAAAGAAACCGTTTATTTGTACCAAAGTCATAATAAATAACACACATAAAATTATAATCATTTTAAGTTTACATTGGCACAAATCGGTCACCACTCAGCATAAGCAGGAATAGCATAGCTCAGCAAGCTGTTACTGCGCTGGTTTTCTGTGGCGCCGTAGTATAGAGCGCACTGCGCACTTGACACACACACATTATATAATTTTAAAGTTTTACAAGGGTTGCAAGTTAAACATAGAAAATATAAACATTTATGACATAAGAAATATAAATTTGGAATAGGTACACAGCTTAAATATTATAAGTAGGTATTAACACACATTTTTCAGAACTAATTATTATTTAAATATAAAAGGTATAAAAGCACAGACATCGACCATTTATAAATTAATATATGGATTGTTTAAGAGATATTTTTTGAGATTAGTTTTAAACGAGCAAATGGTGTTGGAGTTTCTAATTGGAGGTGGAAGATTATTAAAGATTATTTAAGATTATTTAAGGATGACGGTTTAATCAGTAATAACCTAGAGCTAGAATCAAAAAAAATATATGCGTAGACTTGAGAACCTCCTCCGTATTTTCGTCGGTTGAAAAACAAAAATACTTTTTGTATTCTGTTTTAAATTCAAATGCAAAAACAATTCATGCGCATGGACTTTATTGACGCGTCATAAATTGCAAAATAAAACAATATTCAATACAAACAATCCGTCATGTAGATTAACCAAAACTACTCCTTTTTAACGTTATCCAAAAATACCTAACGGCGATACATCATCTCGAAACGTGTCTCGGTACAGTTTATGACTTTGCTCTGTTGTCACGATCCCCAACTAGTCAACTTCATGCGCGTTATCTATATAAGGTATTGTTTCATAAATTTGCAAAAAATACGTAAACTTATATTATGTTTTTATTATCTGACGGACTAAATATAATTTTGATTGTCAAGTAGCCTATTTACATATTAATCTTGCAATGCGTATAAGTGAAGAAACCTTGCTGGCGCTTGAAACACGAATTTTTGTCAAGCCGCTTTTATTGTTGCCATTGTTATCAATGCGTATGAGAAAGAGCCGATTAAGATTGTTTTTCGGGTTTCGTAGTAAAACAAGAAACTCTTATTGTTTAAATATTAACATACATATAACCGGGTATTTATCGCGTAAATTACCTTTATTATTTCCCGACGTTTTGCTTGGATTGCACCAAGCGTGGTCCCGGGAAGACTGAACGCGAACTGAACTTTACGCGATAAATACCCGGTTATATGTTAATAATGTGTTGTGATGCTTGAATGTGTTTGTTTCGCTTTGTCAGTCTGTTTGGCTGCCCGTACGTCGCCGGCTTTGCGAAGAGACTAGTCCTGGAAAGCAGTTATTTTAATATAACTAAGCAAATTCCGAGCATGTCGCAAAAAGCTCTGTTTATAACACGGTGAATGAATCCAGGATCTTTATGAATTCTTTTAAATAACCAAAAACAGCTGAGAGACATCTAGTCAATCATCCTAAATAAGCCAAGATTAACACTGGCTTGGGTACATACGAAAGATGGGCAACAGCGTCTTTCCGTGTATCATATTCCCGTACTGCAGTCACCAACCCGCCTGCAAACCGTGGCGAGTATGGCAACGACCACTAATGATCTTGGAGATCCATGAGGGAGGCCTATGTCCAGCTGTGGGCGTGGGCAGCAGTCCTGCGGCTGAGATGGCTGAAGCTGAGATTGCATCGCAAGATTGCGTTGCCCGCATGGGTACTTATCTGCGTCTCTTTTAATAGGCCTGAAGTCACTATAATTAGATAGACAAACACAAGCGCGTTTAGCGCTTGTGTTTGTCACGTTTTGTCACGTTCGTCAGTTAGCGCGTGTTGGGTCTATGACCTTTCTATCCTACCATCTACTAATATTATAAACCCTAACGTTTGTTTGAATGTTTGAAATTTCTTCAAGTTAAAGCTACCGAACAGATCAAGCTGAAAATTTGTTTATAAGATGTATAGACGTTGAGTAGCATTAACACTTAAGCGACTTTTAAACATACTTCAATAAAAGTAGGAGGTGTCTCAATTCGACAGTAGGTACTTATATATTTTTTTTGTGTATAAATGAAAAAATAAAAAAATCTTTTATTTCGGACTACATGGATCCATAATCTGTTCTGTGTCTGTCAGTAACACTATCTTACACTTGATGTTAGTATGTCGCGGATAACTTATTCGTTTATAAACCGGTTTCGATGATTCTATTTTTGTTGGAAAGGAGATATCCCAAGGTTAATCACGTGCTAAGGAAACCAGGATCTGATAATGTCATCTCAGAGAAATGGAGGGGAACAAAAACTAAAAATTAGTTTCTTGTTTGAAGTCGGTTTTTTTGATCAAAATTATAATAATTCATTATTAAACATAAACTTATTTATCTGGGTACGCGTGCGTAGTTACGGGCTAGTAAGAAATATTATACACTAGGTCCTTCTCGCGGCCTTGCACGCAATGTTTCCGGTGAAAACATAGGTAAGCTATATAGCATTTAGGTGTACTGATGTGTTATACAGGGTGTTCGGCAGAACGTTGAACATACGAAAATAAGTAAAGTAAAGTAAAAGTATTTATTTCACAAAAACTAGTTAACAGAATCAGGCACCTTATAAATAAATCAATATTACTTAGGTAACAATTAAACATATGCAATATTACTTAGGTAACAATTAAATATTTGCAAAGGGTACCTTTGTTGAACATACGAAAATGGCAGATAGTCTATCGGTCGTCTGCTATCTACCAAGCCCAAATGATTTGACCTAGGCCCCATAGATTTTTTATTTTGTTTTTTTTTAATAACCGAATTTCATGAGTTTGAAAACTTTGAAGTCCTATTACTTTATGTAGGATAGACGAAACTGGCAACACTTTTTTTGTTTTTGTCTCGACTGTTGGTAGATTCCTTTAAAAAAATTTGCAAAATTCATCATATAATCTTGGTAAAAATTAAATTAACTATCAATACACTATCGCCATTTTTACCACTATCGCAATTTCTACCCAGCCCAAATGATTTGAAATGATTTTTTAAACCTCCATCCAAACAAACTTTCGGCTTTATAATATTAGTGGGATTGTAGTTCAAAACGGGAATTTTAATGCAATTCGGTTTTTGTGAAATGTAAAATGTTTTGCAAAATTCATCATGTTATCTTGGTAAAAATTAAATTAACTATCAATATAATATCGCTATCTAGCATATGTCCAAGATTATGTTTACCTGGGCCAAATAGTCTCCTTCGAAGACAGGCAGAGCAGAGAAATCGCACGGCGAGCTGATAATGCCTGGAGGAGTTTTTGGTCCATGGGAGACATAATGAAAGGGGAACTCCCTCTATCTCTAAAACGAAAATTAATGGACGTATGCATCCTCCCCGTTCTAACATATGGTGCGCAGACTTGGTCTCTGACCAACATTCAAAAGTCCAAACTCCAAGTTTGTCAGCGAGCGATGGAGCGCAGCATCCTGGGTGTCAAGCGCACGGACAGGATCCGAAACACCGAACTGCGCTCCAGGACTGGGATCGCGGAAGTAGCTCTGAAAGCTGCTAAGCTGAAGTGGGACTGGGCTGGCCACATCTGCCGCATGCCGAGTGAGCTGTGGGCAAAGATAGTCACGGAGTGGCGACCTGACCCGGCGAGAAGGCGACGCGGCAGACCGAAGCGCAGATGGCGGGACGAACTCGATCAGTACATCGTTGACTGGAGGGAAACAGCTCAGGATCGGGATGTATGGAGGGAATTGGGGGAGGCCTTTGCCCAGCAGTGGGACCCAAATGGCTCATAATAATAATAATAATAATATCGCTATTTTTACCACTATCCGCAATTTCTACCCAGCCCAAATGATTTGGGCTGGGATAGCAGAAGACCCCACCTATCTGCCATTTTCGTATATTCAACGTTCTGCCGAACACCCTATATACCCCTGCCTTTCTTGCCTCCATATTTCTCTCCATCAAAAGGTTGTCTGAAACAGATTCGTGAACCATTTTATGCTTATTTATGCCACTGTATAAACGTGCTTATAGAATAATTAGGTTGTGTTTTCGTTTAATTTATTATTATTATTGTTTAAATACCTATACTTATGCCTAAGTCTACTAACAAATATGGATCTGTGTCTGAAAATAAATGATTATTATTATTGTTAAAAACGACAGGATTGTCGTGATCTCGAAGTGTTTGCGAATTTTCATGCTGATCGGATGAACGGTTCCTATTGCCGTGCGTATACGAGTTATAAAATTTGATTGTTGCTTTTAGGGAATCTCGATAATTTACTAGCAATCATCATCTTTTTAAAAATATTTTCACTTGTGTCTGTCCAACTGATGCAACCCTATCCATGTTCTAATTAACTCAGCTTAGTGAGTCTAATTATCATGAACATTATTACATTTTAGTAACTGTTCTTGTGGTGTCTCTTATCTCTTTTGATATAAGGTCAAAAGTCAAACGACTCACAGTTTTTCTTCTTCACAGGAAACACTTATTGATTACGTTAGTTTTTGTTAGTAATTGAACCATTCAAACGCAGTTGAAGATTCTTTCCACAATAAATTGCGCGATACAAATAAAATTTACATGATTTGTAAAAAAAACAGTGTTTAACCTTTCTTAGTCTTTATGCTTTGTGGGTGCCAGCAGTAGAAAGTTGCCTCTCCTCTCTTGCCCGTGGATGCAGTAAGAATCTTCCATGGGATACCTCCGGAAGATGGACAGCAACGTCTTTTCGTGTATCAACATCCCTTAGTGCGCTCGCCAACCCGCCTGCCAAGCGAGGCGAGTATGACATCAACCCCTTCATAATCTTGGAGATCCTTGACTTGCCTTTGTCCAGCTGTGGACGTGGAGAGTAGTCCTACGGCTGAGATGGTGGTGGTGATTCGCCCACTACTCTGGCAATAAGGTGCAACTTTAATACCGATAACACATATATCCGACACGGTCTAGAGAACAACGATTATCGTAATAATAACGATGGTCGTTATAGCAAGTGAATTTTCCATTGTGTTGGTTTTTCGACATCACATTTCTCGCTCTAGGTTACTAGTTTTATGTAGATGTATTATTATGTCCTAGTTCTGGCATATGATTAAAATATATGTATGTAGAACTAAGAAAAAATCAAATGAACAAGCTCAGAGTCGCTCAACGAGCTATGGAGAGGGCTATGCTCGGGGTTTCACTACGGAATCGAATCAGAAATGAGGAGATACGTAGAAGAACTCGGGTCACCAACATAGCCAAACGGATTAGCACGTTGAAGTGGCAATGGGCAGGCCATATAGCGCGCAGAACAGATGGCCGATGGGGCCGCAAAGTTCTCGAATGGAGGCCACGGATCGGCAAGCGCAGCGTAGGACGTCCACCTACACGATGGGCAGACGACTTGGTGAGAACTGCTGGTCGGCGGTGGATGCAGACGGCTTCCAACCGCAGTACTTGGAGATCAATGAGGGAGGCCTTTGTCCAGCAGTGGACGTCCTACGGCTGAAATGATGAAGAAAAAATCTGAAACAATTTGACATTAGGTTAGGTTTCTTTGATTCAGTCGCAATTTCTATACATAGCCGGCTGGCTCTCCATCACGCATGACGTTACGCGGTTTCGACTCAAGAAATCATTAGCTCCGATCGCATATCTCTCTTTGACAGATACGGTTATCTTACAAACGAGGAACAGAGACTTACAGTCATTACATCGGTCTGTATTGGTCCACAGCTGAACATTAATTTAGGTCTCTCCTACAAAACCTCCGTGGCCCCTATAGCCGACTGCGTAAGCCTGCCTCTCAATAGTTTGCCACTTACCGAAAGACGATGACGAACCAGTACATACAGTTTGGTTCTCTACTTTTAATTTACAAAAAATATATTATAATTTACAGACATCTTGTCTTTACAACTTGGCTTGTAAAGCTTTAGCAACACCACCCAAGCATTGACAAAAACTAAAAGTCGATCGAGTTCAGACAAAGAGTATCTAGCAAAGCAAATCTCTATATCTAACAAGGAGTAGTCATCATTCCAGCCGTAAAACGTCTACTACTGAACACAGGCCTCTCTCATGGATCTCCATAAGGGGTAGTTGCCATACTCACCACGCTTGGCAGGCGGGTTGGCGAGCGCAGTTTGCGATGTTGAAAAGGCGCTGCTGCCTCTTACTGCATCCACGGGCATGATAGGAGGGGTAACATTCTACTGCCGGCACCCCACGGCTAGGACACAAGGAGTAGTAGTTTATACATACATATAAATCGTTTGTCGAATACTACGATCTAGTCTACCTCTAGAAGGTATAACTAGTCCGAAAGCACGTTGGGCCGACGACATAATACAGGTCGCCGGGCAAACCTGAATGCGAAAAGCATAATAATCAGCAGAAGGTGATTCCGGGCTTAGAAGAGTAAGAAGGCTATAATAGTTTTATCAACACACTTGCTCGTAAAGTGAGCCTTATGACATCGCTTTTAGAGCCATAAACCGAGCTATAACACACGCGTGCGTAAAAATATTACACACTAGTGCGTAATAGAATTATCCCTACAAAGTTAAATCAGTACCTTACTGTAAGTTACGCGTGAGCATTGATTATTACACTCTCGGCTCCATTACGCCCTCGCCTTTAGCTCGGGCTGCAATCTTGCCTCGACTGTAAAAACCAACATTGCACACTTGTTTCATAATGTACTATTATACGTAATCCTTGTTAAAATATTATCATCATCTTCTCAGCAACAGGAAGTCCACTGTTGGACACATAGCTCACTCATGGATCTCCATGAGCTGCCATACTTAGCATGCTAGACAGGCGGGTCGGTGAGCTCAGTACGGGATCATCATCTGGACGTCCACTGCTGGACATAGGCCTCCCTCATGGTTTCTTCATCATGAGGGGTTGTTGCCATACAACGTTTATAACTAGTTCAGGAGCCTATGGATCAAACTTGTATGCTACACTGTATTATGTCAATAAAATACCTTTTTTACTTTACTATACTCACGCTTGGCAGGCGGGTTGGCAAGCGTAAAATAGTGTGTTGAGACCCTTAGCAGGTTCTTACTGCATCCACGGGTATGAAGGGGTAACATTTTACTACCGGAACCGCACGGGTGCATCATACGTACGTGCCCACCGATTGTGGTACGGCATGCTGATGGGCAATATGTTTGTTTCCATTCCAGGGCTGCGGTTTCGGCTGCCAGCTCCACCACATAGTGTACTGCCTGATATCCGCGTACGCCACCGAGCGCACGCTGATCCTCAGCTCCAAGGGCTGGCGGTACAACGCCAAGGGCTGGGAGTACGTGTTCCAGCCGCTGTCGGAGACCTGCACCAGCTCCTATAGCGACAAGGTGCATTCGTGGCCAGGTAACATAAATATACATCAACATCTCAGCGGTAGGATATCCACTGCTGGACGCAGGCCTGATCAGGGATCTCCATGTGATCATGAGGGGTTGTTGCCATACTCAACACGCTTGGCAGGCGATGTGGCGAGCGCAGTACGGGATGTTGATATACAGAAAGACGCTGCTGCACATCTTCCGGAGGTATCCTTCAGCTGGCTCTTACTGCATCCAGGCGCATGAGAGGAGGAGTAACATTCTGGTGCCGGCACCCCACGACAAAAAGGTACATGTATGTTGCTGTAGCATCATGGAGTAGACTCTCCCAGCACTATACTATTCTCGTACCTGAAGACGAAAGTCTTCTATCAGTGTGTGTTACCAGTGATGACATATGGAACCGAAACGTGGTCATTCACAGCTGGCCTAGTAAATAGGCTCAGAGTCGTTCAGTACGCTATGGAGAGGGCTATGCTCGGGGTTTATGTACGCGATCTAATCAGAAATGAGGAGATACGCAGAAGAACTCGGTTTACCGACATAGTCAAACGGATTAGCACGTTATAGTGGCAATGGGCAGGCCAATTAGCTCGAAGGACAGATGGCCGATGAGGCTGAAAAGATCTCGAGTGGAGACCACGGACCGGCAAGCGCAGCGTCCACCTAAAAGATTGGCAGATGACTTGGTGAAGACCGCATGTCGACAATGGATGCAGGCTGCTTCCAACTTGCGGTTGGAAGCGGCCTACGCCTCCGCCTGAAATTATGATGACTGTACTGCCTGATATGCGCGTACGCCACTGAGCGCACGCTGATCCTTAACTGCTAGGGCTAGAAGTAGAACACCAAGAGATGGGAGAACGTGTTCCTGCCTCTTTCAGATACCAGTTCTCTGACACCTTGTTGCATTCCTGGCCAGGTAAACATTCACCACCAATGATCTATATCAGTCCAATGGTCGGGATAGGCCTGCTCTAATTGCTATTTTACTCTGACTTCGACTTACAGCTTCCAGCGTCTGCAAGCGACCGTTCGCAAATTATCACTCCAACACTCCATAGCTATAGATATGTATAAATATATAGCGACTGTTAATTCATGTGGACGGTGTATGGTCGAAAAGTTGTATTGATTTATGTGTACTAACCCAATTCTTGGCAAAGGTCTTCTCCAATGCCCTCTATTTCTCTTTGTCACCATCTATTCCATGTAAAAGAAATCCAAATCAATGAATTACAATATCACTCTGTTCGCAGCTATTTATATTTCATAGCAACATTTGACTTAATGCTTATGTTTATTTGTTTCAGTAATGTATGACGCTAAAGTGGTCTCTCTACCGTTCATCGATTCACTGACGTCGAAACCCAAGTTCTTACCGCAAGCTGTGCCCAAAGACTTAGCGCATAGGTAAGTGTGAACTGATTTTTTTTGCGGTTTTCACCAATAGATGGAGAATCATTAGGAAGGTTTAAAAGTTTTAGATGCAGAACTGCTGTTCTGCGTGCAACGTGTCTGGTTGTTTCATCTGTACACCCGCACGAAGCCGGGCTTTTCTTTTTGGAGCTTTTCTTACTTAGTAGGTAAATGGTGCTATGTAGGCCAGCTATAAATTAGCTATAAAGCAGTTATAAATTAAAGTAAATTATAAATTAACTTTTGAATGTTTCGGATTTTTAGTCTGTAAGTTCAATTGTGTTTCCATAAATAAATAAATATAAAAAGTAACAATTTACCTTACCTTACGAAACTAAATTTTTTTGCTTCCTAACCTGGTATTTCTAGTACTAGTCCTAGCCTATAGATGAGGTGTATACTTTATATGTGTTTTTTGGTTCAGGATAATCCGTTTCAACGGAGACCCGTCGTCATGGTGGATCGGACAGATGCTCAAGTTCATACTCAAGCCGCGGGCCGCCATGCAGAAGGCAATCAACGAGACGATAGCTAAGATGAACTTCCAGCATCCTATTGTTGGGTAAGTTTTTTGTCTTTAAAGGTTTTTATTTACCATAATATACACAAAATATACTGAACATGGTTGAGTATAATTACAACTTAATGTAAAGAGATAACTCAGCAAGCTTTAAAATCGTTTTAACAATACTATAATAATATAATTTATAAATATCACTACTTTGTAAGTCTGAAGTATAACTTACGTTAAAACATTTATAATATGTGCACTTTGTATAGCGCGCATTTTTACAATTGAGGAGCTTCTAAGACCTAGCATAATTAGGTTCATTTAATTTAAATCAATTTGGTTATGGTTTAATAAATAAAAATTGAAAACTTTTATTCTTCTTCTGTACCCTAAGTACAGAAAAATTATATGAAACATATATTCCAGCGTGCACATACGACGGACAGACAAGGTCGGCACCGAGGCAGCCTTCCATCACATACAAGAGTACATGACGCACGTCAAAGACTACTACGATCAGCTGGAGCTGACCAAACCGGTCGACGCGCGGCGCGTTTATCTAGCTACGGACGATGCTAATGTGAGTATTGTAACCCTTGTGTTATCAATATATGAACTTGAATGGATAACTTATACCCTCCACCGGACTAAGGTTTTGTCAGCAGCAAGTTTTAACAAACAAAAAGAAAACACAATATTAATTTTAAACAATTGTCTTGCTATAAACTAGCAGTAGGTGACGTCAGTTATCGTGTAAACAAATGCGCCATTATTAAAGTAGGGTATCAGTAGCCACTGACGCTTTTATTTCACATCGTCGTATGACACAAAAACATGGCGGCTGCTGTTTCATAGTGTTAAAAAACAAAGTAAACAAACTGAAAACTGAAATATTTTTTTTTTGTTTATTTATAAACTACAACTAACATTTTCTAACTGCTTTGAATATAGCTTAGGTTCTGTCTTATCAAACCTAGCTAACTATCTTCAAAATATGTTTTTAAATAGTTTCATTATATGGAGTTAAATAATTGGCGTGTTGTACGTTTTGACTGTAAGTGCTATCATTTTATCTATAAGGGCCGTGGATTTGTTAATAAATTAATAAATTCAACTCCGCAGGTGTTAGAAGACGCCCGTAAGAAGTTCCCCGCGTACACGTTCCTAGGCGACCCGTCCATCGCCAAGACAGCCGCCACGCACCGCCGCTACACCCCGCTGTCCCTCACCGGGCTGCTGGTGGACCTGCACATGCTGGCCCGCACGGACCACCTCGTCTGCACCTTCAGCAGCCAGGTAATGTACTGCAGCTAGTATACAAGACAGCCGCCACGCACCGCCGCTACACGCCGCTGTCCCTCACCGGGCTGCTGGTGGACCTGCACATGCTGGCCCGCACGGACCACCTCGTCTGCACCTTCAGCAGCCAGGTAATGTACTGCAGCTAGTATACAAGACAGCCGCCACGCACCGCCGCTACACGCCGCTGTCCCTCACCGGGCTGCTGGTGGACCTGCACATGCTGGCCCGCACGGACCACCTCGTCTGCACCTTCAGCAGCCAGGTAATGTACTGCAGCTAGTATACAAGACAGCCGCCACGCACCGCCGCTACACGCCGCTGTCCCTCACCGGGCTGCTGGTGGACCTGCACATGCTGGCCCGCACGGACCACCTCGTCTGCACCTTCAGCAGCCAGGTAATGTACTGCAGCTAGTATACAAGACAGCCGCCACGCACCGCCGCTACACGCCGCTGTCCCTCACCGGGCTGCTGGTGGACCTGCACATGCTGGCCCGCACGGACCACCTCGTCTGCACCTTCAGCAGCCAGGTAATGTACTGCAGCTAGTATACAAGACAGCCGCCACGCACCGCCGCTACACGCCGCTGTCCCTCACCGGGCTGCTGGTGGACCTGCACATGCTGGCCCGCACGGACCACCTCGTCTGCACCTTCAGCAGCCAGGTAATGTACTGCAGCTAGTATACAAGACAGCCGCCACGCACCGCCGCTACACGCCGCTGTCCCTCACCGGGCTGCTGGTGGACCTGCACATGCTGGCCCGCACGGACCACCTCGTCTGCACCTTCAGCAGCCAGGTAATGTACTGCAGCTAGTATACAAGACAGCCGCCACGCACCGCCGCTACACGCCGCTGTCCCTCACCGGGCTGCTGGTGGACCTGCACATGCTGGCCCGCACGGACCACCTCGTCTGCACCTTCAGCAGCCAGGTAATGTACTGCAGCTAGTATACAAGACAGCCGCCACGCACCGCCGCTACACGCCGCTGTCCCTCACCGGGCTGCTGGTGGACCTGCACATGCTGGCCCGCACGGACCACCTCGTCTGCACCTTCAGCAGCCAGGTAATGTACTGCAGCTAGTATACAAGACAGCCGCCACGCACCGCCGCTACACGCCGCTGTCCCTCACCGGGCTGCTGGTGGACCTGCACATGCTGGCCCGCACGGACAGAATAATATTTAATATTAGATGATTATGGATGGCGCTGGATAGGACATGTGTTGTGACGACCAGACAACCATCTATCCAAACAAGGTCTCACATGGCAATCTCGTGGAAAAAGAAAACCATGTCGCCCCCGCACTACCTGGAGGCGCACAGTTCATATGGAGGCTGCATCAGCTGGCCTCGGGTGGAAGGAGATTGAGGTTGCTGCGCGAGATCGTCCCAAGTGGAAATCCATTCTGAGAGCCCTATGTCCCTGATGAGGGATAACAGGATGCCATCATTATCATCGTTAGGTGATTAGAACGACTCCGTTAATTAAATTAACATAATTGAGGTTCTCTGTAAGAAAAGTTTTATTGTGTTATCTGCACGTTGTACAAAGTAAAGTTCACATATCACAAGGGTTTAGAAACAAAACTATAACTGTAAGAACAGAAACGCCATTTTATGTTATTATTTACCAATGTCGATTCCAAAAACAGTCACTGCAAAGCCACCACGCTAAACTTGCGTATATTCGGAGACGACAGCAATATGGTACCATGGAGCTGGTCTGATGTTAAAGTGAGAAGGTGGCCATAGTAAGTCCTTAATAAACAGTCAAAACCCATCGAGTTTGCGCTCATTTGTTTTTTTATCTTGGCAACCACTAAATGAATTTTTACATGAAAGCTTGTTTATTTTCATGTTTTTTTTTTAACTTGATTCTTTCCTGACCAGCTGGGCAAGAAGGCCAAATTATAATATGCTGAAAGGCAGATATTAATATTGACGAGCTCTGTGGCGCAGCGGGCGAAGGTCCGCCTGCGGCCCAAGGGGTTGCGGGTTCGATTCCCGCCTCGGGACAAATGTCTGTACGATCTGCAGATATTTGTTTAGGGTGTTCTGGGTGTTTTTCTATATATAATAAAAATATATATGTAGTATAATGTATTAAGTATATCAGTCATCTAGTACCCTTAACACAAGCTCTGCTTAGCTTGGGGCTAGATGATGCTGTGTGATTTGTCCAACATTATTTATTTATTTGACTGCTTATATTATTATTTCAAGTATCAAATGTATTACAGGTTGGACGAGTTGCGTACGAGATAATGCAGACGAACCGGGTGGACGCGTCCAACAGTTTCTTCTCCCTAGATGACATCTATTACTTCGGGGGGCAGATCGCGCATGACAGAGTCGCTGTCATGACTAACCCGGGAACGAATAATGATATGGCTTTTGAGGTAAGACAATTCATTAGAACTCTGCTTTTGTCTATTATACCTACACTGTCTATATGGGTCGACCCGAAAGGTTGAGTTGCCGCTTTGCTCAAACCGACATCACCTTATCAAGAGTTTCAGCGGGTCCCGAAATGGGTTCTGTAGCTTAGCGGTCAAAGCACTTCTGGCTTAAGGAAGCGTCAAGTACCGATTTGACGGACGTGGGTTCGAATCCCACCGGAACCGTAAACTTTTTGATAAGGTTATTTATTTCTTTGAATATACCACTAAATGTTTGTATAATGGTGTAACTTCCTAACTCTGTCATGTTGTTGCAGGTGGGTGATCAGATCGGTGTCGCCGGTAATCATTGGAATGGCTACGGGCGGGGCACCAACAAGAGAACTAACGTTGTAAGTGTATCATAATAGTTTTGTTTACAACGATAAGAAAAAGCATTGCAAAATCGCCCCAATCATGTTATCGCGACCCTGCTCGTTCCTGCGTGGTTTTGGTATTTAATGTATAAAATGCATTCAAAAAATTCTTGAGTATATTTTTGACCTTTATTATTATTATTTAATTCTTTATTGCACACAATTTACAAAAAAAACAGTATACAAATGGTGGGCATAATGCCGAAGGCATTATCTACCTGCCAACCAAAAATTATTAAAATTATTTATTGACCTTTGATGTCATTTTTGTTGTATGATGTCGTTTTTGACAGTTACTTTCATTTTTAAAGTAATTGCTGGCCTAAGTAAAGAAGAAGAATTATTCTATAACTGTTTAGTTTGCGTATGACACGATGGGAATACATTATAGAAATGACCTCCCAACGTGTACCGTGTATCCCGACAGTGTAACAGTGGTACACGTTGGGACGTCAGTTATTATATTTCCCAATAGTGTAACACGATTTTAGTGTATCAAGATGGAAGCCCTTTATTTTCTATCTTACGAGACGTTAGCAACCATACTGCGCTCACGGTAAACTCTAAACAATTAAGCTATTCCTTGTATTTAAAGTGTAAACCCACACTGAGGTATCATTTATAGAAATGAAAAATGCAATCAAAATTTTGTCTCCGACGGGACTCGAACCCGTAACGTTCAGACGATCGGTTCGAAACCGATAAAGGCAGTAAAGTTTTGCAACCCGACGGTTATTTGCTCCGTGGCCGAACGGTTAAGGCAGCCTGCGTTGAAGGTGTTCGTCTGAACGTTACGGGTTCGAGTCCCGTCGGAGACAACATTTTGATTGCATTTTTCATTTGTATAATTTGAATGTTTGTTCCAGAACGGTTTCATCCCGTGGTACAAGACGGCCGACCACCTCGTCCTGTACCCCTTCCCCGAGTACAAGCACGTGCCGCTGTGGACAGACTCGCGGCAAGGGCACTTATAATACTTAATGACAAACACTTCAGGTATTAATGTCAGGTAGCCCTACAGTTCTCTTCGGACTGTTCTGCACGCCAATATGAGCATCAAACGAAATCAAGCTTAAACAATTCAAAATGTGCGCAACGGGTGGACTCGAACATAAACCGTTCCGTTAACTGCCGCTGGTGCACACAATATTACTGTGCTATGTGTAGTATAAGTATAGCGATGTGGCGGGAATTCTTATAATACTGAATGCTTCTGGTACCAATGTTATGTATCCTACAGTTATCTTCGGAGTTTTTGGCTATATGAAAGATTTGTTATAGATAGCGCAGCATATACAATATATCTGGTCTAAGAATTGAATAAGCGGGTTATGTTAACACGGCAGGATATGCAATTGAATCTCTACCTTTATTTTATTATTTACAAAAACTTCATGCAATCGTAAAATTTTCAAATGGTTTATCCGTTTTCTTCAATGAACGCGATATGCCATTAATTTTTATGAATTACTCTTCTTAATTGAAAGAGTTGTTTTGATTGAAATTTGCATAATATTCCTCGAGACTGACCTGACATTGGCAACCTTTATGTTAAAATAAATTTAAAAATTACAATACAGTAAAAATGCCGCCAACATGGCCAGCCAAATGACAAGAATTTATAAATTAACTTGACACTGGCGGAATTGTGTAAAACCAAACACAAAAAGTCATAAAATAAAAAGACAAGACAAATTTTAAAATGCTACTAGGTTCAAAATCTATGAATCGCCGAAAGGACTACACCGCAGAGTTTTCAAAAGTTTGGTTGTTCGAAAGTTTTTTTGAGATTCGAAAATTTAACAATATTACATTCGAAATCGTTTAAACAAGATCCTAAAACTCCGAAATTTCTTACTTTGAAATATTGACACTACCTGTATTTACTAAATACACGCAGAGTCGCGGTCTGCAGCAAGTTATTTTTTTCAAAAAGCGTGAGTGATAAGTTTCCGTCGCATTTCTTCTGTCGGAATACTTTTGTATCTTATCTCGAATACGGGGAAATCTTGTATGTTTGAAACTTAAACTACATCTAATGTGTATTGTAATAGTTTAAAACCGGCAGGCTGATTGCGTATCTAGCAAAAGGTTTGCAACAGGGGTAAATCTCGCGATCATCGCTGTCAAACGTCATTCGTGAATTAACTTTGTGACGAATATACAACAACACCTGTTAACTAAATCATGAATTAACTTTGTGACGAATATACAACAACACCTGTTAACTAAATCATGAATTAACTTTGTGACGAATATACAACAACACCTGTTAACTAAATCATGAATTAACTTTGTGACGAATATACAACAACACCTGTTAACTAAATCATGAATTAACTTTGTGACGAATACACAACAACACCAGTTAACTAAATCAAAATTGACGTTTGATAGCGATGATCACGAGATTTCCGCCTGTTGCAAGCCTGTCGCTAGATACGTAATCAATCTGCGGGTCTCTTGTAGAAGAACTACACCAAAATATTTAGATATTCGATCCGTACTTTTAAGCGCAGGTGAATCTGTATTTGATTCCGCCTTTTCTTTTCTGATTTTGTCGCAAGTATTATGAATCGACTGAACCATTACTTCCGATATATCTTAGATCTTCCACACGACATTCCACTTTTAAGGGAAGTCTGCTCTGACAATCGTGTCAGAATGTTCAATCATTGATTTGGTTTCGAGAGTTTGTAGTATAGAGTCCGCGTCACCTCTGAAGTCCGATACGCGCGGCGCTGCTACCATAAAACTTTATACAGACTACATATTGTTCTGTAGAGTTTAGTACCCGGTGGTGCCGTCTATAACTCAGTTTATGTCAAAACTGTAAAAACGTTACTTTAATTAAACTTTTTAAAGCTTACTGATACCTATAAAAAGGAGAAAAAAATACATAATCCGCCAGCTTGTGGCGGCGACCATTTTTAAATGGTGGTCACCACCTTCATCATCCACAGGCCGACTTCTTTTGCTCGCGACATTATCAACGTCGTCTGCCCATCTTGCTGCCGGAACTAACGTTTCTGTGTACTTGGACTATGAGAAATCGGAGAATCTCCCCTTTCGTCACGGTATGCACTAGAAACAACGAAGACGCAGAGGTAGTTGCACAATAGCGAACAACACTGGACTGTGTTGCCTCCTCAACCGCCGAACAGAAAGATCTATCAGTCCCGCAAAGTCACGCCTGAGTCAAATAAATAAAAGCTTGTAAAATTAAACCAATGATTGACTTTTCTGATTCTGATACCATTGTGATAGTACACTAGTGTTGAAGCCCTGTGCCGCAAATTATGAACACAGGTTCACATGTGTAGGTTAAAACACTATTTGCACACTTCACGTAATCTAGTATGTTTTGTCCTTATTTGCATTTAGCTTGTTAATTATATACTAATTCAAGATATGTACATAGATATTGTAGTCACAAAACGATGGTTTTATTTATAAGAGGTAGCGCAGCAGATGATTTTAACTAATATAATTTAAATAAAATATAGTAGAATTCCATTTTTTCTGTTAAATGCATCTTAAGAAGATCGAGATCGAGGAATGCTATAGGATGTAAAATTGTCAATACATAAATAAGCTGTCTATCGGGACTTTATCGCGTAATTACAATCACGGCTAGACAGTTACGTGACCACGAAGGCAAAGCACTAGGAACGTCGCGAAATAATAAAACAGTGTAATTCGCGATAAAGTCCCGTAAAACAGTTTAAAATAAAATAAGTTTAACCACGGCAGTTTTGTGGCGGCTCGCTTAAAGTGGTCACATAAAACCTTCCTTAGTTAAAGGTACAGCCATAGTGCAAAACTGTGATAGTTTGTTATTTTTATAGTGTTTAACCACACTTAGGTAGAACATTTTCAAATAAATTAATAACCTTATCACTGAATGAATTAAAATTGTGGTAGTTTGTATGCCGTTTTTAGTGAAAAAAAGCTACTAATAGAATGAACTAGCGCGCGGAGTAAGCAAGGTTTCAAAATTCTTGATGAGGTCATATCGGTTAAGGACCGATAGAACGCCATTTACAAGTTACTACTAGAGTTCTCCTGTACATTGAAATTGCATTCAGTGGTAGCTTAGTGGTTAAAGCTTTTCCGGCTTTAGAAAGCATCAAGGATCGATTTGACGGACGTGGGTTCGCACCCTGACGGAATTGTTTGGTAAGGTTTTTCATTTCCTTGAAATGTTCAACCTAACAATGTCCCAGGCAGTGCTATGTCCCGTACAGCATGATTACCAGATTGCTGACGCTGTATAAGTCATCTATGTCTCATGGAAAGGCCTTACTAATCGTGGTTTAACACAATAATGCTAGCAAACTATTAAGGTAACAAAAGTCCTTTTATTGTGTCTACTAATAGAAAAAGAACACTAGCGCCAATTATACGGTTCGAGGAAACAATCTTTGTCATTGTTAACACATATTTAACCGGGTATCTAGCGACCGGTATATACCTTAATTATTTCCCGACGCTTTGACAGGATTGCATCCACCGTGATGACCCAGTCTATAAAGGTAAGTAACGCGACAATAACCCTGTTAAATATATGTTGATTATATGTCGTAATCGCAAAGGTTTAAAAAGACAATTTTTGTGTTATTTTCTTCGAAATGAAAACGTCTCATCAGCTCAAGCCGTAGATGGAAAAACTGGGACAAAGGTAAATTCCTTTTAAAGGCCTAAAAAGTAACTTAACACTGCGTTTCTAAGTCCTCTGACTTTTTAGATAAGTTCAAGCAGAGAAGAATGTAGATGAATCATTACAAATATATGGGCTGTTTTTGGAGAACCGGTGATAAACCTCTAATTAGTTTAAAATGTACTGAGATGTTTTAAATTATGGTGTTTATGAATTATTTTATGTATCAGTTAATCTATGAATTTTCGGTTTCCTTATTTATTTATTTAAAAACTTTATTGCACATTACATAATATTGTACAAAAGGTGGGCTTATCTTATGATCTGATATTTTTAAGTAGGTATATTGCAAAACATGTAATAGATAATAATCGAGCCGCAAAGGAAGCAGAGCTTGTGTTATCGTACCAGCTATATAAACTGTATAAACAAATTGTTGACAAATGTTATGTTCCATAGTTGCACTGGTATTGTGATTGCAAACTTTTAGAACTATTTGTTTATCTATCTATTAGATGTTAAGTTTCTGTGTTGCTCATTTTCGTATTTATTCGTTGTTACTTTAACTTATTCGTTAGAGCAGGATATATTGTACTGTGAATATTTGTAACAATAACGACACTGCCCTGACATACTAATATTATGAGCTAAGGTTAATATTTGGTATCTCCTACACTACAAAATGTATGTAGGGATACCAGCGCCAAGAATGCGTAATCCTTCGTCATCCCCCTTTGGCGTATGTTGCAAACCTTGCAGAACAAACGATATTCAATGTGGGGACTGCGGGTTTTTATACTATCTTAAACGTGACAAAGTTAACTACTTCTATGGCATTGATGTTGTTTTTGCTATTCGATAATCAAAAAATAACGGCGACACTTTGAGTCGTAATGAGAACGCCTAGTAAGGCTAGATATGACGTCCAGAGCCTCCACTACGAAACTTGATGCGCTTTGTCCATGTATTTTTTCGTTAATTTAATAAGGCAAAAAAGACTTAGTCTATTTTTTTTATCTATCTGACGGACATAACAGAATTTGGATTTTCATTCCCTGTCACCATGCCTATGCCAAACAAATTGTAGTTTACTTTGACGTCACGATCTAGATAATATAAAACTCACACAGAACGTAACCAGGTTAACTTGTAGATATTTTAAAGAGACGCTTGAATGTCAGTCTCAAAATCGAAGACTCAATAAAATAAACTTATGAACCTAGGTTTGCCAAATACATCAATTCAGAGTCAACTAAATTAATCGTCTGTTTACATCATTTTGCGTTCGCCAACAACGCTAGTTACTTATCCTAATCAACGTCTAAAAACATAATAAAATCCTAAAAAAAAACCTCGATAAATAAAAAGCATTTAATTGACGTATTAAAACGTTTGGATGGACATAAAATAGAAGTAATGATGTATTTTTTATAATCGAACATACAAAAACCATGTTTTTCAATATTTTGTGAGTTGTAACTGTTTAAAAGTAGATTTTTTGATTGTTATCTTGTATCGATATTAATGTTTTTGATTGTGGCGGTACTATGGATTTTGTAATTTTAATCAAGTAAACATATTTAGTTTTTGTAACCATCTCGTGTATGACAATAAAGTCTTGTTATCTGCAATACATGGATAAAATATTTTGTTTGCTAAAAGTTTGATATAGGCCTATGCAGTCACAGTTTAATAAATAAAAATATTAATTTTCAATATTAAATGAACAGGAACAAAAATGGTCTTAGGAAGTACCCCTGTGCTACTCCACTGTTAAAATTCGTTTATTTGTAAGAATGAAGATATCAAGGTCTACAATGATGTCCTACATAATGAAATGTCGACATAACACAACATTATATCGATATAAGAATCCTGAAATAACTCCTCTACTTATAAGTATTGTATTTTCCACAAATCTGATGATTATTTGATTTTAACGTGTATGTTGATCATTTTAACGTTATTTATAAGCTTCTGATGGTGATCTTATATGGACCTAAACTGTGTATATAGCTTTAAATTAAAGTGTATATAGAAAAACTAATATAATAAACTGTAATGTGATTGAAGGATTTCGATATTTCATTTCTAGTATTAAGAAAGAAATATGCACTTTAATACAATATCATCGACATAATTATGGCATACCTAACATGACTTTAAGGTATTTTAAAACAGATCGAAACTGGGTTGACCATAACCTCAGATAATATAATACTATACCCATATCGGATAAAATGTAAGTAATGTATCCACTTATCAGAAATGCTCCGGACGTTTTATGTCGAGAACACGGGAAAAATGCATGGTGGGCCACTAAATAAGCGGTTTACTTTCTAAAGATTTCCTCAGAAATCTGACAAGCTCATCTTGAGTATTTTATGTTATTGACGACACGTGGTGGTTGCGGGCTCGACTCCCGCCACGAAACAAAAGTTCTTGATCTTCTTAAAGACCGATGAAGGTCTGTAAGTTGGCTCCCCTGATTGGTCGGTCTAATTGATGGATTTTTGTCCATTTATTTTTTCTTCGGAGTAGCCTCCTCATTCTTCGACATGACAACAGCTTTTTCCTTCACCTGGTTAATATAAATGCTTGGTTTGATGAAATCAAAATTATATACTTAATGCGTCGGTTTTTAATCGTTTATGTTTATAAGTTGAGTGTCAATTGTCCAGCATCAGCATTATTAATTCAGATTCGTATAGTTCACAGCAAATGATTCGCCAAAAAAATATAGATTTGTCGAATGAATAAAGTTTTTCTTAAACTTTTTTAGTTATCAAAATAAAACCTAAGCTTAAATAAATAAATTATTATTAATTTAAAGCTATAATAATAGAACTTAGAATTAGGATTTTGTTTATTTTTACCATTTTTTATTTTATTTAGAATTTTACTATGTTATTAAGAAGTGACATTTATTTTAGATTCTGTGACATAGCCAAGTGTACTATATGTTCCTATGGTGAAATAACTGAGTATGAGTATAGCTAAATTTTATCTACTATTACGTATGTAGATGTTAAACTGTAATAATTAGCAATACAAGTGAAAGAGTGAGGTTTCTTCATCGCTTCCTTCCCTCACTTGGAAAAAAAATATTTGAAGCGAACGAATTCAATTACGTGCTTAATTCAATTTAAAAGTATCTTGTTCTTTTGCAAATTGACTTTTCCATGTAGCTTTTTGCTCTATTGTATTAACACTTATTGACTTGAAAAACATTTACCTAAAAGTTCATAGCTAATATATGTATTTGGTAAGTATACTTAGTTTATATTTCCCGTCGGAAACCGCTGGCTTCCTGGCCTCGTAAAAAGCGATGGCAGAGAAAGTCTCGCATCACCAGTCAAGTTCATTAACACTAACAGTACGCGGTGAGACGCGATCGAGTCTGCTCATCAGCATTTCCCCGTTTTCCCGGGAATAGCCGTTACAACTCGGTGTTTCCCGTTAAAATACCTTATTTTTAGTACCATTTTTGATGAGACCAGCATTTTCTCGGGATTTTATATAGGTATTCCGTTTCCCCGTTTTAATTTCAGTATTTTTTTTATCCATTTTTACGGGATCACTAAAACTTTGTGTAGTATTTAGACGGGATTTTTTCGGCATTATCATTGCCGTAAACAGAGATACCTGTTACAAATCCCTTTGAAATAACATTCTTTTCTTTTTCGTCGGCTAACATATCGTATGTTTAGTTACAGTGGAAGTGAGGTGGTAGGATGAAGTCTGTTATTGTTGTAGTTATACTGTGTGTTGTGCCGACTGTACTTCCGGCAAAGTATGTTCCGAAATGGAAGAAACAGGTGAGTTATGATTTTGGATATATTGAAGAATTTCAGAGGTATACAGAGGTAAAAATAAAATAAAATAAATAAAATACCACTTAGGAATATAAAAAAAAACAGCTTGCGACAAGTGCTCTGGTTCTATATATAGGTATCCTGATATAAGACTTATTGAGAAACCTAGGTTACAAATTGATTAAATAACTTCTTTTAAATTTCGCGATATCGAATCCATACGTGGATATTGGTTGTACCTTATAGGGAATATTTTATTTATTGTAGGAAGACTAACAGTACAGTTATATTATAATACTACTATAACTATTTAATTTCACTTATAAAAATAATATTTGTCGAAAACTAAGTACCTACTTGTAGGTCGTTTAAATTGTCCTACAAATATTTATATAGGTACTTTATTGTGGGATAGTGAGTGACGAGTATGATTTTATTTTCGTAATCTTAATGTAAATTAAAGTTGAGAATAGTTGGTTTATAATTCTAAATTTGAACTGGTTTGTGTTGTAAAGGGGTCATCAGTTCATCAGTTAGTGAGGGAAAGCCTATTAAATGTAAATAGGTATAATAGGTTTTGCCAATTTTATATCTCTTATAAATTACAATTATTGTAGATACTCCTATGACTTGTTGAACATAACTGTGAAACAACAGGAACAAAAAGAGTGTTTAGAGGAATCCCTGTGCTACTCCACCGTTTTTGTTTTGTTTGGTTCTTGACATTGCAAAGTGGTGTAAAGATACCTTTACACCACTTCCTCCATCACATCATACATCCCGTTCCCGTTCCCATTCAGGATTAATATTCCCTAGAGACTTGCAATGTATTTTGTTGACGATAGGTTTGGTCTACAATTTTAATTTTGATTGATTTTAACTGTGCCTTAAATATCAGAATATTACCAAATTACAGCCAACCGAGCTATAGACATAAAAGGTGTTTTACAATTAATGCTAATATCGGATTTTAAAACATGTTCATCGAGCATTTGAAATGCCACCTTTCCCTTTAAGGTCCGGTCTACTTCTATCGCAATCGCCTGTGCATTCCGGTAAAAAGTCTACGTTCTTCGTAGTCGGGTAAAAAGTCTCCCAAATAATGCATTTTATTAGGTATTTTAAATCGTGCGTGTTTGTTTTCGCTTGCCGTGGCCTGCTTTCACGTGCTTTCTCGAGTTCATTAGAAAGTCTCGCTGACTCACTCGGATTAACGACGCCGGTTTATCCTTAAGGTTTCTACGAGAAACTTGTCCTTTTTATGAGGAGGTACCTTGTACCTGGTACTTGGCTGGATTGGTTACTGTTTACTTGTCTGACGAGCATGCTCTATATTTCTCTTATGACACAGTACCACTTTATAGCGGCAGCTTTGCTGAACCATGTATTTTGGTATGAATTAAACTACACCAGTATTCCTCTGTTTTTTGTCTCTGTTAACTTTCTCAATAGACGTGTTTAAGAAATAGTTTTATCAGAGACAATTATAAAGACACTCCTATTACACTTATATCACCATATTAAAATAACTAAGCACAAACAACCTAAGTGGTTATATCTAGATTTTATAGTGGCGTGGAAGGTTTTGATTGAGCCGTGTTGGCCGATTGGTATGCTTTGCGGGTTCAGTACCAGCTACGCACCAATGAATTTCGCATTCTCGAAAAAAATATGTGCACATTTGACACGTGATTTAACGGTAAAGGAAAACATCGTGGAAACCCGCGGCTCTGAGCTTCAGACGTCAGTGAGCGTATACTATATGACCTGTTCTTCCCTTTGGCTAATAGTTGGTTAAGTTGAGAGGATGGTGTAGGTGCTGGGCAGGCCTAATCCATCTTACAACGTCCCAGACACTCCATGGTCCCGTACAGAATGAATACCAGTTGCTGACGCTGTATAAATCATCTATAAAAGATGTTAGGGCATTATTACGGAAGGTTTCCTTTTAGGAAACATATTTCTAAACTAGTAACTTACAAATTCTACCACCTACAACATAGCGTGTCCCTTTAATGGCACCTTACTTTCAGTTATTGTATAACTTGATTGCGCGCCGTATTTGGTCCTAACAAAACATCGAAAGCGAAATCGGCATTGTTGTTATCATATATATAGTATTATTATTTATTGGCCGTGCGGTGTCTAGCATTGCACCAACGTCGTCACCACATGCACGGCACATGGTCTCTTACTCTTACAGCAATTGCTAGTTGCTGATGCTGTAATAATCATCTTCCAATACGTGATAATCGCCGCTAAGGGGCTGTGCATTTAAAACAAGCACCAATTATAGCCAACATTTTACCCCTCCCCCTGTAATTTTGAAACAAAAACACAAATAAGACAAGAAACGGTAACAATTCAGTATTTCCTATAACTATATATATTTCTTATAACAACGTTGAAAATATCCTCCTCTCTTGCCCGTGGGTGCAGTAAGAATCTCTTCTGTGTATCAACATCCCGTACTTCGCTTGCCAACCCACCTACCAAGCGTTGTGATTATAACAACACCCGCTCATAATAAGTACCTACTTGGCGATCTAATGAAAGAGTGAACAGCGGACGTCCTAGGAGTCTTGCGAATATTAGTTAAAATATAGGTAGGTATATATTTCGTCTGTTGGTTAACACGTGGGATAAGGGTAAGGGAATAATTTAATAAATTATTGTTAATTATTGAGAAGGTATATCATTACTAAAGTCCAAGACGTCGTGATTAGGGTTACGAATCTGAAATGGAATTGAGCTGAACTCTACACTAGGCGATGGCAGGTGGAGCATAGCTTTGGCCTACCTAATGGTAGCCGAGGACCGGCCCAAGAAGTCGTGGCCGACCGATGGCGCGGTGGGCCGACGACCTTAGTCAAGTCTGGAAATACTGGTTTGGCAAAGCGCTGGACCGGCGTTTACTAAGGGAGGCCTGGGTGCAGGTGTTTATATTTGCAAATTTTAGAGATAAAGGGAGGGAGGAACGGTAATTTTTTCAAATATGATTTGTGACACTGTTTAAGTTACAAGTATTATATTTCCACAGGCCTGTTCCCCAGCAGAGAGATCAGAAGACAGCCACTACGTGTGTAACGACAAGGGCGAGCCGAAATGCCTGAAAGGGTGGCAGGGAGACCTCTGTGACGTGCCTATTTGCAAGAAGGGCTGCGATCCATTGCAAGGTTTGTTGTAGTATATCCTACTCCCGTTCGATAAGGACCAATGGATTATTCTTTCTCGAAAAAGGTAAGGTAAGTAAATTACTTTGCTGAGAGGGTGATATAGGTACTGGCAAGCCTTATCAATTGCTGACGCTGCAAAAATTATCTATAATAAACGTGAAACTACTAGTGCTGATGAACGAGACATTCAAAGGTGATGTCCACTTCTTACCTTAGTTACCTAGGTGCTTTTACATTCAGCCTATCACGCTGCTACGCGCGCTGCCGGATTTATTGTCGTAGGTTTAAAGCATGAAGGGCGAAGAACTGTTTACATTCCCTACCACTACTCACGTCGCGTTCACCTTTGGGCAATGCCTGACGTATGAACAGTGTGTGTGTATGGCCACAGTATGGCTTAGATGCTACGCCGGTTTTCGATTTGGGCCCTGGATCATGTACCTACGGGTGAGAAGCGAGGTGGTGGTGGTACATTCTCGCGCTGCTCACTACGTACTTCTGCCTTCTGCCGAGCTGTATATGCGGCAATAGCTTCCATATACTATTGACCATACTTTTATGGACACTTGTGAAGCGCATTGGGAAAAAGATAAAACAATATAATAACCTACTCATTTACCAATTTGGACACTTTACATTGTAAGGTTGCAAGATTTAAAAAATCACATGTAGGGTCTGTACCCTAGTCCTATCCTTACTAATAAATAAAAGTGAAAGTAAGTATGTATGTATGTTCTCTTTTCACGTCAAAACCGCTGAACCGATTTGGATGAATTTTAGTATAGGAGTAGATTGGACCATGGAGACGGACACAGGCTACTTTTCGTTGCGTAAATTAGTAGTTGTAGGGTAGTTGTACTGTAGTTGTAGGGTAGTTGTAGGGTAGTTGACCGTAGTTGGTAGTTGTAGGGTAAGTTGTAAGTAGTGATTGTAGTAGGTGCGACACTATGTTTGCCGGGACAGCTAGTATCTTATAAGTTGTTCAGAAAAACAGTTGTTTAAAGTTTATTCGTTTAGTTATTTATGTAATGAGTTGCGACCAATTACGTTTTGCGTTATTTAATGGTAGAAAGCAACTGTCCGGTATTGTTACTCACAAACAAGAAAACCACGTCACAGCCTAAAATGCTGACTCGAGAACATGTGCGAATATTGTGCGGTTGCATAAACCGTACAACACATACTTAACGTACTTTATTATTAAGTACAAAACATTCGTTTGTTTTTGCCGCCCAAATTGCCCAGACTATTATGGAGTCTTATAAAACATACCAAGTCCATAATGTTTATTGATTGATTAGCTGCCAAGTAATTTAACCATGTTATTAATTAGTGAATTACTTGACTATTCTCAATAAGGTCTTCGGTGTTATTAGCTCCTGCTAGCGGCTTTTTATCCGGATAAAAAGTAGCCTTTTTACACCGTACTTATATTATTACTCATAACCACATAAATATTAAGACACTCACACTTTCTCGTACACATAAAGCATACATACACATACATACCTACTCATTCATACACAAAAAACACATAAACAAAACACGCACAGTTGTTTTAGATAATTTTTGTAATAACTTAATCTGTATTTAGTTAGGTACTCTTACTAGGCAAGAGCGATACCCCCTAACACAGGTATTTATCTACTTAAAAGGGGGTTTCCAATGCATAAAATGAAATGTATAGATTAAGTTACTGAAAATAAACCTATTTTATTTTTTTATTTTTTTTTTATTTACTTCCTATACATGTATTATTGAATTTTCTCCCTAGTAATTTCGTTAAGTAATTTTTGGCTTGAAGATGGAAAAGTCAACTGTATCTCAATCGAGCTAGTGAAACAATAGGTTTAGGTAATAGGTAGTGAAATAGTAGGAAAAAAATGTGGCAGTAGCTCGGCCCAGGACTAATCAACCGAACTACTGAAACTAGAGGAAAATTTTGCATTACATCCGGATAAAACTAGCCCACCTGTGTCGTACAGCATCACCATACATCATCACTGCCACCTTGAAGTGACCCTGCTGGGCATAAGCCTCCTTATCTAACTGACAAACATCTATACTCTGGGCCTTTTGCATCAGTCTTCACTTCATTAGGACTTTCACTTTATACACTATATTTATATATAAAATGTCGGAGATTACTTGATTTTTTAATTTTGTAGACTTGTTAAGAATGAAAACAAACAAACTTATCAGCGTATTAGCATTTGACATGTTAGTTGGAGTAATAGCGTAATAGGTAGATGCTTAATCAAGCATGAATTTATGTCGTTGACACGAGCCGGCCAAGTGTGGGATTAAATTAATTTTAATTGAGAAATACTATGTTGTATCTGCATATTCGTATAAAATTAAACGTTTAGGTGATTTGCTAGATATCCGGTTAATTATACAAAATGCAAGAGGCATTTGACCTACCTAGAGCAACTTTATAAATCAGTAAATACTTCGCAGATACCTAATCTTTAATAAGGTGTGCAATAAAATATTATCTGTCTACTGTAGGTACGAATATGAGCCCGCGAGCCAAAAACAGATTTTGATAACCGAGTTCCTCCCGGGCGATAACATGTAAATGGCTAATGGTGTTGTAACATAATCTTTATTTTCTCTTACTTAATCTAAACAATATTAAGGATGTGAGACTCTTTTCAGTACATCATACCTGTGCCAGAGTCTCGCTCTACATCATGCTCTACGTCAGCTGCGGTTCCGTGGTTGAGCAGCAGTAGCCTCCCATAAACGTAAAAATATCAGTTTTAGGATATCAGTAAAGAATATTGACTTCATCGAAACATAATAGTAGATTAAACCTCTCAGTTAGAGCACAGATACACTAGTAGTTGGAGTATGACGTGTTATGTTTCCTTTCATTTAATTTATCATATTTGGAGAGAGAGAGAGAGAGAGAGACAGAGAGAGATATGATCCTTATGATTGACCCTATCGAGTGATGCCATAAAAGTAACATGTTTTGTTTTTTCGAATTTTAGTTTACCTGTGGTGGAAAGCGTATTTAAAAAATCTTGAATTGCAATTTCGTGTCTTTTTAAAATTTAGAGGAATGGTTTTATTAGGCGAAATTTGAGTACTTTCACTTCAGGTGGCATTACAAAATTGCATTCTGAGTAGACAAGAATTCACTCGTGAGCATGTGAAACAAAGAACACATTTAAAACATCACTGAAACAAAACGCTCATAGTTAAATTATTAAGAAATAGCTCATTTGCTAAACTTTCTACGAAGCCAAATAGTAAAATCATCTTCTGTTTATTCGTCTTATAGAATATGCCAACAATGATGACTTGTATTATGACGCAGTCTAGAAAGTAGTAGTAGGTAGCTACCTTGTTCTTAATATCTGGATTTGTTGCTAAAATCTTAAGGTAATAACGTTAAGATTTTAGCCAATTTTAAACCCGTAAGAAAAATAAGAATGATGATGATGATAAAAATAAGATGATAACAAAATGGCATAATTTTTTGAATAATTTGTGTTTCTGTTCGTAAACAGTAAACACCGTCGATTAAGACCAACCTCTTTATTTCGACATAATGTATTTTTAGGACTAACTAAACTTTTAAAAAGTCTAAAAATGTACATAATGTTTTTTTTCTTGAAATTATAAGAATTTTCTGAGGACATCTTCAAATAGATGGTGATGGAGAAGATTGGTGGCGCAAAATTTGACTCCCTAAGGGTACCATTATCATCATCATTACAGCCGTAAGATATCCACTGCTGGACATAGGCCTCCCTCTTTGACTTATAGATCCAAGTGCATGAGGGGTTGTTGCCATACTCACCACGCTTGGCAGGCGGATTGGTGAGCGCAGTTTGGGATGTTCTTACACGGAAAGACGCTGCTGCCCATCTTCCGGAGATTTTGTAAAATATTTATTATTATTTATTTATTTATTTATTTTGTAAAGCACTACTGTGTATCTATAAGTGGAAACTTATTGATAGCCACTTATTATTATACTTATAACTATTGTGTATCTTGTGCTGATAGTTTCCCTAAGATGAATAAATAAATAAATAAATATTCCTTAGCAGATTCTTAGTGCATTCACGGGCAGGAGGGGTGACATTCTACTGCCGGCACCCCACGGCAACGGCCTAAGGGTACCTTGGGAGTCAAATTTTGCCCCATCACACAGTATGTTCTGTTTTGGTCTGTGTTGTTTTGTTGTATATAATAGATAGATCTATTGTTTCAGGCTACTGCAAGAGGCCCGGCGAGTGCCGCTGCAAGCTCGGCTTCTACGGAGACAAGTGCAACAAGTGCATCGCGATGCCGGGCTGCCTGCACGGCTACTGCAACGTCTCCTTCGAGTGCATCTGCAAAGAGGGCTGGGACGGCATCTTCTGCTCTGAACGTAAGATTATCTGCTCTTCTATGGGGTGTGTCTGTCTACCTAGCGCATGTGGCACTGAATATGGTTTCACTTTGAGTCACCCGTAACGTAGACAACCTCGGCTTCTTCAGAGAGAGTGCAACAAGTGCATTGCGGTGCCGGGCTGTCTGCTCGACTACTGCAACGTCTCCTTCGAGTGCATCTGCAAAGAGGGCTGGGACGGCATCTTCTGCTCTGAACGTAAGATTTCTTCCCTTCTATGGCCCATAACTGCGTGCAGCAGCTCATGTGGTACTGCGTACGGTATTGTCCTTAAGTCACCCGTGTCGTATTCAAGCTCGGCTTCTTCGGAGACTAGTGCAATAAGTGCATTGCGATGCTGGACTGTCTACACGGCTACTGCAACGTCTCTTGCGAGTGCATCTGCAAATAAGGCTGGGACGGCATCTTCTGCTACGCAAGTAAGTGTCTGTGACAACAGCGCATTTGTTACTGCATAGGTTTTCTATTTGTCAATCTTCTGTTCTGTATCTTTTCTACTGTCCCTGTTCGTCTGTTGTATTCTTGGAGACTATCATTTAAAAAGAACAGTAGCATATTTTCTGGTCTTAATTGTACGAAATACCTATGAGTACTTTATCGTCAAAACTATTTTATAAAAAAAGTTTGATTAAAATGTAAGTGCCTATCGTACACTTTAATTGGACATTGAAGTGTACGATAGGCATTTTTTAATATTTTTTTTTATGCGATTAAATGACGACAAGCCGAAGGCCCACCTGATGTAGAGCGGTAATCTCTACATATTACAGTTGCAATACCGCGGTGATCACGTTTACTAAGCTCGCCGTTAGTTAAAATTTACTTCTTTGATTTTTTTTGCAGCGCTTTATTGCAGCGATGTCGCTCCTGCATACATAGCCTCCACCAAACAGCATACAAAAACTACCCAGTCAAATGACTCTTCTTTTGCAGCAACCTGCCGCTCAGACTGCCACGCAACCCGCGGCTACTGCGAGCAACCTGGCGAGTGTCGCTGCCGTTTCGGCTGGAGCGGGCCTACCTGCCGCGACTGCCAGCCGCTGCCGGGCTGCCAGCACGGTTACTGCGACAAGCCGCTAGAGTGCAAGTGCGCTAAGGGGTACACTGGGCTGCTGTGCCAGACGCGTGAGTAGATTGTCTTCTTTGTTGAATTAAACGTTCTTAGCGTGTAAATCGCAACCTGCACTGTGTACAGCTGTACACAGTCTCTTGCGTTAGCGTCCATGCCTTTGCATACTGCATGCCAACAACGTGAAGTATGCCGTTAATGGATAAGGAAAACTTAGAGAGGCCTTACTTATTTCATTTCATCAGTCGTTAAATGCATTTTAAGAATGCTTGCGCATTTCAGGCTTCATTTAATTGAGTTGTGTTGTGATCTTGTCCTGTTCACTCAGCAATATGCGCGGCTGGCTGCCATACCGAGCGCGGCTACTGTCGGCGACCAGGCGAGTGTCGCTGCCGAGTCGGCTGGACGGGCGCGGACTGCGCTACCTGCCACCGCTACCCGGGCTGCCTCCACGGCTCCTGCAGCCGGCCCTGGGAGTGCGCCTGCGAGCCGGGCTGGGGCGGCATGCTGTGTGACGAAGGTAACTGTACTGTTACGTCGGCTGGACGGGCGCGGACTGCGCTACCTGCCACCGCTACCCGGGCTGCCTCCACGGCTCCTGCAGCCGGCCCTGGGAGTGCGCCTGCGAGCCGGGCTGGGACGGCATGCTGTGTGACAAAGGTAACTGTACTGTTGCGTCGGCTGGACGGGCGCGGACTGCGCTACCTGCCACCGCTACCCGGGCTGCCTCCACGGCTCCTGCAGCAGCCGGGCTGGGGCGGCATGCTGTGTGACAAAGGTAACTGTACTGTTGCGTCGGCTGGACGGGCGCGGACTGCGCTACCTGCCACCGCTACCCGGGCTGCCTCCACGGCTCCTGCAGCCGGCCCTGGGAGTGCGCCTGCGAGCCGGGCTGGGGCGGCATGCTGTGTGACAAAGGTAACTGTACTGTTGCGTCGGCTGGACGGGCGCGGACTGCGCTACCTGCCACCGCTACCCGGGCTGCCTCCACGGCTCCTGCAGCCGGCCCTGGGAGTGCGCCTGCGAGCTGGGCTGGGGCGGCATGCTGTGTGACAAAGGTAACTGTACTGTTACGTCGGCTGGACGGGCGTGGACTGCGCTACCTGTCACCGCTACCCGGGCTGCCTCCACGGCTCCTGCAGCCGGCCCTGGGAGTGTGCCTGCGAGCTGGGCTGGGGCGGCATGCTGTGTAACAAAGGTAACTGTACTGTTACGTCGGCTGGACGGGCGTGGACTGCGCTACCTGCCACCGCTACCCGGGCTGCCTCCACGGCTCCTGCAGCCGGCCCTGGGATTGTGCCTGCGAGCTGGGCTGGGGCGGCATGCTGTGTGACAAAGGTAACTGTACTGTTACGTCGGCTGGACGGGCGTGGACTGCGCTACCTGCCATTGCTACCCGGGCTGCCTCTACGGCTCCTGAAGCCGGCCCTGGGAGTGCGGGTTAAACTCTTTAAATGAGTAAGAAACGTTAGAGAGGCATGCGGTGTGACGTAAGTACTAATTTAAAATCAAGAAAGGATAGAGTCTAGTGCGGAAGAAAAAAAGGAGCGTATAATGGTCCCGTGTTTCACAAGATTTACCATGGTTAAATTAAAGTAGAGTTGAAACTCGGTTTGGACAGGAAGATTAAAACTTTGCCCATTTCAAAGCAGTAGTTCCGATTGTCCACGGATAAGTAAATGCGCCACTTGGTTGACGAAGGACGAAGAAGGTTACAAACTGATCAACCATCATGCGTAGAAAGAATACCTTGGTCACGTGTTACAGACATTGTGTTAGTGTATATGGAAAACGCACTTAAAAAAACGGGCAACTTAAAAATATTTAAAAAAATTAAATATAATTTATTTGCCTGAACATTTTATTTAGGCCTTTGCCCAGCAGTTGGATCCGATGGGCTATTTAGATTAAGATAGATAGATAGAAATATTCTAGCCTATCTTATCCTACAGCAAAGGTCCCCAAATTCATCAATTTTATCAGAAACGATGTTCCAGTTAATCCTCGAAGGGTGTCTAGATCGTCCCACCAGCGTCTTCGTGGGCTATAAGGCTAATTAAAAAAAAGTTATCATAAAAAGAAACACCCATACCCGGGATAAATATCTGCAGAAAAGCAAACATTTGTCCCCCGGCGGGGATCGTACCCGCGTCCTTCTGCGTCTCAGCCAACGGCCAAGGCCAACTGAGCCACCGAGCTCTCTAAAACATAGAGCTTTGTTTCAACATAAAAGTATAAAAAGCAAGCTTCAAGCGCAAGTATTATGTATTTGAAAGGTACCTAATAACTTGAATTTCTGCTCGGAACCTGCCACTTAAAATAGTTCATATTTGAGACTGATACAGAGACGGTCACTAAGCTTCTAAGGTGCTAATTGCACCCAAGGAAATTAAGAAATTCATGTGATCAACTAATGCCGTTCTAGATTTACTTGTAGTCTAAAAATTACACACATTCCAGAGAAAGTTACAGAGAGAGAGGGGTCGTCCACCATCCCGATGCGTTGACGATGTTCAGAAGACCTGGCTCACCTGGCTACGAATAGCTTACGATAGAGGCGAATGGAAAAAAACAAAGGGGGCCTCCCTTTGTTTTGTTTTTGTATGCCCAGCAGTGGGTTGATAAAGGCTGTTGATGATTAAGATGATAGAGCTGTACACCAATGCGAGGTGCTCGTCGATAAACGAATTGTAGGTGGTACAGGACAACTAAGAGAGGCCTATAACTCACCAGTGGGTAAGTAAGGGTGTGGATGATGATGATGGAACCATATTTCTTTCAAACTTGACTTACAAAATTGCATACCTTCCAAAACGTTAAATTATTATAAAATATAAAGTTATATAAAATATACACCATAGATAAAAACTTTAGCTAATAATTAATATTAAATAGTCAGTAGGTGGAAAACAATAACTAAGTCATAGACGGATTATAATAGTAGGTCAATTGAAATGACAAAACTAACATTTCCTTTCTCAAATTCATTCCAGAACTAAACTACTGCCAGAATAATCCCGACACATGCAAAAACAACGGCAGATGTCAATCTCTTGAGGCAGGCGACGGCCACTTCCGCTGTGACTGTCCCATCGGCACATCCGGAAAGAACTGCGAAGTCCTACCAGAGACAACAACAGCCCTAGCTAATCTCACAACTACTAGTACTAGTACTACAACAGAACTTACTACAACAGAAGAAATGGAAGTTGATGCATCAGAAGAAGTAGATAAGACTACAGAGAAGAACAAAGAGCCTATGAAAGAAGAGAAAGAAGACAAGCTTGCGAAGAACTCAACAGCTGTTTCTAAAAGTAAACGAATAGGCAGCACCCCTGTGCTTACTAAGACTAAACAGTTTACTCTGTATTTAGATAGAAAACACTAATGTTAGGTATGTAGCGCAGGAGGCAAATATAATCCAGATACAATAAGGTTGTATACTGAGTATAGCATCAAAAGTGGCTTATGAAATTCAACATTTAAATTAGTAAAACAAACCGTATTGCTAATTCAATATAGTAAACATTCAATTTAAAATTTAAACGCTGTCTGATTAAGTATCGTGCGACAGGTTTGCAGCAGGCGTAAATCTCGCGACTATCACTGCTTACCCTGTTGCGAACGCAATCAGCCTGCCGACACTTCAATAATTCTGAAATAAAATACAAAGCAAATGATTGCAGAATAATACAAAAACATTGTTTTAAAATGTTTAACTGGACTTTATCGCGTAATTGCCTAGAATAGAATACAATAGCATACGCTTTATTGAAACAACATAAAAAAAGTTAGTTAGTTTAGCCTAGTTTTATTATTTCCCGAAGTTTCGAGTGCCCTTGCCCTCGTGGTCACGGGTGGACTGTTTACGCAACGTATTACGCGATAAAGTCCTGTTCATCATTCTGCCGTGGGGTGCCGGCTGTAGAATGGTACCCCTCCTCTCATGCCCGTGGATGCAGTAAGAGCCTGCTAAGGGGTACCTCCGGAAGATGGGCAGCAGCGTCTTTCCGTGTATCAACATCCTGAACTGCGCTCACCGACCCGCCTGCCAAGCGTGGTGAGTATGGCAAATACCTTTTTTTTACCCCTGTTCAGTAGTGGACTTTTTACGGCTGGAATTAAGTCCTGTTTAAAATTATATCTGTTGATCGCGAAAGTTTACAAAGTACAAAAACATAGACGAATGATGCACTGTTTTCTGCGTTAATTTAGCACTGTGTTGCAGAAAATCAGTTCTCTCCCTAAAGCTATAAATATAATTATTGTACGACAGACAGAGTACGTTTCTAATCATACAGAGGTAGGATTTACTTAGTAACTAAAACAATTTAAAACTTAAGTTATTAAACAAATCTAGGTCTGAACTGATTTTGTTAAAACAAACGACCACCTAGCACCTAGAAAACCTGATTTCAATAAAACAGCATTCAAATGTGTTTCGTTTAAGAGCTACGGTGACACAGATATATACACATATACACATAATATAGTCGTCAAACACCCCTATTTTTGCGTCGGGGGTAAAAACATGAACATGGTTCCGCCATTTGGGAGCTACGATTCCACAGCCAGAAGAAACATTTTGAACTTATGAAACCCCTCGTTTTTGCGTTCAGGCACAGTTCAGGTTCAAAAATCATAAGCTACTTTTGATGACTGTTACATGAAATAGAAACAATTTTACAATTTGACTGACTAACTCATAGTTTCGTAGGTAGATTATTAATTTGTGAGTAAAGTGTGATTGTTGCAGATCATTTGGTGAGATATTGGTGTCGATTCTGTTGTTGCACTACCTAAAGCTAATATCCGCTAAAGCTAAAGTTAATTTTTTTAGGCCGTTTTCAGTAAAAAAAAGTGTTTTTACTAAATCTGACAGGTGGAGTAGGCAAGCTGAGAAAGCAAGTTTGTGATTAATCACAATTGCTGTCATTGTCAAATGGTATTTTTCTACCAGTACAAGAAAGTTAGTTTTCTTATACTGGTAGGAAAATACCATCTTTCTGCTTTTCTTTATCTTTGAAATAGATGTTTTTCCTTGAACTTTATGGTTCAAGGAAACTATTTTCGAAAATTTTAATAAAATTTACGTCTCAAAAAAGATTACGACGTTCCAAATTCAGAATTGTCAATGTTAAATTATTCCGTTTTAAATATAGAAAGGGACTAACCGAATACCGATATCACGATATGTCATTTTCGTTTATTTTACGCAGTTTAGCTTGAGTTAGGAGTTGCGCAACAGAATTAAGACCATTATGTATCTATTTATGTGTAAATTTGATGGTGTATTTATTGACTTAGCAAATAATTATTTAGGATGGATTGAATAAATCGAGTAATACTGTAAACGGATTATGTTATTTATATGTACCTACCCATCTTACGCCCCCATTATGAGTCTCAATGTTGTTGCCATACTCACCTCGCTTGGCAGGCGGGTTGGCGAGCGCAGTACGGAATGTTGATACCCGGAAAGACGATGCTGCCCATCTTCCGGAGGTATCCCTTGGCAGGCTCTTAATGCAGCACTGGGGAAGAGAGGAGCGGCAACATTCTATTGCCGGCTGAAAACTTTCCCCCATTAAATTTTGTATAAACGGGAATTACACACGTAGTATTATAAAGTCGAAGATTATTCCGACACGTTTTGAGTGTCATGTCGGCCCCACACGCGGACGGGCATTCAATCCCATGATGATGATTTTCTTGAAAAATCGAAACGTGTCCGAATAATCTTCGACTTAACAATACTACGTGATTAAGGTCTTACACCTTTTAAAATGATAAGATGTTGATAGTTGATAAATGGATTTTATTCCAAAACACTCTACGAGCTAAATGATGATAATGATTATTGATGATAATGAGCCACGCGCCCGGTGTGAGAGGCTGACATGAACTCTGCTAATTAAATGATAATCATAATGATATTGAGACACGCGCCCGTTAGGAGAGGCTGACATGAACTCTGATAACTAAATGATAATTCCTAATGATATTGAGCCACGCGCCCGGTGTGAGAGGCGGACATGAACTTTGATAATTAAATGATATTCATAATGATATTGAGACACGCGCCCGGTATGAGAGGCTGACATGAACTTTGATAATTAAATGATAATCATAATGATAATGAGCCACGCGCCCGGTGTGAGAGGCGGACATGAACTGACTAGAGCGCGGCCGTTGATATTACGACAATAAACATAAAATGCTGACGCGAGAGGATAGTGCGGTTAGACCGTACATATTCCCGACAGCGAGAAGAGTAGATGCAGGTTAAATTGATACAAACTTAATAATGACCTATACGAGTAATGAGTAATGATTAATGATAAGCTGATGATACTAAATGCTAATGATAACATGGTGATAGAACAATACTTAGGTCCTTAAGAAATAACATGATGATAAAACAATATTTATGTTAGTAAGACTAATAGCTAAGTAAAAGTAACGTAACCAAGTCCCACATTGAAGTTTCACTGATATCGATCGCGCGAAAGAGAAGAGACCAACACAAAGTTTGCATCCGTAACGCTAAGAAAAAACTGATGCGTAACAGTTTTTTCGGTATGGCACCATTCTTGTATAACAAAATACCGACGACCATAAGAGAATTGCCAACCATGGTGTTTCAGAGAAAGCTTAAAAGCATACTTGCTAGTAAATGCTACTATACAGTTAAGGAATTTTTAAATGACAAATCTTTTGACAAATAATTTATTTTAATTCTTTTTAAATTTTCACAATTTTATTGCTGTCAACATTTTTTATTTTATTGAATGACATTATTTTTGATTATTATGTATATGACAAGCATGCACTAATATTATTGTTTTCTTTTCTATTGTTATTTTTAGTTTTTTGTTATTATTAGTTTTGATTTTATTTTTATTAGTCGTATTGTTTAAATTTTTAAATTTACAATAACCATTATTTTATAAATATAAAAGAAAATGTAATTTACAGAACATTGCACACCCATTATGGGTAAATTACATTGAAACAATTATAAATGTGAGATCTTTAAACATGTAATTACGCAATAAATTTTTTTTTTTTTTTTTTTTATTTATTTATAATGCTGGACAAATCACACAGCATCATCTAGCCCCAAGCTAAGCAGAGCTTGTGTTATGGGTACTAGATGACTGATATACTTAATACATTATACTACATAGATAGATATTTTTTTTATACATAGAAAAACACCCAGAACACCCTGAACAAATATCTGCAGATCGTACAGACATTTGTCCCGAGGCGGGAATCGAACCCGCAACCCCTTGCGTCGCAGGCGGACCTTCGCCCGCTGCGCCACAGAGCTCGTCGAAATATACTTAGACTTTGACTTTGACTTTGAAAAATAGGCGACGACGCCATATCTAAACGATCACTAAACTTGCTTGTTTCACTATACTGTACATTTGATCAACACTTGCACTACCACTAACACAAGCATCACTGATATAACACTGCTGACACGCGGCGCGGCGGCCGGCTGAGACAGAGGCTGCGCCGCTATCGCCCGGCTGCCGCCGGAGCGTGCGAAGGCGCGAGCCAGCCAGCGCGCTAGCGTGTCTGGCCGCAGCGCGCGCGCCTCCACGCGCAGACTACTCCTACTGCGGTCCTCGTTCTTCATTTAATCTATATGTTCTTTTATTTTTGCCAAGTAGGATTTCTCTTCTACGTCTTCAGAGGTCCAGATGGCAGAGATAGGAACGGTTATGTTTAAGATGTGATTGGTCGGTGCAATTATCTCAGGGACGTAAATCTCAGAGTGCATCTTTTTGTTTAATGATGATGTTGATGGTCGCAGAGGTGCATAGATGTTATCGGCCTGCCTTATATCTGTTCAGTTGATATTTGATCGACTCGTAGTAAACAAACGAGTGTTACGCAAGTACTTGAGCCGGGATCCTTGACGCATAGTCTCATGTCGGATATAATCTTATAATGAGACCTTAATGTTACACAAAATAGGTATCTCTTTTTGTGTTAAGGCATGATTTGATAACTGTGTACATATCTGGTATGTTGATTGCTAAATTTACCGTTGTTTACGTTGGTAATGATTCTTGTACGCTGCATAGTTAGGACAACTTTTTAATGATAGTTGATAGGTAAGATAAACTCGCTTTTAAGTTTGAGCTGTTAACACGTTAGTTTGATTATGATTTAGGCGTCTTGTTATTGATGGATTTTTCTGATTCCGTATCTTCTTCCAGTGCATGAACGATTGTTGATAATTTGATGATTGGTCGTTTGATAATGCCGTTTTTCGTTTGCATTTGACGCAGGTACGGAGAGTCTTTTTGACAGTACGATGTCCTACTAAGATCCAGTACCTCTGTCTGAGGTGTGATAAAATCAGGCGAGACCCCCCGTGAAATGTTAGCTGATGAGCTTGATCGATCAATAATGATGTGAGTCGGACATTGTTAGGTAATATCAGAGGGTGTTTTCGGTGGTAGCTGATGTTTGCGTTCCGACGAAGCCTTCCTCCAACCCTCAACAATCCGTCTGGATCTATAAAAGGCGAGAGATTCAGTAACCGACTTTTATTTGATATCGGTTTGTTTGCTTGTAAGTTAGCCATTTCTTCTGAAAACTCAACTTCTTGAATGTTTTTGATAATTTTGTTATGAGCTTTTTTCAACTCCGATAGTGATAAGCACGCTGAGGTGACGTCACTGTGACGAATCACTCGAAGTATCCACGCCACGACGCGCACAGCTCGCGTAAAAGTACTTGACTTGTACAATAAGTCTTGAATGATATCGCTAGTATGTTTGTTTTGTGTTGATACGTTTGTTTGTACTTTTAACTCTTCGTTTGTATAACGCCCATCTTCCTTCCTTTCTGTGGTTTGGTCGTAATACTCCAAACATTTTTGATCTTCTTCTGATATGTTTTGCTCTTCCGGGATACTTTCGATTGTCCTGAATCTCCGTAAATCCTCGGTATCATTGATAATAACGTTACACTGATAGCTCTTGTGTACGTTTCCGCTTAAAATCCACCCAAATCGAGTCTCCTGCGCGATTGGGAAATTTTCCATCTTGATAATACCACCCTGTATAATCTCCGCGTAAACCTCAGCTCCAAAAAGTATATCGATTGGGCTACTGATATGATAAGTGTCGTCCGCGAGAGGTATGTCGTTCAGGCAGGTTCAGTAAGGCTTAGCAAATGATTGGTTTGGCAGATTATTGATAAGTGATTTCATGATATAAACTTCAGTTTGAAGCTCGTAGTCGCTGTGGATAGATCCACATGTGATATGCATGATACCCTTGCAGTTGTTATTTTTGGACCCCACACCGGTTATTACCCCCCTGCAAGGATAACGCGGTAGCCCTAGACGTTGCGCAGCGTTTTCAGAAATAATAGATGTTTGAGATCCTTGATCTATTATTTATTTTGATATATTATTGATATATTATTTTGACGACCTCTGTGGCGCAGCGGGCGAAGGTCCGCCTGCTACGCAAGAGGTTGCGGGTTCGAATCCCGCCTCGGAACAAATGTCTGTATGACCTGCAGATATTTGTTCAGGGTGTTCTGGATGTTTTCTATATATAATAAAAAATATCTATCTATGTAGTATATTGTATTAAGTATATCAGTCATCTAGTACCCATAACACAAGCTCTGCTTAGCTTGGGGCTAGGTGATGCTGTGTGAATTGTCCAGCATTATTTATTATTTATTTATTTATCTATAAGGCAACGCATCATAACAAAAGTTCCATCGGCTCTTTGTACAAAGATTTTCGCCGTTGCTAATAAGACCTCTTTGTTATCATTATCAGATGACGCATGATGATAATTTGACGCTGTGACTGTTTGTGTCGGAGCGCTTTGAGTCGCAACGCTTTGAGCCTGAGTCGCGTTACTGTTCTTAGAAGTTGACACCTGTGGTTTTGTTTTTGATTTGTTATTATAATATATGTACATTATGCAGAATTGTATTATGATTATCATTACATTCGCGGCAACGCTTCTCAGAAAAGCAGGCTTTCCCATGGTGTGGATATAGACAATTCTTGCAAAGCTCGAGTTTTGCTATCGTATTGCGCTTTGCATCTGCCGATAATTCCAGAAAGTTTTTGCATTGGAATAAAGCGTGATTAAATTTGCATAAAGGACATTTAGTAGAACTTGTGTTTGTATGATATGCTTTTGGATTCGATTTTTGTCCATATTGCTGATTTTTGTTGTATGCTGATGATGATGATGAATCTTTCCCCTGTTGCTGGGGTGATTTAGTGTTGTCTACTTTGCGCTTTGATGTCTCCAATGACGTAAACTTGGTCTCAAGATAGGTCAAAAATTCGTGGAGGGTGGGTAGCTCTCTCGGGTTCTTCACAGATAAGACGTAATCCTTGTATGTGTCAGGGTCTAGTTTCTGTGACAAGATATGCACGAGAAAGGGGTCCCAGGTTGATACATCAACGCCTAGGTTTTTTATAGCGTTTAAGCATTCGTTGGTGGTGTCGTGGATCTTCTTTAGCTGTGCGGCGGTCTGCTGTTGCATCAACGGCAGGTTCATGATAAGATTGATATGTGAAGTAAAAATCATCTTCTTATGATTATACCTGTTGTTCAAAAGATCCCAACAAACCTGATAATTTTCTGATGTGATATGCAGATGCTGGATGATTTTTTCAGCTTCTCCTATAACCTTACTTTTTAGGATTTGCATTTTCTGCGCATTTGATAAGGCTGGGTTTTTATGAATGCTCTCCGTAAAGAGATCTTTAAAACTCACCCACTGATAATAGCTACCTCCAAAGGTAGGTAGGTCGATGACTGGTGTAGACTTATCGCGATGCACCATTGAACTCATCTTCCTATTGATATCTCTCTTGATAATATGATACTTTTTCTCGTACTTACTGAAGGTCGCTTCATACTCCTCATTTATGCCGCTCAACGCAAGGTCAATATCCCAATGAAGAGAATCAATTGCTGACCAACGTGTTTCGATTGCTCTTAAAGCATCCTCAAATTCCCATTTATCCGACATGATTTCGATATTAATGTTGCCTGTGGTTCGAGAAAATGCCTTAAAGTTAGTTGTTTGTTTGCGCAACATTTCGTCTGACTTGCTCGTCCCCTGGTCTTGATAAGGTGTAGGTGAAGGTACGTACCCTGGCTGAGGAGCATTGTTGCCCGGAGTCGAAGGCACGGACCCCCTTGCTGTACCTAAGGGCGTTGGTGGACGCAGAAGAGATTTTTCTTCTGAAATATCGGACAAATACTTGCTGATACATGCTCGTGCTTCTTCATAGAAAGCTTGTGATCTTAGATAAGCGTTTGAGGAGAAATATTCATGAGATTTATTCTCTAATCCGCTGATATTGATATGATTTCTCTGAAAGTCCTGCCAATAGGATTCCAGTGTACTCAGACGTTTTTTAACATTCTGCACCGTTTTCCTATCTGGACCATCTTTTTTAAAATTGGTGAAGAGGGTGTCCATCGCCCCCATTAGTTGATACTGGGTCTGGATGACGTCTTCCATCGTCTTCGCCATGATGATGATTGATAGTGATAAGCTTTGATAACTCACCGAATGCTGGCTGGTTACCTTACGCGGCGGTCGAAGTGGTGTAAACCAATAATTAGGTAAAACACAGTGATATCACCAACGCACACGAGAATGGTCCCGCCTTCGGTGCTCGAAGGACCATAAAGATGTAAGGTCTTACACCTTTTAAAATGATAAGATGTTGATAGTTGATAAATGGATTTTATTCCAAAACACTCTACGAGCTAAATGATGATAATGATTATGATAATGAGCCACGCGCCCGGTATGAGAGGCTGACATGAACTTTGATAATTAAATGATAATCATAATGATAATGAGCCACGCGCCCGGTGTGAGAGGCGGACATGAACTGACTAGAGCGCGGCCGTTGATATTACGACAATAAACATAAAATGCTGACGCGAGAGGATAGTGCGGTTAGACCGTACAATTCCCGTTTTTTACAAAATGCATAGTATATTTTCCGCATTTGTCCTGCTGCGAGAATCGAACCCATAACGTTACTGCATTTCAGATTCTTAACTAAGCGTATTATACGATTGTTAAATCAGTACTTTATTACCATTAAAATTAGAGCTTAAGAGTATGTGGTAAAAAGGTAGACAGGACGTAAGCTCATGTTAGATTCATCGAAATGTAAATCTCCCCGTCATTCATAGTGTAGCAATATCCAGTATCTTAAATTAATCAGGCGCGAATACCTCTTATGGACGCTCAAACTTGGGAGGGACCGAATTGCCCATGTAAACACTACCTAATTGGTTTGATTTACATCGTTTTCCATATGAAGGTAAGTTAGGTAGGTTCTTAATGTGTTAGAAAGCTAAATTTATGTTCCCTAGTTTAGGATAGCTTTGGACTTGCCTGTCTTGACCCCTTCATATAAAAAAAATAGATTAAAGACCCCCGCGGCTTTGTTGGTCTATCAGCCACTGAGCAGGAGGGTACGATCCCGCCGGGGTACAGATATTTGCTTTATCTATATGCATTTAATTTCATTGGGGTGCCGGCAGTAGAATGCTACTCCTCCTGCGTAGAGCCTGCTAAGGGATACCTCCGAAAGATGGTCATTGTCTTTCCAGGTATCAACATCCCAAACTGTGCTCGCTAGCCCGCCTGCCAAGCGTGGTTAGTATGGCAACTACCCCTCATGGAGTTCCATGAGCGGCCTGTGTTCAGTAGTGAACGTTTTACGGCTGAAATGATGACAGGCATTTGTCTCGGGATCTGTATGTATACATAACACCATGCTTTGCTTACTTTGGGGCTAGATGGTGTTGTGTGAATTATCTACTTAGCATTTTTTTACTGAGATCCAATTTCTGTCTCTCTGTCTGTGTTCGTATAAGTGTTATGGACTATATGGCGCGGTTGTATATTTCACACTGAATTTACAAGAAAATCGATAAGTATTGTTGTTTCAGAATCCAAAATATATACCTACATTGCTGAACTGTGCAGATATATTTAGCAGACATTTCTGCTAAACGTTAATATCTCTTCTGGCTTTCATTAAGATCTCAGTTGGCTACAGTCAAACATATATAATTATAACGTCAGGATTGAGGAGCCAAAGTAAATGCGTTCATCTACAAAATTTATTCTGTTTTACTATTTTATTCCTATACCGCAAAAACAAACACAACACCTGCTAAATGATCATTATGTCGAATATATTATTTGATCGCTCACATCCAATAGAAATTCACCTCATGAGTGTAGATTGAGGAGCCATACTAAAAGTAAGTATTGTATTTTCTTTCATTTAGCGCTACAAAAGCTACATTTTTAGACGGTAATATGCACAATTGCTTCTAAATGATAATAATTTTCAAAAATATTTCTTTATTACTTAACGAGTTCGAGGTGGCTCCTCAATTCAGACGTTAAGATTGAGGAGCCACTTTTGCATTAAATATAACTAGTGATATATTTTGCTGCTAAATCTAGAATTCGTGCTGCAAAATCAGCAACATTGCTGCTAATTAATGGTGAGATTAGATTTTAAAAATCTTATGTGGCTCCTCGATTCTTACGGACACGCGCGCTTTCGCGATTTTTCGTTCATGAAAATAATAGTGCACATTTAACACGTGCTATAACGGAAGTACAACACCGGGAGAAACCAGCAGCCTAGTTAATTTCAGACGACAGAGACTCAGACCTACGAATGTAGTAGTACAACTTTTTTTGAAGTGTTCATACGGGGAAGTACTACCACCATATTTATTTCAGCTGCCAAGCAGTAATATCTGCATGGCTGTGTTCCGGTTTGAAGAGTAAGGGGGCCGGCGAAAATACACGTGAGACCTTACAACTCATTGTCTCAGGAACGCGGGCGCAATGCAATGCAGCGTTGGTCACGTGCTTAGTAAACGTGATCACCGTGGTATTGCAGTTATAATAGGTAGAGGTTACAGCTTAACCCGCCGTGGGGTGCCGGCAGTAGTATGATACCCCTCCTCTCATGCCCATGGATGCAGTAAGAGCCTGCCAAGGGATACCTCCGGAAGATGGGCAGCAGCGTCTGTCCGTGTATCAACATCCCATACTGCGCTCACCAACCCGCCTGCCAAGCGTGGTGAGAATGGCAACTACCCCCCATGGAGATCCATGAGAGAGGCCTGTGTTCATCAGTGGACGTTTTATGGCTGAAATGATGATGATGACAGCTTAACATTAAGTTGACTTTTTTTGGCTTGTCTAATAATACACCTGAAAAATGTTCTTTTTTCTGACTAACACAGCTGACTTAGCTGAGATGTGCTGGGCAAGCCTAATCTAACAATGTCCCAGACACTGCAGCGTTCACAGCATGAATACCAGTTGCTGACGCTGTTTAAATAATTGAGTATCTACAATAATAGATGCTAAGGCATTTCTTTTACCATTTCCCTACAAAACCCATAATTTCCATACGCTGTTACGAATAACCTCTTGCCCACCGATATAATTCACTCAAACACGAAGCCAAATCGTCTCGCTGAATGGGTACGAGTGTTCAAGACCAATGTAACCAATATGTCTATATAAGCAACTGCTAACTGCACCGACCTCATATCGATCGTAGTAGCCCGTGGATGATAGATTGGTTTTGGATAGTTTTAGTTCATCAATGTGATTTGTGATCTCAGAGGAATCATGGCGTTGGTTCACGTTTTGGTGGTAAGCTAACTATGCTTTTAATTTTATTAACCCCGACGAAAAGAGGGGTGTTATAAGTTTGACGCTAGGTGTGTCTGTCCGTGGCACTGTAACTGTTAAACGAGAGGACCGATTTTAATGCATTTTTTTTATTAAAAAGGAGTTTTTCTAGCGGTGGTTTTTTAACTTATTTTATCCAAATCGGTTAAGTCGTGTACAAGATATGCGGGGCGAAAGTGGGGATGAATACTAATCGAATGTTTCCAAATAAGATTGGAACAAGATTGGAACAAGATTGTTATCAAATTAAAGAAACTTGTGTGTAAAATGCAAAACTGAAAGTTATATAGAAATCGGTTGATCCATTTTTAAGATATAGGGTGAAAGTGGGAATCAACAATCTAATGTTTGCAAATACTAGTTTGATATCAAATTAAAGGAACGCAGGCATGTGGCAGGTACTTACATTTTCGACGGGCTCTGTGGCGCAGCGGGCGAAGGTCCGCCTGCGACCCCACTGTGTGGCGTTATGTCGGCATCTTCTTTTGTTTTGTATCTTATTGGCTGTTTAATTAAGCGCATCATCGCAAGTTCTATTTATCACTTCAAAGTTGTAGTTATCGCGATATTTTTACTTAGCGATATTTTTACTTGAATAGTTTAGATTTAATTTAGTTAGGTTTAAAGAACTTTATTCTCATAAGAAAACAAATGTTTCACTTAAAATGAGATACATGAAATTACTTAATCTAAGTTTTAAAACTATTCCTTACAAAACCTCTGGTGCCTGGTGTTATTTATAATCGTTTTTAATTATAACTTAATGTACCTAACTAAACAAATAAATCTTAAACAATGATCCTACAAATATCTTGTATAGTTTTTGTATAGTTGCCAGCAACAACCCCTCTGATCAGTACTTGTCGATTAATGAGGCACGCTTAAGTCCAGCAGTTGACATCATACAACTGAGATAATGAATTTAGAAACATAATTATGTACTTACTATGAATACTTTTTATACTTCATGAACAGTATTGCAATTTAAATCAGTGCATAAGACATGCAACATTGTATTGGAAAATTAGTAGTAATAATTTTAATAATCTGACTATTTTTGTTACGTCTGCTATTACGCTCGACTTGAGTATGCATTACGAGTTAATTATAATAACTTTGGTGTTTCTAACTCGGTAGTTCAATTGAAGATTTCACGTACAATTACTATTTAGACTTATGTAATGCGGCGTTCAACTCCACCCCTCTTATTTATTTATGCTGCTTAAACAACGTAACCTATTGGTTTAACAAGCATTGGTACGGGGGTACCAGAAAAGGGCCTCAAAAGGTCACCAATGGTCAAAAATGTCATTTTTGGGTTTTTGTACGTTTAAGGCTATTTAAAGAATTTTATTTCTTGGTGACCTTTTGAGGTCACAATAACTCCGGTCTCTGTGACCCTAGGATCACCAAAATCAGTACCCTTCTCTCATTAAGACGGTGCTAACAAAAAAGGTTTCATGTAAATCTGTCAACGCGTTCGGTTGTAATCGTCAAATATACAGACAGACAGACAGCGCTATGCATATACGCGCTACATACCGTGTAATAAACAAATAAATTGTGCAGTGGGGTGCCGGCAGTAGAATGTTGCCTCTGCTCTCTTGCCCGTGAATGCAGTAAGAATCTGTCAAGGTATACCTCCGGAAGATATATATATACATATATATATATATATATATATATCAACATCCAGTATTGCGCTCGCAAACCCGCCTGCCAAGCGTGGTAAGTATGGCAACCACCCCTCATGATCAGTATTTGTAGATTGAGGCCTCCTTATAGATTCATTCGTCCTACGGATGATATAACAATAAGAAAATTAAAGCCGCTGATAAAAAGTAACATTGTAATTGATTCCTACGAGTACAAACAAAATAAATAATGCTGCACATAACACAGCACAAACTAGCCCCAAAGTGCACTGCCTCCATACGCCCCTACATACTTTTTTTTTGTAAATACCTACTTATCATACGTAGAAAAATACCCAGACTAGAGATAAATCCACGGAAGAACTAGAAACATTTGTCCCACGGCTGGAATCGAACCCGCAACATCTGGCGTGCAGCCTGCTAATAAAACCAACTGCGGCCAGAGATAAATCCGCGGAAGACCTAGAAACTTTTGTCCCACGGCTGGAATCGAATCCGCAACCTCTTGCGTCTCAGGTCGTCAAATTATCATGAAAACGTAATATTTCTGCCCTTCACAAGTCGTAAAGTAGACAAGTGCATTAGGGCGAGTAGGTACCTACTCCAGTTCCGTGAGGTTTCCAAGTGGCTAGCTAGCCTCGTGCTAGTTCACAAGCCACCCACAGCTGTCTCCTTAGTTGTTTAGATTTTCTACAATATCAAACTTGGCTAACCCGTCAAAATGCATCATTATCCATAGCGACCTGACACAAAGCTTCGATAATGAGCGTTTCTCAGTGAAAGTGTGTCTTTTTTAATGCGTTTTGTAATATAGTTTGTATGTGTTGTGTGTGTCAAAAATATATGTATTACTTCTTTTAAAGAAAAAAAAATCCTAATGAAACTTGTAGGTAGATGGAGTTGTATGTAGGTCAATAATATTATATTATATAAATGGGGTTAATAATCATCATCATCATTGCAGCCGTAGTTGCCATACTTACCACGCTTGGCAGGCGGGTTGGCGAGCGCAGTACGGGATGTTGATACACGGAAAGACGCTGCTGCCCATCTTGCGGAGGTATCCCTTAGCAGGCTCTTACTGCATCCACGGGCGTGAGAGGAGGGGTAATATTCTACTGCCGGCACCCCACGGTTTTCTACAATTTCAAACTACTTGGGTCTACCTAATAACCTATCTCAAGAAGTTGACTATACTAACCAGCCTTAAATTATTTATTTATTTTTTTATTTATTTACTTTAATCATAACGGTACAACACCAATTACAATAATTAAAGAAAAAAAAAACAAAAATGAACACAATTAAAAGTAACATAATAATCATAATTTTCATAATAATAATATGAATAAAAAAATGAATATATAACAATTGAAAAATAAAAGAAAACGTAATCATCCTTCCTTCTCACAGAAACACAAACACTCTGACAATATATGTACGGCTGGATAAAAAACCTCCCATAATTTATGCTTCAGTCCTGTTGTAATAGCAACCATCTAGAGTTCTTGGCGTGAGCTATGCAGTCGATCTACCTTACTAGGAGTTGCACAAATAATATCCATTGGTCTGAAACTCGTGCCATAAGAAATTAAAAATACAACATTTTTTTAACATGCAGGCTCGTAACGTAATTTATTTTATTTTCAGGTCCTGCTTGCAGCGACCAGTCTTTCAACAGCAGGAGACGTAGTTTCCAAACAGAAAGTATCCAAACTCCTGCTTGCGAGTGGAATCAAGGGGAAGGTGTCATCAGAGAAAGGGGTGAAGAGAGACGTTTCACATCTGGGCTTACCGTCCTATGGGGGTGCGATTGGTGGTTCTGCTATTGGGTTATCTGGTCCGGGGATTGGGTTCTCTGGCCCAGGAATAGGGATCTCTGGTCCAGGGATTGGAATCGGTTCAGGGATAGGGATCGGTTCAGGGATAGGGATATCTGGACCAGCTATAGGAGGAGTAGTCTCCGCAGCACCAGCAGTCGCAGTCTCCGCACCAGCCGTGGTCTCTGCTGCACCAGTAGCTGTAGCTACTCAGGTAGCCCTACCACCACCGTCTGTGCAGACTTCAGTCAACGTTTCACCGAACCCTGTCATTCTGAGGCAAGAAGTGCCGAGATACATCACTCGTACCATCACCCGCGACGTCCAAGTGCCGGTTCAGGTGCCAGTGCCGGTTCCAGTTGACCGCCAGGTGCCCGTCCCGTACAGGGTCAACGTTCCAGTTCAAGTCGACAGACCAGTGCCATACCCGGTCGTACAGAAAGTCCCAGTGGAAGTTGTAAAGCAAGTGCCTGTGTACTATGAGAGGAAGGTGCCGTACCCCGTGAAGGTTTCCGTTCCAGCGCCATATCCCGTGACTGTTGTGAAGCAGGTGCCAGTAGACCGGCCGGTGTATGTGGAGCGTCAGGTGGCTGTTCCGCATCCGGTTTACGTTGAGAGGCAAGTGCAAGTCCCAGTGCCAGTTCATGTGGACCGACCAGTGCCGGTTCCACATCCTGTAGTCGTGCAGCAGCAAGTGCCCGTGTACCACCAACACGTGCCGGTGGTGCAATCCGCACCGGTAGCAGTGTCTGCGCCAGTCGCTGTTTCCTCGGTACCTAGCTACCCTGTGTCGTCAGTGTCCTCAGTCGGAGTGAGCTCCTCCTTAGGGTACTCCAGTGGATATGCCTCAGGAGTACCGATTTCAACTGGATATGGGATTTCATCCGGCATTGGTTATCACTGAGTGTTACTTATCAAATGATAATAAAATATTTGACAAATATGTGTTTTAATGAAGGACATTTGAGACATTGGCGATATTGGAGTCAGGCGTTTAATTTTTTTTCTGCAATTACAGAACATTCAAAATCGATATTTATAATTGATGAATTGATGTTTTGAATTTTTCATGTTTTTAACTTCAGTTGGGTAGCTATTACAATAGAAAAAAACAACTATATAACAATAACACTCAAAAAGTGCTCTATAAAAACATGATTTGTACTTTACCGATTTATGCATCTGATTTTTCGATACATAAGATCTATACACCATTTCAAAATGGTGGTTGGATATTACATATTTGCCAATAGTTTTTGTTTTAACTTACGACTTATCATTTCAAGCTAGCATTTCGCATCAGTTTGTATGCAGGCGAAACCCGGACTGAGGGACCCCTCGTTTTGCTATTGTAATTCGAAGAATTACATGTAAATAATTGTTAATCAATACATCGCCTTAATCATTAATTTTATGGATGAGGAAGCAATATAAAATATTGCAAATAAATAAATAATTTAATTTCTCCAGTTACAATCTTAAGTACACTTAGGGACCTGCTTAGGCACTTAATTCAAGTAATGTTTATTGGTCTTATACATGTTTATATAATCTACAGGTATGTCAGTTCTTAATACAGAACAAAAACTACAGCATACCGGTCCATGGATGGCTATAAATCGCGAGTTGCATAATGGCTACATATTTTTTGTAGGTTAGCCTTGCTCTAAAGAAATTTATGGAAAGTCATGTTTTGTTTATACCTCTTGTTTGTGATGAAGTTCAGTCTAAACATTACATATATACGTGTATAGTATACCTCTAATGCCTATTTACTCCACCAGCTATATTTACGCACAATGCAACATCTATGCGCTTTAATAATAGTCGTATAAGGGGTTCAAGTGTAATAATATGCGGCGACATCGACAGTGATATTGGCACTTAGTCTAATAACAAGAGATATTTATTTGTTATCTTCGTCATTAGACTTGCTGGTCAGAGTTTTTGCTATTAGGGCCTGTCCACAGGAATCGGAAATGGAAAGAGGGGAGCTGACCAATACAATTATATTAAAACCTCGCGCCGAAGCAGATCAGAGGAACTCTCTTGGTCGAAATTTTAACAGCTCTGCTTTTCTTCTCGCCGCTCCGTTCCAGTGGACTGGCAGCCTAAACCTCAATACATAGTAATCGAGTATTTCTCGCCACCTGACTTTTCAAGGCTGGTGCAATTCAGTAAAATCATCGGTCCAAATAAAAATAAATATAATTTACACAATTTTAGACCGAAAATAAAAACCAACTTTAAACTTCGCCTCTTATTATTTCCATCATTAAATCTTAAACATTCGGTTAAGACTATGCCAGAGAGCTCATGAATTACAAACCTTAAGTTACCATTAAACAAGGATTACCAACTGGTTCACAGCCGACGAATTTACGAGTACCAACGATAAATGCAACTTCGTAATCGAGAGCCTTCTTTATTAAGCAATTTAATAAAGCTGGAAGTAGCAGGAAGTACTCGGTCACATATGTTTATAATTGCTGGCAATATCCTAAAATTTTAGTAGATGATGCATTTTTTCTTTGGATTCATATGCGACCCAGGCCTACACTTCCAGGCGTGCGCAAAGGCAGCTTCATTCTGCAACGTCCCTGTGACCCGGAGCTTCTGAGGCGCGTGCTCGTCTTCTAAGTCGGACCTTACGGATTCCAAGGTAGACACGCCACACCATAGCTGTAAAAAACGATATTACCTTAAATTGAATCTGGGATTCGTTGCCGGAGTCAGTATTCCCTGATAGGTACAATTTGGGTATCTTCAAATCAAGGGTAGACTTGTATAACTACCACTATATACACTAGGCGATGTACCTTCTTGGTAAGCGTGTGCACTCCTACACCAATAAACTTAATCTTGCCTGATGCAAGATGTGGTCAATGCAAGCCTATATAAAATATATTTTTTTAAACTAATTAGGCTTATTGTTAGTCATTGTGAACATTTCTGAAGGGCAGCAAAACACACAATTCATGCTTTCATTCGATATGTGGATTGCCCACTGCAAGGGGCTATATTAGTTAGTTAAACCACAGACCAGTTTAAACACTAAAAACTTGTTTAAACTGGTCTGTGGTTAAACCTAGTTCGATCGCTGCGACAGCTGTAATCAAAATCCCGCCCATCAGTGCTGAATTTCTCAACGGTAAAAATGACTTGTGGTGGCGTCGTACTTTATGGATGGAATTGCACGAATATCAGAATGCGATGCCGATATGTCATAGTAACCAACATATGCCTTCATATTTTTAACATCGTCGCAGCCGTAATAGTGTCACTTGGCATCTGTCGCAGCGAAGCTTTGCGAACTTTAATGACTCGTAAGCCATATTATTTGCCGTGGGGTGCCGGCAGTAGAATGTTTCCCCTCCTCTCCTACCCGTGGATGCAGTAAGAGCCTGCTAAGGGACACCTCCGGAAGATGGGCAGCAGCGTCTTTCCGTATATCAACATCCTGTACTGCGCTCACCAACCCGCCTGCCAAGCGTGGTGAGTATGGCAACTACCCCTCATGGAGATCCTTGAGGGAGGCCTTAGTTCAGTAGTGGACGTTTTACGGCTGAAATGATGATGATGATGAAGCCATATTATTGCCGGTATTGATTGTCATTATTTGAATCAATGCATAAAATGACACTGAATGCCAGCATGTTTGACCTTCGAGTCTAGATGATAACTCCAAAAGTTACTACTGGTTGCTCTCCGTTATGTTCCTTTGAACAAAGGAATCTCAATAAACTTACATTTCCGTAAGATAAGAAAAACATCTGTTCTGAAGAAAACTTTTCAAAACCAGGAAGTTTCTTCTCAGGGCCTGTCTTCTTTAGATGATTGCGCAATGCCGCTAAAGCCTCTCTGACCCCTCCGTTGTCTGCTATATTCTCACCGAGAGTTTTTTTGCCATCTACCTGAAATATGTTATAATTTTCTTGTTATATTTTAAGATGGCTACGACTATTCTTAGTAGATATTCGTAATATATACCACTTTCTTGCCATCGCTTTGTATCTGAGCTATTTTTACAAGTGGATAGGGGAGAAATAAAAATATTTATCTAATAGTTGCATGCTCCTGTCATACGTATGTATCTTCTACTAGAAATACATATATTGCTACTACTATGCTCGACCTTCAAGCAAGTATACCTTCAATGATTACCGGTCTTAGCGCTCTCAAGCAGCGACTTCACAACACTCATTAAATTCTTTAGCACACCAATTAAAACTTTTTAATTAGAAGAATGGATCATTAAACATTCTTACGGGAATTAAGCGTATCCCAGGGTGATGCTTCTAGAATAACTGGTTTGATGTTTAACTTACATGATCGTCCACTTGTGGTAAGTAAAAGCTGCTGTATTGGTCAATGAAGCATTTTGTTTTATTCTCGAAGGACTCTATCGTCTCGTTCGACCACCAAGGTAGAGCATTGCCGTTCTTATCAAAGTAACGACCTGAAATGGCAGACACAAACCATAATGATGAAAAAAAGATGGGATATGTGGCACAAGATAATAATTTTTAAATTAAATAGAAAGTATCTATATTACGTGAGTCACAGTCTTACCAAAGTTATCAAAGCCATGTGTGATTTCATGTCCAAGTACAGTACCTAAAGATCCATAATTGAGAGAACTGCAAATAAAACCAAAAAAATTAATTGAATGAACACGTAAAATTAAAATCAATGTAGATTACTTTGAAAACCGTAACTTACTCAATTCCCAAATCAAAGAACGGATATTGAAGAACTACCAAAGGTACAGCTGAAAAGTAGTTTACATGTTTGAGAGCAATAAAGTCTAGGCTAAATAGGTAAATAGGAACGCGGATACCGTAAACATAAGTAAGTCTATAGTAGCTATCGTGACTTTTAATATTCAGGTACTTGTTATGTTGGCGGTGACGCACGACGGGTCGCGGAGGTGGATGGTCGCGAACCGTCATCATCCTGAAGAAGGCCCTCGATAAGGGTTGAAACAGTTGGTGCCTTCACGAACATAACAAGTGCGTGAACATTCCTGATAATTTATATGAATAGCTAAGTAAGTCTGATTGAGCTATTACGTAGTTAAACTTACTAATAGTATTATGTTGAAACGTATGGTAGGCGTTGACTTCAGTCGGTTCCGTTGCCCAGGATATATTATGCGGAGCGTGAAGCTTATTTAAACTTTTTTTAACAAATCTCTGGATAACATTTATTAAATTCTCTAGATGTGTGTCTCGCTGTACTTTTATTTCATTGTAGTATTCATCTAACATCCCTTCTTCTAGCAACCAATCCGGGAAACCAATGAGCGATTTCATTTGTATAATCTTCTGGTATGTCGCTAATTTCGTGTCATCGTCCATCCATTCGGCTAATCCCACTAAATGTGCTAAGGCATTCTTGAGCTCATTTATCATTATTTCAATCTGAAATAGTTATTTCTCATCAAACACCTACTGATTATAAAAATAATGCCAAATCAAACAAAAAAGGCACGCATAAATCCAAAAACACATAATCGTTTAATACGAGGCCTATTTTTAAAGAGTTATATGTGGTGCAGCTCAAGGTAAAGTTAGAAGGTCAGTACTATTTCTTGTATCTATGAATAACGAAAAATGGTAGGGCTTCCTTTGCCCTGCAGTGGGACAGTAGGGGTTTATTTTCTAAGCTTTCACGATCTCAACCCATTATTATTAGTATACACGTAACCTGTAAAGTCTTCCCGGGACCATGACGGGTGCAATAGGTACAGTCGAAACGTCGCGAAATTATTTATAGTAATTTAAGTGATAAATACCCGGCTACATGTATATTAATAGTAGTGGTTTTATGATAATGAAAACCAAGACCACTCATTCACTTACGTACTTTAGGCTTTGTTGAGTTGAAGAAATGGGGATCAGCTATCCCATATGACACCGCCATCCCTAGCATATCGTTGACGGCGTTCGCACACTGTAAGCTGCGGGAGCCGGAGTAGTGTTGCATCGTCTCCGTTTGATGCGCCTTCTCGAACAAATCTCTTAGTTCTGAAGTTGTGTGGACTGCCATCACCTCTACTACCTGTGGAAAGTCATTTGGTAACATCTTATAAACACATGTTGTGCCGGGTATTTATCGCGTTATTTAACTTTATTATTGCCCGACGAGTGTTCCCGAGACTCCTGAGAACGAATCCTGTCCAAATGTCGCGTCGTGTAATAATATCTATAGGTATTTTTTTTACTTAGCCTATTTTGTCCTACTGCTGGGCCAAAAGCCTCCCCCCAAAATCCTTCCTGTCATCTCTGGTTTTTGCATGATTATATATATATATATATATATATATATATAATGCTGGACAATTCACACAGCATCACCTAGCCCCAAGCTAAGCAGAGCTTGTGTTATGGGTACTAGATTATTGTACTTAGATTCCACCAGTCCTGTGCAAAACGATCGAGCTCGTCATTTAGGTCGACCCCTTATATAGGTAAATAACGCATAATAATAATATCATCACATCAGGAGTAGGACGTCCACAGCTGGACATAGGCCTCCCTCATTGATCTCCAAGTACTGCATCCACCGCCGACCTGCGGTTCTTTCCAAGATGTCTGTCCATCTTGTACATATGTAGGTGGTCGTCCTACGCTGCGCTTTCCGATACCGGCCCGATATTGATAAATAACGCTTAAATACCTGGTTAAATATTGTTTATAATGAATGTGTGGTGATCGCGAAAGTTCAAAAAAGACTATTGGTAACAAACATCTTTATTTACAACTATAGTGTATCATAATTATCATAAACCAAAGTCACTTACTGCTGGGTATTATCTATTTTATTTATTTATGAGCCTGATTCTTCCCACTGCATGGCAAAGGCCTCCCTTCCCTCTCTCCACTGATCAATATCATGTGCTTTCTGGTGCAAATTTTCGCTGTAGGAGTCTATCCTACAGCGAACATTGGCACCAGAAAGCGCATTATAGGTCGGCTCGTCTCTCCATCGCCGCCTAGGCCTTCGCACGTGGAAGGCCTAGGCAGCGTTGTCGGGGAGCTCAATCGGTGGTTGTTTTTGCCCAGAGTTCTGGGGGCATACGACTCACGTGTCCAGCCCAGTCCCACTTGAGCTGGCCTGCTTTATACGCTACGTCAGCTATTTGCGTTTTAGAGCGCAGTATCGTGTTGGGCATAGAGATCCAAATTCTCGTGACGTCCATAACGGACCTGTGCCAATCTCGTCCAGCTTTGCCTTGTAACGTTTGCGGTATCGTCTGCTCATTCACTGCACCAGACGACGATGTACTCAAGCAAGCACCGTCCTCATATTAAATGCTTATTCAATAACAAATTAATATATGTGCAGTAAAAAGTTATCTGTGCCTATTTACAAACGTCTTTGTAGTAAAACTAAACAATGAAGTTCAACTACTACTGGTCACTTTAATTTTTTTTAGTTTTTTATAATCTACGTTAGTTCCTATCAGCGATCTGCAATCAACCTTAAAATCGATGGTTTTGAAATCAAATTACTTTTGAGGAATGAGCAATCTTGACTTACCTTGATCCAAATATAAAGTTCTAAGACAACAGGTGGCGTCTTCGCCACATACGCAGCTATTGTAACTAAATACTGTAAATCAGGCTGCGATACCAAAATTTTGTCTTTCTCAAAGTCTAAACTAACATCACTGATGTTGAAAATCCCTTCGAGGTACCGCCTCCAAAGAGGCGTGGCGGTGGCATTGTAGTGTTCCACAGTAAGATCGGTGATGTTTTGTAGTTGTTCAACTGTGTATTGTGGAATTTTTTGGTAGTCATCATCAGCATCTGTGCTATTGTCGTTTTCTAACTGAAATATAGCATAACGTTACACTTATATACGCATCAAAAAAGGCCCCTGCGGCCGCAGTGGATAAAGTATTTTATTTTTTGCGTTTGATTTTAAGTTTAAGTGAACCTAAACGTTAAACGGAAAAATAGCATTTCAGTATGTGACGTTAGATTCACTAATCGTTAACTGCGTAATACGCGAGAAAGTAAAACAAACATAAGTCAAGATCCAAGTTCACCACTAGGCGCTTAAATAACTACATGTTTCTCTTAAACACTGTAATGGTAAACTACTTTTTATTTTTCTATTTTAAGACCATTCTTCACTGAAATAAAAATATCGTAACAAACTGTATCAAATCAAATAATTATGAACAAAAAGTTATGTCGTAAATTTGGGTCACCTCAGATGGTATCAATAAAATAGCCATAATCATCATTAAAAATGTAATAGGAATGGAACTTTGCATTTCCACGCAAACACGTATTATGTCATTAGAGAAACAGATATGTAATTTACATGCAGGTGTCATAAAATGCACGCTAAGCTTTATTACTAGCAGCTTATACCTACATGGCTAGCTTTTTATTTAAAAATACGGGGATAACACACATAATTTATTGCCGCCATTAATAAGCTGCCGAGTCTCGATTATAATGAAAAGCGTCTTCAAAGAGCCTCAGTGAGGCTAACGTACTCGGTTGCAGAGGGCAAAAAAGTCATAGTCAAATTCAATAATTGTTTATTCAATGGAGCAAAAAGCTACATAGAATTTACAAAAGAAAACAAAACAGTTAAATGGAATAAAGCACATAATTGAATTCGCTTTGGAAAACTTTGTTTACTTTTCAAGGAGCCCCATAGCTGTAGACGGCTCTCTTTGAAAATCAAAACTTGTCGGCATGATATCCGACAAAAAAAATTACGTGAGTATTTTTAAAATGAATTGTTTGCCTTACGTTTTTAATTTCAGTAACTTTATTAATTTCGGACATATGCTCTTCGCTAGGCGCATTATTTAGTTATTTGGAATTTTAAAGTTTACCTGATAAATGTCATCCTTGATTAACACATAAGCGTCTTTAGTCATTAAAATATTTTCATCCAGTTCAGTTTCAGTCAGTTTCGAATGTTTGAACTCGCCTGAGCGGCCGACTAATATCTTCATAAGCTCTGCGTATACATTATTGTATTCGTCGTCATCAATATGGTCCACCATGTAGTATTTGTCTCGTAATATGCTTTGTTTTCTTTTATGTCTTGGTCTGTGGATTCTGTCATGACCATGACCTTTTTGCTTATATTGTAGGCTGGAATCAATAAATGTAGTGCGTAGAATGAGTACTTAGTACCTAGTTTAATATATTTATTTACTTATTTAATAAGACACTCCTACGACACCTTCACATTACGTTCACAAAAGTAAATTTACATAATACTGTGAGACACCTTTACAGGAATGTACAGCACTTAATATAAAAGCTAGAAATTATATATTATATATATATATTACATATATATATATATATATTAATAGAATTGCTCATAAACTTACAATATACTAAAATTACACAAAAGAAGAAAAATTAAGAAAATAAACATTTAAATCGGTCTCAGTAGTGGTCAGAAACTTGCGTTTTAAACAACTCAGTGAGACCGAATACATGTCAATGTCAACGTCACGAGAATCTTTTAAAAGTTTGGTATATGATCGTATACAACGATTAACCGGTGAAAATTTGCCTATGTTGGTTCTAGATTAATAAATATCAAAAGGATTTGTTATTCTGAAACGAGGCAAGGTGCGAAGTACTGATATTCTCAGCAGGGCTAATTTATTCCATTTGCAGTCTTATATTAGGTCTTTACCTATGAAATTGCCGTTTTGTATGGAATAAATGAAAGTACTTATTTTTCCAAACTTTTTTATTTCTGTTAATCAAAGTAATCACCCATGCAATCGACGCACCTTTGCCAACGCATTGGCAGTTTATTGATGCCCTTCTTGTAAAAATCAGCTGCACGGGAGGCAACAAACTCTTCAAAGGCATTTTGTACTGCCTCTCGGGAATTGAATTTTTTACCCACTTAAAAGTTGTCTAAATTTGGAAAAAGTAATAGTCGGTAGGTACAAGGTCTGGTGAGTATGGCGGATGAGGGAGAGCTTCCAACCACAGCTCTTGCAGCTTGGAAACTGTCTGTGCTGCAGTATGGGGTCGCGCGTTGTCGTGAAGGAGCAGTGGGGACAACCCATTGACCAAAGCACGTATTTATGTTGAATAGGATTAACACAGGCTACTTTTTATTCGGGTACAACGCATTCGAAGCGGCGGGCACTAATGTGTTTCGGAATTCTTATGACCTTATTTTCTCTCTATTGGATATGTGCTCTATGTTTGCGACATATATCTGCAAAAAAGCAAACATTTTTTCCTCGGCAGATTCGAACACCAGCCAGCTATGAGCCATGAAAATCATCAAATATATCTAGAAAAGCTCCAAACCTTGGAAAGGGGTTAGTGGTTTCCGGAGTGCCCATAGCAAGAGTATAGGCCGACGAGTTTCTTGGATCAGCAAATATATCAAAACCAATGATCACATCCATGCCGATCTGAGTCTTGATTTTGATGACAGTTTCCAACCAGTCGAAGGTGTAGGTGGAGTAGTCCACGTCAGTGACGTTGATGAGGGTGGGGAAGGGTGGGAGGCCTAGTTTTGATAGGACGCTGAAGATTGGCTTCAAACCTCGCTTGTCTATTGTCCCTGTGAATAAGAAAGGTTTTTAATAATTCAACACCGTAAATAATAAATATCATCATCAATTCGTAGCAGTCGAGACTTTAATAGTTTTAGAGAGTTTAATCACACTAAAAGGTTTTAATTTCCATCATGTGACTTTTAGATGCTTTAAGAATCCCCTAATCTTGCGTTGGTCTATAAATTCCTAATAAAAATAAAATAATAGGTGTGAACGTTAGTTAATAGGGGTGTATAATCCTGCTTTTTGAAATGCTTCTCAGATTTTGAAACTGTATGTAACAGCGATCTATCGCGAAACTCAGCAACCTTCAGCAAATAATGTACCATGATAGCCGACTGAGCTGAAAGATGGTATTTATGTCATAATGTGCTGGGCGAAACTAATCGATCTTACAATATCATACTGCAGCGTGCCGTAGGACACAGGTTATCAGTTGCTGATTCTACTAATAATATATAAAAGTGAAAGTAAGATTGTATGTATGTATGTTCCCTTTTCACGTCAAAACCGCTGAACCGATTTGGATGGATTTTAGTATAAGTAGGAGTAGATTAGGCCGTGGAGTAGGTAGTTAGTAGTTTTTTTATTTTTTATTTTTAAGTACCGAGTCTTTATTCATCAGATACATAGGTCCGATACATTATTAATCTTAATTCTACTTATCAACTAATACTGCCGTTTTTCCTAATTTAAGATAACGGTATTTTCTCAAACCAACTATTTTGATTTTTAACTTTTTAAAATGATTAACATTACTTAACTATGTCTTAATAGAATTAGATAGATTATGCTTTAATTCCGCCATTTTTTAGTTTTTTATCTGGGTCTGTAGGGTAGTCAAAGTTAGGGCTTGGACTATCCCAGACGGACCCAGGGAGGGCGATGGTGCATGATATGGCTATGCGCCATCGTAAGTTCCGCGAGACGTAGGCGGCGTTAGTTGTGGACGCCCCCGGGACGTGCTCAGGCAAGGTGCGATAGGAGCTCCGGAGTGTTCTTTATGAGGAACCGGGGCCCCTAGTGCACCGAGGCCGGCCATCGGGGTGGTTTTAGTGAGTCGTCAGGAGACAACCTCACATAACCATGCTGTGCCCTTACGCAGCATGGTATCTGACCTAGCACGTTTCCACCCCGTCACCACAAAAAAAAAAAAGAAAAAAAGGGTAGTTGCAGGTTAGTTGTAGGGTAGCTGTAGAATAACTGTAGGGTAGTTGTAGGGTAAGTTGTAGGGTAGGGTGTTGTAAATAGTGGTTGGGTGCGATACGAAGTTCGCCGGGACAGCTAGTGCTATATAAATCATCTTTAATAGATCTTAGATGGCTCGCTCGAATGACATTGCTGGGATTGGCATTTTTAGCATTGACTCGAAAAATTACATCCAATGCCAGCCCATAGTCAGCACCGTCGCAGTGAGAGCCGAGAGGCCGCGTGAGAACTCACCTGTATCCATACAAGCGTAATACATGTTTCTAGCATCAGTCACCGCTCGGGGGTTATCAGTGGTGTTTTTACTGAGGAACTCCCGAACTAGTGAGTACACTTTCATCTGCTTTGCGCGGAACCAGTCATAGGATAGGTAGGAGTCGGGCCGGGGGTGGTCTTCGGGCCAGTTCCCACAGGCGTACTGAGGACAAACAAAATAGTTATACAATTTCTAATGTCTTTTTTAAACTTTCGCGATCACAACACATTATTAAAATATGGGATTATCGGGTATTTATTTATTTTGGTGAATAAACCAAAGTGTGCTGATACAGTGAGTGTAGTGTGCTGTCCCAGTGTGAACCGGCCTTAAATCTCAAATTTCTAATTATGAAGACCAAGTGAGGGTAGTCTGAAAAGATGCCTTCGCTTTGCTGCGGTTAACTTCAGCACGCCAGTCTCCCCGCGACCACGACCAGGTGCAATCCGGTCGAAACGTCGGGAATAAAATAAAGGTAATTACGCGATAAATACCCGATAATCCCATATTTTAATAATTTCTAATGTGTAACAATAATGTATTACGCTGAACGGACTTCTCTTCAGCATACGGTGAAGAGAAGTCCGTTACCAAGCGTGTTGATTGTGGCAACAACCAAAGATTTAAATCGTAGAAATGTTCTCACCGCTGAGACCGCGCCGTTGTGTTCCCAAACGAGATGAGTGTGCTCACTCGTTTGGAAGCAGTGCACATCGAAACATAGTGTTAGCCGGACGTGTTGATTGAAATCTTTGGCAACAACCCTATTATGATCTTGGAGATTTGTGTTCAGCAGTGGACATGGACAGGGGTTCTATGGCTGAGATAAAAAGGCAAGTATTGTCTTCGTTGTTTCTTCAGGATTCCAGAGTTTATATATTTTGTTTAACGTAAATGTACGGTAAACGTAATTTTACACAAAACTAGCGACCCGCCCCGGCTTCGCACGGTTTCAATGCTGATACTAAATATACTACAGAATATACCACCGCGGACTTTTTTGTAGACCTTTTTAAGGTGTGCAATACTGTTGTAGTACATTGTTTTGATCTATATCGTAGGGTTCAGCCAGCGTTTGCAATGTGAGCGCAAAAAATTGTGTTTGTATGTAGTGAAGACTACATAGCGACTTACTTGCGGCCATGTAAACCTTCCCTTACAGCTTGTTGTTGTCGAGCGCGACGTACCTATATGGTGCTTATATGAGTAATGTGTGTGCATAGAAGTTGTAGGTCAATGGTTTAAAAACATTCACGCATCTCACAGCCACACACTTACTTACAAAATGCGATTTTTGTTCGTAGTTTAGTTTACATGAATTATCTTGTTAATATTTTTTTTGTTTTTTGCATCATTGGATATCTACCTACCCTTATTTTAGTTCGTTTCAGCCGTAAAACGTCCACTACTGAACACAGGCCTCGCTTATGGATCTCCATGAGGGGTAGTTGCCATACTCACCACGCTTGGCAGGCGGGTTGGCGAGCGCAGTACGGGATGTTGGTATACGGAAAGACGCTGCTGCCCATCTTCCGGAGGTATCCCTTAGCAGGCTCTTACTGCATCCATGGGTATGAGAGGAGGGGTAACATTCTACTGTCGGCACCCCACGGCGAATTTATTTTAGTTTTACTTTTATGTTTATTTTAGTAAGTGCACAGAATAGTAATGTATACAGTGGTCCGACTTCATACAAACGGACGAATTGCGAGCTATACCTACGCGCCTCGATCTCGGCTCTCTCTCGGCTTCTAAACAGTCGCGACTGTGCCGCAGTGACGAACGGAGGTGTGTTATTTTTTAGCAATAACCGCGCGATTTTTTCAAGGATGTATTGTGCTGTTTTTGGTTGCATGGAATCTTCAAGAACGCATCCAGAGATAACTTTTTTAGATTACCTGGAAACTCTGAAAGGTAAGACTATAAAATAATTTTACTTACTACCTAGTAGGTAGGTACATAATGTGTGTCTTTTTAATGGACAAGTATTTCCTTTTATCTCCCGAAAAAAAAGATGTCTGGATTCTTAAATAAAGTGAATAGAGTAAAGGAAAGTGATTGACACGAGTGAAATAGGCGGTTCATGAATCAGATAAGGTAGGTACGCTTGTGTAAAAACCTCGGGGCATGTGTGTTTCGTTTTGTTAGTTTGTATAATTCAAAGTAAAGACGTGGTATTTTATTTATTATTAACTAGCTTCTGCCCGCGACTTCATCCGCGTGGAATAGTTTCTTTGGGCTAACGCTAACTTTTACCCACGACTTCGTTTACGTAGAAGGTGAAAATATTTTTAAATAATACCTACGTTAAGCGTAATTTTAGGTAGGTACCTACATCACGCTTTCATCAGTAAGAGTGGAACTTTAAAACGTTAGGTAAAAGTACTGGGTCTTATTATCTTATATCATTTAGATTGTAGGTTATTCTAATAATTCATAACTATGTTATTTTATAGTACTTCTGCGTACACTATATTTTCAATTTATCTATTCAATTCACAAAGTATTATATTTGTTTATATAAAAAAAGAATATTTACAATCACAAAACTAAATGGAAACACAAAGTAGGCAAATTTAATTAAAATGCTGGAGGTGGGCAGCCCTATCGCATGTTTACGTACCGCGCGGCTGTAGGTATTTATTTCAAAAATACGGCCGAGTTAAAATACTGTATACATTACTATTATGTGGTAAGTGCTATTAATTTAATGTAGCCTCAATCTGGTTTATGAATAGTATATATACCTATATATAACAGTGTTTTAAAAAACAATAACGTAACTGTTTCATAGAAAATAAATAAATAAAACATACACCAACTTCCGCCCAACATAACACGTGACCTGACACGCGCCTGGCCTAATTTATTCATACAATAGTTACCTCATAGAAGTCGTGGCAAGGGTCCACAGTGAGGTCCATGGAGAGAGCGAGATTGGCCGCCGACCGCAGGCACTCCTTGCTGTCGCAAATCCGCACCGGCTTGTGGTGTTTCTGTACAGCGTCTACATTAAGTAAAAACTCTTTAGTCATACTATGTTACATTACAGGTATACCTACCTGTAATGTAACAAGCGTGGTGAGTATGGCTACTCACCACGCTAGGCGGGCGGGCTGGCGAGCGCAGTACGGTATGTTAATTCACGGAAAGACGCTGCTGCCCATCTTCCGGAGGTATCCCTTAGCAGGCTCTTACTGCATCCACGGGCAGGAGAGGAGGGGTTACATTCTACTGCCGGCACCCCACGGCTTATAGTTTGATAAGTAATATCATCAATATTTTAAAATTCCCGGAATTTCCCTAACCACACGATAACGTTACAAAATGGGAAGTAACAATGCTCCTCTTGTTTCCACTTAATTGTGCAGGATGTTGCTGTAGATTAGATTGTACCTAATAAATAGTTATCCGTTTACAAGTAGAGCAGATATACAATACAAATATAGTTTTGTTTCGTTACAGCCGTGCGACTGCTGTTCACGCCCACAGCTGGACAAAGGCCTCCCTCTTGGAGATCCATGATCTTGGAGATCCATGGTCTTGGAGATCCATGATCTTGGAGATCCATGGTCTTGGAGATCCATGATCTTGGAGATCCACGATCTTGGAGATCCATGATCTTGGAGATCCACGATCTTGGAGATCCATGATCTTGGAGATCCATGATCTTGGAGATCCACGATCTTGGAGATCCATGATCTTGGAGATCCATGATCTTGGAGATCCACGATCTTGGAGATCCATGATCTTGGAGATCCACGATCTTGGAGATCCATGATCTTGGAGATCCATGATCTTGGAGATCCACGATCTTGGAGATCCATGATCTTGGAGATCCACGATCTTGGAGATCCACGATCTTGGAGATCCATGATCTTGGAGATCCACGATCTTGGAGATCCATGATCTTGGAGATCCACGATCTTGGAGATCCATGATCTTGGAGATCCACGATCTTGGAGATCCACGATCTTGGAGATCCATGATCTTGGAGATCCACGATCTTGGAGATCCATGATCTTGGAGATCCACGATCTTGGAGATCCATGATCTTGGAGATCCACGATCTTGGAGATCCATGATCTTGGAGATCCATGATCTTGGAGATCCACGATCTTGGAGATCCATGATCTTGGAGATCCATGATCTTGGAGATCCATGATCTTGGAGATCCACGATCTTGGAGATCCATGATCTTGGAGATCCATGATCTTGGAGATCCACGATCTTGGAGATCCATGATCTTGGAGATCCACGATCTTGGAGATCCATGATCTTGGAGATCCATGATCTTGGAGATCCACGATCTTGGAGATCCATGATCTTGGAGATCCACGATCTTGGAGATCCATGATCTTGGAGATCCACGATCTTGGAGATCCATGATCTTGGAGATCCATGATCTTGGAGATCCATGATCTTGGAGATCCACGATCTTGGAGATCCATGATCTTGGAGATCCATGATCTTGAAGATCCACGATCTTGGAGATCCACGATCTTGGAGATCCATGATCTTGGAGATCCACGATCTTGGAGATCCATGATCTTGGAGATCCATGATCTTGGAGATCCATGATCTTGGAGATCCATGATCTTGGAGATCCACGATCTTGGAGATCCATGATCTTGGAGATCCACGATCTTGGAGATCCATGATCTTGGAGATCCACGATCTTGGAGATCCATGATCTTGGAGATCCATGATCTTGGAGATCCATGATCTTCGAGATCCATGATCTTGGAGATCATAGATCTGAGGGGGTTGTTGCTATTCTTGCCGGCAGGCGTGTTGGCGAGCGCAGTACGGGATGTTGATACACGGAAATACGCTGCTGCCTATCTTCCGGAGCTATCTCTTAGCAGATCCTGCCTGTGATGCATCCACGGGTAAGAGAGGAGAGGCAACATTCTACTACTGGTACCCCACGGCAAAATCTCATTAAATTAGTACATATTATTCATGCACATATTCTATATGAGTAAACTACTATGATATCGATACGAAATACGGATAAAATGACATTACGGTATTATGTATGTAAATTAATAATGCAATCAAAATTTTGCCTCTGACGGGACTCAAAACCGCAATGTTCAGACAAACACCTTATGATGATACCTAAGTTATGCAAAATCCATTTTATGGTAAATCCACAAAAACTTAAACAAAAATACACCTAAAAAAACAATAACAATTTTTTCCACGTTTCTGGTTCGTATAATTTTACAAATCGCCTAGTTTTAAACTAAGAGAAGCTTACTCTTCTAGCGCGTGGGTACACATACTATGTCAGGTGAGATAGCATACATTTAGGCCGCGCCCACTGACGACTTGTTCAGTTTACCTGAATTATCTTGTTAATATTTTTTTGATTTTGTTTGTTGCATCATTGCAGGAGAGGAGGCACCACACCACGGCTAATAGTTTGATAAGTAATATCATCAATATTTTAAAATTCCCGGAATTTCCCTAACCACACGATAACGTTACAAAATGGGAAATAACAATGCTGCAACATCCTGCACAATTAAGTGGAAACAAGAGATGTTTCCACTTGTGGATGTGCAGGATGTTGCTGTAGATTAGATTGTACCTAAAAAATAGTATTCCATAAGTAATATTTACACTGAAATACTTACAGAGTACAGTCATGATGATGGCAAATATTAGCAGAAATGTGAGAAGGCCTAATAATATTACAACTCTGATGTTGTCCCTGTGTTTTCTTCTGAACCTGAAAATTAAGTGAACATACTTTTGAAATCAATGAAAGTGAAATCACTCCACTCGATTAAAAAGTAGAGATCTCTACTAATGTTTGTGGATTTTACTAGTTCAAACAAACATATCACTGCCTCTACAATCTGTTTATTACATACTAGATGACCCGGTGCCCACTTCGTTGGGCGGTAATTTATAGCCACTCACGAATACTGTGGCTTAGTAAAATAATTTTGAAAATCGGTTCAGTAGATCCAGAGATTACCCCCTACAACCTCATAAACTTAGAAATTTTACCTCTTTATAATATTAGTATAGATAACAGATTGTAGAGTTAGTGAGATTGATTTTCGATCATATCATAATTTCATTTTAAATCGAACGTGCCTACTTACATAAGGAAATAAGTAATATATAAGTGCATTTGCATGGTATTAATCATAAGCTCATAGGGAAGTTCTATTAGATCTACGCAAACAATGTTTGTCCTTATTAAATTAATGTTAGTCCTTAATCCAAGCATCATCATCACCATCTTAGTCTTAGTAATGTCTATAATTAAATAATTAGTGTCTACGTCCACACCTGGACATGGGCCTCCCTCATGGGTCTCCAAGATGTGTTTAATATATAAAAATAATGCTGGACAATTCACACAGCATCATCTAGCCCCAAGCTAAGCAAAGCTTGTGTTATGGGTACTAGATGCATGATATACTTATTTAATACACTAAACTACACAAATATATATTTAATAATATACATAGAAAACACCCAGAACACTCTAATATCTGTGTACCGTCCCGAGGCGGGAATAGATCATGCAACCTCTTGCTTCGTAGGCGGACCTTCGCCCGCTGCACTATAGCGGTCGTCGTTTGTTGGCATTCAAATTATATGATTTTTTTTGATTTGATTTGATTTGATTTATTATTATAATTTCCTTTACCATTATCGACCAACGCCTTGTCCGAGAAGTATGGAGAGAGGGAAAGGAGACCTTTGTCCAGCAGTGGAATCCTACAGGCTGATTAGATTAGATTACCTTGAAGTTCTGGATCCAACTGCGATCAAATACCCAGATTCCACGAGGTCATTTCCATTTTTCAATGGAGGCGTGTTTGCTTTGGCGCTCTCTGTACCTGGATATTAATGTTTTTGCATAAATTCATGTAGTAGGAATTTATAAATAAATGAGCCAAAAGAGGGAAGGAATACCTTTGACACGCAGTGAGACATCGGCAAGCTGATTACGTATCTCGCGACAGGTTTGCAACAGGCGCAAATTTCGCAATCATCGCTCTCAAACAGTAATTCGTGAAGTAGCTTTGTGACGAATATACAACAACATCTGATAACTAAATAAACATTGACGCTTGATAGCGATTATCACAAGATCCACGCCTGTTGCAAACCTGTCGCTAGATACGTAACACGGGGGCCGGTTTATAAATTGACAAAGATCAAAATAAATTATAGGAAACTTAACTGAGACACAGAATAAAAGAATTAAATAGAAAAGACAGGAGGGTAATCTAAAATGATACAATAATATGAATTTCGAAATGAAATACAATTCCTAATTTGAATAAAAATGTTAAAACAAGTCACCGGGGTGAGAAAATAAAAACGAATCGCGGATTTCAAATTACGAATAAGTCAATTGAAATAGTTGCTACTGAACAAAACATGCAAAAAGTTTCATCAAAATTTTGATGAAACTTTTTGCCTTTTTGACTTGAAAAAATAATATAATTAATGGAATCAGGCGTTACTTTGCGGAAATCCGTGACAATAAAATGCTAAAACTAAATATTTTTATTGCATTTTATTGAAAAAATAAATTCACTCAAAAATAATACCTAATTATTACATAAAGAGAATATTTTATTTTAAAGATAGGTACATGACCTTTCTATAAAACACGCCCACTTCCCTTTATCATCATGGCTTGCCATTTTTTTTCGTAGAGCTATAAACGACTTGTCTCGAAATTCTTACCGATTCTGCGTATTTCATTTTTGTCTAGCTGCAAGAATTTTTTTACAATTCTGTCTGTGTATGTCTCAGGGTGACGGGCGCAATGCAATGCAGCGTTGGTCACGTGCTTAGTGAACGTGACCACCGCGGTATTGCAGTTGTTACAGGTGGTGGTAAGTTGGCAAGATTATTTTAACAATTTTCTTATTCTTTTTTACCCGGCTGCCAAGGAAGAGTATTGTTTTTTTGCGCGTATCTTGTATGTTTGTTTGTAAATTTATTTATTGCCACGTATCTTCCAAGGGCTAGATAGATTTCGACAATTAAGATATCGTTAGATTCGTCTCAAAAGCCCAAGTGTCCTTAGATAGTTATTTAAAAAAAAACAAAATGGTAGATTAACATTTTTATACAAATGGACATTATTATACCTTGTCATTTTTCATTTTGGACAAAAGTCGTCAAACCCGATTTTTGGTGCCAAATTGTAAATATCTAGTTGAATTTTTTTTTGACTTAACCTACGAGTACGGTATCAAAATAAAGGGAATTAAAAGGAGATTACAAAAATACATCTTATGTCATGGTATAAAAATTTAATTAGGAATAATTTCAACCAATTTCAATCATTCGAATAAATTCGTAATCAATGCATTCAAATGGTCGTATTTTGGCTTTAAATCGGCCAAGTGTGTGTTGGACCTTACAATTGGGTTTTAGTTTCACTTTATAACCTTTGCTTGTTATCGTAGTTCTTAGGAAACTATTTTACGATGTTCCAAATGAAGGTTATAGCCCTGCCGTGATTCTACCACTCATTATTTTAGTTAATATTTAAAAAAATCATGCCTATAAATATCTATCGTTACTGGTCCGATTTTATAGCAAAAGTATGTTTTTCCATGCCATCATCCGACTTTATTACGTGTTGGCCGAGTGGTATGCACCCCCGACTTTCAATCCGAAGGTCGTGGGTTCGATACCGGACGTGCACCAATGGATTTTTCTTTCTTGAAAATGTATGTGCACACTTGATACGTGCTTTAACGGTGAAGGCAACATCCTGAGGGAACCCGCGGCTTCTTAAGCTTCAGAAGTATTGATTGCCCTGTTTTTCCCTCTGACTACTGGCTGACTACTGGCTGGCTGAGAGGATGGTATAGGTGCTGGGCAAGCTGAACCTATCTAACAATGTCACAGGCGCTGTAGCGTCCCGCACAGCATTATTACCAGTAGCTGACGCTGTATAGATCACCTATAATAGATGCAAAGGCCATCCGACTTTATTTTAGAACGGCGCTTACCGGACACCTTTAAACTATTAAACTGTGCACCCTAGCCTAGCCTTGACCATAGTATACCTGTCTACGTTAATGTGCCTAGCTCTGATTTACGATAACATCTTTAAGTGTGGTATGTTGGCGTGGAATACGTACTGAAGCACACAGACCGCGCAACCTTGGACTTATTCAGGTATTATGACCTAAAGTCTGAAAGACCTTTCTTCAAGAGCCAGTCAATTAGTTGTAGAATAGGTAGGAAAATGGTAACTCATTGGCAGTTTGTTTACATAGACTTCAAATTAATAAACTCGGGAATATCAAATTTTTTTAACATACTCGAACATTACAATATGCCAGCAGTAATCTTAAAAAATAAAAGACATAGATCGGCTAGTTCATCATTAATAACTACGAGTGCAAAATGTATTAGTGGCATATATCTACAATTTAACACTACGTGATTGTGTTTAACTTAATGCATTATAAGGGTCCTTGTGCAAGTGGGCATTAGAGAATCTAGACAGAGACTTTCACTCAATCTTTTGTTTATTTTAAAGCTATACCGATTCTATCCTCAGAATAAAGACATCATCGATATCTTATTAGATATCACTACGGTCGTCGTGTTTGTTTTAGATTTAAAATCTCTTTAATTAGAACCAATTTAGAACCATTTGACAGTTGAACTACGCAAACTTTGTAACTTATGATAGTACAACCACAGATTAAAGAAACGTACAACGCACACCTATTATATATATTTAAAAGGGCATAGGTACGTACATATGTAAAATAAGTTTATAATGATTGTTTTCGGTTGTTCTTTTTTAGTAGTTCTTCTATCAGTCCTTAAGTCCTTATTTTGAGGTTCTAAACGAATGATATCAATAACGTGCTAAACGCACTTCTGTGAAGGATTGTCAATTTATCAGGTTGGTTAGTTTCCGAGAGACGAAGATATTAAGGTAATGTTTTCGTGACGATATGTAATTAAAATGTGATCGCGAGAGTTTAAGAGAATCAACTGTTTAGTATTGAAGTTTGATGTATATCTCAGCATTACAGCTGCGGTTTTTATAAGTTTCTTATGAAACAACTTAAGAGCTTATTCATGTTCGAGCAAAGTTCCAGCTGTAAAACCTGCCATGACTAAAGCTGCCGGTAACGTTGGCTTGGACTATAAAACTTAGCAATAAAAGTTTTTTCAATATCTTCAAGTTCAACTTGTACTGGTAAAGTAGGAATTGTACTTTTAATACAAATTGAAAGGGTGAAAGGAAAACGTCGTGAGGCAACCCACGACTTTGTGAGGTTCAGACGTGTGGCAAACCTAATCTTTCTAACAATATAATAGGCACTGCATATCATACACATTTGCAGTGTACAGCATCAAAGAATAGTTGGTGACGCTAATATAAATCGGTCTAGATATACTAATATTTTATAGACGAAAGATTCGAATTTTGTGTGTTGTTTTTGTAACGAATAAATTCAAAAACTACTAGACCGATTTTCAAAATTCTTTCACTATTAGAATGCTACATTTTCCATGAGTTAACATAGGCTAAATTTGATCCCCGTATTCCAACGGGAACGGGAACTACGCGGGTGAAACTGCGGTGTGAGGCTATAATCTATAAAGACGTAAATAACTTACGTGGAACAGTAGGACCCATCACATCGTCTTTATCGCCTGACCAGGCGCGCATTTTGTTTTCCTTAACTGCAACTTAACTCTAACATAGCCTAACTTCACTGCATTCAACTTCAACTTATTTAAAAATAAATTAAGTTTTTTTAGAAAATTTGATTCAGTTTCAAAGTTATTTCAGGAACAGGTCTACGTGGCGAGTCCGAGCGGAGTTTACTTCAAAAGTTACTTTAGAGTCATAATTATTGTTATGCGGAAAATATATAAAAGTTAGGATAATGTCGTGTTTATTGTTTAGCAGAAAATACTGGCATGTGTCTCGGTTCACGCTATTCAGGCAACTGAAAGCTTGTTGTGGTTTACAGTAATGTTTCAGCTTTTGTTCTTGTGACCATGGTTTGTGCAGGACACTGAATATTTAATGGGACCTAGATCTAGGTGTCGCTTAAATATATAGGGCGTCCCGCGGCCATCCCAAATGGAAGGAAAGTATCTATAATATTTTAGATACTGAAAAAAGGCTTCATTTTGATTTTAATATATTAAATTGCATTCCGAAGATTTTTGAATAATCACCAGTTTTAACCGGAAATGCAACCCGCCAAATGATAAAAAAAAACTACGCTGCATTGCTGACACTGCTACATGTCATGTATACCGTTACAAAATTTAGAACTTGATGGGCGGGATTTTGATGACACTTGTCGCAGCGATCAAACTTAATTTTACGAACTATGAGTTTTATAAAATTGTTTGAGATATCATTATCCTCATCATTTCAGCCATACCACGTCCACTATTAGACATAGGCCTCCCTCGTAGCTGGCATTAGTATGATACCTAAATAAATTGACATACCAATTCATACTTGTCATAGAAAAAGGTAGACATTATAGTAATAAAATAAAAATATAAAAAGGCTAAGCCCAATTTTATTTACATAAAATGCTATGTGTTTAAAAATTATAAATTTGATAATTACCTACTTTTTATTTGGAAACTCCCCTTCTGATGAAGGCCTACAAACTTTAAATGTTTCTCTCTCGAGCTACAACTGCAGTGATACCAGAGTGTCACTGTGGACCTCCAATATGTAGGTACGTGCTGTTTGAGACCATTCCTTGCCGTAACACAGTTTTTAACTAGCACGGGAGGTAAGGTTTTGGTAATTGCGGTAAATACCTATGTGATCATATTTTGTTAAGGTTTTTATTTATTAATGAATATGATTATGGTTATAATTAATATCTCTTTAGTTTTTAATAATTTATCCTAATTTAACCCAAAACTATGGCTGCCCCATCCCGATTCATAGGACAGTGGTGATGTGCTACACAGCACGCGATGCTAGTGTTGTGCCGTATCGATTTAACAGCGAATACTCGCAAAATGATACTTTCATTCATGGGTTATGGGCTCTTCTTATATATGTTTTTACTTTTAGAAAAAGCTGAACCCAAACGATTGTAGGTAATCTTGTAAGATAAAATGCAGCGTAAATTCCATGACGCGTTTACGCGATTCACAACTCAAAAAAATACGCTATCTTGGCATTTAGCTTTGGTACCTAATAAGTATTCAAACAGCATTTCAACGGCACAAAGGGTATTTTAAGTCAACGTTATAAAGTTATCTTTCACGATCGTGGCGCGTCGTCGTTTGAAAACACTATAATTTTAAATTATCCTGGTGAAGTGTGGAAGAGACAAATCTACAAGAACTCTACAACGTCCGTTGGTGCGTCCTAGCTCAAGATAGGAGAAAATAGCCTCTTCTTCTGTCGGAGGCCAAGACCGACTTTGGATCATTGAGCCAGTGGAGTAGCGGTACTAGTAGGCCGAATTGTTAATCATATGAATAAATTCTATTATTAATTATGTTTAGCCGCTAAACGCATTAATCTTGAAAATATTTTGAAAGTTTGATGTTTTGATATAAGTGCTTAACTATCGGCAAAGGAATATCTAAATGAACAATAAATATTTAGTAACAAGTCCGCTAACGATATTATAATGGATTTCCGTAAAGTGACGCCTGAATCAATTTATAATGCAAAGGGCTGTTAAATGGGTATAAAGCTTAAATTGATTAGGTACATCACTAAGCTTCACTAATGTTGATGATATCGATAATAATGGTAATGAGCGTTCACAACACTAAGTAGGTATCAATCGACTCCCATAATGAATTAAAGAACTTCAGTTTAAAATTGAATATTATTGGTTTACATTCTAAGTGGGGTAATCTGTGGGTAAACCATTTATAGCTACTTGAAATTTCAAAAGTCCTCTGGGATTTTGTATTTGAGTCACTTGTCTATGACTCACATGTCTCATCATTATCACAGCCGTAGGACTGCCGTCTATGTCCACTGCTGGACCTAGGCCTACCTCATGGATTTCCAAGATCTACTAGCTACTCGCCTTGGCAGGCGAGCTGGCGAGCGCAACAAGCTATTCCTTATGGTGAAGTATGCTTTGCCTACAACTAATTTTAGAGGTAGAGGGGTTGACAGTCAACTCGTCAATTATGCTCAAAGGGTAGTAATGGTAGTTTAGTATTCCAACTGTTGGCTTAGCTGTAACTTATTGACTTTTAAGCTATCTGAAGCCCTGGATAATTAGTAGGTCGACGCGATGCTAGATTTGTTTGTATAGATAGTGTCCTTGGTTATAGGTAGGTAACCTACTTCGGACTACCTTGCAGGTTCCTTTATGTTGGTTATTATAATGTGACAAGTGACATGCCCAGTTACGAAAATACATCAAAGTTTGAGTCTTGGGCAAGGGTGTTTTCAGCTGAGAGTTAAAAATGTATTGTACCTTCCTATCTATTACAGTATAAGGCATGATTTGTCTTTCCTTGATAGTTATGTCATCATCATCACCATTCTCAGCCATAGGACTGTTGTCCACGTCCACTGCTGGACATATGTTTCTCCCGATGGATCTCTAAGATCTGAGAGATCCTTCGTTGTTGCCAAAAAAGTTATGGTACCCCATAAAGATGATAACCAAACATAACATTAAATTTCAACCACCCCGACACCTACCCTTTAATTCTTTCCAAACGAGGACGTTGGTCCCTGCGACACAGTTTTTTGAACTTTTGCAGATACCATTGTTTTTCATCTATTTTTCTGTATTCTAACATGTTTTTGATGCAATAAATGTTTTTAACGGCTGAACCGATTTTGTTTTAACATGTATACCACTGCCAAAAATCTTGCTTTCAATTGAAAAACTGCATTAAAATAGTTTCCAAACCGAAACATAAAACAGTTAAAAAGCTACGGTGCCACAGATACCTTCACACGTACACGTAGTGGTCAAACTATAACCCTCCTTTTTCATCAAAGGTTCATATAAAAGCTAGTAAATTACACCACACTGTGGAAGGAAATCAGGTATTTTTGGCATGCTATCATAAAATGCACTACGAATTAAAACACATATATCAGTACTGCCAGAAAATAGTTTTATTTGCATTACAATAACATTACGGACATGATCTCAACGCATAAATAACTAAACATTAAATATTTAAACATGGCTGTGTGAGTTTTGAAACAGTCCAACACGACACCTACTGAAGAACTTAAGTTTCCAATGTAACCAGGTCACTATAATATTCCACTGTGTAGACCATCAACACACGAGCCAAAATCCTCAAATCATTTCCTGAATAAGAACCCATAATAACTTTATTGATTCAAACTTAGGGGAGACATAACAATTCCGAACTGACACTAGTTTTAACGAACTTTCTTTTCGTAATGTTTTATTTATTTAAGTAAAAGTTATAGTAAACTGATAGATAAAGATAAAGATAAAAATAAGTTTATTTCGTGAACATTATTACACTGCTCACAGTATACAACAAAACGCTACCTGTATGATGACTTAGATGCTTAGATTTAGGCAGTTTTGCCATAAACGTCTTCGTTATATGTATACATGAGAGGATGGTATAGGTGCTGGGCAAGCCTAATTAATCCATATAACAATATCCCAGGCACTGCAGCGTCCCATACAGCATGATGAACAGTTGCTGGCGCTGTATAAATCATCTATAATACTTTACCAGAGTAAGTGCATGGATAAACGCTTGCACAGGCTTCTTTTCCACTAAATAAAGGCTAAGCTTGTAGCTTGTGTGTGTATAATACCAACACTATTATGAATATGAAAATATGAAAAATTCGTTTAAGTCGTAAAATTATTTCATATTTTCATACTCACCACTGGTGGAAACGGGTTCAACGAAGATATGTTTGGGGGGCGATGCTTAACAGCTTAGACACAAACATATAGTTGAAAAGTCTCATTTGTGATGAGGACAAGATATGAGCCATTGTTCACTAACCGATGAAGTACCATCAGCAGTGTCAGGTCAGATCTAAGCTGAGTGGATGGTACGTCTAGGTGCTAGGCAACCCTAATCCATTAACCAAAATCTCTGGTAATGCTTGTAGGTACAGCGTGAATGTTGATGGCACTGTATAAATCCAATTCAATGAAAAACCAAGTAATTCCAGGTCGGTATACGGTGTTCAGTATATCAGTTGTCTACCATCCGTGGCCGACGCCTACCGAGGAGATGAGGGGATCGCCGTAGGATTGGACGATCGGCTGGGAGATCACAGGAGAGTGGACGATCGGCTGGGAGATCACAGGAGATTGGATGATCGGCTGAGAGATCACAGGCGCTGCGTGGACTACTGGCGCTGCGTGGACCACAGGTGCCGCGTGAACCAATGTCTGTGGATGGATGACCTGGAGAGAAGTTCAAATTCAAAATCAAGACAAGTAGTTTATTCATATTTGATAGATACACTGCACTTTACGAACTCCAAAAGATGAGAAATTATTGGAGAAATGAAGAGAAAGGTAACCCTCGAATTTTCCAAATGAGGAGAACACTTTGCCAACCAATACTTTGCTTAAGATGACAAGACAAGACCTATGGATGATGGTGGGCGTCATCACGGGACACTGTGATCTCAACTACCACGACTCTCAACTCAACTACGACAGTGGACTATGTCGCGGGTGTCTTGAAGAGAAGAGAAGAAGAGAAGGAGAACAAGAAACCTCACTCTTTTACTTCTGTTCATTATAACAATTGTTGTTTTAATTTTATGCCTAATTTAATGACCGAAAGAATATTGGAAAGTTTGGTTAAGGGCTTTTAAAATCTTGTCTTTGAACTACGACACCGACATGACAACCACAAACACTCAGTAGAGTGTAATGCATAAGAAGAGAATCCATCTCACAATGTCGAAGGCACGGAAGCTTACTTGCAGAATGAATCAGTTGCTGTCGCTGTATAAATCATGACTGTATACTAATATTATAAAGAGGTGTTTGTGAGTTTGTGACGGGGGTAATCTAGACCTACTGAAATGTTTTTGAAAATTATTTTACTAATAGAAAGTTACAGTATTTGGGATTGGAATAGGCTATAAATTAACCCGAAGTATTAAAAGAGTTTTTCGTGGTAGTTGGATTTGCAAAGTAAGTCGGAGAAAAAACGGTTGAACGAAAAAGTTTCTTACGAACGCTGCCTTACCGATCAGAGGTATATGTTTGAGTTGTAGAGAAAAGTTTTAGAGCTTGATAATGTCTACAAAAAAGTCTAACTTTTATATTAGTTTTTATATTTAATAAATAATTTGAATTGTTAGGTGCTGTTTTCGTATTATCGACAATTATGAATTCTTATCAAAATAAGTAAATTTATCGTCTTAAGTGTTTAAAACAAAATAATTTTCCATTTTACTGCATATAATTTGGACAAAATGTATAAAGAGATAATACGACATAGGTATGGAACCGCGACCGTGTCGTAACCAAACGCTTACTGGACAAACCGCGACTTGGACTAGAATGTAGGACGAACGGCTAACAAATCGATATTTTTATTGGACGGCTTTTTCTTAAACAACACGTCAATCTTTTGTTTACAGTATCCTGTCAAAATCTCTTTTGCGCTCACGACTAATAAGGCCCAGGATAAAAAATTCTCTCTGGTGGATACTTGAGAAAGCAGTTTTCTTTCCATAAGCAATAAGTTGACTTATATCTCGGGTGGAAACTCCTGAATGACAATAAATAATCACAGGTCAAAATGTTCACCACCCAACGAAGTGGGCACGAGTCAGCTAGTCTATAATAAATGTGAAAGCGAATTACCCTCTGGAACGACGAGTAGCTGGTGGCCGCTGGCTTGGCGATGGCCACTGGCGCGTGCACGTAGGACGGCGCCACGACCTGGGGGACTGCGATCTGTTGGACGATCGGTTGGGCGACGTGTACGGCCGGTTGTTGAAGAAGGCTAACTGGTGATATCTGAGAGAGAATTTAATATTTTATTATAACTCGTGAAAAGTGAGTAGGTTTTGCTTTTTACAGTCAGTAAGAGTTTCTTCTGGTGAATATGGCAACAACCCCTCATGATCAAAGAAAGAAAGAAAGAAAATAATATTTATTTATGTCTCATTTACAAATACACAAACGGAACTGTTACAATAAAATATTTACAGACATAAATCGGTCGCCAACTCAGCGTACAGTAATCTATGAGGAAGGCCTTTGTCCAGTAGACGTCCTACGGCTGTGATAATGATAATGATGATGATAAAAATAATAAATGTAAAAGCTAGTTATCCTCTGGAACGACGAGTAGATCGTGATTTTATGACGGAGGTCATTGTCCAAACGCTGTGATGATGGGGATGATGACAATAAAGGGTTCCTTACTACCACAAAGGATATGGATAAAACATCCAATTTGGATAACATCTTATTGAGCAAGAAGCTATATTATTGATGTTTAATTCCAAAACGTTTATTTATCACTCATGCTGGGCAAGCCTCATTCCATCAAACAATGTTCCAGGTACCACAGCGTTCCGTACAACATAAGTACCTACCACTAACTACTGATGTTTTCAGCATAAAGTCAAGCATTTGCTATTAGCTATAATACCTTATATTATCATTGAGTGAAGTGGCACTGAGTGGGAATAACCTATTTCTTTTTTATTTGATTTATCCAGCATTGGGTCAAGCACGACTGGTGATAAACTTACGCTTGGCGCGTCCCATCCCGATGAATATAAGCCCCCGGGTCTGGCCGAGGCGATCGAGATTACTGCACATAAAATCTGTAAAACATACAAAGCAATTTTATTTAACTAAATAATAATACGCATAAGCGGAATTAAAACTAAATATTTTCATTGCATTTTATTGTCATGGATTTCCGCAAAGTAACGTCTGATTCCATTCATTAAATAATAATTGAAAAAAATATCATACGTTTAAAATAATGGCAGTTTGTGTTTCTCAAAATGACAATATCTTACTGAAACTTACGCGGGTAAGCAATTGTCAGTACCTATCACGCAGTGGATAGCCCGCATTATTTTATTTATTTAAGATAGGACATCCAGCACAGGGTAACACGTAATGCACATAATACTAAGGTCTAAAAACTGTTAAGCCTATTAATGTATCTATTAATTCATAGTATTGAAGTTAGACAGAAACCATTTAGAATAACTTCACACCTTTAGTATAGGTAAACTGGTTATTACTCATATAATTATCAGCAAATGCTGGAACAAAAATCATGTTTAAATATTTCCATAAAAAATTTAACACCTCGTAATTACTTAAGGCAATTTTTATGGGACTAGTTTTTTTATAAAAATACTTACAACGGCCTTCATGGTTCGCCACTGCAGTAGGAATGCAATGTGGCCACTAGCGTTTGCGCACCTTATATATACCATTGCTACTTATGGCCTAAGATAAGATTACACATCTTTTAGAGATTTAAATTTTATGCTGGGACAGATCTGGAACACTTATGATTTTTTTTGTGAATATTACTTGCGGAAGCAACCCGCGGCTTATTTAGATCTAGACATATTGAAATGTTCTTTTCTCTGACTAATAGTTAATTAAGCTGAGAGGATGGTATAGGTGCTGTGCACTCTAGACCATTCTAAGAATGTCTCAGGCATTACAACGTCCCTTACAGCATGAATACCAGTTGCTAACGATGTATATAAGTCATCTTCCAAATAGACGTAAAAGGCCAGTATACTAACTTGCTAGTAGATCAATAAAATCTCCCTGAACATCAGAAGTACAACATCTCTGCCTATTTTCAAAAATCTTCTACTTATATCAATATTATTTAACACTATAATTGTTTGTAATATAGGTATTTATTATTTTATATCTATCTATGTTAATTTATATTTTCGGGTAAAATACCTAAGTACCTAATATATGACTATGCATTTATTTTAGTTTGATTTCTAGACTAGTTATTTTACAAAATCAAACGATTTTAAATAATCGAAATAGGCGACGAAGGTTCTTTAAATTTTTTTGACGTCTACTAAATTTTAAATTTATAGGCCATCCGTGGGCACCTGAAATACTCATTGGTTTTAGTACGGCTTTTCTTAAGGCCACCTACCAGTAGGCCCTTCTAGGTGCATCTTTTATAGAGCTGAATAGACATAATGACATATAAGCGCAGAGGGTGAAAATTTTCTTCGGTGACAACTTTAATATAACAAAATTACACTGTACATGAAAAAAATATTTAAACGTACTATATGTAAAGATTTATTTAAAGAATTTAACGATAATTTATGTCTTAATGATTAAATAATTATACAACACATTCCCCATATTCACATTGAGTTGCTTGGAATGATTTCACATAAGTGTTATAATTATAAAATTTTCAAATTAACTAGCGCTTTTCTGTGTTTACTTGTATTTTGGTCGACTTAATATTTTAGCAGCTTGATGCCAACTTAAAATGTTAAATTATTGCTAGACGTTTGCGCAGATACGACTGAGCAATAAAGAAAAAAACAAATCACTGATTGCATTTTTAGATGCGCTAGTATTCTAATTTTTTTCACAATTTTCAGATATTTTACAGGTTGAGTTTTTACCTGTGTAGTGGTTCTAGATTTGGTATTTTTTTCAAATATAACAAGCATTATTTTAAGATGTGAATGAAAATCTCTTTTTTATTTACAAACACGTCAAAACTGTGAATGAATGTAAATATGGCTGCTAAGCAAATACCATAGACAGATCTGGCCAATTCTTTGATAAAGATTTTCATTCAGAATTCCTCCAGGCTCAACTAGCCGGATTCGTTAAAGGGCAATAGCTGGCATACCTACGTCGGCTTCATTAGGACTGGGCCTTGTGGCCATATTTGGAACTGACAGGAATGGTCCGGTCTTCTGAATCATACTTAGATAATATCGAGCCTTTAAGGATCTTCCGAACAGGACTTTGACTTGCATTTCTTAATTAAAGTCATCATTATCATCGACCTTTGCGTTTATTTCAGACGATTCAGGTGTTCTTTCTTCTTCAGACTTGGGTGTCCGTTGCAGTTTGTGGATCGGATGTATCTGCTTGCCGATGCTGTCTAGCTCGTTTGGCGGCTAATGAGACAGACCTGGTTTGATCGTTCGATACCGGACGTGCACCAATGGACTTTTCCTTTATGAGAAACTAGCGGACCTGTCGTCTTGCCCGCTGATTTACTGACAGCAGCGCCATCTATCGGGTTCAATTGTATCGGTCCAAGTCTTTTTAAGAGGAGTTAGACGTACGCTGTAATTATTTTGTCGCAAGAGAGTTTTAATTTAAAGATAAGATAGAGATACGTTTATTTTGTCACACAAATTACAATTAATCCATAAACAATAATAAGGTTTAAAAAATAAAAAAATGTGACAAAAATGGTCATTACTGAGCATAATATGCTGTGGCAGAACGGGTCCGTACATAAAGAGATTTTTATTATGTATAGAGAAATATCCAGAAAACTCTGAACAAATATTTGCAGATCGTACAGACATTTGCCCAGAGGCGGAAATTGAACCCGCAACCTCTTGCGTCGCACGTGGACCTTTGCTCGCTGCGCCACAGAGGTCGTCAAATTAAATAAAAACAAACTCATTTTCATTAAATTTTGGGAATCAAGGGCTATAATCATTTTATTGCGATGATTATAGCCCTTGATTCCTAAAATTTAATCAAAATGAGTTTGTTTTTATACAGAACAGCAGCCCTTTGGGTAAAATATGATTTGATACCAAAAATTTACTTTTATAAGTAAATATACATATTTTACACAAATGGTGATGCGTGATAGCGATGATTAATTATTTATTTTAACAACTTCAAGGAACGGAAGGAAGAAAAGCCATCGCTGGCAGCTGGGCAGCCAGGGTCCTAATTCTCCAGAAGATGATAAAATGTCACAATGGTCTGGAAATATGGCCGCCAACATGGCCAGCCAAATAACATGCGAATTTATAAATTAACTTGACACTGGCGGAAATGTGTAAAACCAAACACAAAAAGCCATAAAATAAAAAGACAAAGACAAATATCACAATAATAGAAACTGTCAAATATGTATTGTAAAAAACCAAAAGCAACCGGGATCTTCCAACTCCCTCAAAAATGTTCTAGTCTATCCTCTTGTAAGTGATGTGCCACATGCCATAAAAATCTTTTTAAAACTTTGTGAATTCGCTAGAACTGTGAAAAAAAGTCTTTTTGCGTTATTGTTACTTGAGAAACAGGTACAATTTGTTTTCTCACTCCCGCGAAGTAAAATCTATCTTACCTGTTTCTTGCATAGCGTAAACTAATTTGAACAAACGACGATCCGATTCGTTAATCCGTCATTATTTTAGTCACATCAGAAGTGTTTAGTTTTCTGAAAGGATAGCAGATGACCCTTCCAGTCGACCATTTCAATTTGGCACACGATGCACCAAACACCCGGTAGCGCATAAGCTTCATAATATAATCATATATCATATATAAATATTGATAAGCTTGTGCACTAGATAGGTTAATATGATTAATCAGTTACATAGGTTACACACAATATTATAATAATTTTCTATATAATAATAAATTTCTGTGTAGTATATGAATGTCCATTGGCTAGTTACTTGTTAAACACAGGATTCCATGCAGGAGTAAGACGAAAACCATCTTCACGATTAAAGTTTTGGTGTTTTTTGATCTCGATTACCTCTCGAACTTTCCCCATATAATATGTAGTGGCGATCTGTGGACAGAACTTTTGGGTCATGCAGTCCTATTCAGTGGTTAGGTCAGGACCTAACCACTGAATAACCATTGCTAACATCTGCTAGAGTCACTCCAGCAGATGTTCGGCAATCGCTGACTTATACACTTGCCGAATATTGACCGCGGTAATTGCGGCCAAAATCGGCAACATATTATTTAAATAGCTAAATCATATTAACAAATTGCGAAAGAGTTATTTTGTAAATCGATTCTCATGTATATAAATATGGTTTGCAAAATCGCATGGACAAGCGTAGTCATTATAAGTTGGATAGTTTGCACTACCCAGACGGTATCTCACCTAATTCTCTTCATAAGGACATATCATTTACATGGCTCTACAGACATGACTCTGATTAGGTGAACCTTCACATTTAAATTTATAATCAGTTTTTACTTGGTTTTTACCCACGTTTCTGCTGATTTTAGACTTTTTTGCATGATTCGATGCTTTGAATTACGAGTAAATTGTATCCATTTCAAGTAGGCTTAGCAAAAGCTGTAAATCGTTAAAAGTAATTGGGTATAAAATGGAAGTTAAAGACTTTTACGGCACCTGAACCTACTCAGAAACGTCGTTTGCATCTAGAGAATATAAAAAGCGACCCGCCCCGGCTTCGCACGGGTGTAATACTGATACTAAATATACTACAGAATATTCGCGCAATAATATTAAGCGCAAAAAATGTGTTTATTTACGACCTCACATTAGAGACCTCCAAAATAATCAGTGTTTCTCTACTATATTATGCATGTATTTCATATGACCTTCCTTTTGAATCACTCTATATATTGAAAAAACCGCATCAAAATCCGTTGCGTAGTTTTAAAGATCTAAGCAAATATAGGGACAGACAGACAGCGGGAAGCGACTTTGTTTTATACTATGTATTGATGACAATATGTCTGGTGCGATGGGCGCCGAGAGCATAGTGGTGCTGGGCGAACTAACAATGTCCCAGGTCAAGAAAGGTCGTCGTTAGATGATTTTTACATGTGTATGTACAACATGTAAAAATCATCAAGCCATTTATAAGATAATAGGGGTTGAAAGTAGGGGTGAACAATCGAATGCTTTCAAATACGTATACCCAAGTGCGGTATCAAATGAAAGGGCATTATGGTGTAGATTGCAAAACTAAGGAAACACATTACAAAAAAAAAATTGGTAACCTCCGAGACTAGGTAAAGTGTTAATTTTTTTTAATTTTATGAACTTGTTTATGATGTAAACAATTTCATTAAAATAATTGTTTATCTATGCGTTACCTTATTGTTTCAGGCGGACTTATTGTGAAGCAACTAGTTTCTGTAATATAACTTTAAATGAACAACTCATATTATATATTATTTAATTATTTTTCTTATATATAATTAGTTTTAAAACTAATAAGTCCACTGAGGCATAAAACAAAAGCCTAACCGTGAATTCCTGGCCTTCCACGACACAGGCTCAGCCTAGCGTGGAGACCATTGTTAATTGTATGCAATTTAAGTCAACGTTAACTGAATGGCGTCCAAGAACTGGGAACAGAAGTGTCGGCCGTTCGGATGCAAGATGGGCAGACGATATAACGAGCGTCGTGGGACGAACTTGGATGAAGCTAGCAGAGGACCGTGAGGAGTGGCACAAAAAGGAGGAGGCCTAAACCCAGCAGTGGGAGAAGTCAGGCTGCTGCTGATGATGATGATGATAAGTTAAGTTTGTAGTTTAAGTTTTATTGGTCATATAAACATTTTTTCATTTTCATATTGATCAATTCAGCCTAGGTCCACATTACTGATGACACAAATACGAATAATAGCCTATGTATTCATCAATACTTCGAAGCTAAGCTAAGGGGTTTGTGGGACAATCGATAGTATTAAAAATGCAAACTCTATCGATTGAAAACAACGATAGCGTAGTGTTGCGACACGCAAGCTATCGTTTCGTCGCGTTTATAAAGAAAACAGTTTTGTGATGTCGGATTGTTACGTACATACCTTTAACTGTCATTATCATCATCATCTCAGCCGTGAGAGGTCCAATGCTGGACATAGGCCTTCTCATGGATCTCTAATTTCCGACCATTAGGGGTTGTTGCCATACTCACCACGCTTGTCAGGCGGGTAGCAGGCCCGGATAAAGGGATCCAGGGCTCCTAGGCACTTGCTATTTGAGGGCTCCCCTGCCTTACAATATTTCTACATGCGCCAAATTTCAGGCCGGGCCGACTTTAGGGGTAGGTATTAATGTTCCCATGAAGTTCCTTAGGCTTGGAGGTCCCCTAGGCCCGGGCCTTGTGGGCCTAGGGGCTAATCCGGGCCTGGTGGCTGCTCTCGCAGCACGGAAAGTTGATACAGGGAAAGACGCTGCTGTTCATCTTCCGAAGGTATGCCTTGGCAGATTCTTACTGCATCCACGCGCAAGAGAGGAGGGGAATCATTTTATTGACGCTGAATATACACAAATATGGGCCGCCGTGGGGTGCCGGCAGTAGGATGATAACCCTCCTCTCATTCCCATGGATGCAGTAAGAGCCTGCTAAGCGATACCTCCGGAAGATGGGCAGCAGCGAATATCCGTGTATCCACATCCCATACTGCGCTCACCAACCCGCCTGCCAAGCGTGGTGAGAATGGCAACTACTCCTCATGGAGATCCATGAGGGAGGCCTGTGTTCATCAGTGGACGTTTTATGGCTGAAATTATGAAAATGATGATACACGAGTATGCCGTAGGATGCCCAAGGGATTCCGTTGAGGAGGACAGTTATTGCCACGATGCAAATGTAATTTCTGTTGGACTCTGCTTTCTACACAAATAATAGTATTATAATTCGGTAAATATTGAACTGGGTCGACGAATCCCGTCATGATGAGGTTCCAATTATAGTTTGGTAGCTATACAATACTAATAAAGTTCTTAATGGACGCCGTCATTACCTTTAAAAGGGCGATATATTTGGATTTTTTGTGTTATCTATAATACTAATATTTTAAAGAGGTTAACTTTGTGGGTTTAATCTCTGGATCTTCTGAACAAATTTTAAAAATTCTTTTACTTAGAAAGACAGATTATTTGTGAGTGTCATAGGCTATACATTAACCCGAAAAATTAAAAGACATTTTCAATTTGTTTGTCACAATCAAAAATCAAAAAATACTTTATTCAGTGCGGCCGCATGGACCTTATTGACGCGTCACAAATTACAAAATAAAAACAACACACATGAATAGAATAAAGCACATAATTGAATCTATTCACTTCAGATGACTCGCGAGTTAGGAAAAAAGCGAACAGAAGAACCTAACTCGATCGTTATAGTCATAATTTAACAATTTGATTTTGTCTTATGTTACGTTTGACGGAGTTGGAGCAGATTTCGTCCCAAGTGGTTTTGTCCACTAGGTACTCTCATATTTTATAATAAGCTTTATTGCACAGATTGCGTTTAATAATGTTTTTGAATTTATTCAATGATAACTTCTGCAACTCACTTGGGAGTTTGTTGTAGAAGCGTATACATTGCCCTTTAAAAGATATTTTCTAGATAGCCTAGTAGTGGGCACAGCGAGTTTAATCTTATTTGTTGTATTTACATTGTGATTGTCGCTGTTCTTCTTAAGCGAAGTCATTACAAAGTCTATCTATACATAGTATAAATTTAAGTAGCTTCCCGCGTCTGTCTGCTTAGCTTTCTTGTTCTCCTAAACCACGCAATGGATTTTGATGCGGTTTTCACAATGGATAGTGTTTCAAGAGGAAGTTTTAAATGTGAAATTCATAGAGGTTTGGTGCAAGTTTGCCAAACTATGTTAAAGATTGTTGATGTCGGAAAATAGCATGCCGATTGGGAGATGTTTTGGCGTGCGCCGCGTAAACCATTGAAGTTATGTGCAAGTGATGTATTGGAAAATTGTTTCTCTTAAAAAGGTATACAAAAAAGTCTGCGACAGCATTTATGCCTGTGTCAGCATATAGATAGATAGATAGAAAATGCTTTATTGCACACCTTAAATATAAAAATAACAACAGAAAGATAAACACTAAACACAAAGTGACAATTGGCGGTCTTAAATAAAAATAGCATATAATGCATATATCAGCATAAATGTTTAATTTTGTCATAACCATTTTAACATTTAATGTTTTATTTCTTTTATGAAAAAATAGGTAATATTAGCTAAGCCAACAAGGTTTTAATATATCATCATCATCAGTCTATATTAGTCCACAGCTAGACATAGGCCTCCCCAAATCTGCGCCATTTCACCCTGTCTTCATAATATACGAGTATATCATAATTAATTTTTTTAACATCTTCTGAAGTTCATATAATGAAATATTTTCCCATTAATTAACTTATACAACTCTCACGCGACAATTAAAAACAGCTCTAAACATTCTATATAAAGACATTCTATGTATAAGAAGCAACTGCCTGCCGTAGGGCGCCGGCAGTGAAATGTTGCCTCTTGCCCGTGGATGTAGTAAGAATTTGCCAAGGGATACCTTCGGAAGATGGGCATCAGTGTCTTTCGGCGTATCAACATCCAGTACTGTGCTTATTAACCCGCCTGCCAAGCGTAGCGAGTTTGTCAACAATCCCCTTATGATCTTTTCTTGGAGATCCATGAGGAAGGCCTGTATGTGGACGTGAACAGCAGTCCCTACGGCTGGGATTATAATGATAAGAAGCAATGTTGGTAAATTGTATTATGTCTGGATTCAATGCATACAACCTGTAACAAAAAATAACATATGTTTTAAAACTCATTATAAGATGACGGATGATTAGTACATCCGATGACCCATGATATCCATCATCATCATTTTTCATCATTTCAGCCGTAAAACGTCCACTACTGAACACAGGCCTCCCTCATGGATTGCCATGAGGGGTAGTTGCCATACTCACCACGCTTGGCAGGCGGGTTGGCGAGCGCAGTAAAATATGTTAATACACGGAAAGATGCTGCTGCCCATCTTCCGGAGGTATCCCTTAGCAGGCTCTTACTGCATCCACGGGCATGAGAGGAGGGGTAACATTCTACTGCCGACACCCCACGGCAATGATATTCAATAGAGCAAAAAGCTACATAGAATATCTACAAAATAATTCTAAGTCAATTTACAAAATAAAACCAAAACACATTTAGATTCAATAAAGCTCATAATTGAATTCGTTCGCTATAAGAAAACTTTTTTTTATGAAGTGAAGAAGAAACCTCACTCTTTCATTTCCATTCATCGTTAAGTTTGACTTATTATTTAATAGTCTTTTTTAAACTTTCGCGATCACAACATTATTACTATATTGGATTATCGGGTATTAAAAAAAATGCAATAAAAATATTTAGTTTTAATTCCGCTTATGCTGAGATGCGGAATTGAAGTGGAATTAAAACTAAATATTTTTATTGCATTTTATTGTCATGGATTTCCGCAAAGTAACGTCTGATTCCATTAATTTTATCGGGTATTAATAAAATAAAAGTAATTACTATTTATTGTTTCCTTACATAACTAAATATATAATAGCAAGTTATATCTTGTACATAAGTATATTTTATCTAAAGAAAAAACCGTGTTGGCCGAGTGGTTTGTACCCCTGACTATCAATTCGGAGGTCGCGGGTCCGATACCAGCCCAAAAAAATATGTGCACATTTAACTTGTGCTTTAACGGCGAAAGAAAACATTGCTTGGTTAGCTTCAGTCGTATTGAACTGTTCTTTCCTTTGACTAATAGCTGACTTAGCTGAGGGGATGCTATAGGTGCTGGGCTAGCCTAATTTCATACAGCTTAAATACCAGACGCCGATGCTATGTAAATCATCTAGAATATATGCAAAAGCCTTGCTACTATTCAAGTTTCGTCGACAAAAGCCCTCCAGTTGCTTCAATCTCTCTCTATTTCTAGCTTCGGTACTTTGTTGACTTTGTTGTATTTATTTACCTACCTTCCGTCCGACACTCTTTGTAAGAGTCAAGCCCATTTTCATTATAAATGTATAACACTATTAACTGCATCTTTATCTTTATTTTTTTTAATCTATTTATAAAGCCTGCTATTGCATAACATTATGCGTATATCGGACGATATTTCCTGATTGACGCAGGTTTGTTTTAATTTAAAAAATAACCTCCTCGTCTATGTAGATGAAACTTTCACGGATTAAAAGCTAGGACCACTTAAGGACATTAGTCTGATAGTCTAGATGTCCTAGCATTATAGGCTTTGACGTTGATGTATGTATAAAATAGTTCTTAGACACTAATGTACATTTAATTGCGCGCCTACTGTTTTTAGGGTTCCGGACCAAAATTGTAAAAAGAAACCCTTATGGTATCATTTTGTCTGTCTGTCTGTCACAAATGGATATCTCGAGAACTACTGATGACTTGAAATTTGAAATGGTTAAGGTAACACATTTTTACTAATATAGCATATAATTATGAAAATTTTAAAATATATTCTTATTATGATTGCAGGGAGGCGGATAGGGGATCTCAAAATTTTAAATTTATAGGAAAATTATAGCGAACTCTTTAATTTGCATAGTTTTTTTAGATAAGGGGGGTGGAAGGGGGGTTTTCAAAACTTTTGTGAAGTTACTAGGTCATGTGGGATACCATATGAAAGGCATTTATTTATTTGCACATTAATAAACAGTTTTTAGATTTCCTTTAATCCGTATCGTTTTTGAGTTATTTTAAAAAAATTTGAAAAAACGACCGTTCCTCCTCTTTATCTCCGACGTTTGTAGGGATAAACCCACGAAACTTTTTAAGCTAATAGAAATTAGTGTAAACTTTATAGGAAAATTATATCGAACTCTCTTATTTGCATAGTTTCTTAAACAAGGGGGGGTTTTTAAAAAAAATGTGAAGTTACTCGGTTATGTGGGGTATCATATGAAAGGTATTCATTCGCACATTAATAAACCGTTTTTAGTTTTGCTTTAAGCCGTGTAGTTTTTGACTTATTTATAAAAACGTTGAAAAAAATTGCGGTCTCCCCTATATCTCCGAAGTTTGCAGAGATAAACCTCTGAAACTTTTATTGCTAATAGGAGTGTATGTAAAGATTACAGGAAAATTATAACGAACCCTCTAATTTGAATAATTTTTAGAAATCATCGAAAGTGTAAATAATCTACATAAGTTCCGCTATCAGACAAGAGATGACGCTGTCAAGGTTCTCCAACAAATATAAATTACCTTTGTCATATATTATATTGTGTGATGGCACGGATCACTCGGAGCGCGAGTTAAACTCGCTCTTGCCCGGTTTTATTTTATAATGACAACTATATAAAACACGGTTTTGACCAAATTACCCGTAGCGTTTTACCGAGGGGTGCCGGCAGTAGAATGTTACCTCTCCTCTCATTTCTACGCAAGATGGACAGCAGCGTGTTTCCGTGTATCAACATCCCTTACTGCGCTCGCCAACCCGCCTGCCAAGCGTGGTAAGTATGGCAACTCCCTTAAGATCATTTGGAGATCTACGAGAGAGGCCTACGTTCAGTAGTAGATTTACGGCTGATATGATATGATGATGAAATATGTACGTATATTTTCAATTCTTTAAAAAGAACAGGGACTTCAAGTTTAGTTATGTTTTCTGAAATATCTTAAAGCGAAATCCTGTCGCGTAGACAAATCGTGTGACTGATGGACGAACGAACAGTAAAGCGGAATGATTTTGGAAGACTGTAACTTTAGTAGTGCTGCCCTCTAGAGGATTTGCAGTGGACTAGCAAGCTTACGTAGGCGGCAGGCTTTTTTTCATTAAAGGCAGCAAAGCCTAGGGTTCTAGCTTTGGTCACAGACTTTTTGAAGCAGACGATAGATGTCTCTTACAAGGCTGTTTTTCGGAGTTTATTGTTTATCTACTTAACTAGGTTGGTAACCCTTAAAAGAATACAATTATTACATACAAGAATTAATTGCTTTTATCATTGAAATTTTAAACCGTATTAAAGTATAAATAAGGCCAGGTGCGTGTCGAGCCACGCGTTTTGTAGGGTTCCGTAGTTAGCCGTATACCTGTTGTTAGAAGTTGGTGTATGGTTTTTTTACGTTTACCAAAACATATTAACAGGAATTAATTGAGTTTTCGGTTTAAAGTATTCCGGTATGTTTGGTAAACCGCATCACTTATTTGAGTGACAATTTCTCCGGAACTAAAAAAAGCTAGTTTAACCGTTATAGTTTTCCTCGAAAGTTCATAATTTTTTTTTACATTTTCAAAGCTAGCAGTTTAGCTTATAAAGGGAGGAGGGCGTCGAAAAAAGTTTAAACTTTAATATTTCGCAAACGATACCCTTAATAGCAAAATTGTCTTTTCTACCCCTAAATGTTATTTAAACACCTATTCAACGACACCTTACACCCGTCCCCGTCACTCCAACGCTTTCTGGGCCGATCCTAACGGCGCCTCCCATCTCATGCAGTTTATATTGAAAGAGAAAAAGGTGCTTTTTCACCCAATATATTAACAAAAACTTAAAAAATCCAAAGAAAATGACATACAACTGACTGACCGTCTTAAAGACTCAAACATCATAAAAAAACACTTTTTAAATGTTACTGGAGACGGTAATATTGATCAAGTATCACTTAAGTTTTTCCAGTCAAACAAACGTACTCATAGTAAATTTTCCCTCAAGCCGACCAGCCTTGAAACAGTAGGTATTAAAAATTATAGAAAACATAAATACAAATACGACTAGCCACGATCTCATTAATGCAGAAGTTATCAAACTAACGCTGCCAGAGACTGCGACTGCTATTTTGGGTATCATAAATGAATCTATCACGTCAAACACATTCCCAGACCTATGGAAAAGGGCCTTAGTAATAGCCTGCTGTCATCGCTCTCAAACGTCAATAACTTGCTGTTAAGAAATACAAAATTAGGAAACCGAAAAAATGGCCGCCAACATGGTCAGCCAATTACCATAAGAATTTATAAATTAACTTGACACTGGCGGATTTGTGAAAAACCAAACACAAAAAGCCATAAAATAAAAAGACAAGACAAGACAAATACAAAATTGACATTTGACAGCGGTGATCGCAAGATTTACGCCTGTTGCAAACCTGTCGCGAGATACTTAATCTGCCCCTTAAAGCCCAACCCCACGTCCGTGCTTGCCATCTATGCCACGTGAGGGCCGGACATTTGCAGCTCATTTATTTATTTATTGATAAGTTACACCAACAAAGTTAACAGCATTAGCTCACAAAATTAATAACGCTGATAAAAGTTAAGTGCAACCTTAATTATATGTAAAAACGAATCAGAAATAAACAGAAATAAAGAAAAGTTTATTAAACGTTAAAATATATGTCAATAAAATAATATGTTATGTTTGTTTTAACCTATGTTAATTTAATAATAATAGTAATATCACGGACCAAATAATTGGTCCATGATATTATATAAAATTTTAAATATATTTATGCAAAATTAGATTGGTCATTAAAAAATCAGTCCTACGTATTTTTAAAGGTACATAAGAACATTATTATTATCGCTATTATCAGACTTTATTGTAGGTCTTAGAACGACCAATATCATTCACTACTCATTCACATACATATATGTACATTCAATATTATGCTCTGTCAGTTTCATGACATTTATATACTGCTCTAGTTGTTAACAGTCGTTAAATTAAACTGTCCCATTGCATAAGCTATGACTAGTCCTAGTGCCTACCTCATTATTGCACAAGGTAGCTATGGTTGATTCCGGGTTCGATTCCGTGACCACGTGTCAGGCTGTGTGGCAATTACTGACATTTGGATTGTTCCAGTAACCGCGGTCCCGTGAAATGTAACCATTTCAAAATGCATAGGGCTTTGACGAGGTGCTATCATGGTACAGAGAATGTCATTTAATATTTAGTTAGTTTTCTTTGTATGTCAAAATCAATAAGTATTTATTCAATAGAGCAAAAAGCTACATAGAATATTCAGTTTACAAAATAAAAACAAAACTTAATTAAATAAAGCACAACTGAATTCGTTCGCTTCGGAAATAGGTTTACAAAAACAAATGTATTTATGTATTCTATCAATCATATTATATGGGTAATAGTAGTATTATAGTATTATGGGAGGATACTTTAGGGCTAGATGGTGCTTTGTGAAATGTCCAGCATTAATTATTTAATTTTAGAAGCTATATTAAATCAACTCAAATCATTTATTTATTAAAACCTTAACAACATACTTATAACTTATTTACCGTAACTATATCGTTAGCTCTATCTACAAAGGATTTACAACGGAGTGTTACATACTCTTTGATTGACACGACTGGCGATTTTTTTATTACCTTAAATTATTAACTTACCTAAATTAACTAAATAATACTAAGAATATTAATTAGAAAAAGTTTGTTAGTATTAGCAATCCTGTTTGGGGTCAGTATTTTTGTTTTGTATTTCTTTGTTTTTATGTTTACATACGTACACCAAACAGGTTCTTAAAACAGAAAAAAAATATGAATAATTAAATAATGAGAAACATATTAATATAGAACATAAAACACTAGACTTATATGAACAACACACAAAACAAGATAAAATAAAAATAAACTGTCCTAAGTATTACACTACATAGCTAAAATTTTACATTTTCAGCATATATCTGACACGCTTTCACAATCATCATCACCCGCCGTGGGCTGCCGGCAGTAGAATGATACCCCTCCTCTCATGCCCGTGGATGCAGTAAGAGCCTGCTAAGGTAACCTCCGGAAGATGGGCAGCAGCGTCTATCCGTGTATCAACATCCCATACTGCGCTCACCAACCCGCCTGCCGAGCGTGGTGAGTATGGCAACTACCCCTCATGGAGATCCATGAGGGAGGCCGTTTTATGGCTGAAATGATGATGATGATGATGATGATCATCATAATCCCAGCCGTAGGACTGCTGTCCACGTCCTTAGCTGGACATACGCCTGCCTCATGGATCTCCGAGATCACGAGAGGATTGTTGTCATGCTCGCCACGCTGGGCAGGCGGGTTGACGTGCTTTAGTAAGAAAGAGTCATCATTTCAGCCATAAAACGTCCACTGATGAACACAGGCCTCCCTCATAGATCTCCATAAGGGGTAGTTGCCATTCTCACCACGCTTGGCAAGCGGGTTGGTGAGCGCAGTATGGGATGCTGATACACGGATAGACGCTGCTGCCCATCTTCCGGAGGTGTCCCTTAGCAGGCTCTTACTGCATCCACGGGTAGGAGAGGAGGGGTATCATTCTACTGCCGGCACCCCACGGCAAGAAAGTGTGTCAGCAAAAATATCAATATCTCGTTGTAGGTGCCTTGGACCATGTGACCGAGGATATGGCGGGATGGCACATAAAAATTAATATAAAAAAAGAAAACTTAAAATAGTTTATTCATACACTACAATTTACAAGCTTAAAATTAGGATGCATAGGTTCATTACCTTAATATTTGAATAAGGCTTCCTTAATTCTGTTTTTGGTTTATCAGGATCCGCACTAAGTCAGTGTCTTGTGTCGTGGTTCCTGATGCCTTCTAGAGTACAAGTTACAAGCGTAGAAGTATGATCATCATTGATGTTATCCTAACTATGATTACCCACGAAGTTACACTAATTTTAATTATGGTTATATTTAGATTGATTATTGAACAAAATAGTAAATTTGAAATTTGATTTTTTTTTTCTATTGCAGATAGACCTTTGTTTGACCACAATCTCACCTGATGGTAAGCGACGATGTGGCCGATGATGGATCACAAAGGTTTAGAAGACACCTATTCACTCTTGACTTGAAGAGACCCAGGTTGTAGTTTTCGGGGAAAACAGAAGCCGGCAGCGAGTTCCAGACCTTAGTTCAATACTATTACAATTTAACATGAAGTGTCTTTTTTAAACTTTCGCGATCACAACACATTATAAACATACATATAACCGGGTATTTATCGCGTAAATTACCTTTATTATTTCCCGACGTTTCGCTTGGATTACACCGAGCATGGTCCCGGGAAGACTGATGTGATGGAGGTACCGCAGCAAAGCGAAGGCGTTTGTTGAACTACCCTCACTTGATCTTCATAAAAATTATTAGGGCCGGTTCCCACTGGGACAGCACACTACACTGACTGTATCCACATACTGAGTTGATTTTTCACGCCGAGTACACTTTGCTATCACTGGATTCCATGAGGCAGAGAGTCTGAAACCGTCTTCACGATTGAAATTAGGATGCTTCTTAATCTCAATCGCTTCCCGAACCATTCTCTTATAGTAGTGCCTCTCGTTGGCTAGGATTTTTAGGTTGTGTAATTTACGCGATAAATACCCGGTTATATGTATGTTAATAACATGAAGTGTGTAAAAGTTTATGATGCGAAACTAGGTCTGAAAGGATTTGGAGGAGGCACAAAGTGAAAATGAAGAGGTATCTTCCAGCCATTGGACATCCACACTGGACAAAGGAATCCATTGATCACTAAGTACTGATCATCAGGGGTTGCCATACTCACCACGCTTGGCAGGCGGGTTGGCGAGCACAGTACAGGATGTTGATACACGGAAAGACGCTGCTGTCCATCTTGCGGAAGTATCCATTGGCAGATAATGCAGTAAGCTGCATCCACGGGCAAAAGAGGAGGGGCACAATTCTAGTGCTGGCACCCCACGGCATAGGCACAAATTGTGCTTCTTAAATATATTTGTGCTTAATAAATTGAATAAAAAATAAATAAATTGAATTGAATTTAATTAAATGTTTTTCGAAACTTTTCTGCAAGCTGCCAGGCTCTCGGAAAAGTTTTGAAAGTCTTTTAGTATTACGTATGTATGTATTTTGTTATGTATTATTTGTGCATGTAGTTGGAGAGACTTTACCTTGTTTTTGGCTAGCACCAGAGGTAAGGTCTTGGTTATTACGGTAAATATGATAAATGCTGTTTATGTTCAGGTAAAATAAATAAATAACGCCCAAAATAAAAACAAAAACTTATAACGCCCCACTTTTTGGTCTGGGGTTTCAAAGTATCATTCTAAAATTAACATGCCCTGGGGTGCCGGCAGTAGAATGTTGCCCCTCCTCTCTTACCAGTGGATGCAGTAAGAATCAAGGGATACCTCCGCAGGTCTTTTCGTGTATCAACATCCCGTACAGCGCTCGCCAACTCACCTGCTAAGAGAAGAGGATCCATGAGAGGCCTACGTCCTGCAGTGAACATTCTAAAGTGATGGTGATGATCATATATGGCTTACTCCACTCTTGCATAACCACCAAATGACATCACATCACCCCAAGAATTCATGTCACGTCCTTTTCCTATAGAAAGCGGACAGGCCACATATGGGATATGGAGCACTTGTATATCACGGGGTGTGACATAACCCTCGGAAGGTATGCTTGACCGGATGTGGCGTAACGCGACAGCCTGATAAACGTTGTAGTATAAACGTCGTAGCATGTATTACATGCTCTAGCACATAGGTCTAGATAATCAGGTCTGACCTGAGTTGTGGACTAGTAGGAAGTAATGTAAAGGTTTGACGTTTTGCCATAGACAAGATGTAACTTTTCGTTTTGTAGAGCATGTTTTTGCTCCATTGAGTTTCATCACCCAGGCTTTTAATGATTGATTTTGTAGAATTTTAAATAATTAAATTTTTAGAGAGGGATCCTTTTGGGCAGCACTGGGGCAATATAGGTAAAAAAACAATTAACTAACTGTTAACTGCGCCTACTAAAACAAATGATTTTTTTTTATTGATCAGCCATTAAGTACCACTGCTGGATCAAACCCTTCCACTTATTCCTATCAAGAGCGATGTTTCACCAATCCCTACAAAATTTATAAATAAAAAAAATGTTTTCGAATTAATTTACTACATCGGATAAATTGTTTTCAATAGAACACACGAGGGTAAAGTAACGGAAATAATAGAAAATAATATTTCATCAATACATTTTATTACAAAAGTTGGTAAAAACATTATTTAGTCGACTGCGGTCGAAATAAACCTAATTCAATGAAAACTTAAGCATTAATCGAACTATATACAACATAATACAGGCACACACACGCTTGATGCTTCCGCAAAGGGAGAGATCAAGTGAATTACGTAATATTCCCAAGAACGTAATTGAAAGTGCTAATAACGCAGGTATATAGGTCCACTATAGGTCAGTTGTGGTAAAAACTGACACATGATTTTCTTTTACTGTCGCACTTAGCCACACCGGAGACAGGGGCTTGGAAACACCTGATATGCTCTTCACATTTTGGCTTTTCAGAACGAGCACGACTTACAGCCATGAAGAAACCGATAGAAGAATGTTACTTAAGCTGTGACCCGTCTCTTTCTCGCCCTTCATGAGAGTATGAAGGAGACAGTTACGATAAAGTACTTTGTAAACATTCGAGATCTATCTACATGATTTTAAACTATAAAATGCAATGAAAATATTTAGTTTTAATTCCGCTTATGCTAAACTAAATATTTTTATTGCATTTTATTGTCATGGATTTCCGCAAAGTAACGCCTGATTCCATTAATTATAATTTTAAACTGTTAACGTGAAATAATAAAATAAGGTAATTACGCGATTATGTCCCGTTCAACAGTTTAAAATTGAGTTACGATAAATACTGAGTACTGAAATAACCAACGAAGACATTGAGATACAGGTCGGGTTATTAAAACCGATCTGTGTCTCAATGTCTTCGCTATAGGGGATATTTTAAGCCTAAGACTCAAATACTGAAGAACCATTCGACTACTGAACGATTTGAATGAAATACGACATCAGACTTGCGCAAACAGAAGAGGTCTTCCTCCACGCCAGATAATATGCTATGAAGATTAAGAATGAGCTATGGTTGCTATGGATACCTGGAGATTTCAAAACAAAGATTCGTTGATATCCATGCCATGTCATAACCCTTACCATTACAATTGTTTTGAAATCTAGATATCCATAGCGACCATAGTTGTATCAATAGGCGTGTCCATGGCCACGTGGCGTATCTCTGGCGCGGGCTGCGATGATCAACCGCCTTTAATTAAGAAAGGCTTTGGGTAGCAGTTTATTGACATACTTTCATTTACAACTGTGAAAAATTGTCGTTGATTAAGTCATAATAAATCTTTTTATTTGTCAGGTCAAGTATTCTGACTTCAGTCGCTATTTATAAATGGTTTCAGTCAATGCGAAATACGACGTGCAATGTCTAATGATTGGTATGCTAAGGTGCCTACTGCCGAATTAACACTTACAAAGACATTACCTTACAACAATTAAAGCCATACAAAGATTTCCCCCCTTCCATACAAAAATGGCTCAAAAATTGCACTCAATCCCCAATACTGCACAACTTCACTAGATCGAAGAATGTCTTATAAAAAGTTGTTTTGGAACTCATTTAGAAGGCATTCATAAATCTAGTTTGCTCTAAACAATCCCTTATTATTAGTTTATCTAGCTAAATCACACGGATCCTTTGACTACATGCAAATTTAACATAAAATGCGTCTTATACTCTTTGTATCTGTTTGTGTGGATTATGGGGCGTCTAGACTATATCTTGCCTGTCATACCGAACTATAAAGCCAACAGTCTTAGGTGACAGAAATGACCACGGACCTTCTCTGATGCTATTTTAGCTCGTGTATGACTCGCTCAAACTTTCAAAATGTCATATTTTTAGACCGTTCGCCAAACGAAAAGTTTGGTTGAAAATCTTCGAAGGAAATATGTGTCTAACATTTTATTTTACATTTTTATTCATAGTTGACACATAAGTCATAGGTGATCGATTAAAAAATAGAGCCCCTGATTTGTGATTCAAAAAGTTAAGACATGTAATAATTTGTTGATCATTCATGCATAATATTGACCCCAAAACGCCTTATCTAAATTAGGGCTAGGATTAGGCTAAGACGTGGTCGCCTTCTTGCCTAAAAGAGCCTTTAGGGACACCCTAAATGGCGATCGTTTTTGGTGCCAAAATTGTTACAGCACTTAAGAATTACCACAAAGCTGATTTTCTGTGATTTTAAACACATTAAAATATTCGCGTTATAAAAAATCTTCCAAAATGTCTCATTCCTACATCACGTCAACTCAAAGATCAATCAGCTCCATAATCCACCAAACAGGTTTAGCAAACATCTACCATCCCAGTTTCCCGTGGAGGCCGTGCCCTAAACCGTGCGATAGCGGCAAGGAGAGATGGGCGTGGGGCGCATACACGGACTTGACGATGGGCACTGGCGCTGGCACGGGCACTGCGTACGGCTTGGGCACTGCCACAGGGTAGGGCGCTGGTACTGGAACTCCAACCTGGAAACGAGAAATATAACACGATAAGTAATAATAACTTTCAAATTATTATTTATTATAACGGTGGGGATGATGGTCAACTACATTTGCGAGGTAGCAGGCAACTCTTGGCTTAGCACATCACATAAAAAGCATAGGTGTTTACAAAGCTAGGTCTACCTATGGCATGTGGATGAAAATCATGATGAGGTCTCTTATGATGCTTTATTTTGCGTCAGCATAATGTTAATCAATAGGAAGCAGTGCCCAGCTAACATGACCAGCGTTATCAATCAGCTTGTTAGCTGATAAACAACGCTGGGCATGTTATGGTCATCTACAACAGTCCTTACTTAAGAAGAGTTGTGTTATTATGGGAACAAGATAGACAGGACAAGACAGTCCCGTTTTAAATAAGTCACTACGCTTACTGTTGTAGATGACCATAACATGCCCAGCGTTGTTTATCAGCTAACAAGCTGATAGATAACGCTGTTCATAATAAAGATTTTTCCCATAGCGGAAATCCAACCATACAGTAAAACATTAATAATCTCAATTAATTATAATCCTGGGCAATGGGACAATTTTTCCATAATATAACTACAATATTTTCGACCACACGATACACTACACACTAACCTGTTTATAGATAGGTACAGGGACGGCATGAGGTACTGGAACGGGCACTGGCCTGTCGACTGGCACCGCAACGTGCTTTTCAACAGTCACGGGGTACGGCCTGGGCACTGGCACTGCATAGGGACGGTCCACGGGCACTGGGACCGCAACCTGTATTCAATCGTCAAACATAGTAAGCGAGCTGACCAAAACATGATATCCTGTTCTATTTTACGGAAGATAAAAGATTGACTTGAATGGTCAACCATTGTGAGTTCGTAGGTAATTCAAAAACGTGGCACATTGAGGAGAAGAACACGTCAAATATATATATATATATATATATAATGTATTCATGCTTTAATGAAAGATGAATCTTTTAATGTTTCAAATCATTAAACAGTTCAATTAAAACATTCAAGCCGAACTTTTATCGGATTAATCCAAGTCAAAGCCAATAAGTTTTTATTCATTTAATGTCGTTTGAGCCCAGTTAGATTCGTTTGTGCAGCACAGAAACTGCGGCAACTAAACTTGAAAGTATTTAATGTCCTTACCCTCACAGGAACAGGAACAGGTCTGTCAACCGGTACAGGATATGGAGCTGGTACTGGAACGCCAACATGCTTCGTCACTGTCGTATGCACATCTGCGCCAATTAAAGCTCCCGAAAGACCAATCGCAGGGCCGATTGGGCCACCGTAGCCAAACCCAGAGCCAGCGTAGCCAACCGCAGGACCAGCTGTATAAGCGCCAAGATGTCCGCCAATGCCATGGCCTAAGCCGTATCCGTGGCCAATCAGGGGTGCGCTATGACCGTAGTGACCAATGCCGCTTCGCTTTTCGATGACTTTGCTTGGATCAGCGAGAACTGATGCTGTCACGAAGAGTACTGCGATCTGGAAGATGACGATAGATTAAGATATTATAATGTGGGAACCTGATACCCCTAAGGTTGAAATTTGTCAGTATTGTGGCCAAAATGTTATTGTTGATATTAAAAAGATTAGCCAGCAATGAGATCACCATTGTCGTTATGTGAGGTAACAAAGTTAATAAGTTTTATTCAATAGAGCAAAGCTACATTGAATGGTCAATTATCAAAAGAAAAACTGAAATTTGTTTTGTGAGGAAAACAAGCGAAGAAAAAACCTCACTCTTTCTCTTCTATTCATTGTTACCGTTTTTGGGTAAATTAATTTCTTAATTTTTTAACAAAAATCGATTTCCGTGCTTCTCTACTGTTGATGATGGTGCGTAGGTTGGTTTGACATTAGATGTATAACTAACTATCTTTCGATATCGCTACCCGTGATTTTTTAACATTGAAGGCAGTGGAGGATGGGCCTCTATGGTCTTCATCAGTTTCACTTCATCAAATCATAGTTTCAGAATTCAAACGCTAACTTGTTATTGAAAATACCAAATACGGTATTTGCATGCTTACAATATTTGAAGTGTTAAATTATCTGCTTTCCATAAAACAAGTTTTGCTTAGTTTGGGACTAGATGGTAGTGTCCAGTATAATTTAATTATTTATTCACATCAGAAAGTGCCGAATATGTTCGAACGAAAGTTATTGTTTGTTTACAGAAGCTAGCATGGACTCGCATACATCATGCATCGACAGTTTCGCCGTTATTATGACATCACCTCATTGGTAATGCCCGAAGTGATTTAGAACGAAATTTTTCGCGTGATCGGATTTACAATAAGGTTTTTGAACCCGGAGTATTGTTTTATGGGCAAATCGTTTGTGGGTATGATGTAAGGGATAATTAATTGACATAATTTTGTAAGCTACTTGTTAATAAAAACAAAAAAATAAATAAACTAAGGCCAACTTTATCCCCTCAGCTCGAACATTTTTGTATGTTTTTATTTTACTTATTTATTTGTTGCATATGCATATTTGTAACGTGCGATGCTAGCGACTATATGTTAAGCCAATTAATAAGTACAGCCAATTTAAGTCAAGTATACCGTAAGGGTTAAGACGATGTGTAATCAAATCTAATCAAATCAAAAAATACTTTATTCTGTGCGGCCGCATGGACCTTATTGATGCGTCATAACATGATTCAAAATAAAACCATACAAGTTTGTATATAATTCGGTTCACTTATGTGACTTCTTCATCACTTACAAAAAATTGTATCCAAAGATCAGTCATATAAAACTAGCTCTGCTTACTATTGGGCCACAGCACCATATCAGTACCATTTTTTTTATAATGGTTATTTTATAATGTAAGATAACTATTATAAAAATTACTCCTCCATGACACAGTTTACGTTTATTGTTTATTAGGTAACTAACACTATTTTTATAAACCAATTGCACTAGTTACTTAAGATTAAAAACAGCATTTTTAATACAATAAGCTAAAATTATTATAGTATACAAATTATTATTATATAGTTCTAGTTATCTATGAATGTACTAATCTCGTAACACCACGTAAAGAAGCAGCCATTTAATTTGTGTCTCACCTAGTTTTGGATTGTAGTTGTTATTTCATCATCATCATTTCAGCCATAAAACGTCCACTAATGAACAAAAGCCTCCCTTATGGGACTCCATGAGGGGTAGTTGCCATACTCACCACGCTTGGCAGGCGGGTTGGCGAGCGCAGTTCGGGATGTTGATACACGGAATGACGCTGCAGCCCATCTTCCGGAGGTATCCCTTAGCAGGCTCTTACTGCATCCAGGGGCATGAGAGGAGGGGTAACATTCTACTGCCGGCACCCCACGGCTAAAGACTATAACTAGATGCTGTATAAATAATCTATAATAGATTCAAAGGCCTTACTTGTACCAAGTTATCTATGAATGTACGGATCACGTATTCATCACGTAGAAGCAGCGATTTAAATTATGCTTCACCTAGTTTTTGATTCTAGTTCTAATGTCATTCCTCTCACGAATTGAGTGCATTACGTTTCATTGCGTACTGTCGGGCTTTGCCGGCGGACGGTTGGAAGATGTCCTGACTTCCGACTAGATTCCAGAAATGGCATAAGATGCGTTATAAAGTTTTCTCTCCTCTCTTAACCGTGGATACAGTAAGAATCTGCGAAGGAATACCTCCGGAAGATAGGCAGCAGCGACTTTTCATGTGTCAACAAACTCTTGCCAACCCGCCTGACAAGCGTAGCGAATAGCCTCCTCATGATCTTGAAGATCCACGAGGGAGGCCTATGCCCAGCAGTGGACAAAGACAGCTGTTCTACGGCTGATATGATGATGATGATGATTTTAAAGATTAATCAAAGGTAGTATGCTGATACTACTGAACTATTTTATGTAAAGTAAACTCATAGATAACTCGTGGAAGTAGACAGTGCCGAGTCCTACGACTGAGATGATGATGAGGATTTAATAATCAATTAATTTTGTAAATAAAGCTACAAGCTCATTGATTTATTGGATCAGTATCACTGGATGGATAAAGAGATGGATAAACTCTTTATTGTGTAAATTATATAGAAAATAAAACTAAAATCCGTGCCATGGGGTGCCGGCAGTAGAATGTTACCCCTCTAATACGCGTGGATGCAGTAAGAGCCTGCTAAGGGATATCTCCGGAAGACGGGCAGCAGCGTCTTTCCGTGTATCAACATCAACCGCGCTCGCCAACCCGCCTGCAGAGCGTGGTGAGTATGGCAACTACCGCTCATGGAGATCCATGAGGGAGGCCTCTGTTCAGTAGTGGACGTTTTACGGCTGAAATGATGATGATGAACTAAAATTACTAGATCTGTTTATTACTATGGACTAGGCATTACGTTTAATTGAGTCACACGACTTTGGTCTTAAATGAAAAATGACGATGATAATTATGTCCACTTGTATGCACTTCCGGCCAGATATTTCATGATTTAAGAGATTTAAAAATGTTTATTTTTTCACTATCATAAAATAGGCTTCTTGTTAATGTTAGAAAAACGCTTTTAAATTTACAACAAGCTTTTGTTCTGAGTGTGCTCAGTATAATATTCAGAAATTAGGAAATATTTTAGCTCAATTTAATGTTAGAAAGTGGTTGTTTTTTTATATTTTACTAAATAAAACTAAATAAACTAAACGTTGGATCATCCTAAATTAAACAGTACACTGAAACTGATAGTTGAACACAATTTCCATGTGGATACCGCCAAAAAATCTTTAGATTTGTTTCGTAGTGGGAGTCGAATCTCCTCACTAGTCATACCTTAGCCATGGGTCTCTAGATTTGTGTAATTTAATATCATTCTGGACTAGTCCAATAAATTACCTACATTGCGTAGTGGCTCTATAGGAATTTGAAACGCTGTGTTTTTTTTAATATAACTGCTTTGTCGCTAATGATATTTATAACGCCTGCTCCAACGCAGTTCGATTCGATTCTCACCGCGGGACTATTTTTATGTTCTGTTTGTTTCGTTATTTAGTTATATATGTTTGTCGATGGAGAGACGAACTCGACGCATACTTGGAAGACTGGACCACAGTAGCTCAAGACAGAGAAAGGTGGAAGGAAGGAAGGGAGGCCTTTGCCCTGCAGTGGGACAGTACAGGCTCTTAATAATAAATAATAATAATATTTGTTTTAAATTTTGGCATCCGTATTCCCTCGTATTACTAAAACTTTATTGAAATTCAGAATGTACCCCAGTGACCTAATTTAAAACAGGATCAATCAAAAATTTTAACCTAATTCACAACCACAAACACTTACAAAGGCTTTCATTTTCACTTCACTTGCTCCACTTCACTTTAACAGACCCACAGTTCATATGTGACTGAGAATCCAACCATTACTTATATAAGGCGGGCTACCCCACTATAACCACAGCTTGAACCACAGTTAATATGGCAAATTACCACAGAATAAACACCAGTTAGTGAGGACAACGCCATAGTGGGTGTAACAGTTAGTATTAGTAGGTCAGGATTAAGTTTGCTTCGTTTGCAACAGTTTTAGGTTGAACGGACAATTGGCAAATTTGGACATAGCTGGAATTTACGATGGAGGCAGTGTTTGTGAAATGAGAAAACGTGGAGCGAGTAAATTACGGAAAGCTGGGAAATAGAAGGTCACAGGACCAAGAAATAATTTAATTTGGATATTTTAAACTTCTTTTTTGTTGTTACATAATAAAATCATCATCATCATTACAGCCGTAAGATATCCACTGCTGGACATAGGCCTCCCTCATTGACTTAGAGATCCAAGTGCATGAGGGGTTGTTGCCATACTCACCACGCTTGGCAGGCGGGTTGGTGAGTGCAGTTCGGAATGTTCTTACACGGAAACACGCTGCTGCCCATCTTCCGGAGATATCCCTTAGCAGATTCTTACTGCATCCACGGGCAGGATAATAAAATATACTTACTTAAATCCTCTTAAGTAAAAATACAAAACAGAAGGGAAGGGGGGACAAGGGGACAGGGAAAAGCCAAAAAATAGATGGATTGATAATATCAATAATTAGTTATCAACGCATTTTTTTTTAGATAACTAGCTGATTTCTTTGGTTGCCACAACAAAAACAAACAAACTCGATGGGTTTAACTTGTTTAGTTAAGGAGTTCCTCAGGTCACGACTCCATCAGCAGGCTAGCTTCATAGTACCAAATTATTGTATTGTCTCCAAAGATACGCAAGTATACCAAATTTGAATCACAAACTGGAAACGCTTAAACAAAAAAATAAATAGCCTTGTAAACCCTTTATAAACTTTTCCCTTTAGTTAATTTAGAAGCTCTGCTTAGCGCATACCACGATCTTAAGATATGGAATCTTATTTTGGGGAAACTCTACCAACGTCATTAATATATTTCGATATCAAAAAAGATATATACCATATTTCATCAAACATAACATTTTGACAGTCCCATCATTGTATAATCTACGAAACAGTTACGTTTGTAATATGTAACCCCGATCTATTCTGCCGGCTCTCAGATGCTGGACGAAGCAGACGTGATATAGTCCATACTAAAACAAATGTAGTACAAGTATGATGCGGAAGAGTATATTTAGTAACGCTTTTGTTTAAAACGGAAGCTGAATACCATGCTTTAGCAGACGTTGCGGTAGCTGGAGATTTGTAGGACTCATCCCTCATACTTTACCTAACGGGAGCCTGAATACCTTTCATAATGATACCCCACACGACCTAGTAACTTCTACTAGGTCGTGTGGGGTATCATTATGAAAGGTATTCATTTACACATTATTAAACAGTTTTATTTTTCCTTTAAACCGTATCGTTTCCGAGTTATTACAAAAATGTTGAAAAAACGACCGATATTTTTTTTCATATCGGTCTAGTACTTTCGGAGGCTATTCAATGCATACAAACAAACAAACAATCAAATCTCTCCGCTTTATTATTAGTGTAGATAAAGGTTTGCGATGGCCATCTGTCGACTTCTTTATCAGTTCCACTTCATCAATTATACTTTGAATGCAAATACATATTTGACTTATTGCTGAAAATACTTAAAAAAATTGAGATCCCTATCCGCCCCCTGTAGTAGAAATTAATAAGAATATTTTTTTACATTTTCATATATATAATTATATAGCATATATACATAGCTATATTAGTAAAAAAGTGTTTTCTTACATATTTTAAATTTAAAGTCGATAGCATCAGTAGTTCTCGTGATATCCATTTATGACAGACAGACAGACAAAGTGATACCGTCAGGGTTCCTTTTTACCATTTTGGTCCGGAACCCTAAAAAGGCTATTTGGCTTATTATTATTATGCTTTGGGTACTACAATTTTTTTTCGTCGATTTCGGCACATAGTTAATTATTTTAATTGGCATACCCATACCACATAGCGCCTTTCCCAAACCATGGTAAAAGAAGAACAAGATACAGTTAATGCTTTTTAAATTATATATTACACGAAAATAATAATCTACGAGTACCTTATCAAGTACACTCGACATCACATCTACAAAGAGCTAATTTAAAAAGAGAGATGTTCATAATTATCACACGAATAATCGTCCAGGATGTCAATGAAGCCAAATAATTATTAATTGTAGATGGTTGTTCTGTGCCTGGGTATTTTCTTTTTTTTTATGATATGTATGTATGTACACAACAAAGTGATATACTTATATTCCATTTATCATCTGGATTCCATAGCACAAGCTTTGCTTAATTTGGATCTAGATGGTGTTGTGTGTAGTGCTTATTTTATTAATCTCTTAAACTTTTGGTTCCCGTAACACAAGCTCTGCTTACTCTATGGCTAGATGTCGCTGTGTGTGAAGTTATTCCTCCTTAAGAATTCCATAGTTCTATCTTCGGTCGCTAGACCAAGGGGGCAGTGAGAAAAGTATTTAGGGTCCGTAGCATCACCGTAGGTGTCTACCAATTGTACCCTTATTTAAGTTTGTGTGCAATAAAGTATTAAAATAAAAATAAAAAAAATAAAACAAATTTTCTGTTAATATATTCCCAACATTTTGGCTTACATTGGCTTACATCAATTCTTTAGCTAGACCAAAGTTTCTTGATCTATTAAGAAGCTTTGGTCTAGTAGAATCTGTTTTACGACAATTATTCGAATCATACTAATTTCAGACCTGCTCACAGCTCAGAAGTCGTTAAGGACGTATATTATTATATTAAATTTAACTCGTATTTCATAATAAGTTTACTCAATAGGCACCGAAGGCACTGCCTGCTTTAAATAGGTACTTAGACATTATCTTAGGCCAGCTACTGCTCTGTTTCAACAGCATCTTACCGATCCGTAGCATGGCCATGCTTTTGAGATTCAAGGTCTCTTAAGCGACCTGTCCACTGCGAGCAGTGCGGGATAATTGGTGGCTCATTGACATCGCTGCCAATGGCGGGTTGACATTTATCGCACTAATGCGAAAAATGACAATCAACAAAACTACAATCGCATGATATCTAGTGCTTAATTTAACTTTTGTTTATAGTGAATAAATACATTATTATATTTATATTAATACTGTTTTAATAACGAAGCGAAATTTTTGCCCACCATGTTTAATAAATAGGCACAAAAATCATAGACTAAAGTTATTCTGAATATTTTTTGTGTTCTATTCTTATCTGCGATCAGTCGTGGAAGAAGTCGACGACCTCTGTGGCACAGCGGGCGATGGTCCGCCTGCGACGCAAGAGGTTGCGGGTTCGATTTCAGCCACGGAATAATGTCTGTATGATCTGCAGATATTTGTTCAGAGTGTTCTGGATTTCATTCTATACATATGTATATAATAAAAAATATATATCTATGTAGTATAAGTATTGAGTATATCAGTCAACTAGTACCCATAACACAAGCTCTGCTTAGCTTGGGGCTAGTTGATTCTGTGTGAATTTGTCCAGCATTATTTATTTATTCCAACTATAAGCATGTTGCAATTAGGTAGGAACAATTTTGAGGAGGAGGCCAAGCGGAGGATTCAGCTAGGCTGGGCAGCGTTTGGGAAACTACGTAGGGTTTTCTCATCACATATACCACAATGCTTAAAAACTAAAGTTTTTAATCAGTGCGTCCTACCCGTCATGACCTACGGTGCCGAAACGTGGACACTTACGGTACGGCTGGTCCACCAGTTTAAAGTCGCTCAGCGAGCTATGGAGCGATGATCAGTCTCTCTGAAGGATAAAATCCACAACGAGGTTATCCGACAGAGAACCAAGGTCGTCGACATAGCACATATGATTAGCAAGCTGAAGTGGCAGTGGGCTGGCCATATCTGCCGAAGAACCGATAACCGTTGGGGTAAACGAGTTCTTGAGTGGAGACCGCGGCTTGGTAAGCGTAGTGTAATAATCCAGCCCCTTTGTTTGCTATCATGTGTGTAATCAGGGTGTCGCGACACCCACATCATCTAGCTACACAGCTCAGTACGATAAGCTAACTTAAAAGACAGCACATCATGGATTAGACACATGATAGCAAACAAAGGGGCTGGATTATTCCCCAGAAAATCTCGACGCTTTGAACAAACCTGCTTATCATCATCATCAGCCTATATTATTCCACTGCTGGACATAGGCCTCCCCAATGTCGTTTAGCCGCTGTTTGTATTTTGCCGAGTACAGCTTTATTTCCTCGCTGACTGTGTTGGTTTCGAGTTGGTTGAGCAGCTCATCAATCCTAACGAAGATATATTTCTTGGGATGCCGTTTTGCGCTCTTTGAATGTTGGCTACGCTGGTCTTGCATGCAGATCCCCAAAGCCGGATGCCGTAAGTCCATACGGGCTTCAGCACCATCTGGTACACCAGGAGCTTATGGTCCAGACTTAGAACTGGGTTTCTGCCCAGTAGCCATTGCAGGGTTTGGTTATTATAATCAATATTTTAAAACGGGTATGTAATTTAAAATACTTATTAGTTTTTTGTATGTCGTCAACTAGGCTATTTCTTCGTATAAAAGACTTCAACGCGCTCGCGTTAGACTTGAACGATAACATTTAGAATCTGAAACCAACGGATGGATTTGAGTAGTGTATAATCAATAGCTCAATTCAACGCCATTCATAGTTTCATTTAATGAACAGTAAACGAAAGTAGGCGTTGATACAAACCTTTAAAGGAGCAATATATTGTCCCTATGTCTTTGCGATTAAACCATTTTCCTTCAAAAAATGGTGATCAAGTTGTAATTACAAAAGCGATAACACTTGCTCTTTCTACTGTGGTGTAAGCAGTGGTAAAATAATATTTTAATTCATGATTCATCATCATTTCAGCCGTGGCACGTCCACTATGATAGGGTATTTGCCATACTCACCACGCTTGGGTTCGCGAGCGCAGTACGGGATGTTGGTACACGGAAATAGACATAGACATAGACATAGACATATTATTTATTTGCTACTTAGCACACAAAAAACACAATCAAACACAATACAAAATAAAATAAAATTGCAAAAGGTACAAAACTTAATCTATAAAAAATACATTAGGAAAAACATTAGATAAAACAAACAAACAGTGCTGAATTGCGTATGTGCTACAGTAGCAAAATGGCCACGACTCAGCATTGATGCCCAGTGTTTGAGACACAGGGCGCTGTTATTCTGCCGTAGCCACAATAGTCAGAGGACCCTGAGAGAACAATAAATATATATATAAAATAATAAAAAAGAAAAATATGATTATAGAGGTAATAAAAAATAAAATATACATAGTTTCTAGGTGTTAGTTGGCGTCTACAATTTTGCAAAAAAAATAAAAATAAATAGAAAACAAAGAAGATATCAGCGTTGTTAAAGTTTAAATATAAATAATACAAATAAATGATGCTGGACAATTCACACAAACAATAAAACCTAACAAACAAAAGGGGGGGTGTTGATACCAAACAAACCAGACTTTTGTTGATCTAAAATAACACATTTTAACCTCTTACTAAAAGTGAATTTTGATTTTAAAAGCCTTATTGGTGGGGGGATGTTATTCCAACATTTGGTTGCTTGGTACCTGAAACTACCCCGAAATGCCACTGTTTTATGTTTGCAATAATGTAGGAGATTTCTATTTGGTCTATTGCTGTACTTGCTGTGTGATTGGTCCAGTTTATCGAATAAATACTTAGGCGACTTATAGGTTAGAATACTATGAACTAGCGTAGCCATGTGTAGTGCCCGTCGTGATGCCATATTAAGTGTGGAAGAGCTGTTTAAATAAGGCGAGATATGAGTTCGCGGTGGGATTAGGTAGCAAAATCTACAACACGCATTTTGTATCCTTTGTATAAGGCGGCTTGTTTTAGCTGTAAGACGGGGACCGTAAACCAGATCACCATAATTAAGTTTGGACAGTATAAGGGTCTCGCAAACTTTTATCCTTACCTCTTCTTTAAGATAATTCCTAATCCTGTATAACAACTTGAGTCTAAAGAAACAGGATTTTACTAAATTTAGAATATGGCTTTCAAACCGGAGTGAGTTATCAAATAATATGCCGAGGTTTCTGGCTTCCTGCACTTGCTCAACACGCTGACCATTAATATTAATGTTTAGTGAAAAATTTGAAAATGTATTTAGTTGGTTTTTTGTGCCAATTATCAAAAATTTCGACTTCAAAGGATTCAGTACAAGACCGTTATTAAGAGACCAATGAGCTATGTGAGTTAAATCATGATTAATTTTTGATTGTTCCGACGATATGTCTTTCGGCCGCATAGGTAGGTACAACTGCACATCATCAGCATAGAGGTGATATTTGCAATGCTTTATCCCCCAACATATATCAGCAGTGTAAATTATAAAAAGTAAAGGTCCCAATATCGAGCCCTGTGGTACACCCCGGTCAACCTTCTTATGGGATGACTTGAGGGAAGACCCATCTTCTCTTGTGATCTGAACATACTGAGAACGGTCGCTCAAATAGCTATTAAACCACCTTATGGTATTTGGATCTGCCCCATAGTATGATAATTTCGATAGGAGTAGTGGAACATTTAATGAATCAAATGCCCTTGAGTAATCTAGCAAAACTAGGACAGAGCTCAAGCCTTTATCTTGCTCAAATAAAATGTTATCTACCACATCTAACAATGCCGTAGCCGTACCCCTACCTTTGCGAAAACCAGACTGCACATCTGGAAGAATGTTATTTTTTTCAATATATTTGCTAAGTTGATTGTAAACAACCTTTTCTAAAACTTTAGATAGCACCGGTAGAATACTAACAGGTCTGAGATCTTTACTATTAACTGGATTTGGTATCTTAGGTATAGGTTTTACAGCAGCTATCTTCCACTGTTTGGGAAAATGCGAGGTAAGGATCGACTTATTTACTATGGCAGTTAAAAGCGGCAAAGTATTAGGCAGTGTGAGGAGTACCATATCCATTGAGAGACCATCGGCCCCTAAAGCATTTGTCTTAATCGATAAAAGTATTTTGGCAATTTCAGCTTCATCAACTTGCCGTAATGAAAAAATGTTTTCATTGTAATTATTAAATTCGAAATATGTCAGATTAGAAATAGGAACTAGATTATTTCCGGGGACATCTAAAAAATTATCATTTATAGCTGACGGGTCGTTGAAATTATCTGGAAGGTGATTCTCACTTGAGCCCTGAAGAACATCCTGTTTAATATTTTTCCAAAGCTTTTTCTCACCAACTACGCTATTAATCCGAAAATCATAATAGGCTCGTGTTTCGTTATATATACTCTTATTAACTAATGCCTTGAGCTCTTTATAATAATCCTTATGTATATCTAGTTTAGTTATCCGATATCTCTCGTGCGCAGCGTTTCTCTCATTCATCATTATCTTTATGGTATTTGTAATCCAGGGCGCAGGTTTGTCTTTTAATATAACTGTCTTGAGAGGCGCATGCACATCAAGTAGGTTTGTAACTATTTTGGTGAACATATCAGTCATGCCGTCGACAGAAGTTTCTTTAAAGAAAGAACCCCAATCCATCTCAGAAAGTTCTGCCTCAAATTGAGCTCTATTAATGTTCTTGAGAGGTCTGAAAGTTATAGTTTTAGGGGTATTTTTTTCTCTTTTAATATCAAGTGTTGCAGTAATAAAAGCGTGTCCAACAACACATGATGTTATTTTAGCAACATTGACATTACGAATACGACAATTACTGCAAACAACATCGATGAGGGTCTCAGAAGTGTTTGTAAAGTGAGTGGCTGATTTAACAAACTGTGACAAGTCTGAATATCTAAGGAATTCCATGAGTTTCTTAGTCATGCCGCTATTTAGATCTTTCAGATTAACATTAAAATCACCCAAGATTACTATCCCATCATACCCAGAAAAATGCGCAACAGAATCCGTCATCTCATCAATAAATGTATCTAGTTTTACCCACTCTGGACGATAGGCAGTCCCTATTATTATTCGGGATCTATTAACAATCAAAGACAGCCACATCTGTTCAATTTCAGTACCAGGATGCGACATTTGTCGTGCTCTTACTCCGCGTTTAATATAAAAGCCTACCCCTCCTCCTTTCTTACGACTACAGTGCAATGATCTAGGGGTATGAATAAACTTATAACCTGAAACTTTAGGGGCCCTAGCTTCTTGACCATGTTTTATGAAAGTTTCATTTATTGCAACTAAGTCAACGTTAAAATTTTCCATAGCCATTATGAAATCGTGATGTCCTGTATTCAAAGAACCTGCATTGTATAGCCCTAATGAAAAAAATCTAGATTTAGAACTCATACTTATAAAACGTTATTATAGACTTACAGAATAGAATAGAAAATACAGAATAACACCCAAATAACAAAGCATGTATACATACGGCGATAATGGTATTCATAGACAATAATCCTATAAAATATAACATAATAATTAAGTATAATATTGAATAGTAAAACATATATAGAAATATCGTTAATAATTGTGTAGATAAGTAGACAACAAGGTTAAGTAATCTTGGCGCTCGGCTGAAAGTTAAAAGTGTAAAGCAGCATTTATTTTCATACTGTAGCACAAAACAATACACACACATAAACACAAAAACCAACATCCAGACTGTGGAAGCGAATTCAACATAATCGTATAACTGAAGCTTTACTAAAATTTTGACTATATAATAATGATCTACTTTACAATAAAAATGAAAATTGACGCAGTAATCATGACAAAATTTTGTTCTCCATATTTTACAAAGAAAATTCTTAAAGGCAGTTAAGAAGCATGTTTTAGGCAGAAGATCCAACATTTGAAGCACCAAAAACCCGTGCCAGATCAGCCTCGGAACGCAGCCAATGACGCGGAGAGTCCTCGTTCTGACTCTGTCGAGCATACACCCGCCCATCCTTTGTCCAGACAAACCTCCAGTTGATGCGCGAGCCGATCTCACGCGCTCTCGAAAATAGTCTCCTATTTTCGCGTGACAAACGTTCATTGACGTAAAATCTGCGTGCTTCTTCTGCCGACCCGGCATCAGTTGTTGTAGCTCCACGGCGCACTCGTGCTGCACGCAAAAGTTCATCCCGCACAGCGCGTCGCACAAATCTTACGGCGATAGGTCTTGCGCGTGTCCTCCCTGCAGAGTCGTTGTGCACTGCCCCCACTCGGCCAGCGCTGACAATCTCGTTCTCGCTCAGTGTCACACCCAGTCTTCGTGCAAGGGTTGTAACGACATGGACAATTGATTCACCTTTAGCCTCGGGGACACCTACGATATCAACGTCATTGATCAGAGCTTGTTGTTCCGCTTGCCTAATATGGTCTTCTAATCTGTGTACTGACTCACGAAGGTCTGAGTTTTCTTTACGTAGGTCAACGATAATATTGTTTTTCTCTTCCAGTGAGGACTTTAGACCCTCTAGCTGCTCATTAATTGACGATAAAGAAATCTGGAAACCGCCCAGAATATCGTTTACCCCCTGAAATTGCCCCTTTACTTCACTTGCCACTGAATTAGCAACGGCTTTAGCAATTTCAGTTTGAATAAGTGAGCATAATTGGTCTTTGCTCAGGCACCAGGATTCCTCATCATCAGCGGATGGCCGTGCTGGCGCTGGTCGACGTTTGGTAATGTAGTTGCCTTCTTCCCCCTCATCGTGAATTCCAGAGCTCATAGCGGCCCGAGCTGGAGTCTCAGTATTGTCACTTTTCCGTTCCTTACTCCGACACTCATGACACTTCCAAGACTCCCTTTTTGACTGCTTCATACCACCAAAAGCTTGCTGCGCTACATTTGCACATTCCAAATCATAAGAGTTATTGCAAAAGGAGCATTTAAGGCATTCTTTAGTGTTTATTCTTTTCAAGCACCCATGGCATTGCATCCGTTTAAACTCGCTCATCTTCAAAAGCGCAAACCAGTAGTTATAATAAACAAAACGAAAAAAAAAAAAATGCAAAAAGTCAAACTTTTGATGGGCTCGAACCAGGGCACGTAATGTTCGCAAGATGATAAGTATTGAGTTACCGCGCACTGCCGCCAAGCTCGTTTCGTAGCAGCCCGAAATTAGTGAACTGTAAGTGAAGTACTAGTGCAGCCACAAGCAGCAAGCATACAAACCGGTTCTCTTTTACAATGTGAACCGACTTACTGCGATTGCGACTTTAGTGCAAGTCATTCCAGGTTGTGTCACTTAAATTTCTTGTTTGACGCTGAATCACTCACTGAAACTGCTATATTTTATGACAGTACGATAGGTATTGTAGTTCCGAGTACACTGATATAACTTTCTTCTTATAAAGTCAACTTTTTACTACTATTATGATTAAATTAGCGGGAGCAAAGTTGTACGGTGACTTATTCTCACAAGGTCCAGCGACCACTCAAATAAATACGCTGCAGCCTATCTTCCGGTAGTATCCCTTGTTTCTTCCACGGGCATGAGAGGAGGGGGTTTAATTGGATAAGTAGTCAGAAATTATTCCCCAACCAGGCATACAAACTATATGTAATATTTACCGTACCCATAAGTCAAGCTCTGCCATGAGACAAGCTGAGTGAAATTTATTTAAAGAGCATAATTTTAACCGCAGGAACAATGTTGTAGGAAAATGTAGACGGGTTCACCTTAAGTAGAAGAAAGAGAAGGGTTTACGTCAAAGGGGTACGTCTATCAGAAAAAATGCTGATTTTGTAATAAATCCATTTTTATGCACAAACTGACTTTAGAATGGCGTTATACCTGGCTACCCTAGTCTGGCCCTACAACTTTACATTCGAAAGGGACAACAGTTCCCACAGTTCCTAGCTCTAGATAACACCATGGCACAAAACGACTTAAGCATCTCGATAATTCACAATGAATATAAATCCTTTTGCTTATGTAAATAGGGTTTTTAATGATTTAAGGAATTGTATGGTGACATACAAAGAATGTGACGCTCTAGGTACTTTCCATGGGCTCTTCAAGGACTCGCAGATATTTTTGATATAAATTATATTTGCCGTTAGTTTGAACTAAATCACAGTAAGCAGTCCGGGTAGGTTTGTTTATACGATTTTGATTTATAATTATTAAAGTTTGGTTGGATATCAATCCCCAAAATGATGTTAAAGAACCAGCTGGTTCCTTTTTGCTTATACATCACTAGTAGTAGAAGGAAAGAACCACAATGCGAAAAAGGAAAAGGGAAAACTCTAAAGCTCTGGTTTTGATAATTTTCGGTCTTCTAGTACGGGACTTAGTTATTTTGCTAAGAACAGAGGCCAATTTGGCGAGCGCAGTACGGGATTTAATTTTAGACTAATCAAAAATACGATAACACCCCTCATTTTTGTCAGGGCTTAAAAATAGATAAGAAAGCTCTTTAGCTTGCTTTTAATGAGTTTCCTTTTAACTCTTAATTTGGGCATAGTTTCTTTAAACTATGCCCAAATTAAGAGTTAAAAGGAAACTCATACATGTGACATAATGAAACAAGCGTAGGATTAAGTCATTCCATTTCATGCCTAAACTCTTCGCTCGTAAAGAATTTTCCTTCAACACCTCATTATCATAATCTTCCAAACGTCAAGGGATTTTAGATCTTATACCCCTTGCAATAGAGGTTTGATGAGCGGCGTTTATAGCATGGTAGATATGCAGGTGATAAGGGTGTGTGCTGTGTCGTTTTTATTGCACCTCAGTGATGTAATGCTGGATCATTATGGACGATCTATTTTGTAATTGTGTAAGCTTAGAACTTTTTAGGACGACGAGTTTGTTGCGTGAAGTATCTATCTACTGGTTTGTTTGGCACTGCTTAATAACAGCTTTTTAACTGACTTCAAATAAATAAAACCGGACAAGAGCGAGTCGGACTCGCGCAACGAGGGTTCCGTGCCATCATACAATATAATATATGACAAAAGCGGTTTTATATTTGTTGGAGAACCTTGACAGCGCCATCTCTTGTCTGATAGCGGAGCTTATGTAGATTTTTTACACTTTCGATGATTTCTAAAAAAGTATGTTATGTAGAGAGATTGTAATAAATTTCCTCTAATCTTTACATACACTTCTAATAGCAATAAAAGTTTCAGAGGTTTATCTCCGCAAACTTCGGAGATAAGGGGGGGGGAACGGTCGTTTTGTCAAGATTTTTGTAAATAACTCAAAAACGATGCGGCTTAAAGGAAAACTAGAAACTGTTTATTAATTTTCAAATGAATACCTTTCATATGATACCCCACATCACCTATTAACTTCACAAAATTTTTGAAAACCCCCCTTCCACCCCCCTTGTTTAAAAAACTATGCAAATTAGAGAGTTCGCTATAATTTTCCTATAAAGTTTACATACACTTCTAACAGCAAAAAAAGTATCACGGGTTTATCTCTGCAATATTCGGAGATAAGGGGGGGGGGGGGAACGGTCCTTTTTTTAACATTTTTGCCCTGCAGTGGGACAGTGGAGGCTAAATAATAATAAATAATAATAATTGTAAATAACTCAAAAACGATTCGGGTTAAAGAATAAATAAAAACTTTTTATTAATGTGCAAATGAATACCTTTCATATGATACCCCACACGGTCTAGTAACTTCACTCAAAAAATTTGAGATCCCCTATCCGCCCCCTGCAATCAAAATAAGAATATTTTTTAACATTTTCATATATGCTATATTAGTAAAAAAGTGTTGTTTTTTACCATTTCAAATTTCAAGTCGATGTCATCAGTAGTTCTCGAGGTATCCATTTGTGACAGACAGACAGACAGAGTGATTCTATAAGGGTTCCTTTCTTACCATTTTGGTCCGGAACCCTAAAAATAACCAAAAACTGACGGCAAATTACCGGTTTAAATTAGAAGAAGTAGCTAAACTATAAAAAGAACAAACTTTATTAATACAATAATAGCAGGGGAATCGATCCTCTTATTGACCTTGCCCCGTCCGTAGTGGACAGCCTGCTGTTATATCAATTGACCTGGTCTAATCTCACGGCGACACGTGACTAAACTGTGTTACTTATGAACCTTCCGCGATGCTTCATTGCCCATTCATGTCGCTGTTCAAGATGATGTAAGAACGGTAGCAGATACAATGTTGCTACAAGCTCGATTGTACGCTTATTCTTTTGTTAGCTTAAGTCTATCTGATTCTGGAGCACATAGATACTGGACAAATCAATAAAATGTAAGTCTTATGAGGCGCAAATGAGGTTGAAGCTATTAACCATACGAAAACATTGGCTGAGACAGAACCGAGACGAGAAAACAGTAAGTTACAGTTATAATTTAGCCGTAACTTATAGTTTTTATTTTATATAGGTATTTTTGTAGATTATATAACAGTTGTCTTTATGTATGTATGTTTATCAAGTACCTATGTATGTATATAATTATTTAAGGTATAATATTTTCAATTACTATTACCGTATGTACATCTTGCATCGATAGAACCTCATGTTGCGTATAATAATCTAATACATCCCAAGGTTGTCTGGTAAAGATCGCTCTTTAGCGAGTAGGTTATTAGTATTTTTCCTACCCTAAAACACTGCGTGTGACAAACTCGAGAAGTACAGACCGCGTAAGTAAGTTATTATGACGAGCTCTGTGGCGCAGCGGGCGAAGGTCCGCCTGCGGCGCAAGGGGTTGCGGGTCCGATTCCTGCCTCGGGACAAATGTCTGTACGATCTGCAGATATTTGTTCAGGGTGTTCTGGGTGTTTTTCTATATATAATAAAAGTATCTATCTATGTAGTATAATGTATTATGTATAAAAGTCATCTAGTACCCATAACACAAGCTCTGCTTAGCTTGGGGCTAGATGATGCTGTGTGATTTGTCCAGCATTATTTATTTATTTATTATTATTATTATTTTTTAGATACGAATATGTTAAAAGTCCAAAATGACTATGATTTTTGTGGTGTAAAGTAATAGAATAAAATTTTAAACCTTTACAGTTAATAATAACGTAAATGTATTTTTTAATATTTTATTTACGGATGATGAATTTTTTGGTTTCTTAACTTGAGCTGTTTATATTTCTGGCAAGTTTAGGTATTAGTAATAGGAGTTAGTAATACTAGTTGAGAAGAAGTAGTAGAGTAATAATAGTAGTAGCAGAGTGGTTGTAGTAGTAGATTAGATGTATTAATAGAGTAGTAGTAGTTAGTAGCACTAGTTTATAGAGGTAGAATAAGTAGTTGATTCTGAGGCGCTAAGAAGTTCACCGAGACAGCTAGTCAATAACAATGTAGAGTAGGTTACTAGATTTCATCAAATACTTAGGCAATGAATACTTAGTAATTAAGGTAATCATTAATTATTAATCCTTAATGTTGGGAAGAGCTTGCTACCAAAAGGCCATCTTGGCAGTCTACTATCCCACTAATATTATAAAGCCGAAAGTTTTTTGGATGGAGGTTTGTTACCTCTTCACGCAAAAACTAGGCTACGGACTGAGCTGAAACTTTGCACACGAAATTGGTGTTGACCAGGGTTAATACATAGGCTACTTTTTTACAACGCATGCGAAGCGGCGGGCAGAAGCTAGTTTACTATAAGATCAAAACCTTTGAAGGAAACCGCTTCTAAACGCTAGACGCCAACAACGCAAAGAGAGACCAAAGCCCTCCTACACATACACATATAACACATTATAACAAACATACAGTTTGATAAAAATCGTCATCATCATTTCAGCGGTTAAACATCCACTACTGAACACAGGCCTCCCACATGGATCTCCATGAGGAGTAGTTGCCATACTCACCACGCTTGGCAGGCGGGTTGGCGAGCTACGGGATGTTGATACACGGAGAGACGCTGCTGCCCATCTTCCAGAGGTATCCGGAGGCTCTTACTGCCTCTACGGGCATGAGAGCGGGGTGCCGGCAATCCACGGCAGGTAAGTTTGGTAAAATAAAATAATAATTAATAAATAATAATCGCGAGGAGCTCGATAGGAAGCGCGATGAGCTGAAGGCCCGTGCACCAGCTGACATCCGGTACAATTTTGTCAGCGGGGTATTAACGTGCCCAAAGTGCTCTCGTACCTTCTCTTATAAGATTGGGTACACAAGCCAACTCAGAGCACATGAGAGGGTAGAAAACCAGAACCCTCCTATGAGACTTCTTATCTGAATACTCAGTCGCCATGGCCGAAATCGGCTAGGAAAACATCATCACATCATCAAAATAAAATAAAAATAAAAATAAGGAACTCCGAAAAAATATATATATATATACTAGCTGACCCGCGTGGTTTCACCTGCGATTAGTGGAAAGTAAAAATTTTCCATACAAACTTTCAACCCCTATTTAGACGTTTTCAAGTTTAGTCTCTTTTAAACTTTCGCGATCACGACACATTATTAACACATATTTACCGTGTATAAATTGCGTTATTTACCTGTATTACTGCCCGTCGTTTCGACAGGATTGCACCCATCGTGGTCCCGGGGCTTCCGGTAACGCGACAAATACCCGGTTAAATATTTGTTTTCAAGATTAATGTTCGCAACAAAAAAAGCCTATGTCCGTCTCCAAGGTCTAATCTATTATGATATCTGTCAGCCGTTTTTGCAAGAAATCGGAACATACATTCATACATCCACACTTTCACTTTTATACAGTAAAGATAAGGCACCAAGACTAATCCATCCAACAATGTCCCAGGCACTGCAGCGTCCCGTACAACATTGATTACCAGTTGCTGACGCTGTGTAAATCATCTATAATAGATGAAAAAGGCCGTACTACTATGGAAAAGGATTAAGGTGATGTCGTAAAGCACACGATTTGTGAATTAAATGGCCCTCCAAGGTCCATACTCATTGTATACTTTCCCCAGACGTTGTTCTTGGCATTTATTTCCAAATGTGTGTGCATCACGTATTCATACAGGCCTAAATCGTCTCAGGTATTGACTTGATGCAGCTAATAGAATTTTAATCAATATTTAAATTTTGTCTTTTATTCTGACGATCTCCGTGACACAGTTGGTCTAATAGCCGGCTGACGCAGGAGGGTGCGGGTTCGACTCTGCCGAGGACAAAATGTTTGCTGTTTTGCAGATATTTGTCTGAGTGTTTTGTATCTATGATAAAGTATGTAATCACAAAAACAGATCAGAAAAACTTTGGGCCGAGATAGTGTTGTGTGTAGTGTCCGGCGTTATTATTATTATAATAAAAAAATCGAAAGCATAAGAAATTTGAGAAAATCTTATAAAACGTTAGCGAGCAAATATCTTCATTTTCACTTCTTGTTATCTCCCGGTTACCATCGTTCACATGAAATTTCCTCGAAAGGCCTCAAAAAGACCTTTGCATTTATTTTAGATTATTTTTCAGCATCAGCAACTGGTCGTTCATGTTTTATTGGACGCTGCAGTGCCTGGGACATGGTTAGATGGATTAGGCCCAGCACCTATACCGTGCTCTCAGCTAAGTCAGCTATTAGTCAGAGGAAAGAACAGGTCACTACGTCTGAATCTTACTAAGAGGTGGGTTTCCTCACGATGTTTTCCTTCACCGTTAAAGCACGTTTTAAATGTGCACTTTAATTTGATGAGAGTTACATCTTTTGCGGGGGGTAAAACTGATCGGACGAGAGGTGACGCGTGACGTGACGCTTGGAGATGTGCGTGCGAGTTAGTACTAGGGCGACTACCTTTCATCCATAGTGCCCATCGTGTAGACTGTGGCGACTGTGACAACTGAGGCTACTGTGGCGACTGAAGCGACTGTGGTGACTCTGGCAACTGGGGCTACTGTAGCCACTGTGGTGACTGTGGCGACTATGGCGACTGCGGTGAAAATGTTCTACATCTGCTAGGCGTCCTGTGACGGCCCAATTTTTTCATTTGAGATTAATCCAATATTGCACGTTTTGTATCGAACCCACGACCTTCGGTTTGCAAGTCGTGGGTAGGTGCATACCACTCAGCCAACACGGTTTTTTTAAAGCCTCAACATATCAATTAAACGGCTAAAGTCAATAATGTGTAAAGAGGGTAAACACACGTGAGCCCATGATTCACGTTACGTCAGCCGTTACGCGTAGGTCTCGACCAGATCTAGTTTAGGAGTGCCTACCTTACCAAGCTCGAGTGAGGTGTTCGATTAGGTATGTTGTAAGAGATGATAATACTAGTAGGTACTTTGTAAACTTTCGCGATCTGTAGACATAGTTTTAGGCTTTTTTAAGATTGCCTCCGTGGCTCTGTTTGTCTAGTAGCCGTCTGCTGTTTGGGTTCGATTCCCGCCACGGGAAAAATGTTTATTGTTGTTCTGCAGATATTTGTCCCGGGTCTGGTTATTTTCCTATGTATAATAATGATTTCAAGCTTCGGACTTCGAACTAAACTACACACAGCGACTACGATTGTTAAAATGAATAGTGTGTCCCACCCCACCTTGGTTTTGAAAGTAAAATAGTTAACCTTTACGGAAAGTTATGGCTAAAAAGTGAACTTTTCGTAATTAAAATAACACGATTTTAAAAATCTATAAGGTTACCTCATATTGTTATGTAACCGGGTCTATATAATGTTATTAACTTTTATTATTGCCCGTTGTTTCTACCTTAGAGGTACTATCAACTCTATATAAATCAGTGCTACTTTCATCTCATACAGGGTGTAACTATCAAAGCCCCGTTTCCGCCAGCCCTAAGCCAGCCACCACATGTGCCATTATAAATACTTACTCTTTCCTACATCGACTCACTTTCTCTCCTCACTTCACATAGAAAACTTGTACTAATTGAGAAAATGCGTTGGATACATTATGTAAGTTGAAATAGATCTTATGCAATAGGAAATAAAGTATTATATTAGGTGGTAATAAGCGATTTGATAATCGTATTTGGGGTGCCTAGCTGTCGCTCTGATTGAGCGACAGCATTGTGATTCAATAATAACTCAATTGTATGGAATTTAGTTCAGAAAATCTTGGTCTGCAATAATTCCATCATATTATTTAGTTTACCTACTAATTTGCAACCAAATTATCAACTATTTAGCATTGCAATGGATGTAATAACAAAAACCAAGTATTACTTTGATTTCAAGCACGACTGTGTCTTTATAAAATTTTTACAATAAGATTTGACTAGCAATCATACAATCTATTCATTTCAGCTTGAACTGCATACAAGTTGCATATTTTGTCACTAGCGTTCCAAAGATAAGCAGTTACAATATCTAATTAAGCTCAGATCAGGTAATCTTATAATACAGGCCTTAGCATGCCACACAAACTGGTATTTTTAATGAGAGTAGCCCACAACACAAGCTGTGCTTACTTACATTTGGGCCATTCTTATTAATTTTATGGTATAAACGTATCTGACATTCCTTTTCAGGCGCTGCTGCTCATCTACACAAAACTAGCAGCTGCCGAACCAGAGAAAAGGGACGTCGTTGACTCCGAGGTCTCACCATCGGCCCCTGTCGCGAGCATACCCATCCGCCACACCTACTCAGAACTCCACACACACGTCGGCATCCCGGTCCCACAGGCGGTCCCCATCGCTGTGCCCAGAGCAGTACCGTACCCTGTACACGTCGGAGTACCAGTCGACAGTCCCAGGCCGGTAGCAGTGGCGATCCCCCACCCAGTCGCTCATGTAGTGCCTAGACCGATCGCAGTGCCCGTGGATCGACCGTTCCCTTACCCTGTACCTCAGCCGGTGCCAGTGACTATAACCCAAGGGGTGGGTATACCTGTGCCGCAGCCGTATGCTGTGGGTATACCTTCGGCTGTACCGGTTAGGGTGCCCGTTGGAGTGCCGGTTGCTGCCAGAGGAATTGGGTTGATCGGTCCGGGTACAGGGCCTGGGTTACTTGGGTCTGGATTGCTTGGTTCAGGATTACTAGGTTCTGGGTTGATCGGTCCAGGATTGGTTTCAGGCGGGTTGAATTCTGGTTTATTCAGTTCGGGCTTAGTTTCAGGTGGGTTGAGTTCTGGGATAGTTAGTCCAGTAGTTTCAAGTGGGTTGAGTTCTGGGTTGTATACGAGTGTTGGTTCATCTCTATCTCAGCCAATATCCAGTGGCACTGTTGTATCTAGTCATGGACACGTCATTCAACACCCTTACTAAAATTATGAGGATGTTAAGTCCAATGTAGATAATAAAAATATTAGACACGTATAATTTCATGGAAATGTAAATTTCTCCTCTGATTAGAACCTGTTTTCTTCTATTTTACGGAATAAAATAATAATGATGATACATTGACTCGAAATGTCATGACACGAGCCCACACTGTTAGACTGAGCTTTAAATATGTGTTTTTTCATAAATTTCAAAAAGCGAAAATTACGTCTGCATCTTTTTTATCTGACTGTAAATAGAATCTAGATTTTCATACCCTGTCAACATTCCTATTGAATTGTTGTGTGTGTTGTGTTGTAAAGCCGTGTTGGCCGAATGATATGTACTCCCGACTTTCAATCCGAAGGTCGATACCGGCCGTGAACCAATGGATTATTCTTTCTTGAAAAGTGTAAGTTCACATTTAACACGTGGCTTAACGGTGAAGGAAACATCGTGAGGAAACCCGCGGCTTAGTTAGCTTCAGACGTATTGACCTGTGTTTTCCTCTGACTAACAGCTGACTAAGCTGACAGGATGGTATAGGTGCTGGGCAAGCCTAATCCACCAAACAATGTCCCAGGCACTGCAGCGTCCCATACAGCATGATTACCAGTTGCTGACGCTGCATAAATCATCTATAATAGATGCAAAGGCCTCACTGTGTTGTACATAATAGACATAGTATTTATTCGTATCAATTGTTAATATCACATAAGAAGACTTACATTATAGTTCGTTAAACTTAGCTTCATCGCTGCGACAGATGCCAAGTGACGTGATTAGGGCTGGGACGATGTTGAAAATATGTCGGTTTATGTTGATTACGAAGACTTATCGGCATCGCACATCACTATTCGTGCAATCCCACCCATGAAGTACGTTGCTGCCACAGGTAATTTATACCGTTTAAAACTTTGATACCCGTTTAAGGTTTTGATGACAGCTGTCGCTGCTATCAAGTTATTATGTCTTGCGAATATAAAAAAGAAAGTTGCATAGGATGATGAATAACTATATATCTGTAAGTAATAAGGTTTCCTTTAAAAAATACGGAGTTTACTCACCTACTAAATTTTAAGTCGGTAAGCCCGTATTTTTTAAATGAATAGTTTGTCTCACGTTAGTTTTGAAATTGAAATAGTAATAAGGTTATATAACACTATGTAATGTTAATAATAAATTGCGGAATATTTATCTGTGTGCTGTTTAAATTTAAATCGTCGCTGAATAGGCTAAACTACTAACGTGCCTAACGGATATTTTGAGAAAAATCAATTTAAAGTTTTTTTTTGTGATTAACCTGTCACAACTTTTTTTCTTTTGCGTGAAAGTAAATGGTGTAAAAGGAAACATATCATAGTTTTATTTTATCTACTCAGTGGATATATTATATTGTTCTAATTCTAACTATATCTAGAGTTACCTGTCGCTTTAGGATAAATATTCTAAGTCCGAAAAAAAACTCAGCAAAGGAAAATTGCTAATCTCCAAATTAAGTTCGCGGTAAGGAGTCACTAAATACTAAAGAGTTAACTATCATAACGTCCTCTTACAAAGAAAATACTTACAAATTAAAAAAAAAGATGTTCGTATGCGAAATTTACTAAGAGATAAAATATTTCAAACAGACTTATGGCAAAAATAAATTCAGCTTCTCTTTTGGCAATTGTCTTTCTCAGCGTTATTCTTATTCTTCAGATTTGCCTTTTTTGTAGTTTTTTTCCCATTTTTATTATTGTCCGAATTATTTTTTGAATTTTCTGATAATGCACTTATTGAATCGGTAGATCCTTGCCAAGAAGTACTTAAACTGCAGTAAAATTCTTCTTTATCCGATAGGGAATCTATATGTTTGTAAATTACCTATAAACTTGATTATGCAAGATTTCAATTTGTAAAAACTACTAAATTGCCACATCTTGTGGTTTTTCCTTAATCTTAATTGACTAAAAGATGTGTGATAACAAAACTGCTTTAAGCGAAAGTTATTTAAAGGCCATCGGCTATCAAAAGTATGTTTTCCAAAATTACTAATAAAGCTTTATACAGCTAGTTGCTGCGAGTGAAATACTAAACCGACAATTATTAAAAATGTGCCAAAATAAGGGACACATTAGTAAATATTCGTAGGAATTATTCGAGATTTTCACCTATTTTTTGATGCTAAAGCGCCAAAAAAATGCTCCAATCGCCACGAGACCCGGACTAATGGATAGAGAAAAAAATATGCAGTTGAACCAATTATATAACTCATTTTGACCAAAATGGCGCTTTAGCAGTTTTGCCTATTCAGCGACGAAATATATTTTGAAATAAATACATATGGTGCCATTGAAACTTTCACAATTCTTTGAAATTTATCAAAATGGTGAAATACTGTTTACTTTTATATTAATACTATAACAATGATTTCAAATGAATATAACTGACTTTAGAGTCACGTCGTCATATTTTATCACATGCGGTACAACAATCGAGCGTGATGAGCTGGTCATGTACTGTGCTGACTGGTCGACCAACGCCTTGGACCGGCAAGTATAGAGAGAGGGAAGGGAGGCCTTTGTCCAGCAGTGGGATCCTACAGGCTGATTAGATTAAATTAGTATGAAATAATCCCTAAAATTTTACTTTTACAAGATAAAGTACTTTATTAACTTAGTAATCAATTTGCATACCTAAGTTGCAAAAAAAACTATTTATTTTATCTCAGCCGTAGGACGTCCACTGCTGGACATAGGCCTTTTGGATTTTTGTACTGATCATGAAGGGTCGTTGCCACACTCACCACGCTTGTCAGGCGGGTTGGCAGAAAAGACGCTGCTGCCTATCTGCCAGTTTCTTACTGCATCCACTTGTAACAGGCACACATGATTTTTAGTTATTCTAGGTAAAAAATAAAAAAACGTTAAAAGGTGTAAGCACCAATTCCTATCGTTCGAATAATAATCTATTAGATTAAACGTCCAGAGTTTTATAATAGTTATCTAAGGCTCAATCCTAAAAAATATCATTAGGTGAGTACCTATTTAGATGGGTGTATTATTTGTCATTATCATTATAGCTAATATCTTATTTTCGATAATACGATAACTACGCTACTGATAAACACTACCTATCAGTGTCCGCGTACATGTCACTGGCCGCACACAACTAGGCCAGAAAAATAAACCTATTCCAAACTTAAACCATTTGCCGTAAAGAGTCGGCTCCAGATTATTGGAGAACCTCTTTGATTACTTGTTTTAATATTAAAAAGAAATAAGAATAGAGCGCGGAAAAGAAGGTTCGTTTTGGTGTGATGGAAGATTTTGCATTGGTGAAAATGTATAATAGTAAGTTGTTTTTGATTGTATTGTTTTCTTTGCACTTTATTATGCGCTATACAGGATGTATTATAATATGTGGACTAAGCCGACAGGGGGTTATTCTGTCCATCCCAAGCAATAACTTTTGTTCTAGGTCTTTTCAGGGTTCAGTGATTTTCATGCAAGACAAGAACACGAAAGTTTTAAATTCAACAGCTGATTATTCGATAATGACAACCTAAATGCATGCCATGTACAGGTACAAATAAAATACCTGCGACGACAAAAACAAAATCCAATTATGACCTCAGGATCATTTTCACATCACACCAACTAGTAAAACTGTAAATATAAATGTTTAAAAGATACGAATACCCGATTTTTTCCCCTTCCGAAACTACTTGTACTAATGGGCTAAAAATATAAATCCTTCCCTTTCGGGCTAGTACACATATTGTAGTACATCCTGTAGAAGATGATGCCTGTGTCCAGCAGTATCGATAAAGGGAAACGTCAACACATCTCTTCCTCATTGCACCTACATCTCCGAGCAAATTCAGTACTTATTTCTATCGTCTGAATATAACCACGTGAAGCAAATGTTTTTAAAATTATGTCATTACAACAGACAACTTGCCTCCGTGGCTCAGTTAATAGCAGACTGATACCCAGCGAGTTCGATTCCCACCACGGGACAAATATTTGAAATGGAATGAAAAATTATTTATTTATGTCTCATTTACAAAAAAAATATTGCACGGTTAATCAATATACCATATAAAACTCTTCCGTTACTGACTGAGTGACTGACAGACAACGCACAGCCTAAACCACTGAACCTAGAGACTTGAAATTTGGCACTAATATACCTTGAGTATCCTAGAGGAGCGATGCGATGAGAGGAGGAGGGATTTTTCGAAATCCCCACGGGAACGGGAACTACGCGGGTAAAACTACGGGGTGCGGCTAGTTAAAATATAATTTTATTTAATTTAGGAAGGAGTTAGGGATGAATTTGGATGGAGATGATGCGAGAGGTAGGCCAAAGAAGCGATGGATGGAGTGCGTAAAGCAAGATATGCGAAAAAAAGGAGTGAGTGTTGAGATGGCGATTGAGTAATAGAACTATGATGTAAATGTCTGTATAAAGTAGCTGTGAGATATTATTGAAGAGATATGAAGATCTTCTTATCTATAGAACTATTTGAAGCGAATATTAATTAGCTAGGTAATTTAAATCCTCAATGTAGAATATGTAATCTTTCGTAAGGTGAAGTAAAATTAATAATTCTACCCTATAACTCTGAATGCCACTTGGTAAGAATTAATTAAAATATCAAATTAGCACATTAATTCTTTTATTTCACATTCTATTCTTTTATGCTGGGGTATTTACTGATGTATAATTAAACCTTAAATTAACCAGTATTCCTATTTTATTCTAATTACCATTCTATCATAACATAATAATTCAACAGAACATAAAGAGAGTTTTGCTAGAATCTTCTAGACAAAACTCTCAACACTTAAGTTTAAGGTAGCATTAAACTTTATGGATTTGAGTATTTAAAATAATAGCAGACAACATAACTCCTTCTAGTTTGCTGGTTCGACGGCAATTGAGGTCTACCCTGCTGTGGGAGCTCCGACCATCCTTGTTTCCCGCGTAATACCCTTTTTGTCCGTTGGCGCTGCTGTCGACTTTCCCGCGTGGCTCAAACCGTTGTTTTATTTAAAACTATTGTCTACTAAACGTCATTAAAAATTACTAATACAATTTATAAAATTAGGAAACAAATGATGATAATTATTACTAACTTAAATAAGAGCATCTGACTACATTTGTTTTGTTTTTTACACACAAGGATTTTTAAAAGGAATTTTCACGTCCGCTAAGCACGTGACCAACGCTGCACTGCATTGCGCCCGTCACCCTGAGACAGAGTTGTAAGGTCTCATATGCCCGTATTTTACCCTTCAAACCGGAACACAGCAATGCAGGCTTGGCGGCAGAAATAGGTATGATGGTAGTACTTCCCCGGATGAACTCTACACTAAATGACGCTGCTGTCCATTTAACAGAGGTATCCCTTGGCAGATTCTTACTGCACCCACAGGTAAGAGAGGAGTTTCTACTGCCACCTCACGCTAAATAGCGGGTTTTGCTTTGATTATGTATGGATTTACATGCAATATAATTATTAGTACTGATAGTAGCAAACCTATGTGCCGTATCTACGCACTATATTTACAAAACGAGAATGAACGTTTATTAGTTACTGATAACTTTAGTATTACATACTGTTGCTTCATAGACCGGTGTTGTGCATTGAGATCGAATATGACCTGGGCTTCTGGTAAGTTGTTAAGTAAAATTAAACAAATCAGGAGAAGTATTTGAAGTGTGAAAATCAGAACAACTTTAAAAACATCTCGATTATCTATAATAATGTTATAGTTATATGCAATAAATAACTCGCGTGTCATCTGAAGTGAACAGAATCAATTATGTGCTTTATTCTATTTATTTGTGCTGTTTTATTTTGTAAGTTGTGACGCATCAATAAGGTCCATGCGGCCGCACTGAATAAAGTATTTTTTGAATTTGAATTTTAATATTTACGGGATATTTCAAATTATTTTTGATTCTTTTTGAGTTTCCCGATATTTCGGCGCAGTTCCACACGCCACGCGATGATGTAGTGCTCACAACCATGATAGTTATAATGCTGTATCTTAATTTGAAAATAAAGACTCAATTACGTTTCTTCTTTAACAACAAAAGAAACAACATTCAAAGCCCTTACTTCAGGTCTATTAATATCTATGTCATCATCATCATTTTAGCCGTAAAACGTCCACTACAGATCAAAGGCCTTCCTCAACTACCCTTCATGGATCTCCATGAAGGTTATTTGCCATACTCACCACGCTTGGCGGGCTTGGCTTGGCGAGCGCAGTATGGGATACACGGAAGGACGCTGCTGCCCGTCTTCCTAATAATATCTAAATAATGTATAAAAACTACGCTCACCAACCCGCCTGCCAAGCGTGGTGAGTGTGGCAACTACCCCTCATGGAGATCCATGAGTTATGATTATGACCTTAGTTCAGTAGTGGACGTTTTACGGCTGAAATAATGATGATGAATGTATAAAAATCTAATATCCATTTTTCATCTGCCAGTCGTGTAAAAACTACCCTTTGCGCATGATATTTGCAATAGACTGAGGGTAGTGCAGCTAAGACAAATTTAAGAATGGATCTCATTTATGAGTGGTTTTCTTAACATAATATATGTATTTGCATTTGAATCAAAACAAACCTGTGGAAACGCGACATAAAAGATTTAGATCGTTGCATATTTGCCCTTAGAAAAATTAATTTATTAATACCTATATTCATAATCATAAATATAAACCTTGACAAAATATTACATATACGAGTACATAGCACAATAATATTAAAACCCGTGCTAGTTAAAAAACTGTGTTACGGCAAGCCAAGGTCTCTCCAACCACGCGTACATTTGGAAGGATAATGACATTTTTTAGTCACAAATACGTTTAAAGATGCTGCGTTGAGAAATTTCATTTTATGACTAAACTCAAGGTGTATTAGGTGGAGAGCAGTTGAAACCTTTCAACTGCTCTCCTACTACACTTATTTAAGGTTTTATTATAGCAGTATATAGCATCTTAAAAATATCCTTTATACTAAAGGGTATTCTTAAGATTTTTGGATGGAATTTTTCAAATAAAGATGTTTATATGTATATAAAGGGTATTACATGAAATAAGGCACTTGAATCTGTTCGCTTCCCTGTTTCAATATGGCCCTATGTTGTTTGTCCTAGTTATAAATGATATTAATAATTGTTTCTCAAATTCTAAATTCTTACTCTACGCCGATGATCTGAAAGTTTTTAAAGTTATCAGAACGGCACACGACTCTATTGCCTTCCAGGAAGATCTAGACAGGCTTTCTATATATTGTCATGTTATTAAACTTAAATTAAGTATCCCTAAATGTTTTTATATACCTTTTACTAACAAGATAAACCTTATTCACTTCTCTTATCATCTCTGCAATGTGCCACTCACCAAAGTCGATTATCTGCGTGACTTGGGGATACACCTTGATAGCAAACTCTGTCTGAAGGTCCATATTGACAATATTATAAGTAAAGCTTTTAAAATATACGGTTTTGTCATGAGAGCCTCGGTCGATTTCAAACGCAGCTATAGATAGATAGATATATTTATATATGTATATATTCATATGTAGCTATACATACTTGTACCTTTACAAAACTCTTGTCCGCTTACAACTGGAGTATGCCGTATCCATTTTACGCCAAATACACGGAGTCAGTTGAGCGGGTTCAACGCATATTCCAAAGAGCTACGAATTATAAATTATAATAATTATAATAATAACCAACTTCTGGTCAAATTCAACGTACCTACTCTCTCTCGAATATCGTCGTAAATATTTGGGAGCTATGACTTTCGATAAAATTGTAAACGGCAACTTTGACTGCATTGACCTTTGGTCTGGCTTGGGTTACCATGTGCCTCGCACTGTGCACAAACGTGCAGTACGATCGGGTCACTTGTTTCACCTCAACACATGTCGCACTAATGCTGGTCTTCGCATGCCAGCTCGCAGAGTGATTGAGTCTTATAATGTTCATTTCATAGATATTGATATTTTTGCAAACAGTACATAACAGTTGAAATCAAAAGTCTTTAAAAAGTTGTCCTCTTCTTAGTTTGTAATTTTTGTCTTATAATGTTAAATTGTTGTTTTTTTTTTTTAATTTTACCATTCATTATCAGCGAGTAAAATAAGTTCTATTTTATCCCCGTATTCCCACGGGAACGAAAACTACACGCGGGAATCGACAGGGCACTGCTAGTAAATAAATAAAAGCATGGCATAAAGAGAAACAGTCACAGCTAGATAGGAAAATCTATACTTTAGGCTCGGATTTAGCGCATTGGGTCATGTTTTGGTTTTAGTTTATCAGTATTATGCATTTAGTCATTAGCTGCATAATGATTTAAGAAGTAAACAAGTGATTATTATTCTTAAGTGATTATGAGGTACTACGTCTCTGCGAAAACAAAATTGCAAATAATGTCAATTTTTGTAATTTTTTTTATACTATTAAGTGACGAATACTATTAAATGACCAGCCGAAGGCCCACCTGATGTTAAGCGGTAACCTCTACCTATGACAATTTCAATGCCGCGGTGATCACGTTCACTAAGCACGTGACCAACGCTGCATTGCATTGCGCCCGTCACCCTGAGACAGAGTAGTAAGGTCTCATGTGCCCGTAATTTCACCGGCCCCCTTGCCCTTCAAACCGGAACAAAGCAATGGAGATATTACTGCTTGGCGGCAGAAATAGGTATAATTAACTTTATATTTTGATTAATTATTTTATCTGAACCACCTTTTACACACACAAAAGAAATTCCTTAAACCTGCATTTAACCACATCTCCCGGTTGGTCTAATAATATTCAGGTGATTAAGGCCTTTATTGATTAAAAAAATTCCGTGGGATGCCGGCAATAGAATGTCCTATGCCCGTGGATGCAGTAAGAACATGCTAAGGGCTACTTCCGGAAGATGGGCAGCAGAGTCTTTCCGTGTATCAACATCCCGTACGCCGCTCACGAACCCGCCTGCCAAACGCGGTGAGTATAGCAACTCATGGAGATGCATGAGGGAGGCCTGTGTTCAGTAGTGGACGTTTTACGGCTGAAAAGATGACGATGATGATGAAAAAAAAACCTGGTGTTACTGCTTCTTTCATATAATGGGAATTGTATTTACTTTTTTATTAGTTAGCTTGAAACAGATCAGCAAGCAAGAAAAGCACAATGATATCGTATAGTTAAACAGAATGTGACCTGACCAACACCGGGAGATGTTGGTAAAATCTGATGGCCGCTGAATATAACCTAGCCTATCGTCCATAAGTAAGTACAAACGGGTAAAAATAATAATAATAATAATGATCATAGAGCTTGATCTTGATAAATTCAGGGCGAAAGACATCTGAGAAAACAATTGGTTCAGGTGACTTTGCGGAAATCCATTATCTGCGTCTTCGTTGTTTCTAGTGTATTCCGCGACGAACAGGGAGCCGAAATATCCTTGAAGGGAGGCGGATTCTTTTTTGAAGAGTGTTTTTTCAAGCGCTCATTAGCTAAAGACTTGTTACAAAATATTTGTTGTTCATTTACAAACATTTATGAAAAACATTTAACATAATCATATCCAATGCCTCTTGGCGTTTAAGTGTTCCCAATGCTAACCCGCAACGTGTTGGGTTTCCACACTGGGAATATTTTTAAATTAACAATTAAGTGTATTTCGCCCTGAATTCATCAAGAAGCTCTGTCTAAACGCTTGTTTTGCGAGTCCACTTAACTGATTTTTATCTTTTTTTCTTTTGTTATTGTTTTCTATCTCTGTTCGTTTTATATCTTGGTCTTTTTAACCTCTGTGTAGACGTTTTAATGGTAAATAGCTACCTTCACAGATAAGTTTTTAGTTAATAAGTACTGTTTGTCTTCCAACAGTATAAGAATAATATAAAATATTTGAACTTTATCATCATTGTTTGAGTAGAATTGAGCATATAAATGCCTATTGAAAGAAATTGTAGGTACCCAACGGTACCTATGTTCGTTTATGTTCATTTATGTATGAGTATGTATGTATGTTCATTTCAGGTTTCCCGTTTTCAATGGAGAACATCCCGCGGCAGAAGAGTTTTGCCTGCCTCTCGCTAAAGTTCGGCAGTATAGTATCGGCCTTGCTCATTATTGTAAGTATGCCTTGATCCGTGCCTGCTGATAACCAATGACCTTGCACAGATCCAACTTGAGCAAATAAGGGAACAGCCAGGTACACAACTTGCGGTACTATCGGCTTCATTATAAAAATATGAAAGACGCAGACAAGAATGTACACTCAGGTGGGAAATAAAGTTTAAATCTGCCCCATTGAAGGGGAGTTTGATGGGGTGGTTGAAAATATAATCGTCGTACGAACCATAGAGCTGTGGCACCACTGCTGTCTAGTTTATATGATAAGGTGATTATTATTATTATAATATTATTATTAATAATTATTATTGTCCAGCATTATTTATCAATTAACTGATAATGAGCGGTTAGTGCCATAGGGAATGCCAAGAGAAACATCTACTACGCTAGCCAACCTAATCAATCGTGGTGAGTATGGGAACAACCCCCTCATGACTATTACTTGGGGGATCCATGAGGGAGGTCTATGTCTAGCAGTAGACGTCCTACTGCTGTAATGATGATGATTATGATAATGGTGAAGAATACGATGATAATTATGGTGATAATGATAATGATGATAATTAATACATTGTTTCAGCTATACTCTGTGCTACTCCTAGCGCAATCTATCGCGGCACTCGGTCAGTTGACTGCCAATGATGAAGAGTCCATGGTGTTGCTGGTGATGGTGATTGCTGTCACCATCGCGTATACAATCACGCTGTTTCTCACTGCACTTATGCTGGTCGGGGTTTTGAGGGTAAGTGTAGGCAAAATCTTACAAATTATTTATTGACATAACTTAGCAAAGCGTTCAACCCTCTCCCTTTATCGATTGCAAATATTTTTATGGTTTGAAAGCTGAAAGGAATAGGTTTATGACATAAAGAATCGCAAAAGCCTAACGAATGAGCGACAAATAATCATGTTGCCGACGACGATGCTAGAAAAGTTGGCACAGTACCGGAGTATACCACAAGGAAGCGTACTTAGCCCGGCTTCATTCATAGTGACTTCAAAGTTAAAGTAATCTTACTTATAAGAATAATCCAGCACATGTGCGCATATTAGTATAAGACTAGATAGCTGTGTGTAGTGCCAAGCATTATTTATTTAGTAAACATTTATTTATATAGTATGTAACGAGTGATATGAGTATAATGTAGATGTTGACAAGGGAACTAACCAATGTTACGACGTTAGGTTAAATAAGGTTATGTTACGTTTCATTTAGCAACTGAATTTATTTTAATTGTTTCAGGAGAAACTTCAACTCATACGGCCATGGGTGATGTGGACCTCGATGCAAATAATAGTTTACGTGATGATGTTTATCTACTGGACCACAGTGAGCTTCACGAGCCACGCTGGAGGGAACTCCCTGGTCATGTATGCCTTTGCGTTCTTGACCTTGTGTAAGTATTAAATTATAACTCAGTGTTAGATACTCGGTTGCTTATAAGTTTTTCATTGCTTGATACCTAGTTTAAAGGACATTTTTTTTTCTCGATATTGATAAAATATTTGTCCATAGTAATTTTCTATGAAAACCAATTTCTATCAATATCTATATACCATTATTTCCCACATATACATAGTTTAGATTACACTGAATTGTGTTTTGAATTTAACAGAAAATACAATATCTACTAGTCTATTAAATGCGGAAAGAATTTTTTAATTCAAGCAGAAACTTCGCATATAATTTATAATATATCGGGCGAGTTTATTATTGAAATATATTGTTATCCATACAAGGTGTATTATAATATGTGTACCCGAAAGCGCTGCAGCGTCCCATACAGCATAAATACCAGCTGATGCTGTACAAATCATCTATAATACATGCAAAGGCAGAATTACCCGAAAGTGGGGGAGTTCAGCCCATGAAAACAAGTAGTTTTGATGGGAAATAAATCGGGAAATAATAGATTTTTTTTAATCAGATAAAGTTAAAACTTCCGGTTTCTTTCCTTGAATGGTCGAGTCCTGGAAAGTCCCAAGACTAAGGTTCTTTGGGCTAGGTCAGAATCACCCCCTTTTGAGTTAGTATAAATATTATACTACGCTGTATACAGAACACAGATTAAATAAATATGGTGTATTATAACATGTGTACTAACCCGGAAGGGGAGGTTTCTGCCCATGAAAACAAGTCGTTTTAGTGGCAAAAAAACGGGAATTCGTAATTTTTTAAACTGTTATTTTTCATTATTATTATTTACATTTTTACTATTTGATTTTGTGTGAACATGATCCGGAGTTCATAGTTACATTTTCTTTTTTTTAAACATTTTGAAAAAAATACTTTTCCGTGTTTTTTGGTATTTTTATTTTTATAGTACCTATTTTTATTTTAATGACCCTGTTAGGAATCAGCTAACGTTTAGTTCGTCGTTATCGATTAATCAGCTGTTTAGTTTAAAACTATCGTGGTCTTTTCATGAACGAAAATCACTAAATCCTGAAAAGTAGTAGAACTAAAGTTGTCGCTTGGGGTGCTCAGAATCTTTCGCTTTCAGCTAGTACACATGTTATAATACGTCCTGTATAAATATATAATAATAAATACTTATATTAAAAGAGTAAGTACCTACCTCTTTTCATTTTTTTACGGATCAAACGTTTTTTTGTTTTCAGTAATAAGATTCTACATGTTGATGCTAGTGGCGAGTTATTACAAACAACTTGAAGAAGAGCAATTCGAAGGCGAGCGGGTAAAGACGCTGGTCCACCAAGACACTTGGTACAACAGTGCTTAAATCTTCCCATAACATATTAAGGTTATTGATTTAACTCAGACTTGATTGTTACAGAATTGCTTGATGTCAATTATGAACTCCGGATGTGAATTACATCTACATAAATATTTGTATTATGTCTAGGGCCTGAAATTATTATTTACTATTATATTCATAAAAAAATGATTTAAAAAATAAACTGATCTCGAGAAATATAAATTTATATATTTTTTTGCTTGGAAGTTATTAAAAAACAAAGGAGTATTGAAGGTGAACTAAAACTATAACTTACAGTTGCAATTAAATTAAAAATTATGGATATCTATTGTGTAGTTACTTTAAATATAAACAAACTTTTAATTTTTATATTTACTTGTTTTATTTACAAAAATATACTTAAATAAATTGGTAACATTAGGTAGTGCTTTTATATAATACAAAAAATTACGCTCCTTTGAAAATATATGTATCGAAATATCGACTTTATATTACAACAGGAATGTTTACAGTAGTCCCTGTATTCACATATTATTAATTTCCCAAAAAATATTTTAAATAAAATCTTAAGTACAAAATATATTTACCATGTATGTAAAATTTTAGAATATATAAATATCGATTGGCCCCCACTGTACCACTGCAAGGCAAAGGCATAATATTCGCTTTCCTTAAACTTGGCTGGGCACGCTGCCGCGTGTCTAGACCAAACATAACAGTGATCACATTTTGTAAAATAATATAACTTATAAGTCTGTTCTACGAAATCAATATAGAAACTTTACTTAACCGTACGACCTTAACATAAATCTAAAAAATATTTTACGTAAATATAGTCCTAAGATAAGCTCTTGTGCGTGCGGATTACTTCATACAAAAATAGTGCAAATTCTCTTTTCTGGATCAGATCAGTAAGTTCTACTTAATAATATTACTAAAATAATGATTTATTGTCAATAATAAACAAATTTAATGCAGTATTTAAATACACTAAAACAACTAAAAATTTTCTTGATAAAAATCACATGTTTTTCAAATCACTTTTAGGTTACTAATCAAAATGACAATAATTTCAAAATAAACTGAGAGGATTTAAACGAATCATGTTTTTAGGGTTCCGTAGTAAAACAAGGAGCTGTCCGCCCGTCTGGCTGCGGCTTAAACTAGAAAGTCCTTGAAAGCTGTAAAACGAAGCTTTAAAGCTGGAAACAGTAAAGCATGCTGAAAGTATAATTAACTAGGGGTACCTCCCATACACCTTAGATGGCGATTATTTATTTTTGTTTAATCGGCATTGTGTGAAGTTCCATTGGTAAACGAAAAAAAAACCACAAACTTCTAACAACGGGTCTAACGGGTAACTGCGGAACCCTACACAGCGCGTGGCTCGCACTTGGCCTAATTTATATATAATTTTTAAGGGTAGTCTAAATATCTATAGAATTTAATTTTATGTTAAGCTTTGGTAGGCACTATCCTTGAGCAAGTAGATATTTAGTCTAAAAATTATATGCATTTATTTCCCTACTCAGTAGATCCATTTTATTATCAAAATTACTCCGGATTTTCTTTACAATAATGTACCTGTAATGTTTACAATATCCTATACAATATCCTTATCATGAATCTCTATGAGGGGTAGTTGCATAACTACCCCTCATAGAGATTCATCATGGACATCCATGAGGAAGGCCTGTGTTCAGTGGTGGACGTTTTACGGCTGAATTGCTGAATGTACCTGTCTATAAAGTTAATTTCAGCCGTTTACATATATGTATAAGGCCACCCATTGTACTTCTGTTTTTAGGTTTTTAATTTTCTTTATGTTTCCATTGTTGTATTTTGTCTGTGTTAGAATAAAGTTGTACACTAAAGAGTTATTTATCTATGTACCTATTCTTCAATCAAATTCGATGTGGAATGGTCATAAACAAACTGAAACTCTATAAATTTTGTAGCTAATGAAGCCAGTAAATCTTTAGAGTGCAGATGTTTTGACTAAATGATTAAAATTTACATTAAATGTAGTGGTCACAAAACCACAATGAAAAACATATAGTTGGTACAATGTCAACAAAACGAAGAGGTTTTTAGATTAAGTATTGGCAGTTTGTTCACATTCCCAGTGGAATGTGAACAAACTGCCAATACTTAATTTTAAGGTTTTGTGACCACTACACAGATTCAGTAATCTAGCTGGAGTATAAATTTATCGTAATTTACCTAAATTGTGGATGTTACTCGTGGCTTTTGCCACGTCATTCTATCTGTATAGTATCCTATTTATTAACTCAATTACATAACCATTAAGTTTATAAATAAGTGGGTTTTTTTAGGTAACTGACAGCTAACTGTGGTTAGACTTCTTATAATATGAGAAACTAATGTACACCCTAAAATAACTTCCGCAGTTAATTATAAAAGAAACAGAGCAATATTCTTAAGACCTTGTCAAACAGAGAGCGTAATTAGCGCGCGTCAAGGCGCTAAAGCGGCCTAGCGCCGCGTTATAGCGTCGCGTTGTGTTGTACTGAACAGGCTATAACCTGTCAAACAGCGCTGGCGCGCTACCAGTACGTACGCGACGCTCTAGCGCCGCGTCATGACGTCGCGTTGTATTTTATTACAGAACATTAGTTAGCGCCAGGTGTGTTCTTCATAAATTATTAGTGAAAATTACTGAAAAGTTAATAGAATGTGTTAGAAAATACCCGTCTTTGTATAACACAAGGAACAGTGCAATCAATCAATCAAGACATCGTGACCAAGTAGTAGTATCTATTCGTTATCGTGAGGGACGACTACTGTATAGCGTCGAAGCTGTCACACAAAGTGTACGACGTTAAGGCCAGGACGCTTTAGCGCCTTGACGCGCGCTAATTACGCTCTCTATTTGACAAGGCCTTTAACATTTGCTCAGTTTGTTAATGCAGTCTTATGTCTATATTATGTCTATAGCCTATACGGTGTTGTTGTCTCGCGTATACTTCACCGTGTCTCCGTCTCGCTCCATCTTCGTTATTGAGCCCCAGATCAGGATCACCAAGTACACTTGTAGCGCTGAAAATAGCAATAACAATGTATTAGTTAAAAAACCTTATTAGCATTTTTCTATTCCAGTGAGATTTGAACCCACACTGGTCAAATCGATTCTTGACCCTTCCTAAGTCAAAAAGTGCTGTAACGAACTTGGTAACTCAACCCTTGAGTTGACGGGCTTAGTCGATATTCTTGATAAGATCACATCATACCCGTAAAATACGACATTACGATAGATTTATGTATGTCTCCTTCAAACAGAGGCCGCAGATAGTGGACTATGTCGCGAGTGTTTAATTATTTAATTTGTCTTTTCTGAATAAATAACTGACCTCTAGATGCCTCAAGGTATGCGTTTGCCCTTCTAGATTTCAGAAAAGAAAATGGGCTTCGCCACTCCCTCGTATTCTAAGGACATGGCAACACCAGCGCTGTTGACGCCACAACCAGGTAAACCGCGATTCCATAGACATTAACACGATGTAAGGTATCGGTATTATTTCAACATCATAATTTCAGCCGCAAAACGTCCACTACTGGACACAGGCCTCCTTCCTAGATCTCCATGAGGGGTAGTTGCTCACTAAGAAGTCTGTTACTCGATGAGAGTTGCACAGAGAGAGGTCACTTAAAAACACGTTATTGCACCAATGTTTTGAATACCTTTTTTACTAAATAACCTACAAATTATAATGTTCTTTCATACAGTTCATAGGTTAACGATGCTCAACAACCGGAACAAAGAAAGGACTTGGAACTAATAAACGAAAATGGCCAACACGCAGCTATGTTGAAAATATATTTTACCTGCATTCTCCTGTGTGTGACAATGTAATTATCATGAGCGCAGTACTGGATGTTGACACGGAAATACATCTTCCGAAGGGATCTCTTGGCAGATTCTGCATAGACGGGCAAGAAAGGAGAGGCAACATTTTACTGCCGGCAACCCACGGCAATAGTTACTGAGTGTAGAGATACTTACTGAGTTGGAAGAGGATGAGGAATAGCTCACTGGCGGTCTCCTGCGTGAGGAAGGCGATGCTGTAGAAAAAGCCGATGATGGAGTAGCTTATCTCGAAGTAGAGGTAGACCTTCATGAGCAGAACGTGTTTCTGGAAAAGCATAAAGCGGCTTTAAAACATTTGAAACTGCTATAAAGCGACGCATTGATAAACAATTAATTGAGTGTAATTGTTTAAATAACATAGGCCATATCTGCCGAAGAACCGACAACCGTTGGGGTAAACGTGTTCTTGAGTGGAGACCGCGGCTTGGTAAGCGTAGTGTAGGACGACCACTAGCTAGATGGAGTGATGACTTGCGGTCGATCGCTGGTAGACGCTGGATGCGGCATGCTGAAGACAGGGTGTAATGGCGCAGATTTGGGGAGGCCTATGTCCAGCAGTGGACTAATATAGGCTGATGATGATGATGTTTAAATAACAATGGAAAACGCGGACTGAGAGGGACCGCCTACATGCAAACTGAGGCGAAAAGCTACCTTGAAATGAAAGGTCGTAAGCGCCAATACAGTAATTCTCATTTAAAATAATAAATTCATAATAATTCATTATTCATTTATTGTTTGTGAATCAGGTACAAATAGTATAAAACCGGGCAGGACCGAGTCAGACTCGCGCACCGAGGGTTCCGTGTACTTAAAAAAAATATAAAAAAAAAATCTTTGCATGACGTCTTTTCCTCTAACTATAATGGCACTAGATTAGTTCTTATGAATTCCTATATATTTTGTTGTTGTTAGTGTGCATTATGTTAGTGATCAAATAATAAGATGAGTGCTTGTTGGAATAGAAACAAGAAAGCAGACATAACGTTCAGTTGGCGTTGCGCAAATCATCATTTAGAGTTTTATCTCTTCCGCGGCACTTTTGCGTGGGGCATTTAACATTTATAATAGATTTCTTATGCAGCGTCCCGTACAGCATAAAAACCTGACGCTGCAATAAATAATTAATTTATATAAGATGTATTATGCTGCATCAGGTTTTTATTATGTACGGTCGTGCCTGGCACATTGATTATATACCTAATTTATTATCGACTAGTCGCACTCCGCAGTATCACCCACGTATTTCCCGTTCCCTTTGAAATACGGGGATAAAATATATTCATGTTACTCAAGGATGATGTAGCGTTCTAATGTTGAAAAAATTCGGAAATCGGTACAATAGTTTCGAAGCCTATTCAATGCATACAAACAAACAAACAATCAAATATTTGCTCTTTATTAGTGTGTAATATTAGTGTTGAAGTGTAGATGTAATTGCCAGCACCTTGTAGGCGGATGGTTGGTGCATTCTATAGAAAGCAACGAGGTTGCACTTGCTTCGGCCTTCTTTCCTAACAGTCGAAGTTTAGCCTCAGTCTCTTAGTTTATTTATTAGTAATAGAAAGAACATTCGTCTGAAATTATAATCATTACGTCTGAAGCTGACTAAGCCACGGGTATCCTCACGATATTTTCCTCCACCGTTTGTGTGATACTTAACAGGTGAAATGAATGGTGTCGATTCTGCTTTACACTTCGTAAAACTAATGACAGTTGGAAATATGACGTTTCACAATTTACAGCTGCCAGCTCAAAATTGGGTATAGTTCTGTATAGTTGTTCCGTTTTTATTTTAGAACGGCACTAACCGAATATATGTCATTTAAGTCCGTTTAACAATCAATTTAATTAGGATAAGCTAGCTTAAAGTTAGTGCAACAACAGAATCGCCATCAATATCTATCGAGTAAATGTTTCGTGTTATAAAGGTGAGATAGAAGAAAACTCTTGGTAGGGTTAAGCTAGCCTTTTCACATATATATATAAGCGTTTTACTATGTATTTACTCTGTGTACAATAAATAATTAAGAATTAAATTATACCTTATGTAATGCCACAATAAAGGACACAGTCAACAACAGCTCCAGCAGTAACCCGACAATATCCACCACAACTCTGATTAGTTCTGAAGCGAGCTCCGCTTTGTCGGCTTCTGACGAGTTCCTGATGATGGAGATGTAGAGGGACAGGAAGCAGGTAGCCGTGATTGCCAGCATCTGAAACGAAAGAAGGATGAAATTTTAGATTACATGAATTACGATTTTAAGGAGCGACTTCCACCACATGTTTCATATATGTTGTAAGACCAAACTTGGTTTAAAAAACCTTCCTATAAGTATGTTGTAAGACCATACTTGGTTTAAAAAACCCTTCAGCTAGAGTGACAGTAGATCTGACCGGCGAAATTTGGTCTGGCGAGCCATATTAGGGTAAGAGCCCTACACATAAGCGACATTTTTTTTACTCTCTGTCATGAAACAGAGAGTAAAAAAAAGTCGTCGTCGTCGATATGAATGAGGAGGACTATACATAGTACTTCCTGACCCGGTGCCCACTTCTTAGGGCGGTAATTTATATCCTATCAAATACTGTGGCTTTCTATTAGTAAAATAATTTTGAAAGTCGTTTCAGTAGATCTAGAAATTACCCCCTACAACCTCACAAACTTTACCTCTTTATAATATTATACATAGAATAAAACAAAGTCGCTTCCCGCTGTCTGTCTGTCCCTATCTTTGCTTAGATCTTTAAAACTACGCTACGGATTTTGATGCGGTTTTTCTTAATAGAGTGATTCAAGAGAACGGTTTATATGTATAATACATGCATAATAAAGGAGAGAAACACTGATAATTTTAGAGGTTTCTAATGTGAGGTCGTAAATAAACACGTTTCTTTGCGCTTACATTGCAAACGCTGGCTGAACCCTACGAGATAGATCAAAATTATGTACTACAGTATTGTACAACTTAAAAAGGTCTGCAAAAAAGTCCGCGATGGTATGCTCTGTAGTAGATTTAGTATCAGCATTGCACCCGTGCGAAGCTAGGTCGCTAGTTATATATATTTTGTAAGGTAATTGTTTGTTGCCTTAATTTATATTTAGTAAATTTAGTTTTTATTGTCAAAAAATATGTTTTCTTTTCTGACCTAGTTCAATTTTGTATAATGTTAATCTAATTCTTAGATATGAGGTAGACATTACCTATGCTGCAGGTTGATCCTGAAATACAGTTTTTAACTAGTTCAGGAGCCTATGGATTCATAAATTATTTTACTGTATTATCAAAGAGGCCTCATTCCCAGCAGTGGGTCGATAAAGGCTGATGATGTCATTATCAATGATCTTTATCGCAGATTATTAGTGAAACCTCTGGCTCCTGAAACACAGTTTTTAAATAGTCCAAGACCCTATGGATTTATTAGTTATTTTTTTGTATTCATGTATGACAATAAAACATTTTATGTTGTTTCTACGAGTATATATGATAACTTTGCCAACATAGAATGGGGGGTCATTAATAGAAAATAAGCGTCTGACGTAGAAACGTACCTACGATCCTTCCATTCCACCGGAACAACAGTTGCGAGCCAAATTTCGTTACTATAAAATATATAATACTATAAAGAGTTCTAGATTCTATAGGAACTCACCAAGTTGATATACGCAAAGGCCATGAGCCCCCGTCTCAGGGGAAAGCAGAAACAGCATTTCGTCAGGATGGGGATTTCTATGGAGTCCTTGATTTTAGTCCTGAAATTAATGAAAAAAACTGTTGTTACTCTGTGAAGACTATATGTGGTTAACATATATTTTGTTTATTATGGGTTTGTCTTGAAGTGGCACAGTAGTCTCGTAAAAAATTGTGTTTACATTGCCTAGCGTTATTTTTTTTAACTCATGAAATAAGGATGAGGATGTCTAACAAAAAAATAAATAACTATGAAAAGTAAATTAAAACCGAACAAGTGCGAGCTGGAATCGCCCACCGAAGGTTTCTTTGGTATGTAGGAATATAATAAATTATTAGTAAAAGTTTTAAAAACGCACAAAATGATTCGGTCACCTATCCAATTTAAGACCGCGCGTAGGGTTGCTTAACCTCAATGATTGATTTCGTACTTTTTTTAAGGACGGTTTTTATGATTCTATTGAAAATGTATAGCTTTTGGATTTTTCTCTGTATCTACAGTATTGAGTATATGGTTTTAATTTCAACTTGATACCTCTACACGTTCTCGAGATAAGGGGTCTTGGCTGACCGACAGCCAGACAGACAGACAACAAAGTGATTCTATAAGGGTTCCGTTTTTGTACGGAACCCTAAAAAATACATATGTATGTATGATATAATAATGTTTTATTCATATCGTTAATTAAGTTTTGGACTTTAATTATCTGCGCAATGATGTAAAGGTATATATTTCCTAAAGTTGCAGTAGTAAATATGAGACATAACCGTAACCTATAGAAAATGTTTAATTTCATCATCGGGCCTGTTAATAGTTCACTGTTGAACTTGGGCCTCTTGCAAAATTAGAAGACTATGCTTGGCAAGTGGGTTGGCATTTGGCATTTCTTGACATTTCGGTTTAAAGAACTTTGCTACATTATAGGTCTTATCTGGCCCCTCAAACCCAACCCCACGTCCGAGCTGACTATTCCACGTGAGGGCCAGACCCTTGCAACGAAATTACTTAGCGTGTGACCAAAAGGGAAAAGGCAGAAAAACTATCAAATTAACCCTACTTAAGTGCTACTACACGTGGGGTGCCGGCTGTAGAATGTTACCCCTCCTCTCTTTCCCGTGGATGCAGTAAGGATCTGCTAAGGGATGACTTCGGGAGATGGGCAGCAGCGTCTTCCGCGCCTTAAACACCCTATACTGCGCTCGCCAACCCGCCTGCCAAGCGTGGCGAGTATGGCAACAACCCATCATGATAATCCATGAGGGAGGCCTATGTCCAGCAGTTGACGTCGTACGGCTGAAATGATGATGATGAAACACAAAAAGCCATAAAAAAAGAAGAATAAGAAGAAGGTCGTATCTGTTCTATAATTATGTTTTTTGATTTTTAATTATAATTTAAACACGTCATAATTTTGGTATCGTTTATAAGTTCGCGTCATTTGTTTTGTTATTTGTTTGGTTTGCTCATGGTTTTAGAGGATGTGATAATGCGTGATTTATCATAAAACTGTGCTCTGATAGCAACAGTGTCGACAAATCATGCAATAGAGGTTATAATAATTTTATTTCATATTTTATTAGAGGGACATTCCAGAAGCTCTTTATCAAATAGTCGCGTCTCGAATAACCTTAAAGGTTGCGTGATAGACAAAATGTTCATACTTCTAAATCGTACGAATAATTGGAGATAATTTGGATTGACTCGCGGGGCGATATCCACAAAAGTCAGTTTACTTTAAAGTGTAATATCATAAATCATCATTTCAGCCGTAAAACGTCCACTACTGAACACAGGCCTCCCTCATAGATCACCATGAGAGGTAGTTGCCATACTCAACGCTTACGCTTGGCAGGTGGGTTAGCGAGCGCAGTACTGGATATTGATACGCGGAAAGACTGCTGCCCGTCATGCGGAGGAAGGCTCTTACTGCATCCACGGGCATGAGAGGAGGGGAAACATTCTACTGCCCCACGGAAATATAAAGTTATGATTCCTTAGAGTTCTTACAACTAGTTACAAAGCCGTGTTACGTTACCTACTAAAGCATAAGTATACACCGACAGTATCATCAAATGACACAAAAGGGCAAAACCAAGATCTGAATGCGTATTGCAAAAACCACGCCGTCATTACGTGGGATTCTCACAGCCTAGTAGAGAGATTACATGGCTATTATGTCTAGATTATGTGTTACTACAGCTGTGATTACATAGCCGGTATGTCACTGTAGTGTGGTTGCTGGTAACTGGTGATTGACGTCAAGAATGGTACGTTATCAAGCTGGATATAGTCTTATTTATTTGTCGCGAGTACTCAACGAGGTTTTTTTTTATTTATTTTATTTAAGAAAGGCACAACAAACACCTTCATTTTAAGTCTTAAGTATAAGAGTTATAAACTAGTTACATTAAAAAGGAGGCCCACTACGCTGTACTCAGATTGTGTAACAAACAAATTTACTAAACAAAACTTTACTTGCAAGGTCTTGAAAAATACAGGAGCATCAAACATGCGCCTGCGTGTTGTTTTGTGTTGTATCATTCATGTATTTTTTTATGTTATTCATTAAATTAATGACATGCCGTATGACATTTTTAGGGTTCCGGACCAAAATGGTAAAAAGGAACGCAAAGTGATACCTTAATCACTATGTCAGTCTGTATATCTTGAGAACTACTGATGCTATCGACTTGAAATTTGAAATGGTTAAGGATAACACTTTTTTAGTAATATAACATATATGAAAATATTATTATGATTGCAAGGGGGCGGATAAGTGATCTCAAAATTTTTAAGTGAGGGTACTAGGTCATGTGGGGTATCATATGAAAGGTATTTCCATATTTCATATTTATTTGCACATTAACAAACAGTTTTTACTTTTCCTTTAAACCGTATCATTATTTGAGTTATTACAAAAATGTTGAAACAACGACCGTTCTCCCCTCTTATCTTCGAAGTTTGCAGAGATAAACCCGTGAAACTTTTATAGCTAATAGAACGTAATGTGTATGTAAAGATTACAGGAAAATTATAACGAACCCTCTAATTTGCATTTTAGAAATCATCGAAAGTGTAAAAATCTACATAAGTTCCGCTATCAAACAAGAGATGGCGCTGTCAATGTTCTCCAACAAATATAAACCGCCTTTATCATTATATTATGCCTTTATCATTATATTATATTGACCGCCTTTATCATTATATTATATTGACCGCCTTTATAATTATATTATATTGTATGATGGCACGGAACCCTCTGTGGGCGAGTCCGACTCGCTCTTGCCCGGTTTTACTTATGATGTAGCCAACTCGATAACGTACCATTCACTTGCAAGTATAGTGTGTTTCTCACTCATTAACGTGAAATAGTATAGCAAATGTTGCCTTTGGATATACTTCTAATGTCCACTTTATCTATGTTAGTTCAACAATGGCGCTATTGAGAGAAGGAAGCGATAAAACCCAAAAAAAAAAAAATGTTTATCTCGAATGAATATGATGATGATTGTATATCCGTTTATTTTAGAGGTGAAAATGCCGAGTTGTTGGAACATTAATTGTATACCTTGGACAAACAGTCCAATTAGGTAGGTCCAACTTCGAGAAAGAGGTCAATCGACGAATCCAACTCGGATGGGCAGCGCTTGGGAAACTTCGCAACGTCTTTTCGTCCAAAATTCCTCAGTGCCTTAAGACGAAAGTCTACAATCAGTGTGTGTTACCAGTGATGACATATCGCTCATTTGGTGCAATAACGACGAATTTACACTTTTTGTCAAAATTGAGTTAAATGTGTCAAAATTTGTGTTGAATTAGCTAGAATAAGTTTAAGGGGCCGAAAAGTTCTCGAGTGGTGGCCACGGACCGGCGAGCGCAGCGTAGGACATCCACCAACAAGATGAGCTGACGACCTGGTGAAGACCGCAGGTCGACGGTGGATGCAGATCGCTTCCAACCGCAATAACTGGAAATCCATGAGGGAGGCCTATGTCCAGCAGTGGACGTCCTACGGCTTAAATGATGATGATGATGATGTCTTGGCTTTTTTGCCACATGCTGTAGTTAGGCCTTTTTACATCAGTTGTAGATGGTTTATACAGCGTTAGCAACAATTCATGCTATACGGGACGCTGCAATGCCTGGGACATTGTTAGATTAACTAGGTGTCCTGGACACGATGAGGTTTAGTTTAAGTAGTGATTTCGATATAAATATGCTTAAAACTTTGTTACAATTTCATAGAATAAGTTAGTAAGTTGTAATTTAGGCGGAAATATGTTCATATATTTTTAAGTATACGACCTAGGAATAAGTTGTATTTATAGGTCTATATTAGGTGTACATAGAAAGCTAAGAGAAGCACCTTTAATTTAAGACCAAATAGTTATAGGTTTTGTAAATAAATAAAAAGATATAAGTAAAAAACCCCGAATAGCATAGTAAAAAATAGGCTAGAGAATTAAACAAATAGAGCCGTCCTCTGCACGGTATAGCCTCAGGGGTAAGTTAGTAAAGCGAACCTGTGCTGCGACACACAGTGGTTCCAGTAGCAAAGAAATATTAAGACGAAAGAAATAAAGCTGAAAACTGAAAAGGATTATTATTGAAACCCAGAACCTTGAAGATAGAAAAATACAGTCCACCCAGAACACTAGGCTTGCCTATACCATCCTCTCAGCTTAGTCAGCTATTAGTCAGAGGAAAGAACAGGTCAATACGTCTGAAGTTGACTACTCCGCGGGTTACCTTGCGATGTTTTCCTTCACCGTTAAAGCAAGTGAAAAAGGTGCATATACATTTTTCAAGAAAGAAAAATCCATTGATTCACGTCCGGCATCTGCATCGAATCCATGACCTTCGGATTGCCACATGAGAGACCATGATTGCTAAAATTATGTTTGTCCTGTTAATTCTAATTAGTTTTGTAAGTTTAATGTTATTTTTTTATTATTTATTATTCACCTGTGAGCGCGTATCAAATAAATGTATCGTGTTTATTATTTTCCTCTGTTGTAGCCGTGAAAGGCCAATGTATTATTTCCATATACATGACCTTGATTGCAATTCAATGTAATCTTCATTACCTTTCAACATGCAACTGTAAAATCTATGCAGTCGAGGGAATTCTGCAATTCCGCATCCGGTTTCAAAATCATTTATGCATACACTAAATTAAACTTTAGTATTTGTAAATAATGCCTGTAAATTGTGTGTAAGCAACACACAATTTACAGGCATTAGTAGTTTAAACGATGCCGTGGGGTGCCGGCAGTAGAATATTGTCCCTCCTCTCATGCCCGTGGATGCAGTAAGAGCCTGCTAAGGGATACCTCCGGAAGATGGGCAGCAGCATCTTTCCGTGTAACATCATCCCGTACTGCGCTCACCAACCCGCCTGCCAAGCGTGGTGAGTATGGCAACTACCCCCCATGAGGGGAGGCCTGTGTTCAGTAGTGGACGTTTTACGGCTGAAATTATGAGTAGTTTAAAAAATAGTCTTTTCTCTTTTAAAGGCATGCGGATAAGGATCTGCTATTTATTCTATCCCGTCCTGCAGCAACTGCATCCATTGTGTTGTCATATTGTCTTTCTTTTAGTTATTGACGACGTCTGTGGCGCAGGGAGCGAAGGTCCGCCCACGTAAGAGGTTGCGGGTTGATTCCCTCCTCGGAACAAATGTCTGCGATCTGCAGATATTTGTTCAGGGTGTTCTGGATGTTTTTCTATTATTATTATTATGAGCCATTTCAGTCTGGGCATTTTCACTGCTGGGCAAAGGCCAGTTTTTCTATATATACTACGGCGAGCGCAGTACGGGATGTTGATAAACGGAAAGACGCTGCTGCCCATCTTCCGAAGGTATCCCTTAGCAGGATCTTACTGCTTCCACGGATATGAGAGGAGTGGTATCATTCTACTACCGGTATCCCACCCCACTGATGAGGGAGGCCTGTGTTGAGTAGTGGACGTTATACAGCTGAAATGATGAACCAAGAGGATAGGTTAGGTGCTGGACAAGCCTTATCCATCTAACAATGCACAAGCACTGCTGCGGCATCTCATACAGCATGAATAAATATCATCTATTATTGCATCTATATAACACTAAAATAATGTAGGTACACAATACACGGATTGCGTCTCGTTCAGCTTGCACTCTACAGGCTATGGCTGAAAATCAGCGTTTGCTCCTTGAGCATATTTCACGCTGAGCCATGACCTTTTGACGTGCTGCAGCACACACATAACATTTTGATTGCTAATTATATTCTCATAATTTGTTATATTTTGTGTTTATTTGATGTAATGTAATGTTGTACTCAGCTTTTGTTTCTTGTATGTGTGTCTGCAGTCGTAAATAAACGTTTTATCTATCTATATGTATATCTAATAATCCGTGGCTGACGCTATATAAAGCTTCTACCTACAAAGATGTGAAAATTCATACCCAGGAATTTTTACTTTTTATCGGAGTACAATGCGGGCAAAGCTGTGGATCGAAGCTAACTAAAGTAAAACAAGTCATCATCAAAGTAAAACAAGGAAAACTGTATAGTTGCGAAAAACATCGGGGTTTTCCTTTGTGGGTGAAGGTCTGAATTTAAAATACTTGCCTTGGTGATAAACTTAGGCAAAAGGCCTTAGTTTATAATTTTTCATTATCGTCACAAAAATATATCATCTGTTTTTATACTTACAGCGTCAGCAATAGGAAAATGCCGTGGGGTGCCGGCAATAGATTGTTACACTCTCATGCCCGTGGATGCAGTAGGAGCCTGCTATGGGATCCCTCAGAAAGATGGGCAGCAGCGTCTTTCCGTGTATCAACATCCCGTACTCGCCTGCCAAGCGTGGTGAGTATGGCAACAACCTCTCATGGAAATCCATGAGAGAGGCTAGTGTTCAGTAGTGGACGTTTGACGGCTGAAATTACGAAATGATGCTGATGAATAAGGAAATATGCTTGAAATACTTTTTTCAGAATCTCTATCGTCCGTACGTTACGTCTTAATCGTATTTTTCGTTCCTATTTGAATATACTTTAAAAAATTAAAAGTGCCTGAAATGTGATATTGTATGAAAGTTATGCTTTGCGAGATTGTTATGATAGGACATTGCTGATGTGGAGTTCCACACAATTACGCTAGAACCGGTAGGAAATCCTTGATTTTTGCAATTATTATTAGAGCGGCTCTCAAAGTTTTCCTATCAATTCTTCAATTTGTCAATAATAAAAACGACTTTAATGATAAAATCTAAAAAAAAGTTCTCCTGGGAGGATATTGCCAGGGTCCGGTTCAAATCATCATCATCATCATTTCAGCCGTAGGACGTCCACTGCTGGACATAGGCCTCCCTCATGGATTTCCAGTTGTTGCGGTTGGAAGCGATCTGCATCCACCGTCGACCTGCGGTCTTCACCAGGTCATCATCCCATCTTGTTGGTGGACGTCCTACGCTGCGCTTGCCGGTCCGTGGCCTCCACTCGAGAACTTTTCGGCCCCATCGGCCATCTGTTCTGCGAGCTACATGGCCTGCCCATTGCCACTTCAACGTGCTAATCCGTTTGGCTATGTCGGTGACCCGAGTTCTTCTACGTATCTCCTCATTTCTGATTCGATCGCGTAAAGAAACCCCGAGCATAGCCCTCTCCATAGCTCGTTGAGCGACTCTGAGCTTATTCATGAGGCCAATCGTGAATGACCACGTTTCGGTTCCATATGTCATCACTGGTAACACACATTGATCGTAGACTTTCGTCTTAAGGCACTGAGGAATTTTGGACGAAAAGACGTTGCGTAGTTTCCCAAACGCTGCCCATCCGAGTTGGATTCGTCGATTGACCTCTTTCTCAAAGTTGGACCTACCTAACTGGACAGTTTGTCCTAGGTATACATACGCGTCGACAACTTCGAGAGCCGAGTTCTCAACCATAACTGGGGCAGGCACCACATGGACATTCGACATAACCTTCGTCTTGTCCATGTTCATTTTAAGGCCTACCCGTTGGGAGACTCGATTGAGGCCTTCGAGCATCGTGCCGAGTTCCTCCATCGACTTTGCCATGACCACAATGTCGTCGGCAAACCGAAGGTGAGTCATGTATTCGCCGTTAATGTTGATGCCTAGTCCTTTCCATTCCAAGAGCTTGAAGGCATCTTCCAAAGCGGTCGTAAACAGTTTCGGAGAAATAACGTCTCCCTGTCTTACGCCTCTTTTTAAGGGAATATCCTTCGAACTCTGTTCCTGTACTCGGACTGACATAGTGGCGTTTCTATACAAAGACTTCAGCACTTCGATATACCGATAGTCAATTCGGCATCGTTGGAGAGACTCGAGCACCGCCCATGTTTCGATCGAATCGAAGGCTTTCTCATAGTCCACAAACGCGAGACATAGCGGCAAGTTATACTCTTCGGTCTTCTGTATCACTTGCCGCAGCGTATGAATGTGGTCTATGGTACTGTAGCCTTTTCGAAACCCGGCTTGTTCGGGACGCTGGAAGTCATCAAACCTGCGATCGAGACGATTTGCGATGATCCTTGAGAACAGCTTATAAACATGGCTCAAAAGCGAGATCGGTCTGTAGTTCTTAAGCAAGGTGTTGTCACCTTTCTTAAAGAACAGTACCACGACGCTTTTGTTCCATGTTTTTGGCGTAATACCTTCGAGCAAGACGGAGTTGAAGAGCTTCTGAAGGACTTTAAGTATCGGTGATCCACCCGCTTTCAGAAGCTCTGACGTGATTCCGTCCTCCCCCGGCGCCTTGTCGTTCTTAAGCTGTTTTAGGGCCATCCTGATCTCGTACAGGCTGATGTCCGGGATATCTTCGGTATAATGTCGGGTCAGCTTGGCTCTAGGGTCTTCTGCCACACTGCAAACAGGTTTAGTGACCGAATCGTAGAGCTGTCCATAGAACCTTTCGACTTCCCTTAACACATCGGCTTTACTTGACGCTATGCTGCCATCTTCCCTCTTCAGCTTCGTCATCTGGCTTTGCCCAATAGACATATCTCTCGCGAACACTTTGGAGCCTTTGTTCCGCTCTATCGTATCTTTAATACGAGCTGTATTAAAGGTACGAATATCGTGCCGCAAGGATTTCCAAACTTGTCTATTGAGCTGCCTATGTGACTTAGCATCATCGGGAGACTGCAGTCGTAATGAGCGTTGTTCAGCCATGAGGTTAAGAGTGTCATCAGAGAGTTTCTGAGGTCTATTTGTACGGGGCGTCTTAAAGAACTGAGACCCCACCGTATGGACAGTTTCTACGAACCTGTTATTGATCTCGTCCACTGATGCATGTTCTTCGAGACCCAGACAATCAAAGCGATTTGAAAGTTCGAGTTGAAAGCTCTCGAGGTTTTGGATATGTGCGCGAGTGGGTCGGAGCGTAGATTTCATCAGACGGGACCTTTCAAGTCTAACGTTCATATTCAATGTGCCTCTAACGATTCGGTGATCACTTCCGGTTTTCACCCTGTGAATCACAGTGACATCATTGAATACCCGTTTCTTGTTGGTCAAGATGAAATCAATCTCATTTCTCGTGGAACCATCGGGGCTCATCCAGGTCCATTTCCTGTGAGGCGGCTTCTGGAAGAAAGAATTCATCATAAAGAGTCCTTCTTTCTCCAGAAAATCGGCCAGCCTCTGTCCCCTGGGGTTCCGTTGCCCATACCCAAATTGCCCCACTCTCAACTCATCATCGCTTCTCTTGCCTAACTTTGCATTGAAGTCCCCCATAACAACAGTGAAGTGAGTTTTGTTTGTATGTATGGCCCTACTAATGTCCTCATACATAGACTCTACTTCTTCATCTGGGTGTGACGAGGTCGGCGCATATACCTGAACGACCTTAAGCGAATATCTTTTAGATATTCTGAGTGTTAGGTATGCGACCCTGCTCGACACACTGTCGATGGTGACAATGTTGTTAACGAGTGACTTGTGAACGAGAAACCCGACACCACCTTGGGACTGTTGGTCGCCCTCCCGGTAGTAGAGTAGATTACCGGACTTAAGGGATATCGTGTCCTCGCCCTCTCTACGGACTTCTGATAATCCTAAAATGTCCCAGTGTAGCCTACTCATTTCTTCTTCCAGCTCAACAATCTTTTCGTCTGTCCTCAAAGTGCGGATGTTGTGTGTTACCAGGGCCAGTGGTCGTCGTTGGGGTTGGTAGCCGTCCGTCTCCCGGGGATTCTTAGCACCCCTAGCCCCGCCGTTACCGTGGCCGCTACCGTAGCCACGACTAGCGGGGCTGCCGGGGACTCGGGGCCTGGTCCTTGTTTTTACAATCATAAGGGGTTGTTGCCATACTCGCCACGCTTGGCAGGCGGGTTGGCGAGCGCAGTATAGGGTGTTGAAGACGCGGAAGACGCTGCTGCCCGTCTTCCCAAGGCATCCCTTAGCAGATTCTTACTGCATCCACGGGCAAGAGAGGAGGGGCAACATTCTACAGCCGGCACCCCACGGCCGATTCAAATGCTGCCCAGAATTGAGGGTACTTGCCATAGATTCCTTGGATCAAATAATAACTTTTGTTTCAAGACCCCGCCGAGATCGATCCTGGGGTTTGTTCAGAAATTCTCTTTGAAAACACGCTTTTAAATAACTCTACTTTTAATCTACTTTTTATTTATGAAAACTCGTTATTTACTTGTTGTTTACGTCTCTTGAACTGAAGTGCAATAAAACGTGTTGTCAATGAGCTGATCTCATGACGGAGTCAGGGGATGTTGAGTGAATCTCCTTAACGCCTAACAGTTTACCGATGGGTTCATATGGCTTGTTTTGACGAATCCTTTAAAATACAGTAAGTGACGATGGTCTCATGATGAAGCCAGGATGTGAATTACTGGAATCCTTTTATTATTAGTAAAATACCCTCAAGTTTAAGCATCGCTTCGACAAGATCGATATATTTTTGATGTCTGACTGTGAAGGAGAATAATAATTAAGTTATTTAAAGCACTTTAATGCAAAACTCAAAATGGTTCATCATCATCATCATCTCTTAGCCGTATGACGTATGATGTCTACTACTGGACATAGGCCTCATTCATGGACCTTCAGGTATTATTATTAATTATTATTATTAATTCATTTATTTCAGACACAATTGATCCATAATTATATTATTATTATTATTTATATTAGTATTGCAGCCTGTCCGTCGACCAACAGACCAGGTTGTCAGCCATCTAGTTAGCGGACGTCCTATGCTGTGCTTGCCGATCCATGGCCTCCATTCAGCCCCGTCAGTCATCAGTTCTTGGAGCATGGCCTATTTATTGCCACTCTATGGCAGTAACTGATGCGTGCTTATCTAATGGCTATATTGGTGGTTATCGGGTTCAATGACTTTTTGCATCCAAACTAAAACACGTGTCCTGTGCTGACTGGTCAACTTTTTAATCTCTAGACCGGAAGGTGTGGAGAGAGGGATAGGAGACCTTCGCAGCAGAAAGATCCAGCGGACATAAAATTATTGATTTAGTTATTATGGTAATTCGATTAAATTTATAGTATGTTAAATCGCTACATGATAAATTTAAAATTTTATCATTAAAGTCGTTTTTATTATTGACAAATTGAAGAATTGATAGGAAACTTTGAGAGCCGCTCTAATAATAATTGCAAAAATTAAGGATTTCCTAATAAAGACAGCTGCCCGTCATTATATTTACGTAGGTCTGCTGTGTACCCGTAAACATATTTAAAGTATAACAATCTTACAATCACTCGTGTTGCCCTTTATTAGGTTACATAAGGTCAAAGTTTCTATGAAATACACGCTTCTTTAATAAAATTTCCTAAAACGTAATCTTCACAATAAAGCTTACTATAAAATATCTGATTATCTAGAAGACAAAAATGATTGTAATGTATATTTCTTCAACTTCGAAACAACTAAATCATCATCATCATCATCATTTCAGCCGTAAAACGTCCACTAATGAACACAGGCCTCGCTCATGGTTCTCCAACAACAAAACAAACAACTAAATACTACCTAACTATTAATGTTAGCCGTGTTTTTTACGCTTCTTACCACAGCGCTTGAAACAGGTAAGCGAACATATTCATTAATGTACATAATCTCTTATAACTAAGATAAAAATCTCTATTTGCTATTATGCGCTGACATGTCTTAGTTTTTTAATTACAAGTATGGAAATAAGGTGAACGGTTTTATGATTTTAATTGGCCTTTTATCTATAAAGATGATTCAAACAACGTCAGAAACAGTTTATCCATGCTCTGCGGGACGTGTTTTTGTAAACATTGAGTTCTAGCTTAAACAGAATCCTTGTAATGGGTAGGATTGCCTGCAGCCGACACACATGCCACAACTTTGAGCATCGCAATCACGTGTTTTACCGTACAGATAAACGCTGGGCTGATCTTCCATCAGAATGGAACAGTTTACGTAAATGAGACGGTAAGTACTAAAACGAAGGCCGGACGCAATTGTCCTGTTGAATTCAGTTTTCTATACAAGGTCAAAACTTCGCAGAAAGGTTTTTTTATTTATTTGAGGAACAATTAACAACAACAATGTTGTGTATAGTGAAGTTAAGATACTTCATTATAGTATAATATTAAATGAAAAAAATGTAGTCCATTGCACTATCCACATAATTGCTTTTATGCAAAAAAATATAAATATTTGCAACTTGCACGAATGCTGAAATTTTCCCGCTAAAAAACAAATAGATACGCCCGTACTGTAATGAGACCGCACCGTTTTGTTTCAACGCGAAATAAGTGAGCTCATTCATTTGAAATCAGTGACCATCTAAACAAAGTGATAGCCTGACGTGGTGTGTGTTGTTTTTTCAAGAAAGTTCGTGCAACATGATTGCACAATAAATGGTAACAATAACAGTTTGGTTTATTGGCTAAACCAGTGTGCGTGCGTCGCCATTATTGTTTGCTGTCAGGGCACATCACCCGATTGAAATCTTTGCTAAAAACATAAAACAATATTGAGAGCTTCACTGGTATAACAGAACGTGTCGCAAAATTAAACATGAACATTCAAGGATAGCCGTGGGGTGCCGGCAGTAGAATGTTACCCCTCCTCTCATGCCCGTGGATGCAGTAAGAGCCTGCTAAGGGATACCTCCGGAAGATGTGCAGCAGCGTCTTTCCGTGTATCAACATCCCGTACTGCGCTCGCCAACCCGCCTGCCATGCGTGGTGAGTATGGCAACTACCACTCAAGGAGATCTATGAGGGAGGCCTGTTCAGTAGTGGACTTTTTACGGCTGGAATGATGATGATGATGATTCAAGGATATATGGTCACCATCATACAAGTATATGCACCAACGGAAGCAGCCAGCGATTACAAAATTGATCAGTCCTATAAAACAATTAACAAAGCAATGGAAAAACATTATACTAATGGGAGACTTCAACGCGAAGATTGGAGTTCCCAAAAATACAAATAAAATATCTTTATTGTAACAACAAGATGGTAACAAATTCGTTGCAAGCCCTGAATCCCAAACTAGCGTTAGCTGTATGTTGGGAGTCAGTTCCTTCCCAATTCTATGTAAAACAACTGTTACAATAAAAACAAACACAAACTATATAACAAATATTTCACAATATTTAGTGTGTCAGCGCGCGTGTATGATTATTGTGAGTGTCTGTATGTGAGGGTTTATGTGTGTGTTAGCGCGCACAAAAAGTAAGAACAATTGGTAACGAGACAATATGGATGCGGCATAAAAAATTATAGAGGACAGAGACTAATGGATTTCGCAACAGAATACAAACTAATGATAATAAATACATGTTTTAAAAAGAAACGAAATAGAAGATGGACATGGAAATTAGACATTCCACAAGGGAAAATCAAAAATGAGATTGACTATATACTGTCCAATCAACCAAGTACATTTCAAAATATTGGTACTATGAACCCGAACTACCCATCAGACCATAGGCTAAGTGCTCTACTTAGCCTATTTGGTTCTACTTAGCAATTACCAGACAAAAACTAAGTAGAACCAAATTCACAAATAATAAAATATCCAACTAAAGAATGAAGAGGAAATATTAAGATACTAGGAAAACATATCCAGAATCATTTCAGATCCACCTGTTCAACAGGTTATCAGTGCAAACCTTTTATGATAACATAACTAACACCATCACCCAGAGTGACCCAAACTCAACCCAAATAAACAAAGATAAACCCCAACATAAAATACTATCGGTACACACAGAGAGGTTACTACAAAGTAGAAAAGAACTACAAAAAAAAAACAAAACGCGATCTATGAAAAATGAACTAGCCGCACTTTACAAAATAGTCAACAAAACCATAAAAAGGACTATCCAAAATACAGGCAAGACATCATAGAAAGAAACCTACATCAAACCGGTAGCACAAAAAGGGCCTACAAAGAACTGGGAACAAACAAAACCTGGATAGAAGGACTGAAGAACATAGATAAAGACATGATCAAACGAAATGATATCATCAACACAGCAACAGATTATTATAATAAATTATACAGCAACAAGACCCAAACAACCACAACTTCACCAACAAGGAAAAATCATAATATTAACATCAAACTAATAGATGAAACTGAAACCACAGATGCAATAAAGAGATTGAAACTGGAAAACTCCCCCGGATCAGACAACATTATAAATGAGGCACTGAAGTCCCGAAACAGAAGCTAGACAACCCGTTGAACAGGCAGGGTTCAGGAAGGGTTTTTTCAATGGTCGGCCACATTCATACTCTCAAGGTCATAGTGGAGAAGTACCAAGAACACCAAAGACCCTTATATCTCGCTTTTATTGACTACCAAAAAGCCTTTCATACTGTGATACATGCAAGCATCTGGGAAAACCTAAAGGAACAAGGTGGCCTGAGAGGAGGGCACCGTTTCCATTACGTATTGAGCAATTCCACATAGGGCTTTTGCTATTGAAGTCGCCAGCCAGAATGACTGAGCTTCCAAGACTGAGAAGGGATTCTAGGTCGCTTTTGAGAAGCTTCTTATTAGGGCTAAGATAGCAGGATGCAATAATAAACGGCTGATGACCGGTCATTGCAAGTCTGCAGACAGAGACTTCTAAGTCTGTTAAGGGCGGGGGATCGATGCAGTGCAGCGACCTCTTGAAATAAATGGCAGTACCGCCTTTGGGGGCGTTCGTTCTGTCATTTCGTACCATTTAATAGTTAGCGATTCTAGGATCGCGATGGCACTGTTTCAAGAAAGTCTCCTGCACTAGCAGAATATCTATTTGTTGGTTTACAAGGAATTGCTTCACGAGTTCTTTCTGATAAGAGAGGCCGTTAGCATTATAAAATGCTACGATATTCCCCTCAAATTGGTTATTCCAACCAGACTAGACCTCGCGCTGCTGTGGAACGTATACCTTCGGATGAGCTTCATAGTAGTGATGCAGGAACTAGACTCGTCCGAGTCTAGTTCCTGCATTACTACTATCCTAGTATCCTACCCTAGGTGCCTGGTTAAGAAAGTGGCGCATAGAGGTGAACCCGAGGAAAAGTGCAGCTGTGTACTTTACTCGGAGTCCCCTCTTGCCCCAGCCTCTTCTCCTCTTCGATAAGCCCATCCCTTGGGTTAGGTCAGCTCGCTACCTAAGAGTAATCCTAGATAGACGTCTCATCTTCTATCCCCACATAAGGACTGTCACTAATCGCGCTAAGTTCGTGCTTAGCCGGTTAAAGAGCCTTCTCATCTCGAAGAGTAAAATGTCCTTTAGAAATAAAGTGACGCTTTACAAAACAGTTGTACGGCCAATATTGACATATTCCTCTGTCGTCTTTGGCCAGTCGCGTCATGTTAGATGCCTTCAGGTAGTCCAAAATAATTTCTTGCGCAGGGCCACGGGCTGCCCATGGTACATGCGCAATGATGACCTCCACCGAGATCTCAAATTCGAGTCCATCGAACACTTTATTAAAACTGCTTCAAAGCGTTTTTATGAAGTGGCGGCGGAACACCCCAATACGTTAATCTCGGGATTACCCTCCGACTACTCCATAGTCCATAGCCATTGCCCACGAGTTATTTCCTCCATCGACCGAGACACGTTCTCGGCTTGCCCGTTGACGAGCTCACCGCCGCTAACCCGAAGGTGACGTCAACCCGGCCTACACTTAACCACATTTAATAATCGGTCTCGCCGGCGAGGCCGAAGAATACACTCTTCCGTCTTAAAGTGCAGTTTTGTACCTGGACGTTAACCATCATTACATATAAAAATCTGGCAATAGTCCAAGCCGTGGTTCGAACCTAAGTGGTGCTCTTGAGCTTGTTGCCCCAACCTAACTTTTGCAGCTGGGCACCCTCTGCGCTCGCCATAGTCCGGTAACGTTGTCATGGCCATCTGCGGTCAACAATATACATATATTGTCAAATTGAAAAAAAAAAGTGGCTTCACTTTTGCTCCAGCTGTCGACCAGTCAACACCTCAGCGTCTCACCAGATGATGCCTCGCGGAGAGGCGAAACACGTGCCGTCATTAGGTTTGGGTATGCATGTTGCACTAACAACCTAGTTCTCCCTGCATGTGCATAATTAGCGGGCGGGAGGGCGGTGCTCATGCATCTCAGCATAAGCGGAATTAAGACTAAATATTTTCATTGCATTTTTTATTTTTTTATGTTATTTATAATTATTTGAGTATGGTCTACAGCCACGTACTACATAATACAATGTCAAAGATACTCAACGTCAAGTGTCCCGTAGCGCGTAAGTGTGGGCAACTGCTGACGTTGTCTGAATCATTTATAAGGCCAACTAGATCTTAACCGTGGGGTCCCGGCAGTAGAATATTACCCCTCTTCTCTTGGCCATGGATACAGTAAGAATCTGCCAAGGGATACCTCCGGAAGATGAGCAACAGTGTATTTGCGTGTACTGCGCCCGCCAACAACAAGAGTATGTCAACAATTTGTCTAAAATGCGGCAGACATGCCCGCCGACCTCTTTAACACAAACATTGAGATAAGAAGAGAGCCCTTTGCCCTGAGTGGGACAATCAAGCATTTAAAATAATATGTTGTGGACAAAGCGAGTATTGTTCTGATAGTAGTTTCCGTTAATTAACTTTTAGGGTAGTAGACTCTCGAATCGCTTTTTCTGTACACATAACCTATTAAATTAACTTAACGGATTGTGGATATTGGAAATTAACATAACGCATTGTCGTGGGGTGCCGGCAGTAGAATGATACCCCTCCTCTCATGCCTATGGATACAGTAAGAGCCTGCTAAGGAATACTTTCGGAAGATGGGCAGCAGCGTCTTTTCGTGTATCAACATCGCAAACTGCGCTCGCCACTACCCTTCATGGAGATCATGAGGGTGGCCTGTGTTCAGTAGTGGACGTTTCGCGGCTGAAATGATGACGATGATGATAATATAGTATATACAAAGATCCATGTTCGAAAAAAATAATCGAACTGAACTAACAATGTTCAATCCTTAAAAACAGTAATGTGAGTAAACACTCGTTCTAAAAAAAAAATTGAGGGAATTTCTTCTAGTTAGGGTATAGTGTTCAAGAATCAAGAATCAAAAAATACTTTATTCAGTGCGGCCGCATGGACCTTATTGACGCGTCACAAATTACAAAATAAAACAACACAAATAAATAGAATAAATGTTAAAGGCGAAAACGTTTATATCTACGATTTTAATCTTTGTATAACATGTGAATAGGTCAGTAAGCATGTGAGCAGTCACCTGAAAAAACGTATTATAAAAAAACAATTTAAAATAAGGGAGATTCAGTTGCCGGCAAACTGCTACAGAGTTTATTTTGTTTAAATAAATTAGGCCAGGTGCGTGTCGGGCGACGCGCTATGTAGGGTTCCGTAGTTAACCGTAGAAATTGGTGGATGTTTTTTACGTTTCATCATCATCATCTTCATCATTTCAGCCGTAAAACGTCCACTACTGAACACAGGCCTCCCTCATGGATCTCCATGAGGGGTAGTTGCCATACTCACCACGCTTTGCAGGCGGGTTGGTGAGCGCAGTACGGGATGTTGTTACTCGGAAAGATACTACTGCCCATCTTCCGGATGTATCCTTTAGCAGGCTCTTACTGCATCCACAGGCATGAGAGGAGGGGCAACATTTTTCTGCCGGCACCCGAAGGCGAATTATATGAGTTTTCGGTTTTAAGTATACTGGTATGTTCGGGAAACCGTATTACTTATTTGAGCGATTATTTCTCCGAATATACAAAAGCTACCCTTAACGTATTAAAGCGTAATATTATAAAGTGTTATATATTTTATATACATAACTTATAGTCTTCCTAGTAAGTTCATGGTTCAAACTGAATTCAAGTTTTTTTCAGATTTGTAAAGCTAGCTTAGATTTAAGAGCTCGAAAAAAGTTTAAAACTTGAATATTTCGCAAACGGAACCCTAAATCGAAAAGTTGTCTTCGCAACCCCTAAATGGTTTGAAAATGCCTATTCAACGGTACTCCACACTATGGGGAAAATCCATAAAAAAAATCATTCCTACCTTAACTGTAACCCGAGGTTTACGAGGTACCCAAAATTAATAATTTTTTCAGCACTTTTTTGTAGCGTTATCTTGATTTGTTATTTTATATGTTTATGCAAAATAACAGCTTTCTAGGAATGATAGTCTCATCGCAGAGCCGATGACGGACGGACAGACAGACAGATAAAGTGAAGCTATTAAGGGTTTCTCGTTTTACTAAAAAAGTCTGAATAAATGCTATTTCATTTTCAACTACATAATATGGTGGGATGGAAGTTAATTAAATGTAATTAATAAAAATATCTATCTATGTGGTATAATGTATTAAGTATATCAGTCATCTAGTACCCATAACACAAGCTCTGCTTAGCTTGGGGCTAGATGATGCTGTGTGATTTGTCCAGCAATATTTATTATTTATTTATTTAACTATATTATTTAAATGGTTGGATGGATGGTTGGAAGACTTTAGGGGAGACCTTTGCCCAGCAGTGGGACAACATAGGTTAAATAAAAAAAACTATATTATTTGATATTTATTTTACTCTTTTTATTTTGATTAATATCACTTTCATTAAATTGTATTTCTATGTTCGCATTGTGACATGTAACTCTTGTTATGAATAAATTAACTGTAAAGTGTGGTATTATTATTATTACGCAGTTATTAATTGTACATTAGATATTATTGGTTCTTCCCCGAACCACCCACATTAGTGCTGATGCCTACTGTACTGCTATTTGCTCGTTTCCTTTTTTTGAGGAAGCCCTGTAACAGATATCTCTACATCCTGTACATCATTCATTTATCTTTATTGTATGTTGTTTGTACGTCTAATTTTATCAGAGTGCCTGCCGACAAATGTTGTGACTTTAAATGGTAATACCCGTAAAATAGCAGTCAATTAAGTGGCATTTTTTAGAGGGCGAAGCCCCCTATTATGCATAGCGCTGTCTGTCTGTCTGTCTGTGTATGACACGATTACAACCAAATGCGTTGACAGATTAACATGAAACCTTTTTTGGTAGCACTGTCTTAATGAGAGAAAGGTACTGATTGATTTTAATGACCCTAGGGTCACAGGGACCGGAGTAACTGTGACATCAAAAGGTCACCAAAGGTCAAAAATGGCATTTTTCGGAAACCTTCGCCCCTTTTTCAAGTACCCCCGTACCAATGCTTGTTCAGTTTTTAAAGAAATAAAACCGGGCAAGAGCGAGTCGCCGTTATCGCCGAGTCGAGTTTAGCCGTGGGGTGGCTGGAATGATGATGAAAAATGATACAATACATAGTTATGTGACCATATACACATCCTAACACCGATTCTTGGGCCAGTCTCTAAGAACTACACCTCATCCGTTCAATTACAAACGCGAAAGTAAGTTTTTTCAAAGGGCCGCTCGTTATTAAATCTCGTAAGAGTAATTATCTAGATACATTTGCAATAAAACCAGTTCGCCTAGTCGACTATCGAGGTGAATACTATTTTCTAAGCCCACTCTTGCTTTCGCCATAACGTCATCGACCATCGTCCTACTTACTGATAAGGGCATGCTGCCATGGTGGTAGCCTTAGTTAATAGGCATTCTATTACTCGACATCATAAATATTTTATAATAATCAACAGTTAAACAGTAGTTTTTGGACATTTTTAGGGCTGCGGACCAAAATGGTAAAAAGGAACCCTGGTGGTATCAGTTTATCTATCAAAAACACTGTGGCTTTCTATTAGTAAAATAATTTTGAAAATCGCTTCAGTAGATCCAGAGATTACTCCCTACAACCTTACAAACTCACAAACTTTACCTCTTTATAATATTAGTATATATTAAGAAAGTCTAGCTCGGGACCTAGACTTCATCCGGGACAATATTGCATCCAAAAACAGGTACCGGCAGTAAAATTATATCTCTCCTCTCTTACCCTCTCCTCTCTACCCCGTGACAGTAAATGTGTCAAGATGTGGAATGTTTATAGGGAAGATAGGCAGCAGCGTTTTTCCGTGTATCAACATCCCGTACTCGCCAATCCGCCTACGAAGCGTAGCGAGTACGGCAACATCCTCCACATGCTCTTGGACGTTCATGAGGGAGACCTATGCCAGCAGTGGATGTGACAAGGAGTCCAAGGAGCCGGCTGAGATGATGATGATGATGATGATAGTAAAATGATGTGTCCGGACTCCGGACGAGCCCTTTATAACAGCTTACTTTAGAAAGCATAAAACATTTTTTTATCGGTCTATTAGCTGACTCTTTGTCGAACGATGCTGAAGTTAAATACCAATTATCTAAGGACCTAGACCGCACCGAAAAAAATGTCTCCAAGATAATGAAAATGATTGTCAAAGTCAAACATACATTGAGACACCCACGGTACACAATCCAATAAAATGTAAGCTGTAAGATCTAACGTACTGTGATACAATCTGACCTCTGCCAACACGGAAAGTGTAGAGATGAGATAATTGTTTTTATCTTAGATCAACAAAACATGCAGCGTTTTAAGAACCTTGAATTTCAATTAAACTGTTTTGAGATCACCACTGCTGGACCCGTGTTTTTTGTTTGAGTTTTAGATGTAACGAATCGTCTAGTCAGTTTTTTTATTGTTTTTGTTCAAAGTGAATGGATGGATCTTGATGGATCGTGTAAATGTTCCGCAGGTGTACGATAGTTAATAATTTCAGTCATAAAACGTCCACTACACTGAACATAGGCATATTCATACCTATTCATTAACAATCATGCAATTGTGTCTGAGAATTTGTTATAACTGAGAAGCTTATTTAATTTTTATTCTAATTGCATGCATAATAATAAATAAATATATCAAATGAACTATAAAATAGTAATAAGAACATTAGTAAAAAAATATCATAAATTATTTACAAGAATTAGGAATGTCATCATTTATGGATCTCCAAGATTGTGAAAGGCTACTTTTAATTACAAGTTTACACAAAATAAAGTTACAAGTACCTAGTAATGTGCCTAGTACTAGTGCCTACTTCCCCTCTTTCCTTGATTCGCCATGAGAGGGTTTCACCACGTTCACATTGCTTCATATCTGCAGGTTGGATATCATCTAGCATTGTGTTGAAACAAAGAGGTCGGTGCCTGACCTTTAGGTCGTAGGGTACTGTGAAGGTTCTATAGCGATGGAAGCTTGGATTTGAGAGTTCCATTGTTTTTTAACCGACGAATAAAAACGAAGGAGGTTTCTCAATTCGACCGTTTATATATTTTTTAACGCGGATTTCGATTAGTTTCATTGATTGAATTTTATTTACATTAGCTAACTCGGCGGAGTTAGCACCGTGTTTCTACTGCAGCGCCACCCACTGAGTCCAAAAATACAGCTCGTTACTCATTAATAATGTAGCATTTTATTAGTAGACATATTTTTGGATTTTTTTTTGTATCGGTCCAGTAGTTTTTGAGTTTGTTAAAAATTAAATAAATAATAGCCGTGGGGTGCCGGTAGTATAATGTTGCCCCTCCTCTCCGCCTGTGGATGCAGTAAGAGCCTGGTAAGGGATACCTCCGGAAGATGGGCAGCAGCGTCTTTCCGTGTATTAACATCCCGAGCTGGGCTCGCCAACCCGCCTGTCAAGCGTGGTGAGTATGGCAACTACCCCTCATGGAGATCCATGAGGGGTACTCTAGAGGCCTGTTTTCAGTAGTGGACGTTTTACGGCTGTAATGATGATTCAAATTCAAATTCAAAAAATACTTTATTCAGTGCGGCCGCATGGACCTTATTGACGCGTCACAACTTACAAAATAAAACAACACAAATAAATAGAATAAAGCACATAATTGAACCTGTTCACTGTGATGATGATGAAATAAATAAAACTGGACAATTCACACAACATCATCTAGCCTCAAGCTAAGCAGAGCTAGTGTTATGGGTAGTAGATGCCTGATTTACTTAATTACACACATATTTAATTTTAAAATATTTTGAGTGAAATTTCTCTTATTATTTGCAAATAGGGAATGAGATTGTACGCTCACGTACATCGTCATGAACACTGGTGGAATTTAAAACCATCTTTAATAATATGACAGAACATCGACACAGTTACTTTGTGTATGTTCCACGCTTAGCATAACTTTTGCATGACTTCACGTACGCGGAAATACTCGCACAATATAAAACATGGTGGACATTTGTAACAGCATAACCTAGGCTTAGCTTGTGCTATGGGTATCTGTATGTAAGTCTACCATGAGTTTTCACCACATTTCACATTCTATTATCGCTAAGCGACTGTAGTTAAAAAAGATTAGGAAAACTTGTACAGCGCCTCTAGCGCATAGTTTGGTACTAAAATATGCAGTACTAAAACTTTACTACAGCGACTGCACTTGGGCTTCTTCTTCTTCTTATTTTTGGCTTCTGTGATTTGGTTAGAATTTGGTGCCATGAGTTACAAATCTGACAGATGTCATAGTAACGTGCTATTACTACTGTAGTAACGGCAGGCGATCTAACAATGACAACTCATGGTAAACACACACATAATTCAAATCAAATCAAAATTTATTTATACAAGAAACACAAGTAACAAAAAACAACATGAACGTTGACAGCTGCGAAAGTTGGGTAACTGTGTTGCAGTGTCAGCGCCCGTCCCCTTAACCAAAATTTCTAGTTTCTTACAAAATAACATTATATTTTTATTTACAAAAAAGAAGAAAATGTTTTAAAATAGTTAAAAGATGCAGATAATTGTTCTCCTTCCCATAGTGCCTTTAGTTATTGATATTAATTGGTACTTATACGAATGTGGGCAACATTCTATTTCTGGTTCGTATACGTATTAATATCAATAACTAGAGGCACTATGGGAAGGAGAACATTATTATCTGTCTCCTTTCTTGCCCGTGGATGATGTAAGAATCTGCCAAGGGACAACTGCTGTAGATGGGCAGCAGCATCTTTAAGTAATTTAACATCCCATGCGCTTGACAAACCGCCTACCAACCGTGGTGAGTATGGCAGCAAACCATTCATGAGGGAGACCTACGTTCAGCAGTTGACGTCCTACGCCTGAAATGATGTTGCATTTCAGGCGTTGATGTTGCAAGGTTAAAATACATTTTTTAACACTCAGGGTTAAAAGAAGCCTTCAACATGGAAATAGCAAAGTCGATTAATAACTCTTATCATCTCTGATAACCAGGACAAACAGTCTAGAACAATGGTGCAACAAGTCAAAAAGAAAAATGACTTATCCTTTTGTTTATGGCTCACTATAACGTGACGGTTAAGTGAGACTTGTGGTTGAGAATTATTCTTGATACGAATCAAGACTCGGTATTATTTCAATGCTACTCCACATATATATTTGCTTTTACCTAACCATATAAATATTTCTATATTAGCAGCATTTGGCAGCTTTTTGAGCGTGACAGATTTTCTTTTCATTTTGTTTTCTTCTTCATAAATGTACCGTAATTACGGTTATAAGATAACAAATTTGTTATTTATTTTATTATTATTATTTTGTAACGGTTTTTTTGTGTATTTGTTTTGTTTGTATACGGTTTTATTGTTTGTTTGGGTTTGATGTTGTTTTGTTTGAGTTTAATGTTCCTTTCCTGTCTCCTTCTCGGTGGTCGTGAAATCACCCAGGGCCCCAACTGAAAACCAGCGTAGCGTCTGAGCCTGGCCAGGTGCTACACAATGCTGAGTTGGGGACCCATTTACCCGCGCTACATCCTTTTCTTCCTGTCCGTATTTTAATGTTGAGTTTTATTTGTGTTCTTTGTTTGTTTGTTTGTATGTGTAATTTCTTTTTATTTTCTTTGTGTTTATATTGTACTATACGTGTGGTAAATAAATGATTTTCTTCTTTTTCTTCTTCTTATATTAAATATGCCGTCAGGTTCCGGCATTAGAGTATTGCCCCTCTTCTCTTCCCCGTGGATGCAGTAAGAATCTGCCAAGGGATAACTCCGAAAGGTCAAGAGGCAACAGCGTCTTTCCGTCTATCCGCTCATCCCGTACTCCTCTAGTACTCTCGCCACCCCGCCGGCCAAGATCTCTATGAGGGAGACATGACTGTATCCATCTAAGTAGGTCCACAAAAGTACAGTATGTTTATAATTTATTATAATTAAAATATGTTATAATACATTTTACAAATATTTGCATATCTTTGTATATTTATAGTTTTTTTTTCTATCTGAGCATTTTACCTAGATTAAAATATAATGTTAATAATAAATAGCTTTAAATGTTTATTTTGGGTTTTACCTGTAAAATATAAGTCAGACTACTAAATGCTCTGGACCTGTACTTGAAACTCATTCTTATTTTATGTTTGTGACCATTGCTTCGGGTTATACGTTCTATTATTTCTAGATCAAGATCTACTCGTAGAGGACCAAAAAGGTCACAGTGAAACAATGACTTGAAACAAACAGCTGCACATCACTATCATCTTATCATTAGTATGTTTTAATATGTAGTCATAGTAGTAATTTATTGATAATAAACATTATAGCTCACACTTGTTTTTTTGGCAATTGTTTTTTACATGGTTACCAATATCAGAAATGACAAAATTAATAACGCACACATGTTAATAATAATGTAAAAAGCATGTCAACAAGAAGCTCCTATGGAATATTGGTAAATTTACAATAACAAACAAGAGTCAAATAATGAAAAAAAATTAAGAAATAAGTATGTAATGTTCGGTAATAAGAAATGTCATAATGGTCAATCTATTTTAAGTGAATGTTAAACTATTATCCAAAATGTTTAACTATTATCTAAAAAAAAAATGTCAAAAGATTCAACAATAATACTTAAAATATGTCTAAAAAGTACAGTTTGTCAACTTTAATTGTATTATTAATATTGGGTTTTGTTATAATTTTATTTAAAACTGACATTTGAATTTATAATTATTAATGTATTGTTATTTTCAATGTACCTATTTATTTATAGTATATAATCAAAATTTTGTCTTAGACGGGAAATAAATATATTTTTTTTATTTCAGGCCATTTTTATGTACAAGCAAACTGATCATAGCATTAGTCTTGCCACAGTTAGAGGGTCCACATATTATGCATCTTACATTGTTAGAAAACAATATACTGTGTTTTATTTTAGAATTATTTTCTATTATAGATATTTGCTTCACTTCTAAAGATACCGGTTGCCTTATAAGTTATAACGTTCATGCTTAAGAAGTGTCTCGAAAAACAAATGCTTTTGTTTATAAGTACCTTACATAAATACTATTATGAATAGGTTTGGTACCATAGAGCTTATACGTTTGTATATGCCTTCTCTTCACTGGATAAGGTGCCTAAGACTTGAAATACAAAATGAATGAAGTTCGCCTTTAAATAAAAACCATACAGTATTGTTCACTTTTTATTATTAATAATACTATTCAATGCTATGGGTACAATAAAAACATTCTATACTAATTAATATGCCAGAAATATTTTCAGTTGTACCATTTCATATTTATCACCATTTATAACGCACTTCCTGTTTCCATTCGTCATGCCAAATCCCTTCCTATCTTTAAAAGCCTGGTTCATCAATTTTACCTAGAGTCCCTGGATAAGCTTTCGTAATATCGTATGTATTTGTTTATTTATTTAAAATATTTATGTACCTACTTATATCTGTATATATTTAAATATTATCTCCTCTTATATCTCTCTCCTATTTATCGACCTCTAAGTACTCTACCGTCTTTATATTGTTTAATCTTTCCTGTCCATGCAAAGGCCGCCCATTGTGCATTTGTGTTTATTTTAAGTTTTCGTACTGTATTTAATTTAAGTTTTGGTGTACAATAAAGTTATATTCATTCATTCATTCATTCATTTATTATAATTTATTTTTTACAAATATAATCGCATTATCTTACAAAAAATATTCCAATTTATGTTAAATAAATATAAAGTTAAATAGCGTTCTTTTGGTATTAACTAAGTATTTTGAATCTCCATAAGGGTTGATGCCATACTCACCACGCTTGGCATGCGGGCTGGCGAACGCAGTACGGAATGTTGTTACACGGAAAGACGCTGCTGCCCGTATTCCGGAGGTATCCCGTGGCAGGCTCTTACTGCATCCACGGGCATGAGAGGAGAGGTAACATTCTACTGCCTGCACCCCACAGCATGTACATAATCCAATAAATAAATACAAATCAAACTCGTAACCAAATCAGCATGCCTAAGATGATTTACGATGACTATCGAGCAATCAACGCCAATCAGTTTATAAGTAGGGATTCGTTGCGCTTGACCTTCGACTAAGCCAACCAAAGTGACGGTCAAGGACTAAGCACAAGCCGGTTACATAATATACAACAAATTGAAGCTTCATTTATTATTCTGGCTTATCTCATTGAAACTAACCTTAACCTAACCTAACCTATACAGGTTAGTTTCAATGAGATAAGCCAGAATAATAAATGAAGCTTCAATTTGTTGCCCGTATTGAAATTGGGGACAAAACATAAAAAATAGCTTGTCAAGATATTTGGGTAGACATGTCACACACACTTTGTAGCGTAATTATTTGGTTATCATGAAATAGATTTTCGAGTAAGATGTGTTAAGCGCTTTGTATTTAAAAAGTATGTTACAAATACAATTATTTACGAGATCTCACACAGAACCATCTAACCTCATACTAAGCTTTACTTAAATGTTAAATTACGTATTTTTGTTCTTAAGGATAAAACTACGCTGCAAGTTAGTTTGTCATAGGGGAGATAAAATACATTAAGTAGGTACCTATCTGTTAACTTATACCCAGATTTATTCTATTATATTGATAAAATACTGCGTAACGTTGACGATGCTCGCTTGACATACGGGATAAGGCGTAATCTTGACGGTCAAGGACTACGGCTGCAAACCGGTTGCAGTTAGGTTACAAGGGAATTGTAATCTGAGCTAAGCTAGCCTCTTACGCTGCACTGATGGCCTTAAGGTTAGTTCTTTTGCGTATATTTAACATCAATGGTACAAATCAATGGTACTACAGACACAATGGCATTTTAATAAGTGTAACAGATTAGTAATTTCTGATAAAGAATTTAAATTGAAATCAAAATATAAATTAATTGTTTTTTGTATGCTATCAGAACCTTTCATAATTAACATTAAATCTATAAATAATAGACAATTAGGGTTTAAAGTTTTTTGTTACGTAACTTTACTTATAAAACTCTGAATTTCTATTTTGATTTCCATTTAATTTCTTTATCAGAAATTACTATATCTATCTACGTATTGTCATGATTACGACTCATCCCATATGCGTGTAATTAAGTGAGCAAAGTTTACCGATTTTAGCATTTCAGTAACAAGCATGCATTTAGAAAGTTTGATGAAGTGGAAACCCACAGATGGTCATCGAAACACCAGAGTGTTAAAATATCACACGGGCAGTGATACCAAAAGATAGTTAGGGCCAGGTTAGGGCTTACTTTTTATCGACCTTAACTTTCTTTTCTTTCGATTTTCTCTGGTACCTTCTAGGCAAACGTGTCCCATGCCACATCATCGATTAACATCAAGCAAGATGTGGTCAAACGCATGCCTGTATAAAATAAAAATAAAAAAGAACTATCTTCGAATAACCAGAATTTTTAAACTTTTTTTTCTCTACCACGGCTTGAAATATAGCTTGACACAAGCTATCCTCTGCACAGTTATATATCTTTTCTACATCATCTATTAGACTGAAAAGCATGTTAAGTGTAAATTCCTTGAAGACATCTGTTTGGGTTTTTTTATTCACATTTTAATGACCTTTGAACAACATGTTCTTGTCGGTCAATCTGTTTGGTTATTCTTTATTTGTTTTGTCATCATCATCATTTCAGCCGTAAAACGTCCACTACTGAACACAGGCCTCCCTCATAGATCTCCATGAGGAGTAGTTGCCATACTCGCCACGCTTGGCAGGCGGGTTGCCGAGCGCAGTACGGGATGTTGACACACGAAAAGACGCTGCTGCCCATCTTCCGGAGATATCCCTTAGCAGGCTCTTACTGCATCCACGGGCATGAGAGGAGGATGTCTTCACTAGGTCATCAGCCCATCTTGTTGTTGGACGTCCTACGCTGCGCTTGCCGGTCCGTGGCCTCCACTCTAGAACTTTTCGGCCCCATCGGCCATCTGTTCTGCGCTGCGAGCTACATGGCCTCCTCATTGCCACTTCAACGTGCTAATCCGTTTGGCTATGTCGGTGACCCGAGTTCTGCTACGTATCTCCTCATTTCTGATTCGATCGCGTAAAGAAACCCCGAGCATAGCCGTCTCCATAGCTCGTTGAGCGACTCTGAGCTTATTCATGAGGCCAATAGTAAATGACCACGTCTCGGTTCCATATGTCATCACTGGTAACACACATTGATTGTAGAATTGATGTAGAAGAAATTAGATAGGTATTTCCAGGTTTATTACAGAAGTTATCTACAATCTAACAGAGCATTGTAGATTTTGTAAATGTAAAAGTTGAGTAAATATAGCAAAGAAGAGTATCTTCGTAAATGTTTATTCAAGTGTTTTCATATTTTGAAGTCATCATTATTTTATTGCTAACAAACAGTTTGTTACGTGTCAGAATGGTTGAACGAAGGGATTTTATTAATTTAAAAGAACAACAAGTTTAAAGTAACAAATCAGCTTAATCCATACCTAATAAACGCTTATTAGATTAGCGCTTATATCTTTATGTAGGTAAACATAGCCATCTTTAGGTAATTCGTAAACTTAGAATAAGCATGGTACCTATCTGGAAAGGTTGTTATTTTGTATACATATAAATTTATATTTATTTGGTTAAATAGTGTTAAGAAAAATTGCAAAGTTATGGTGTCGATTCTGTGTTATACTTTCCTAGAACTGATTATAATTGGAGATATGACGTTTCTAAATTTAGAGCTGTCAGCGTAAGATTGAGTTTAGCTGTTCCGTTTTAATTTTAGAACAGCACTAACTGAATAGCTTTATGTCATTTTAGTCCGTTTTACGCTAATCTGATTAGCTTTAGATAGTTAGTGTAACAACCGAATCGCCACCAATATCAGATAAAATAAATAAATTAAATTAGATTACTTAGGTAGGTAGGTACATTTATAAGTTCGTTCTGTTCACGAGAGCTGCTGCCGACAAACTGTTGCACAGTTTGGCAGACAATATTTTAAGATAAATGTAGAGGTACATTTACTAGAAATAAATAAGTAAAAGTCAGCACGAGAATCTTCTGATGGTATTAAGCTTAAATACGAAAACTAAATAACTTTGAGAAATACCTACATTGTGTCCTGTTGCTGTCAACCTACTTCAAAGTGTAAGGAAAGGTGCGTACAGGCAGATAGAAAAGTCATTAAAATGATCATTTACCAAAACTTTGTTGTACAGATGTTGAGTTAATTCTGTATTTTTTTTTAGGTACAACCATACAAACATGTACACTACTAAATAATTTAGCACTGGTAAACCTTTGGACTGGCACAGGGTCGGGGCGGATGGCACAAACTAGGGGAGGCATGTACCCAGCAGTGGGTGAAGTCGGGTTGTGGATAATGATGATGATGAAACCTTAGTGTATCAAACATTCTTGTTATGTTTTGTTAGAGTTTATGGATGAATTTTAATTACCAAACAGCTTACCTAGTTGCTGACGCTGTATAAATCATCTACAATAGATGCAAAGGCTTTACTTACCCAGAAAACTTCTTACTGGCTCAGAATCAACTGCCTAGTACTCTTTATTAGTATAAACTACAGCTACTTTTCTAACACTACTAACCACAATTAATTTAAAAATAAATTAAATGTCTCTACAAATGTTAATTTCGTGAATATTTCCCATGTTTTAATTGTAATTAATTATATTATTCATTTATGAGAGAAATGCTACAAATCAGAGATAATTAAAATTGGTCCAGCCATTATCGAGTTATAAATGTAACTAGCCCTACTTACTCTGTTTTACAATTTATTATAGATAAGGTTTTCGCTCACGCATTGTAACTGCAATATAACATGTTTAATAACAGAGAAATCCAAAAGTAATTATCAAACAATTTTTTCACCGCTAACAATTTCACACGCAAAGAAAAAACTCATTTACGCGAAATTTCTCAACGGATGCCACAACATGACCCGGATCGGTTGACCGATTACTTTCGCCGCAGGCGCAAGCGCGCATCACTTACATCAAACTGGTTTGCACGGTAGCCGACATCGCGAGTGGGTTGTGCCGCGGTTAGGGCCTGACTGACTCGCTGAGGCCAAGAATCCAAGATACACTGTGAACTGTATAGAGATGATACAACACCCTCAGATCTTTATGACGTTTTAGAACTAGTTTGCACGGTAGCCAACATCGCGAGTGGGTTGTGGCGCGGTTAGATCCTGACTGACTTGACTGTCTGGGGCCAAGATATACTGTGAACTTTATAGAGATGATACAACACCCTCAGATCTTTATGACGTTTTAGAACTGGTTTGCACGGTAGCCAACATCGCGAGTGGGTTGTGCCGCGGTTAGATCTTGACTGACTTGACTGTCTGGGGCCAAGATATACTGTGAACTGTATAGAGATGACCCTCAGATCTTTATTTAGTGGATTGTGCCGCGGTTAGGACCTGACTGGCTGTCTGAGGCCAAGACACACTGTGAACTGTATAGAGATGATACAAGACCCTCAGATCTTATTGACGTTTTAGCGGCAGATGATTCAGATAAATAAAAGTAGGTAATGTTGACATCACGTTTAAAATATCGCACTTCTATAATTAAAGTGGCACAATTGGCTGCTTTTATTACCCCTTTAAAACAATAACATTCTAAAAACTGCCAACTGTAAAAATGTTTTGCAATTTCACGTTGTATATATATATATACCTCTATATACATATATATAACACTATCTCCCCATGTCAAGGGACCCGAGAGACGCAAAATTGCATGATGTTGGAAAGAATTCAACGTAAATTTTGTAGATACGTTTATATAAGACAATATGGATACTATCCCTATCCATTTCCATCTTTGTTTGAACCCTAACAAGTTGTTTTGCCAAATAATGCTACGGAACCAAAGACATTTTCCACGGGACACGTTATGCCATAGAGTAACATATATAAAGGGAGATAGAGGTAACAGTAATTAAACGATGCAACGCCATCCGACGGTAATTGACTGCAACTTATCGTAACTTCCGTGGCTCAGCGGGACAGTAATCGGCTGAAAAGCAGGAGGTCAGGGTTCAATCCCCGCTGGCTGGAAAATGTTTTTGTTTTTACCTGTATACCTATTACTACTTTTCCTAAAAGTAGGTGGCTTAAATAGCGTAGGCAAAATATCAATAAAACATAATGTTTTATTCAAACATTTATTTATTCAAATTTTCAAACATTTTTTTTTTCTTTTTCTTGCATATTCTTGCGCAAGATTTTGAAAAATATCGTCACTGTTAACAGTCTCCCTATTGCGACCTTTTAATATATTGTTAGTGTCTTTACACCAATTGTGTAAAAAAAATCGACAAGCTAAATCAAACATGAAGTCCACATTATCTTTTTATGTTTTTCACAATTAATGAAATTGGTATTAATTTCTATATACAAAACTGTTTTAGTTACATTCTTTATATTATAACTTTGCGTTTGTTTCTTTAAAACCCACATTAATACATCTTGTATTTCAGAAAACATTTTTATCAACTTATCTGTTGGGTAACCTAAGTATTTCTTTTTTTTATCATATTCCCTGGCTCGAATGTAGTCATTATCTTTATCTTTATTGTAAAGATCGTTTTTACAAGACACACAGTTTTTAAACACATTAATTTTTGTTCTTCTTAAAAGGTAACCAGTTACATATTCTAGTTGTCCTAAAACCACTGGACTTTCTTTTTTTAAATTGAAATCTACAAAAATATTTTCGTTCATATACGATAGATCTATATTTTGAGGGATGTTGTTCATTTGATTACTTTTAAACAGTTATTTCATTGACTTAAACATTATTTTACAATTATCTCGTTCACAGTTAGAACCAGGCGAATGCATCCCTGTTAAATTGCTGATTAACAGAGATGCAAACGCTACTTCAAAACCAGCTGGAGTAGGGCTTATGTTTCGGTAGCCATGACTCCGAATGCTTCCGAAGAAATTCTCAAGTGGGTCCTGGTTGAAATGTCTCATCCATATTGATTTGATATTATATTTAAAAAACAAAACATCCCTCAAATATTCTGCGTTATTTACTGTATGTAACCAGTTACTAACAGATGGAATGGTAACCTCTTGATTATTTTTTAAAAATCTAATTGATTTTAAAACATCTCTTGCATTTGCCCATGTAGTACTGTGACTTGAGTTTGGTGTTACTGATCGCAATAATGGCTTTCCACTTCTTTTCCTTGAGTTGACTTGGCTTCCATTAAAAGAGTCAAATAAATTGTCAAAGAAGAGTATTACGTCCGCAGTCTGCTGGCATTCCATTGGCAATATATGTTTATCTGGAACATTAAAAAAATTGCATTATAAAATAAAAAGTCAATATAAAAAGTCAGTATGGTTTGCCTATTGTGCAGCTAGCAAGCCCTGCAAATATTTCTATTCAATGCAACTACTCTACTGCTAGTCTTTTTTGATTAACCATAACATAAAATATTATTATATGAAAATTACCTGCTAAATAACCAATTGTGCTTGCAACTTTTTGACTAAAAATTTGTGTAGCAAGCTTCACCTTCATCTTGCATTTTTCGGGGTTAATGTGATCCTCTGTCAGATTTTTATCAATTTTATGCCTGAATAGGAAGGGTTTTCTTCATGTAGTTTTATTATATGTTCCCATTTTGCTATTTTGATAGCTCCATTAATAAAATTGTGCATTTTAAATTCTTATCTAAAAGATTATTTCTAATGCCTTTAATCAGATGCGGCGGATCGTACAGCGGTATAATTTCTTCATCATCTATTTCGAAGATGTCTCTTTTAAGTTCTTCTCCTTTTCTTAAATATTTTGCTTTGGTTTCGGCAATTAAATGTCTGATGCAACTTACATTGGCAGCTCCCTGATCACACACTGTAGCCAAAACCCGCAAACCCACACTGTTTAATTTTCTGATAACAGTTTTAATTAACATGGCCAGTTCTGCCTTTTTCGTGCTGCCAGAGCAAAATGTGTATGCCACAGGTTGTTTGTAGTTTCTTAAAACTCCCCTTATCATAAAAACCAATGCATGATCTGCAATTTTATTCTGGTTGTCTGCACCATTAGTAACAAAACCTGAAATTTGGTCTTTTCTTTGGTTGTATTGAAAATGAGGTGATATCGCCATTTCGTCAAATAACAATATGCACAACTTGTCATCAGGTTTCAGCTTGTTGATTTTCTTCCGCATCACAATAAATAACTTTTCATTGATTCCTGCCCTTAAATCCGCTCGCTTTATTAATCTCCTTAATGTTAGTGGAGAGGGCAGCACAAATATTTTACTGAGTAGCCTGTAGCACCTTGGTCCCTGTTTATAAATGCTCAGTGCCATGATTTTTTCTTTTTCTGTGAATCTTCTACCCATCTTGTTCTTTGTAATTTCTCTAAATTGCATTGCCACAAATATAGCTGCCAGGCTCGTAAAGTTTTTCAAACTATTTTGAAAAGTGTTATTTTCTGATAATTTTAATGCCTTCTTCAAACGTGTTGCGTAACTTTCTTTTTTTCTGGTTTCTTTCTTTAGCATTTGTAACAAACTTGCTTTGTTGTCAACAAATCTGATCCCTGCAATTAATTTATTTAAATGTCAGTCATCAATGCAATTTTAATAAGTATAAAAGATGCCTGTGAAGATAATCTACATATTAAATATATATTTTTAAAAGTTGTAAAAGAAAAGAAAAATATTAATTATTTAATATTACATTTGCAAATCTGTGACAATTTGTGACTATCTATACACTACTATTATGACTTAAGCTAAATCACCTTTAGAAGTAGTAGCAGCTGTGGGATTCAAATTTCGGGTGGTGGCATCAATGGATTGCAATACTTCTAAATTACTGGCTGCAGGTAAATCCTTTAAATTACTGACTTCAGGGAAAACTTCCAAATCACTGCCTGTAGGATCTATGTTTGTAATGTCTCTCATCGCCACCTTCTTCATTTGACTCCCTGTTAAAATTAATAATGGGAATCAATAAACAGTTAAAATATTTCACTTTGAAAATTAACGTGAGATATACTTGTGAAAAATGAATAGTTTAAAATAAATAATAAGTGCTACATTGTTTGTAGTCAATAGACTATTATGTACTTATTACACTTTAAAATCATAATATCATATATATCTACTATTGTCAAATTCAAAACTCAATTCAAAAGAATGTGTAGAAAATTCTGATAATATTTAAAATAATAAATTACCATGCATGTGTAAAGTTGGAATGGCTATTTTAGATAGCATTCTAGTCCGTGTCAAATATTTTTCTTCAAAGTGATAATGGCATATTTTTCTATTTTTTAAAACAAACTCCGGATCTAATGAAGTAATAGTACTTCCAACAGCATTCACCCAAGTAAGAAATCTTTCTTTCTCTTTTCTTGTAATACCTCTCAAAATCATAATGTATGGGAGTGAAATGACCCTGCGTTATGCTTGCGAAATGAATGCAATCACGTTCAACCAATTTTTGCGGGGTACGGGGGGAGTGAGGGCGTTATCACTGTTTCACAATTCTATAAGATGTTCTATAGTGATTGACGCAGTCGATGAGATTCTATCGATAAAAATGAATCAATGACGAAAAATGTAGGAGTTTAGTTACTTACATTTCGATTTGAAATTATAGTAGGTACCTAAATACGATCGTTTGCCTGTACTTCGTGAAAAAAATATTTTAATAGTGATTTCACTGTTCAGTTCACTCTCATCCCGAGGCTTCAATTGCGTGCACCTAACGCCTTTAATTAGCGCTCAAAGTTACAGATTTGCTTTATGAATTCCGACAAATAGAACACTAATTTTATTAATAAGATTACGCTGAGGTGCAGCCGGCATTACGTACGACACACTGATACACAGAAACCAATTTAGAGAAGGTACAATGTTTGCACGCCAGTATAGGAGCAGGAGTGGGTTCCTCTAGAGTACAAATAAATAAAATTATTTATTTTATTTATTTATTTATTACTTAACCAGAACTGGATAAATACTTTATTGTACCACATAACTAGAACTGGATAAAACAAATTGTAAGTAACAAGTATTTATCCAGTTCTAGTTAAGTAATAAATAATATATTTTTTTTTTTACTTTATTGTACCACATAACTAGAACTGGATAAAACAATCGGCACAACGTCTATCGGATTAAAAACATTTCAATATGTCAAAAATATTTGTCCCAAGCAAGGAGGGAATCGAATCCGCAACCGCCTGTGTCGCAGGCGTATCTTTGCCCGCCGCGCAGGTCGGTCATGTCATTTACATTCAAGAAACTTTTTACTGGAGTGCTTGGTTCATGAACTGCTATTTCTTCTTAATTTTCCGCCAATTTTGTATTTTGTGATATACTCAAGCATTTAGTATTTTCATGTGACTGAAAATTAAACATTTAAGTATTTAAATCTACCCGGAACAAATATTTGCAGAATAAATTCTAAGAATTTTATAATGACATTTTAATATCTACTTACAAATTCTGGCAGATTTAAGGTAGGAACAGCATCTTTGCGTAGTTTTGAAACATTTTTTGATTTAGCATAGTAGCACTCTGGTTTAAAATGTATACCACATACACTGCTGTGTTTTTTCGGAATCAAAGCCTTTTCTCGGCGAACTGCTTTTACCCTCTCTCTCTTTCTTAGTGGATCAATTGGAAATCTGAAAGCACCAGCGCTTGTAAGCAGTTTCAGGAATAAAACATCTCCTTGTCTTACTCCTCGGCGCAGCCGGATAGACTAAGACGGAGTCATATAGGGATCTCAGCACCTTAATATAGCGACATGGAATCGCTATATAGATTCCAGGACGGACCACGTTTCAACATAGTCAAGTGCCTTCTGATAGTCCACAAAAACCAGACACAAGGGCTGACTATACTCTTCGAACTTCTGTATAATCTGCCTCATTTTGTGAATGTGGTGTCATGCCCTCGCAGTCAGTGTTTCAACCAGATTGTGTAGGGTCTCGTTTACGTCTTCGGTGGCTTCCGATGCAACAAACGTTTCTCCGAGTATCCTGTGGAACTCCTTGGATTCCGCAATGATTAGGAGTGAATTAGGTTTGGAGCGTGGACTTTATCTGACGGTTTCGTTCAAGCTGTAGATCGATATTCAGAGAGCCTTGAAGACGTCGGTAGTTAGATGATGATGATGATGAATAATAATTTTATTTATTCACAAAAAACAGAGATAATATTTTAGGAAACGTTACAATAAAGACTTAATAAGAGCAGTAGCGACAGATATAGCAAACTCGATCATTAATTCAATAGCAACTATTGAACTTCATGATTTTATAAGGTAGTAGACTTTTTTGTGAAGAGTTCATCCAGGGAAGTATTACCACCATTCCTGTTTCTGCCACCAAGCAGTAATGTCTCTATTGCTGTGTTCTGCATTTGAAGGGTAGGGGGGCCGGTGAAATACGTGCACATAAGACCTTGCAACTCTGTCTCAGGGTGATACTTCAGGGTGACGAGCGCAATGCAGTGTAACGTACTTAGTGAACGTGATCACCGCGGCTGGTGTTGTTATAGGTAGAGGTTACCGCTGAACATCAGGTGGGCCTTCGGCTTGCCTCGTCATTTAGGAGTTTATAAATAACTACGTAGTTTGTGCTTCGGCTCATTCACCGATATATCTCTTATTTCATTCTACTTGTCCTAAGCTTGTAAAAAACTGGCGAACTTTTGTGGACAATATAATTAAAATATTTTGATTAATTTATATTTTACAATTCTAACACAATCATAACGGACGAAAATTCAATAACTAATCCTACTTATTTTACCAATTCCATTTGCTCCTACCATAAATGTGTCAGGGGAAAACTAAATAAGCGATCTTATGGCTTTTATGCTGTCGCAAAGTGATTCAATAATTTCACTTAGGTAACTATAATATAACTATAGTATTGTGAAGTAGTAAGGTTGTGATTTACTCGATGTGTTATTATTCTTTCTTTTTTTTTAGTTTTATCACTCTTAAATCTAATTAATTTCTTTGTTCACTTGTTATAAACTGTGATATGTAATAGTGGAAACTTCAATTGTTTTAGTATAAGGTGTTTGTATATTTAATCATTTAATTATAACTGTTTGTTTCCCAAATAAAATAAAATAAAAAATAAAATAAACTATTTATGGCTGGGTTATTTAATTTTCCTTCGCTACTTTTTTGTCAATTCTGAGAAGTTTATTTTTCCATCTATTCTGACTTGCAAGTTTCCTTTTCACATTTTTTGATAAAATATGATAGAGAAACGTTAGTAAGACAGAAATATGCAGCTTGAACTATTTTTATAGAAATGCATAAAAGTCGATTTCGCAAAATGTGTTAGTTATTTAGTTTTCCAACTACAGGGACGATATGAGCTCGATGGATGTAGCTAACTAAACTGCGGATTTCCTCACGATGTTTCCTTCACCGTCAAAGCACGTGATAAGTGTGTACAAAATGTCTTTACTTACACCTTTAACAAATCAGTTTGGATTATCTGCCATCATCATTCTTCTAATTGAATGATGTATCTTAGGTAGACACAAAGATTTTTTTCTTATACTGTAAGACTACCGTTGCACCATTAAATAATTTAATGCACCTAGAAAAGTGAAAAAATCATTGCACTTATTCTTCGCAGTCGGGTAAAGGGGAACGTTTTGAGAAGTTCATTAGAACTCAGTCGAGAACAGTTATATTTTGTTAAAATAGTGGAAGTTAACAACTGATTACTTATGTAGTAACTGATAAACATATTTACATGTTGTCAACATATAAATCACTGCTACGGGATTATTATGGCTATATCAGTAGCCGTTCCTAAGTAAACAAGTAGATACCAATGTCAGTAAATATTTTGTTTTCTCTACTAGGAAACGATAAGTTCTTTATTTTAGAGATATACCTACACTCATGGACATAATTAGAGGAACGGTACAAAAAAGAAACAGATCGGAAGGTTAAATATTTTTTTTGTATGTAATTAAAAAAATTATGGTATGCACTTCCTTCAAAACACAAGACTAATCAACATAAATCTCAAAAATTATGTTTTGAGAATTAACCCTCCAATCATTACTTTGAAAATCTCATTTTGTTATGCTATTACGGGGATTTTTCTACTAGTCTATCAACAACATGGGCCCCACAAGAAAGTCATAGTCGTGGCCGTCCACGAAAGTGCTGGCGGGACGATTTTAACACCTTCCTAGAAGATTGGTGGGACATCGCTCTTGATAGAGACGAGTGGAGGGATCTGGGGGAGGCCTTTGCCTAGCAGTGGGACAATATACGCTGAAAAAAAAATGTACACGGTGTATTATAACATGTGTACTAACCCAAATGGGAGGGTTCAGCCCATGAAAACAAATAGTTAAAAAGGAAAAATTTTAGAGAATTCGTATTTTAGTTTTTATAGCTATTTTAAATATTTTTATATATAATTTTACTAGATGGCGTGATTAATTTTTTTTTATAAAACTTTATGATAAGAAAACCTATTTGTGGTGTTTGTGTGAGGTATTTTTATTTGTACCTCCACGGCAACTACGTCAACCCTGTCAAGAATCTGCCGGCTTTCAACAAAACTGCAATAGCTAATTATAATCAGCTGTTGAAGTTAAAACTTTCGTGGTCTTTTCTTGAACGAAAATCACTGATTACTTAAAAGTCGTAGAACAAAGTTGTTCCTTGGGATGGTCAGAATCACCCCTTTTCGGCTTAGTACACATATTATTCGCTCAACGAGCTATAGAGAGGGCTATGCTCGGGGTTTCTTTACGCGATCGAATCAGAAATGAGGAGATACGTAGAAGAACTCGGGTCACCGACATAGCCAAACGGATTAGCACGTTGAAGTGGCAATGGGCAGGCCATGTAGCTCGCAGAACAGATGGCCGATGGGGCCGCAAAGTTCTCGAGTGGAGGTCACGGACCGGCAAGCGCAGCGTAGGACGTCCACCAACAAGATGGGATGATGACCTGGTGAAGACCGCAGGTCGACGGTGGATGCAGATCGCTTCCAACCGCAATAACTGGAAATCCATGAGGGAGGCCTATGTCCAGCAGTGGACGTCCTACGGCTGAAATGATGATGATGATGACACATATTATAGGTAATACACCCTGTATATATATACATATAGAAAATCGAACCTCTTACGTCGCAGCCAGGCATACAAGTCGTCGTAATATTATTATAGAATAGAATAGAAAAAGTACGCGATACATACCCGGTTATATGTTTATTAATAATGTGATCGCGAAAGTTTAAGAAAGACAAAAAGAGAAAACTCCTAACGCCATATCGGCCATGCATCGCGTCGCCTATGCGTATGCGTCGCCTTAAACGCAATCTTGTTTCTAGCCAGGTACACAAGATCTCCGACTGTATTTTCCCATCGATTACCTAGTGTACGTAGTAGAATTAAGTATACATGTCAGGATTTCTATTCTATTGTCTGTCAGACACCTTTATAGCTCAATTATATAAACATAAAAGTTAGAATTGTGCATTTATATACAAGATTTGAATCGTTAGATGTGTCCTGACACCAAAAACTGTGGCACTGTGTTTATAATGTGTGTTTTTATGCCTAATGAATGACTTCGCACGCACACTGGTTTTGCCAATAAACCAAACTGTGACTGTAAGCATTTATTGTGCGCATTTAACTTTAATACAAATAAATAAGGCTTAAAACCTTTTGATGAAGTTATTAAGTCTATTGTCAGAATTATCTGTACGCTATGTTTACATTTAAATATAATAAATCTAATCTAATCTATCTAAACAGCATGCTGGATTCCAGTGCTGGGCTAGGCCTCCCTTCTACTATAATAAATAAATAATAATAATAAATAATGCTTGACATTTCACACAGCACGATCTAGCCCCAAAGTAAGCAGATCATATCGTATACATACTTGTCATACGTAAAAAATACCGAAACTTGAGACAAATTACTGCAGAAAAGCAAAAAACAATCCCCGGGCGGAAACGAACCCGCAACCTCTTGCGTATCAGCGGGCTATTAGACCAACTGAACCAGGGGAGATCGTCAAGGGATAAGAATGAAAATCTGTTGATAGGGTTATGAAGTCTATTTTCAGGTTTCGATTTGCTATGTTCGTATAAATAATTATAATATAATACATAAATACATTATATGACTCAACATACCATAATACTCTAATATAAAAATATAATAAAGTCTATCGTCTGGATTCCCTGTACGCTATGTATTGGACTTCCGCACTCTCTTCTATTAAGCGAACGGTGTTGTACACCAAAAACAGGAGGTAGATGTTCAGGCCTGGAACATAGAAACAGCTAAATTAGTCCTCAATGGTAAAAAAATAGACGAATAACTCAAAGTAAGACATCGTTCCATCATGGAACAATATTCCGCCCACAGCGCATAATATGGAACTTCCACTAGATTTATAAATACATTTATTGCAAAATTGTTGTTGATACAATGATGATCGTAAACTTAATGATACAGTTTTTTACTACGGCTATTTCTTACACAAGACGTACAATGTTTGCAAGTCTTAGTTAGAATCTAAAATATGAACAGAGGTATGAGTACCTATTTCATAAAAATCCATGAAATGAGCTGTAAGAGGCCATCTCCACGAGCGAGAGAATCGCGGCGATGTTATCGTTGTGCCACGTAATTCTATAGCGCGGACTCGTCGCGATTCTCTCGCTCGTGGAGACGGCCTCTAAGAGAGTGTATATAAATAAGTGGCACGACGATAACATCGCCGCGATCCCCTCGCTCGTGGAGATGGCCCCTAAGTGAGGTCATTTCAGTCTACTGATTGACTGATGAAGAGTTGCCGTAAAGGCACAGATCACAGAAACGTACAAATAAAAATACCTATAACCACATATAGGTTTTTTTTTATCAAAAGATAAAAAAATAAGAAATCCGATTATGCCCTCTTTAATTATTCAAAAAAAATAAAAATATACAAATTCCCGATTTTTTTCCTTCTTAAACTAGGTACTTCTTTTCATGGGCTTAAACTCCCCTTTCGGGTTATTACACATGTACTAATACACCCTGTATAGAGACATATCCTGAACAAATATCTGCAGATGGTACAGACATTGGTCTCGAGCCGGGAATCGAACCGAGCAACCTCTCGCGTCGCAGGTGGACCTTCGCCCGCTGCCCCACAGAGGTCGCCAATGACCTCTTACCTAACAAGAAAAAGTAGACGATGTTCTGGACGTGCTCCCGGTAGTCCAAGTAGAAGAGGTCAAAGCACAGCGTGACGACTTGGAACACCACGCCGAAGTAGAAATAGATCTGCAGAAGGGGCTTGTTCTTCTGAAACATAACACCATATTATTTTAAGACGTAACAAGCTACTTTTATGATCTGGTAATCTTGGCGAATTTTTTAAAGTCATTTAGCCAAGTTTTGAGTCAATTTTTAACTATCAAATAGGTACCCTTTGTTTTGATCGGAATAAAGTATATGTTATATTTTTTTTAAACTGATTAACGGGACTTTATCGCGGATTCTACTCTCAACTTGCGAGGGTAGCTCCAGTACATTAGTCCACCCGTGCCCGCGAGGGCAGCAGGGCACTCAAAACGTCGGGAAATAATAAAATATGGTAATTGCGCGATAAAGTCCTGTTAATCAGTTTAAAATTATGTCTACAGATCGCGAAAGTTTACAAAGTACTATAAATGTTATAGTTTAATAAACTTTATTGATTATTTAACGATTCAAAACACAATATTTTTCACTTCGCCTTTATTAAACAAGCTAATTTTTTTTGTATTTAAAGTGTAAACCCACACTAAGGTATCATTAATTAAGGCAGCCTGCGTTGAAGGTGTTCGTCTGAATGTTACGGGTTCGAGTCCCGTCAGAGACAAAATTTTGATTGCATTTTTCATATAAATATAATAAACAAGTTTATAATTTTTTTTTATTAACCCCCGACACTTTACAAAAAAAATATGTAACCTCAAAGACTTGTCTTTGAGGTTACATATTTTTTTTTGTAATGTTTACCACACTTGGGTGTCATCATTTTGACAGCTCCGTGAAGGGTTAGAGAACGGCAAGGAATTGACATTTGACAGCAATTTTGCTGTCAATTGCCTGTTGCATAACCTGTCGCGAGATACGTAATCACCCTGCCGGGTTGTTGCAACGAGTGATTACATACTCTTTGCAACGCGCCCGGAAAGTCAGGATTAAAATAAAGGTATAACGCGACAAATTTTCGTATTGATTTATAAAACTAACATTTCTTGATGCGGAGGCCAAGGATAACAAAACATGATCTTATTAAAGGCAACAAGATATTTTCAGCATCAAATTCTTAAGGCATCACATTTTTAATACCTTTTTATTCCCAATTTGAGCACCTACAACCCTCTGGCTTGTATGTAGTTTGTCACAACATTTAGATAGAGTAGTTGAGTGTAAACTGACAGATGACGTCGTCACCTGATGAAATGTGCGAGCAATGCTCTAAGCATAAGTAGCGTATGCATTAAGGCGGCATTTCTTCATCAATACGCCTAGCGCCTGTGGATTCCTCCTGGCAGTATAATGTTGCCTCTCATCTCTTGCCCGTGAATGCGGTTAAAATCTGCTTTAGGGATTCGGAAGATGGGCAGTAGTGTCTTTCCGTGTATCAACATCCCGTACTACGCTCGCTAACCCACCTGCCAAGCGTAGCGAATATGGCAACTTTGGAGATTGATAATATCTCTGCAACACAGCTCTACAACTGTTTGATAATAAAGAACGTGTCTAATACAGAATAAAGAATTTTGAACTGAATTCAAATCTGTAAAAAAACCATTTGACCATTTGACCCCCTCTTAACGGCTTTTTAGTTAGTGGACGGCAGTATATCCATATGGACAGAAGCCTTATGGCTGAGATGATGATGGCGATATACCTTGTGAGATCCAACCAGCAGCAGAACAGTCATGAGCACGTCCACAAGCACGAAGAAGATGCTAAGTGGCAGGTGAATCGGAGGCTCGAACAACGCGGGGCTGTCCTCTGGCGTCTTCTCCTTCTCTGACGTCCATTCATCCACCAAAATGAAGATCAGTAGGGGGAGAGAGAGGAGAGCTGACACCTGTAAGGGTAATTATACACGATTATTCTTCTATTATGGCTTTTTGTGTTTGGTTTTACACAATTCTGCCAGTGTCAAGTATTTATACGTTGGAATAATTTTATCGTTTATCTCCATACATAAGCAATTTCCCTTTTGGTCACTCGTTATGTAATTTCGCTGTATGTTGTTGCCCCGCACGTGGCATGGATTTGTGACTTCAATTAGCGACTTTTGTTACCATGACAAAAAGTGTTTGTCGCTGTAACATACAAAGTCTTTAAATTGTCACGTATCCAAATGCGCGGATTGCCTAATCCACCCCCGTATTACATATCTAACGACAGGTTTGCAACAGGCGCGGCTTTCGTGATCATCGTCAAGCGTCAATTTTGATTTAGTTATCAGATGTTGTTGTATATTCGTCTCAAGTTAATTCACGAATTGACGTTACACAGCGATGATCGCGAGATTTGCACCTGTTGCAAACCTGTCGCGAGATACGTAATCAGCCTGCCGCTCTCAACACGTTAACGACACATGTACCTACCTGACACTGGTAGAGTTGCAGCAAGTGGCAAGCATCAGACATTAAAAAAAAGAAACGCACCTTCATTAGAAATGACAAACGCGGTGACAGTGACGCAATAGTCACTAAATATAACTTCTTCCTTTAATTCCTGCTCCATTCGAGCAAATCACAACCAAAGTGATTTATTTCGGTTGAATCGAGTTATGGAACCTAAACAGAAGTTTAGAGATGGAAATAAAATGAGAGATAAAAGAAGTTTAGATGCCCTAACTTTTTTATATGTAAAATAATATGTTCAGAACTAAAAATAATATTTTTATGTTAAGTTTATAAATTTGAAACAAAATAAATACACATATAGTTTAATACTACCTCATTATTATACCTCCTATTTGTTCCGGGTGTTCTGGATGTTTTTTCTATATATAATAAAAAATACCTATCTATGTAGTATAATGTATTAAGTATATCAGTCATTTAGTAACATAAATCATAACATAACACAAGCTCTGCTTAGCTTAGCTTATTACAATAAATAGTGATCCCAAAAGTTTACAAACGACTAATTTAAGTTATTATTTAGGGGGCGAAGCCCCTTGAATAATTATTTAAAACATTGCATTAATAATTTTGCATAGCGCTGTCTGTCTGTCTGTCTGTGCATGACACGATTACAACCGAACGCGTTGACTGATTTACATGAAAACATTTTTGTTAGCACTGTCTTAATGAGAGAAGGGTACTGATTGATTTTGGTGACCCTAGGGTTACAAGGACCGGAGATAGTGTGACCTCATTCGATAACCTTCTTCCCCTTTTCTGGTACCCCCGTACCAATGCTTGTTTTATATTGGCATAGTTCTCTCAAAATTTTGCATACTGGTAAATCCACTTTAATCGGGTGTATGGAGACTTATAGAAATAAAATAAATACGCAAATAGAATGTGCAAATACTTACCAAATTAACATATCCGAAGATCGTGATACCCTTCCGGATTGGAACAAAGAAACAGCACTTCGTAGCAACCGCCCACTGAGGACACTTTCCCCTGCACATATCTATTCTATCCAAACAACCCTCCATCGTGATATAACTTTTAAAGCCTCATCGAGTTTTTGCAGTTAATTTGAGAAGTCCAGTTAACATTCAATACTTTCGAGTACTTATCACTATTTTTGGTAAACTCAACTTTTGTTAATTCACCTTCCCTGGCTCGACACTTTGGCTCATTTCTTACTGGTCACTTCCCTATCTTGACATTTCTCAGTCATTTAGTTGCAACTTGCGGTGTTATTTTAGTTTCCATATCGTGTTGAGTCAATTGAGATACTGGATCTCTTAAAAGTCTGCTGGTCTGTAACAAGCTGTTTCCTCTCCCCACTCCGGGCTATTAATCCTCATTGTAGAAACAATTATTACACAATACATTGCTTTATTTATAAAGTTTGCAGTCGGGAATGCTGAATTTGGTCACCGATGTTTTCGCACCAGGCTGTGACGTCGTTATTGATACGATCTTTTTTATAAAGCAGGATAAGGTCTTGAAAGGTTGTCTGAGTAAATAAGACATTGAAATCACTGTAGTGACGTAGGTGGAGTGGGCCTATGCATAACGTTTCTCTTTAATGGAAGAATGAATATAAAAATATTAGCGGAATCTTCATCTTTTCAGCCATAAAACGTCTACTACTGAACACAGGCCTTCCTCATGGGTCTCCATGAGAGGTATTTGCCATTACCGGAATAAGTGGACGAAAAATGGTGGAGACCTAACCCATCAGTGGGTTGACACGGGCTGAAAATGATGATTATAATCATGTGAAACTCTTCTTTCGGTTGCGACTGCACCTTAATGGCATTTTTTTTAACCTATTTAAAGAAAGTTAAATAAAACAATTGAATTTAAATATTTTTTCACATATTTCAATAGTTAAGTACAATCTTACACTAATTTTAACATTTAGGTAAGCATGAGTACATAATTAAGCCTTTATTATAAACTAGCTGACCCGGTGACCACTTAGTTGGGTGGTAATTTATAGCCTATGACACTTACAAATACTGTGGCTTTCTATTAGTAAAATAATTTTGAAAATCGGTTCAGTAGATCCGGAGATTACCACCTACAACCTCACAAACTCACAAACTTTACCTCTTTATAATATTAGTATAAATAACAATGTCATGCCTTTCATAAAATTATCCTATCCTAATATATAAAAGTGAAAGTAAGAATGTATGTACATATGTATGTTCCCTTTTCACGTCAAAACCGCTAAACTGATTTGGATAAATTTTAGTATAGGAGTATATTAGACCATGAAGACGGACATAGGCTACTTTTCGTTGCGTAAATTAAATCAGAAGGGGTTAAAATGTGGTATGAAATATATTGAAAATAATATTAAACACATGTTTCAGCGTTAGTTGTAGCGTAGTTGTAGGGTAGTAGTGGGTTAGTTGTAGAGTAGTGGCGATGGTGCATGATATGGCTATGCACCATCGTAAGTTCCGCAAGGCGAGGCCGGCCATCGGGGTGGTTTTAGTGAGTCGTCAGGAGACAACCTCACATAACCATGCTGCGCCCTTACGCAGCATGGTATCTGACCTAGCATTTCCACCCCGCCACCAAAAAAAAATTAAAGGGTAGTAGTAGGGTAGTAGTAGGATAGTTGTAGGGTAGTTGTAAGTGGTGGTTGTAGTTATAGGTGCGATACGAAGTTCGCCAGGTCAGCTAGTCTTAAGTAAGTACGCTGTCCACAGAACTTGTTATACTTAAATTAATTACATATTGTTCTCTTCTGAGGATAATTTACGCATAATAAAATAATTAATGGTACAACACTGCATTGATTCGCAGTAGATCAAAAGGTGATGAATTGTCAACGTTGCTTTGAGCACAATTTGTTTGAAACGTTGCTGAAAACACTGCAGTGACTGCAGTGTTTTTAGCTGATTGATAGATTTATCGCTACTTTAATTGATTGAGTTATGGCTACAAATTTGTAAAATCTCACCCAAATTATTTTAAAAGACGCAAGAATGTGATAACTCGGCAAAAATAGGCTAAATTTTACAATCTAATCTACAAACCCCCTTGCCATAAGGGTATTTATAAAAGAAATGTTTATAACATGTGCTTCCTTATTTATAATAAATTACAAGAAGAACTAAAATTACCTATTAAATAGAATTTTATTAAGGAGAAAATTAAATAGTTGGTTAGCTTAAGTTTTAAGGGGCCGGTGAAATTACGGGCACACGGGATCTTACAACTGTCTCAGGGTGAAGGGCGCAATGCAGCGCTGGTCACTTGCTTCGTGAACATGATCACCGAGGTATTGGAGTTTAATAGGTAAAGTTGTATCAGGTGGGCCTTCGGCTTGTCTCGTCATTTAGTCGTATAAAACAATTTCATTATTTAAAACCTTCTGCTCAGTAAACTCAACCCTGTACACTTGATAAATCGTACTTGTGGTGTATCTTCATAATCTCTCGTTTCACTTTTACTATGATACAAATGTCGACCACTGTAAAGAAAATAAAATTATCGTCAGAGTACCCTCTCTTTATGATGATTTTCATCATCGTCACACATTTTAGATAGATAGACCATAGGCCTCGCCGAAAGAGCGCTATTTAACCCTCTCTTCTACAAATAGAGTACGAGCAAAACGCGCAGGTACCTACGACGTAGTGAAAAAGATCTAGTGTATTTTACACTAGATCTTCTCCACTACGTCATCAATAAATACATCAATCAATAAATATATGGTCTTTAAAAAACTTATCTCAAAACATTTTTCTTATTACTTGGTACGAATTTTGAAGGTTTGAAGGTTTGGTTTCGGAGGTTTGAACTAAAAAGTTAAAAATCTCCATCAGACCCTAGTAAAAAAAAGACCCTGGTAGTACCATATTGCTATATGGTACTACCAGGGTCTTTTTTTTTACCAAGTACTCGTCAAGACGGATCAAACGAGTCCAAACTCAATAGGTTTGTATCGTTTAACTACCAATTTTCTATGGCCACCTTCCGGTTCTATCATCAGATCAGCTCCATGTCATATTAATCCAATATACACATGCATGCAAAAATTCCGCTCAATCGGTAACCAGGAAGTGGATCAAATTTTACTTGCAAGATTTGATTACAGACATCCATCGTCGGGGCAGGTGAAACTTCTTATAAGCCATAAAACGTCCACTGAACACCACAAAAATAATGAAAGCTTGTAAAATACTCACGGATATAGAAGCATCCAACTATTATAATAACAATAGTTTGTGTCACATCCACGTTCAAATGTTCGTTGTTTGTCGTGATCAATATTATTGGAGTGAGCACAAAGTCCGCAGCAAGAGCGAATACTTCGTAATAGAAGAACGCTTTTAGAGCGTTGTAGTTCTTCTGAAAGTAAAAAAACATCAAATGAAAACATCTACCATACCTAATGGGCTTTTTGGACTTTTAAATCTAAATAACTGATAGAAAACTATGGTATAAAAAATACTTGAATAAGAAGAACAAGAAAACAAGTATCAAATTGCGTAAAGCTTGCATGAAGGTCTTACAAATATGAAAGCATCAGAAAATTTTATATTCAATCATATAAACATAATCATCATTTCAGCCGTAAGACGTCCACTACTGAACACAGGCCTCCCTCATAGATCTCCATGAGGGGAAGTTGCCATACTCACCACGCTTGGCAGGCGGGTTGGCGAGCGCAGTACGGGATGTTATTACACGAAAAGACGCTGCTGCCCATCTTCCGGAAGTATCCCTTAACAGGCTGTTACTGCATCCACGGGCAAGAGAGGAGGGGTAACATTCTACTGCCGGCACCCCACGGCCAACTATACACATACATACACGACTATAAACATATACATACAACATATACATAAACATGTACAACATATACAACATATAACATGTACATACATACAACATATACATTATGCATCATATCATCATATTCAGCCTTATATGTATCTAACTGCTGACCACGTCCACTGCTGGACATAGGCCCCCTCATAAATCTCCAAGATCATGAGGTTTGTTGCCATACTCGCCACGCTTGGCAGGCAGGTTGGCGAGCGCAGTACGGGATACGCGGACAGGCGCTGCTGTCCACTTTTTAAAGGTATCCCTTGGCAGATCTTTACTGCATCCACTGGAAAGAGAGGAAGGGAAACATTCTACTGCCGGCACCTTTCATTCTACAACATTCTACCCGGCCACGGTATTTATTATTTATTTATATTCAATTTTACACATACAACTTCAATATACTCAGTAATTACACCTTTACTACAGTCGAATAGGAAAAACACCCAGGCCCGCAGAGCTATTACGTATCTCGCGACAGGCTTGCAACAGGCGTATATCTCGGGATTATCGCTGCAACACGCGTAAGTCTCGCGATCATCGCTGTCAATGGTTAGTTTTGTAGTACAGCGATAATCGCGAGATATACATACGCATGTTGCAAACCTGTCGAGATACGTAATCACCCTGCCGGACAAATCTGCAATTCGTATAATACGAGTAAAAATCTCATTCAGATGAATCACATCTTGTGACAGTCACCGCCAGATTGTCTCCCATGGCAAATATCTTGAGAAGGGAATCTAACCCGCAACTCCCTGCGTCTCAGCAGGCCATGGCAGTCACTTTCCCATGAAAACCACCATTGTATGTTTACTAACCTTATGAACCCCAACAACAGAGGCTATTTGAAAGCCAATATCTACAACCAAGAACACGACCAGTACCCCCAGCAGTGGGAACATCGTTTTCTGGGCGAAGATGTGCCGGTGGAAGCAGCCGAAGATCACCGGTAACAAACTGACCACTATTATAAGACCAGATATCTAAAAAATAAAATTTTAGGTCGAATTAGTTTTATTTATTTATTTGCTAAAGGACGTCCAACAGAATGACATCATCATAATCTCAGCCGTAGCCCTCTCTCTAGCTCTCCAGCCTCTATCTCTAAGATCATGAGGGGAGTTGTTGCCATACTCGCCTCGCTTAGCAGGCGCGTTAGCGAGCGCAGTACGGGATGTTGATTCACGGAAAGACGCTGCTGCCCATCTTCTGGAGGATCTCCTTGGCAGCCGTCACCTCACACATAGGGATATCATGTACAAGATATCCCTATAGAGGTGGTTGTCCTAAAAGTTTGTAAGGGTATCGGCTTAGTTAGCCGATGAGTGCGACTAAAAATATTTTTTTACAAGATATCAAAATTGAAGCGACGTCAAGCAGGAGGTCATAAAAAGGACAATGCACTTTTACTAATCATTAATGCTCCAACATAAACTCTACTAAGTTTTAGTTAGCCAAACAAACACATGACCTAAATCAAATCAAAACAATCTTACTCACAATTTTCGTATACGCCCATGTTTGCAGGCGCAATTTCACTGGCAAAGGGAAACAGCACTTATTGACCCTAGGTGGATCATCCCTCATCATTCCAGCAGCATTGGCGAAAATCATTATAGGGACAAAATAATGTACTCGTAGATAAGGTTGAAAACCTCTATGATGAGACGCGAAACAATACTGACGCTGTTTTGGTAAACGAATGCACTCATGGTCGACTGAAAGGGAAGGAGGGATGGTATTTTTAGATTCGGGAGGAACTGCTCTACCGTTGGTTTGCGTGGTATTGTGGCCGTGACCCAAACTTTGTGATCGTAATGCGTGTACCAGGAATCTATAAATCTATATACTAATTGATCGCTCCGAACTTAGAACTGGCGCGATTTGCTTCTTTCAATGATATCCCATTGCATTTGATCCCCTGATCCCAGAGGGATACGCAGCTGGATCTTCTGATTCCATTTTTGTATGTACTAAATTAAGTTGCTCGCTTAGAATTTCCGTTTTACGAGATTTTCCAGAGCTATTTTCTAGTTGTAGGGGATAATTTTTGAAGCTCTCTGTCAAATGCCGTCTTGTGTTGTCTTTTTATTTTATGGCTTTTTGTGTTTGGTGACATGGCATTTAAAACCCCCGTCAAACAGCGTCTTATGCTCTTTTTTGTCAATGATGACCGACTTACAGTTGATTTAGCACTTCTAGTACAAAGATCCTAAGAATTGTTAACTCTTGACTTTGGAGAGTAAGTTGGTTTACTTATCAGTATATTTTCTAATATTTTGTTTTCTACAGAGTTCATTATGAGTAATTTCCAAGGTATTTCTCAGTTGTTTTATTTCTTCTTTCATGTCATCTATGCGGGTAGGTAAAGTACATATTTGCTGACAAATCAAGACTTTGTTGTAGTTATTCATCGCAGGATAGGACACAATGAATAATTTCGGCTTGGTGAATCATGGGATTTAGGCTTGATTAACCTTTCTCTGCGTAACAAAACTTATAGATTCATCCATTTTTAAATTAAAATTTACCAGCATGAATCGCGGTAACAAAAAGTAAAAACAAAACTAATTCCTTCCGAGCGAGGATCGAACACGTACCAGCCCGCTTGCGAGGCGAGCATTTATCCACTGTACTAGTGGGATCTTCTTTAGTTGCAAATTAAACTACAACCTGGGTCTCTTCAAGTCTAGAGTGAATAGGTGTCGCACACATCCTCGCTTACCATCAGGTGAGATTGTGGTCAAACAAAGGTCTATCTGCAATAAAAAAAAAGTTGGTCGAAAATAAGAAACAGTATCTCGTATATCTGTTTGTGTTTCTCTTTGTGAAATTTATGTTTTTATGGTGAACTAGCTGTCTCGGCGAACTTCGTATCGCACCTACTACAACCACTACTTACTACTTACCCTCCAACTACCCTACAACCACCCTTCAACTACCCTACAACTACCCTTTTTTTTTGGTGACGGGGTGGAAATCTGCTAGGTCAGATACACATGCTGCGTAAGGGGCACAGCATGGTTATGTGAGGTTGTCTCCCGACGATTCACTAAAACCAACCAGACGGCCGGCCTCGGTACACTAGGGGCTCCGGTTCCTCGTAAATAACACTCCGGAGCCCCTATCACACTTTGCCTGAACACGTCCCGAGGGCGTCCATAACTAACGCCCCCTACGTCTCGCGGAACTTACGATACAAGCATAGCCTTCATGTACCATCGCCCTCCCTGGGTGCGTCTGGCATAGTCCAAGCCCTCAATCTTATTAGAATTAAGTTTAAATGTATTTATAGGATAAGTAAATATAATGATATTACAATAAGTAACAAAAAGTAAGAAAACACAAAAATGTGTGTACTTCCCTTTATTTATCCCTATATGTAAGTAATACCTCTGCATAAATTGTAAGCAGAGACGATCAGGTAGGCTAGCCGACGGCCCCTAAAAAAAGCAAAAGGTAGGCGCCATATTAAAAAAAAAAAAAAAGCCCTCAATCTGATTACCCTACGGACCCAGATGGTCCCCTGTAGGGGCTGCCGCAGCCCCATGACGCCGTAGCCTCACGGGGCAGGCGGTGCGGGGCGGCCGTTGCCTGCACCGTGCCTCATGCAAAATTCACATTCACAGATAACACTTGTCTTCTGCATAAGATTTAGAAACTGTTCTACAAAAACATAAAATGTATCTATTCGTAGCGCGAAAAATCAAATTTTATGAATAAATTATTTACGAGTACGGAGCCGATGTATCACAGGCAACTAGCGCCATCTTCCTCCTCATCGTAAGATGGGGTGAACTTTTTTCATGGGTACGAACACATCTTGATTTTCCATCGTATGTGTTACAAATCATGATTGTAGTTTTAACCACGAACTTCTATGAAATCTATAAAAATATAGCTAGCTTTTTAATTTCGGAGAAATTGTCGCTCAAATAAGTAATATGAAAAATGACCACCTACTATTTATTTTCATATTAAATAGCGGGAATTTTCACGTACTTGTTATTGTTGGTGGAGGCACCAACTGTTTCGACCCTTATCGAGGGTCTTCGTCAGGGTGAACTCGGCTCGCGACCCGCCACCTCCGCGTGCACTGCGCGCCAAGGCTCTCTCAGCGCGCGTCTTCGGACGGGGCTGGCAGGTAACAGTTGGTGCCTCCACCAACAATAACAAGTACGTGAAAATTCCCGCTATTTAATATGAATGTAATAAGTCACGAAAGTTACTATAGTAAAATACCTACTATTTAATTTGTTTTGATAAACGTAAAAAAACATAACCAACATCTCTATTTTTATTTCTTTATTTATTTACCTCTTACATCTATTTTTACAGATTTAACCTAATATAATAGAGAAGCCTTTCACATACTTAAATTAGAATAATGTTATGGTTCAACTGAGCAGGTATTAAATGATGTAAAATAAAAAAGAAGCTAATAAAGTTGTATTAAGTTACCAAAAGCATGGTGAACGCCTTGTGCCATTTCGAGATAACAAGTAAGTATGTTTATCATCTATCCATAATCCAACATATTTTCCTACGGTATATTGCTAATGAGGATAATCAGGTAGACATTTATTTAAGTTTTAGTACTTATGTAATAGTTTGACGAGCTCTGTGGCGCAGCGGGCGAAGGTCCGCCTGCGACGCATGGGGTTGCGGGTTCGATTCCCGCCTCGGGACAAATGTCTGTACGATCTGCAGATATTTGTTCAGGGTGTTCTGGGTGTTTTTGTATATATAATAAAAATATCTATCTATGTAGTATAATGTATTAAGTATATCAGTCATCTAGTACCCATAACACAAGCTCTGCTTAGCTTGGGGCTAGATGATGCTGTGTGATATCCAGCATTATTTATTTATTTGTCTACTTTTCACTGGATGTTTAACTTTACAATTATAATAAACAAGATTCTAATAAATAAATAAGATAATAATTTGTAATAAATACTAAGGGTTTTCGTAAGGATCTGGAATAAAAAAATGTTTACACACGATTTGTCACTACGTACTACTACTACGTACTACGTACTGCCGTGGGGTGCCGGCAGCAAAATGTACTCTCTTGCCCGTGGATGTAGTAAGAATCTACCAAAGGATACCGTTGGGAGATAGGCAGCAGCGTCTTTCCGTGTATCAACATCCCGTACTGCGCTCGCCAACCCGCCTGCCAAGCGTCGAGTATGGCAACAACCTCTCATGATCTTGGAGATACATGAGGGAGGCATAATGTCCAGTAGTGGACGTTTTACAGCTGGGATGACGATGATGATTACTACTGCTAAGCCGCTACAAGTTAACAAAACAGTACCTAAATAAATAAAAAAATAAAATAATGCTGGACAAATCACACAGCATCATCTAGCCCCAAGCTAAGCAGAGCTTGTGTTATGGGTACTAGATGACTGATATACTTAATACGTTATACTACATAGATAGATATTTTTAATTAATAGAATCAGGCGTTACTTTGCGGAAATCCATATTATTATGACAAACAAAGAAAATATCTAGTTTTAATTCCGCTAATGCTGAGATGCATATTGCACTTACACTGCCCTCCCGCCCTAACAGCCTGGTTCCCCCTGCATGTGCATAATTAGCGGACGGGAGGGCGGTGCATATGCATCTCAGCATTAGCGGAATTAAAACTAGATATTTTCTTTGTTTGTCATAATAGATATTTTTATTATATATAGAAAAACACCCAGAACACCCTGAACAAATATCTGCAGATCGTACAGACATTTGTCCCGAGGCGGGAATCGAACCCGCAACCTCTTGCGTCGCAGGCGGACCTTCGCCCGCTGCGCCACAGAGCTCGTCGAAATAATGCAAATAAATAAATAATGCAAGGAATTTCACACAGCATCTCCTTCAGCGTGGAACTTGTCGGCCTCTTCGTGTGTTCCCTCACGCTGCATCTTCGAGAAGTCATACTGCTTTTTGTTCCTTAACTTCACCATCTCACTCTTCAGCGTCAGAATGATGCACAGGTCCAGAGCTAGAACAAATAAAATAAATTAGGGTAAAGAAACTAATGCCGTGCCGTTAACTGCCAATTAATTGAAGTGGGGTGCCGGCAGTAGAATGTTGCTCCTCCTCTCATGCCCGTGGATGCAGTAAGAGCCTGCTAAGGGATACTTCCGGAAATGGGCAGCAGCGTCTTCCGTGTATCAACATCCCGTACTGCGCTCGGCAACCCGCCCGCCAAGCATGGTGAGGATGGCAACTACCCCTCATGGAGATCCATGAGGGAGGCCTGTGTTCAGAAGTGGACGCTTTACGACTGAAATGATGAATGATGAAAGAAATTAATTGATTCAGGCGTAACTTTGCGGATATACATCATTATATCTAAATAAACAAGAAATTCAGGTAACAGGTAATCAGGTAATCCGCTAGGGTTAGCGAATTTGTTACTATAATATTTGTTGTTCATTTAGAAATCAAGGTACCTAAAGTTTTGGGCTCTTAGCAAGTTTGGGCTCGTTTTTTATACGTATACTTAAACAAAGAGGAGCCGGACCTCATCTGCTATTGTAATGGGCAATCACTGCCTCGATTTTAACAATTTAATTAACTCCATACGTACCCAAGTATAGGACTCCAACGATAACATAAAGGATACACACGTCTTTTGACTTATCCGCAACTCGCACAGCGATGAAAGTGATGATGGCCACCTCAAGGACCATGGCAAAGAACTCATAGAAGAAAAACACCCGGATTATCTTGTAACTTTTCTGGAACCACACATTAATGCTATGTTTGTCACAAAAATAAATGATTTATGTGTATATAATTGTACATACATTGTTTATTAATCAATACTTCCAAAGTAATAAGTAAATATTAATCATCATCATCATCTTTCGACGTCCACTGCTGGACATAGGCCTCTATCATGGATTTGCAGTTATTGCGGTTGGAAGCGATCTGCATTCACCGTCGAACTGCGGTCCTCACCAGGTCGTCAGCCCATCTCGTTGGTGGACGTCCTTCGCTGCGCTTGCCGGTCCGTGGCCTCCACTCGAGAACTTTTCGGCCCCATCGGCCATCTATTCTGCGAGCTACATGGCCTGCCCATTGCCACTTCAACATGCTAATCCACGCCTGGCTATGTCGGTGACCCGACTTCTTCTACGTATCTCCTCCTTTCTGATTCGATCCCGTAAAGAAACCCCGAGCATAGCACTCTCCATAGAACGTTGAGGGTGTAGGCCTAATGTCTCCCCTAATGGATCCCCTAGGGGAGATATCAGGAAATAATATCCTGTTGTCTCCCCTGGGCAGGGGAGATATCAGATCTTACTTTTAAAAAACTGTTTTTAGTACTGTTGTCTCCTCGCAAGACTTATTCAGGATGTTTCTACATTTTTAGCATCGATTAGGTTAGTATCCTGCAGGTACGATGTATTAAATAAAACCATCGTCAATAATTTATGATTAAAATAGACGTTGATGAATCTAAATGTATTGCTTCACTTCCCCATGCACCAGCTTACCATACATATGCCACCGGTCAATGTGATGAGAAAGCCGATGTCCATAAACAGGGCTATCACCAGGCCTAGCACAATGTGGATACCAGAGGGTTTTGTGAAGTCTCCGAAGCATAGCACCATGTAAATCACTGTCAACAGGTAGCCAGCAGCTATGAAATCCACGATCTGGAATAGACAACACATACAGATATTAAATATTCAAAATTGTAGGTTGATGAACTGATTCTTAGGGTTCCGTACCCAAAGGGTAAAAACGGGACACTATTACTAAGACACCGCTGTCCGTCTGTCTTTCTGTTTGTCTGTCACCAGGCTGTATCTCATGAACCTTGATAGCTAGACAGCTTAAATTCTCACAGATGATGTATTTTTGTTGCCGCTGTAACAACAATACTAAAAATAGAGTAAAATATATATTTAAGGGGGGCTCTCATAAAAAAACTTGATTTTTTTGTTGTTTTTTGCTCTATATTTAATAAGGAAACAGGTAGACGCTTGAAATATTCATAGAATGTTAGGTTGTATATTTAATTTAATTTAAAATAAATAATTAAATACTAGTTTTTCGCCACGAACTTAGAACGTCAAAAAGCAGTCTTATAAATATCCTATAAATGACTATTCTAGAACCATACTTGTAACGCTCTTGTAAACCTCTACAAGTCCCTTGCACTTGAAACGTGAATATAGTGCTCCCAAGTTTTTTTAATGTCATTTTTATGTTTGTCCAGTTCGGCTTTTTGAAAATTTAATTCAACTTTTTTTAATAATTTATTACAAAATTTTCTATCACGAACATAGGTAGTTTTTGAGATTTTATTGTCAGGAGTCTGTTTCAGACTAAAGTGCATTCTGTCACGCGTGCGTATACACCTGAGAATGCCTGGAGTAATCCGTGGCTTAATAATACGCTGCTTGTGTGGTATATTACAAAGTTTTGTGTTTACTTTTATTATTTGTATTAACTTATTAATGAGTACCTACTTCGGCAGCGTGGTCTGTACAAATCTCACAAACAAAAAAACCCTGAAATCAACCATATCAACAAAAATACAAACAAAAATCAACCTTCATAACATCCATATGTCCCTGCTAATCAGGTACAATCGCTCTGTTCAAAAACCACAATAACGGATGTTGATAAGGCGTAGCGAGACTCTTGATTTATTTATAGACCAGTTTAACACAATACACCCATGTATGTCCCATCCTAATCAACCGTCGCACTAAACAATTAATATGTTGATAAGGAATTCACAACCGGGGAGGGGTCCCCGTAATAACCCCAGGTACCAACCATCACAGAACCAACTCACACTACAAATCAATCAGACATGCAACAAAAACAAAAATCAACCATATCAACAAAATGCCAAACGAAAATCAGCCTCAACACGCAACTACATACGGCACATATTACAACGCGATATAAGTGGCCCAGAACACGTAATAAATAACTACTCAAGGGGGGTGGAAGGGGGGTTTTAATATTTTTTGTAAAGTTACTAGGTCGTGTGGGGTATCATATGAAAGGTATTCATTTGCACACGAATAAACAGTTTTTAGTTTTGCTTAAAGCCATATAGTTTTCGACTTATTCACAAAAACGTTGAAAAATATAATCTACCAATATCTGCGAAGTTTGCAGAGATAAACCCCAGTAATTTTTATTGCTAATAGGAGTGTATGTAAAGATTACAGAAAAATTATAACGAACCTTCTAATTTACATCTTTAGAAATCATCAAGTGTAAAAAATCTACATAAGTTCCACTATCATACAAGAGATGGCGCTGTCAAGGTTCAACAAATATGAACCGCCTTTATGATATATTATATTGTATGATGGCACGAAACCCTCGGTGCGCGAGTCTGACTCGCTCTTGCCCGGTGTTTTTCTGCATAAAGTGTACTTGCCAGTTGTTTTAATGTCTCGCGGTTTCTTCTTTTTCTGGATTTCAACTGTTTTCTGAAGGTTTGAGTTTGTTTTTCTTACAATTAAGTACTAAATTCGTGGAGCCTGACAAAAATACAGGTGCTCGTAGTAACACACACACACACACACACATCATTTTCAGAATGTGATAAAAAATAATACAAAATGTGTAAAAAAAGAGCAACATAATGTTATCTAGAAGATTCTTATGATACCCTTAATTAAAGATTTTTTACGACTTTGAATAAAAAAAAATGCTAGAGACCAGGCTTAGACGCGTTGGCCGAGTGGCATTTTAGTACACTCGACTTTTAATACGAAGGTCTTGGGTTCAATACCGGTCGTGCACCAATGGATTTTTCTATGAAAAATTTACTTTCACTGTTTAACGGTGTGTTATCGGTTGAGGAAAACATCGTAAAGAAACCCGCGGCTTAGTTAGCTTCCGACGTTATTTTCCTCTGACTAATAGCCAACTAAGCTGGGAGGACGGTATATGTGCTGGGCAAGCCTAATCCATCTAACAATGTCCCGGGCACTGTAGCGTCCCGTACAGCATGAATACCAATTGCGCTGTATACAACATCTAAAATAGACCTAGGCCTATTTTTTATCGGGCTTAACAGATACAAGTAGGTATTGTCTGTGTTTTGTATAATTATTTTGTAACACGATAATTTTAATTTTGCTATAACTCCTAAAATATGAATTTTAATTGGGTAGTGTAAGGGGCAATTATATTTTAACTGGATAAATTAAGGTAACTAACGTCTGAATATGTTTTCAACTATAACATTATAATGTGACCATTTTTTTTGCCTAAAATGGTTCTAGTACCTATGCTATCCTTTTAAAATACAAACATAATTTTGCCTACCTTGACTTTTCTGTAGACATCACAATCATATTATAATAATATAACCATGAATTATTGATTAAAATGTAATAGCATCAACATATATATTTCAACCTTTATAAAACATATACGAATCTTTACAAAACACTAATTGATTAATTAACCCCGAAAAGATGCTTCACAATAAAAAAATACTAGGTTTTAGTAACATTCAAGCTTTTACATCGCTTACATTCCCTTCGTCTGCAGGTTGGCTTGAGTATAGCTGTAACACCTGACATCCAAAAGTCAAGAAGAAGAAGATTATATCTCTAAGATTATATCTGTGAGTTTTCTTTAAAAAAAAAAAGGCCGCCTACATGGCTAGCCAAATAATTTACGAATTTTTATATTAACTTGACACTGGCGGAATTGTTCTAAACCAAACACAAAAAGCCATAAAATAAAAAACAATACAAGACAAGAGTTTTCTTTAACGTACACTGCACTTTTTACAGGGACAATGAAATGACTATTACTGGAGATTCATTTTGTAAACTCGCTCAGTCGGGATGCAATGCCTTAAATGTGTCACAGAAAAAATAAATTTTGTTATCTTACCATTTTTAATAACGCCCATGTTTGTACGACTATAAAAATATATAATAAGATACCTGAGGACATAAGAGAATTACCATTCAGACAATTTAAGACAAAGCTGTATAGGTTGCTAGTAGATAAATGTATTTATAAAGTAAATGATTATTTAAATAGTAAATTTTGACATTGTATAGATATGATAATTTGAAATTTGAATTGGATGTAAATCAATTAATATTATTAGAATCTCCGTTCATTCTTATGTAGGTACTTGTAACTACATACATTATTTTGCACGCTGTGCTGATTGCAAGTGAAGTATGTGAAGCTGACTTACTTATCCTAAAACCTTTGTACCATACTTCTGGCAAATAAACAATTTCATTTCATTTCATTTCAATGGTTTTGAGCGCGGCAGATGGGATTGTTGGCGTGCAACAGTGCGTGGGGGTATAGTGGCAAATAGTGGGACTAGTCTGGGGCGGAATCTAGCGCTCTGCTCAGGTACCCAGAACCGGCTCGCTTCCCAAACAAAGTCAGGACTCTCTGCTATTCCCCTTAGTATACAAAAAAAAAACTATTAAAAGCTGATCGCACAATGCGCAATCTGCGTGTCTGGGGTGACTGAAAACCTTTATAATCTATATATATAAAATTCAGTGCTGACTGACTGACTGATATATCAACGCACAGCCTAAACCACTGGACCTCAAGAATTGAAATTTGGCACACATAATACCTTGAATATCCTAGAGGTGCACTAAGAAGGGATTTTTCGAAATTCCCACGGGATAGGGAATAAATGAGATTTGTATTTTCGAATCAAAGTGGCTCTGCGTGAAAAAGGGGATTTCCACGCGGACGAAGTCGCGGGCAAAAGCTAGTATTTTATATTGTATGTTGGCACGGAACCCTTGGTGCGCGAGTCCGACTAGCTCATGGCCGGTTTTTTTAGTTTGTCAATACTTCTGAAGCTGACCAAGCCTGAGTGTGTTTTAACATTTACTTCAGTATGGAACAGGTAGTTTAATTAAAATGAAACACAACAAGTAGCTTGTTTATTCATCAATATAATATGTATAAAACTCTTCCGTTACTGACTGAGTGACTGACAGACAACGCACAGCCTAAACCACTGGACCTAGAGTCTTGAAATTTGACACACATATACCTTGCCCATCCTAGAGGTGCACTAAGAAGGGAGTTTTCGAAATTACCACGGGAACGGGAATTACGCGGGTGAAACTGCGGGGTGCGGCTAGTTTATTATAATTAAATCCGTACTTCGCCCACTACTGAACACGGCCTGTGTTCAGTAGTGGATGGATCTCCCAAAGGGCATTTGCCATGTTCACCACGTTTGGCAGGTGGGCAGCTTATTTATTATCAATTATAAAATAAAGCAAATACATATATCGCACCTCCAGTCGTAGACTGACTCAATCCAAAATCTCTATAACTTTATGAATTACTAGGCGATAGAGCGCACTTTTTTGAGTCGTTCTGTATACTTAACTTAATTCACCCAAATTTTGAATTGAGTCAGTCTACGACTGGAGGTGCGATATCACAATAATATATCATTTACAGAATTTGTTACACCTCCGAAGATGGGCGGCAGCGTCTTTCCAAGTATCAAGATCCTGTACTGCGCTCACCCAATGGCAACAACCCCTCATGATCCCTGAGGAAGGCCTTTGTGGACTTCTCACGGCTGGGATGTTGATGATGAAGTCACGAAAGTTATTAAAATCATTATGTTACAATCTTTGGAAAGCAAGCACAGATAATATAGAGAGTGTGCGTCGATTTTTTTGTAATTTAAAATGAAAGTAATGTCATATAAACTCACTAATCAATCAATCAATCAATCATTTATTTATAAAGATCTTAACAAAGTATTACATATTCAACGCAATTTTCAAGACCCTACCTCCCTACTCTACTAATGAGATAATAAAGTCTTAATAACTTTCTGAGATTATGTTTACAGTGGATTATTTCCTTCCGCGACGTGCGGTTCTAGAATCTCTTCCGATAAGTGGTTCACCTTGCTGAAGACGAACTGTCCCGATTGGTGTTCAAGCTTCCGCAGCTCCGTCCTGATAAGAAGAAGCAGGTACGCATGCAGAGCTAGAACAAATAATTACTTGAAACTAAATAGAAAAGAATCTACAAAACTTGATTAAGACAAATATGAGATTTTCATGGGGCACCAGCAGTAGAATGTTGCCCCTCCTCTCTTGGCCGTGGACGCAGTAAATTCTGCTAAAGATACCACTGCAAGATGGGCAACAGCATCTTTTCGTATTTTCAATACCCTATACTGCGCTCGCCAACCCGCCTGCAAAGCGTGGCGAGTATGGCAACAACCCCTATATATATCAAACGTCGTTCAGGTATATGCGCCGGCCTCGTTACACCCAGATGAAGAAATAGTCTACGTATGAGGACATCACTTCTACCTAGGACAAAGAGTTCAATTAGGTAGGTCCAACTTCGAGATAGAGGTCAATCGTCGAATCCAACTCGGAGCAACTGGGCAGCGTTTGGGAAACTTCGCAACGTCTTGTCGTCCAACATACCTCATGAGCCAAAAGTCGCAAGCCTTCAATCAGTGTGTTTTACCAGTGATGATATAATGGAACTGAGATGTGGTACTTCACTATTGGCCTTATGAATAAGATCAGTCGCACAGCGAGCTATCGAATCAGAAATGAGGAGATACGTAGAAGAACTCCGGTCACCAACATTGCCAAACGGATTACCACGTTAAAGTGGCCATAGGCAGGCCTTATAGCGTGCAGAACAAATGGCCGATGGGGCCGCAAAGTTCTCAGATGGAGGCCACGGACCGGCAAGCGCAGCAAGATGCGCAGACGACTTGGTAAGAACCGCAGGTTGGCGGTGGATGCAGGCCGCTTCCAACTGCAGTGCTTGGAGATCAATGAGGGAGGCCTTTGTCCAGCAGCGGACGTCCTACGACTGATATGATGATATGAAGATACTTCAAACTCAGTTAAAAATCAAGTATCAAAAAATACGTGCCAGAATTAAATTTTACATATTTGACACATATTTTTATAAGACTAGCGCATAAATAAAAACGAAATATAAAAAAAAAATATAGAGGGAGGTTAACTACCCTCTATATTTTTTAAAATTTTGTACATATGGGCGCTAAATAATTTTTAAGGATTATTAAAGCAGCTTAAGTATATATATTTCTTACCAAAGCTAGCAAAAGCAAAGCACTTTGCCAAGGAGAGATAGTAGATGGATCTAATGCCCCTCACTGAATACATATTGTGAATAGCCACGATGAACATGAGACTAGCCGCGACTATCGTCATTATGCCGTAATAGTAGTACCATCTGATGAGACGAGGACGTTTCTGAAATGAATAAAAATAAATTAAAAATAACAAAGTGGGGTGCCGGCAGTAGAATGATACCCCTCCTCTCATGCCCATGGATGCAGTAAGAGCCTGCTAAGGGATACCTCCGGAAGATGGACAACAGCGTCTATCCGTCATATCAACATCCCATACTGCGCTCACCAACCCGCCTGCCAAGCGTGGTGAGAATGGCAACTATCCCTCATGGAGATCCATGAGGGAGGCCTGTGTTCATCAGTGGACGTTTTATGACTGAAATGATGAATAATCCATCAAAGCTAAGACAAATAAAAGCGTATTAAAAAGGTTATCATTTCTACATGATGAAATTATGTTCTTGATGGGTAAGACACCTTAAAAAAACTACATAAAACTCGGTTCAGTTGTTTAGAAGCTACTATCCCACAGCCTGTCTGTGATAGACGCAGATACCGCGTCTAGGAACTAAGATAATTTATTTGTTTAATGGACCTCCAACAGAAAAATCAAAATATTGATTCGTAACTAAGTCTATAAAAAGTCAAAGCCCTCTTCTTTTTATGATTTTCTTCCTATTTTATCCTTCCATTCCTTTTCAAAGTTCTAGAACGTCTCGTGCACCAACAACTCAGTCACTTTCTTAACAATCACCACCTCCTCAATCCTTTCCAGTCCGGCATTCGTCTAGGTCATAGTACAGCTCTCATCAAAATCACGGATGACATAAGACATGGCACTGAGAATGGCCTTGTGACTGTCCTCTCCCTTTTAGATTTCAGTTGTTGTAGCAGTGGACGTCCTACGACTGATATGATGATATGACGATTGAAGGCAGCAACGCTGATTTTGAAATCTTGCTAAGTATACTTCGCTCTCTTAACATATCTCCAACAGTAATTCACTGGTTTCGTAGTTACCTGTTCGGTCACCGGCAACATAACATATTGGAGACGATTGCACCTCTTTTTGGAGTCATTTGAGTGCCGGTGTACCTCAGGACGGCGTCTTATATCCAGATCTCACGCAAGAACAACTTGATAAGCTTGAGCGGCTTCAATACGTCTTCATACGCTTCATCTTCGATTTACTTAAGTACGACCACATTACTTTGTACCGCAATAAGCTTAAATGGTAACCAATCCACCTTCGCCAGGATGCATACTTTCTTTACCTCCTTTACAGCCTCCTATTTAATCCTATTACTCCCCGATATCTCAAAGATAGTTTTGAATATCTTCATGAATCCCACTCTAGATCCTTACGTTCATCTGACTTGCTTCAGCTGAAAACCCCCGTCCACACTTCCACTCTTATAGTCTCTCTTTCACAGTGCGCGCTAGCAAGCTCTGGAATTCGTTGCCTACAATAATAAGACAAGCAAAATCTCTCCCTATTTTTAAAGCCTTGGTTTATAAGCATTTTCTCTCCTCAGTTTCTAACTCGTAACATTTACTTTCGATCAAAGTTATATATGTATGTATGTATGTATGTATATTATATGTGTATTATATTTATATTTATATTTTATGTATTATATTTTATGTTTATATGTATATGTATTTCTAAGTATGTTTATGTATGTTCCTTATGAATATTTCATATTATTTACGTAGAATTTACGCCACCGTCGTCTCTTTTTTTAACCCATTCATGTCCATCCAAAGGTTGTCTGGAAGAGATCGCTTTTAGCGATAAGGCCGCCCATTGATCAGCATAATGTGTTATTTTTAGTTAATTATTGTTTGTATGTTTGTTTTTATGTTGTTTCAATAAAGCGTATTCTATTATATTTTCGGTTTGATCAACAGTCGCTTTAAATGGTTCATCAAAATTAAAAATAGAACTTCTTTATATTTTTCTCGCTATTTCTTAAATGTTGAGTTAAGCAAGCCGACCTCGGTGAGAAACCAAGGTCGGCTTGCTCAATTTTCCAATTAAAGGGAGTCTCCATACCTATTTTCTTCAGACTCAAACATAATATTTTAGTATCAACTCCCTATATTCTATTTTAAGTTCGGTTTAAACTTATTAACTGTATTTTTTATGAGCAAAAGAACACAAACATTAAACATTTGTACATAACTCTGTTCTGATTTTATTCTAAGACTTACCGTATGAGCCCCAATTAGAAGAACAACATTAAAAATAACCTCAAATATGTACAGAGCGAATAATAACCAAATCTCCGCAAAGAGCTCTACTCCATGGTATATGCCCACATCGGTCAAGGTCACAGGTTGGCCGAAGTCTAGCCATGCTTGTAGGCATATCACAGAAAGGCAAAAAACCTGGAATGTAAAAACACTAATAACATTGTGTAGGTAGAGGTTACCGCTTAACATCAGGTGGACCTTCGGCTTGTCTCGTCATTTAGTAGTACTTATAAAAAAAATCTTACAGGTTTACATAATTATAAAATGAAAATTCTTACAAAAAGTTTTAGGAGTAAAATTTTACGTCTACTGTGTATAAGGACTGGGAGGAAAACCTATAAGAGAATTTTTGGAACTAAAAACATAAGAAAATCCGTCAATACAATTAAAATGACATCGTGTAATGATTTATTTTTATAACCAAATTAATGTTATCAGCATAAGCGATAAGACTGCGACTCTCAAAAAAATATATCACTTACCAAGTTCAAATAACCATATATTATTATCCCGTATCGCAAAGGAACACAAAGACAACACCTCTTGCAAGAGGGTAACTCAACGCGCATATTGCTGTGACTTTATCGATTTAAAAAACTTTTTTATTGAGTAAGATTTTATGTAACAAGAAAAAAGAACACGTTGGAGGAAAGTTTTCAAAAAGGATTTATTATCTATGACTACATTTAAATCTCGAACATCACGTTTAGGTATTTTAAACAGGGAATGCGAATTGAACGTTGTTAACCCACGGCAGGAGACCCGCATCTGTGTTGAGAGGGAAAAGACCAACTATCCTACTCTAACACTTTCAATCTAATTATCTGATTTAGCCTTATTTAGCCGTCGAAATGTCTTATTTCCTCGAGCATAGACGCCTAAATCAGATAATAGTGCCATGAACAATATTCTGCAAAGAGTATGTAACACTCCGTTATTCTGCTCTATTATTGTTCATCTTGGTATTATTTTATGTCAGTGGAGTCTATGCATACAGTGCATGTCAGTGGAGTCTGTTTATTTTAATTCATTTATGTACATTATAGTAAAAATTCGCAAGACAAAAACTGCAAAATTAACTAAAGGAAAAATAACATAACGTTAGACTAGGCGGTATGGTTTTAAACTATAGCCTGCTCCGAAAGAAGCGCAAAAATTAACAATTAACAAACTCATTTCTGTATAATTTCGTTATGTTCCAGAAAGACATAAAGGACAATGCCCAAGTGACTATGGCGACTAGGTTCACTATGATTGTTGATGAACATCAACGAAATACATATGTCTCACATTAAAGCTTGACTCTTGAATATTCCAAATTTGTTAACAATTTTGCGATAAAACTTGTCGATCCGCGGAAATGTTGAATCAAATTACTCATAAAATCACGAAAACAAACACAGCTGATTTTGATGTCTTGTTTGCATACCTACAAACTAAATAAAAACGGATAATATCCGTTATGCATATTATGCATAATTATGAGAACCTCCACGGCCTAGTTGGTTCATAGCAGGCTGAGATGCAGGATTCCGTGGGTTTGATTATCTGCGCAGGACAAACATTAGTAGTTTTGTGCATCCATATTAATAGTAATGATAATGAGATTATGGCTAATTTATGTGTTTTTACTCTGCAATAGTATGTTAATACCAAGTAACGATCAAATCTCACAATATGTCACCAAAAACTCGTCTAGAAAACGGCAGTTTTCTAACTGTCTCGTAACCCGCTAAAATCTTATCAGTTTACGATTGATTTTGTGAAATACTTTTGGTTGCGTTATTTTTCATAACATTAAAAAAATAGTTTTAGGCTCAGAATAAACGTTGCGAGATTTCACGTTTCCTAATTTTGAAAGTGAAATTAACTGCAACATTTAAAAAGAGGCTATAACATCACATGACTTCATTCATCCCTTAGACGAGATAATTCTATCCTACAATAAATAATATCAAACAAACGTCTAATAGTTAGAAACTTTTCAAACAAACCCTCTTTTCTTCCCTGTCTGTTTTGTTGTAGATATTTTATATAACCAAAGAGGATACAATATAATATCCTCTGTGGGTTTTTACAACCAGTCCTTGTTTGTGCCTGCAAAGAATACGGATATCAAGATACATTATTTTATTTTATGAAATTTTTAACAAGTGGCAAGTTTTAATGAAATTTTAATGATAAAATGATAAATGTCAAAATTTTATACTATGAAGTATAAAAATTTTATAATTAAAAATAATAACATTAAACTACATGTAGGTATGTACTTGTTGTTCAATAAATATCTTGATGAACCTGAGAATGGTCAATCTTTTTTAAGTTTATTTATTTATTTAATATAGGGATTATACCTAAATATTTCAATAGCCAATATTTTGATGTTTTTTTCTGCGCGGAAGCAAAAGTGCTTTTGAGTTTAAAAAATACCGTAGTACTAGTAAGGACAATATCTTTGAAGGAAAAGGCCGCTCACGCCCCAGCCGCCGAGATTCCGACCCCGACTACCAGCCACGGTAGACGCGGGCTTGCGGACGCCGAGCAATGGGTAGCTCGCCGTCCGGCTGTCCGGTAATCGACCAGACCAAGCCCAGTCGTCAACAGCGCGTAGTGATCCACGCGCTCCTCAAAGAGATGCTACAAATCGTAGGGGCCCGATAGGGCCGATGCCCGCAAGCTAGGACCGCGGGGAATTTCTGAAAAGGAAACCCGTAGTCCTAAAACGCAAGGGGCAACTGAAGGACACAGGTGTGGTTTTAGTCGGTAAAAGTCTGGTCACGCCCTCCCGCTCCGCCTACATCGGGAGAAGTCATTAGATGATTTCCACACCTAAAAAAAAAGGACAATATCTTTATCTTTGACTCGAAATAAAGAAAACTATTAAATGAGCCAAAACAATACTCCTCATTATCAGCTCAAGTCAGCCCACTGCTGGTCATAGGCCTCTCATTGCACGCCACTGAGCTTTATCTTTGCTTGAACGACTCCATAGAACGCCTCTTCGTGCAAAGCAAACTAGACCGCGATCCTGCATCGCGGTCTAGTTTGCTTTGCTTTGCATCAATGCGATGGACTGATCAAATCATATCAGCGGTAGGCTGTCCCCTAAATGAGTGCACTCCGCAGGAAAACCACTCACACGAGAGAAAGATGGCGAGAAATCGTGAGGCGAATCACATCAGCCCCAAAATGGACACTAATATAATCTACCATGATGACCATGACCACTCTGATATGAGTGTAACGACAAAAGATGAAGAGCTTCACCTCAGCTCTTTTCCTGCAAATCCTGCCCATATCCACTTTGCCACTGTACATTCATTAAATATGTCACTTCTTTCATTTTGTTTCTAATATAGGTAATTTCAAACGAACTATTTTAATTATTTTCTCTTTAATCATTAAATTAGACAAATAAACATATATATCACAATATTTACAAACAATCATACATCTCATTTATAGAATTGGTATATTCGAGTTATAAGGTGCTACGAAAGCCGTAGCATGCTACGAATAAAAGATATAAATTGCACGTTATAATAAAAAGATGGATAGATAGCTGTGTACAAATCAAAATTCTATTTAGTTTGTCAGTTAGATAATACAAAGATAAAAGACGGTATTTTTTGTTTATTTAAATTAATGTAACAATACTCAGTTAAAGCGAGTTGAAGTCTAGGAGTGGGGGCTCGTGACGTCATAATATAACTAGTTTACATATATGTAGTTCATCATCTTAGTTTAGTTTAGCATTACCAGTCGTAGCAATTTGTTTGCCTTACTTACATATAAAAATAATAATTCGTTTTACAACTCACTATCAAGAATGTGTAGGACTTACAACGAACTAGCAAAAGAAAACCCTAATTTGGATACATTTTGTTTCAGTTTATATAAATATATTTTATCTGCTATAGACATCCTCCATTTTAACAGCTACGATTCTCCAATAGAAGTGTTGTAACAACAATAGGATGAATAAATAATTATAAGGTAGCTATATAGGTTTATTAAAAAAAGTTTATTAGTAAAGGTCGCCATTATCGAAATCGATGAGGAGGACTATAATTATATAGGTTTATTGGCTTACTTATTTTGTCTTCCAATAATAATTAATATTGTTTGCATTTTTTGTCTTCTTGTTTTTAATTAAGCTTCACTTTACATAAATTATATTGTAAGTTTGTTGTGTACACATGAGTTGCAATTCAAGCCAGATCATTTTCAGTGTTTTTATTATCATTTTCGTATTGCTTGTTTTGTGTTTTGTGAACCTAAATAAATAAATAAAAATAATGTATCGCAGTTATTTTTGGATTACATTAAAAAAGAAAAATACGTTTCCAATAGATTTTGTTAATATTTACATGACGGACTAACAATTCTATATATATATATAATTCAAAGTCCTAACTGACTCACTGACTGTCTGACTGATATATCAACGCACAGCCTAAACCACTGGACCCAAAGACTTGAAATTTGGCACACATATACCTTGAGTATCCTAAAGGTGCACTAAGAAGGTATTTTTCGAAATTACCACGGGATAGGGAATAAATGGGATTTATATGTATTTTCGAATCAAAATGGCTCAGCGTGAAAAAGGGGATTTTACGTTTTATGACATCCACGCGGACGAAGCCGCGGGCAAAAGCTAGTTAAGACATAATATGACAGGTAGGTATTCTGAAGGACAGGCCTCGTAAGCATTAAACTGCAGCCTATTATATTCAAACAAGCATTAACCAGAAAAGGGGGCGAAGGCCTCAAAAGATCACCAAAGGTCAAAAGTGGCATTTTTGGGTTTTTGGATGTATTTAGATTTCGGCCATCTGAAGACTTTTATTTTTTTGGTGACCTTTTAAGGTCACAATAACTCCGGTCCCTGTGATTCTAGGGTCACCAAAATCAATCGGTACCCTTCTTTCTCTCATTAAGACGGTGCTAACAAAAAAGGTTTTATGTAAATCGGTCAACGCGTTCGGTTGTAATCGTCTCATGCACAGAGAGACAAACAGCGCTATGCATATTAGGGGGCTTCAAAAACCTCCTCTTTTTATTTTTCCACTACCTTCTATCGAATTAAAATTATCGAATTTAATTATAAATTAAAATTAAATGTACAGTTAATATTATGAAGTTGTAACTAGTTAAAACTCAAACACATTATTAAAATACTTGGTCTTACATACATAATATTTAATCTTAAATCTTTATTCTATTATAATCATTTATGTTATTTTCCATTATAACTTCTCTATTGTCATCATCATCATCATCGTCATCATCAGCAGGTGGCAAGGTCCGATCGGCTGGTTGATAGTCCTTGTTGTAGGCACCACTAGTCTCATCCATCATGGAGCACTCGGCCTCAGCTCCGTTGTTGTTGAATCTGAACTCACACTTGTTTTCAAGTTTCATAATTTCACTTCTAATCAAGAAGAATAAATAGATAAGGAAAGCTGCAAAGAAAAGAGATAAATATTACATTCCAGAAAATTATACTTAAGTTATGCGCCTAAGGCTTTCTAAATTATTTTTAAAACAATAACAATCAATGACGCAATAAATTTCATGTGCTAATTAAAAGTGGTATCCCTTAGCTGCTAAGGGATACCTCCGGAAAGTAGGCAGTAGCATCTTTCCGTGTATCAACATCCCGTACTGCACTCACCAACCCGCCTGCCAAGCGTGGATATGGAGATCCATGAGGAAGGCCTGATTTCAGCAGTGGACGTTTTACGGCTGAAGTGATGTTGATGATGAATTAAAAGGGAAGCATAATGTCCAATAGTGGAGGTCACGGCTGATATGATGATGAGGACGTGCGTGTACCATCCTACGGTAACAAAAATCACAATACTTCAGCCAAAATCGATGTAAAATGTTTGTTAAACAAACTGTCGCACTAAAAATAGTTTTATGAGTTGTTTTTTTGACCTTGTTAGTAGTAAATTATATTGAAGGGTGAGGTCGAAAATTCCCGAAATTTGAGAAAATAAAAACCATCACAAATTAAGCTTAATATGAATTCAATTCTTGGTTAAGTATTAATAGTTTGTTTAGAAACATTCTACAACGAACTTCGCTAAAGTATAGTGTCTACTCTCTCCAAAGTTAAAAAAAAACTACAATAGTTTGAACTTTTTAGACAAAATGTATATTTACCTGTATTTATGAACCCCATAACAATTGGAGCTTTTAAAAGTACCATCCCAAATAAAACTCCACCGAATTTCGAAAAATGGTACATCAAAAACATTAAATATCCAAACCATAGCGAGGTTTGAACTGTACCCATTGCCAAACAGGAGTAATTGAAGATTTTCAGGAGTCTTGTGTTTTTCTGAAAATAAAAATCCATTAATTCTTAAAATCTTAAAACATCATTTTTAGGGTACCGGACCAAAATGGTAAAAAGGAACCCTTATAGAATCACTCTGTCTGTCTGTCTGTCTGTCTGTCACAGATGGATATCTCGAGAACTACTGATGCTACCGACTTGAAATTTGAAATGGTAAAAGACAACACTTTTTTACTAATATAGCATATATGAAAATGTTAAAAAATATTCTTATTTTGATTGTAGGGGGGTGGATCTCAAAATTTTTAAGTAAAGTTACTAGGCCGTGTGGGGTATCGTATGAAAGGTATTAAATTGCACATTAATAAAAAGTTTAGTTTTCCTTCAAGTCATACCGTTTTTGAGTTATTTACAAAAATATTTAAAAAAATAGCGTTCCCCTTATCTCTGAAGTTTGCGGAGATAAACCTCTGAAACTTTTATTGCTATTAGAAGTGTATGTAAAAATTACAGGAAATTTATTACAAACTCTCTACTTATGCTAAGCCTCTCTACTTATCTCTGAAGTTTGCGGAGATAAACCTCTGAAGCTTTTACTACTGCTACTTCTACTTATGCTAAGTAGAGAGTTTGTAATAAATTTCCTGTAATTTTTACATACACTTCTAATAGCAATAAAAGTTTCAGAGGTTTATCTCCGCAAACGTCAGAGATTTAGATTGAGAGAGAGAGAGGAATATTTTTTTAGAAATCATCGAAAGTGTAAAAAATCTACATAAGTTCCGCTATCAGACAAGAGATGGCGCTGTCAAGGTTCTCCAACAAATATAAAACGCCTTTGTCATATATTATATTGTATGAGCCGTGGGGTGCCAGCAGTAGAATGTTACCCCCCCTAGTAAACTGCAAGCCAAGTTTAATAAAAATATGTTTAACACTAGAACAGCTGTTGGAATTCCACCATCTCAGAAATTAAGGAACTAAATAACCAAGGAAGACTATAAATCTTTAGCTACGAGTCTAAATTAATTGTCGATTAGCGCAAATCTTCGTTTATTTGTAAGAAAACGATTTAATTAATTAAATCGTTACTACATAACAGAACAAAACATATTATTATAATCATCTCGGCAGTAGGTTTTTACACCTCTTCACATGCCCGTGGATGCGGTAAGAGCCTGCTAAGGGATACCTCCTCAGAAGATGGACAGCAGCGTCTGTACGTGTGTCAACATCCCGTACTACGCTCGCCAACCCGCATGCCAAGCGTGGTGAGTATGGCAAATACCCCTCATGGATCTACATGGAGGCATGTGTTCAAAAGTGTACGTTTTACGGCTGAAATGATAGTGATGAATGATCCAGGATTCATAAGTTTATTAGTAAACTTCGACGTATGGAAATCGTTACCTTGTGGCATCCAATCACCAATACTATGCTCAGTGCCGTATCCGCTAAAAAAACAAGTATCCAGGCACTCTTTATAACAATGTCGAGCCAGTCGTAGCGATGCCATACTCGAGTTAAAGATTCTATCGTCACTATATTAGATACAAGAGACAAAACCTGAAACAAAATGATAGATAAAATAAGTGGCGTTCTAAAATTAAAACGGAACAAATAGATCAAATTTTACGTTGAAAGCTCTGAATTCAGAAACGTCAGATCTCTAATTAGAGAGCCGAGATAAATCTATACATCCCAATTCGATGTAAAATAGTATATTTTAAACTTAAGCGATCACGACACATTATTAACACCTTAACCAATTTTTTTATAGATATTAACAACGGCAAAAGGTATTAGCTTGAAATATTCACATAATATTTAATTGTATATTTACTTTAAAATAAATAGTTAAATTAAAACAAAACAATCATTGAATGTCGTGGGGTGCCGGCAGTAGAATGTTACCCCTCCTCTACATACCCATGGATGCAGTAAGAGCCTGCTAAGGGATACCTTTGGAAGATGGGCAGCAGCGTCTTTCCGTGTACCAACATCCCGTATTGCGCTCGCCAACCCGCCTGCCAAGCGTGGTGAGTATGGCAACTACCTCTCATGGAGATCCATGAGCGAGGCCTGTTTTCAGTAGTGGACGTTTTACGGCTGAATCGAATCATTAAATGGGGGCTTCCATACAACAAACGTGACTTTTTTGTCGTTTTTTGCTCGATATTAATAATGGCTATAGGTAGAAGCTTGAAATATTCACAGAAAAAAATCTTGATTTTAAGCAAGTATTTTTAATAATTTAAAGTATAATGTGTACGTAGCAATGCCTTTACACACGTTGCAGGGTAAGCTGGGTTAACATTAAAACTCAACAATCAATGGCCGTTTTAAGTTTGACAGCTGTCATCGAAAAAGTAGATCTCATGAAGGTCTTTCATTTGAGCATACAACGAAAAGTATAGGACGAGTACCTAGTTTCCAAGATATATCCCTTTGAAGTTTGAAAGCTGTCATCGGAAAAGTGAATCAATCAAAAGTCAATGCATTCAATTAGCTTTATGTAATTTGAGCCTAGAATTTCAAACATTTACTGTCATTTTTGACATTAACTGTCATATTTGACATGTGTCAAAAACATAATGATTGGCCATAGTCGTTGTTTTAGGCCTGTACAACTAATATAGATGATTTATACAGCGTCAGAAACTGTTTGTTAGTTGATGATAAATGTAGAAACATCCTGAATAAGTCCTGCAGGGAGACAACAGTACACAAAAAACCGTTTTTTAAAAGTAAGATCTGATATCTGCCTAGGGGAGAAAACATGTTTTTTTTCGTGATATCTCCCCTAGGGGATTCATCAGGGGAGACATTAGACTACACCATTAAAGGTGTATACTATATAAATTTACACAAATAACAAACATCTTACACCTTAATAATAAAACAGAAAATATACAATAAAATTCTCTTCACAATACCTCAGGCAAACACATCACACATCATTCCAATTGTCTGCAAATATATCACACAGTGGTGCTGACGCCAGAAACTCATTTAGTAAAATTAATGCTCGAACAGGGGGCGAGTTCCTGTGTGCTAATTACTTATTAGTAGTGCCAAGCAGTAGTGCCTAAGAAAATAAACGGAATATTTAGTTGTATATTTGTTTTGAACAAGTGGTTTTACCAAATAATGGTACGAAACCCTTCGTGCGCGAGTACTCTCACTTGGCCGATTTTTTATTCATTTCGGCCGCTTGTCACTTCCGCTTGACTCATTGTTGGTAGAAACACATGTATTCAGTTATGTATTGCGAGGTAAAAAAGGCATAAGAGCGTCTGCTCCGCTTGTGGTAGAAACCGGGCTTAAATCGTGGGTTTGGTTCAACAACATATCCAAACACTATACAACAAGCTAAAATAAGTTGATAATACGTACCAATTTTAGATAGCCTGTAAATAAAAGCCCATATCTCAACGGTATACAACAGCAGCATCGCGTGAAGTGTAAAGCTTCCACTCTCATTATCACTGATCTTCAACAAAAACAATAAAATATTACTCGGTCTTCCTGTTTCAAACAATTTTTTATTGCGGTTTGTCTAGTTAGAATCAAAACAAAATTATAAACTTTAATTGTTTATCAAGCGACTGTATCGGATCATATATGACACATAACTGGACCTTCGCAGCATGAATTCTGTTATCACATCCCCACAGTACCCAAAGCAAGAGATAGGAGAGATCACGTTAGTGTTTTCCACTGATGCTCGGATTTTACGCGTTATCATAAATATTTATTTATAAATAGCATATGTCGTGTGGTGCTGGTAGGAGAATGTTACCCCTCCTTTTATACCTGTGAATGCACTATGAGACTGCTAATGGTTAATAGATAGAAAATGGGCAGCAGCGTCTTTCCGTGTATCAACATCCTGTAGGTACTGCGTTCGCCAACCCGCTTGCCAAGGTTGGTGAGTATGGCAACTACCAATCAGATCCTTGAGGGAGGCCTGTGTTCAGTAGTGGACGTTTTACGGCTGAAATGATGATAGCATATGCTATGGAATTTTCAAGTTCAAGTGAATTTTCAAGTTCAAGTCAATATTCAATTTCAAGTCCAGGAAAGAACAAAAAAAATAAGGCGTTTTCATTAAAAAGTAAAAACTTTACAAATAGCTCCCTCGAACCTTATAGATGGCGTTAGTTTTCTTTCACTGGTAGGAAACACAATTTGACAATGACAGCAATTGTGATTAATCACAAACTTGCTTTCTCCGCTAGCCAGCTTTTCAGTAAAATATAATAAAGTGTTTTCTAATAAACCCATCTGTTAGGTTTAGTAAAAAACACTTTTTTATATTTCTCATTAAAAATATTCTATAGGTACGTTTCACATACACCATCTAGCCCACAAATAAAATAAAATAGATACATAATCATATTACAGAAAACAAACTAATGGATGGTTTATATACGGGTTTTCCGCTACATAAGGTGTTATCAGTTTCAGCGGAAACAGAGCAGAAATCCATTCTAGAACATTTGGGGGCGGATTCCATCTGGAATGTTCAGTGCGTCTATCGACGAGCTATTTGATAGTGTAAAATTTATACGAATTAAACAATATTAGCCTTGGGCTGCCGCCGCCGGCTGTAGATGCAGTAAAAATCTGCCAAGGGATACCTCCGGAAGATGGGCAGCAGCATCTTACCGTGTAACATCCCGTACTGCCGTGGTAAGTATTGATGATAAAACAGTGTTCATTAGTAACATTCTCTTGATATAGATACCTATAGATGACTCGATTTGGATAACCATATTTAGGGGGGCGAAACCCCCTAATATACATAGCGCTGTCCGTCTGTGTACTCGTATTTGACGATTACAACCGAACGCGTTGACCGATTTACATGAAACCTTTTCTGTTAGCACCGTCTTAATGAGAGAAGGTCACTAATTGATTTTGGTGACCCTAGGGTCACAGGAACCGGAGTTATTGTGACCTCAAAAGGTTACAAAAAAAATAAAAGATCTTCAAATGGCCGTAAACGTCAAAAAACCCAAAAATGTCATTTTGCCACCTTTGGTGACCTTTTGAGGCCTTCGCCCCTTTTCTGGTACCCCCGTACCAATGCTTATTTCTAATATTGATTACCGTGGCTCAGGTTAGTCTAGGTACTAGCCGGCTGGCTAATACTGAGACTAACTTGTTGGACATAGGCCTGTCTCATGGGTCTCCTCTCACCACCTCGCTTGGCAGGCGAGTTGGTGAGCGCAGTACGGGATGTTAATAGGTACACGGATAGATGTTGCTGCCCATCTTCGGGAGGTAGCCCTTAGCAGATTCTTACTGCATCCACGGGCAAGAGACGAGAGGTTACATTTAACTGCCGGCACCCTTACGGCAAAAATGACATTTCACACAGCACCATCTAGCCGCAAAGAAAGCAGAACTTGTGATATAGGCTCTTACCAGATGCTCTGAAGCATGTTTTTTGTAAATACTTGACACGAATATCTGCAGAAAAGTAAAAATTTGTCTCCGGCGGGAATTGAACCCGCTAACTCTTGCATCGAGGTCGACATAGGACGGTCCACTACATGAATGCACCAGAAGGTCTGCGGCAGAGTCCGCGCCTCCATCGAAGTACAAACGCGGCGCTGGTGTCATACAACTAAATACAGACTTCAGATTGTACTGTAGAGTTTCTTCCATAAAAGATAAGATTAACTCTTTATTATATCACCATAGAATGTAAAAAATATAAGCATTCAAACAAATAACAACATACAATGGGCGGTCTTATCGCTAAAAGCGATCTATTTCAGCGATAAGACCGCCCATTGTATGTTATTATTTGTTTGAATGCTTATATTTTTTTTTGTTACATGTGGTGATTTCCGCCGTGGGGTGCCGGCAGTAGAATGATACCCCTCCTCTCATGCCCATGGATGCAGTAAGAGCCTGCTAAGGGATACCTCCGGGAGATGGGCAGCAGCGTCTATCCCTGGAGAGAGAAGATAATGAACAGATTCTCTTAGATACACTAAATAGTAATAAAAAGCTTAGGAGTGAACTAGCAGCGTTACACTCAGAAAATATGACAGTAGTTCAGGAATGTAATAGGTTCAATCCATCATAGATAGCTTTGACCATAACTGTGGCATTGAGTTTGAGTTGGCACTACGGAAAACCTCAGATTTAGAAAAGGCACTATGTGAGGCTAATATCAAGATCACACAGCTAGAAGAAGCGGCTCAATGCTCTGCCACTATGGAAACGATTTGCTTATATGATGAGCTTGTATCGGATAATTTAACTAGAGGCCTTGCCAATGGTGTGGGCTGTGAGTTTCATGCTATGAAAACTGTTGACAAATGTAAATATGACACTGTATATAATTCACAAGCATGCACCAATGACAACATACACAGTTTAAGCAAAAATAAGCTAAAAAAATACTTTAAAATAAATAAATTTATTAGGAAAACAAAAAGAATGATAAAAAATCAAAAAAATGTAGTAACTAGACAATACACCTGTAGAAAAATATTTGACAAACTTGATCTATGTACTCTACAGCTAAAAAGTAATAAAATTAAGTATGAGGCTGAAATCTTGGAGTTGAATTGTGAACTTGGCCGGTTGGAACATTCCCTAAAACATATTACAAGCCTATATGATAAGTCCAGAATTGAGGTAAGGGAATACAACCTGGCCATGGACCAAGTGCTCCAGGGATCTTGGGAGAATGAAAGAGAGCTCCAGTCCCACTTAGCAAGATGCCGGTGTGATGCTGGACTGGATCGTGATAACACTGATTCAGTGAGTATTACAACGGCCATGCGCAGTCTGGATGTAAACTCATCATTCTCACAAGAAAAATCAATAATGTACTGCGATGAAATTGGAAAAAATATGGGCCAACTTTTGAGTTTGCATATGGAACATTCAGTTTTAAATAATTGCTTACCAAACTGTAGTTTGCATGATATAATGCAAAAAATTTCTAAAAACTCATCTAATGAGAATACTAATTTAATAATCTGTCTTGGAAATAGGGGTAATGTTAACAAGTCTGATTTGATAAAATATATTGATAAACTTTGTTCATTGAAATTTAAAGAAATTGTAATGTATACATTCCCCTATAGTAATAGTTTGCCACAGTCAGAAAATAATACTAGATTTAAGCTAAATATGCTTTTGCATACAATATCGTGCAATAATCCTATTCATGTGATTGACACTAACTCTATTGTTAGTAAAAAATATTATTTGACTAAAGGTAATTATTACCTTTCTAATTATTACAAACGACAGATAGCTATGTCGCTATCATATTATTTTTGCATGACAGCCAAAAATTTGGCTAAACAGAATGCTTCTTTTGAGCATTCTCAAAACCAATTAATTAAGACTCTGGAAATTATTCCAAGTCATTTAAATTAGATCATAAGACAACAGAGGAAATCTCTAGCCAGAACAAGTCAAATAATATCTTGTGTCAAAATGAAAAAGCAATAAATAAAACATTTAAAATGTATACAAAGGTTACCAACTTGGTGCACCAAAATATTCAAGGAATAAGCAGTAAATTGTTAAAGTTGGAACTATACATAAACTTGTATAATATTGATATTTTATGTATTACTGAACATTGGCTGAAAAGTCATGAGGTTATGTTCAGTTTCAACAACCATCTTGTTGGTAGCTCCTTTTGTAGATCACATGCTATTCGTGGAGGTTCTTTAGTGCTACTTAATAAACATCTTAAGTACAAAGAACGTAAAGACATTGTCTGTCTGTCTGTTGAGAGCCAAATCGAAATAGCATGTGTGGAGTTGGAGCAAGTTATTATCATAAGTGTATACAGCCCACCGTCAGCTTCGTTTGAGACATTTGAAAAAGTCATGGATGAAATCTTATTCAAAGCATCAAAGTCAAATAAAAACATAATTACATGTGGAGATTTCAATGTTAATCTCTTAGAAAATTACTCTTTTAGTACTAGATTAACATGCCTTTTTAATTCATATAACCTAAAACCATTGTTTATGGAGCCTACTAGAATAACTGAAACATCAGCTAAATGTATTGACAATATCTTTGTAAATTCTAATACAAAAATTCTCCATAAGGGCTTGATTAGCAATATAAAGTCAGACCATTTAGGCCAGCACATTCAAATTAAACAGCAACAAAAACAAAATGTAAAAAGAAAAATTACTTTTATACCTGTGACCATGCATCGATCTGAACAACTGAAATGTAAATTGAATACAAAATTTCCACCTTACTACTCAAATAACAACCCTAATGAGTCATATTGCAATTTTTTCAATGCATTTAGCAATATGTTTAATTCAATATTTACATCAAAGTCGATAATGGTCACAGATAAACATAACTTTAATGAGTGGGCAACAGTGGGTATACATAGAAGTAGACAAAAATTATATGATCTTTATAGTGAAAAACATTATAATTTTAGTGAAGAATTTAAAGAAAAGGTTAAAAATTACTCAAAAATTTTTAGAAAAGTCTGCCATATTGCTAAGTCTAATTATATAAGTTCAAAAATTAAAAATAGTGATAATAAAATTAAAGCTACTTGGAAAATAATAAACAAAGAAACTGGAAATGTGAGTAACTTTAACAACCACTTCAAATTGAATTATAATAATACCACCTACAAAAGTGATGAAGATGTAGCCCAAGCATTTGAAACATTTTTTACTGACATTCCAATTTCTACCACAAAGTCTTTAAACTCTTCTCACCTGATCGCCGAGTCCTTACTTAGCGAAAATGTACCTAAATGTGATAGTAATTTTAAATTCCAATATGTGGACAGCGGCGATATAGTTAAAGCCTTTAAAATGTTAAATGTCAAGAAAACTGCAGATCTCTGGGGTATTTCTGTAAACATTGTAAAACCATTAGTAGACACAATCGCACCTGAACTGGCTTTTATATTTAATGAATGCATTGACTGTGGCGTATTTCCTGATCTAATGAAACACAGTAAAATAATACCTTTATTCAAATCAGGTTCTAAGTCGGATCCCACTAACTTTAGGCCGATATCAGTACTGCCGACATTTAGTAAAATTTTTGAAAAGCTTATTTTAAATCAGCTATCTAAGCACTTTAACGACAACAAGTTGCTTCACTGCAAGCAATTTGGCTTTACACGCGGTCGTTCCACTACTGATGCCGGTATAGAGTTAATCTCGCATATCTATGATGCTTGGGAGAAGTCGCAAGACGCTATAGGTGTTTTTTGCGACCTTTCAAAAGCATTTGACTGTGTACACCATGAAACATTGATCGGGAAATTGCGCCACTATGGTGTTAGAGATATCTCTTTAGATCTACTTAATTCTTATCTCAGTAACAGGATACAAAGAGTTGATGTTAATGGAAAACGTTCTTCGGGATCTGTAGTTACAATGGGTGTACCGCAGGGATCAATTCTTGGGCCTTTTCTATTTTTAATTTACATTAATGATCTACCTCATCTTGTCAAAAACAATCATGAGATTGTATTGTTTGCTGATGACACTTCACTTTTGTTCAAAATGAAACGACGTACCACCGATTATGACGAGGTGAATAATGCAATCTCAGAAGTTGTTAATTGGTTTAATGTCAATAACCTATTACTTAATGAAAATAAAATAAAATGCATTAGATTTACTCTCCCGAATGTAAAACAGGCTGATGCCAACATTAAATTGAAAGGTGAAAGTTTAAACCTTGTAGAAAAAACTGTATTTTTAGGCATAACTTTGGACAATAAGCTTCAATGGGGCCCGCATATAGAACAACTATCGGGTAGGCTTAGTTCTGCAGCATATGCAGTCAAAAAAATCCGCCTTCTTACAGACGTAGATACCGCTAGACTTGTTTACTTCAGCTATTTCCACAGCATTATGTCTTATGGCTTACTGCTGTGGGGATGTGCTGCAGATATAGACACCGTATTTGTGCTGCAGAAGAGGGCTATTCGTTCTATCTACAATATGGGTCCCAGAGAATCACTTCGCACTAAATTTAAAGAAATAAATATAATGACAGTAGCTTGTCAATATATTTATGAGAACCTGTTGTACACCCATAAAAATATTGCTTCGTTTAAGAAAAACAGCGACAATCACAATGTAAATACAAGAAATAAGAATAAACTCGCTGTGCCCACTACTAGGCTCCATAAGGTAAAAAAATCTTTTAAAGGGCAATGTATACGCTTCTACAACAAACTCCCAAGTGAGTTGCAGAAGTTATCATTAAATAAATTCAAAAACATTATTAAACGCAATCTGTGCGATAAAGCTTATTATAAAATATCAGATTACCTAGAGGACAAAACCACTTGGGACGGAATCTGCTCCAACTCCGTCAAACGTAGCATAAGACAAAATCAAATTGTTAAATGATGACTATAACGACCGAGTTAGGTTCTTCTGTTCACTTCTTTTCCTAACTCGCGTGTCATCTGAAGTGAACAGGTTCAATTATGTGCTTTATTCTATTTATTTGTGTTGTTTTATTTTGTAAGTTGTGACGCGTCAATAAGGTCCATGCGGCCGCACTGAATAAAGTATTTTTTGAATTTGAATTTGAATTTGAATATCCGTGTATCAACATCCCATACTGCGCTCACCAACCCGCCTGCCAAGCGTGGTGAGAATGGCAACTACCCCTCATGGAGATCCATGAGGGCCTGTGTTCATCAGTGGACGTTTTATGGCTGAAATGATGATACGACATGACGACTACGACCATGATAAAATCGTTTATTCCATCCAGTCCTACTAGTAGTTCGATTATCTAACTGTTTGGACAGAAACATTCCAAATTGTTAGACTGACTAATCGAACATTTAGGACACGCAGATTTTATTCTAAATAGATCTAAGTTATATGAATATTACGGTACACTAGTGGTAGTAAGACTGGTACTTATACTGTGTATTGCTGTTTTGTTTTATGTAGTTGTAGGTTTGTTTCAATCGCTGATAAGGTTAGGTAATGAGACTTAGTATGATGTGTTTGTTATTAATGTTTATTTCTTGCAAGTCAATGTGTAGCAACACGCTGTAACTGTCGACACTAGAATAATCGTCGTATAAATAAGATTAGAATAGGTTTTTGATAAATAAAGAAAATACAAAATAAGTATAAACAAAATACCACTCTATCAAAAGTATAACAAAGAAGAAAAACGACATAGCTCCGAGTAATACACAGAAAGATACGACGATAAAAATATTTGCTTTAGCTTCTACCGGCCAGTTCACGAGGTACCTATGCAATTCGTCCCGCCATCTCCATTTGGGTCTACCACCTATTTTATTTTATTTTATTTTATTTATTCAGGACAACAAACAATTACACTCAAGTATTACTAAACATACCTATACCCACAAAACCTTCTACCTTACGGCAGACGTGCTCAGCCCAATCCTTATCTAAGCTTCGAGGCTACACCTGCGACTTGCTTCTAGAGCGCAGTTCCTTGTTGCGCATCTTATCCGTAGGTACTAATATTTGAAAGGCTACAGGCCTTTCTGTCTATTATAGAGGATTTATATAGCGTCAGCCTGGGACATATTTAGATGTATGCTTGCCCTGCAACTAATAACATCCTCCCAGCTTAGTCAGCTATTAGTTAGAGGGTCAATACGTCTAAAGCTAATTAATAATGCTCCTCATGATGATTTTCTGCACCGTTAAATTTTAAATTAAAGTTTATTTCAGACATTGTACAGGTAATAAAGAACACAACATAAAGCACGATGTGTTAAATGTGTACATACATTTTTCATGAAAAATCTATTGGTTCTCGGTTGATTTCGAATATTCGGAACGAAAGTCAGGGGTGCATTCCACTCCGCCAACATAAATAATAAATAAATATAAATAAATAATGCTGGACAAATCACACAGCATCATCTAGCCCCAAGCTAAGCAGAGCTTGTGTTATGGGTACTAGATGACTGATATATTTAATACATTATACTACATATGTAGATATTTTTATTATATATAGAAAAACACCCAGAACACCCTGAACAAATATCTGCAGATCGTACAGACATTTGTCCCGAGGCGGGAATCGAACCCGCGACCCCTTGCGTCGCTGGCGCACCTTCGCCCGCTGCGCCACAGAGCTCGTCAAACACATGGCTTTCTTATAAATTAATAGCATTAAGAATTAGTTTGTTACTGCCTGAGATCTATCTGACGTTGACTGTACCTACTAGCAAAATAAAAACAATAAGAAAAACAATTTTGGAAGGTGCGAAGATATATGTATATTGTACTAACAAGGTACCAAATACACAACGGAGGTAACTATACTATAACATGTTAAAAATAGCGTTTATTGTTAATAACGGAAACTATTATATTACCAGTCTATGCTAATATTATACAGAGGAAACATTTTGTATTTTGTATATTTGTAACAATTAAACTCTAAAAATACTGGACCAATTTTAAAAATTCTTTCACCATTAGAATGCTACATTATCCCTGAGTAACATTGGCTATGTTTGATCCCCGTATTCCCACGGGAACGGGAACTACGCGGGTGAAATCGCGGAGTGGGCTAGTATATAATTTATAATATATAAAAGCTACACCACAACTGCTGCTGGTTGAATGTACAAATTTTGCATCTCATAAACACGCGGGTTCAACTGCTCTTCCATCTCAATTTGAGTGCTTCGAACGACCATTATACAAATTGCAAGGGTGACTGAAACAAGATGAATAAATAAGAATTAATTAATTAATTACTCGATTTGGGTAAGGCCTATGACAGAGTACTGTACAGTATATTATTAAAAAAACTACACAGTATTTGTTTCAGGGATCCAGGGTTTGACTGCTTTGCTTCATATTTAGAAAATATAAACCAATGCGTCAAAATTAAACATACTAATGGAAATATTATAAAAATATCATCTGACCTATTAATCATACCACAAGGTAGTGTGCTTGGATACATTTTATTCCTAATATACATAAATGATTTACCTAAAGTTGTTGACTGCCCTTGTACCTTATTCGCCGATGACGTATCTATTGTTCTTCCTTGTAAATCTAACATCCAATATAAACAACCTCCTTGATAAAAAATTATCAAAAATAGCAAATTGGCTTAACGATCATAACCTTCAGTTAAACTTTAAAAAACGAAGCTCATTCAGTTTAGACCCCTTTAAACATACAATTTTTATTTTACGACATTCCCCTTGATTATGTTAATTTAATGTTAATTACAGTCCCCTCCTTGGCATTATTATAGATTCAAATTTAAATCGGAAAGAGCGTATAAAAAAACACTTCACTAAAATTATCAAGATTCACTTACGCTTTGTACGAACTAAAAAAAACAGACATAAAAACAGCATTACCTGCATATTACGCATGCCCACTCGAGACTACAGTATGGTATCATGCTTTGGGGCAACAGTGTAGACGTAAACAAACTTTTCATATTGCAAAAAAGTGTAGTGGAATTATTTATAATCTCGACCAAATGGTAAGTTGTAGACCTTACTTTGTTCAATAACATATATGTATTAACACTTGCAGGGGTATATATATATATATATTAGAAATCAGTTTATTTGTAAAAAAAATACAAACCTATTCCCAATACATTCTAGACCACTACATTTAAGACCCCGCGATAGATTATACATACCCTTCTCAAAACTTCAATTATTCCACTCCGGTCCTCAAGCCATGTCAGTAAAAATATGTAATAAAATACCTCAAAATATAAAAAATTAAAACAACATAAATACATTCAAATTACTCTTAAAAAGTTGTTAATACAACATAGTTTGTATTCTCTGCAAGAGTTCTCACAGTTTTAGGCAATACTTACTAGTATTTTAAATTTATTCTAAGGATTTCTAATGATCTCACTAACTCATATTAAATAGCGGGAATGTTCACGTACTTGTTATTCATTTATTTTTATTTATTTATTTAAGAAAAGGATCGCCAACAGTTTACATATCAAAAATTACACTTAAACATTTATATGGACACAGTCTGATATGTTAAATCAATTACAGGCAAACACGACATTGGTAGGTTTAAATAGAATATAAAATTTTAAGACATAAATATATAGTAAATTTTAACAATACATACTAGTTAAACTATATAAACTTCAATATTACTTATCCAATGAAACAAAAATATCTTAAAAACAAGAAACAAAGTAACTAATAATATATACGAGATCAAATAAAATGAAAAAATACAATGTACCTATATATTAGTCTTTCCCTAAAATACGAGTGGAAAATTGCTATTATTGTGGTTATTATATTAGCGTTATTATTGTGGGTGGACAATAACAAGTACGTGAACATTCCCGCTATTTAATATGAATGTAATAAGTCACGAAAGTTACTATAGTAAAATCTCCCTAATTTTTAGTTTAAGAGGTTCTTAAGTTATATAGTTCTGTTATTTTATTTAGTGTTTGTGTTTTGTTTCACTTAGTAAGATTTTTACTAGCATAATAATGTACCTATGTAAGTTGAATTACATTCATCAAAGTCTTTGTGCTTGGTACTTATTATACTTACAATTTTGCTGTGCCCTAACAAGGCGCATGTTTGATACCCTATATTATTTTAAGACCTTGTAACTCAACATGCTTGCAATACATTTATTTTGTTAGTAACACATAATTAAAATTGACAAGGGTAAGTAAAGTAACAAAAAAGACAAAAAAAAATAACAATAATAATACCTAATAGTTAAGCTGGCTTTTGTGCATGTTTGTTTCTATACCCTTTTTGTAAATGTTTTATATATAATAAAGAATAACAAGGAATAAAATATATAGTCACCGACCGCGAAGCAAGACGCAAACGGACGCAAGACATTAGGACTGCTGGACGTGGTGAACCCAGGAGTACTGTCTTTTAAATCTGGCTCTTAAACCAATTGCCTAGCAAGAGTCACTCCAGAATTATTCTTTAAAATTAAAATTATTAGACTCTTTAACGACGATCGGAACAAAAGTCGCCGAGTAAACATCCCACGAGATCGCCATTATTATTATATTATTATTATGAAGCATACTTACAAGCCCACTTTAGAAGGGGTAGGGAGGCCATCAGACCCATGAACAAGCCTGTGACGATAATCAACGCCACAGCCAACGCAAGCAGAAAGTAGGTGGCGTTACAGTAGAACCCTAAGTAGGTGGGTCGGTTCTGGAACAGGGACAAAGTTTACATGAAAGTATGCTGGACATTTCACACTGCACCATCTAGTTTCAAAGTAAGAAGAGCTTGTGTTATGGGTACCAGATGATTGATTTAATAGGTACATAAATACATCGTACATAGACAACACCCAAACCCGAGACAAATATCTGCAGATAAATAAAGATTTAAATCGCGAGATGTGCACTGTCACTAAAAACAGTGGCATTGTCCTTAAATGTGTGTTAACAAATAATACCGACGCGACGCACGCACACGCAGTTTTTGCCTATAAATCAAACAGTTATTGTTACCATTATTATATAGTGCAATCTTAATGCACGAACTTTAATGAAAAAATAACACACTTTAGAGGTAAACTGATTCCAAATGAGCGTGCTCACTCATTTCGTGTGGAAACAAAACGGCTCGGTCTCATTACGGTAAGTATACGTCCTTACCGTAATGAGATGCGATCTAAATCTTTGCAGATAAAGCAAACATTTGTACCTCGGCGGGAATCGCAGCCGCACCTTTTCCCTCTCAGCCGGCTAGGAGACCAACCGCGCCACGGCGTCGAGCAGGTAATGGTAACGCACTTGTGTCTCCATAGAAATCAGAACTTATTTTTAATCCTAACAATAATTTTGACATACTCTGTCAAATTTGACATGTATCAAAAATTGGTCATTGTTGGTTTGTAACTTGAAGATTTAAGTTTTATTAGCATTTAATACAGGATCTTGTAAAAGTTAATACTCTCACTAGATCCATAATTTAAAGCTGTTCTAAAAAGAGGATCTACTGAGATATAAACCTCTCACTAGAACCTGACTGGATCTGTAGACAGGATCTAGTTAGTCATCCGTGTGGTACACTGTGCGGCACACACATTTGACACTTCTGCACAAACGAGAACACGATTTTGGTGGTCCATCAAATGTACAGTCCAATATGTTTATCGAACCCTTATGCAAGCTCTGCTTACTTTGATATTTAATGTACTCACAGAATGCACTCCAACAATAAGCACTATATGCACGACGAGGTTGTACAGAAACACGAGCATGTAGTAACCGAACGTGATGTACAGGTTCTGAGCGCTTTTCTCCAGCTCATGAGGAGGCACCGAGGGCTGTGCGTGGGGAGACTCCACGTACGTGGCTACTTTGTATGTGTAGAACGATACACCCGCTAAACTGATGAGGGAGAGGATCTGTGCAAAAAATACATATTTAATGGATTATTTTTTAAACTACCCACGACGCGGTTCTATCTTTATTTTCATTTAATATTCATATAAATTAACTCATTTATTTGCATATTTGTAATTATAAAACATAGACACGTCCACAAGGTATGCGAACGGATCTACACGGACTTACCTAACTTAGTGATAGGAAATCCTTGTAAATATTTAGTACGTCCTGTGGCATTCTGTATGTAGAGACTGAAGCCCAGATAATAGTTATATTATAACCTATATCCATGCCAAATTTCATTAAATAAATGAATATTAGGCTACTTATTATCCGGGTACAACCAAACCTCGGTCAAAAGCTAACATTCTAACTAATATTATGAGTGAGAATGTAGTTTTGTTTGCTTGTTACGCTTTCACGCCTAAACCACCTTACCGATTTATGAACTATTTCTCCAATGGAAGTTACTTTATCAGCGAGTAACATGACATGAACAATTACGTTTATTTTCTTAGGCACTACCTCTTGGCACTAATAGTAGAGTGAAGGGAAATATAACTAACTCGTTTCTTTAGTTTTCAAAAAACAAAATCCGACTTGCAGAACGCCTAATAAATTAAGCCTATTATTTAAGTGATGAAACTGCATTGAGGGACTATTACAATTATTTAATTCCGTATGGACATTTTTATCATCAGAATCAAGTTTTGCAAAAAAAGAGACCTAATTGTAGGTATGTAACTATCTATTCGAACACTATTTTCATAATTTGCGAAGTAATTCATACTTTAATTGTTTTTCTAATGCAAAAAGTCGTAACAGAGCTTACAGGACTAATGTAGAGTTTGTCTGCCAGCATAATTTAAGACTATAAAATACTAGCTTGTGCCCGCCGCTTTGCATGCGTTGTTCCCGGACAAAAAGTATTATATGTGTTAACTCTTATCAACATCTAAACGTGTGCAAAATTTTAGCTCAATCCGTAGCCTGGTTTTTGCGTGTTTACAAACTTACGGCTTTATAATATTTCTGAGATCCAATTCATACTCACTATTGCAATATACCCAATCAAAAGTGATCCAATTCTGAGCGGTATACAAAAACAACACTTGTTCACTCTACCGTACCAATACGTTTGCCCCATCTTAACAAGTTCGATCTTCTTTCAACTTAATTAATGTAAAAACTTTATTTTATCTAAGTTCAGTAACTTGAAGAGCTCAGTAGCTCTAAATAAAAAACAAATATATGAAAGGGCTAGAACGAGCAAAACATTACTGAGCGCATAGTTAGTGATAACAATTTATCATAGTGATATCTCAATGATAACGAGTGACTGAACCCGTAAACGGACCGGAATATGGCGTAGATTAGGATTAGACCTCTGATAATGAACGAGGCTGAACTAGGTAACTCAACCGCCCATTACCCGCTTTTCGGCCTTGACTACTCCTGAGAATTGAAACCAATGGGTGCGGCACAAAACCGGGAAGAATGGAGTGATAAACAGGAGGCCTTTATCCAGCAGTGGGTGAATGTGGGCTGATAGATAGATTACCAATAGTGGGTTAAGTCCGGCTGTGGTGGTTGATGATGATGACTGATTGATTTTGAATACTTGCGACCTCGATATGATGCGTCGGTGTTGAGAAAGACAAAATTTGACCTCGGCGAGATCCAACCCAAAGCCTCTTGCTTAACAGCCGGCTGTGAGACCATGCTAGGGAGGTCCTCAAGTTCGTTTGACAATAAAACCAAAAAAACTGGTTTCCAAGACTCTTTTGGCGTATTTATTTCAACCCTTGCAGACTCCTAGCAGTCACAAATGTTCCCTCGATCTTTCTTCCTAAACCAAGCGAAGATCGACGATATGCCTTTGGTCTGGCCATCTCTATTGTCTTTGATCTGATCAGCTTGACTGTATCTGATTTGACTATCTTGACTGCCATTGAACTCAGCTTGACTGAGATTGACCTGACCGAATTGACTGTCTTGGCTGTCGTTGTGAAACGAACTCAGCTTACAGATCGGCGGGATTTGACTGCTATATTTGCAATAGCAGACAGGTTTGCAAGTCTGGCAGCCCGATGTACACACTTCCACGTAAAAGCTGTACACCACAACAAAGCCGTAGAACTCGAGCACTGGGAACAAAATAAAGTATAAACTGGTATTGCTTGGTATTATAATACTTATTGCTGGACATTTTACTTAGAATCTGTCCTCAGTGTAAAGATTGATGGAACATTTTAGTAAATGTATACCAATACATATATACAGGCTTTACAAAAAATTGTGCCATAATCGGCATTCGCTTTGTCTCGTCACTTAGTAGAATAAAAAAAATTACGCGTTGGTAGACGGAGGAAGTCAAGGTTGAGAAACATACGGATGTTGACGAACATCGCCGGCGTCGAAGACCTCTTTCGCTTGGCGCAAGGGCGTTCAAGATTATGTGAGGTGACGGCTAACCTCCAGTGATGTAGGGCAACCACAAGAAGAAGAACTAAATATTCCAACGAAATGAGCTGGGTGAATATATCTGTAAATACTTACCGACAAAAAAGAAAAAGGCTAAGTACCAGCCAATCAAAAGCATATGCGCCAAAGAGAGTTGAAAGAGGCATGTGACCTCAATTATCCATGTCAGGAACCGACAGACCAGGTACTGTGGCAAGACTTTGCACTTTTGCTGAAAACAAACACATTATCAAAATACTAACCTACGACCTGTGTAGTGCAGGGGTAAGGGGGCCCAGATGGGTGTAGTATGAAGTATAGTGGCAGTTTAATTTTGGCGAATTTTCCACTAAATTGTAAAGACAAATTTCGTGCAAGGCGTGCTTTTAGCACGTCAGTACGTTATGACAATTGTGCACACAATTGTGCGTTACACAACTCAATGTTTTATACACTTCCAAAACAAAGTTTTGGAAGTGTATTAAATATTGAATGTCTATAATAATAGATTTGTAAGTTCCTATAGACTTACAAAAGTTGTTCTCGTCGCGAGGACATCGGCGGCTGTCACAAACTATGCTTATAAAGAAGGGTAAAAAATAGTGAGTCAGGTAACGTGGTGAAAGCCGTTATATTTATGAAAGGACTTACATGGCTAAAAACTTACAAAAGACCCTAGCAGATCCTGGCTTACTCCTAACCTGGAAGATGAGGCAATGTTGTGCTCACAAAGAGGTTCCAACTTAATATCAGCGTTGTTTTGTCATGTGCAAGACAACAAATGCCGAGTTCAACGCTTACTTGTGACATTGAGTTACAACAATCGAACTTAACAGTGTTCAGTTTTAATTTTGAGTATGTTACAAAAAAAATATATATAAAGGCACTATGCTTTTCTTTGTTTTTTTTCATGTAGTGTGGAATAAGGGCAGGGAAATTATTGCGTGTTAATGTACGTTCAAAATGTTAAATCACTTAACATAATTTAAAAGTCAACTAACAAAGAAAATTATCCCAACGACCAAGTTAGTGCAGTAAACGAGTATCAAAACTTCGGCCACGATCATAGCGACGGAGCAAAAATACACCGGGTAAGCATTATCTTTCGTCGTCGGTTCCTCAGTGTGTATGAATATTCTGACATCTTTGTCCACAAATGCTTCCAGAATCACCGTCGTGAAGAAGAATAGCGTAAAGAAGCTTCGTAGCTGAAAACAATAATTCCTTAATCCTCCAACAAATAATAACCGACATCAATGAATACATTGTACATCGGCATACTTCCGGAGGTATCCCTTAGCAGGCTCTTACTGCATCCACGGGCATGAGAGGAGGGGTAACATTCTAAGCAATTCTGATTTGAATTAATTTAAAAAAAAACTTACGATAGTCCAGCATAGTGCCAAAGTGGCACCACTCTTTAAGCTGTACAGCAGTAGGAATAACTCTATGGTAGGAAGGGCTACTACATCCATTTCAATTCTAATTAGTTTTATAGGTTCAAAAGTTGTTTCAAAATCCTTGTATATTATTATGTATAATGTTCCAAACTTCGTAGTTCACAGATGAATAGTCAAAGAGTTCACATTAGGAACTCTAAAATATTTAACTACGTAAATAATTTTGACCATAACTTGGTGTAATTATTGGTAAGTTTAGGCATAGAATTAGGAGCAAAATACTATATAAACATGGAAATCATGTTTTGTTGTGGTTAGTGACGCCGCCGTTAATTCTTCTTCTTCTTGTATAGGTTTTGTGTTTGGTTTTACACAATTCTGCCAGTGTCAAGTAACATTATATAATTATCCTGTTTCTCACGATTTTGACATTTCCCTTTTGGCTAAGTAATTTAGTTGCAGGTGTCCGCCCCTCACGTGGCATAGATGGTCAGCACGGACGTGTGGCTTTGAAGTAAGAGACCTAAACGTACTTAGACGTGACGTCACGCGATACCACGCATTCCATATGCTGTCTCGATCTTAGCCCACGCAACATGTCTAGGATGGAATATAGAGAAGAATTAAGGAATTCGTGGCGACCCCACTTAGCGTTACCAGTCTTCACATCTTCTTCGTCCTTATCACAAGTAAGAATGGTTCTTCTTTTTATTTTTGGCGTGAAAGACAGATTTAGTCTCTTCCAATACTTTGCCAACGTCACAGATTACTTGATTTAGGTACTTATTACGTCCAACCTTCGATCAAATTGATCGAAGCGTCCAACCATCAACAAAGGAATCACACAAAATACAAAATTAGAATTTGTAGTTTCCAGAGTGGCAGCAAGTGGCAAGCATGAGCCATAAAAAGAAGAAGAAGAAGAAGAATTAGTATGACTTAGCTCTATTTATTTATTTATTTAATAGGACATCCAACACAGGGTTACACATAATGTGTAATATATATAATAACACTATGTGTCCCTTCTTTCCAATTTAAGGCTGTCGCAACATGTGTAGACGACTTTTACGGTTTTTATATAAGACTAGCTGACCCGGTGCCTACTTCGTTGGACGGTAGTTTATTAGCCCATGACACTCACAAATGCTGTGTTTTTCTATCACCTAGTTAAGAATTTTGAAAATCGCTTCAGTAGATCCAGAGATAATTCCCTACAACCCCACAAACTCACAAACTGTACGTCTTTATAATATTAGAATAGATTTACTGATATGTAACGAAATCTTAAACCATGAAGAGTTTCAACCCGTCATGGTAATAACTGAACAGATCCTGATTGGATCTGTAGACTGGATCTAGTAAGAGTTATCCTTCAAAACATCGGATTAAATTAAACCTTTGCACAGTTATCATAAAGAAAATATATAGTTGTTTTTATTACTAATAATTAACTATTTATTATTGTCTGGGTAAGCTGAAGACATGGTAAATTTGCGCAAATTTGAGGTGACATAATTATAATGTCCAGCAGTGGCCCAAGTTAGGGCGGTGATAATGGTGACTATTATTATTATTATTATTATAGCTATTCACCCTCTTCGCACATGGTCATAAGTTTGTTTGTCTACACAGTTGGACTAAGGCCTCCCTTATGAATTTCCAAGCACCGATGTTGCCATACCCGCTTGGCAAACAGGTTGGCGAGCGCAGTAGCAGCAGTGGGATATTGATACACGGAAAGACGCTGCGCTGCCTGCCCATCTTCCGGAGGTACCTATCCCTTGGCAGATTCTTAAAGCATCCACGGGCAAACATAAATACTCTTTTTTATATTACTTATTTTTTATCTTGTCATCTTGGTGGGCATTTGCCCGTGTATGGTTTAAGAACATGCCAATCTTTCTGCAAATCAAAACTCTACTTATTTAGAAATTGTGTTGTGTTTATTGTGTGGGTCGTCATACAAATAACTAAATCAGCTCACAATTAACAGATTACTAACATATTTTTTTTTTTTTATATTTATATTTTTATACACACAATCACGCTTAAATTTATTCAGCGTATAAAAGTACCTAAGGGGTTTAATCTGCATATTAAAGTTATTGATGTCAATAGTTTCTTCCAGAATAAATTGAAAACAGTGCTCATTAAAATCATGACGTCGCTTCTGAGTAATATTGTTATTAATTTGTAAAAGGTCGACGGCGACGTTATCACAGAAGTAAACATGCAAAATGCGAACAAAAAAGCATTGCCGACTTTATTCCCCTTGTGATAAGAGCTGTTATATGTAGAATGATCGGACAGGATTTCCGAATGAGCTCTGATTTCGAGAACTCGGTAACAAACATTTTTATTGAACTTTTGTTTATTGTTTCAATTTTTTAGGGGGCAAAGCCTTTCTATTACCTATGCATAGCGCTGTCTGTCTGTCTATCTGTGCATGACACGATTACAACCGAACGCGTTGACCGATATTCATGAAACCTTTTTTGTTAGCACTGTCTTAATGAGAGTAGGGTACAGATTTTGGTGATCACAGGGAACGGAGTTATTGTAACCTCAATGTATTTGAAATTTTAAAACTTAATTTTTTTTTTTGTTTTTTTCGGAAACCTTCGCCCTCTTTTCTAGTACCCCCGTAATAATGCTTGTTTTTATATTATACAACTTTATGTTTTTGCGGCAGTTTTGCTCAAATAACTCATGTTGTTTCAGAGCCTGCAAATTAATGGAAATTTCTTAGTGCAGTTGTAACATCTTAGTAATATAATAATAACTGGCTGTTCCGCAGGCTGGTAACGTATCACGCGACAGGTTTGCAACAGCCGCAAACCTCGTGACCATCGCTATCAAACGTCAATTTTGATTTAGTTACATACAACAACACCTTTGTTGTATATTCGACACAATATTAATTCACGAATTGACGTATGATAGCGAGATTTACGCATGTTGCAAACCTGTCGCGAGATACGTACCTAATCAGCCTGGCGGGCTACCTTTATGCCGCCTCAGAATCAACTACCTACTACGCTTCTTTACTTACAACTTTACTGTTTCATACTACTACTAACTTCTGTTGCAATAAAGTTATAGTTGTTAATCTATTTATCTAGCTTCTACTCAATTACTATTACTATCTACTTCTCTGCTACTAACAACTACTTTTCTACAAAAATTATCGACAACAGTCATTCCTCGATAGTTTATCAAAAAAGTCGTTCCTCGCACAATTGCCGTATCTGTCAAAAAACCGATAACCGACTGGGTAAACGGACCGCGACTCGGTAAACGTATTATCACAGATTACAGAAACGTATTATGGTGTGGGACGCCTACCTAGGTGATGATTTGAGAAAGAGCGCTGGCATACGCTTGATGGACCGACAGAAAGCCGAAGACGGGGTACACTAATAAATAAGCTAAGGTACTGCTGGAAATATGTAGGTCTCCCGAAATCTGCGCCATTCAACATTTTTCATCATGTCTTTGTAAAGGATAAACATTTTTGGAAATTCGGTAAAATTTCATAAATTTTGTTTGTTGTCTTTTTCTATGAATTTTTTATACACTTATTTGGTTTTATAGGATTTGAACATCAAGTCTGTAGGGTCAGCTACTTTGAAAAAAATAGCACGGACAGTACCCCATTCCCGCGTGATCCAGTCAATCGTCGCATCCATTACTGCGACAATACACTGTCCATTAGATAAATGCTCTGACTAGCTCAGTAACTCAGTTACTTTATACCAAATCGCACCGTGTTTGCGCTCCAAGTTTTTTTTATTACCTCTCTTGTTTTTTGTTTTTAATACGGAGGTGCAGAAGCTTCAAGATGTACTGTGATTGGCCTTATTTGGGACGCTGCTGCTTTTGCATGCCGCTAAGGAGAGGAGTGCTGACATGTGCCTATACTCACATCGTGAGTATCATCATCATCATCATCATCTCAGCCATAGGACGGTCTGGATAAAGGGCTCCCTGATCATGGGCGATTGATGCCATACTCGCCACGCTTCGCAGGCGGGTTGGCAAGCGCACCACGGGCTGTTGATACACGGAAAGACGCTGCTGGCCATCTTCCGAAAGTATCCCTTATGCATCCACGGGCTAGAGGGGAGGGCCAACATTCTAATGCCATCACCTCACGGCAGTATCTGTCGCGAAAGTTTAACAAGTTCTACATCTGACTGATGCTGTTAGTTCGTTCAAAGTTGACAAAACGAGGCAAAAAAATTACTATGTGGTTTTTTGCGCTTCTATTGAAGTTAAAATTGTTAACTTACTTAAATAGTTCCCATGTGTTATAGGTACATAAATAGGTACCTATCATACATAGAAATATTATCACAAAATACATAGCGATATGACCGCCCATTGTGTATTTCTGTTGTTTTTGTAGTTTAAGTTAATTTTAGTTATTTCTGTTTTATTTTCTGTATGATTTAAAACTTACTAAAGTTCTTCCCGGGGCGAGAATCAAAACCTCCTGCGTCGCAGACTGCTATTAAGCCAACTACTCTGCAGAAGTCGTCAACAGAAAATACTAGCGCACTTTTATCATCATCATCATCATTTTGGCCCTAATAAGCCCACTACCTGAACACAGGTCATGGACATCCGTGAGGGGTAGTTGCCATACTTACCACGCTTAGCAGGCGGGTTGAGGAGCGCCAGTACAGGATGTTGATGCACGAAAAGACGTTGCTGCCCATCTTCCGGAGCAGAGCATACTCTTAGCAGATATCCAAATTCCTTTAATAAACACTTAAATAACTTTCCCAATTTTAAAAATCAAAAAAACATAACATAGATAGATACTTTTTATTATATGTATCTACAGAAAAACATAAAGAACAACCTGAAAACATATCTGCAGATCGTACAGAAATTTGTCCTGATTTTGGAGTCGAACCCACGACCTGTTGCATCGCAGGCGGACCTTCGTCCGCTGCCTCACAGAGGTCGTCAAATATGTTTATTTTAGAGTTTATGTATTTTGCATGTATTTTAAAATATAAGTATTCAGTTATTTATTTCCTCATTTTCGTTGCCTTCTCATTTTTTCTTGCACACCCAGGATGACTGGTAGAAAATGCTATTAGTATTCAGTCCTCTGTACATTTTATTTCTGCACAGAGTACTCAATACTTTAATGTGTTCTTTAATGTAGGTACAGTGGTGTTGACAATGGTGTTAGGCAGCATTACAGACCCTGTTGGCACAACAATAAAAATAGAAGAGAGGAAGACGTCATCGTTAATGTACATACTGGATAATAGGGTTATATTAAACCGTTATTACCTTATTAAACTTGTGTCATTTATAAGTTAAATATCTAAAGGTCAGGTCAGTAGTGGTCAAAACTAAACTCAAAAAACTTATTTTCATAATATTAATTAGACTGTTATTGAAGATTATCACTAAAGAATTAAATTTTACTTTCCCGATTTGGATTAATTTTTTTACAAAGCCTATAAGCGCGTTCTATCCGATGACTGGTTCAATTTGGTTTGATAAATTATTAATTTTACTACCTACCTGATTTTCAGTTAAGTCGAACAATATTACTAACTAATGTTTCTATGCGAAAACGTATTAATTGTCTTTAGTCTTAACTACTTTTATATTTAAATTAATTAATTAATTTACTTTTATCTATATATGTATATATATAATTCAAAGTCCTGACTGACTCACTGACTGACTGACTGATATATCAACGCATAGCCTAAACCACTGGACCTAAAGACTTGAAATTTGGCACACATATACCTTGAGTATCCTAGAGGTGCACTAAGAAGGGATTTTTCGAAATTCCCACGGGATAGGGAATAAATGGGATTTATATTTTCGAATCAAAGTGGCTCTGCGTGAAAAAGGGGATTTTACGTTTTATGACTTCCACGCGGACGAAGTCGCGGGCAAAAGCTAGTATTAAATAAACGTATTAAATAAACTGCCCTTGTTTCAGTTCTTCAGCGCATTTATGCTGGGTCTCTACAGCTATGCTGTCAACTACGCCATGATGACTGAGTTCATGGTCCTCGGGAGGTCCATGGGCATAATGCCAGCCGAGCTGTGCGTTGCCTTCTACTGCCTTGAGCTGGTCTTCGACGCGGTCCTCATTTTTGGGGCACATAAGGTAAAGTTTTAGTTGCAGAATTCTTGATCTGTTAATAATTTCAGCCGTAAAAAATCCAGTACTGACTGAACATAGGTCTCTCTAATTGATATCCATGAGGGGTAGTTGCCATACCCACTACGCTTGGCAGGCGGGTTGGCGAGCGCAGTACGGGGTGTTGATACACGGAAATACGCTGCTGCCCATCTTCCGGAGTATCCCTTAGCAAGCTCTTACTGCATCCACAGGGATGAGATGAGGGGTAAAATTCTACTGCCGGCACCCCACGGCCAAGGCCTTTCTTAATAAATATATCGTCATTCTTTGGTTTCCAGAAAGTCCTCAAGTACGTGAAGGCCTACTACTACTACACGATAGGCTCGTGCGTCGCGCTTCTCATCATACAAATTGTGGACATCGCTGAAACACCAGGGCATACTTTCATTGAGAAGTGTGTATTCACATTTGCCGGCACATGTGAGTATAACTTATTATTCTTTTGTCAATTTATATTGTCCCACAGCTGGGCAAAGGTCTCCTCCTAATCTCTCCCTCGTATCAAGAGCGATTTCTCATCAATCTTCATACAGTCTTATGTAATACTGGCCGCACCCCGCAGTTTCACCCGCGTAGTTCCCATTCCCGTGGGAATTTTGAAAAATTCCTTCATAGTGCACCTCTAGGATACTCAAGGTATATGTGTGCCAAATTTCAAGTCTCTAGGTCCAGTGGTTTAGGCTGTGCGTTGTCTGTCAGTCACTCAGTCAGAAACGGAAGAGTTTTATATATATTGATGGTTTTAGATAAGGGATAGCAAAAACTATTGACTTATGCTTGGAAAAACGTTATGCATAATGGAATGCTAAGGCCTGACCGTATGTTAATAGCTGTCATATTTTAGAATAGCCAGCCCCCATGTCTGGTGATGTGCTAGCAGATTAGTTAAAGCAAATGGCCGACCTTTTTTTTGAGCACTCTAAAGTTTATTACAGCTTTGACATTTTAAATTTCCGGGATATTGTGTTCTACTTCCCAGCAGCGTCACAAGAGCGATTTAAATGCAAGTTACTGCAAAAAGATGTAATCTGCTGGGAAGGAGTCCTTCCCTCGGTTTAGCCGTTCTTGAGTTATAAATAGATCAAATGATTTCGTATTAAAAAAAAAACCGACATCAAAAGATAAAATCCTTGACATGTTGCCTAAAACACCCAAACCTCTATAATGTACGCCCATTATCTTTGAGTATTTCCCCCGTTTTATCATATATCCTATCATCAGAACTGGGTGTCAAAACAAGCAGACATTATAAAGTGTAAAAACCCAACCGCAAGGTTAAATTTAGGGCATGAAACTATGCCTTGAGGGAATTCAGTGTCTACTATTACAATTATTTAATTCCTCATTGATTCCATCACCATAAATAAGTTTTGAAAAAGAGGACTGACCACCTCTGAAACATGATCTACCTTAGAAAAAAATAATCATCAACATCAAAAAAAACCTACAGTTGAATGGAAAAACTCCGTCTTTTTTAAGTAGGTATAAAAACTGGCTGGCCAGACTAATCTTACTAAAATATCCACATATAAAGCTGGACGAATCTACTCATAGACAATATTACTCTGATATTACACTAGTTTAGGCGTTTCTTTTGGATCGCTACTTGACGCCACGTCATTACAAACAGGAAGGCGTGGGTTTGACCCCTACGGGGTTTTTATCAATGCGAAAATTACGTTGGTGCACGTAATTTTAGCATTGATAAAAACCGGCGAGGTATGTCTGACAGATGCGCCAATTTTGCTCGTGTCACCTCAGCCGACCTTCCTGTTAAAGCTAAAATATACGTTGTATATTATTATTATTATGAGCCATTTGGGTCCCACTGCTGGGCAAAGGCCTCCCCCAATTCCCTACATATATCCATTATATATAATATATATTATACATAATATTTAGTGAAACAGTTTAACCAGTTAAACAAAGTTAAAGCGAGCAATGTTTTACTCTACTTTTATTCTTCCAGTGATTCAACTCTACCTCATCACTCTTGTACGCAGCCTGATCCACGACATGGAAACTTCAGGTCACACCTACGACAATCAGTTGCATCAGATCGTAAACGGAGAGCTTAAGGATTCCAACGGGATTTACAATACCACGACTGTCGTACCTCTTGACGCTCAAGACTCATGAAGATTCATCTAATGCCGTGTTCTGCGGTGGAGGGCGAACCAAGCGCGGGCATTTTGGAATCACTTTCCTCCACCCCAAACGCCTTTATTTACGCGACGTCTGCTGTGTCTCTTTAACCGACGAAAAAAAGGAGGAGGTTTCTCAATTCAATCGTATATATTTTTAAAGGTAACTTACGAAGGGTACGAAACTAATTTCATGATTTTTTGACCTCCTTGTCACAGCTGGTCACATTTGTGGGACTTTTTCTAGTGTGAAATGAAAATTCCGAAATCAGTTCCAAAATCTTTATTTGTCATTTACAACAATAGTCACTTAAACGAGAAACTTAAAATCTAGTAAATATTAAGTAAATATTTTTTTTCATCGTCTATGTTCAGTTACAATTAAGTATATTTATCCCAAAAGAGCTTCGCCGACATGCTTAGCTAGATTAAAGTAATCTATTTCTATTTTTTTTTAAATTACATTTTCTTATTCACGCAAAAACTAGCCTACGGATTGAGCTGAAACTTCGCACGCGTGTAGATGTTGACCAGGATTGACACAAAGGTTACTTTTTATCCGGGAATAGTGCATGCAAAAGGCGGGTTAAAAAAACCTAGTTGTTAGATATATACTAACCGTCCATTTAGGTGGACAGCGTGGTTGGTCGATTGGTAATAGACGTGTTAGTTTGTTTTGTAGATTAATACAATCTATTTGACACGCATTTCTATTTATTTACATAATTCAAAAATAACTACGATATATCAATCGAAATGTCGCGTGAAATCACACGCTGGTACGTGCCGACACGTGCCTCGGTACTAGTCGGTACAGAGTTATGTTGTCACGAGCCTCCACTCCTAGACTTCAACTAAGTTTCGTTAATTTAAAAAAACCAAGCGTGTTTATTATTTTTGTATTATCTAACTGACGGACTAAATATAATTTTGATTTTCAGCCATCTAGCTATCTTTTTATTATTTCGTGCAGTTCATTTATTTATTCGTAGCATGGTACGACTTTCTTAGCACCTTGTATAACACGAATATTCTGCTCATCGTTACCAATATTCTATAAATGAGATGCAAGATTGTTTGTAAATATTGTGATATATTTGTCTATTTACCTAATTTTATGATTAAAAAGAAAATAATCAAAATAGTTTGTTTGAATAACCTTCATTAGAAACAAAATGAACGCACACTTAACCAATTCACAATGGCAAAATGGCGACGATATTTGCAAGGCAATGGATAGAAGAAGATGAAAAGCTTGATCTTAGCTCTTCTCCTGCAGAGCTAAGATCAAGCTCTTCATCTTCTATGTCGTTATACTCATATCAGTCTGGTCAGAGTGGTCGTGGTCATCATTGTAGATTATATTAGTGTCCATTTGGGGCTGATGTGATTCGCCTCCCTATTTCTCGCCACTTTCTCTCTGAGTGGCTTTACTGGTAAAATAATTTAGAGGACCGCCTACTGCCGATTTGATTTGTGATGAGATACAAGATTGTTTGTAAATATTGTGATATATTTGTCTATTTACCTAATTTTATGATTAAAAAGAAAATAATCAAAATAGTTTGTTTGAATAACCTTCATTAGAAACAAAATGAACACACACTTAACCAATTCACAATGGCAAAATGGCGACGATATTTGCAAGACAATGTTTAGAAGAAGATGAAAAGCTTGATCTTAGTTCTTCTCCTGTAGAGCTAAGATCAAGCTTTCTAGCTAGCTTTTTGTCTTCATCTTCTATGTCATTACACTCATATCAGTGTGTCAGAGTGGTCGTGGTCATCATGGTAGATTAAATTAGTGTCTATTTGAGGCTGTGATTCGTCTCCATATTTCTCGCCACTTTCTCTCTGAGTGGCTTTACTGGTGAAATAATTTAGGGGACCGCCTACTGCCGATTTGATTTGTTCAGTCCATCGCATTGATGACCTTCCTCGCGGTGCCCTCCACTTTGTTTTGCACGAATAGGCGTTCTATCACGTTCTATGGTTATTCAAAGATCAAGCTCAATGACGTCCAATGGGACAGGTCTATTGACCAGCAGTGGACTAACTTACTCTCTCTCTCTCTCTAACTCACTCTTAACTCGGGCTAATAAAAAGGAGTATTGTTTTGGTCCATTTAACGGTTTTCTAATTTCGAGCTAAAGAGAAAGATATTTATCCTTATTTGTATTAAAGTAGAAACTAAGCACTTAAGTATAGTAAAGATACAAAAGATATACTCAAAGAGAGAGGTACTAGTACTACGGTATTTTTTAAACACAAAAGCCCTTTTGAACAGAAAAATAAAACCGGGCAAGAGCGAGTCGGACTTTCACCCCTAGGGTTCCGTGCCATCGTACAATATAATATAATGATAAAGGCGGTTTATATTTGTTGGAGAACCTTGACAGCACCATCTCTAGCCTGACAGAACTTATGTAGAATTTTTACACTTTCGATGATTTCTAAAAAACTATGCAAATTAGAGGTTTCGTTATAATTTTCTGTAATTTTTACATACACTCCTATTAACAATACAAGTTTCAGGGGTTTATCTTTGCAAACTTCGGAGATAAAGGGGGAACACTATTTTTTTCAACGTTTTTGTAAATAAGTTGAAAACTATAGGGCTTGAAGCAAAACTAAAACTGTTTATTGATGTGCAAATGAATACCTTTCTTATTGTACCCCACACGACCTAGAAACTTAAAAAAAAATAAAAAAACCGCCCTTCCACCCCCCTTGTCTAAAAAACTATGCAAATTAGAGAGTTCGCTATAATTTTCCTATAAACTTTACATAAACTTTATTAGCTATGAAAGTTTCACGGGGTTATCTCAGCAAACCGGAGATAAGGGTCCCCCCGTACCTACGCGCGGGGCTGCATGTTTTTCCGCGCTTGACCGCGTGAGCTGCATGAACGCGCATGGATACATTTTCTGTGAGTTGGACTGTGCATGTTTTCTATGCAAACAGAGATACTTACAAGCAACATTAGAACACGCATTCACGCAACTTGCAGTGTGGTGCGTGACAGTGTGTTAACCGCCTTAACCGCCTAATTACGGTTCTCCATGTAAACTCCTTCACGGGAGAGGTGCGGCAGCACCCCAGCTCCGGTGTTCACTATCACAGTTGCATTTCCTTTATGACAATAAGTTAGGTACGTGGTGAAAGGCGTATTATATTTATCAAAAGCCACAATAAAGTTCATGACACTGTTATTTTCTTGAGCGACGACGCCGACGACGGCTTAATAAGATAATTATATGTATACATAGATAGGATAGTTGGTCTTTTCCCTCTCAACGGTTATACGGGTCATGTGCAGTGGGTTAACAATGTTCGATCGTCCTCTCTGTTTAAAAAACTAAAACGTTTTGTTCGAAAATAGAATTAAGTCATAGATAAACAAAACCTTTTTGAAAAGTTTCCTTCAAAGTGCTTTTTTCCTTATACCTGAAATATTTTTAACCAAAAAGGTTTATTAGGAGATAACCTAAGAAAAAATGCGCGTCGATATACCTTCTTGTAAGAGGTGCTGTCTTTGTGTACCTTTGCGACACGGGATAATTATATTTGGATACTTGGATATTTGGAACTTGTAAGTGATTTACATGTTTTGGAGATAACTTGTTAAGCTTTCGCGATTTGTTAACATATTTTTTAGTTTTAAAATTACAGGATTTTATCGCGTACCTTTTTTATTATTTTCCCGACGTTTCGAACACATTTCAGCGTTCTTGGTCGCGGGAGGACTGATGTGCTGGGAGCTACCGCCGCGAATTGATGGCAGAATCCACGACTACCCTCAATTCGTCTTCAGATTCAGAAATGTCCAAGTTCACATTACGACACACTACACTGACGGTATCGGAATGCTGTACAGTCGGAACACAACGCACACACTTATTCAACACAGGATTCCATGCAGAAGAGAGACGAAAACCATCTTCACGATTGAAATTTAGGTGTTTCTTGATCTCAATCGCCTCTCGAACTATCCTCTTATAATAGTGGCGTTCTTTGGATATAACTTGTGGGTCGTGTAGTTCTATCCAGTGGTTAGGTCCGTCGGGAAAATAATAAAAAAGGTACGCGATAAAATCCTGTAATTTTAAAACTAAAAAATATGTTTTGGAGAGTCACCGACAGAGTTAAAAATACCTAGAATGCATCTATGCAGATAACTTTGATCTATATATATATAAAGGAGAAGTCCACTCACTGAACACTCATCACGAAATCTCGGAAACTACTGGGCCGAGAGGTCTAAAATTTGGCACAAGCACTCTCTATGGGGTGCAGGCGCGTACTAAGAAATGATTTTTTTAAAATTTGCACCCCAAGGAATTAAAAAGGGGTGTCAAGGTTTTTATTAAAGTCCTATGTTTTTAAAGTTAGAGACATGAATGCGGGCCTGAATGTTCCTTTCCGCTTCTAGGTGCTAACTAAGAAAGGGTTTTACGAAATTCGGCCCTTAAGGGTATAAATAAGGGTGTTTAATGTTATATTAACATACATATAACTGGGTATTTATCGCGTAAATTACCTTTATTATTTATTACGGTTATATGTATGTTAATAATGTGTTGTGATCGCGAAAGTTTAAAAAAGACAATTGTTTAATGTTTGTATGAAAAACGTTAGAGATCCAAATTGAATCTTACGACAACGCGTTAATGCATATCTTACATTGAAATAAGAATTTGGAAGTTCCTTGAGTTTTATCTTCTTCTAGTATGTTTCAGTAATATGCTGAAAGATAATGAAATGAGGTTCTATAACGTTCTAAAGTTTTTATGCACATTTCTAGGTGTAAATATGTGTAATAATCCTCACATTAACCAGACAGCAGCAGCAAAATATTTCGCAAATAAATTATTGCCTTGGACAAATAAGCAATTTTTCTGGTTTTAAATATGAGCCTGATATTGATTTTTCCAAGGACAAGGTGGTTGAACTTGGATGACGTCATCCCTGCACCTGGTGTCGTGCCCCAAAGTGGGAAGATGAGCCTCCCGCGGAATGTGCTGTAGTAGTGGTAAAGTCCAGCTTCCTAGATTTGAAACCTAGGGTAGGTTCCATAGTCTCCTCACAGACCAACATCCAATGTCAGAACATTTTCTTAATTCTTTCCGGAAAGATAATGCATGTTTTCAGATGACATTGTTTGGAGCTAAAGAAGTGAATGAAGGTAATTATAAGCCAACTTTCAAGGCAAGTCAAACAAATATCTGCAGATCATACAGACATTTGTCTCGAGGCGGGAATATATGTATCAAATGAAAGGGCTTTCTGAGAATAACTCAATAAATGAAAAGATGTCACACTGAATCCAACATGGCGAAACACCCAAGATGGCGGACTAGTTATTTTTAATGGACTCCTGCAATATGGGTATCAAATGAAAGGGCTTGCTGAGAATAATTCAAAATGAAATTACGATACTTTTAATCCAACATGGCGGAACATCCGACATGGCGGACTAGTTATTCTTAATGTACTCTTACAATATGGGTATCAAATGAAAGGCCTTACTGAGAGTTACTCAAAAAATTAAATGAGATCACTTTAAATCCAACTCGGCGGTATACTTAAGATGGCGGACTAATTCGAAAAATGAAATAACGTCACTCTAAATCCAATATGGCAGAATACCCAAGATGGCGGACTAGTTATTTTAGGATATCAAATAAAAGGGCTTGCTGAGAGTTACTCGAAAAATTATATGACATCACTCTAAATCCAACATAGTGGGCATGAGATGAACAGACAAGAAACCAACTGTCCAGTGATAACTAAAAAGTAAAAAAAAATTAAAAGTAAAAAAAAACTTTTTAACAAACAAGCTTTTATTTAAACGTACCCACTAAAAATAATAAAATAAACTATTTCCATTAAAGTTTAATGTCAACTTAAAACGTCTTTACCCAATTTATGTGTTAAAAAAAGCTTGCCGAGAGATTTAAGCAGGTAAGTACTCATAATTACATTGTTTGAAAAAAAAAATCAGTTAGATCAAGTTACAGGTACACAGGTTAATCTCGCGACAAGCTTTTTCATCTCATAAATTGTGAAAATACGTTATAAGCTGACATTAAATTTTAATGTAAAATGTTTACTTAATTATTTTTAGTAGGTACGTTTAAATAAAAGCTTGTTAGTGAAAAAGTTTTTTTTACTTTTAATTTATTTATCACTCTTTTTGTAATCATTCTAGGTATTTAGCCTTTTTTTGTGTTATGCTTAGAAGCATTGCTGGATTTCCGTCATACAACACAGCGGGCTTATACCGTGGAGTAGAGCTTTATGATATGAAAATATATCCATATCTCTGATATGGATATATTTTGTTTATCACGTTCCTTAGATGAGAAATGAATTATCAAAATGTAGCGAAACTAGTTGACTATTGTTTTTAATTATTACTTGCATTAGTATTTATAATGTATGTATTTTGTGTGTAGGAGGTAGCAGGTTTGATTTTTTTGTTAATATGTAAATATTAACAAAAAAATGTACTTAGGTAAGTATTCCATGAATTATCTGGTAAGTATCCATATTAAAGCTTTGCTTAGATTCGGACTAGATAGTGTTCTGTGCAGTGTCTAGCATTAGTTATATATTTATTTTAAAAAAGCGAACACAACAATTACTTATTTACTAAGCAGTTCCGTGTAAACAAACCAATGAGGAGAAAAACGTAAAACACAAGAAGTTAATACAGTTAAACTAAGCCACTCTAAGTTTAGGTTCTTAGGTATTCTTATGGATTACTACTACTACCCAAATAAACTACCCTACTACCTAAATTATCTAAAATATTACAGAGGTATTACTGGTATTACTGCACTGCACTGCTACAAAAGATGCAAGATCAAAAACGGGACATCATGAGCTCATCGAGACATGCTCTTCCTTTACAACATCTGCATATCTTTCGGGAATGCTCATGGAATGCTGCCAGCGGCCCAGAGCCCTCTGGTATTTCGAGGACTGGTTAGGTTGTTGGGTTGGTAAGGGTCGGGGTAGTGTCACAGTCGCAGGGGACAAAGCAAATTACACCACAATGCGAGACGTCTGTCCAGTTCTGGTATCCTCCTCCAGATTTATAATAAGATCGGTTCTAATTATGTTTTGTCGATTATTGTTCTAGCTCTGCAAGCGTATCTGCTTCTTCTCATCAGGACGGAGCTGCGGAAGCTCAAGCACCAGTCACGACACTTCTCCTTCAGCAACGTAGACAATTTATCAGAAATTATTGTAAAGGCGCCCGTATCGGAAGGAAGGAACCCACTGTAAACTCAATCGAATACATAATTGCTTGTTGTAAATGCCTTGTCAATTATTTTAAATGAATACAGAGCTTCTGAAGTCGATTTCTACTATCGAACATCCAGCTTAAGCCGTTATGAGATTAGGATAAAAATATTTTCGATTTACCTCCAAAATATGCCAGTTACGGACTGTACCTATTAGTTAACAGACATAATAATTTTCCAATTAACGCCATTTTACTTAACTAAACTGTAATCTGTAGCGGATTTGTTTATAGAAATAAATGCAATGAGTTTGGAATCACCTCAGATAAGAAACAAGATGATACATTGCTATTTTGCGGAACGTAGACTGCTTGCTTAATAACATAATTGTAAGTATTCTGATAGGATAGTTGGTCTTTTCCCTCTCAACGCATACACTGGTCTCGAACAGCGCGATAGCAACGTCCATTTCATTTGTTTTAAAAAACAGAACGTCATGTTCGAAAATAGAACCTACTCATAAATAAATTTATCTCTCTTGAAAAAAATTACTACAAAGTGCTTCATTTCTTTTGATTATTATTTTACAAAAAACGTTTTGTACCAGGAATTTATTAATAAAAAAATGCATTTCGAGATACCATCCTGCAAGAGGTGTTGTCTTTGTGTTCCTTTGCGACACGGAATAATTATTTTCGGATATTTGAACTTGGTAAGTGATTGTTTGTTTTTAAACTAGCTGTATCAACGTATCATAACATATAATTATACATATGTGATAGATAACGTTGTAACGGTTGTTTATGTTCACACGCACAAACAAATGAAAACATTACGATTGAGGCGTTAACATTGAAAAGAAAAAACGTCAAAAATAGTTTTTTTTTAGTAAACTCAACTAACAATGACAGGACTTTTGTAAGCTCCCTTTTTCCATCTATTAGGTTCGGCTGGATTTTTTGTTTTTTAAATAAAATAGCTTAAGATGCATTCACGGGTTTCCTGACGTTTTTATATTATTTTCGAAATAACTTTTATAACCATATTGTGTCAGTTCTTCCAAAAGATGAATAAGATCAATTTTATGGTGTAAGGTATTTCTACATTTATGAGAACTTTATCTGTCTATTAGAATCAATAAACGTTGGTTGTCGGCAAATCTACCCCCTGTGCGTATGACCACCAATAATTTAAGTGTAATAAAACAGCGCTGTGACGGAACAGTTACATAAACTCTTCCATTTTAAAGGAGTCTAAAGTCTCGAATAAATTACAATAAACCTATCATGTAATTTCTGATTCCTCATTTTCCTCCGTACGTCAGTTCCTTTCTGCTGAAGATCGGGACTCTTCTCCCTCTTTTTCTCAGTAGAGAATACTCATCGGCATTTTTCAGGTTCTCTGACATTTGTCCACACCATCGTTTTATTTTGTATTTCGTCCTCTGGGTAGCTTGCCCTCAATTTTTAATAAGCCCCAAGCTAAGCAGAGTGTGTTATGGGTGCTAGATTACTGATATACTTAATACATTAAACTTTCTACAAAGATAGATATTTTTTATTATATATAGAAAAACATCCAGAATTTTGTCCGTGGCTATCAGCTTCTTAATGCTGTCTGTGCCTCTGCGTGCGATATGGTCAAATTATTTGGAGAAGCTGCTTTCTATAGAAGGAATTATATTTCGTCATAATTGTAATGAATTTTTGTAGTCTCTCACTTACGACCGGGGCGGCGGCGCGGCGGCCTAAATTCGGCAGCGTTCGTTAACAAATAAAAGTTGCTTATATATATTGTTTTGTCAATATGTTTTGTAATTCTTTTAGGCTTTCAGTATTTTCATTATATTCCTGGAAATATGGCTGGACTTCGGCGATAATGCGTCGTCACACTCCATGGGCTTGTACCGTGGAGTAGAGATCTACACACAGATCTGGTTGATCTTCATTCTGCATAGCTTAGAGATTATCTTCAACATCGTTCTACTAATTGGAGCTCATACGGTACGTTTTTGAATGAATGAAACTGCGTTACTCAAACTTATCATGATGATTTATACAGCGTCAGCAACTGACACTACAGTGGTTGGGACAATGTCATGGATGGATTAGGCTTGCCCAGCCCCTATACCATCCTCTCAGCTTAGTCAGCTATTATTCAGAGGAAAGAACAGGTCAATACGTTTGAAGCTAACTAAGCCGCGGGTTTCCTCACGATGTTTCCTTCACCGTTAAAGCACGTGTTAAGTATGCACATACATTTTTCAAGAAAGAAAGACCCATTGGTGCACTGCCGGTATCGAACCCACGACCTTCGGATTGAAAGTCGGGGGTACAAATCACTCGGCCAATACGGCTTTTTCAAACTTTTCACACCTAGATAAAAATATACCCAGACTAGGCATGAAATAAAAATTGTCCTGCGGCGGGAATCGTATATGCATCGGTGGCGGTCTGTTGTCTCCCCAGATGGATCCCCTAGGGACATAATATGTCCTCAATATTATTGGAACTTACTTCTATAAAATATGTTTAGTACTTCTGTTGTCTCTTTGGACTTATTAGGTTTATTTGTTTCATTAATCATCAAAAATTACGGGCACATGAGACCTTACAACTCTGTCTCAGGGTGACGGGTGCAATGCATGTCAAAAATGACAGTGTTAAAATTACAGTATAATGTCAAAATGGCAGAATTTGTCATAATTGAGTTACTGTCAAATATGCCATATGTCCAAAATGACAGTTAATCCGAAAATGCCATATGACGATATGACATTAATGACCGTTTTTGCCTTAAACAGAGCGCGCACTAATGACTTTTGCTGCCGTGACAAAAAAGTTTTTGTCACTGTCACATACAAATTCTCCATATTGTCACGAATCCAAATGCGCGCAGCTTCATTAGGCGTAATGTTCGCGGTGACAGTGACGCAACAGTCACGGTGACAAAAGTCACTAGTGCGCTCTATCAATGACTGTATTTTATTAAAATTATAACACAGACACTTCATATTTTCAGAAACGAGCTCGACTCATTAGGGCTTACTACTACTACGGCATCATGACAACTGTCGCAGCTTGTCTTATGTTCATTGTGGTGACCTTCCATACGACTATGGAGAGGGGCATTCATTCCTATTACTACCACTCCATGGCGGTGACCGTCGCTTTCTGTGGCTTTGGTAAGTAACACCCCAAACACCTTTTGGACCGACAAGGGACTTGAAGGGACTTTCACCGGGATTTATATTTCAGAATTAATAAAAAAATATAAATGTGTTTTTTTATTGCGCAATTTTTTGCGGCAGCATTGTAATTAATGTCTTATACAGCGCCGCTGATAAGTGTACTGGTATTTGTGTTCAATTATGCCACAAGTAAATGATTTAAATCGACGCTGGTATTCTTTGCGCATCCTCTTTAGTACTACGTCATCTTACTATCATTTCTTAACTAGTATTAAGTCAGCTTCAGACCTGTTCTTTCCTCTGAGTAAAAGCCGACTAAGCTGGGAGGATGGTATAGGTGCTGGGCAAGCCTAATCCATCCATGACATTGTCCCAACTACTGTAGTGTCCAATGATAGGCCTTTGAAAACTTTTCAAGTTTTCACCCATGATATTCACAACATAAATAACAAAGTTAGTATAAAGAAAGTAAATATTGGTACTTATTCTAATGGTTAGCCCATAAGAATATGTACCAATATTTAATTTCTTCGTCTCAGATGAAATACTACTTATGGTCCGCGCAAAAACTTTTAAAGCTCTGTGAAGTTAACTTTAACGGTTGCACGTACACAGTTTTTAGGGCATTGAGGAGAACGAAAGATACAAGAGGTGCGACAGGTTCTCCGGCTGTGAAACTAGGGTTGCCAGCTTGTTTTTTGGCGTGTTTTCGTTTTGCCGAGCACACGTTTTGTTTTTCATATATTAATTTCCCATTTAATAGGAATATATTAAAATAAATTAAAATATAATTTAACTAGCTTTTGCATGCGTTGGACTCGGGTAAAAAGTAGCCTATGTGCTGTTATATTCCTGGTCATAATAAAAATAATAATAATAAAAAAATCTTTATTGTAAAAAAAAACACATTTTACAAACGGTGGTCTTATCGCTTACTGCGATTTCTTACAGACTACCGAACACTGTACTAAGCTGATGAGCACAGCACGGTTTTGTGTGCCGCCGAGCGTCCGTTTCCCTCTGAACTAGTCGAAGGACTGTGTCTCAGAGGTCACGCAGCTCAACAGCGCCCAGCACCGCCCGTATACCCAACAGGCATAGTTAACGCCCCTCCTCCCGTAAAATCTTGGGTTAGAGGAAGCTTACCTACATACTAAACAATAACATTAATAGTATATAGTTGCCGATTCTGTTGTAACAATAAACCCAATTAAATTGACGTGAAACGGACTAAAATGACATATAGCTATGGTCAACATCAATACTTGTGCAATGTTGCAGCTCAATCCGTTGGGTAGTTTGCGTGAAGAGGTACAAACATCCATACATCTAAACAAACAACCTTTCGGCTTTAAAATAATTACTAGCCGCACTCCGCGGTTTCACCCACGTACAATACAATACAATAAAATACAATACAAAATACTTTATTGCACACCTTAAGAAATTACAGAAATAAAAACTCGTAGTTCCCGTTCACGGGAACATAGGCCTTATTTTCATCCCCGGGAATACGGGGATAAAATGTGTTACTCAGGGATAATGCAGTATTCTAATGGTGAAAGACTTTTGAAAATCATAAGTACTTTTTGTGTTTATTCGTCACAAACATACTAATATACCTACGCTAAAAAATGTAAAACATATTACATTAAAATTTATGCATTTACGTATTAATTTATACGTCATTCATAATTAATAACATACAAATCTTTCCTCTTTTATAGTATTGAGAGATTATCAATGACGTAGGAAAATTTAATACTTAAATGCACAAATTTGAATGTAATATGTTTTACATTTTTTAGCGTCATTAGTCGCAAGAAACCCAATTTCGTATATAAATTAACTAGAATGTAGCCAGTTTAATTTTATTATCTGTGTTAAAACTTAGTATAATAATGAATAACGTGTCAACGTGCGCAACTTTTCATTTGCCGCAACGTTCACAGAGGTCATAAAGTTTTGCAGGACCTGTTCTAATAAAGTATTCTCAATTATAATTTCCCTCAGCTAAGTTATTCTGTGTAGTTTTTGTTGCCGTGGGGTGCCGGCAGTGTAATTTTATGCTTAGGGATACCTCCGGAAGATGGGCAGCAGCCTCTTTCCGTGTATCAACATCCTGTACTGCGTTTGCGAACCCGCCTGCCAAATGTGGTGAGTATGGCAACGACCCTCATGATCTCAGAGACCCATAACGGAGGCCTGTGTTCAGCAGTGGACGTGTTACGAAATGATGATGAAAATGATGGATTTATTCTGTGTTCCAGTACTGCATGCGTACCTGCTGCTCCTCATCAGGTCGGAACTGCGGAAGCTCAAGCAACAACCAGGGCAGTTCAGTTACGTGAACCACACGTCAGAAGCGGTGCTGGACCCACCCGTAGACGGAAGGAACCCACTGTTATTGTAATTTATAGAGTCAAATAAACTATAATTATATTTGTTGTAATGCGTTTTTTGTACGATGTATTTTTTTATTTCCCTACTACAATAGATATTAGATAAATTAACTATTTATTGTACGCACCTACACGTAGTCTGTACAACACGAGGGAACAAACAATAAATAATAACAGAATGTGTGGTCTTGTTGCTTTTATAAGACCACACCATCTGTTTTATCATTATTTTAGTTATTTATGATAGGACATCCAACACAGGGTTACACATAATGCACATAATACTAAGGTACAAAATTTAATAGCCTGGTGCTCCCGTACATACGTGTACGTGTACATGTACGTGTACATGCTGTAACGTCCTGTTAGGACGTTACAGCATGTACAAAGTGTTTTTTTATAAACTATATCTATTTTATTATATGTATCTATGGTATTATGAATATGTATGTATGTACAACTTTTCTAATGTATTTTTATACGTACATGTAGTGGGAGAGACCTTGCCTTGCCGTAACACATTTTTTTAACTAGCACGGGAGTAAGGTCTTGATAAGTACGGTAAATATTTTATATGTTACAACAAACTTCCAAGAGAGTTGCAGAAGTTATCATTGAATAAATTCTAAAACGTTATCAAACGCTCTTGAATTTATTCAGTGATAACTTCTGCAGTGAGAACTCACTTGGGAGATCTTTGCAATAAAGTATAATGTAAAATATCAGATTACCTAGAGGACAAAACCACTTGGGACGGAATCTGCTCCAATTCCGTCAAACGTAACTTAGGACAGAATCAAATTGTTAAATGATGACTATAACGACCGAGTTAGGTTCTTCTGTTCGCTTCTTTTCCTAACCCGCGTGTCACCTGAAGTAAACAGATTCAATTATATGCTTTATTCTAATAGTTTGTGTTGTTTTATTTTGTGATTTGTGTCGCGTCAATAAGTTTCATGCGGCCGCACTGAATAAAGTATTTCATGAGTTTGAGTTTGGTTTTAATAAATAAATGATTGATTGAAAGTTAAATGTGTTATTATTATGTTATATCTTCCAGAATAAAATGTTCTAATATTCCTGGATACGATGCATTGATTTTATTTGCATTTATTTTATTATTATAACATGTCGTTTGAAAGGCGTTCGACAGTCTTTATTAGCAAAAGTGGCACATTTCACATACTGATTGCTAGAGATTACTTAATACGCAACAATCAAGGTTTTACATAACACTTCATTTTTAGGGTTCCGGACCAAAATGGTAAAAAAGGAACCCTTATAGAATCACTCTATCTGTCTGTCTGTCTGACTGTCACAAATGGATATCTCAAGAACTACTGATGCTATCGACTTGAAATTTGAAATGGTACAAGACTACACTTTTTTACTAATAAAGCATTTATGAAAATGTTAAAAAATATTCTTATTCTGATTGCAGGGGGGCAGATAGAAAGAGAAGTTACTAGGCCGTGTGGGGTATCATATTATGAAAGGTATTCATTTGCACATTAATAAACAGTTTTTATTTATTCTTTAACCCGAATCGTTTTTGAGTTATTTACAAAAATCTTGAAAAAAAGACCGTTCCCCCCCCCCCCTTATCTCCGAAGTTTGCGGAGATAAACTTCTGAAACTTTTATTGCTATTAGAAGTGTATGTAAAGATTAGAGTAAATTTATTACAATCTCTCTACGTAACATACTTTTTTAGAAATCATCGAAAGTGTAAAAAATCTACATAAGTTCCGCTATCAGACAAGAGATGGCGCTGTCAAGGTTCTCCAACAAATATAAAACCGCTTTTGTCGTATATTATATTGTATGATGGCACGGAACCCTCGGTGCGCGAGTCCGACTCGCTCTTGCCCGGTTTTATTGTTGTAATGCGTTGAATGATTTGATTTCCTCTGAGTGCATAAAACATAGGTACTTATCTATATAAAACAGCCAAATCGAAAATTTTAACAAACCTTGCTTACATTTTCGAGCCCTTCGCCATTTTACATGCATATTAAAAATATTTTATGAATGTGGATGAATTTTCAAAAGTTAAGTCGGTTCCTTATTTTCGTTTTGGTCCGAAACTACAAGACAAGTCTTAGCTACGGTTCGAGTTATAGAAGAAATTTATGATGGAAAATATACAACATAATATGCATTATATTTTTTGTATATACCTATATCATGTCATTTTAATATTTATATATGTTCTATCATATAATTATGTGTAATTATTGTTTTTTAGTATAACATTATAAGATGTTGATCAGGATTAACACAAGAGCTATTTTAGGTACGCGCTGTACCCAGCAGCGCGTGAAAGGCTGCGGGCAGAAACTAGTGTTTATAGAGTTTCTTGTTGATCACACCTTAGACTAATGTTATGATAATAAACTAAGATAATATATGCATCTTCATCTCTCTAAGGTCACTCTATCAGTAATACTCTCAAGCTATCAATATAATGTCGGCTTTTCAATAAATGTAATCATTGAAGTTCTAATAAATAGAAGTTAAAAAAAACCAAGGATGGCGAATTCAAAGTCGGACCATTTTTGTTTTTGTTGGACTGTGAAGCAAGGGTTATTGCTGTGGGGATATGCGAAACTAGTAAGTATTTTGTTTCACTGATATTTCCACAAAACATTTTTACGAGTTGCACCATTCTTGTAATCAATATCATCTTATATATCGGCAAGGGTCGAAACAGTTGGTGCCTCCACCAATTTCACAAGTAGTTGAACATTCCCGATATTTAATATAAATGCAATAATTTACGATAGTTATAATAGTGAAATATCATCATTTATTTTTATATTTGTTTCACTTTAAAAACACTCGAGAATTACACAGTTCTGTGAGTTTAATTTCCAAAATTCCAATAAGTATACCTACCTAAGATTTTAATGAAGGTATTTCATTAACAACGTCAATTTCAGCCCATGTTAACCCACCGCCTCCACTTTTTGCCACTCCTTCCGATGTTGGGCCGATCGCAATTAGTAACAATTTGATTAATATTTTGTTAACTTTGTCAACCATTCATTCAACTTAAATACATTTCACTATTCTGTCAAGTAATTGGCGCTCATAACACAAGCCCTGCGTACTTCATGGATCATGATCATGCTGCGAAGAATCCAGAATTATTTTGTTCATATTTTATTATAATACATCCTGTATAATAAAATATTTTATGAACAAAATCCATGAGTTCCAGCCCATGAAAACAAGTAGCTGTAGAAGGAATTCGGGATTTCCTATTTTTTTTTATAAATTTATTATAATTTTACTAGCTTGTGTGATATGAAAATGATACTGAGGTCATAATCGGTTTTTTTTACACTTGAAAGAAAATACTTTTTGGTTAAAGGTAATTTTTATTTGTAGATAGATAGAAGATAATAAATGCTTTATCGCATACCTTATACATAAAATAACAACAGAAAGACAAAAACACTGAAGCCAAAGTGACAATTGGCGGTCTTATCGCTAAAGAGCAATGTCTACCAGACAACTTTAGGATGGATTTGTACCTGTACGGCAACTCTTTGCGGAGGTCATTGAACCTGTCTAGAATCAGCTGGTGCTTAGGTTGTCATTATCGAATAATTAGCTGTTGAAGCTAAACATTTCGTGGTCGTTTCTTGAATGAATATCACTGAATCCTGAAAAGTCGTAAAACAACAGTTGTCTCTTGGGATGGTCCCATCTCTCGCCCTCCCTTTCGGCTTAGTGCACATTATTATAATCCACCCTGTATTACTAACAATGACATTGTTTTACTATAGTAACTTTCGTGACTTATTACTAGTTATTACATTCATATTAAATAGCGGGAATGTTCACGTAACTTCAGTACACGACGGGACGCGGAAGTGGCGGGTCGCGAACCGAGTTCACCCTGACGAAGGCCCTCGATAAGGGTCGAAACAGTTGGTGCCTCCACCAACCATAACAAGTACGTGAACATTCCCGCTATTTAATATGAATGACATTGTTTTTTCAGGTGTACTCCCTCTGTATAACGCTCAGCTTCGCCTACCTCTCAGTGCGTTTGTTCCGACACGCGTCGGAGTCCGTTGACAACGCTGTAAACTTCCTGCAGATCGTTACAACCAGTATTCCTGAGCTGTTGGACCTGATATTGACAATGATTTTTATTATCGCCATGCATAAGGTTGGTTTTACAATTGATTCTTGGCAAGCTAGTGCCGTGGGGTGCCGGTAGTAGAATGTTATCCTGCCTGTGGATGCAGTAAGAGCCTGCTAAGGGATACCTCCGGAAGCAGAAGCGTCTTTCCGTGTATCAACATCCCGAATTGGGTTCGCCAACCCGCCTGCTAAGCGTGGTGAGTATGGCAACTACCGCTCATGGATAACCATGAGGCCTGTGTTCGTTTTATGGCCGAAAGCTAGTGCAGGTGGAGTGGGATTTGGGACCGTCCGCTGACGCAAGGTACGGCAAGCCGAAGATCTCCGAAATGACGCAATTTAGTAGAGCCGTTTGGTAGCCGTGGGGTGCAGGCAGTAGAATGTTGCTCCTCCCCTCTTGCACGCGGATGCAGTAAGAATCTACCAAGTGATATCTTTAGAAGATGGGCTGCAGCGTCTTTCCGTGTATCTACATCCCGTATCGCGCTCGCCAACCCGCTTCCCAAGCGTGTTAAGTATGGCAGCAACCCCATTATGATCACTCCTTGTTGTTTCATGTGGAAGGCTTATGTCCAGCTGTGGACGTCTTTCTGCTGAGATCACGATGATGATGATGAATTAGAGAGCTGCTTATGTCCAGCATTCGCTGATGGTAATGGAGGCTATCCACAGCGAGATTCGCGGAGTCATTAATTGACCCCGACCATCCTGCAATACCACCGTAGAAGTTGCCACCATATTCTTAACATTTGATTTGATAAAATTCCGTCCGCCTTCATTTATACATTGCTATTTATTTACTGCGACGTCACTAGTTGTTCGGCACGAACTTAGAACGAGCGAGCGACTTTTCATTTGAAGTCCTATTGCATTTGAACTTAATTTGTGGCGGTAATAGAACCTACAACCTCCTTCGTTTCAATCGGCTACTAACCGTGTGTTAGTAAATCTCCCTTTGTTTATATATTACTAGCAGACCCGGTGCCCACTTTGTTGGGCGGTAATTTAGCCTATGACACTCACAAATACTGTGGCTTTCTATTAGTAAAAGAATTTTGAAAATCGGTTCAGTTGATCCAGAGATTACCCCCTACAACCTCACAAACTCACAAACTTTACCTCTTTATAATATCAGTATAGATGAAAATCCCGGCATATGTTCCAAAGCTGTTATGCTCGGACGAAAAACATCGATTAACAAATCCCCATATCTCAACAACTACAAGACTCAAAAATCCTAAAACTTTTGTAATCTTTTCAAGGAATTTTAATTTTCCCGAGATACTTCAAGATGCTCGAAACCCAGTTATGCTCTGACAAACAACGATGTATATCATCGATATATCTCAACAACTACACCACTTATTAAAAATCCTGGAATTTTTATAAAGTCTACCCAAGGAATTTTAATTTTCAGAGAAACCTGAAGATGCTCGAAACCTACTACTTCTACAGCATCACAATGGTAGCGGTGTACATACTGGTGGTACTGCTGACTGCGTGCTACATGGAACGGTTCGAGATACTGCATGACATGATCTTCCACCACAGTTGGATCGTGCAGCTCAACATTTACACAGTCGTGGGCTTCGGACTTGGGAATATTTGTAAGTAAAAAATAAACAAAATTTTATTCACCAAAACATTATTCTAACATTATTACATTATTCTAAATACACAAAAATACAAATTAAGTAGGTTATACCTCTGTAGTAATACTAAAAGGGGAAATGTAATATGAATCTGCCAATGGATACATTCGGAATATGAGCAGCAGCGTCTTTCCATGTACCAACATCCAGTACTGCCCTCGCTGACCTTAATGACCAGCGAATGCAAACGGCAATCACAAAACATGTTTGTTTCAGGCCAACAGACATACCTGATGCTGCTGGTGGGAAGTGAAGTCTTGAGGCAGAGAGAGGCGAAGAGGGCCAAGCTGGCTCGCCAGAAGTCCAGCACCAGCTTCCGAAGTCTCCGGGCTACGATGGTCAGGGCGAACAGTCGGCCGAACAAAGTTTAAATAATCAAAAGGCTACCACCTAATAAAATTAGAGATATGATGTTTCTTAAAATGTACACACTTAATTTATATTAATCCCTCCTTCGCGCTTTATGGAGCGACGGGTGCGCATAAGTTAAATGAGGTTAGGTTATTTTATGTTTTGTAGAATACATAAACGTGTAGAAAATTTCAATACGAATCCAATGGTGTATGATTTATAACATATTATTATGTGGTGCTTCCGTAAAATTCATTTTTATAAAATAAAAATAAAAAAATAAAATAAAAAATTCAGAAGTAGGTTTTTTATTGAATAAATAAAACGGACAAGTGCAAGCGACACACATCAATATGTTGTTTTGCTTCGGACCTGTTTAGAAGACAACTACTTCTTACACCAGGGACAATTTTACCTCCAGATCGATGGAGTTGCCATGGGCAGCCCAGTGGCTCCGGTTTTGGCCAATATCTGGATGGAGCACTTTGAAAGTCTCTAAGACCTATCGTCCTACGGGGTAAGGATGTGGAAACGGTACATTGATGATGTTTTCTGTGTTTGTAAAGGTGGTGTAAATGAAACTGAAATACTTAAATCTTACTTAAACTCAGTCCACCGTAAAGTCCAATTTACACATGAAATAAAAAAAGAAGGAAGCTTTTCTGGACGTGAAAGTAATGGTGAAGACAGATGGTTCCTTAGCGCACACCGTCTATAAAAAACCGACACACACAGACAGGTACCTACATGCTGCATCACACCACCATCCTCGACATTTGCAGTCTGCTGTCTCATCCTTAACCAACCGAGCATATGATCTTTGTGACCCTGACCATCTAGATGGAGAACTGGCGCATGTTCAGCAGGGCTAGCATGGCCGAAGATATTTTATCCACGGGCAGAGGACAAAATACTATTCCCCTCTGTCAATTTTGTCCACTCTCCGAGCATGGCGACATGGGTGGATAAACTATTCACGGTGGACAAACCAAGGGAAACGCTTGTCCCCGAAATTATAGGCGGAGGGTGAGTATCCACGTCTAATGTCAAAAAGTGATATAATTCTCTTTCCCCCTGTTGCCGTGCTTTGACAGGTGGATAAAATAATTTTATCTCTTGTCAGTGGAAATAACCGGTGGACAAAAGTTTTATCCCCGGCCCATGCTAGCCCTGCAGGAGGTACTAACAAGCAATGGTTATAAAGATTTGAAAGACAACAGCACAAACGAGCAAAAGAAAAGCTACCTGATGTCCGATCTGCCATATGTCAAAAGAGTAACTGATAAATTAAATTATATTTCCGCTTAGGGACAAATGTCTGTACAATCTGCAGTTCAGGGTGTTCTGGATGTTTTTTGGATCTCTGGATGTGACGAGTAGTCATTGGCGACAAAATTAGCTCTGACGAGTCTCTGACATTCGGGGTACCACAGGGTAGTGTTTTAGGACCTACCCTGTTTCTTATATATGTTAATGATCTTTGTAAACTTGCTCTATTTAATTGTAAAACTTTAGCCTATGCTGATGACACAGCTTTGTTGGTCACTGGCGACAGTTGGGATGATGTACAAAAAAACGCGGAAAGCGCTCTTCATACTGTACAAAAATGGCTTTCCCGCAATCTTCTTACTCTTAACATCAATAAACCGAAATACGACACTTTCTCACCTACATTATCTTCTCAACCCCCATCTTCTTTTACTATACAAGCCCATACATGTTCTTCCTACCCGATTTCAAACTGTAGTTGTACTTTTATAGAAAAAGTTGGATGCATGAAGTACCTAGGAGTTTTCATAGACAGTACTCTGAGCTGGAAGCCACAAATCTCAGCCACTATCTCCAGGACTAGAAAACTTTTGTACATCTTTAAAAAACTTCGAACAAGTGCAGATCTAAAAACTCTAAAAACAGTATATTTTGCCTTATCGCAGTCAGTTCTCTCTTACTGCATCGCTGCTTGGGGGGGTGCCCCGAAAAATTCATTGTTAGGTCTAGAGAGAGCACAGCGTTCTATATTAAAAGTTATTCATTTTAAACCTAGACTCTATCCAACAAATGATTTGTACCAACTCAGTAATGTGCTCTCGGTTCGCAAATTATTTATTCTAAATATAACTCTACGTACTCACATTAAGATACCATATGACCCGCGTTTATTATCAAATAGAACCAACCTACTGCATTTCCCAACCAGATCCAGCCGTACAGTCCTTGCATCCCGACATCACCACTTTTTAGGACCCATATTGTACAAAAGAATTCATAAAATACTTGATGTATATGAACTTACCTACCATAAATGCAAAATTAAACTTAAAAACTGGTTATCTACAATTACCTACGGTGACACTGAATTTTTGATTGGTAGAAGTTAATCCTACAATAATACAACTCCATATATATTTTTATTATTTTTATTTAAGTATGTATTTATGTATATAAATTGAAACATTGAATATAAAGTATGTTGCATAAAATAAGAATTTATATAATTTGATTAGGTATGTATGTACATTAGTTTTATAGATGCTTTTTGTTATTTCAACTGTATTCCGACTCTATTTCAATTGTAAGTTTATTTTAAGACATCAAATATGTAAATTAGTTTTGATAAGATGCCTTTAGTTATACTAGTTTAAATGATTTCTCTTCTTTTCTGCAGTCTGGTTCTTCTTTTTGTTAAATTTTGTTTGTAAACATTTACATCTCCTCATGTACTGAGGTAGGGCACTGGAAACTGCGACACAGTTTATACTACTGCATTTTCTAGTGTTCATTTGTATCCTGTGCACATGTACATATATTTTTTGTAAATAAACAAAACAAACTTGAAACTTTTCTATATATACTTTATAAAAAATATCTATCTATGTAGTATTATGTATTAAGAATATCAGTCATCTAGTACCCAAAACATAAGCTCTGCTTAGCTTGGGGCTAGATAATGCTGTGTGAATTGTCCAGCATTACCTATATTTTTATTTTATAATATGTATCTGAATTTGAAGAGGACTTGCGAAACTCAACGAGTCCTGTAAAGTGTAAAAACTCTTGTACATTTAGCACAAAGTCAGTAAACAACGAACTTACTTAACGCCGCTTTATTTTCTATAGTAAAAAATAAAGCAGCCTAGGCCTAGGTAGGTATCAATAAGGTAGGAGTTGATTTGACATGCCCGAGGCTGCCACGCCACCTTATACTTTTGTAACATACGTAACTTAGTTTTAAGCGCCAATTTAAGAAAGGCGGAGTGGCTTTAGTCTTTCATTAGCAAATGTATAGTACTATCAATTATTTTTGTAATAAAAACTGTAAAAAGCTTCTACAAGTTTTACTCCATTTCGTTAACTGCATTGATAAGTACGTTTGAATCACGATGAGTTTTGTTTTGAAAAGATTCCGGACTTTTTTCAATAAAGAAAACTTTGACTACTCTCATGGTGAAGTCAATCCTTTAGATTTCTACAGGCCATTCTACATCCTAACGATAGCCTTCCGTGTGGTTGATGAGGCGATACCAAAGTGGACGTAAATATTTTCACTTTAATTGTCACAAGCTTTTTTTTTTAGCTACATCTATATCTTATCATATATCATCACATCAGCCGTAGGACGTCCACTGCTGGACAAAGGCCTCCCTCATTGATCTCCAAGTACTGCGGTAGGAAGCCACCTGCATCCACCGCCGACCAGCGGTTCTTACCAAGTCGTCTGCACATCTTGTAGGTGGACGTCCTACGCTGCGCTTGCCTGTCCGTGGCCTCCTTTCAAAAACTTTGCAGCCCCATTGGCCATCTGTTCTGCGCGCTATATGGCCTGCCCATTGCCACTTCAACGTGCTAATCCGTTTGGCTATGTCGCTGACCCGAGTTCTTCCACGTATCTCCTCATTTCTGATTCGATCCCGGAGAGAAACCCCGATTATAGCATAGCCTTCTCCATAGCTCGTTGAGAGACTCTGAGCTTATTCATTAGGCCAATAGTGAAGGACCACGTCTCGGTTCCATATGTCAACCCTGGTAACACACACTGGTTGTAGACTTTCGTCTTAAGGCACTGGGTATGTTGGACGAAAAGACGTTGCGAAGTTTCCCAAACGCTGCCCATCCGAGTTGGATTCGACGATTGACCTCTTTCTCGAAGTTGGACCTACCTAATTGGACTGTTTGTCCTAGGTATACGTACACGTCGACAACTTCAAGAGCCGAGTTCTCAACCATAACTGGGGCAGGCACGACATGGACATTCGACATGGTTTTTGTCTTGTCCATGTTTATTTTAAGCCCTACTCGTTGGGAGACTCGATTGAGGCCTTCGAGCATCGTGCTGAGCTCTTCCATCGACTTTGCCATGACCACAATATCGTCGGCAAATCGAAGGTGAGTAATGTATTCGCCGTTAATATTGATGCCCAGCTATTTCCATTCCAGGAGCTTGAAGGCATCTTCCAAAGCGGTCGTAAACAATTTCGGAGAGATTACGTCTCCCTGTCTTACACCTATTTTTAAGACGTCAGCTTATAAACATGGCTCAACAGCGAGATGAGTCTGTAATTCTTAAGAAAGGTGTTGTCACCTTTCTGGAAGAACAGAACCACCACGCCCTCGTTTCATGCTTTTGGCGTCGTACCTTTAAGCAAGGCGGAATTAAATAGCTTCTGAAGGACTTTAAGTATCGGTGATCCACCCGCTTTCAGAAACTCTGAAGTGATTCCGTCCTCACCCGGTGCCTTGTCGTTCTTAAGCTGTTTCAAGGCCATCCTGATCTCGTACGGCTGATGTCCGAGATATCCTCGGTATAATGTCGGGTCAGTTTAGCTCTTGGGTCGTTGACCGCACTGCAAACAGGTTTAGTGACCGAATCGTAAAGCCGTCCATAGAACCTTTCAACTTCCCTTATCACTTCTGCTTTACTTGGCGTTATGCTGCCACCTTCCCTCTTCAGCTTCGTCATCTGGCTCTGGCCAATAGAACTATCTCACTCGAACACTTTGGAGCCTTTACTTCTTTCTATCGTATCTTTAATACTAGCTGTATTAAAGATACGATATCGTGCCGCAAGGATTTCCAAATTTGTCTTGAGCTTGAGCTGCCTGTGTGACTGAGCATTATCGGGAGACTGCAGTCGCAAAGAACGTCGTTCAGCCATGAGATTAAGGGTGTCTGAAAGTTTCTGAGGTCTATTAGTATGGGGGGTCTTAAAGAACTAGGACCCGCCGTGGGGTGCCGGCAGTAGAATGATACCTCTCGTGCCCATGGATGCAGTAAGAGCCTGCTAAGGGATACCTCCGGCATTACCGCCCAACGAAGTGGACACCGACCCGGTGTCCACTTCTTTGCTCGTTAATCATAATTTCAAGTCCTTACTGTCTATAATTGTCCACTTTTTTTTTCTTTTCTTTGATGTAAGTACTTATATGTGAAATTTATTAGTGGAAACTTAATTGGATTAAGAATTACATACATATATGTATGTTAAGTTTTATCTATAAGTTAATATATTGCTTTGTCTGTTTTTCCAAATAAAGTAAATAAATAAATAATACGAGCCCAACCTCCCCCAATTTTCCGAAATTCTATCTAAATGAACAACACATAATAATATATAGTAACAAATCCGCTGACCTATATTGATGAGCGCTTGAAAAAATACTTAAAAAGAATTCGACAGAGTATAAAAGAAGTGTACAGACGAACCTTACTCGATCGTTATTGTCATCATTTAAAAAAATCCTCAAGGTGATCTGGTATAACTGATCTGGAATTTTTTTTTACTAAATGAAAGCCACATTATTTGTGAGTGTCATAGGCTATAGAGGATGGTATAGGTGCTGGGCAAGCCTAATCCATCAAACAATGTCCCAGGCACTGCAGCGTCCCGTACAGCATGATTACCAGTTGCTGACGCTGTATAAATCATCTTTAATAGATGCAAAGGCCTTACTCTCTCATAGGCTATAATAATATCACGAAAAAATAAAATACTTTTTCGTGTTAGTCAGATTTGGAACCGCCCAACGAAGTGGGCACGGCTCAGCTAGTTGTATAATAAAACCTTTCAAATCAAATTAAATCTTTACAACATATTACATTTATTTACCGCAACCTTCAAGAACTTTATGTATTATACCTACAACTATAAATTTCATCAATATAATAAATTATCAATTTAATCAAATACGTAGTATAAAACAAAGTCGCTTCCCGCTGTCTGTCTGTCCCTATATTTGCTTAGATCTTTAAAACTACGCAACGTATTTTGATGCGGTTTTTAATATATAGAGTGATTCAATAGGAAGGTTTTTTATGTATAATACATGCTAGGCGAGAAACACTGATAATACATTGCAAACGCTGGCTGAATCCTCCGAGATAGATTAAAATAATGTACTACAGTATTGTACACCTTAAAAAGGTCTGCAAAAACGTCCGCGATTTCTGTAGTATACAGGGTGAATTTTTGAGACGGGACAGTAAGGGCAGGTACCTTAACCGTTATAGTAACAGGAAAACATTTTTAGAAGACTATCCATTAATTTTTAAGATATTCTGAACTGCATTTACAGATTTTGGAAAAAATGTACAGTCAGCAAGAAAATGGTCATTTTAGACAAAAACTTTTTTTGATGCCAATCGATCCTCTTTCTTATTAGGATCGAAAGTCTCTACTGGACCGACTGAGGTTTGAGTACTAGAAATGTCAGAAATTGTGAAAAACTTTTTCCATACATTTCGGTAAAAGAGTCAAACTTCTAAATTAGCCAAACTTTTTGTTATGGGTAGATCCGCTATAATCCGCTTTTAAAAAGACTGGCTGAAGAAAGTAGGTACTTATGTAAAAAAAAAGTTTTAAATTTTAAACTTCGAATTCGATTCGAATTCTTGGGTTATTTCAGATCATTCTTATGTTTGTGCTAAGAAAATTCTAGATTAGACTTCTTGTTAAAAAATGTCTTTAAATTGCAAACGTTTGGACTTAATTGAAGCATATTTTGTAAAAAATAGGAACACGGAATCTGCATTGGTGTGGTACACGAATTAGTACCCATTGCGACAAGTACCATCAAGAAAGGTAATTAAAAACCCTTTGAGTGAACTAATGTATTCGTGAAAACGGCGGTCATTTTGAGCCATTTATTTCGTAGATCATATTAATGTAAGTTATTTTTGTCTGTGTCTAAAATACACATTAAAATGATTTATTTTGTTATTATTTCTTTTAGTTCTAATACAGAGGATTATCGATGCACCTATGCTGATTTTCTACTTAGGTAGGCGCTTTTGCTTCTAGGTATAGTAAGCCACGAGGCCAGCTTGACAAAAACTGTAATTATCTCATATCCCCTGTATTTCCGTACAAATGTAAGTATTGGAAAAGTTTTTCGCAATTTCTGACATTTCTAGTACTCAAACCACAGTTGGTCCGGTAGAGACTTTTGATCCTAATAAGAAAGAGGATCGATTGGCATCAAAAAAAGTTTTTGTGTAAAATGACCATTTTCTTGCTAACTGTACATTTTTTCCAAAATCTGTAAATGCAGTTCAGAATATCTTAAAAAAATATGGATAGTCTTCTAAAAACGTTTTCCTGTAACTATAACGGTTAAGGTACCTGCCCTTACTATCCCGTCTCAAAAATTCACCCTGTATTTAGTATCAACATTGCACCCTTGTGAAGCCGGGGCGGGTCGCTAGTTAATAATAAAACTATTCTTGTTCCAGGATTGTGACACCGCTATGTATTATTCTCTTGGGAATGTCATCTGCTATTATTTGCTCTTTGTCCACGCTACAGTATGTCCAAGCTTTTGATATTTCACATGTTACTGAAGTGGGGACTTACGTCATTATAATGATTTACAAACTCCTGATCATATCGTGCACCATCACGGATAAACCTCATTATCATGCCTTGTTCCAAGAACTTAAGGACGATTTCAATTATATTTGCACTGACGGGAGTAAATACAGGTACCTACCGTTAAAAACCTCAGAGTTACTTTATAGTTATTCATTTTTATCGATCTAACTGATACACACACAGAAGTCCTGGGCAGGTTTCCAGCCTTGGCAAGGATTCTAAGGTGATGTTGAAAAGTAGAATCCTTGCCAAGGCTGAAAACCTGTCCAGGACTTCTGTAACCGACAACACCTTCGAACAGCAAATGGCACCCAAAATAGCTAAACGTAGGATTATGGTTAATTTAAAAATTTTAATATTAAGCAATTATGGGTAAGGATGACATTTTGTCTGTAGGTAGTTTTTAAATCTAACCAATAAAAAAAACTTTGCCGTGGGGCACCCCACGCATGTGCGGGCAGTAGAATGTTACCCCTCCTCTCCTACCCGTGGAAGCAGTAAGAACCTGCTAAGGGACACCTCCGGAAGATGGGCAGCAGCGTCTTTCCGTATATCCACATCCCGTACTGCGCTCACCAACCCGCCTGCCAAGCGTGGTGAGTATGGCAACTACCCCTCATGGAGAGCCATGAGGGAGGCCTTAGTTCAGTAGTGGACGTTTTTCGGCTGAAATGATGATGATGAATGATGAATAAAAAAAACACAAAATAACAATAATAAAACAAAACGAAACGTTCCCCTCTTACCCGTGGATGCAGTAAGAATCCGCCAAGGGATACTTCCAGAAGATGGGCAGCAGCGTCTTTCCGTGTATCAACATCCTGTACTGCGTTCGCCAACCCGCCTGCCAAGCGTGGTAAGGCAAGAACCCCTCATGATCACTACTTAGTGATCAATGAGGGAGGCTTTTGTCCAACAGTGGACGTCCCATGGCTGGAAGAGAAGAAACAAAACGTCAATAATACATCACAACACAAAGTAAAAACAGTGCTTCAGTTAAGAGTAGCAGATTCAAATGGACATTAAGGCCTTAGGAAATAAATCAAGAAATCAAACAACCTGGGGTAAAAAACAAAATAAATACATGCGCGATGCAAGGGAGGAGATGATCGAGGAAGTCCTACCACACCACTTCATGTTAACAGTGGCTTCGCACAAATACCACTAATATTACGTTATAGATTGTTAATGAACAAATAATACAACAATGATAATAATCATCATTCATCATTATTTCAGCCGTGAAACGTCCACTACTGAACACAGGCCTCCCTCATGGATCTCCATGAGGGGTAGATGCCATACTCACCACGCTTGGCAGGCGGGTTGGCGAGCGCAGTACGGAATGTTGATTCACGGAAAGACGTTGCTGCCCATCTTCTGGAGGTATCCCTTAGCAGGCTCTTATTGCATCCACGGGCATGAGAGGAGGGGTAACATTCTAGTGCCGGCAACACCCCACGACAATAAATGATAATAATGTTGCTATTTAATTTCAGGGAAAAGTACTTTGACGGGCAACTGTGGACATTCAAAGCCACCATAATGACTAGCATTTTGTTGGCCGGTATCTTCTTCGGAATGGTGTTCTATTCAAACTTGGCTCTCGTGCTAACTTTTCTTCTTAAGCCCGAGGGAAGTGTCAGACCCTTACCCGTCCCTGTCTTGCTGTTTGGAGTAGACTTAGCAAAGTCTCCGACATATGAAATCTTATTTATATGGTGTATTGCGTGTACATTCAGTCACTGCTATGCACACACGTGTAAGTAAAGACACGCAACATTTCATATGATTGTGGATTTATAAATTAATTGATTTGTAAAAATCCATTATAATATCTAAATGAACAACAAATATTTAGTAACAAATCCAAGCGCTCATTAGATTACAACTATAGGTATTGTTAATGTTATATTATATTGTTAATTAATATGTTAATCAATAGTGGATTTACAACTAAATATTTGTTAATAAAATGCAATGGAAATATCTTGTTTTAATTCCGCTAATGCTGAGATGCATGAGCACCACCCTCCCGCCCGCTAATTATGCACATGCAGGGAGAACTAGGTTGTCAGTGCAACATGCATACCCAAACTACATATATAATTCTCAACTCGTTCGTTTTTCTTCGATACCAGTTATGATGCAAACTCAAATCATATGGATCAGACAGATGATGTCTAAAGCAGATGTTGTAGTATGGAACATTGAAGATCTCCTGGTGGACGTAAAACCAGCCATAAACGTTGAAGAAAAAGAACATTACGAAGAAGTAATTAAAGCTCGTATGCGGTTTATCATGAAGATGCATCAATCTTTGTACAAGTAAGTGATGCCTTTTTGACCGACTTCAAAAAGGGTTCTCAAGTCGTCTGCATTTTTTAATCTTTGACCTCACTCAGAACTCTGTTGTTTATAAATCTTTTTGAGTTCCAATACACACACTTCTGATTAGGTTTTTTTTTTACGCCCGAAAAAGTTTTTAAAAGCGTTTGCCACCTTTTTGTAGAACGGATATTGGTTCTGTTGTGTTTTTATTATTAACCCCCGCCAAATATGAGAGGTGTTATAATTGACCGCTATATGTGTGTGTCTGTGTGTCTAGCTATGTGTCCGTCTGTGGCACCGTAGCTCTTAAATGAGTGGACTAATCGCATGCAGTTTTTTTATGTACCTAAGAGCAGGTTTTCCAACGGTGGTTTTTAAACATGTTTCATCAAAATCGGTAGAGAAGTTTACAAGATATGGGGGGTGAAAGAGGGCAAGAATTATCGAATGTTTCCAAATGTACCCGAGTTTGGTATTAAATGAAAGGGCATGACGTGTAGATTGCAATACTGAGCAAACAACACATTACAAAAAACTTTGGACGCCTCAGAGAGTAGGTAAAGTACCGAGGGTAACTTAATTTTCAATTTTTTTATTTTCATAAACTTGTTTCATTTACAGTTTGTTAGATAACTATGCAAGCGTTTACACGAAAGTACTGATGTTTGAGCAGAAACTGGTTGCTCCGATGGTGTGCCTGACTGCCTATTGCGCTGCTGAGGTAAATTACTCCAGCCACATTCGATGTAGAATGTTTGTAAACAAACTGTCAAAATTGAATTGCTCCCTAAGGGTTGGTTTTCTGATCGAGTTACCTAATAGTAATTTATATTGAAGGTAGTGGTCACAAATCCCCAATAATTGAGAAATACATAGGTATATATAAAAACCATATTAAATATATTGCCGTGGGGTGCCGGCAGTAGAATGTTACCCCTCCTCTCATGCCAGTGGATGCAGTAAGAGCCTGCAAAGTGTACCTCCAGAAGATGAGCAGCAGCATCTTTCCGTGTATTAACATCTTTTACTGCGCTCGCCAAGCCGCCTGCCAAGCGTGGTGAGTATGGCAACTACCCCTCATGGCAATCAATGAGGGAAGCCTGTGTTCTGTAGTGGACGTTTTACGGCTGAAATGATGATGATGATATAAAAACCAACAGATAGAAACACAGAGCTGTATAATCTTCTTTATGTTCAGTGTAAAGAAAGTTATTATTAGGTTAAGTATTGACAGTTTGTTGACAAACATTCTACATCGAAAGGGGCTTAAGTAAGTAGGTAATAAGTCTTTATCACGTGAGATGAGTACAGTGACAGCAGGATATTATCGAGTTCAAATAGATACACTTTGAATAGGTAGAAGATTGTCATTATTTAATTTTAAGTAAATTTGTGTTTTTCTTAGTTAGGTTTTTTTTCTTTGTTCCCGCTTTTTATTTAATAATTTAGTCACAGTGTGTATAGTGTAGGTACACATATTTTGCAGTGCTGTCTAGCCTTAATAATGTTACGGGATTAATTAATGATGTAGTCAAATTAAACCAAAAAATAACTCGTTAATCACAGATTACACCAATAAGAACCTCTCAGCAGATTCTCACTAGATCACTTCTTCACTGAACAACACTGATCACCACTATAACACTTGTTCACTATTCACTGAACACTATTATAGCGCTTGTACAGAAATCACTGATCACTGTATTCACTTTGAAGTCACTCGGATATATCGCACTGTTCACTTCCGTAGCCAAATAAAGACTGTCTCTCACATCGTATACTTTTGTACGACGTCGGATCCCAGTGTTTCGAACTCGATCTAAGAGCTTGATTCCGAGCATAGAACGCTAAATGTAGAATGGAGTCTCTCATAGGTATAGTTTTATGCTCTAAATTTAAACTTGCGGTGCAAATGTTTGCTTGCTTTTACCGGTTCTGATAATGGGATCCATGATAAACTGAGGGAAGTATTAAAATTTAATAAGCATTTTTCAGCAACAATTTAGATTTTATCATTGAAGCCGCTTTTTTAGTGTATTATTTCTGAGGCTATTTTAGCGATTATGGCGACTGTGGTGAAAATGTTTTACATCTTCTAGGCGTCCCGTGACGGCTCAATATATTGTTAAAGAATTAAATTATTATTTTGCTATCTGCAAGACAAGCTGATATTGTTTATTTTTCAGAGTTTAGACGCTGGTGAATTTGCAGTTTTAATGGTTCTCTTTTGTTTTTCTGCAATAATTCTTACCGGCATACCGTGTTACATGTGCACGATATTAGCAGAGAAGGTAATTTATCAATCAGTCATATCGAGTTTAATTAAAGCCAAAATAAAAATAAGCATAAAGGCAGTGGGGTGCGGCAGTAGGATCTTGCCTCACTCTCTCGCCTGTGAATGCAGTAAGAATCAGCCAAGGGATACATCTGTAAAATGGGCAGCGGCGTCTTTCCGTGTACCGACATCCCATACTGCGCTCGCCAACCTACCTGACATGCGTGGCGAGTATGGCAACCACCCCTCATGATCTTGGACATACATAACAATGGTGTCATGTTCGCTTGTTTGAAACGTAGTTTTAGTCCACTTTAGACAATATTAAATGTTCAATCAGGTGTCCCGCTTGCCAACCCGCCTACCCGCCTACGATTGCATCCACGGGCAAGAGAGGAGAGGCAAAGCTCTACTACCAACACCCCGGCATGAAAATTATGAAACTATGACGATAATTAAAAAAAACCATACAAATAAGTATATCATTTGTATGGTCCAAACAGATCCAGTCCATCGGCGACGCTTGCTGGAACATCCCATTCTGGAACGCCCCCGGCAAAGTGATCCGTCCTTATCTGGTGCTCATCATGCAGAGGAGTAAACGGAGTCTGCCGGTGAAGTTCTCGGGCTTCGATGACGTATCGTTGGAAACATTTTCTAGAGTAAGTCTTTCTACATACATAGATGAAGCTTCCGCTTACCTATGTCCTCCTCTCATGCCCGTGTATGCAGTTAGAGCTTGCTAAGGGATAGGTACCACAGGAAGATGGGTAGTAGCGTAGCGTCTTTCCGTGTATTAATATAACGCGCTGTAATTTTTGTCACTAACTGTCATTTTTGACATTAACTGTCATGTACCTAACTTTGGCAATACAAATAAGTTCTAGTAAATGGAACGTCCGATTTCATTATAACTGTAAACAGATTATTTGTGATAGGTATACTAATGATACAACAGATAAACTTAATAAATAATCATTGTAGGATTTTGATTCTTTATGCCAGCACGGCAGGCAGGATACTATACAGGATACAGGTCACAACATAACCATGCAATCCGTGTGCAGGGAATCCAAAATAAGGATGTGGTTTTTGGCTATTTTAAGCCTGTCTATCGTTAGTATAACAAAACGCGGAGCTGCAAGTGACGTCCACACCCAACACCGTCCTGTCCTGTACCATTAAAAGATAATGTTAGAGTATAATTTGTTTTGCGTCCTACTGGTTGGATGAATTTTACGTGGTAAATCACACACATTCCAGATCGCTACGTAACCTCAGGTCCAATGTCCAAACGCAATGGAAGAAGTCGCTCGCTCGCTCGACGTTCGTGGCGAACAGCTCATAAAAAAATACGTTTTTGTTTCAGAAAATCTCATTTGCGTATTCATGCTTCAATATGCTTCGGCAAGGGAACTTCGGGGTCCAAACGACAGACTAGTTTTATCAACGTAGATGCTTTATGTTGCATTTATATGAATAACATAAGAAGTAATGTTGTTGCTTTACCTACGAAAATGTCTTCTTAATTAAAAGAAGACATAAAGCTACAACTTTTAGTGGAAACCACACTAGAAACGCTACGAAACAAATATAATTCCTTTTAACTAGATACTTGATAACTTTTGCGCATTCACTGTTAAAACTATACTCACAATTGTTTGCACCACTATATTTGAAGTAGGTAATAAAGTTGATTGAAAGCTGAAAATAATAATTATGCGCCAGAGCACGTCTGCCCGTTTCAGTCGCAGGAGCAATTTTTTTTTTTTTTTTTCGAAATGACAAAAATGTTGTTGACCGCAGATGGCCATGACAAATGACAACGTTACCGGACTATAGCAAGAGGAAGGAACTTTTTTTTTTCGAAATGACAATATATGTTGTTGACCGCAGATGGCCATGACAACGTTACCGGACTATACAACTGAGAGGAACACGCCATTGCCACGCCTTTTATACCCGTCGGCGACAGTGTTGTCATAAGTATTAAATATTTATTAGTTTTTCTGGATAAAAGGCATTTTAGAGGCCGTCTCCACGAGCGAGAGAATCGCGACGAGTCCACGCTATAGAAATACGTGGCACGACGATAACATCGCCGCGATTCCCTCGCTCGTGGAGACGGCCCCTAAGAGAATACAGACGACCGCAGAAATACGCTTTTTCTTGTCGGAATTATACCAGCATTCCTTACGGTCCATTTTCTTTTATTTCCTCATGTAGTATATGGACCTGAATGGTCTAAATCCAACCACTCCAATAAGTAAGGCTGCGTATTACGCTGTGTAAATGTTGTCTGAGTAAATAATTTAATTTGTAAATTATTATTCATCATTTAAGCCGTAAAACGTCCACTACTGAACGCAGGCCTCCCTAATGGATCTCCATGAGGGGAAGTTGCCATACTCACCACGCTTGGCATGTGGGTTGGCGAGCGCAGTACGGAATGTTGATACACGGAAAGACGCTGCTGCCCATCTTCCGAAGGTAGCCCTTAGCAGGCTCTTACTGCATCAACGGGCATGAAAGGAGGGGTAACATTCTTCTGCCGGCGCCCCACGGCATTAAATTATTATTGTACTAAACAATTAAATTACAATGATAAAACGCGGACTAAGGGGGCTGCCAGCCTTAGACGAGATAAATCAGGACAAGCCACGCGCCTATTTCTCATTACAAATAATTCTGCCATTTTTTGCGGGGTGAGTGGAAAGAAACTGACTTAAGGCTACATGCCAAAATACCCAAAAGTGATACCAGCATTATCATTTTATTCACCCTCATATAGGTATTAATATTATACTTCACAGTTATGGGCGTCGATGTGGAATATCTTAGGTAGGAACGTTAAATCTATAATCAAATATCGATATTCAGTTTCACAGACTGAAGGCATCGATTGTTTAGAAATGTGAAATAAGTAAACCACCGACTTTTACGTACCTACTTGTATTAGTGTAACTACTTAGCGCATTTTTTACCGTGGTTTCTTCGGCAGGAAAACCCGCGATCTAATGGTGATCATGTTTTAAACCTGATACAGGATATAATAATTATTTTCATAAATACATCTTTTAATCGGTCGAAGGACGAGTTTATCGGTTTTTTGCTTTGACTTTTTTGCATTTCCTTGCTTTTCGTGCGACCCTGTTAAGTCAAAACGCTGCAATCTAAATGACGTCGATTTGAGAAAAACGGGTCCAAAGGTTTTGACCTTATAAAATTGATTTGGTCGTTCTATAATTTTATCTAGAATAGATACAGGAATAATTGTTTTTTATAATTGTTTATCATAGCATTAGCTTACTTTCATACAAACATCATATCAATATATTATTGATAGAAACTTCACAATGTAATGAAATAGGTTTTGTGACGACAGGATGTAGCTAGGCAATATTTGTCTTTGTTGTGACATAACGATGCAATCCTTGATATCCTATACAGCATTCCTATACAGCATTTTGCAGTGATAGACTTTATTTTTTTACTGGTTTTTTGTACTTAGCGTCATGGACTCATAACAACAGAATAACAATCTACTAGTGAAGAAGCATATAACGATTGTTTATGAGCATATGGTTCTTTTTTATGTTTTCTATACCTACCTATCTACATATGTGTTGATTTTACTTTATGAGCAAAAGTGTACTATATTATTAGTTAATAATAACATAATATTATATCTTATTAAGACATATAGTATGTAAAGAAAATGGAGCATAATTAGTAAAAAAATCATATATTACCTACTTAATTCTTTTGTATTCTAAAACTATTTCTTAATAAGTATTTGTAGGGAAAAATATTAAAACAAAAATAGAGACCAAATAGTATGTAATAAAATGGTAACCTTTATTGTGGAAAAGCGTTAGACACTTTATGTATGAATTTCAGGAGCAGATTCGTCCAAATCTTCAGTGATGTTTCCATTTACAATTAAATTTTCATAAAACTTCTATAATGAGATGATGATGGGTGGAATAGTTCAATAAACGTATCAATCTCTTCTAAATATTCATCACTATACGCATGTTTCGGCTTGTGTCGACCTCTCAAATCTGGTGCTGCTGATACAGACGCTGAAACTGTAGTTTTGCGAATCTTGTAATTTGCTTTCATTACAGCAGTAACTACTTGATCATTCGTGTATCCTTAAGTCCTCAGGAACATAGTTTTGCATACACGTTGTTCCAGTAATTTATATGTATACGTGTGGTTTCTTTTTGTGAATTTAGAATACCTGACCGCTATTTTATTATTTTCCACATTAAGTGAAATATAATCTCTTCGTCTTTGTGTATCCATGTCCCAGTAGCTATTCCAAATCGATGCTCTTTGTTCTTCAGTTATCATTTGTGTACACTTTCTTATACAGTTATCTTTACAAGCGGCACCCATTGGATGTTTCTTTTTGCTTAATTTCAGTCTTTCTCCAGGATATCTGATACGTTGCTTCTTTACAGGTGAGGGTATATCATTTATACCCCGAGAGAAAGATTGAAAGTAAGCAAGAAGAAACATCCAATGGGTGCTGCTTAACTGATTTTGTGAATGCTTCTCAAGTGTCATACTGCATATCCTATTAATTCATTCATATTTCGGCATTGATAATCACTTCTGACTTCTGACAGAACTAATTATTTGATAATCACTAAACACGTGCACTGCCACTAGCGCAAGATTAATAATAAAATGAGTCAGCTACACATGTATTTTTTAAAAAGGCGCACTCGTTATTTTGACAAAACGCAGCAAACTAAGCTTGCAATGTTTTACCAAAATACAAAGACGCTCAATCGGCCGGCCACACGCGCGCTTCTAACGACTTGTGTCGTCTGTCACGATAAAATGCTGCAATCTAGTGTCTTGCATCGTTTTGCCAAAATATTTGATCGAAATTTCAGGTTACTGTGAAATGTCACATAGAATATCTTGGTATTGGAACTATGTATTAAACTATGGATCGAGTTAGTACCTTGCTCACATAAAGTAGACTATTTTAAGCTCTATTGTCACAAAACGCTGTAACCCGGGTTGCATCCTTTTGATATAACAGGGTCGCGTGATGCCACCAAATGGCTTTGGCGGAAGACCAGCGTTAGTTAACATAACCAACTTATGCTGAGAAAGAGACCTTATGTGCTTCAAACATGGACTTCATTTTAAAATCGGTAAAAAAATGCTTGTTGTAACAAATAAATAAATTATCTTTCTATATTTATCTACGTACCTATCTATTTATTAAAACTGAGCTACAAAAGATCGTTTGGTGTGTGTGCCGAGGAAACCACGTTAAAAAAATGCACCAAGTAGGATCATTACCTCACAGGTGGTTTGACTATTTTACCTTTTAGAACCTAATTAATTAATGTGTCTTGTTTGCTTGAACAATGTTTTTCGTAAACTTTCGCGATCACAATTCATTATAATAAAATAACATAAACACGGGAGTTTATCGCGTAATACCTTTGATTATTCCCGACGTTTCGACTGTGTTTCAACAATCTAATCGTGATCCCGGGTTGACTGTAGATTTCATTGAAGTGTCCATCAAGAAGCGATGGTGTTCTATTCTATTCTAGACTACTAGATGGAGGATAGGAGGTAGGTACTAGCACGCAATGGTTATAAAGGTTTGAAAAAACATCGATATTTGAATTTTGACATAGGTAACTCTGAGGACAATAAAGTCCAATATGTAGGTAAGTAAAAGATTTTTTTATTGTTTTCTTTTTGGATTTAATCACTATAATAGACTGTGACGTATGAGCAAGAAAATTGGCTAAAAAATTATCGAACTTTTGTTTAGTTATGCAATCCCCCCACTAATATTAGGTACTAAAGCCAAAAGTTTGTTTGGATGGAGGTTTGTTACCTCTTCACGCAAAAACTAGGCTACGGATTGAGCGGAAACTTTGCACACGTATTGATGTTGACCAGGATTAACACAAAGGCTACTTTTTATTCGGGTACAAAGCATGCGAAGCGGCGGCGGGCAGAAGCTATTGGTCTATATTTGTTCCAAAATAAGATTGAAAATGTAATAAATATTTCAAAGATGCACAGTAATTCTCAACATATGCAAAAGATTTGGAGGCGTAAATTCGAAGCGTAAATTGCGTCCTACTCTATAGCGGAGCCACCATACAATACGCTTTTTACTTGTCTTGTTGTGTATTATATTTATTCTTCTTCTTTTTTATTAATTTTTTTTTTGGCAGCACTGAGAGCTCCTGTCAATGTGTCATCTAACCAATATTTGCCAAAGTCAGTGTAAGCTAACTAAAATAGAATAAAATGTGGTTTTCGGACTTCTCTTTCTCTCTAGTTACGAAATGTGTTTCTTGTTACGCCGTCTCTTTCTAAGTTAGATCGCTTAAAAATGGTCATCCTAACTTTTGAGACGTGAATCGGTCTGTCGTGTCGATCGATGTCTGTGATTGTTAAAACAATTTGCCTTGTTAGCGATGTAAATGCTTCGTTTACTCATCACATTTTCTTAACTTTTACGCAATTATACTGTAAAAACATGAAATATTGCTAAATTAGCATTGTACAACAATCATCCACCAAGATGTCTAATAAATCAAACCTTGCTACTCAAAACCAGGTTCGTTCTTCGATCTGGTCGCGCGGCTATATTTCAGCAACATTCACATGAGTTATATGAAAATCTTATGTATTTCCACGTCTTTGAAATTAAAGTCTTGCCCATCAACAAGTCTTTTATTTATTTTATTTGTATTTTCAGCTTGTACAATGGATAAACGATGCAGGCATGGCCGATGGCGGCAAGAAAGTGAACTTGCTGAGAAAGATTATCGAAGTCTTGCTTCACCAGGGCTCTCAGTTTCTTCCTTTGTATGTTCAGAACATCCTGAGCTTCGGAGGCGATAAATCCAATGATGTGAAGAAGCAGGTCATTGTTTTTATTGAAGAGATAAGGTGAGTGGAGGAAGATTTGTGTTCTCAGAATGGTAGTTTGTTATGAATACGGCATACCTTATCTCAGAACGCTCTAAAGGATTCTTTCCTTTGGATGGCCTTATCCTGAGGAAAAAACAAATCACTTGGAAGTACTATGCTGTGGATAGTGCTAAGGTGAACCTAATCTCTCTGTCAATGCCCAGGTACTTGTGTTCTCACACTCTTGAAAGTTCAGATCAAAGATGTGAATTTATTTCAGCTGTTTAACCTTTAACTAAAAATTAATATAATGGTGCGGACAGGAAGATGAGGAAGTGGAAGATAAAAAGGTCCCCAACTCAGCATTCTGTATCTGAAAACCAGCACCTAACTGAAAACTCGTTTTTATTTGGGGTTGCTGGCTATTATATCCATAGTAGTATGCTGAACTAGGGCCCATTTCTAACAACCTTATCTTACTACATCTATTATTTTAGACCTTTATTATTTTATATCTGTCTCCCATTGTTGCAAATAAATATATACTTGTCATGAGCATAGATGGAAAGGGAAATGAAATATGTATGTAATTATTGGAAAGGAACAGAGTGAATAAAAGTCCATCCAACCTGCATGTATACTGGTGTGGTGGTAACTGCAGTTGAAAATACGAAAAATACACATCCATATTATATAAACAATATATATATTGACGAGCTCTGTGGCGCAGCGGGCGAAGGTCCGCCTGCGACGCAAGGGGTTGCGGGTTCGATTCCCGCCTCGGGACAAATGTCTGTACGCTCTGCAGATATTTGTTCAGGGTGATCTGGGTGTTTTTCTATCATCTAGTACCCATAACACAAGCTCTGCTTAGCTTGATGATTCTGTGTGATTTGTCCAGCATTATTTATTTATTTTATATCAGGAGAATGTAGTACATAGCGTGGTATATAATTTTAATATCAGAACTGATAATAACTTACATGGGGTTTCTTTTTAGCTTTTTTCCCTCCCTTGGAAATGAAGTGATTAAAACAAATTCAATTGTGTACTTAATTTCTGAAGCAAATTAATTATGTGCTTTATTAAATTTAAATTTGTTTTGTTTTCCTTTTGTAAATTGACATTTCCATGTGGCCTTAATATATAGGTAATATGTGGCCCAAATAAATAAACGCTTTTTGACTTCACCTTTACTTTTTTTTACTTAAATCTGCTTTTTCTATTCCAGTAAATTATTCCCAGATAACTTGCCGGATGCAATAAGCCAGCTGCAACTGCTGGTGATGGATTCCGTGATAGCAGTTCAGAAGCGAGCCATCCAGGCTGCCAGTATTGTCTACAGAAACACCTTGCAGTGGATATGTCTGGGCAAAGCTTCCGTGTCTGATATGCAGGTGGTTTGGGAGCATCTTAGTGAAATCAAGGTGAGTTAAGAAAATTATCATCTTTATTAACATAAACGCTTCAATCTACATTCCAAGCATTTAAAAATATACCTAATTGTGTAATGTTAAAAAAAAGTAAAGCCTTTGCATCTATTATAGATGATTTTATGAAGCGTCAGCAACTGGTAATCATGCTGTATGGGACGCTGCGGTGCCTGGGACATTGTTAGATGGATTAGGCTTGCCCAGCACCTATACCATCCTCTCAGCTTAGTCAGCTGTTAATCAGAGGAAAGAACAGGTCAATACGTCTGAAGCTAACTAAGCCGCGGGTTTCCTCATGATGTTTCCTTCACTGTTAAGCACCTGTTAAATGTGAACTTACACTTTTCAAGAAAGAAAAATCCATTGGTTCACAGCCGGTATCGAACCCACGACCTTTGATTAAAAGTCGGAGGTAAATACCACTTGGCCAACAGGGCTGTGTAATGTTAAATGTGTATATTATAGTATAAACAAATAACTAGATATGATCAAGATTGTTAAAGAACAGTGTTCCCAATCCCAACGCCTCCTCTCTTGCCTGCGGATAATAATAAAATACATTTGGAAGATGGGCAGCAGCATCTTTCCATGCATCAACATCACATACTGCACTGGCCAACCTGCCTGCCGGTGTGGACCCCTCATGACTGTACCGATCATGGATCTTCATGAGGGGTAGTTGCCATACTCACCACACCAGCAGGCGGGTTGGCCAGTGCAGTACGGAGTATTTGTATACATTAGATGCTGCTGCCCTTTGGTCCTCACTTCACACTTGTCACTTGAAAAACGATGTTCCTTCTCTGAGTATCATAGTTTTTTATAGAATAGAATAGAATGTCATTTATTTCAGATAATATAAATCCATACAAATTATTAGTATTATTCTTAAAATTATATTAGTTCTAAATCTATTATAGAGGTAAGATAGTATAATCAAACATGTTAGGCCTCCTTCATAAGTACAGCAATGCTGTGTTTAAATAGCGGACCATCGAATCTGTCCGCTATCATCTTCAGGATGGTGTTGGTGCTCCGACGAACTCTGCCTAGTAGTGAGGTTGTTTTTTTGCGCATACAGGCAGCAAATCCGTCTGTACGCGCCTCAGCGAACATACCGGATGCGCTGCAGAATCGCGGGAGCCCCAACAACATCCTGAAGGCATTGTTGTACTGGACGCGAAGAGCGTTAATGGCTTTACGCGTGTATGTGAGCCACAGGCTGCTCGTGTAGAATGACTGACAGAATGACTTGAAAAGATTGACTTTTACGTCCGATGAACAACGAGCAAACCTGCGGATCAGCATGTTAGCTCTCACCGTCAACGCTCTTCGCTCCCTCTCTAAATCCTCTTCGTCTCTTAACGTATCTACAATTATATGTCCTAAATATCTAAATTTATTAACTCTAGTTATAGACATTCCATTTAACAAAACAGGGGGCACATTTGTAATTTTTTTACCAGAAGGTCCAAACACCATAAATTCACATTTTTTTACATTATACTGCAAGCCATGACTCGCAGCATAAGACTCACAATAAACTAAAAGATTCCTTAGAGCTCCCATAGATGGCGCCAGCAGCACCATGTCGTCAGCATAGCTGATATTATTGACGGACACTCCGTCAATAGTGCATCCGACCGGTAGACTGCTAAGGCCATCTATAAGGTTGTCAATAAATAAATTAAATAGCTTCGGGGATGTTACCCCCCCTTGCCTCACGCCACACTCCAGTCCATATACATCTGAATGAGTCCCTGCCCATTTAACAACATTACTTTGATGGTCATACCAATACTCAAAAACAGAACAGAGGTCCCTCGGTAGTGATGTGCCACGGAGCTTCTTCCACAGTATGTCGTAGCATACCGTGTCAAATGCCCGTGACAGGTCCAGGAAACAAGCATAGACCGGCGTCTGTCTGTCCACATAGTACCTTACAGTGTGCTTAAAACTAAGTATAGCACTTTCGGTGGACAGCCCAGTTCTAAACCCGAACTGGCCATCGTGCAGATGAAGGTGCATTTCCAGGTGACCATCCAGCAACCGATCTAGGACCTTGGCTAATATAGTCGCTAGCGATATTGGTCTATAATTAGTCTTATTTGAAATATCCCCTGTTCTATTTTTTATAATTGGCACGACAATAGTTTTCATTAGCTCAGAGGGCAAGTACGCATGACTGATACATAACGTATAGAACATAGCCAAAGTGCTGGGTAAGTGAACCCCCGCATGCCGCAGATGTTCGATGCTAAGACCATCATGCCCCGGTGACTTACCTGTACTCATGGATTCGATTACTTTTCTAACTTCCTTACCTGTAACTCTGGTCAAGGAAACACCGGCACAATGACTAGTCTTATCATCGAAATCCCGCGGCACCGAAGTCCGCATTGAAGGCACATTAAAGTGTTGTTTGAATAAGTTGGCTATTTGTTTATGATCAGACACGCCTTCAATATTTGCAGGGAGGTTAGGCTTTAAATCTAGTTTTTTAACGCTTCTCCAAAATTTTGAAAAATTCTTATCTCTTTTATGACTTGCAATCATGTCCATTTTTATTTTTTCTTGATTATTTTGACACCATTTTAACTTAGATTTAAATGTCTTACGGGTACTACACATATCTTCATAAAACGGTCCACTACTCGGCTTTCCATGTAAATACCACATATGTAATTTTTCTCTAGCATCTTTGTGTGCTGGGCTGACATGTTTGTTCCAGCCAATCACACACTTGCTCTTAACAAATCGTTTTGAAATAGATGTCAATATTGCTCCCTCCACCAAGATTTGAACGATGTCATGATATAGATTATCAATTACGGATCTATGTGAAATGTCAGTACAGTATTTGTCGGCACATAAAATAAATTCAATTGGAAAATTAATTAATCTTAAATTGTCATGACAAAATTTAGAATAAATATTAACTTGAGATAAATGTCGATCGCCCCAAATTATTTTATTATGTAAATTATTATTATTTTTCATAATAAACTTATTTCTATCACGAACTAAGTTCAGGTCACAGCTGATTAATAATGGAAAGTGGTCCGACCATAACACATCGTAACATACCTTAATGTCTCTAATAGTGTCCCGTGCCGCCAGCGTGACAACACAGTGGTCCAGCCACCGGCGCGATCCATGCGCTTCGCTCACAAAAGTGTACTCACTGGACCTAACACCAAGTATTTCCATATCCGCACAACACCACGACTGATCAGCACAAAAACTCATTAATTCGTTACTAAATAATTCTGACGGATGCGCATTAAAGTCACCCAAAATATAAACAGATTCTACTCCACTACTTTCAATTATTGCACTAATTTCGCTAAGGCACTCGATAAACTCCGGAAGATTGTCTTCGCACTGAGTAGGCATATATACGCTAAACACAATGAAAGACCGGTTTGTTATCTCGAACCGGACCGCCGCGATGCGCGCGCTTGAGCTACGTATGATCGTTGTAGAAGCAAAAACATTCTTTCTCCATAGCAGCGCAGTTCCTCCGTATGGCCGGCCACGAAGCAGCTCCCTGGATGTGTCTACTGCAGATTTTCCCGTGTATTCAAATTCCTCATGAATAGTCCCGAGGAATGGAATATCATGTTGCAGTAGCCAAGTTTCTTGTAGTGCTACAATGTCCGCAGTGTCACATAAGTCTCTAATACAAGGCGACGATCGCTTCACACTTTTACAATTAAAAGAGATAAGCTTGCAATCCATCATGTATTTTTATGGTCACTCGTTCCTGCTTCATATCGCTTGTAAAAGCTGACATAGCGTCTAAATGAAATGCCATCCGGCCACATTTGAGCCTCCATAAACAAAGATAGCTTACTTTGAGGTACCATTACTTTATAAGCATCGTAATCTCGTGCTATTTTAGGTGTTATCTTTTCTAGCGTGACTTGCACATTCGTTTTTTCTAATATTTAACTTGATATATCCTGGTCAGATGTGGATTTATCGACGTTATTTATGAATAACGGTACCTTTATATCCGCAGGTCTGAACCTACTATCTGGCTCTAATTTTGCTTCCCCTCTGGTCGTTTCTAATCTGTTTCTATATCTTCGTCTATTCACTGTTTTCCATTCTTCAGTTGGTTCCTTGTCCTTCCAAACACCTTCTTTACGTGCCAGCTGGGCGAATGATTTCCGGTTGTCCGGCACTGCATCGAGCTTAGGTGATATTGATGATGATGATGGCAAAGTCAATGTTAAGCCCGACTGTTGAAAAGGTACAGTTCCACGCCTAGGCGACACTACGATACTCTTCTTCACCATGCTTCTAAATAACGGCGATACTTTCGAGCTATGGGGTGGTGGGCAGCATACAGCTTGAGGCGCCGCAGCATCATTTTCTGAGTCCTTAGAGATCTCAGAGGGCTCAGGTATGTGCAGCAAACCAATAGGGCCGCTATCATAGCAGGCCTCCGTCCTACTCGAGCTACTTTGTCTCATATTCATATCAAAATTATTCACAATTGATGCTGTTTTAATATTTTCTACGTGATTCTTCAGGCTATTTAGTTCTTCTGTTGTGGCATAATTTTGCTTTATGTTAGAAATATCCTTTTGCAACAATAACAGATCCCGTAAAAGCTTCGTTACATCGACGTGATCAAAATAAACGGGGGGTAGTTTATTAAGATCTTTTGCCACAAAAACGGGAAAATCTCCTGGATCGAGTTCCCGAAACACTCCTATAACGTCTTCTAAGTCCCTTTGGGCCTTTCCTTCTCTCTTACGCTGCGACTTCTTATTTGCTGACTTCACGCAATCGTAAAGAATATTTTTTGCTTCAAATATATCCACTGCGGTGAAGGCAGACGAACAAATTTGTACTAAACTAATTTGATCTATCACTGGTAGCTTGTTTTGAATAAAAGCCAATAGTTCATTTATAACTACATTGCAATTACTACACTTTGCAGTCGTCATGATTTTTTTCCTAGAATTCCCGGATAAAGTACAACGACCCGCGCGTGCGTCACCAAGGTCGCGCGATGACTGTTTTATGTTATGAGTATTTTTCAAATTGTTATTCTTCGAAATGAATATTTTTGACCTATAAAATTCATCAAGATCAAGACAGGGATAAGTGGAAGGAGGGAAGGGAGGCCTTTTTCCCCTGCAGTGGGAAACGTCAGGCTTGTAATGTGTGTGAGACTCCGTTTCCGCATTTAGACTCAAAGTTGGTCCATTATGCGTGAGGTGTCTGGCTAGCATAGCCAGCCCAACTCCGACCAGAAGCGCAGAATCTTCCTGGGATCTTCACAGGCTTCACGGAGTGACCTCGGTTGGTTGAGGATTTGTTGTCTTAACGTCAGGCTTATAAATAAAATAATATTTTGGTTTCCTTCTCTCCCACAGCTCATAGTCCTCAACATGATAGACAATGACAACGAAGGCATCCGCACACACTCGGTGAAGTTCCTCGAGGAAGTGATCCTGCTGCAGAGTCCCGGCGAGACCACAGACGGAGACTTCAGTCTCGACAGCGTGCCCACCCACCTGCCTTTTATTAAACGGGACTTGCTTGAGGAGGAATCTGAGTGAGTTATCATCATCATCATCATCTCCGCCGTAGAACTGCTGTCTACATCCACTGCTGGATATAGCCCTTATGGATCTTTAAAATCATGAGAGGTTTGTTGCTATGCGGGTTGGCGAGCGCAGTACCTTTGGCAGATTCTTACTGCATCAACAGGAGAGGAGGCGCAACATTCTTCTGCCGGCACCCCACAGGTGGCAAGTTAGTGTGAGATAAGAAGAGTAAGAGAGTAAGTTATACTAACATATTGCTGGGCATTTCACACAGCACCATCTGTGGTCTGCTGGTCATGGGTTTAACAGCGGGCTGAAACGTAGGAGCTTGCGGGTTCGATACCTGCAGGAGATGGTGCTATGTAAATGTCCACATTGTATTTTTAGTATTGTTGCCTTAAGTTTTATAATAAATAAAAAATAAAAAAAATAATGCTGGACAAGTCACTGAATTCAGTAACTATAATGAGATTGCAAATAATTAAGTTCCTTCCTTTTTTGTAAGGTTTGTTATTGTTGTTAAAAGGTTTTTTTTATCCTTCTAAATAACGAGACAAGCCGAAGACTCACCTGAATCTAAGCGGTAACCTCTGCCTATTACACTACAATAACGCGGTAATCACGTACACTGAACACGTGACCAACGCTGCATTGCTTTGCGCCCGTTACCCTGAGACAGAGTTGTAAGGTCACATGTGCCTGTAATTTGATTGGCAACCTTACCCTTCAAACCGGAACACAGCAATGCAGACATTACTGCTTGGCGGCAGAAATAGGTATGGTGGTGGTACTTCCCCGGATGAACTCTTCACAAAAAGTTCTACTACTATTACTAATACTATTGAACTTTAATTTTCCATCTTTTCAGGCATATCTTCAATCTCATTGTCAACTTCCACAACTCCCAGCACATATCCAGCGTGAACTTGATGGCTTGCATGACAACACTGTGCTTACTCGCCAAATTCAGACCGAAATACATGACCAAAGTCATACAAGCTCTAGGGGACCTCCATACAACTTTACCCCCAACCCTCACACAATCCCAAGTCAACTCAGTAAGAAAACACTTGAAAATGCTCCTCATTAACTTGATCAAGCACCCATCATCAAACGACCACATCCCTCAGCTGACACAACTGCTAATGGACATCGGAATGACGAACTCAGAGATAAACAAGGTCTTGCCGAAGGAAAAGAGGAACAAAAGACTGGGGGAGGTGAAGCTAAGCGAAATTCCGTCTAAGAGATTCCGGATAGACTCTCCACAGAATTCCCAAAGCAGCGACAGTAACAGTAGAAGTGAACTGATCACGGAAAGTCGCGCTGAGGCGACCCGCAGTGACCCAGTCCGTAACGACATCGTTATCGACGAGGACAGCAACAGTCAAGCATTCCCTCCCACTCTCACTGCTGCAAAACAAGAAGACAAGCCAGTGTCCGAAGACACTTTCTTCGATGGACTAAACAATGTCGAGCTAGTAGTTAATCTAGTTATGTCCACGTTAGTGAATGGACTGCCGACCACAATGCCAGCTGGTTTCCTCACTAAGTACAAACCTATCCCGAATTCGGGCAGCAAAGTACAGAAGAGAAGCCTCGCGAAAATGATCATGGGCTTGATAAAGACCGAGCTGGCATCTATAGCGCCTGCGCCCACGCCCGTTCAACCCCCAATTCTAGAACCAAACGAAGAGATCCCGTTTGTCACTCAACCTTCTTTGTCCGAAATCGCCGCTAAAATACCTTTGATCAAGGACGAAGAGCCTGATAAAAATACCCTCAAAAACGCTGTAGCGAAGCTTCAAGAAACGTCCAAAGGCGAACGCCAGATGGATAGCGCCGTGTCCAGCGCAATATCCAAACTTATGGAGAAAACCAGAGCAGATCACCTGAAAGAAGAAGAACTGAAGTCGAAGGATAAAGAGAAGTTAATACCACCGCAAACGCCTACCGTACCGAAGCTGAAGCAGAGAGTGAAGTTACTAAAACTGCAGGAGATCACTCGTCCTATACCGAAGGAAACTAAAGAAAAAATGGTTCTACAAGCTGTTGATAGAATTCTACGCGCCGAGAAAGAAAGTATAATTGGCGGTGCCGCTCAAATCCGTTCAAAATTTATTACAATATTCGCGTCAAGCTACACGCCTGAAATACGCGAGTTAGTACTGAACTACATTCTCGACGATCCTGCTAATAGGATAGATCTAGCTCTGCACTGGTTGTACGAAGAATATGCGTTCATGCAGGGTTTCAATCGTCACCCTGTCACGTTACAGCCGAAAGTTCACGAGAAGCACGACCAGAATTACAGTCACTTGCTTTGTGCTCTGATAACTCAGATATGCGAGCGGGGTGATCCGATCGTGGAGGCATCCAAGGAGGTCCTACTTAGGAAGATCTACTCAGAATGCCCGGTCGTGACGGATGAAGCTATAGAATACTTGAAGCATTTGGTTACAGAGGAGAAAATAGCGACGGTGGCTTTGGAGATATTGGAGGACATTTGTATTATGCGGCCGCCGCGTTCTCACAAATACGTGTCGGCTCTGGTGTGTCATGTTTGTAAGTATTTGAACTTGCTTTATAAGAATGTAATAATGCCGAAAATATGCCAAATGCGTCGTACGGAAAAAAAATCGTGCTATAAAAATGCTACTTTTATGTAGGGGTATACTTGAATGTGAATAGCGCAAGGACGTATGTGGCACAAAAAGGCGGTGGCCTATACTCAGCATTGTGTGCAACGGGCTGAAATGGTGATGATGATAGCGGAATTTCACAATTCCCCAGTATTTTACTCGATTTTTATCACTCAACTATTTAATGAACAAATTCCAGTGAATCACCAAGAAGACATCCGCGATTCCGCCCTGCGATCCATCACGAAGATATACAAGCGGTCTACGGACGCGACGCGCAGGGTCATCGAGAAGCAGGCCCGCCTCTACCTGGGCTTCATCGCGCTCTCGCAGCCGCCGCCCGAGGTGCTGGGGGCGAGGAACACGTACAGGATGCCGTGGACCGACAACCTGTATAAGCTGTGCTTGAACCTGATTATGACGCTGCTGCTAGAGAATGAAGGTAAGTGGACTTTTGTAGAGAAATTCAATCTTCAACGCCATCTAGGATTTGTCATCGCCAATTCATTGCTCTGTCTAGTTACCCAGTCTGTTATCGGTAACTTTCGTCGTGCAATGGAGGCTTTCGAGTGTGAATGCGCCGCTGGAGCCGCCAGTGTACCTTGAGGTCTCCAATTTATTTCACATTATAATCACTTTATTTAATAATTGCTTATACCTTTATATATATATATTTAATTATGTTGCTGTACGTGTAAATGATATACTTTTTAAAGCATTTTCTGTCAAGCCAGAAACGATCTAACGAAAGTTCCAACTACTTTTATAACTATCTTTAAATAACCAAACTGGATTTAACTTTATTGGTAACATTTATTACGCTACAGTTCTTGACTACTTTCTTGTTAATAATAATGGATAATAACTTTTTTATAATTACTGAAGTTGACTCAACGCAGCAAATAAAATGTAAAGCGGTAAGCAACTCTAAACTGTGTACAAACTTTTAAAAACAAAAAATATGAATCAAAACGACTGTTTGACCATTGCTACACAGAATATACGTAGTATTAGTGCCAACTCAGATATGTTTCTTGCTTTTATTAGTAGCTTGGATATAACTGTTGATATGCTTGTGTTAACCTCAATTAATTAATTGTTTAAGATTTATTTGTTTAGCTAGGTACATTAAGTTATAATTAAAAACGATTATAAATAACACCAGGCACCAGAGGAATAGTTTTAAAACTTAGATTAAGTAATTTCATGTATCTTATTTTAAGTGAAACATTGTGTTCTTATGAGAATAAAGTTCTTTAAACCTAACCTCTAATTTAAATCCACTTTTACACACACAATTTTAACTAACTACAACATATTTTGGACTAAAAATAAACTTAACCAAAACGACAGCATGGTATCGTATGTGAGACAAAGAGTTAAAAACGACATTGTACGAACCACCTTGTTCATATGGTAACTGTCTCGTTCTAACTAGTTCATTCGATTATACTATAGTATGCTCATATCGCCCCCTAGCTTCTTCATATGGTAACTATCTCGTTCTATCTGGTTCATCGGATTATACTATATATAGTCTGCTCATATCGCCCCCCTAGCTTCAGAAATGCTGGTAATTATTTGCAATCAATAGATTCTATTTTGGCTAGTATCTCGACCAAAACCATAATACTCACGGGAGATATAAATATTAACACTCTGTCTGATAACCCATGTAAATTTTCTACAGAATACTTGGACATTTTAGGTATGCACAGATTAAGGGAAGGTGTCAATCTGCCTACAAGGCTGTCTACGTGTCTGGACACTTCATGGTAAAAACGCAATGTAGTTGGCAGACTCTAGTTTTCGAGCAAGAAATCACAGTAAACCGAATGTTGTATGTAACAAAATGTCTCTTAATTATAAGTATTGGAGTCTCTGGTCAATGAATCGTGTGGAAGATCTCAACTTGTTTGAAAATTCGAATTTTGCTGCAGAATTGTTTGCACTGCAAAACTTATTGTTACAATAAGACAATTTACACAAATTAGAAAGCTAAATAAAAAAACCAACCACTCAAACCATGGATCACAAAAAGTGTTGTTAAGTCCATTAGAAAAAGAGATAAGTTGCATAAAAAGGTCAGAAAATATCCAGAAGATGAAAGTGTTAGGGAAAAATATAACAAATATAGAAATGTGTGCAATAATATTATAAAAAATCTGAAAAGAGAGTACCACAAAGACAAACTCATAACATAATAATAGAATATGTATTATGGAATAAATATATAATATATAGTATATCTGTTGGATCAGGTTGTTCTCTATGTAAAATAAGCATGTGTTTACAGAAATTATGTGTTTATGTATGTATCCTATCAATCGTCTGGTTTTTAAAATACAAGCTTTACTTTGCTTGGGAAAAGGCGTCCCACATTTCCGCCTCTCTTCACGCTTTGCTCCACTATTTGCCAGTCCCTCTTGGCAGCGTTCAGCTCGTCTCCTCCCGCCATCGACTGCGTCTGCGCAGCACCGTCTCACTCTCAGTGTTTCATATAAATAAAACACAATACAGTAAATAAAATATTTTTTATCTCTAAGAAAGTTTTAGAAACGATTTTTGTTACAGCACAGATATTTATTTAAAGAAGCTTTAGTTATTGCGTGATACCACAGTCGCCAGTTCCACTTCAACATCAAATACAAAAGGCAATAAATTATAACAATAATTTCATATAAACATCTTGCAACGAGCGAAAATTCATCCGATATCGAACTTAAGTGGTACAAACCAAATTCATGTAAGATAATCATAGGAGTCCCTCCCAGAAAGAACGTGATTGTAGCTAACTGGAGATTACGGTATTTGTTAGGTGGTTCCCTTACAACAAATCCTTTGAACAGGCAGTACAATACTCTCACAAAGAGACCGATCTGAACTAACATCAACGACAACGTAAACATACGATAACAAGTTAAGTACAACGTGTAGTCATCGTCCTTATAAAGTCGAAGAAGTAGAAAACACGAAGGTACACCCCAGGAAAACGCGCTAGATATTAAATATTTTCTAGTTACAGCGTAACTGGTGTCAAAAACTATGACCACGTTTTTGTACATCAACACAGTTGCAATTAATAGCCAGCAGAAGATACTGTCAAAGAATAATTGCTCAAGTGTTTCATAATTTCCCCATTTATATAAGAAGAGCATGTATAAGGTCCCGTCCAAATAATGTGACAGGATAACGTTGAAGTACACAAAGTTCTGGAATCTGCGGGCCTGCGGGAACGCGATCCAAGTCAGCAGTCCGTACAGCAGAGCCACCGTCGACAAGTAATAACTGATCTCGAACAGAAGATCTCCTACGTCGTAGTATTCGTCATTGTAGAGGCTCTGATCATAATCGTTGTACTCTTCGTTTATTGTTGAATCGTCGTACGTCACTGTCGTGGTCTGCGGAACATACTCGTACGCGATGTTTGCTCCATTCGTATAATTATACTCTGGCATATACATGGCACTTCTCTGATTAATCACAACACAAAACGACCAAATTCAAGATTGATGTTGGTTTCTTACAGTGCTTATTACTTACTCATATAAAATGCCACTGCAGTTTACCTAATGGAATTTCCTTCATGACACACGCTAATAGGTATAATGTTCGAACGTATGGAAGTTTGCAACCCAGTGAACGCGGTATATATATCTTTTTAAATCATCATCATCATCCGCAGCCCGACTTCACCCACTGCTGGGTAAGGCATCCATATGTTTGTGCCACATTTCACGGTCCTGTGCCAATCTCATCCAGGTCAGCCCTGCAACGCTTTTGGTGTCGTCTGCCTATCTCGCTATTGGACGACCGACGTTCCGGTATCCAGTTCTTGAAAGCCATTCAGTTAACGCCTTACTCAATAGACATGATGGAAGGGTGTGAAAATCTAAATTATATTTAGCGCGCCAATTCCTTAACTAATACAAAAATAATGGGCACGTCTTTTCTTATGAAACAGTACTTAGTTAAAGCGCATTCAAGTTTAGGAGTGGGGGCTCGTGACGTCATAGCACGCCATAAACTGTACCCAGTCGTAACGTCACGCGACATATCGACATAATGTATCGCCGTCATTTTTGGATCACGGAAAAAAAAATCGTGTCCAATAGTTTCTTGTCATGTAGAACATGCCGGACTAAACATTTAAATTTATTTAACTAGCCTATTGGTCGCTTACAGTAAATAGAGTATGTACACACCTCGGTACTCTATTATATTTATTGTCAAATATAATATCATACATTTTAATATTAAAGTTGTTGTTTATGAGGAGATTTGAAAAGGAGGTAGAAAAGCCATGAGCTCAGTATAGTTTAACAGATATTGTTTATTCTCAGTTACTTCAGGAAATTCTTCAGGAAAATACGTTGATAACTGTGCGTAAACCATAGATTGTTAGAACACCTATAACACAATTACTTCGCTGTAGTTATAATGAAAACGTAGCACAAAGTAGGTAATATTAAAATTCCTGGTTAAAATGTTCAGAAAGTAGTTAGGTACAAATATCTGCTTGCCTTTCAAATATTCTAAACGTAAAAACGAATTTTCAGGTGACCATAATGTAATAATACTTAGCATTGAATGTATTCTACGAAGGAGATTCAATTGAGTACATTGAAGTGCATTTGGTAAGTAAGTAATAAATAAATAATACGTCTTGTGTATGTCGTCTCTCCGAAAAGACAAATTTATTCAAAATCTCAACTAATTTCAGCAATTGACGTGCAAACGTTATTACGTTATGTCTTCACGAGAATCTACGTCTACAAATGCACCTTTGAGTACTACAGAGAGCTGGTACGATGGTCTTCAGGAAACCATGAGTGACCCGTACGATGAAGCGGACTTGTATGTCTCTACCTACAAATTCTACTACAAAATCTTAATTTGTTTGGCTGCGGTGCCCCTGTTGTATGGCGTACTGACGTGGGCGTTGTTCCCGACGGCCCGAAATCTCCAGAACTACGCCCATCTCAGCTTTATCGTTTCTATGACTCTTGGACCTCTGTTTTTTTATTTAGAGATCTTATACCGTGATGCAATATTTCTTATATATATTGTAGAATTTTTCTTTGCTAGCTTCCATTGCTGGTTATTAGTTTGCTCCCTGCTAATGTATAGGGAAATCGTCACAGTTTTTGGCAATGCTGTTAGTGAACAATATTTAGCAAGTAGCGCATTTTGTTGGGGCGTACCGTCGTGTTATGTGCTGCTCATCCTTGTCAAAGATCAATATGATCTGAACACCTACAACACGTGCTTTCATGTGTTTGTGCTGTTTGTGCTGACGCTACAAGTTACTCTCTTTGGGAGAGTCATGTACTGCTTGTTCAACGAAATCGATGTAAGAACGCCTCATAAAAAATATTATAATTTTCAAATAGCCACAATCATTTTCCTTCTGGGAGGGACTCCTCTTCTTATTTTGGCTGAATATCAAATCTTCTTTTACGATTCATATCCGTGCGTGATTATTTCTGCAAGTATGTATTTAACTTTGCATATAATTTATGGCATACTGTATATAACTCTGAAGTCAAATAGGCGCTTGTGGTACGACGCAATAACTAAACATTAAATTATTTTAATCTGAATGTTTAACCACCAGTTCAAAGTCGCGAGCTTAAAAAAAAAGCTTAACATAAAGAAATATAAATTGTCAAAAAATAAACCATAATATTTTTTAACTAAGAAAATAAATATTTTAAGAAAAAAAAACAATAACTGTTGCATTAAGCCAGAATGCCCTGTCTATTAGCGGGTCCAAAGAGTACCGTAAGCTTATGAACACAGATCTAAATCCTATGCAGTTGTAGGGAACTCATAATTAATAAGAACCTTTTTTTGGTTGTGGCAACACTATCGAGTAACAGCTGTTCCATATCAAATATTAGTTTTTATTGATTTTAAACTATAAATAAGCAGACTTTTCCAATTAAGTCGTATCAAAATAACGTTTTAATAATGTACATTTAGTATAAGTTGGTAGAAACTGTGTATTGTGAATGTAATTGGCCATATAAAATTCCGTAGTTTTATCGTTGTGAATTTGAAAAATTTGCTGTTTTTGTGCATTGTAAGGGTGCTGTACTAACACGGAGGACTGTTTTACATCGGAATACTATTTCTAACATAATTCCCAAAGCCACGTAAGTAAGTACGACCCTTCCAAAGTATTACAAAAATATAGGTTAGGTAGGTTGATTTGTTCCTTGATTTTTGTTTTACAATAACTAAAACTCAAAATGCTAACACGTAAGGCCCTATTACGCAAAGAGGAGACTTCTAAACTTCAGCAGGCCTTGCTGGAACTAAAAAAATTCAAGGAGCAATGTCAACAATTATCCCTGGAGAGAGAAGATAATGAACAGATTCTCTTAGATACACTAAATAGTAATAAAAATCTTAGGAGTGAACTAGCAGCGTTACACTCAGAAAATATGACAGTAGTTCAGGAATGTAATAGGCTTCAATCCATCATAGATAGCTTTGACCATAACTGTGGCATTGAGTTTGAGTTGGCACTACGGAAAACCTCAGATTTAGAAAAGGCACTATGTGAGGCTAATATCAAGATCACACAGCTGGAAGAAGCGGCTCAATGCTCTGCCACTATGGAAACGATTTGCTTATATGATGAGCTTGTATCGGATAATTTAACTAGAGGCCTTGCCAATGGTGTGGGCTGTGAGTTTCATGCTATGAAAACTGTTGACAAATGTAAATATGACACTGTATATAATTCACAAGCATGCACCAATGACAACATACACAGTTTAAGCAAAAATAAGCTAAAAAAATACTTTAAAATAAATAAATTTATTAGGAAAACAAAAAGAATGATAAAAAATCAAAAAAATGTAGTAACTAGACAATACACCTGTAGAAAAATATTTGACAAACTTGATCTATGTACTCTACAGCTAAAAAGTAATAAAATTAAGTATGAGGCTGAAATCTTGGAGTTGAATTGTGAACTTGGCCCGTTGGAACATTCCCTAAAACATATTACAAGCCTATATGATAAGTCCAGAATTGAGGTAAGGGAATACAACCTGGCCATGGACCAAGTGCTCCAGGGATCTTGGGAGAATGAAAGAGAGCTCCAGTCCCACTTAGCAAGATGCCGGTGTGATGCTGGACTGGATCATGATAACACTGATTCAGTGAGTATTACAACGGCCATGCGCAGTCTGGATGTAAACTCATCATTCTCACAAGAAAAATCAATAATGTACTGCGATGAAATTGGAAAAAATATGGGCCAACTTTTGAGTTTGCATATGGAACATTCAGTTTTAAATAATTGCTTACCAAACTGTAGTTTGCATGATATAATGCAAAAAATTTCTAAAAACTCATCTAATGAGAATACTAATTTAATAATCTGTCTTGGAAATAGGGGTAATGTTAACAAGTCTGATTTGATAAAATATATTGATAAACTTTGTTCATTGAAATTTAAAGAAATTGTAATGTATACATTCCCCTATAGTAATAGTTTGCCACAGTCAGAAAATAATACTAGATTTAAGCTAAATATGCTTTTGCATACAATATCGTGCAATAATCCTATTCATGTGATTGACACTAACTCTATTGTTAGTAAAAAATATTATTTGACTAAAGGTAATTATTACCTTTCTAATTATTACAAACGACAGATAGCTATGTCGCTATCATATTATTTTTGCATGACAGCCAAAAATTTGGCTAAACAGAATGCTTCTTTTGAGCATTCTCAAAACCAATTAATTAAGACTCTGGAAATTATTCCAAGTCATTTAAATTAGATCATAAGACAACAGAGGAAATCTCTAGCCAGAACAAGTCAAATAATATCTTGTGTCAAAATGAAAAAGCAATAAATAAAACATTTAAAATGTATACAAAGGTTACCAACTTGGTGCACCAAAATATTCAAGGAATAAGCAGTAAATTGTTAGAGTTGGAACTATACATAAACTTGTATAATATTGATATTTTATGTATTACTGAACATTGGCTGAAAAGTCATGAGGTTATGTTCAGTTTCAACAACCATCTTGTTGGTAGCTCCTTTTGTAGATCACATGCTATTCGTGGAGGTTCTTTAGTGCTACTTAATAAACATCTTAAGTACAAAGAACGTAAAGACATTGTCTGTCTGTCTGTTGAGAGCCAAATCGAAATAGCATGTGTGGAGTTGGAGCAAGTTATTATCATAAGTGTATACAGCCCACCGTCAGCTTCGTTTGAGACATTTGAAAAAGTCATGGATGAAATCTTATTCAAAGCATCAAAGTCAAATAAAAACATAATTACATGTGGAGATTTCAATGTTAATCTCTTAGAAAATTACTCTTTTAGTACTAGATTAACATGCCTTTTTAATTCATATAACCTAAAACCATTGTTTATGGAGCCTACTAGAATAACTGAAACATCAGCTAAATGTATTGACAATATCTTTGTAAATTCTAATACAAAAATTCTCCATAAGGGCTTGATTAGCAATATAAAGTCAGACCATTTAGGCCAGCACATTCAAATTAAACAGCAACAAAAACAAAATGTAAAAAGAAAAATTACTTTTATACCTGTGACCATGCATCGATCTGAACAACTGAAATGTAAATTGAATACAAAATTTCCACCTTACTACTCAAATAACAACCCTAATGAGTCATATTGCAATTTTTTCAATGCATTTAGCAATATGTTTAATTCAATATTTACATCAAAGTCGATAATGGTCACAGATAAACATAACTTTAATGAGTGGGCAACAGTGGGTATACATAGAAGTAGACAAAAATTATATGATCTTTATAGTGAAAAACATTATAATTTTAGTGAAGAATTTAAAGAAAAGGTTAAAAATTACTCAAAAATTTTTAGAAAAGTCTGCCATATTGCTAAGTCTAATTATATAAGTTCAAAAATTAAAAATAGTGATAATAAAATTAAAGCTACTTGGAAAATAATAAACAAAGAAACTGGAAATGTGAGTAACTTTAACAACCACTTCAAATTGAATTATAATAATACCACCTACAAAAGTGATGAAGATGTAGCCCAAGCATTTGAAACATTTTTTACTGACATTCCAATTTCTACCACAAAGTCTTTAAACTCTTCTCACCTGATCGCCGAGTCCTTACTTAGCGAAAATGTACCTAAATGTGATAGTAATTTTAAATTCCAATATGTGGACAGCGGCGATATAGTTAAAGCCTTTAAAATGTTAAATGTCAAGAAAACTGCAGATCTCTGGGGTATTTCTGTAAACATTGTAAAACCATTAGTAGACACAATCGCACCTGAACTGGCTTTTATATTTAATGAATGCATTGACTGTGGCGTATTTCCTGATCTAATGAAACACAGTAAAATTATACCTTTATTCAAATCAGGTTCTAAGTCGGATCCCACTAACTTTAGGCCGATATCAGTACTGCCGACATTTAGTAAAATTTTTGAAAAGCTTATTTTAAATCAGCTATCTAAGCACTTTAACGACAACAAGTTGCTTCACTGCAAGCAATTTGGCTTTACACGCGGTCGTTCCACTACTGATGCCGGTATAGAGTTAATCTCGCATATCTATGATGCTTGGGAGAAGTCGCAAGACGCTATAGGTGTTTTTTGCGACCTTTCAAAAGCATTTGACTGTGTACACCATGAAACATTGATCGGGAAATTGCGCCACTATGGTGTTAGAGATATCTCTTTAGATCTACTTAATTCTTATCTCAGTAACAGGATACAAAGAGTTGATGTTAATGGAAAACGTTCTTCGGGATCTGTAGTTACAATGGGTGTACCGCAGGGATCAATTCTTGGGCCTTTTCTATTTTTAATTTACATTAATGATCTACCTCATCTTGTCAAAAACAATCATGAGATTGTATTGTTTGCTGATGACACTTCACTTTTGTTCAAAATGAAACGACGTACCACCGATTATGACGAGGTGAATAATGCAATCTCAGAAGTTGTTAATTGGTTTAATGTCAATAACCTATTACTTAATGAAAATAAAACAAAATGCATTAGATTTACTCTCCCGAATGTAAAACAGGCTGATGCCAACATTAAATTGAAAGGTGAAAGTTTAAACCTTGTAGAAAAAACTGTATTTTTAGGCATAACTTTGGACAATAAGCTTCAATGGGGCCCGCATATAGAACAACTATCGGGTAGGCTTAGTTCTGCAGCATATGCAGTCAAAAAAATCCGCCTTCTTACAGACGTAGATACCGCTAGACTTGTTTACTTCAGCTATTTCCACAGCATTATGTCTTATGGCTTACTGCTGTGGGGATGTGCTGCAGATATAGACACCGTATTTGTGCTGCAGAAGAGGGCTATTCGTTCTATCTACAATATGGGTCCCAGAGAATCACTTCGCACTAAATTTAAAGAAATAAATATAATGACAGTAGCTTGTCAATATATTTATGAGAACCTGTTGTACACCCATAAAAATATTGCTTCGTTTAAGAAAAACAGCGACAATCACAATGTAAATACAAGAAATAAGAATAAACTCGCTGTGCCCACTACTAGGCTCCATAAGGTAAAAAAATCTTTTAAAGGGCAATGTATACGCTTCTACAACAAACTCCCAAGTGAGTTGCAGAAGTTATCATTAAATAAATTCAAAAACATTATTAAACGCAATCTGTGCGATAAAGCTTATTATAAAATATCAGATTACCTAGAGGACAAAACCACTTGGGACGGAATCTGCTCCAACTCCGTCAAACGTAGCATAAGACAAAATCAAATTGTTAAATGATGACTATAACGACCGAGTTAGGTTCTTCTGTTCACTTCTTTTCCTAACTCGCGTGTCATCTGAAGTGAACAGGTTCAATTATGTGCTTTATTCTATTTATTTGTGTTGTTTTATTTTGTAAGTTGTGACGCGTCAATAAGGTCCATGCGGCCGCACTGAATAAAGTATTTTTTGAATTTGAATTTGAATTTGACCTACATACACCCAACATTATTATTTTACCACGAGCATAGCCGGGTGAAACAAGTAGTATGCGAAATCCGCTGCATCGCTGCATTCCGCGTGCGCCCGGCCACTCGCTCGATGTGCAGAGCTGTGTGGAACGCACTAGTTGCGCGCACGCTCCGTCCGTTCCTCAGTCGATCCCTTACCTCTCGACGCAGGGCGCGTATCGCTTGCTTTACCGAATATAATTCGCGCGGCTTATTGTTCGTCTACTTACTTACTTTCTTTCTCGTGTTCTGATATCCTTCTGACTCTAAACTGTTCTGTCTGTATCTACTTGTGTTGTGTTGTCACTATTCACTAACAATAAATAGCGTATACAGACTATAGTATGGAGTGTATTATTTACCGCTATACCCCCACACAATCATTAACCGTTCTCTCTGTCAACATCCGCAGTATAAATGCTAACTTCGATATCTTTCTTGCTTAGAAATAACGGTGGACATTTTGTACTCACAGAATGTTGGATCAGTTCACACATTCCTCCGCCGTGTCTGGATAAGTATACTTTATTTTGGACGAAAAATAAAATTAATCAGAACGATGGATGGGTGTTGTTACCCATGTTAGACAAGAGTTAAAACCATTAGCATATGAACCACCTTGTCTTGATGGTAACTGCCTTGTAGTAACTTTACCTATTGACTGTCATATCATATGCTCTAATCGCCCGCCATATGACGAAGAACCGATAACCGTTGGGGTAAACGAGTTCTTGAGTAGAAACCGCGGCTTGGTAAGCGTAGTGTAGGATGCCCAACAGCTAGATGGATGGATTATTTGCGAACGGTCGCTGGCAGAAGCTGGATGCGCTAAGCTGAAGACAGGACCGAAATGGCGCAGATTTAGTTCTTTTAGACTTTTTTTCTGTCATTTCACTTTAGTTCTTACAAATATAAATTATTATATTTTTCTATGTTTATTGCTTACAAATATAAATTAGAACTTGTGACATAAAACCTCAATGTATTAAAATATTGCCAGGATGCAAAAATATTAGTTCCGTTTCAAGACTTTGCCAAGATATTTGCTAGGTGGCACAACCATCCTTGATATTCGGCACTGATGCAGTTCAAAAGTTGAAAATGGATAATAAAAGGAACAAAAAAAAAAATAATAAATAATGATTACATTAAATAATAATGACTTTGAGAGCGAGAGTACCAAATTCCCTGATGAAAATTCCCCTAGGAGGAAATGAACACGAACATTTCAACGTACAATTAACGTTAATAGAAAACCGTGTAATATAACAATTGTGTCGATTCTATTGTAAGGTAAACAAGTTGGAAAAAAAATGGAAATATGAAGTTTCTAAACTTAAGAGTTCACAGCGAAATTGTTCCGTTTTTATTACCAACGAATAGCAGTATGTTATTTTAGTCCATTTTACGCAGCTTTAGTAAGCTTTAGTTAGTCAACGCTTACTATACCGTAGCCTGACGGCTAACTTGTCGCTAGAGGAGCTTGTAGCGTGAGGTCTACCTACAAAATTTTAATTGTCGTAAATTGAGAGCCGTGGGGTGACGGCAGTAGAATGTTGCCCCTCCTCTCTTATTGCATCTTACTGCAACTGCAAGATGCAATAAGCATGGGCAGCTTTCTTCTTTCAGTCTTTCCGTGTCTCAACATCCCGTACTGCGCTCGCCAACCCGCCTGCCAAGCGTGGTGAGCATGGCAACTAGCCCTCATGATCAGTACTTGGATATCAATGAGAGAAGTCCGCTGTCGAGCAGCGGACGTGGATAGCAGTGCTATGGCTGACATGATATTGAGAGGCCCGTGAGCTTATCACCTGTGAATTCGCCGCTAGGGGCGCCAGTGTAGCGCTTGTGGACGGACGCGACGTGCATTTAAGGCTCGCGACAGGTTTTGCAATAGGCAATTGACAGCAATATTGCTGTCAAATGTCAATTCCTTGCTGTTCTCTAATACAAAATTGACACAATATTGCTGTCAAATGTCAATTCCTTGCTGTTCTCTAATACAAAATTGACACAATATTGCTGTCAAATGTCAATTCCTTGCTGTTATCTAATACAAAATTGACATTTGACAGCAATATTGCTGTCAATTGCCTGTTGCAAAACCTGTCGCGAGATACGTAATCACCATGCGGATGCGAATGCGTAGACGTGCACGTACCACTGAGTTGTAATGTATGGAACTGTATGAGACAGGACACACCGCTTGCGTAACGTAGACGTGCGCGTCATATGTCAGTTCCATACATTACAACTCAGTGGTACGTGCACGTCTACGCATACGCATCCGGTCTGCTCGAGCCTTTACGATATCATCCGTGACGGTATGAACACCATCTATAATCACCTAGCATCAATTTTAAAGTGAACAACAAGTGTTTAGTAACAAATCCGCTGACCTTGTTTTATTCATTTATTATTTTATAGACTTACTTAATTATTATTTTCTATCTTTTTGTTTAGCTTAGTTAGTTTGTAAGGATTTTGTTTTTTTTTCTTTTGTAAAATATGTTTGTGTTTTTTGGTATGAAATAAATAAATTTTAATATAATCTTTAACTTATATCTAATGAGCGCTTGAAAAAAACACTCAAAAGGATTCGACACGTGTTTCGTCTCTTTACAAGTCCCTTCAGGATAAATACACAAGAAGCAATGACAACGCAGAGAGCGAAGAACAACATTTTTTTACAACGGGAGACACCATCATCGTCGATACCATTTATGGCGACAGCTAGACCGAGCGGGCAAGCGATTCCATATAAGTGGCAAAGATTTAAATCGTTAGATACGCCCTCACCGTAATGAGAGCGCACCGTTTTGTTTCCACACGAAATGAACTAGCTCACTCATTTCAAATGAGTGAGCTAGTCACTGTACCTTCTAAGCACAGTGTTATATGGACGTGGTGTGTGCTATATAGTTTATTACTTTGTTTAGGTACTTATTACATATATTATGTGTATATATAAATATTATATAATATAATTTATTTATTACTTTGATATATAGTATTTTCAGAGGTCAATTATTATTATTTTTTGATTATTATATACTTGTTTTGTTTTATTGTTCATGTCTTTAATATTTCTTACATTGTTTAGATTAGTTTTTTGAATTATATACACAATAATATAATTAGTGATTTATTATAACGACTAATTGAACGAGCTCTGTGGCGCAGCGGGTGAAGGTCCGCCTGCGACGCAAGGGTTTGCGGGTTCGATTCCCGCCTCGGGACAAATGTCTGTACGATCTGCAGATATTTGTTCAGGGTGTTCTGGGTGTTTTTCTATATATAATAAAAATATCTATCTATGTAGTATAATGTATTAAGTATATCAATCATCTAGTACACATAACACAAGTTCTGCTTAGCTTGGGGCTAGATGATGCTGTGTGATCTGTCCAGCATTATATATTTTATTTTTTTATTATTTATTATAAGGAGAGGCCTTGGATCTCGAAACACAGCCTAGGCTAGTTCAAGATCCTAAGGGATCAACAATACAATTGTAATATTATGTGTCAAACAAATAAATGATTATTTTTTTCACGAAAGTTTGTTCAACATATTAACTGCACAATAAATGGTAACAACAATAACAGTTTGGTTTATTGGCAAAACCAGTGTGCGTGCGTCGGCATTATTGCCACACTTTTTGGTGTCAGGGACAGGGAAATCTACGATTCGAATCTTTGATAAGTGGGGCCCATCTGCTCTTATTATTAAAGTCTACCTACCATTCAGACGTGTGTACGCGAGACAAGTTTGCTGGCTTTTAAAGCGTTTAACATTATTGACCGATTATTTTGTATTTTCCAGATCTAATAATCGAAGTGGCCCGCGTGTACGGCTGCTGCGACCCGGAGGCGAAGCGCATAGTGCTCCGCTGCGTGGAGGCGCCGGTCAGGGCCGCGCTGGCGCGCCCCGCGGCGCCCGGCGCGCCGCTGCGCCCCGCCTTCGCGGCCCTGCTGGACGAGTGCCCGCGCGGGGCGGAGACCTTGCTCACGAGATTTGTGCACATATTCACCGAGAAATGTGAGTCGTCATTTCAGCCGTAAAACGTCCACTACTGAACACAGGCCTCTCTCATGGATCTCCATGAGGGTTGCCATACTCATCACGCTTGGCAGGCGGGTTGGCAAGCGCAGTTTGGTGTGTTAATACTCGGAAAGACGCTGCTGCCCATCTTCCGGAGGTATCCCTTAGCAGGCTCGCTGCATCCACGGGCATGAGAGGAGGGATAACATTCTACTGCCGGCACCCCACGACATCAACGGCAGCATTTAGGTTACTTAAAAAAAATGTATACCTGTGTTTCACTTTCAAAATTAACGTGAGATATACTATTCATTTTGTAAAAACGGGAATTACTCACGTAGTATTGTAACGTCGAAGATTTTTTTTTAATCATTTATTATTTATACAAGGTTTTGGTGAAGATTATTTTGATGATTTTTACCTGTGTTGTTGCCAGCGCCCCCTACCCCGGAGCTGGTGTCGAAGATACGAGACCTGTACGCGACCCGGGTCTCCGACGTGCGCTTCCTTATCCCCGTGCTCACGGGGCTCACTAAGAAGGAGGTGAGATATGAACTACTATTTTATAGTATTAGTATCTTAGGGGAAGCTAGAAAGTAGCGCCAGTGAAGGGGAAACTGGGAAGTAATAGGTTGGCGTGGTACGGACATAACTGTGTGTGAGAACACACAAATATAACCTCCCTTACACACTTATATATACTTATACAAGGTTTATAAAAGATTAGTATATAAGGTTAAACTAAGAAACAATATAGTTAATACTATTTCATGTAAGTAAGGAGTGAGGCTATGAGCGAAAGCCTGTGACACTGTCAGTTAGGTGTTAGGTAACTGTTAGGTTGTTGGATATACAGGGTGTATTAAAATATGTGTACTTACCAGAAACGGGTTTTGACCAAGGAACAACTTTAGTTTTAATACTTTCCAGGATTCGGTGATTTTTATTCTAAAAGACCACGAAAGTTTTAACTTCAACAGCCCCTCCAAAACGTTGAATTCGAACTCAAAATCGATGAATTTCACAAAAATTGTCAAAATCTCTATTGAAAGGAACTTTCTGCATTCTCGTGATCTCACGATAGACAATGTCTATTGCAAACCGATATCGTGATGCATCGACTGGCAAAGAGCGTCGTTCGAGACATTTAGACAGTGATCTGGCAAGTGTCGGAGTAAACACAGAGATCATGCAAAATCACGTTTCACGAGAATTGAAAAAAAAACAACGATACTGACGGCTATTTCGTGTTTTTATAGCTTGGGGCTAGATGATGCTATGTGAATTTTTAAGCATTCATCATTATCCGTAAAAGATTCACTACTGAACACAGGCCTCCCAGGTTCTCCATAAGGGGCAGTTGCCATACTCACCACGCTCGGCGGGCGGGTTGGCGAGCGCAGTATGGGATACTGATACACGGAACGACGCTGCTGCCCATCTTCCGGCGGTAGCTCTTACTGCATCCACGGCCAAGAGAGGAGCATGCCGGCACCCCAAGGCAATTTCAGTTCAGCATTGTTTATCATTTATTCATTTATTTAAATCGATTTCATTGCTCGTTGCAGATCTTAGCCGCGCTGCCGAAATTCATAAAGCTGAACCCCGCCGTCGTGAAAGAGGTGTTCAATAAGCTGCTCGGATTGCAGAATGCGGAGGAGCCGTGTCCAGGTATTTCGAACTTCACTTTAATAATAATAATAATATCTTTATTATCAGGCAACAATAGAAAAGTACACAGATCTTAAATAACTTATTCTACGGCCCATAGATATATACCTTAAATCTAACATATATATAGTATAAACTTATTGCTAACACACGTTTAGGACGGCGACGTATGACGCACGCTTGTCTCATAGCGACGATTCACGGTGTCTGCTTGCAGGCGTCCGAAGAACCGTCGGAATTTAACACCCTTTGGCCGTTCCTAGAGTTCCTTGCCGAGAAACTGTCAAACGTAAAGGTAGAATTCCTCCAGTGTGCAGCACAAATGTTTGAATGTCACTTGGAACCTTATTATTAGGTGAAAACACCAAAATGACATTCAAACATTTATGCCGCACACTGGTGAAATTCTACCATTACATAAGACAAAATAAAATTGTTTAATGATGACTGTAACGACCGAGTTAGGTTCTTCCGTTCGCTTCTTTTCCTAGCTCGCGTGTCATCTGAAGTAAACAGATTCATTTATGTGCTTTATTTTTATTTTATTCTCTTAATTTGTGTTGTTTTATTTTGTTATTTGTGACGCGTGACAAAGGTGCATGCGGCCGCACTGAATAAAGTATTTTTTGATTTTGAGTTGAAAAAAAGGAATCTGAACCCTCTCAAATCACTATTTGGTAATCTAGGCATAAGAAAGAAAAAAACATTGTATGTTCTTCACGAGCTAAAAAATAACAAGGTTATATGTTAAATATTAGGTCGTTGCATATGAAATTAGGTTTTATCGTACTGGCCACTTCGATCTCAAATAACTTCTCTTTGGTTAGGAATTCCAAATTCAAATTTATACAGCTATATTTACTCATGCATTTGTGTTTCGAAAACCACTCTTCATTTGTTTTTCCACTTTTGTATATTTTCTTTGCGTCCCTCAGTATAGAAAATGGTAAACTTGAAATATGTTCTATGAGTATGAGTTCCTCGTTCGAATCATTAATTGTGATGAAAGGTGGATCCTATACGATAATCGGAAGCGCTCATCGCAATGGCTGAACCCTGGCGAACCAGCCAAATCATGCCCCAAGCGCAAACTGACTCAACAAAAGTTACTTGTGAGCGTTTGGTGGACCAGTGCCGGTGTCGTCCACTACAGCTTTCTTAAATCTGGCTAGACGATTACGGCAGATGTCTATTGTCAGCAACTGCAAACCATGATGGAAAAGCTAGCTGCTAAACAACCGAGGCTGGTCAATCGCTCTGCACTGCTGCTTCAGAACAACGCTAGACCACAGACTGCTCAACAGACGGCTACCAAATTAGAGGAGCTTCAATTGGAATGTCTAAGACATTTTAGTTACTCTCCGGACCTTGCTTCAACAGATTACCATTTATTCGAAATTTGGATAACTTCTTGCAAGGGAAAAAATTCAACTCCGATGGGGCAGTCCAAACAGCCTTTTATTGATTCCCGTCCGAATGATTTTTTTAGTAAAGCGATCAATGGACTACCTATGAGATGGCAAAAGTGCATAGATAGCAATGGTACATACTTTGATTAATTAAATATTTTATATAAAAAAAAACTACTTTACGTTCCTTTCATACAAAACGCCAATGTCATATGTAACGACCTAATATTATAGAACGAAGAAAAACTTGGTCGCTAACTCAGCGTGCGCTTTGCTTACCGGCTGGGGGTTGAAATCGAATATTCGAATTACAAACTGAATTCGATATTCAAAGTAAGGACTATATTCGTTAATCTATTCTATGTCTGTTATGAATCATCGTAATCCCATGGATCTCTAAGATCATGGCAGGCGGGTAACCTTTTACTCTCTAAACTGAACCCTGTAAGACTGTCTATCTGTTAACAAAGTGAAATATTATAGCACGAAGAAATAAATTGGCCGCCAACTCAGCGTTCGCTTTGTTTAGACTAGGGCTTGAAATTCAAAATTCGAATATCAAACTGAACATCAATATTCGAATAAAAGAAAATCGATTCTACATATTCAGAATCGCATCTGCCTCGCCGTAACACAGTCTTGTACTAGCACGGGAGGCATTAAGTTCTTTTAACTGTATGCATCCATATTGACACTAAATAAAGTCATAACACCTTCACCTTTAAGTAGTGTATACTGTTAATTTAAGCTTGCAAATTTGTTTTTGTGAAATAAAATATATTCTTATTCTTATATTATGTCATGAAATCATCATCATCTCATGGATATCTAAGATCACGGAGAGGTTTTTGCCATACTCTCCTTGCTTGGCGGGTTGGAGAGCGCAGTACGGGATGTTGATAAACGAAACGAAGATGCTGCCCATCTTCCGGATGTATCCCTTGGGAGATTCTTAACTGCATCCACCGGCAAGAGGATAGACAACATTATAGTGCCGGCACCTTACGGCATGTAATGTTATGAAACGCTTGCTAATATGGTATCGGTTGGCCAAATAAAATTATAATTTCACTAAGCATTAGTATCGGTTGACCAAATAACATCTAAGTTGGCAAATTCTTACATCTGGAATACAGTATAATATTGTTATTATTATTTAGCCTCCACTGTCCAGTAATAATATAATAATATACGTTTATTATTATTTCAGTGTCTGTTATTTGTAAGTATAACCTATTGTTTGACTATCATCATAACATTTCATATTTGCTGTTATTAGCTTCCTATAACCAGAAAGGATGGATTAAGAGTACAGGTATAATAAATTTTGAATATATTTTTTTTGTTAACCAATTTTGTCCCACTGCTGGGCAAAGGTCTTTATCTAAATATCTTTCTTTAAATAAAAATAATGCTGAACACTATTATTCCCTTTTGGTTTGGGGGTTTAAATTATTTTACACGCTTCGTATTAGCTTCATCTGTGTGTAAGCAAATTCATCATCATCATCTCAGTCGTCCACTGCTGCAATAAGCCTTCATGAATCTCTAAATACTGGTCATGAAAGGGTTGTTGCCATACTTACCAAGCTCGACAGGCGTATGGATGGATAACTTCTTGCAAGGGAAAAAAATCAACTCCGATGGGGCAGTCCAAACAGCCTTCAAAGATTTCATTGATTCCCGTCCGACTGGTTTTTTTACTAAAGCGATCAATGAACTACCTATCAGATGGCATTGATGAGCGCAGTACGGGATGTTGATAATGATGCGCGGAAGGACGCTGGTCCAGAGGTATCCCGTGGCAGTTTCTTACTGCATCCACAGGCAAGAGAGTAAAGCCTTTCACGTCTATTTTATAGTTTTATAGATGACTAGCTTATGCCCGCCGCTTCGCATGAGCTGTACCCGGATATAAAGTAGCCTATGTGTTCAATCCTCGTCAACATCTATACTGTGTAAAGAGTGAGGTTCTTGATCGCTTCTTTCCCTCACTTGGAAAAAAAAAGTTGAATGCTTTATTAAATTTAAATGTGTCTTGTTCTTCTTTTGTAAATTGACTATTCTATGTAGCTTTTTCCTCTATTGAATAAACACTTATTGGTTTTGACTTTAAAGTTACAGCTCAATCCGTGGGGTAGTTTTTGCGTCAAGAGGTAACAAACATCCATACATCTATACGAAAAAAATCGGCTTTTTAATATTACTGGGATGTGTTGTGTGTGTGTGTTAAAAATAAATGTATTTCTTATTTATTTAACACTTAACAATTGTGTAAGGAGGACTTTATGCTAAATCATTATCTGCCAGACATCCTGGGCGTGCAGAAATATAATATATTTCTTCTGTTTATTCTTCTTTTATTTTGTTGACAGACCTACTATTTAAGGAACATATGTATTTATTAAAATATTACGATTCACTTTGCAGTTTCCCCTGCCGAGTTGCTGGTAGCTCTCCATCTGATCGACCCGAGCAAGGCTGACCTTAAGTTCATCATCAAAGCCACGGCCATCTGTTTCGGAGAGAAGCAAGTCTTCACGCAGGATGTTAGTATTTTTTTCTTATTATTCTTCTTTTTCTCAGCGACATTCAACGGTCTTGTTCTACCTATTCCACTCTAGCTGTTCTTTTGACGTCATCGTACCATGGCACTTGTGATTAATTAATTTAAGACAGACCATGCCTCAAATTCTTTTTTTTTTGTTTTATTTTTTGTACCATTATCTCGGCGTCATTATTTTATAATATTTCCATGCAAAATAACAGCTTTCTAGGACTTATAGTAGTCATCTTGGAAAAGCCGCAGGCAGACAGAAAGACAGACAAAGCGAATCTATAAGGTTTAAGCGTTCCGTTGTACTAAGGAACCCCTTAAAACGCGGGCGAAGCCGCGGGCAGCAGCTAGTTTTTAATAAGCATCCAAATACTTCCAGGTGATATCAGCAGTCCTCCAAAGGCTGACGGAAGAGGCCGAGATACCTGTTCTGATGATGAGGAGCGTCCTGCAAGCCCTGACGCTGTACCCTACGCTGGAGTCGCTGGCTCTCAACATACTGCAGCTACTCGTTGAGAAAGAGGTTGGTTTTCTAATGCAACTGTATCCTTCAGAGGGCAGTGTACAGTAAAATTCCTAAAGAAATGCAGCAACTTTCTATCAACAATTAAAAAATAATAATATATATGTAGTAATCTTCACAATAAAGCTTACCATAAAATATCTAATTATCTATCTGTCTCATCAGCCGGTTACACCGACTCCTGGGTAAAGGCCTCTTCTCTTATACGCCACTCCTGGCGGTCTTGTGCCAGCCGGGTCCACTGTTCCCCTACTGCCTTGACAATATCATCCGACCAGCGAGCAGGTGCCTCCCCGAGGCCGCCGCATAGCTCTTGGCCTCCACTCGGTGTCTGCTTTGATCTGATTATCTAGTAAAAAGCGGTTGAAAAATAAAAATGTACGACAATCAGCGTTCCTTCGTGATGTGGCGCGAAGGAACACAAGCTGAGACCTGTCCCTTTTGGTCGCACTACAGCACGTCAACCACTACCTACATTCTGTTTATTTGTATAGCGCTATTGTTATTGTTTATAGGTTAATCATTTCGTTATTTTTATTTACCACCTTACCTCTAAGTTAAATCTGTTACTTAAGTACCTACTTACTAACTTCTCTTTATTTCTTGTCTCCTGTTATATTACGTGCCGTGTTGTGAACCAAATAAATATACATACATTCATTCAAAATTGTTTATCTTGCAGATCTGGCACAACAAGGTGGCCTGGGAAGGCTGGATCAAGTGCTGCGAGCGTCTCCTGCCCGCCTCCACCTTCCTCCTCATGGCGCTGCCGGCCGCGGCGCTACCAGCCTGCATGGCGGTGCCCCGGCTGGCGGCGGCGCTGGGACACCAACCGATGGCACCACAGGTACGATATCCTCTCTTGCCCGTAGACGCAGTAGGAATTTGCCAAAGGATCTATCCGGAAGATGGGCAGCAGGGTCTCACCGTGTATCATCATTCCGCATTGCGTTATCGAACACTCATGATCTTGAAGATCCGGACAGCAGTCCAAGTCAGGGCTGGGGTAAAGCTGAATCGAGCCTCTACCTTCCTTCTCATGTCGCTCGCGGCGTTGCCAGCTTGCATGGCGGTGACTCGACTGCAGCGATGGGACACCAACCAATACAGACGCAACAGGTACTGTATCTCAATATGTGGACCAAGCCAGGGCTGGGGAAGGCTGGATCAAGCATGTACCTTCCTTCCCATGTCTCGTCTCGGCGATGGGACGCCAAACCAATGCAGTCACCGCACCTCTACCTATAACAACTGCAATACCGCGGTGGTCACGTTCTCTAAGGACGTGACCAACGCTGCATTGCATCCGTCATCCTGAGACAGAGGTCTCATGTGACCGTAATTTCCCCGGCCCCCTTACTCTTCGCCAGAACACAGCAATGCAGATACTGTTTGGTGACAGAAATGAATTATTCTACTTTGCCACCAAGCCGCCCCATGGTGGGGCAAAGTGGAAACTTAAAATCTGGCAGTGGAATCTGCCCCACTGAAACTCGGTGTAATGGGGCAGATTCCACTAGTCTAAGTCTCGGTGGATTTTGCCCCACCAGGGTATGGTGGTAGTACTGCCCCGGATGAACTCTTAACAAAAAGTTCCGCTATCACTAGAAACATGGCGGTGATAGGTGAAGTAAAGCCATACTGAAAGTTTCATATAGCTTATAGAAATTTTAGTCATATTTTTCACTTTCAAAATTAACGTGAGATATATTATTCATTTTGTAAAAACGGGAATTACTCACGTGGTATTGTAACGTCGAAGATTATTCAGACACGTTTCGATTTTTCAAGAAAATCATCATCATGGGATTGAATGCCCGTCCGCGCGTGGGGCCGACACGACATTGTCGGAATAATCGTCGACGTTACAATACTAAGTAATTCCCGTTTTTACAAAATGAATAGGTTTTAGTCATCTTGTCTAGTGCGCATGGTAAATAAATGGTTTTTTCTTCTTTCTTAACTATGTGGTTCGTTCCAGTCCGACATGTTCGGAGGCGCGCCGCCGCCCGTGCCGCCCGTCGGGAATCCACTGGAGCCTCTGCCCCCGGGCATGGAGTAACGGCTACGTACTACCATTACTACATAATGCATGATAATGGTGATGGCTATCCCTCATCGGGCATAGCGCTCTGAGAAGGGATTTCCACTAGGGACCTCATATACATAAGCGAAGAAGAAAGAAAAACAATCTGGACATTTCACACACCTCCATCTAGCCTCAAAGCAGAGCTTGTGTTATGGGTATCATGTGGTTAATAGAATGTTTCAATACTTTTGTTTTATTAATGTAATATAATAAACAGAAACCACCTCACGTTGCCAGTCAGCGACATCGTTACCAAATCAGGATGAAATAACCTTATCCTACCGACTGCGCCAAACGAAAGGGGAAAGTCCCCATTCTGCATAGTTAAACATCTTCATTTTAATGCATTTTAACTCAATTGCGCAAGGCTGCGCCAATCAAAAAGGCAGATTACACCAATCAGAGTAGTAAGATAACAGTGTACTAGGTATTTATATATGTAATTGATACACCTTATATGATATTTTATTTCATGATTATAAATAAATAGAGCTGGTATACATAGTTGTTTATAATAGTGGTGTTCTGTTCGCGAAAGATTAGGTTTTCCGAATAAATGGTCATACTCACTTTTATGTTCGTTTAAACATCAGAAGGCAAAATGTATGTTAGTATTAAAATTACTTAATTTAATTGTAAATAATAATAACTGCGTAGGATTGAACTCCGTATGAATTGTGAAATTGTTATTTGAATAAAAACATGAAAAATTTCCTGTGTTTTGGGTTTATTTCTCATTTCCGAAATCCCAATCACATACTTCCATTTCACGTAGGATGGACAGTTCGGTGACAGCAGGATAGAATAATTTAAAAACCAATAAATGTATAATTCTTTGTCAAGCCTCCGAAGACGCCAGAGTGAAGTTGAGGAAAAAAATACGGTAAGCTGACCCCACCACCATGTGGGACGCATAGCTTGAAAGAGAGAGTCGAGAAAGAAATTAAACGAATAAATCTTTATTTAAAAAAAATTACTTCAAATTTTAAAATCCTTGACTTGTTGCTGAAAAAAAACCGCTATACCATCATCACAGCCTATGTTGTAGGGTAAGTTGTTGTAGTAGGTGCGATACGAAGTTCGCCGGGACACCTAGTTGATTATAATATCGAAATCAATATCTGAATTTATTTCTGTTCGGAGGTCGTAGAGGCACCACTTTCAGGGATCGGTGGTGTCGTCCCTTGCTGGGTAACTACCTCTGCCTGTTTGTTTTTTGTGTATTTTGACAACCACTGCTGGATGGCCTCCCTCATGGACTAAGAGATCCAAGTACTGATCATGAAGGGTTGTTGCCATACTCACCACGCTTGGCAGGGGGGTTGGCGAGCGCTGTAGGAGATGTTGATACACAGAGACGCTGCTGCTCATCTTCCGGAGGTATCCAGACTTACCGACGATATGACAGACAGACATACGGACAACAATGTGGTCCTTTAAGGGTTCCGTTTTTTTCCTTTTGAGGTACGGAACCCTAAAAAGCAAAAAATATACTTATATCATAGAGAATACCCAGGCCCAGGGCGAATATCTGTAGAAAAGTTACTTCCCGCGGCGGGAATCGAACCCATGATAGCTAGGTAAATAAACCAACTGCGACATGTGTAATAAATGAGAAGCATAGGTATAATAGAGATCGCTCTTTAGGGATAAGGCCGCCAATTTTCACTATGTTTTCATGTTTCTCTTGTTATTGTTTGGTTTTAAGGTATGCATAAAGTATTTTCTAAGTATATATGTATATTACTATGCCCAGATGTACGTAAATAAGAATGCACTTATAAAAGTAACATCCTTTTATATAAAAAAATATCACAACAAATTGTTTAAGTAATTAGATCTAAATTCGTTACTTAATCTTATAATACTCCGTCTTAGGTGATATTGCTTTGAGTATGTGTTCCACTGTGCATGGCGATTCTGAAACAAGAGTACGATAAATTAAAATTTAAGCGATGCATATCCTGTAGTTTGACCAGGAATAGTTAGGGCCTTCATCATCATCTCAATCTTAGGACTTATCCACGTCCCGCTGGACGTAGGCCTCCCTTATGGATCTCCAAGATTCGGGGTTTGTTGCCATGCTTGGCTGGCGGGTTGGCGAGCTCAGTTTGGGATGTGAAAGTACTTGTTTTCATGGGCTGAAAACACAAAGTTTAATATACCTAGAGTGATTATTCAATTAAGCAAAAAGCTACATATAAAGGTAATTTACGCCATAAATACCCGCTTATATGTATGTTAATAATGTGTTGTGATCGCGAATGTTTAGTCGGATATTAGTCAGAGGAAAAAACAGGTCGTTAAAACTTACTGAGCCGCGGGTTTCTCAACGATGTTTTCCTTTACTAGTAAAGCACGTGCTAGGAATATGTGCTTAAACATGTTTCAAGACAAGAGTAAGGCAAACCCGGCTCTTTTGGATTATTTGGATTAGATAGTAAGTTGTTTATTTTGGTGTTATTATTAGTTAACAGTGGCTACTGAAATATATTTTATTATCTCTTCACAAAAAAATGTTATTAGTGCACTTTATTGGCCGGAAAAACGTGGAAATTGACGACCTTGTGGCATGTTGAATACAAATCACACAGACTTCGGTGGATTGGCTATCTTCTGCGAATGGTTGACCGATCGGCCGTCTCAAGTATCGCTGGAGTGCAGGATGGAAGCTGATCTGCGCGAGCTCGGAGCCGAAAACTTGCAAGATGCAACGATGGAGAGAAGAAAGAGGCGAGGTCTCGTATCGAAGGCCAAGACTCACTTCGGGTACCTGAGCCAATGGAGTAAGTAGGTAGGTATGTATTGCAGCACTTACCAAGATTCAGCCATTCGGTATCGCTGTATCCAAACTCCTTCCTGGCTTCTACGATTGCGTCGTGGATCGCAAATGAGACGACAACAGCCAACACGAAAGCCGGTTCGCCGGTGGCTGGAATAAAAAAGAAGAATGTTACCAAGGCTACCTAATTGAATGAATTTATTTGAAACACTATTGTCCACGACAGGAAAAACTCAATATAGTAAACATATAAGTATTAAAATGTACCTATCATTATCGGCCTTTGCGTCGGATTTCAGACGATTAGGTAATGCCTAATAATGGGTGTTGAATTTTTATACTTATGACTAAACAATCCTATCCTTGTGCTCACCGCGCCATTGCAGGTTTGCAGCCATCGAAATCGTAATCAAGCCAAACTATGTAACTCATGGCCATTACGTAAAGATTCTGACGATAATATCGTAATCGTTTTCTAGAGTAGGTAGACTCCCAGATAATCTTCCATTTTCGACATATTTCGTCCCACTGTTGGTGCACTGTTTTTGAATCGATCGAGTGAAGCTTTCGTTAAGCTGTTCGCTTGTCAAGCGACACGACTGGTTGAGACCACTCGGCATCGGTAAAATCGTCATGCAAGTCATGCGAGCGATTAAAAATAAAGCCCTGGGCAAGTCTTCCAACCATCCCGATCCTTCGCAGACTCACCATCCGTTGTCGAACGTTTTCTCGTCTTATACAAGGTGTATTATAACATGTGTACTAAGCCGAAAAGGGGTGATCGTGACCATCCCAGAACTTTTGTTATACGACTTTTTAGGATTCAGTGATTTTCGTTCAAGAACCGTTACCGTACCACGAACGTTTTAACTTCAACAGCTGATACGATATTGACCTCCGCGAAGAGTTGCCGTACAGGTACAAATGAAAATACCTATAAACACAATTATAGTTTTTTTAAATAAAAAAAATCAATAAAAATCCGATTATGACCTCAGGATCATTTTCACATCACACCACAGTAAAATTATAAATAAAAATATTTTAAAACAAATATAAAATTTAAAAAAAATCCCGTCATTTTTTCCTTCTAAAACTACTTGTTTTATTGGGCTGAAACCCCCATGTATTTGGGTGGTTTCAGCCCCTGTTATAATACACCCTGTATTATAGACACATATACATATATCATACACACCCTTTGTACATGCTGTGACGTCCTGTAATTACGGGAGCACCAGGCTAATAACATTTAGACCTTAGTATTATGTGCATTATGCGTAACCCTGTGTTGGATGTCCTATTTAAATAAATAAATAAATATAGTTATCTGTCACAAAAAAACGACCTAACAGGAATATGTACCTTTAGACCTCAAAACCCCTGCAGGATTCGGTGAGTTACGTCTGAAGCTAACTCTGAAATCCTCTGGTATGTCCTTGGCGCCGGGCGGCTTGTACGTCCACGTCCTGTTAGTGAGCAGCCTGCCTTCGTCGTCGTAAATCAGGTGCTCCGTCGTCCACAGTCCGAGGCCCATGACGAAGGCTCCTTCTATCTGTAAGGTAAGTTTTAATTCCACAACATAAGCCTCAATATGACAGGATATGAAAATCTAAGTTCTACTTTAGCTCGTCAGTTGAAAAAGTACTTTGATAAAACTCACGTTCCCCTGAAATGAGACGCTGTGAGACGTCACGTCGTCTCGTTTTAAGGGACCTAATGTATCGCGTTATTTGGATGACTCGTCTAACGTTAATATCGGGACTGATGCTGACACTAGTGTCTTCAAACCATATACTTAGTTATTAAGTAAAACAATCTAAGTTTATGCTTAAAATAAACCAACTCTCTTTAGTAGGTACGTGGTTCCCAGACAACACGTCCAGTTCAATCACTGCCGCGCTATCATCGTGAACTGTGTAGTTTTGTACGTTGTCGAATGTCGAGGTCTAGACGTATCCATGTAAGACCACAAGACATCAATGCAGCCACTTATCCCACATCGATTTCCGAACTAATGCTAACTCCAGTATCTTCAAGCAGGTCAACCTTCCGTAGCTGGTGGATCCCGTCACGTCCAGTTCTACCTCCGCCGCGCATACTCTGTACACCATTTAGTTTTTGTAGGTTGTCCAATGACCAGGTCTAGACGTGTCCATGTAAGACCACGAGACATCAAAGCAGGTGCATATCTGATCTCCCCGAATAGAATTAGAATAAGAAGGCGCTTACTTGTCCCACATCGATGTCCGGACTAATGCTGACTCCCGTATCCTCAAGCAGGTCTACCCTTCGTAGCTGGTGGTTCCCAGTCAACACGTCTAGTTCTACCTCCGCCGCGCATACTCCGTACACCGTGTAGCTTTGTAGGTTGTCCAATGGCGAGGTCATGTAGGATGCTTGGAGGTTTATACCTGGGGGATTGTGGTCAGCTTTAGATCCTTATCTATAGAAGTGGTAAGGTAATGCTAAGAATTGAGTTTGTAGTTATAACTTTTGTAACTATCATGGTTATGAACTCTATTTCATATTTATACCATGACTTAAATCTTGTTGAGTTTGCCTATATTTCGACTCATAGGTACCTACTCATACGTGGAATTAATGGATAATTCTCCCAATGTCGTTCATAGTTGGATGCAGTTTGTGGTTGCTTAAAATATGTTTTCGTAAAGGAAGTATATTTTGTCAAAGGTGTTTTTCCAATACAATTAGCTGGACATTTCAAACAGCACTAGCTAGCCCCAAAGTAAGGAGAGCTTGTGCTATGGTGATTGATAAAAAAATAAAACACTTAAATACACCCACTCGAAACAAATATCTTCAAAATTGTTCAGAATAGCAAACATTTGTCCCCCGTCTAACAACAAACAAACAATAGACCAAACAGTATCAGCCGGCTATTGGGCCTACTGAGTCATGAAGGCCGTCCTCAATAACTAAGAAAGAGATCAATAAGTGCCGGCAGTAAAATGCTGCCCCTCCTTTCATGCCCGTGGATGCAGTAGGCATCTACCAAGGGATACCTCGGAAGATGGTCAGCAGCGTCTTTCCGTTATCAACATCCCGTTCTGCGCTCCCCAACGCACCTGCCAAGCGTGGTGAGAATGGCAACCACCTCTCATTTTCAGTACTTAGTGATCAATGGCCTTTGTCTAGCGAGCGTCCCACGGCTGGAAAAGAGAAGAGAGAGATACAAGAAAACTCACCTTTATGATACGCTGCTTTGACCACGTCTAACCACGCTGGGCTCTCCAAACCCTGTCTCACTGGGTCCAGTCTCTTCATCAGCTCCTCACAGGCCTTCACAGTGGCGAAGGCCACACAGTCGCTGGTGATGCTGCCGTTGCTTGCCATGGAGTTGGGTGAGGTGTAGCTGTCTGATGGTCTGACTGTAATCTGTAATACATTTTAAAATTTATTTTTATTATTAAATGTTACCTATCCTCTTGCCTGTGGATGCTGTAGGAAACTGTCAAGTGATACCTCCGGAAGGTGGGCAGCAGCGTCACTACTACTGCGCTCGCCAACCCGTCTACCAAGCGTGGTGAGTACCTACGGCAACTACCCCTTATGGAGATCCATGAGGGAGGCTTGTGGCCTGTGTTCAGTAATGGACGTTTTACGACTGAAATGATGATGATGAAAACACGTGTATTCTATTAGTAATAAAATACTTAACATATGCCTTTTTCAAAGGTATCAACAGCGTATAAGCGCAGACTTGGGCTAACTAAACCTTGATCTTCTTCTTATTCCTTCCACTGTACCTATTATAATGTAATGAATCATGTCGTATGATAGCCAATCATATATATTTACAACAATCAATATCGAGCACCCCACGCTTTTTTACAATGAAATTAATTTTGTTTTCATAAAGAATGAGCCCCTCCTACTCTTCCCGGGGATGTCGTAAGAGCCGACTAAGGGATAATATTCCCCTTCTGGTTTCTACAACATTGTTGTTTCGTAGTTTGTATGCTTACCTTTTCTAAAGGTATTTTCAGCGTATAAGCGCAGACCTGGGCCACCTTAGTGTTGATGCCCTGGCCCATCTCGATGCCTCCGTGCGCCATGCTGACGGTTCCGTCCGTGTGGTGGATGGAGACCGTCACGGGAAAGTTCCAAGAGTAATCTGGTGGTGAAAAACATCAGGTGGCTTTCACTTATCTGATGTTTAAGGTGAAACATTGGATTTTTTAACAAACGTTATAGAACTCCTTGGTGTATCAAAATGTTGAGCACGACTCTAATGCGGGCTGGAAATTGCGCGGGCTCATTAATGACTTGCTGGAATTACATTTTTTTCTTATACGACTTAATGACAAGACAAGTCGACGGCTCACCTGATGTACCTACAGCGGTAACCTCTACATAGTTGGCATTCAAGAAATTATAATTGATTCAGGCGTGACTTTGCGGAAACCCATTATAATATCTACATGAACAATAAATATTTAGTAACAAAGCATTATATCTAATGAGCGCTTGAAAAAACACTCAAAAAGTCATCACGGAATACAATAGAACTGCTGAACAGAAAGGACTTTCTGATTTTCTTCGATTTATGTAGGTTAGCGGATTTGTTATGAAATATTTGTTGTTCATTTAGATATAGTCGGCATTGATTGTCATTTTTGCCTAAATTCGGAAAATGATAATCATGCCAGAAATGTAAGGCTTCCGTGTCATTAATGACCTCGCTCAATCCCTGGGGATGGGACATTTTATTTCATAAATACCTAAAATTAAAGTAAACTCACGCAAAGGATATGCCATAATTGACAAATTCAAAGCCTTTTTCTTCCAGGCATTGTTTTGGTTGAACTTCTTTACACTATCCTTCCTAGCATCAAAATCACAGTCTCTCTTGAAAATAGCAACCATGTCCCTCATGGCACTATTCTTCGTCGCTAAATGCATGAGCCTGATGTCTATTGGGTCTTTCTTGGCCTCAAATGCTATTCTCTCCATTAAATGTTCCACTATAGCGTGTGATTCTGTAGTGCCTGCAACAATTCAGTGTTTTGAATTAGTTGGAGCCAACTTCATATTCGCCATGGAGTCCAAGTCATCATAACCTTAATGAGCCAGTGAGGATGGTATAAGAAGTTCATTCATTTATTTCCATAGTTTGCAATTACAAAACATAGACACGTAAACTTACAAAAATAAAAACATATTTAACTAATCTTATGTTAAAAGCAAATAAGGCACATGAATGAATCTGTTCGCTTCCCTGTTTTAAGCGTTTATAGGTGCTGGGCAAGCCATCTTACAACGTCCCAGGCACTGTAGCGCCCTGTACAGCATGAATACTGTTGCTGTGACGCTGCATAAATCATCTATTGGCCTTAGTCCAAAGGCCTTACTCAGTTTATTTAGTTAGGCCTTACTTATTGTATTTGATTTAATTTTACTCACAACTCTGTAAAAAGTTTTAAAATAAAATCGGGACGTCTTGAGAGAAACTTGGTTTTCGTCAGTTAAAAAAGCGGTAACGAGATTTACTTTCTGATAGGTATATTTAGTTTTGTTCACATAACAATTAGCCTGCATTAAAGGCATATATTATATATTACAGATATTATCTGGCGCAATGCTGGATTACAATATTATGTTGTGGCAATAAATCTAGTCAACGTCTTTATATATTTGCAATGATTCAGCTTGATCCTTTCGGTAGTTTTGTGCTAAAATAGAACTTCGCGTAATTATCTTGTTTCGTATAACTTATTTCTACAGATCGCGAAAGTTTATATGTATTATTGTTACAATCGGACCAGTAGTGAAACAGATGGTTTGTGTAGAAACTAGCTTGTGCTCGTCGCTTCGCATGCGATTTACATGTATGGTTAATCCTGATCAACATGCATATGTGTGCAAATTTCAGCTCAATCCGTAGGCTAGTTTTTGCGTAAAGAGGTAACAAACATCCATAGGTACCTACATCAATACAAACTTTCGGCTTTATAATATTAGAGTGAGATAGTAAGATATGCTGAATTACTTAAGTAAAATCAAGCTATAAAATCATATAAAAGCAGTATACTCACCAGGCGCTCGGCACCAAGTCATGCTAGCCCTGTCTGTCAGCACACTGTATCCCTCGATTTGCCAGCGCGAAGTCTCGTATACCGTGCCGAAATTATCGCTGAGGTCGCCTGCTGAGTCGTTGAAATTGTAACCACTGTCGCTGTAGTAGGTAACATTGAGGTACTGGATCATCCCGGCATCGTTTATGCCGATCTGAAAAAAAAAGTCCATGGCGACCTCGGTGGCGCAGCGGGCGAAGGTCCACCTGCGACGCAAGAGGTTGCAGGTTCAATTCCCGCCTCGGATCAAATGTCTGTATGATCTGCAGATCAGGGTGTTCTGAATGTTTTTCTATATAAGTATAATAAAAATATGTCTATCTATGTAGTATAAGGTACATAATAAACTGAACATATCAGTCATCTAGTACTCATACATAACACAAGCCCTGCTTAGCTTGGGGCTAGATGATGTTATGTGAATTGTCCAGCATTATTTATTTAAATTTTGGGGTTGCATTTGTCAGAGGACGCACTATATTTGATATCACCCACGGCTAAGTATAGGTCTCCCTATGTTTATACAATACTTTCTCGTGCGATTCCTCGCTTAACGTCTTTTGGCTTATGTTGACCTTTACAAATAAATAAGTGACTTACGTACCTCATAGTCTACCTCGCATTCTTGTCTCTTCCCAATAGCTAACATGTTGTCTTTTATCGGCAAAACCAATGTGGCGGTTCTGTTTAATTTGTAAGCCACAACTGCGCAGGCACACGCGACTAGTGAAGACCTAGATGCTTTGCCTCCATACCCTCCTCCTACTCTTGGAACTAGTACCTCCACACTGGAAAACATTAGAAAACCACTTTACTGACTTGAACGAGCCTTTTAACACGATTGATGTCTATTCAACACGAATAATATCACAAAACTTGATAAAGTACCTTTTTCTTTATATAAAACATTTATAATAATGATATAATCAGCGGAAGAATCGTTTTTAAATCTGCAACGGTCGCGGTCCTATAAAAGCAGTACGCTCGCCTGTCTCGGGTTCACTTTTGTTCGAGCCTTCGTACTGGTAACACCTTAAAATTGTCTGTCTGTAACGTTACTTTGTTTAAATTATCATTGATTTGTGTAAGACTGATTTGTAAGTAATTTATGATGTAATTTTGAAATTATTAAATCGTGTTGTTGGAAGTTTATATTTTTTTAAGTTATTTTTATAGAAACCGCTTACTTCAGAAGTGGGATAGGACTCCATAGTCCATTTTCCGCTCTGGCCTATAGCTAAAATTTGTATTCACCATGGCCGAAGGTTCTACATCTCGTGGTCGAGGTAGAACTAGGCGTGAAACAAATATTGAAACTAATGAACTTCGTGAGACTTTAGGTACAATTCTGGCGCGTCTGAACGCGTTAGAACATGTTGGTCTACCCTCGACCAGCGCCACGTCATCGCAGCTGATGGCACGGGATGAGCGCGCCATGGCGCCGCCCAGTCCTATCGCCACGTGTTCGCCGCGCTCGCAGTCCGCAGCGCCTTCCGCTGTGCCGGCGCCCGGGCACGTGCTGCCTACATTAGGGACTGAGGTCTCGGTGCCCGCATCCAATGCCAGCACTATTGGCGACTCCACGGCAAACATGTCGTCCTCACCGGACGTTACCGAGCGCCTAATCGGAGCATTGAGTGCGTTGAGCAAGGTTAGATCGAACCATTATTATATTTCTAATTTCGATCCTAATTTGCATGATATCGATTCTTGGTGCGAGGAAGTGGAGAGAGCGCGTAGTATGAATTGTTGGGACGACAATGAGTGTTTATCTCGGATAGCTAACTGCTTGAAGGGTGATGCTCGTAGTTGGCTCAACGATTGGGTAACTAGCGACCGCACGTGGTCCAACTTCAAAGCCGAATTTAAACCTTTGTGCTCGCGAAGAATCGATGTTGCTAATATACTGTTCGAAGTTATGTGTACCGACTCCAACAGTTACTCCACGTATGCAGAATACGCCAGGCGTTCTGTTTTGCGTCTTAATATAGTGAAGGGTTTAAGCGAAGAGCTTACTGTTGCCATTGTTTTACGTGGAATAGCTGACGGGCAGGTACGTGCTGCTGCCATGAATGCCCATTTGCTGCCCAAAGATCTTGTCGAGTTTCTGTCTATTTATACAAAGCCTAAGACACAACCCGAGTCGACTGCTTCTACAAAGACATCCCAAGGTAAACCGGATAATCGTAAACGAATGAGTAATATTAAGAATTTAAATCTAAAATGCTTTTCTTGTGGCGAACTTGGTCACCCAAAGCGTTTGTGTCCCAAGAAAGTGAAGTCGGAAGAACAATCGGAGACAGATACCAGTAATAGCTCCGTTAGTCAAAATGCGGGTAGCAAGAAAAAGGGGCCGTGCTCCTTTTGTAAAAAACCAGGCCATGATGTCACTTTTTGTTTTGCAAAACAACGATCAGAAAAACGTAACGAAAGTAATGTTAATTTTTGTCGTGAGTTGAAAGGCGATTCGACGGATAGTGACGTCACGACCGCGGTTATACAGGGTATACCTACGGACGTATTAATTGACAGCGGGTCGCGCATTTCGCTTATCTCGGAACTAGTGTCGAAACATTTTAGGTGTCCGCAACAGCCAGCTCACCAGGTATTACGAGGAATAGGTGATCAAAATATCGTATGTAAAGGTTATGTCACTATGGTAATTGAATTTAGTGATATTTCTCTCGAGGTGGATTTGTTTGTCGTTCCTCAAAAATGCATGACAGTGCCGGTGCTCATAGGTACTGATGTCTTGAACCGTGACGGCGTAACATACATTCGTACGAATAACGAACAGCGAATCACTCGTGTCTCTAGTTCTAGCAGTGACCAGCAACAGGTGATGCACATCGACTCGAGTAGCGAACCGGAAATAAAGACTTCTTTACAAGGTAATGATCGCGTTAAGTTGATGTCTGTGTTAAACGAGTTTAAGGACTCATTTATTGTAGGTACTGCTCATACCACGGTATCGACCGGTGAAATGCATATAACGCTTACTAGCGATACGCCTGTTTACTATAGACCTTACAGGCTGTCCTATGATGAAAAGTTGAAGGTACGCGAGATATGCCGCGATTTGCTGGACAAAGGTATTATTCGCGAGTCGGAGTCACCATATGCGAGCCCGATCATTCTTGTAAAAAAGAAGGATGGTAAGGATCGTATGTGCGTCGACTACCGGGCACTTAATGCTATCACAGTGAAGGACCGGTTTCCGTTGCCTCTTATTGAAGACCATATAGACCGCCTTGGTAAGAGTAAATATTTCACGTGTTTAGACATGGCAACAGGGTTCCACCAGATTCCCTTGGACAGCGAGTCCATCCCGAAGACTGCTTTTGTTACCCCAGAAGCTCATTATGAGTACTTAAAGGTAAGCTTTGGTCTAGCAAACGCACCCGTGGTCTACCAGCGGATCATCACAAACACCCTGAGATCGGAAATTGAGTCTGGTAAGGCCTTGGTGTATATTGACGATGTGTTGATTTTGGCCTCAAACATTGACGAAGCTATTCAAAACTTACGTGAAGTTTTGCTTACCCTAACACGTTCTGGTTTTTCGATAAACCTTAAAAAGAGTGCCTTTGTGGCCACAGAAGTCGAGTACTTGGGTCGTACTATAACGCAAGGTCAGGTTAGACCGAGCGAACTTAAAATCAAAGTTTTAACCGACTCTCCTGTGCCCACGAATGTAAAACAAGTCCGGCAATTACTAGGTCTTGCAGGTTATTTTCGTAGGTACATACCTGATTACGCGTCGAAAACCGCCCCTATAGCCAGCCTAACGCGCAGTAACGTGGAGTTTCACTGGGGTGAGTTGCAAGAAAACGCTCGTAAGTACCTAGTCAAGTGCCTTACGAGTGAGCCAGTGCTCGCGATCTTTGATCCTCAGCTGCCTACAGAGCTGCACACGGATGCCAGTTCCATCGGTTATGGCGCAGTATTACTCCAGGTACACGAGAGTAATAAAAGGCGAGTTGTAGCGTATTACAGTAAGACAACGCAAGGTGCAGAGCCGCGGTACCACTCTTACGAGTTAGAGACGCTAGCCGTCGTCAGGGCACTCGAGCACTTTCGCCACTACCTGTTAGGTATAACTTTCAAGATTGTCACTGATTGCAATGCTTTGCGGTTAACTAAAAGTAAGAAAGACATTCTGCCACGCGTAGCGCGTTGGTGGATGTATATGCAGGATTTCAACTTTAGTATAGATTACAGAAAGGGTGCAATGATGCAACATGCAGACTATCTAAGTCGGAACCCTATAGATGTATTACATATCACTAAGCCTAAGAACTGGGCACAGATTGCTCAATCTGCGGACGATGAAACTCGTACGTTGATTGACAAAGTTAATAACAACGAGTTAGACACATCGAGGTACGTTGTTCGCAACGATTTGCTTTACTACAAGCATACCTATACAGGTGGGGAGGCAAAACTCTTATGTTTCGTCCCTAAAGGACACCGTCTGAGTTTATTAAGGATATTTCATGATCAACATGAACATATCTGTGCTGACAAAACAATTGAATTGATTTTGAGGCATTTTTGGTTTCCGGGTCTTAGTAGTTTTGTAAAAAAATACATAGCCCACTGTTTGGTTTGCCTCTCGTCAAAGAAAGTCCCCCGGGCTCCTCACCAGCCGATTGCGTCCTGGCACAAGCCTGAAATTCCGTTTAGTACCATTCACATGGATGTACTTGGTCCCTTACCTACCTCGAACGAACATAAGTATGTTTTGCTTATTGTCGATGCCTACTCAAAGTATTGTTTGTTTTATGCTATGAAAAAGCAAGACTCTGATGAACTGAAAATATTAGCGTGTAACGCTGTGTCCTTATTTGGGGTCTATCAACTTATTGTTTGTGATCGTGCACGGATATTTGAGTCTTGTCCCTCATCTTTTGAAAGTAAGTAAATTGTATTTACTAATGTCATGGCTAAGAAAAGATGCAAGATGCGGGTTCGAGTCCCATGGCATCCCGGTCTAGCCATGTGAGAGGTGCGGTGCGATACAAGTCACGGGTTTGAGTCCCGTTGTATCATATTTACATGCAAACTTGGTGCCTCTGTAATGGTGTGTGCGTGTGTACATACGGGTAGCATTGAGCAGTGCTCTGCTTTGACAAGCAAACTTGGTGCCTCTGTCATGGTGTGTGTACATACGGGTAGCATTGAGCAGTGCTCTGCTTTCACATGCAAACTTGGTGCCTCTGTGATGGTGTGTGTACATGGTAGCATTGAGCAGTGCTCTGCTTTCACATGCAAACTTGGTGCCTCTGTGATGGTGTGTGTACATGGTAGCATTGAGCAGTGCTCTGCTTTCACATGCAAACTTGGTGCCTCTGTGATGGTTTGTGTACATTGTAGCATTGAGCCGTGCTCTGCTTAGACATGCAGCTGGGAGCCACTGTCTAGTTTCATGGATATACAGACTTGGTGTATATCTACGCTTACAAGAAATAATGCTAACATGTGTTTTCTTTTGCATTATTTTCAGTTGATGATGACGCCCTAGTGGGTCCGTCCCAGCCTGTCCTGAGTACACAAGTTGGAGACATCGCTGCGGGACCGTCTCAAGTATCTCCGGGCACGAGAGACGACGGGTTCCAGGGTCCACTCGACGGAGATACCACCACTGCACCACGAGACGTGCCTGAGCTCTCCCCGAGTCCACTTGCCGAAGAAGGATTTAACCTAGACCCTTTTGAAGAAAGGAGTATGCCAGAACTGTAATGTGGTCGTGGACGACCACTTGTCAGGAGAAGCCGAATCAGCGGAAGAATCGTTTTTAAATCTGCAACGGTCGCGGTCCTATAAAAGCAGTACGCTCGCCTGTCTCGGGTTCACTTTTGTTCGAGCCTTCGTACTGGTAACACCTTAAAATTGTCTGTCTGTAACGTTACTTTGTTTAAATTATCATTGATTTGTGTAAGACTGATTTGTAAGTAATTTATGATGTAATTTTGAAATTATTAAATCGTGTTGTTGGAAGTTTATATTTTTTTAAGTTATTTTTATAGAAACCGCTTACTATATCTTAAAATAAAAACGTCACTTTAACTTTTTTTATAAATGTAAACAAACTCGATCGGTGTCGTTCAGGGTTGTATGTTAGGTCGGTTCATTTTTATATGACATAGTTAGAGTACTTACCAATTATGATCAATACCCAACGCATTGCCCACAGCTGCATTAACAAGGTCCATCCATTGTGTTGACGATCTAACAACAATGCCTCTGGAATTGTTGATAACTGTACAACTCTGCGGTTCCATGCTGTAGTGATATTGTGAAGGTATGTGAAATTGGCCTCGGATTGTCTTTGTTACGTCTTTACCTCGGTCACTCGGCGTTGTTTTGCATTCTTGGCGTACCTAAGGAAACTTAACGTTTTTAAGTAAGCCACAAAACTACTGTGTGAACAAAATTACATACGGTATTATTTTTATCTTTACAATTATTTTGAGCCGTGTGGTGTTGGCAGTAGAATGTTGCCCCTTCTCTTATGCTCGTGTATGCAGGAAGAATATGCGAAGGAAAAGCTCCGGAATATTAGCAGCAGCGTCATCCGTGCTCCACCATTCCATACTGCTGGCACCCCACGACAATTCACGGCATTCCACAAGCTGCTAAAGCATCCCTCACTTTTAAGACCAGTTTGTCACCGCTCTTCTTATACTTGACTTTCACTAATTCCACTGCTGATAAAGCTAGTTTTCTAGTCACAGCTGCTATCACTCCTATGGGCTGCCCATAATAAGAAACGGTTGTAGCAAGGATTTCTTCATTACCATCCATCCAGGGTACTTCCGTAGTAGTGAAAGTATTCTTTCCTGGGATGTCTTTTGCCGAGTAGAATGCTATGACTCCTGGTAGTTTCTAAAAAAGTTTTAAAGCAACGTTATTTGTAGACACGTTAAAATTTTATTCTCTTCCGAGCAAACATGACACATAACTTTGAATAGGTAAGTAATATTGTTCAGTAGTTACCTAATACCTTTCTTATGGAAGAAAAGAAGTGGACGCTAACATAACCTGTAACTGTGCGAACTATTTCAAACTTATTTTAGATTAGCATAATTATTATTTGATGTGATGTCATTCTTGAATTGTAATTTATGAGAACCTAGTGTCCAGATAAGATACCTATAGGCTTAAAGATGGTACTAACATATTATCATGTAAACTCTTTGATAAATAAATAATTCTATATTTCATTGATGACTACTTTATCAATTATTTGTTAGATTACTATGTTATATATAACTTACAAGTGCGTCACTAGGGTCGATGTCTTCGATTTCTCCTTTACATATCGAGGACAATACGAAGGCCACTTGAACCGCACTCGGTTCCATTGTGACATCGCAAGCGTAGTCCGCTTCACCAGAACACTGGAATGGAAACAGAGTTAGCAAAGTGCTGGAAACCTGTCCGCACTCCACAAAAAGCAACCCATTATGTGCGTAGATGTTAACTATTTTATAATACTTAAAGATGTGTAAACTTTTGGCCTGCACAATAAATGATGCAATAAATAAATAATGCTCTACACACAGCACCATCTAGTCCCAAAATAAGCAAAGCTTGTACCAGATGATTGACAGAATACTTGAATATATATATTTTTTATAAATACATACATAAACATACATAGAAAATGGTCCCGTGGCGGGAATCGAACCCGCTACCTCCGTAGGCTATTAGACCAACTGAGCCACGGACGCAGTCAATCAAATAACCAACAGTCAAATTAATATCCAATAATATGTAGTATGAAGTGCTTTTTAACTTCATAGAAGAGCTTCGTTAGTCCACCACATTTAGTCTCTGAACGGATTTCTCCCAAATCCCATTACTATTGGAGTACGCTTAAGGTCCGTAGAAAGCTCTTGAGAAAGCTGTGACACCTTATTTTGGGAGAGCACATAGTCTTCAGTCTCTTTTGTCTTATAAGTTATAAGTGAAATTGTCATGTGTTCATTCTGTTAGGCATCCTTTAAATAAATAAATAAGGCCAAATGCAGGCCAAGATCTGGAGATCCGTGCAAACCTGTGTCAACGCTTCAAGTTTCGGTACTGGTTTGTTCAAGGGCCATAGCGACTTGTCAGTGTCAAAAGTCTGGCTGCCTCGAGACACCTCTCGCTGCAAGATGGAGCCCCCGGATTTGTAGCGGGGGTTCACTGTTGGGGACAGTGATAGAATAGCCTGAAACAATGTAAACTACAGTAAGAAATACGGGTAAAATCACTGCTTTTTTAAACTATCATGGTTTTGAACATCATATTTTATGCAATAGCTTTTGCCCGCGACTTCGTCCGCTTGGAAATCCCCTTTTTCACGCAGAGCCACTCGAAAATATAAATCCCGTTTATTCCCTATCCCGTAGGAATTTCGAAATATCCCTTCTTAGTGCACCTCTAGGATACTCAAGGTATACATATGTGTGCCAAATTTCAAGTCTTTAGGTCCATTGGTTTAGGCTGTGCGTTGATATATTATCAGTCAGTCAGTCAGTGAGTCAGTCAGGACTTTGAATTTTATATATATAGATTTAAGGGATACGAGTATTTACCATGATTTGACTATTTTTGAGTTTATAGATATTTCGACGCAGTTTCACACGTTGTGATCATAAAACTTAATTTTTTACCGAATGGGTCGGAGGTATCCCTTAGCAGATTCTTCGGGCAAGAGAGGATTGGCAACATTCTACCACACCCCACGGTAGGTACAAACTATACAACTATGGATTGCTTTGCCTTCCTCTACACTAACACCCGGTATTAAGATCGTCAAAATCTTACACTAATTTTGTGTACCTTATAAAACAGTCCTAAAGCGAGCGTCTTCCTGCTCTCGGCTGAAGGCTCCGGTGGCATCTCCACCGGGACCAGCTCCTTCATCAAACTCGCCAGTGCCTTCTGAAGAGTTCCATCATCGAACAACACTTCTCCAAGCAACGCTTTCTCTGTATCTTTTGCAGCTACGAAGGTCGGGCTTATGTTGCCGAATACGATATTCGCTGCTGTGACTTTGCCCGCGTCAAGTTTGAAGAGGAAACCAGCGTTTACTATGGCATGGGCGTTCTGTGCTCGAGGCATAATCTGGAAGACATAGTTATTCATAGTTAGACATAGTTAATAAGGTTTTTTTTCTACCATTAAACACTATGCATTTTTATTCATTTATTATTTTATTAGACTTAATTATTATTTTCTATCTTTTTGTTTAGCTTAGTTAGTTTGTAAGGATTTTGTTTTTTTTTTCTTTTGTAAAATATGTTTGTGTTTTTTGGTATGAAATAAATAAATTTTAATCTTTTAATCTTTAACCTTATTTAGAAGTCTTCCTTTGAAACAGACTTTCACTAAAATAATACAGACAGACGATGAACATCTATACTTCAGCCAAATTCAATGTAGAATGTTTGTAAACAAAACCTTCAATACTTAACCTATAAACAACTATTTATTTCTGTTACTTTTTAGGGTTCCGTACCCAAAGGGTAAAAACGGGACCCTATTACTTAGACTTCGCTGTCCGTCTGTCAGGCTGTATCTCAAGAACCGCGATAGGTAGACAATTGAAATTTTCACAGATGATGTATTTCTGTTGCCGCAAAAATACTAAAACCGGAATAAAATAAATATTTATGGGAATTAATATTTATAAATATTTAAATAAGTATTCAATAAATATTAATTCTCCCATACAACAAACGTGATTTTTTACCGTTTTTTGCTCGATGTTAATAACGGCAACAGTAGACGCTTGAAATATTTACAGAATATTTTGTTGTAAATTCCCTTATAAATATATAATTAAATTAAAATAAAACAAATATTTGAGGGGGGGCTGCAATAAAATAAACGTGATTTTTACCGTTTTTTGCTCGATATTAATAATGGCAACAGGTAGAAATATTCACAGAATATTTATTTGTATATTTATAGTACCTATAGTAATTGTTTTGTCAAATAATGGTACGGAACCCTTCGTGCGCGAGTCCAACTCGCACTTGGCCTATTTTTTATTTATATAATATTTCTCATTAAAAGTCAAACAAAAGTCTCTGCAATAAAAAAAATATATAGTCGATGTGTGACCACTCCCTTCATTATAAATTACTATTTACTCAGTCTTATGGTCCAACAAGTCGCGGAGGCAAAGTCGTCAGTGGGAGCGGCCTAAATGTATGCTATCTCACCTGACATTAATAAAATGCACAATGGTTCATTCCTAAAACGACCGCGCAAAAATATGTGAATATACTTTTAGCACAAGGGTTATTATAGAAAAACTTGAGTGTAATCTTTTCAAAATAACATTTATTTCAACTTTTGAATAATTAAACTATGTCGGAACGGCGATAACTTTTGAGTTTACTTTCTCCGTATGTTATTTAGTTTCGTCCAAAGTTGGGCTAAAATCAGTGTTGAAATACGAAAGTTTAGAAGCTTGTATTTTTGAAATATATACTTTTTTTACGGTTTGGGGTGTATACAAACATAGATTATGACGAGATAAATTGATATAATCCTTAGTGTTGGATGGTCAACGTCAAACAGTGAAGTAGTTAGTTACCCTTCCACGTTTGTATGGAAAGATGGGCGATTCGTTGAACATTAAGCAAGCCTTAGGCGGCAATACAATTTTAAGTGTGACAGTTTGCTTACAAACATTCTACATTGAATTTGGCTGGAGTATGAGTATGGAGGGAGTGGTTCTGATTACCCCATGGAAAAATTTTAGTTTTACGGCTTTCAGGATTCGGTGATTTTTATTCCCGGGACCACGATGGATGCAATCCTGTCGAACCATCGGGCAATATTAAAGGTGAATAAATACCCGGATGTGTTAATGATGATGGTGTTATCCTCACCTTATAAGTCCTGACTAAGCTGTTCTCAGACAGCGGAGGTAGTTTCACGTTCAGTATGAGCACATTCTTGAGATCACTTTTCATAAAGTCTTGCATTTTGAACACTGTTTGGACTTGCTTCGCATTCACTGAAAGTGACGGTATATTACGGTTATTATCACAATATAGGATCTTGAAATAAGTTCGATATCGCCGAGTTTATTATACATATATTTGTTGCCGTGGGGTGCCGGCAGTAAACTCATACCCATGGATGCATTAAGAGCCTGCTAAGGGTTACCTCCGGAAAATGGGCAGCAGCGTCTTTCCGTTAAGTGGGGTGCCGACAGTAGAGTGTTACCCCTCCTCTCATGCCCGTGGATGCAGGAAGAGCCAGCTAAGGGATACCTCCGGAAGATGGGCAGCAGCGTCTTTCCATGTATCAACATCCCGTACTGCGCTCGCCAACCCGCCTGCCAAGCGTGGTGAGTATGGCAAGTACCCCTCATGGAGATCCATAAGGGAGGCCTGTTCAGTAGTGGACTTTTTACGGCTGGAATGATGTGGGGCAAATCTGCCAAGGGATACATCCGGAAGATGGGTAGCAGCGTCTTTCCTAGCATGGCAAGTATGGCAACAACCCCCCCATCACTTGCAGATCAATGAGGGGGGGCCTGCGTCCAGCAATGGACATCCTACGGCTAAGAAGATGATGATGAACTTACTTATAGTAACAACTGCTCCAACAGTGGCCATAAGAAGGAAAACATCTGATGGAAAATCGTTGTGCATATTCTTCATTGCCAAATTACCGCCGATGGTTCCAAACTGAAATTTAGTTAACAAATTATGCAAAATATAACTTACTAGCTTATGCCCGCTGCTTTGTATGCGATCAAGGTTTGCAAAATTTCAGATCGATCCGTATGCTAGTTTTGGCGTGTAGTAACAAACATCCATACATACATGCATACCCACAAGCTTTTACAGTACATTTGTACTACCATTCCTCGGTTATGGTCACTAGTACTACTGGTAGTACTAGTGACTATACGGTGTATCATTTGTACTACCCGTTAAACTACGTGGTAGTACTACGGTCTCAGAGGGGCTTTCGACTATTATTTTATTTTACTTAAAGTAGGTAATAATAAAATTTAATCTCTATAGATATAACTATTAAAACAATTAAAACAGTACCACACTGCAGCTCAACAACTAGCACCACGAGTGTATAGCCGGCTGAGACACAGGAAATTGCAAGTTCGATAAATGTTTGCACAATTGAAGATATTTGTCGCGGGTATGCTCAGTAAGTGCCTAAGTATTTCCAAAAAGGGATACTTTTAAGTACTTATGGATTTTATAAATCTTCTGGTTTCCATAGTACAAGCATTGCTTAGCTTGGGACAAAGGGTGCTTTATGTAGTATCCAGCGTTATTTACTTATAATCTAAACATAGCTTTACATTTTAAAAGAATGGTCACTCCCATTGACCAATCTTAGTCTCTCACGCTAGTAGTCCCGTCCTTTTCACTTTCGTACAATTGTGCAAGAGAGCGCTATATTAGCTTGTCTCCGTGAACAGACAATAAGAATGTTGACTTAAGTAAATACACAGCTGTGTAGGTAGGCAAACATTATTTGATGTGTCTACTTTGATACAACTACTGGAGTAAAATCAAAAATTTTTGGGCTCGATGAACAGACAGCAGATGGGGCCGAAGAGTTGTTAAGTAAAACTGATTTTTATTAAACAAATAAAGCCTTATTAAATGATATCGAACTTGGCCTTGACCTTGATTAGATTTTCTTGTGTTCAGGCAGACAGACAAAGTCACATAAAGTCATATAATATAAGACTTTTTTCTTACCATTTTGGTCTAGAACCATAAAAATTAAGAGATAGGCCTTTTAATCGAAAAGAGTGGAGGCTACGGACTGGCAGGCGCAGCGTAAAACGTCAACCAACAACATGGGCGGAGGACCTGCTAATGTATCCAGGTCGGCGGTGGATGCAGACCGCTTCCAGCCGCCTACGTCCCAAAGTGGACGTCCTATGGCTGAAATGATGATGATTATCTTTGGGGCCTATTTCAGATTTCATGGTATTCTATTTACTCCTGTGAATCTACCCTTATCTCCACTAGGAACAACATTAAAAACACAGAAAACTTACATTCCTGACAGGAATATGCGCAACTAAATCCAAATGCTTATACAACTCTTCCAGATAATGGAAATCACTCTTCGTAGACCAAGCCTGTAGCGTCGACATAAGTTCCGTGAGGCTCATGCCAGCCCCTACGATCAAGTTCTCGTCCGGAAGGCAAACCTTCATAGATGCTATTGAGGATATGTCTATGAACACTCTTGGCTGGGTTTTGATTGGGTATACTCCTGAAAAAAAATGGAGATGTGGACTTTTTTAGCGTTGACAAAGTCGCCGAGAAAACGTTCCATATGTAGGTCCATACTTCTCATTCCTACAGCCTTTTCTTTACTGTGCATGCTACTAAGGATGCTTTGGAATGCATTGCCTTCAAAATTATGACAAGCTAAGTCACATTATATTTTTAAAAACATGGTAGGTATATCACCATTTTCTCTCCTCAGTATTTTCTAGCCTGTAACATTTCCTTTCGCATATAGTCTATTAGTATTATTAAGTATGTCATATTTATTTATCTAAGCAGACATATATGTGTATATAATGTAAGTATATTTATTTATTTATTGCTCGATGTACTTGTGCTTCTAAGTACGCCACCGTCTTTTCATATTCAACTATTCGTGTCCTTCCAAAGGTTGCCTGGCAGATCGTTTTTAGCGATAAGGACGCCCAATTGTACCACTTTTTGTAAATTGTGTTTGTTTCTGTTTTTTTCTATGGTGTACATTAAAGTATACTTACTCTATTCTATGTACTAAACATCCTACCTAGAAGAATTTGGAAAATGGCCAACATTTAGGAAGGTACTTATTTTACCTTCAGGTGGAAAAACACATTGCTGTTACCCACAAACTCTCAGTTCTGTCAAAAAGTGTTTATTCATTCAGAGGGTATGTGCTCGATGTTCAGTCCCAAAGGCAAAATGGATTTGGATGTGGTAATAAACCACATAGAAATGTAAATTTACGAAAGAAAACAAAACACATTTAAATTTAATTGAATAAGTTCGCTTTAGAAAACTTTTTCTATGCGAGGGGAAGATACTATTAAGAGTAAGTATGAAGACTATTTTATAAGTAGGTAGAGATAAACCATTTTAAAAATGCACGCCCCTTCACAAAACTTAATAATTACAATGTGTGAGAGGAAATACTTATTGCATCTATAAACTTGTGTGCGTGCTGCAACTTTACTGGAAACATGGAACAATCTGCGCACTGACAAGTCAACTAATCGGGCGATCAGTCGAGCTGTAGGCATTGTAAGGCAAGAGCGTGCTTCTTGTTTCGGCGACACGTCCGCTCTGTTGCGCGCTCGGAACACAGCAACACAACAACAATACCATCCGTTTGTGTCTAGCCGGTGACTGAACAAATGTGAACAACCAATGACAAATACTAAATTTATCTGTATTGCGTATAGAACACCTATTTGTATGTCCGTGTAAACGCTGTGGAGGGGCGAGCATTTTAGAATAGTTTATCTCTACCTACTAGACTGCAAATATTTAGCTATGCAGCAGACAGCAGATAACATTTAAAGGTTTGTAAACGAATGGTAAGGATATGCTTATTATATTTACCTTGGCCAGTATTCCCCGCCACAAAACTATAGCTATCTGTTCCAATGCGAGTAAATATCTGAAAAATATTATAACCTTAGTCAAAAGTCAAGTTTCAACTTCCAATTACCTAATTCAATAAAGGCCGCTGTATCCACTAATGTAATATAGTGTTGGCCCAGCCTTTCGTCCTTTTTGTTTCTTAGGTACACTAGTTTTGTTTTTATAATTATTTTATTATAGTCGTTTGTTTACGCCGATGACGTAACACTTTCCACCAATTTAGACGATTTTTATTTACACTTAATTTCTAGTACATGTAGGTACGTTTAGCACGTATCTCACGATGCTTCGCGGCCCTGTCAGCTTCAGACGTATTTAAAATCTTTGGTATTGACATATACTTTCCTCTGAATATAGCTGACTTAAAAAGATGAGGGTATGGTATTTTCAAAGTCAATAAATGTTTATTCATTAAAGAACTTCCTAGAATAGTCAATTTACAAAGAAATAACAAAACACATTAAAATTTAATAACGCACATAACTGAATTCGTTTGTGCAGAGAGAACTTTTTCCAAGTCAGATAATACCGCGGCCTTAAGTAATATCCATATTACAAACCTTAAAGACATCACCGATTGTGTAAGCCTTGTACCATCTCCCTGAGGACAGCGCTACGTCTCTGAGTGTCTCCTCCTCATTCTCGATGATGCACCAGTCATCTTCCTTGCACTGTGGTTTTTTGTCGCACACTTTCAGACATTTGAGGTTGTGGAGATCTTCCACGTCCTGAAATGAGGTTAAATGGTGAATCCCGAATTAAAAGCATAATTAGGTTTTACAAATTATTGGCATAACTCCAGCGCTAAACTTTAAACTTAATCAAAAGGGACAATTAGCGATTTAGCACTGGAGTTGGTGTTGGTTGACGTATTGGAACACTTCACGTTTCACTTACCCATTTTTTTTCTATTCTCTCACAACAGCCCTGAGACAAGACAAAGGCAGAGTTTGTGGCAGCTAATTCAGACCTTGGTGAAGGCATTTGAAGACGGACAAGATGTTCAGGAATGGAGTGGACAAGATGGTCAGGAATCTTCCGGGGGTATATCTTAGCAGACTCTTACTGCATGCACGGGCATGAGAAGAGGGGTAACACTACTGCCGGCATCCCACGGCATAGTCCCATGGAATACCTGGATTTTATTCTTCAAAGCTGGGTCCAGGTCGGTAGCGAAGCTCTTGAAAGCGTCAAGGATAGGTCTGTAGCCGGTGCAGCGGCATATGTTGCTTCCGAAGGAGTTCTCTACCTCCTTCATAGTCAGCTTGCTATTAGTCTTGTGTAGGCTGAAAAAAATTAGGTATTTAGATGTTTCTCTTCCATACTACTTACTTGGAGATGGAGCGTAGCATTCTGGGTTTTAAACGGATTAACCGAGTCCCCAAGATAATGCTACGTTCACTAACCGGCATCGCTGATGTCTTTATGTGGGATTGGGCAGGCCATGTAAGCAGAGTGAGAACTGGGCCAATATTATAACACGGTGGCAGCCGGAAGATGGAAGGCGACTTCGGGGCAGGCCGAGGAAGCGATGGCGGGACGATCTCGATTCATTTGATAGTGATTGATTCCATATTTCAAAGGATAGAGATGACTGGAAGAGTTTGGATGAGACATTTGCCCAGCAGTGGGACAAAATTGGTTAACAAAAAAAATATTTACTATTTTCCGAGTGGAGGCCAAGAACTATGTGGCGGCCTCGAGGCAGACCATCTGCTCGCTGGTCAGGTGGTATTGTCAAGGCAGTGGGGGAACTGGTGGGGTGGTGGATCCAGCTGGCACGAGACCGCCAGGAGTGGCGTATAAGAGAAGAGGCCTTTACCCAGCAGTGGGTGTTACGCCGTGGGGTGCCGGCAGTAGAATGTTACCCCTCCACTCCTACCCGTGGATGCAGTAAGAGCCTGCTAAGGGACACCTCCGGAAGATGGGCAGCAGCGTCTTTCCTTGTATCAAGATCTCGTACTGTGCTCGCCAACAAGCCTGCCAAGCGTGGTGAGTATGGCAACTACCCCTCATGGAGATCCATGAGGGAGGCCTGTGTTCAGTAGTGAACGTTTTACGGTCGAAATGATGATGATGATTGTATGTTTGTTACGAATAAACTCAAAAACTACTAGACCGATTATCAAAATTCTTATACCATTCGAATGCTACATTATCCCTCCCACTAAGCATGAAACTTACAATAAGTTGCAGTAAGTTCTTATATCGCACATATGTAAGTTTTAAACGTCATGTAGCAAAAACATGACTGTGACATTGATCTAAATAATAGGTTGAAACTTATTAAAAGTTGCTTATTTATATTGCTGTTATCTTTCCCTTGAAAGTTTACATTTCAACTTTGCAGTTAAATAACCTCTCAAACTTACATAAATGTTACTACAAACATTGCTGCAAAATTGTAATTGGGATATTACAAATAAAACTTTGCAGCAATATCAGTTTATATACTTCACTGCCTAACATTACCTGCACCTTACAAATGAAAGTTACTGAAATGTTTCTCAGTTACATTGCAACAATACCTCTTTTGTTATATTATTTTTCTAAATTCTCTGCAACCTTATGAATTTATCTTGTCCCGTACATATCATATGTAATGTTGCTGGAATATAATTTTCGAAAGGAGTTGAAATGTTTATAGTCTATGTCTCTGCAAACTTGAGATGGTTTTAGTTATATTTAGAGCTCAAGTAATGTTGCTGAAATTCAAATTACATAAGTAGTTGAAATGTTCATAGTTTATGTCACTGCAAACTTGAGATGGTCAAAGTCATAAAGAGAACTAATGTAATGTTGCTGATAATTTTATTTTCGAAAGTATTTCAAATGTTTTTAGTTTAGGTCACTGCAAACTTGAGATAGTCTAGTCGTATAGAAATTCTTTCTTATTGTACATCAGCGTCGCTTAAAGAACCTTTGTGCACAATTTCAGCTTCCTAGGTCTAGCCGTTTAGGCAGTGCGTTGTTTGTCAGTCAATCAAGCAGGCTTACGAATTTATTAAACTAGTGTTTTACCCCGATATTAAATATCGGGTCCACTATCGCAAGAACTCTACGGCTCCTTGCTCAGCAGCTTACACATGCCTCTTACTCATATTAATTCCTTGTAGAAAACCCCCGATATTTAAATTTCGAGTCAACTCGCAAGGTCTGTAGCAAGGTCAAAGGCCGAGCTACGGACCCTGCTTGACGGCTAATAGGATTCTAAATCTTTTACATCCATATATAAAATTTCAGTCTCCTAGGTCTATCCGTTTAGGACTTACATTCGTAGAAAGTTTCATACCTCGTTTCACCCCTTTAAGGGATGAATTTTTAAAAACTATTTATGAGTGCTCACCTACGTCATGTAAGAAATCTCTGTGCAAGCATTTCAACTTCCTAAGTCTTGCGGTTTAAAAGTTTCATAGAAAATTGCATCCCCTATTTAACCCCCTTAAGGGATGAATTTTCAAAAATTCTTTCTTAGTGTTCATCTTCGTCGTATAAAGAACCTCTGTACAAAATTTCAGCTTCCTAGGTCCAGCCGTTTAGGCTGTGCGTTGTCTAATGTCAGTCAGTCAATCAGTTTTACGCTTTAATTTAATAGATGATGGATGTTTGATAAATGTTAATAGAACGGAATAATTTTATTATTTTCTGACAAAAATGGTATATACAACCCACTCGTCGCAACCGCAAACTTTTTTGTCACATATTAGTACTAAGACCTACCTACTGGCGAAAGAATTTTTGAAATCGGTTCAAAGATGAAGACGTACCTAAGTATGTACCTATTTTAAAATAAAATCTAGTAGGTTAATAGGTAATCTTTTCGCGCGCAATTAGCTACGCATACATGTCTCGACTTGTCGGTCGGTCGAGCCACCTCCGCCCCGCACCTCGCCGCCCGCGCTGCCAGGGTTGGATTTTAATAATAATAAAATAATATTATAACGTCCTCTTTGACGGATAAGTAAATGCATGGCGCACCTGGCATTTCATTTATTTTTTCGGTTGTGAGCACGGATGAAACTCGCAAAACCAAATTTCGATTTGAAATATAAGTAGCTATTGTATATTTTGTTCTACAATATCAAGCTTCGAACTATTTATAATATTTATAATGCGATTCATATGTAAGGAATAGTAAGGATGATAGATAACAGAGAACATTTTATAAATGACAATCAATAAAAATAGCTTCTGGTGTCTTTCTAAAAACTTAATAGTAAAATAAGATAAGTATACCCATTTACGACTAGTCAGACCGAAATGCCTTAACTTAAATTTACTTACCTATCATACAATTATTATTCTATTTCGTTTTTTGAGCTGTACTTTCAAACTCACCTAAATCCATTCCCTGGACATGCGGCTCGCGATGCGATTGGTAGTGTTGCAAAAAAAAGAATATTTCCCGAAAAACTGTGGAAATTCATAAAATCAAATCATTATGCCTATTTACATCAAACGTTTTAATTTTAGGCTAAAATTATTACAATGAATTAAGCAACAAATATAAAACCGAAAGTTTTTAAATATCAAATTACGTTGTTTCTAGGTTATGTCCACTGTTTGTTTTTAAAGTGATGCGACTAAAATAACGAGGCATTGTAAACAAATATTTTTGTAATCTTGTAATCTCACTATTTGATGTTGTCTTTTTTATTATATGGCTTAAAATGGTTATTTCATAATATAGATTTTGCAATAATACACCATTTTTAATTTTTTCTCTTCAGTACCTACATTCTTTAATTACGATTCAATTATTTTATCGATTAACAATTTTATTAACATTGTGTTTTAGACACATAATTCCTATAAACGTAACAAAATATTCTTATACTAGCTAGAACAAATATGCACAATAAAACGGATCATTATTAATATCTGTATATAGGTACGCCCGAACTATCGGGCTGTTGAAAAATAGCAGTCGGTTTTTTTTAATAATAATTATTTTTTTCTTTACATATTTATCTTTATTACACTCTCACATTATCATTTAAAAAGCTATCATAAGAAATTAAATATTTTCGGAGAAACGGATATGACCATAGCAACACTGTCGCGTGTGTTGGGAGTAGGTATTTGGTTTTGGGATCGGCCGGCCGCGGCCGAACGAAACGAAAGAGCACGCTTGGCTTGGTTTAGCAGCAGATTAGACGTACGTAGACGTTTCAATCTCAGTTTTTCCTTTGGTCTGAGGTTTCAATTTAATTTAAGTGCCTGTTCAAAGTGTGTACCGTGAAAATGGCGGCAAATAACGTCGTTGAGGAGGTAAGAATAAGAATAGTTTATTTTCAAAATACTTAAATGACATAGGTAAGGTACACTTGCATATTAATCATTAATCACTAAGTAAGTCGTAGATATTTGATCTGGGTAGATTAGAATAGTCCTAGCATTATGTATTCTGGTCTTTCTAAGTTGCATGCACTCATGCTGCATGCAGACAAGATGGCGTTTCTGTTGTCTTGAGTAATTTTCTGTATCACTGTGTGTACCTATTAGTTACTGGCTAACAGCACGGTTATTTACTTAATTTCTGCATGCATTGATATGCAATGCGGGACGGTCGAACAAACAGTGTGGCATTGGCATGGAGAATCGGAGACCTCTACGAGATGTACCGACGGCCCAGTGAAGAACGTTGGGTCTCATTGGATGCAGGTGACAATGGACCGGCCGCGCTGGAGATCGATTGGAGAAGCTTGAAGAATTCAGCAGTGGACGACTTCAAAAACATGCCAAAAGCTTATTCGGCCATTCCCAATCACTGTGTAAAAGCTACTTTTCCAATTTCTAGGTGAGAATTAAGTCTTGCACCTGATGACCCGCCCCGCCGTGTATTGTGAAGTAATGGAGTATGGATCCATGTAATAGTGGTAATAGGTCAAATCTTGTGATTTCATCAAAAATATTGTGTTATTGGAGTCCAAATCTACTAATAAGCTGTATCTAGGCCTTAGTTCGTGATGTGCGATCCATTGCACTATGCTTATGAGTATTTTGTACCTAATATGTAGTCTGAATGGGATTTTTTTATACTAGTATAACCTAATTATGTGTGTGAGTGTCTATGAAATGCTGAGCGTTCCTTTTCTAATTAAGTTTCTATTTTTTAGTTCAACATGTTAAGACACACCAGCGGCAGTAAGGAACGGGATTGTGTAAATCATTGCCTAGAAAAGATTTTCTCCAATTATTTGGGACAGTCACGGTCACATCGCACCCTTAATAATAAAATGCATTAATTCGAAATTGTATGTGTGCGGGAAAACGCGTTTAAAGTTTGTGAACCTTAAACACCACACTTCAAAAATCCATAAAAAAGTTAATAAAGGTGACAGGAAACTTTAAATTGTATATACGGCTAGTTTGATTAATAGGCAACATAGTTGCATGTGTTATAATTGTTTTTTTATACGGTAAGTATTTTTAAATAATATTGAAAAAAAAAGTTGGTTTTTAACGCACTTTATGACTAAAATTCTATGCAGAAAAAAAAAGTTTACATGGATTAACTTGAAATGATGCAATGTTTTTTAATAATTTTTTAAACTTTGCGAGATTATTAGGAAATGATGCAGTTAATGAATGAAAAAGAAAAAAAATATACAAATTAAACATTAATGATTTAGTGTTTTAGTAAATTACATGATAAATTTATTAAATTTATTGACAAATAAAACGCAGTGTTAGTTTTGAATGTCAAGTAATTGTATTTTTTCTAGATCATGAGATCATCATTTGAGTAAGGTACGTAAAATAGACAAATATTACATTGTTCTTACAGTCTAAAAGTGCTTACAAACAAAAAAAACTTAAAAGTCAAAATATTATCTGCCATACAAAATTAAATAACTGTAGTAATTTTTTTATTCTGTAACTTTAATACTCTCATACGTAGTCTCTTAATTATTATTTTTGGAACTGAACTTAAGTATTTTTTTTAATTAAGTCTATATAAATAGGAACTTTTATTTTTAAGTATTTAAAGGCACAATTTTTATCACAAAATCAACAAAATTATTTAAAGCCTATTTTTTGGCTCTAATTTAAACTTAACAAAGAACGGATAGTAAATACTAAAAGGTATTAAAAACTTGCCACAATTCGGGCGTAACTTAAAAAAATAAAGTAAGCTTACAAACCTACATTTTTTTTTAGATAATCCTACAATATTGAATCGTAAAAACTTGTATAGAAGGAAGGTATCAATGCTTTTGAAATAAGCTCCTTCAGGTCTTTGGTCTTGTTCGCACTCAATTTTTGTTTCTCTGTGTAAGCTGCTGAAAGCCTAACAGCAGTGATGGGTTCCAGTTTCTTTCTCTTATTTCTGACGTTTACTTCCTTGTAACTGTCGTCCAGATACGACGTCTTGTAGAAAAATTTTGTACTCTCTTTAGTTATTTTAAGACTTTTTATTTCGTTCCAATTGACATTACCGCCTTCTGTGTTCTTTGAAAAGTTATACCCCCACTCTTCCTGAAGTAATTTCAAATCATAAAATGATTCGAAACTCAACTCGTGAACATTAAGAGCGGGCTGCGACTTTTTAGCATTTTTGATAAGAGCTATGTATTGATCGGGGGTATAAATCGGTCCGGATTTGAGGTTCTTTTTAACTTCTTTTTCTATGAGGCTATGAACACTGTCGGCTTCGTTTTGGGTGTGTCCTCGGATCAAAAAATTGTGCGTTATACTCTTTATGTTCAAAGTGTGAACGGCGAACATGTACAAAGTGGTGATGTACTTATTTTTGTTTTGCCCGCAGCAATTGTCAGAATAGAATATCACTTCTACTTCTTCTCCTTCCACTTCATCGCTTAAAGCTTTCAGGTATTTCCATATACACGAGCCAATTTCATTAGCTCCCCGTTTTGCATCTGACTCCGTCCAAAAATAGCAATGAACGTTTTTATAGGCCACCTTCGATTTATCATCAGTTAATTCCGTGACTGTTAAATTGTGGCAATTAAGCTTAGATTTGTAGTAAAACGATGAAGATTCACCTTTGGGACATTGCAATACTGCTTCCAAATCATAAATAGCTACTTTGGTATTTGCGTTTACCTTTTTGCGATCATTTTGCTTTTCTATTCGACTTGCAAATTTCTGTTCAATATGCTTTTGGTATTTGTCTTCCATTTCTTTCTTCTGGTCAGCATTGGCGTTACTGTAAGCGTTGCATAAATCGCACTGGTCTTTTTTGGGTTGGAAAAAGCCAAGGTTGAATTCAGTTGTAAATATTTTGTAGTATGCACTGTATGTACCGGGATCTTGTCCTTTTTCCTTCTGATCTGATTCAAAATCTTTGTATAAATCTTTTATATTTTTACTGCCGTCTATGTATTCTCTTGTAGTAGAAGCTCTTAAGTAGTGCGATTCAATCCGAGGTATGGAATTAATATGTGCCCTTATGTCAGCTTTTAATTGCGGGGCGAGTGTCTTGTGGTTCTGGTGTTTTCCCCTTAAATCTTCAAGCAAAAACCCATTCTCGTCGACTTTAGTCTGTGTCGTAAGTATCATACGGTCCGTTATATCTAGTGTAGCTTTGAAAAAAGCTTTGCATACCCGAATTTGGATGCTACCAACAACAAAATGGAATGCTTTGTTGTTGCGTCTAGGTGTCTCAGCATTGGTGTACTTGTATTTTGGCACAACATCGAGCATACACGCACTGATGTAAGCTCTTTGCCTTACTACATCTCCCAGTTCCCAAAACCGGCTAAAGATTTCGTATCTGGTCTCCGTATCAATTTTCTTAGTGCAGTTTTGTCGGCATGTATCTGGGCAAGGAGGCTTGAGGCAACGAGCTTCAATTTTTTTTTTGGTTTCGGACAAAGATACGTACGATTTTCCTTTGTTTCTCAAGCGTTTAGCTTTGTTTTGCTTCCATTTTTCAGGTTTTCTTGTACGCTTGCGGCCTCTTACTTGGGGCGTACTTTCTGAAGTAACGGAACTGCTAGAAGAAGTGTCTGATGCCGCAAATATATAATTTCGTCTTCTTGCCGGTTCATCACTCACAAAAGTAGGATCTCCATCGCTTAAGTCGGCTTCACTTTCGTCAGAATTAAGCGGAGATATTTGATAATCATGATGTTCTTGAGACTTTCTTGAGTGACGCGTACCAGTATCCTAAAAATATAATAATGAATTAGTCTTACAATTTTCAATTTAATCCAATAACTAATAATATAAAAAGCAGTAAAGTACTTACTCTTTCCTCATTTTGTTGTTGCGGAGATGTCTGTTCTATAAAGTTTTCGTCATTCGCTTCATAGAGGTCACGATTAGGGAATGGACACCGGTATTCGGTATTACCGAAAAACCGGTAATACCGAGTTATTTAAGGCACTTCGGAATATCGGTATTGAAATTGCAAATACCGGTACTTCGGTATTTTGAATTAAACGTTAAAATAAATAAAAAAAACTCATAAAGCAGCTCTATATTACACAATTATCAAACAACTTATTTTAAAGTTATAATGATTGTAAAATTGATGGACAGTCTACGTTTTCGCTTCACCATGTCTTCACGTGGTCACAAACCGACTTCAAAATAAATAAACGAACAAATGCCCGTAGGATAGTGTTAGACTGTTTTTTGATTTAAATCTTTACTTTTATAAAAGTTTTAAAATATCTACCCTTTTTATTACAATTTAGACATACTTATTCAGTCTAAAACAATAAAACACGCAGAAAAAAATATTTTTTTCAACTATTTTAATATTTATAGTAAAATACCGAAAAGTTTCCGAAATACCGGGAACCCGGTTTTAAAAATATTGATACCGAAAAATTACCGGTATTGTCAATACGTCCATTACCGCCATTCCCTAGTCACGATTGTCTTTAGTTGATGTTGATGGCCGAGGCGGTACTTTTGGAGATTGAGAGCTGTCAGAGTCTGAAGAAGAGCTAGAGCTCGACGAAGAACTGGAAGATGTTGAGCTGGAGCGAGACAAACTCGAACTTGAGGAAGATTTATTAACTTCCGAGGCTCTCAGAGTTGCTGTCAAAGCATCGTCTTCGCTCAAGGTAGTGTCGCTATCGTCATAAGGCACCAAACTACTTTCAATTTTTTCACCTTCCAAGTGGTAAGTCTGTAATTAGAAAAACATTTTATTTACTATTTTATAAAATCAACCCCTACGTCCCTTGTAATAAGTATTAATTGATGTGCGGTCGACTGTACAGCAGTATCGCCCGCTTTGCATGTATCTTATGTCCGTTCTCGGGGTTTTGGCAACTTCTCTATCAATTTTCATCAAGATCAGAACACATACGACAAACAGACAAAATATCAGACAGATGAACAGACAAATTTCACTATTTGCAGGTTGACAACGATAGGATTAAATAAATAAATAATATTTGGCTTCATACCTCTACAGCTTCTACATTTGTTGTTTCTTTAACAATCGAATGGGAATTCTGTAACAAAAATTAATAATCAAACACCTTTTACTAAATCACATTTCAGTAGATGAAAGGTACCTATTGTTTTCATGTTTTTGGGCTTCCAGCAAGATCTTAAAGTGACAGTCACAAACATCCATGATTACTTACCTAAATAATATAAAATAATCGCAGGTTAGCAACAGCCTGCAATAGGTTGAAATAAATATATTTTTTAAGTTCCATACCTCTTTATTTTCTTCATTATTTGCATTTTTGCAGCATGTTGATTCTTGCGTTAGTAATTCTTTGTCTATTTCCATATAACCCGGACCATCATTTTCTGTTTGCAACTAAAAAAAATGTTTGATTAGAAAATGCAAAGTAGGTACCTAACTACCTACCTAAACATAGAAAGCGAAACAATGTTATAAAAATGTATCTCACCCCGTCATAAAGATTGTTTACATTATTATGTTGATTCTCGGCTTTTGAAATAAGACCTGGTGAATCATTCTGGCTTGTTACTAATCTTAATATCTTACTCGCCCTTGAATCCATCCTAAAATTAAAAGAAGATTATATTAAATTTGTTGTGTCGTCGGGAGCAAGATCAATAAAACAATTACTAATGTAATAGGTAGCAAAACCTATTTTATTTAATAAGACGCAGTTCAATAATAAATATTTTTAGCCAAAATCATTATTATCCTAATATTAAAGTAAATCAATTCACAATAACACACAGATTTTGTTTGTATTTTAATCATAAACAGCATTAAAACTCATAAGAATCTTGTCTTCATACAAATTTTAATACAATAATGAAACAAATCACATTCGAACCAAGTAATAACATAAACTTTTAATATTAAACTGCGTTAAACTGAAATCATTCACACTAACTGCAATATTTTTAAAAATAAAATGAAATTTATCCTAATGATACAAAAATATCTGCAAACATTTTTCTAATAAAGTGCACTAAAACTAACAATCGTCACTTTATGATTAAGCCAAAGTAGATAAAATGTCTTACCTTGTAGTCAAACAATGAAACTTTCCATTTTATTTCGTTTTAATATCTCGAAACTAGGGTGTGTCCTTGAACAGTGCCGACGCATCACTGAATTCGTCGTTTTATGATTGCTGAGTTGACAGCGATCGTTAATCAAAAAGAGACGGATGACCATCTATCTCCTTTATTTACGTCGTATTGAAACGGCTGTTGGAGCGAGCGTATTCTCGTTTCAAAGTTAATGCACTTTATGACAAAAACTAAAAACCCGTAATTTCGAATTAATGCGTTTTATTATTCAGGGTGCGACATCTTGATCACAATTGATGACTACATTAAAACGTAAGTGTATGCATGAGTAAAGGTTTTATATTAGTTTCGATGTTATTCCTAATTATCTACTTACATACTTATACATAATATATTTAAAACAAATGTTTTCCTTTTTAATTTTACCTAACAAAGATTATAGAAACACTTTTTATTGCAGTTGCAGTCAAGCAGTCGTTTCCAAATTTAGCTGACAAAAGCTTTGAGAGACACATTATGCGCTGGTTTCAACATTCAACCGCTCAAACAACTAAATTGATATTAAATGTAAAGGTATGTTTCTTTATCATGTAACCCATTACTTTAAGAGCTTATCTTTGCTGCCGCCACATTATAAGAAAATGGCAATGATCATCGCGAGGATTACTGCAACAGTGTGGCCCAGCCATTTTAACAATTATGCCAAATGTGCCTCACACTTACACATGAACAATTTGTAATTTCAAGGTTTTATAGATTAGTTTTAATGTGTTTAATATTGTAGTTCATTCCTACCTATATGTTTCATTTTATCAGGCTAAAAATACTAATATGAGTTGGAGACTGTATTGTATAGTTACTCCCTTAGCTTGTTATTTATAACACATTGAAGTAGGAGCTATATCCCAAACCAAAGCTCCTACTTCAATGTGATTCCAATGCAACTTTTTGTTGAGAGAGAAATTAAGCCGATAAGATGTTTTTGCCATGTTCATTTTTGTTGTAACATATTTTGTAGCGAATTTTTTTGTTACAGTTTTGGGCTGACAATGGAATGGATGTATTCAATAAAGTTTTGAGAGAGGTAAAGAGATTGATTTAATATAAAATGCGTAAAAATATTAGCTTTATTGGTTGATACAAATAATGACCACTTTCGCTAAACTGTAGGTATTGAAATAGGTGCGGATTTTTATAATGACCACTTTTCCTGTAGCATCATCCTATAGGGCTATTTTTGGAGTATTTAAATTTGTTTAGAGATTGTAGGTTTTAATGCGCCTAGGAAAAAGATGTTTATGCGTTTTTTATGATAAAACGGCATGTTGACTTTCTTGTATTTGTGAGTCGTCTCTTTAATTTATATTCGTTTATATAATAAAACTTCCGTGAATTTAGTTTAAGTCACTTTGAAAACATATTGATTTAAAATACCTGTACCTCTTATAATAATGGTTGAGCCAGCATATATAATGGTAACTCATTGTACCAACAACTATTTGCAATTTTATTTCTGATTTGTTTGTATTGTAAAAAAGTACCACATGTGGTTTCTATTGCAAACTATTTTTTCCTCTGTGAGCAGCAGAGTTACTTAGTATACACCTATGTTAATTATATTCAAATTATTAATTAATTAATTAATTAATTCAGCAAATTTAATGATACTGTAAATGTTCAAACAACGATAAATCTTAAGATTTTTTAGTAAAACCAATTCTTAATTATTACAAGCCCGAAGAGTGTCATCATTGCTCATTTCGAATTTTTACAATAATATACTAACTAAATCTTTAAGATTCGCCTTAAAGACGTAGTAAATTCTTATGATTAACCATTGTTCATTTTTTTTACAAAATAAATATTGTTTTAATATTTTGTTACAAAATTTTTGATACTTTACTAACATTTCAACTATGTTAAAAATAATGTTGAGTCTAGTTGTTGTCTCCAAATTTGCGTGTTTATTTATGTAATAAAATGTCCTCATATTAAAAAAAATCTTGAATTTTTATTTATTATACTTAAACGAGTGTCTTAAATTTGAATTTTGTTAGTGTTTGAATTCTTCATTATAATTCTTATTTTAACATCTAATTAAGTTCAGTGGTCGTTCCGTTACATAATTTGCATTATTTCTCCTACTATATACATAATATATAACTAGCACATGACTACCAGAATTATATAAGTTATCTCAATGTTTCTTATAAAATTAGGGTTTGATGGCTGAATACTCATCCTCATTTAATATTTGAGATTGTGTAAAATATTTGACATGACCTCTAATATTATATGAGGTTGAGTGTCCAGCCATCAAACTCTAGAGAAACATTAAGACAACTTATATAATTCTAGTCATGTGCTAGTTATATATGTAACAATAATGCAACAACACAATTGAAACCTACAGAATCCTTACAAAAACAACCTTGTGACAACTAGCTGAATGCAAGTAACGCGTAAGTTACATTTCTAACATTGTGGCAAGGATTCATTTTAAACTTACCATAACCTTTGAAAAATAACTTTGCAACAACTAAATAAATGCAACTTACGTAAAACTTTCAGGTACAACTTTTATGCCAGGTTAAATTTAAAATTTACCAAAACCTTACAAATGCAACATCGCATAAACTTAATTAATGCAACTTACTTGCAAGTTTCAGGTCTAACTTTTATGCCAGGTTTAGTTTTAAACTTACCAAAACCTTACAAATGTAACTTTGTGACAACTAAATTGATGCAAGTTACGTGTAAGTTTCAGGTCTAACATTTATGCCAGGTTTAGTTTTAAACTTGCCAAAACCTTACAAATGTAACTTTGCGTCAACTAAATCAATGCATGTTACGTGTAAGTTTCATTTGTAACCTTTATGCAAGATAATAAAAATAAGTTACTATTACCTTTCCAAAGCAAAGTTGTGGAAATGTTAAACTTTAAACATACGAAAAGTAAACTTTACAATTTCCAGTTATATTACAAGTGTAATGTTACTTCGACTTTGTGTTTTAAAGTTATGATAAGTTTTGGTGATCAGCTCTGGGTAAGTTACAGGGTTTATCTACAGCGCGGCCGTTAGGGCTTCGTTTCGAGCTCGCTTCAAGCTTGCATGAACGTTGCAACCTTGTATTTGTAAGTTACAAGCTCCTTGATGTTACTTTCGGTAATGTTATTGCAACTTTTGCTTGCTTAGTGGGCTGAGTAGGTACCATCCCTACTTCCCTACTAATATATAAAAGTGAATGTATGTACATATGTAAATAAAAATACCTACAACCACAAATACTTAGGTTGTTTTTTTATTAAAAAGTAAATAAAAATTATAGAGGAGGGATTGAGCGAAAGACGTACGATCGTTTTAACACCCGTATATTAAGAAAATACCGTTACATAGACTCACAATAGCAAAATAAGACAAACAAAGGTAACAATGATTAACGCGCGCGACCGCAACGCGACGTGCGTTCTCTCTGATGACAATTTATGACTGGCGGCGCGGACGCCGCCGGATTCGTGTTGAGCGTCGAGTTCCCGCCGCTTGCGCGGGGGACGGGGCACTAGAGTGGGGACTTAGAGAGTGGCGCGCTATAACCTCCCCCTCCAAGTCACAGGTACGTCCCGTCTGTGGCTTGGCCGGTCTACCACGACGACGTGGATGAACTATAGCAGACGTCGTCCCTACATATGGCGTAAGAGCACTGGCATGGTACTTTCCTTTAACCTGACCTGTACTATCTTCAACTGTGAAAGAGGTTGGTCCGAGGACCTTAGAGACACGATAAGGACCTTCCCTTCTCGGAGCAAACTTACTCGTAAACCCCTTAGAAGCATTGCTCGCCATGTGGGTCTCCACGAGGACTAGGTCCCCCTCCGCATAAGACGGAGCTGCTCTACGCCGTTGATCGCCTTGAACCTTCCGGATGTCCTGTTGGTTTTCAATGCGTTCCCTAACATTCACCAACACTCGGGAAAACTCCTTTAGGTAAGGTGTGATCTGAGGCACATAATTCTGCTGTGCCACTATAGCTCGCATATCGGTATGAACCGCTATAGGAGAGCGCAACTCTCGAGCGAAAGTAAGATACGCTGCAGTGTGTCCCGTTCCTTGGTTATAAGCGCTGTTGAGCGCGAAACGAACCATCGGGAGTATTGTCGGCCACCGACGATGTTCTTCTCCAACCAGAATAGAGAGAAGTTGCTTCAACTCACGGTTCTTGCGTTCCGCAGGGTTTGCTTCAGGGTGGTACACCGGGATCAGGGATTGTTCAACATCTAGGACTAACATAGCCTTCTGCATCACTGCAGAAACAAACTGAGTCCCGTTGTCAGATAACACTCGACGAGGCAACCCGTAGCGCATGAAAACTTCTTCTATTAGAGCCTTTGCGCACGACTCTGCGGTCGCATCCGGAAGCGCAAATAGCTCTACCCAACGGCTGGCCGTATCTTCAATTAGCAAAATCCACTTTTCTCCTGCATCAACTTCCGGTAATGGACCAAACAAGTCCATAGCAAGTACTTCGAATCGCTGCTGAAGTACAGGAGTTTGAAGAAGGCCGGCAGGTTTCAAGTTAGTCGCTTTATATTTCTGACATAAGTCACATGATTTTAAGTACTGTGCCACATAGGCTCTCATATTCTTAAAATAGTATCTTTCCTTTATTTTCCTAATGGTGCGTTCAACACCTAGATGTCCAGCAGTAGGAGCATCGTGGAGCTCTTCCATAAGCTCACTCTTAAGCGATTCCGGCACTACCAACTGGGGTTCCTCGGATTCCCAGTCCGGATCGCATCGAAACAGTACGCCTTGGGACAGATAATAACCTCTATCCGTCCAACGTAACACTGTTGTTGGATTGTCAGTATCTTCAAAATCCTTTATTATTTTATTCAACTCGGGATCACTCAGCTGGGCTTCCCGAATATCTTCCGGATGTCTCTGCGGAAGATCTATAACCACCGGGCAGATACTACAGGGACTGTTACTCGGCTCTTCAGAGTCCTTGTCTACAGGACGGCTGAGCGTATCTGCGACTACATTTACGCGACCCGGAGTATAGTCAACATCAAGATCATATGTCTGTATCTTCATTGCCCAACGGGCCAAACGACCACTTGGGGTCTTCAAAGAGATAAGCCACTTCAACGGCTGGTGATCAGTAGCTACGCGGACTCGCGCTCCCTCTACATATCCTCTGAACTTCTCTAACGCCCAAACAACTGCTAACGCCTCTCTTTCGGTAGTATGATAGTTGCGTTCGGCAGAGGTCAACAATCTACTGGCATATTCTATTGGCCTTTCTTCTTTTGGACTCTCCCCTTGCATCAATACGGCTCCTAGAGCATAGGCGCTGGCATCTGTTCGCAGTACAAACGATTCTTCGAAGTTTGGCTGTCGTAGAATTGGGCTAGAGGAAAGGCGCAACTTCAGCTCTTCGAATGCTGTTTGCTCCTTCTCCCCCCAGACCCAAGGTCTGCCCTTCTTCGTTAGATCCGTCAGACAACGAGCTATGTCTGAAAACTGCGGAATAAATTTACGGAACCAGGCACAGGTTTGTAGAAACGTTCTAAGTTCTTTTAAGTTCGTTGGAGGCTTCATGTTCAACACGGCTTCAACCTTCGACGGATCAGCCTCGATACCTCGCGAAGAAATGACGTGTCCCAGGTAAGTAACCCGATCTCTAGCGAAGACACACTTCTTACGATTTGCGGTCAGATTGAAAAGACGAAGACGCTCGAAGACCTGCTGCAGATCCATCAAGTGCTGATCCAGATTCGGCGATATTACAAGTAAATCATCAAGGTAAGCCAGTACACACACATCCTTTAAGCCAGACCGCATCCTGTCAATCAACCTCTGGAAGGTGGAGGGCGCGTTTTTAAGTCCGAAAGGAAGACGTTTAAAGGAGAAATTTCCAAACGGTGAGGTGAAACTAGTTTTATGACGATCTTCCGGCGCAACCAGTATCTGCCAATATCCAGCTTTAAGATCTATAGTGGTCATCACACAACCTGCTTTGGTGCTCTGCAGTAACTCATCAATTACCGGAAGTGGGTACTTATCCGTACGAGTGACACTATTCAATTTCCGGTAATCTACGCAGAATCGTGTTTCACCATTTTTTCTTCGGGACTAGAACTACAGGCGCGGCCCACTCGGATTCAGACTCTTCGATTACATCTTCTTCCAACATCTTATCTATTTCTTTTCTTATTATTTCCTTTTTAGCTGGCGTGACTCTGTAAGGTGGACAAGCGATAGGTAAAGCATCACCTGTATCAATGCGATGGATGGCATATTGAGTCGGTCCTCCCCCTGGAATGAAAATGTCCTCGTTGACATTCAGTAGATCGGACAATCGCGCACGTTCCCTCTGACTCAGGTGAGAACCTTCGTCCTCGCGGAGGCCCACAGACGAACAAGCAAGCGATGGCAAAATAGCTTTAGACTCAAAATTAATAGGATGAGGCGTCTTATCGTGCCTCGTAAACCACACATTTTTAGTAAAATCGAGCACCATGCCAGCGTCTTGTATGAAATTCATACCTAATAAACTCTCTGTCGCATTAGGCAACATTACAAAGTCAACGTCTAAACTTATACCTACAAAATTTACTTTAACACACGTTACATCAACTTCTTGGGCACATACGCGCCCATCAGCATATTTAAATTCAGCAAAAATTTGTTTAAAATTATGATTACTCTTAACTAAATGTTTTCTTAAGCTAACACTCCCGACCGAATGCTTAGCACCAGTGTCTATCAGCACATTGCCTACGGCACCATTGATTTCGATACTTAAGACTGGCCTACCGCGCGAATCAACATTGTCGGCACTCGCGGAAATCGATTGGAATGAGCTAGCACTCGCGGCGGCACTCTTCTTTTCCTTACAAACGGAACAATTAGAACGTATAACACCGGGCGCCCCGCACCCGAAACACGTAATCATAGTTGTAGCTGTACGCGGCTCTCCCTCATCAGCACCATCCTTGGTATTCTTCCTAGTAGATTTGTTAACCAGTCGCGGGCACGCATCCTTCGCATGACCGTACTGCTTGCAATAGTTGCAGTAAAGGCGAGGCTTATGATTGCTCGATGATGGTGCCGCTGGTAACGACGGCTTCGCGACTATAGAGGAAGGAATTGACGGCTTGTTCTCCGCAGAAGGGCGGGGTCGTATCTCATCGAGAATGTCCTCGATTCGCCTCGCCTGCGCTAACAACTCTCCAAAATTGTCAAAGGAAGACCGAGATATCTTTTCGCGGATGCGTCGGTGTAGCAGACCATAGCACATATCCATCTGCACCACCTCTGTGAGTGTGAAAGGCGGCAGTTGTGCGAAGAGTGCTCTTAAATGACACACAAATAAATCTGTGGATTCGTCTGCTTGCTGTTCTCTTTCAAAAATGCATCTATAAATTTTGTGCGGCGGCAATCTTGGTCCAAATGTTTGCTTCAATGCATCCATAGCATCGTGCCATGTCAGGGTAGAGTCCTTGACTCCTTGCCACCACGTAGCAGCTAACCCCGTTAGTAACATAGGCAACCCACGTAAAGCAATATGATCATCAACGCCAACACATTCTTTGTAAGTCAAAACAGAGTCTATAAATGCTTGCACATTGCTAGATCTATCTCCGTCAAATCGCGCCGTACATTTAGCAAAATTTCCTGAGTAGGTAGATGTAGGAGTACTCACAGGATCGCAGCGACTTAGCCTGTTAATCAGCAACAGCAGCTGATCGGTCGTCATCACGACCGGGGCGGCCGCGACGTTATCGGCGGCGACAGTGGCGGCGGCGGCGGCGACAGTGGCGGCGGCGCTGGCGGCGGCGCCGGCAGCATCAGGCTGCGGTGTCAGCGAGGCGTCCACCAATGACGCGAACGCTGCGGCGTCGTCTGTACGGCCAACGCCAAGCGCGCGCTGCGCCAGCGCGGCGGCAGCAGCAGGCGCGGGCGGCGTCACGTCCGCAGACGGATTACCAGCCCCCGAAGCCGGGCTTGCGGCACACGATCTCGTCAACACCATGTTTACACAGCTCCAAAACACGCGAAATGTTTTAAATAGTGTTCAGTGAGTATTGGCGGGAAACAAAACGAAATATTACTAAAATATTCACCGTCCAAACACTATTTACACTACATAGTAACGTTCAGTAGGTATGTAGGGAGCGTAGGTATAATGTCAGTCACACAAAATTGTTCACGAACACGAGAAAATATAACCGTCGTAAGCACAAAACACTGTTCACTTTGTTCGTAACGGTAGGTAGGTAATCTATCCGTGCGCCAGCGTTCTGGAATGTTCCGTCCGCGTGGCAACGGTGGGGTGTTAAGCGAGTAGGTAGGTACGGATTTTACTGTTTTTATGTAGAACTCGCGACAGGACCACACGACGTAAATAGTTACTCACTTATTACGTAGGTATTTCACTATAATTACGATGTCGATAGGCACTGAGTACGAACGCGAATGTTCTGCCAGTAAAACAACGATTCAGCTCCACGTTAGGCTGCCAGTTATAGAGGAGGGATTGAGCGAAAGACGTACGATCGTTTTAACACCCGTATATTAAGAAAATACCGTTACATAGACTCACAATAGCAAAATAAGACAAACAAAGGTAACAATGATTAACGCGCGCGACCGCAACGCGACGTGCGTTCTCTCTGATGACAATTTATGACTGGCGGCGCGGACGCCGCCGGATTCGTGTTGAGCGTCGAGTTCCCGCCGCTTGCGCGGGGGACGGGGCACTAGAGTGGGGACTTAGAGAGTGGCGCGCTATAAAATCCTATTATGACCTCAGGATAATTTTCACAACACACCTTAAAAACATGCTCATCTTCCGAAGGTTCCTAATTCTAATTCTGATGCGGGGTACAGACCTCCACTGACTTCCCGCACCGGGCCCGCCGCAAAGACAGGAAAATGTCTTTGGCCCGCCGGCAGCAATCCATGAGCATCCCTGAGGGATATGGGATTATCGGGTATTTATCGCGTAATTACCTTTATTTTATTCCCGACGTTTCGACCGGATTGCAGGAATCCAGTGATAGCCAAGTGTACTCGGCGTGTAAATAAACCAAAGTGTGCTGATACAGTGAGTGTAGTGTGCTGTCCCAGTGTGAACCGGCCTTAAATCTCAAATTTCTAATTATGAAGACCAAGTGAGGGTAGTCTGAAAAGATGCCTTCGCTTTGCTGCGGTTAACTTCAGCACGCCAGTCTCCCCGCGACCACGACCAGAGGGCCTAGACAACCGGCATTCGCTATGAAGCGATTCGATTTCTACAATCGTCATAGCTACAACGATAGCGAAGTTCGATTGGTAGACAAAGTAACCTTCGCTTAGCGATCGCCTTGTCTATTCGTCTGATCGCTAAATACCGCACTTAGTCTATGGTTTTCGACAACAAACGTCAAATGTGTCATTCACTTACTTTGCCCGTCTCTGTTACGTTCCGGTCTACGCAAAACGCAAATCTTTGATTATTAATACGAATAGGTTTTCTATTTTTTTTTGCGAAAGGAGGCATATTAGATATTGAGTTTTTGATAATATGAGTGGCGTATTTGAATTTTACGGCATAAACAATACTTTGAAATGGAAATAAAAATTATTTGATTTTTCGAACTATCATGATAAAAAAATCTTAATCCATTGAAATGAAACGCACATTGTCTGTAAACAAAACATTGTAAAGTTGAAAACCACTTGAAAACTTCCGTAAAACTTTGATTTGATTTACCTAGGACTTTAAATAAAAGTCTGTGATCTTTGACGAAATTGGAATCCTATTGGAAATTAGTAGTTAGTGTTATTTTTGTTTTGTTGGAATGTGATGGAATCAAGAGCACGAGCCAGCGCCGAACAATTTTTAACTCTGGAGTTTATGGAAAAGTAAAAATTAAATATTACCTAATTTATTGCTTACTTTTCTTTGTTATAGGTTATTTGCTAGGCTAGAGTATCTACCTAAAACATTTTAATATCTACCTATACAAAGGCGTAATCAATAATCATAAAACACTTAAAAGTTTCAAGCCGGAATTTAATACTGCAAACAATGACGCGATTCACAAAGAAATATTTAGAACAAGAGCTCTTTAATTTATTTAAGTTATGTTGCAGCCACGGTGACCTTCCAAAACCTCAGCCTGGCGCGCAGGGACGTTTGAGGGCTGATCGTTTGTGGCAAGAGCTGACCAACACCTTAAATTCTGTTGGTGGTGGTGTCCAAAAGACCATGGAGAAGTGGAAAAAGGTACCTACATACTTATACAAGTACTTAAAGCACTTTTATGACTTAATCAAGTAAATTAATTACTGAAGTAATTTTTAATTAAAAATGTACCTACCATAATATGCATATTTTATTTAACATAATTAATCATACTAACAAAAAAAAACCTGCAATCAGCTAAACTAAAACTAATATTTTAAGGTGTGGGAAGACGGAAGAAGACAGGCGCTAACTCCATTTGACCAAGCGACGAGTGAGTTAGTGGCTATAGAGCAGAGATGTCTTCAGTTGGAGGAGAGACAAGCACAGACTGAAGCCCCTAGGGTAGAGGTGGACAATGACCGAAATAATCCCCTCAGCCATTTCACAAATATTGCTGAAGGAAGGTTTCTAGGCATCTAGTAGTGCTAGGGACAGCGGTTTAACGGTACGGCTTGATAGTGAGTGAGTTTATTAGACACAAACTCACGGTTTATTTTGTTATTATCGACACGGACGGCGCGTTGTCGACGGGAGCCTTCGACATGCCTGCCGTGGACTGTCAATTGTTACGTTTATGCAGCAAAATGTGACAATTGACTGCCACGGCTGGGCTGCAGTCGATAACATGCCATCCATGTCGATAATAATAAAAATAAACATAGTTTAAAAATAAAAGATGTTTTTAACTTTAACTATGTACTTTTATTTATAATCCACTTCTGACACTGACACTCTGTCTTTAAGCAAGCACCTCCAACAAGACTTCAGCAAACCATAGCAACGCTTAATGCAGTTTCTGGCTTGCATGTGGTGAGATGTGTATATTTCTTCCCGAGACCCGGGTGCAGCATTTTAAACAGGCATCATCAGCCAGGGTTGCTGTGGATAACCAGAATCCCCTGCAAGAAAACAAACAGCACTTACTTAACATTGGTTGTTTATGAGGGCAGGTACCTACCTGCCCTAACTAAATTTAATATTAATGTCTAATTAGAAAAGAAACTTATTATTTACTATAGTTATTCCCAAGGTTCTCTTATCTACTACTAATTAAATTTAATGTTTATTGTCTTACCCAGCAATCAAACATGTTCCCTGCTTTCATGAATGCATGTATGGCTCCACTATACTTGCAGACCATATGTGGAAGTCATGTGTGGCACCACCAAACTTGGAGTTGACATTAATTATTTCTAAGTTGTGGTTACATACCTATAAAAATAATAAGCCATTATAGATATACTTAAGTAAAAAGATGTGTAGAGGATGTTTTATAGACCGCATTAACAAAGTGACTTTTAAAGCATTTCACCTGTGTAGTAAGTACCTAGGTAAGTGTAAGTAATAATTACCATCTGAACATTTAAAGAGTGATATCCTTTCCTATTATAATAAAGATGTTCGTTCTCCACCGGCTTTACAAATGCAATATGAGTGCAATCAATGCACCCTATGACCCCTGGCAAACTGTTTCCTTTGAAAACTGTAAAAATAAAATGAGATGATGAAAAAAATATAAGAGCATAATGTTTATTACTTAATATCTTCTTAGGTAGGTAATGGTCCAATTTGGTAAATTTAAAAAGATATTTCATTCTTATGTCATACATAATGATTAATGTGTACTGGTTTTAATGAATTTGATATAACTTTACTGATCCTCAATTGAACTCTAGGTGGGTAACATAGGTAATAAATAATAAGTACTAGGTACGATACAAACAACTACTTACGCTTCTTTGATTTGAGAACGTTCTTGTGGTGTTTGAGGGAAAACAATCCATTTTTTGATGATGTTGTTGTGATTGAGAGCTACAACATCAAGTCAAATGCTGGGTAACTCCCACAACCGTTTGATACGACCCTGTCGCAAAAAAGTTTAGGGCGCAAAGCACCTGAAAAAAGGAAATTTATAATAGAATGGATAATACGGTATTTCATGTGACTACCAATACACAACAAAAAATATACATAAGACTTACCTTTATTTCCAGAGATATCTCTAAATATCCTTTTAATGAGGTTGAAGAACGTAATTCACGACAAAGCTTTTTATTTATGCCTTTGCTGAGTCTAAAGTGTTCTTTAAGTAAATAGTGATTCTGGCATTTCATCAACAATTCAACACTTTCCATTCTTAGAATAAAAACACTACTAGGTAGGTACCTAAGTCACACTAGCACTAAAATTCTATTGAAATAAGAAAAAAAACAACACATTAAACACTTATAACAATGATTTCTTCCTACAGCTGTTTATGAAATTGCCATGTTGTTTCGTTATCTACAGGGTCTTAGCGTTCGCTAGCGTTTCGATCAAGAGAATCGACTACGAAGCGAAATCGCTTGTCAAAAGTGTAACTTGGCTAGGCATTTGTATGGAAATAATCGTTCGATGTTGTCGATTCGTTTGGTGGAATAGAAATGTGTGTACATTGTCTACCATTATGAAAACAGATCACGTGACATATCTAAGGCTTATGTCAAATCCATACATTTTTGGACTTTTCTACTATCGCTTTCGCTAATCGATTGTTACGTTGTCTAGGCCCCCAGGTGCAATCCGGTCGAAACGTCGGGAATAAAATAAAGGTAATCACGCGATATATACCCGATAATCCCATATTTTATTAATCCCTGAGGGATATGTTGATGTTGTAGAAGGGCACGTTTCTATGAGCTTCTGTAGTCTCGTTTTTAGGGTTCCGTATTCAAAGTATAAAAACAGGACCCTATTACTCAGACTCCGCTGTCCGTCTGTCTGGCACCAGACTGTATCTCATGAACCGTGATAGCTAGACAGTTGAAATTTTCACAGATGATGTATTTCTGTTGCCGCTATAACAACAAATACAAATAAAATAAATATTTATATATTTATAAATAACAACATGGCAACAACCCCTCATGCACTTGGATCTCTAAGTCAATGAGGTAGGCCTATGTCCAGCAGTGGATATCTTACGGCTGTAATGATGATGATGATATTTATAAAAACAGAATAAAATAAATATTTAAGGCAGGCTCCCATACAGCAAACGTGATTTTTTGCCGTGGTGCGGAACCCATCGTGCGCGAGTCAGACTCGCACTTGGCCGATTTGTAGTCTCTTGTTACCCACCTGTACATGCTCATGATCATGCCGGGCGAGCAGTACCCGCACTGGGTGCCGTTGAAGTCCGCCAGGCGGCGCTGCACGGCGTGGTACCCTTCCCGGCGGTCCCCTATCCCCTCCACCGTGGTGATGTCCCATTGGTGGCAGGACAGGATCTGGACTAGGCACTGGAAACATGTGTAGGTATTTTATAGAGGATCGCCAACAGTTTACATGTAAATAAAACCGGACAAGTGCGAGCTAGACTCGCCTACCGAGGGTTCCGTGGGTATGTAAGGCCTTTGCATCTATTATAGATGATTTATACAGCGTCAGCAACTGGGAATCATGCTGTACGGGACGCTGCAGGGCCTGGGACATTGTTAGATGGATTAGGCTTGCCCAGCAGCTATACCATCCTCTCAGCTTAGTCAGCTATTATTCAGAGGAAAGAACAGGTCAATACGTCTGAAGCTAAATAAGCCGCGGGTTTCCTCACGATGTTTCCTTCACCGTTAAAGCACGTGTTAAGTGAGCACATACATACATTTTTAAAGAAGAATAAATCCCTTGGTGCACGGCCGGTATCGAACCCACGACCTTCGGATTGAAAGTCGGGGGTACATACCGCTCGACCAACACGGCTTTTTCGTAGGTACATATGTAGATACATGATAATTATTAGTAAAAGTTTTTAAAATGCACAAAAAGATTCGGTCACCCATGATTTCGTGTTTGTAGAAAGGTAATTACAAATTTAGGAGAGACTGCTTCGTGTACTGTTGTGTGTATTATTTCGCAGGATTTAACAACTCTACTGTAAATGCTTAGTTTTCTAAAATTACCTAGCCGTTAGGCAAATTTAGTCTTGACATTTGAGGTATTTGAGGTCTGTATGTTCTGAAATTTAATAATGACTGATACTCAGGAGAAGAGATAGCTAATTTATGTACAGAAAGGGACGTTTTTAAGATGTATAGTTGGCGTACATTTAGAACATTAGCATTGTTAGATGGTTTTTGTCTACCATAAGGAGGAAGACGAGCAGAAGGGCCATCTGAAGGTAGGTCTAACCAGCTTCTATACCATCCTCTTAGCTAACTCGGCAGAGTAGAGTGGGTTAGTCATCATCATCATCACCATTGGGGCCGTTTTTCGATCCATTCTTATCTATTATGCTTTTATCTTGCATTCTACATTGCATATATCTTATATGCCTATGTCCATAGGCCTCTTCCCGTTTTCTCCATTCCTGTCGATCTTGTGCCAGTCGTGTCCTCCGTGTCGTCTGACGTCGTCTACCCAACGGTTTGGTGGTCGGCCGCGTCCTCGCGTGTCCGCTCGGGGTCTCCATTCTAACACACGCCTGGTCCAGCGAGATGCGTCCATTCTGGCAATGTGTCCTGCCCATGCCCACTTTCTTTTCGCAATAGTGTATATCACGTCACTAGCTTTTGTTTTACTTCGAATCCATTCGTTGCGTTTTCGGTCGCGTAACGTTATTCCGAGCATTGCTCTCTCCATACCTCTTTGCGCTACTCTGAACTTCTCTGCAGATTTTTTGGTGAGTGTCATGGCCTCAGTGCCATAGGTGAACACGGGCATGACACACTGCTCGAAAACTTTCACTTTGAGATGCAGTGGCAATTTGCCACATAGAGCGACACACAGAGCGGGTTAGTACACATCATAATTATGCTCTTCACATTTGGAATATATACCTCGATTTCCATGGATCCTATCATCAGAACTGATCATCAGAACTCATCGCCGTGGGGTGCCGGCAGTAGAATGATACCCCTCCTCTCATGCCCATGGATGCAGTAAAAGCCTGCTAAGGGATATCTCCGGAAGATGGGCAGCAGCGTCTATCCGTGCATCAACATCCCATACTGCGCTCACCAACCCGCCTGCCAAGCGTAGTGAGAATGGCAACTACCCCTCATGGAGATCCATGAGGGAGGCCTGTGTTCATCAGTGGACGTTTTATGGCTGAAATGATGATGATGATGATCAGAACTGAGCTACTTACAGAATTGACCGCCAGCACCTCCTTCTCCGACGTGCCAGGGTGGTTCTTGGCGACGGAGACGACGCACGCGCCACAGCCCCCCTCGTGGCACATCGCTTTCGTCCCCCGCAGTTGGAGGTGGTTGCGGAGGTAGTCGTTCAGTGACGTCATCGGACTCACTTCATTACCCGCTGCAAATATAAATAAATAAATTTTAAACATAAATGGAGCTGGCCATGTTTGCCGAATGCCCGAAGACCTGTGGGCAAAGATCACCACTCAGTGGAGCCCCAACACGGTGAGGCGCCGCGGCAGACCGAAAAAGCGATGGCGTGACGAGTCAGACTAACAGAACAGCGCATGGGTCGAATTGACGGCGGATCAGGATGCATGGAGAGTTGGAGGGGAGGCCTTTGCCCAGCAGTAGGACACTTATGGCTAATTGTAATTGTAAAATTATATAATAAATAATGCTGGACAATTTACACAGCAAGCCCCAAGCTAAGCAGAGCTTGTGTTATAGGTACTAGATGACTCATATACTTAATACGTAAAATACTACATAGATATATATTTTTTATTACATAAAGAAAAACATCCAGAACACGCTTATCTTCAGATCGTACAGACATTTGTCCCCCGAGAGGGGAATCAAACCAGCAACCTCTTGCATCGCAGGCGGATCTTCGCCCGCTCCGCCACAGAGCTCGTCAAATAAACAGCTTCAATTCACAAAATAAAAATAATAGGAGTCGAAAAGGTTCAATAAGCTGTTGCCCTAGGAAAAGCCTAGTTAAAGAGTAAGAGTGGTAAGAGCTACGGTTGTGGCCTCGACCTGGCGCGCCTGTGGCCTCTGTAAAAATTATGTGTGTGCTTTATTGTATACTGGGCCGGACATGTGTATCGCATGTCGGAAGAAATGTGGGCAAAGATAGCCACCGAGTGGGTTCCACATGCGGTACAACGACCGCGCGGCCGGCCCAGGCGCAGATGGCGGGGTGAGCTGGACATGTACTGTGCTGACTGGTCGACCAACGCCTTGGACCGGGAAGTATGGAGAGAGGGAAGGGAGGCTGTTGCCCAGCAGTGGGATCCTACGGGCTGTTTAGATTAGTGCTTTATTGTACAACTTAAAATAATATAACAAACAGAATCATATAGATTCTGTTTGTTATATTATTTTAAGGTGTACAATAAAGCGTATTCTTATATCTATTTACTTACAATATACCTAATGAGTAATAAAGTGTATTATATTATCTGTGGTAATAACTACCTCTTTGTATTAAATAAGGCAATTCTGCAACAGCGTCATAGGTCACACCTTATGTACAATTTATAATTATTTATTTACACAGTAGATTTGAAACATTACAAGATATGTATGCACCCTAAGACGTTAAAAATCTTTATTTAAGAAAATCCTTACAAGTCTAAATAAAAAAAATAAGAAATATAAGTAAGCAAAATTATAGCTACACAATATAGAAACATGTCATTTCGAAACATACTAATAAACAAATACAAGAATTAATGATAACAACAAAAACAAATACAGATATGGATGTAAATAAATGCCAAGGTCAAAATAACTGAAGGTCAGGGGGTTTATAGTTCAACGAGTTAAATGGAACTCAAAAGGATTATAAGTAGAGACGGCGTAATACTAACTGCTTCATCATCATCAACATAGACGTCCACTGCTGGACATAAGCCTCCTTCATGAGGAGTAATTATAGTCATACTCACCACGCTTGGCACGCGTGTTGGCGAGCGCAGTTCGGGATATTTACACGGAAAGACGCTGCTGCCCATCTTCCGGAGGCATCCCTTAGCAGGCTCTTACTGCAGCCACGGGCATGAGAGAAGGGGCAACATTCTACTGCCGGCACCCCACGGCATAGCAGCAGCAGCCTAATTCTTACATTAGGTATTATTAAACAACAATAAGCGGCCTTGAATTAATTTCCTGTGCGCGTCGCGTCGTCTGTGTTTTCATTTCTATGTGCTGTGTTCAATTAAAATGTTTCGTCCATTTTTGTAAATTAACATGACTGTCTAGTCATTTTCTAATACGAACTTACTTATAACATTTTTTGAAATTTGGGTTCAAAAAATCTCTTTTAAAAAGTGGTTTAGTTAAACTACTACTGTATTATATTACCTATCTGTGGTAGCTTTACCTATAAATTTAGCTTATCGATTTCCTAATATATGTATAGAAGGTTACCTTTATGGACGCTTTAATTTTTACAGCTTTAATTTTTACATCAGAGTGAGAAGTGTGAGAACCAAACAAAACGTAGGTACCTAGTTATTAATTGTTTGCACTAAGTAACATAATAAAAGAGCTGTCATCTAGGTACCAGCTCCGCAAGCTAACATGCTGTGCATTAAAATGTCAACACGAACTTGATGAAGTGAGACCGCTTTTTTCGATGATCAACTTTAGTTGTATTTATTCTTTTGGGTTTGAGGGCAATAAATAACACTTGAGAACCCGTCCGAAGATTGTATGTATGGGAATGAGAATTATAAGTAGGATTATTCAGTAGACTTTTTGTACTTATGTACAAAAAATCGGGCATGCAAAGGGCGGACAATACCTACCGTAAATACGGGTAGGTACTTAAAGCTGTTTTATACACTACACGGTATTCAGGGCCCGGTAGTTAGGGCGATTAGGGAGCAACGCTTGCCGGGTCCGACCGGTCGCTATTATAACGAAGTTAGGGTCCCTTCCGCTCTAACTCTTATTACACCACTCTTAGTAAGGGTAAGTAAGGGCACCGAATAATAATTATTCTGTGGTAAGGGTCCCTGAATACCGTGTAATGTAATACAGGCTTTATTAGACTTGCCGGATTCGATTCCGGCCGCGATACAAATGTTCCTAAGTGTTCCTAACGAGTTACAGTGTTAGGTACCTACCTATTCGTCGGATTTTTTTGCCCAAGGTGACCTTACGTGTCACACCCAAATTATGTACCTACCTAAATACTTATACTAATAGTAAAGTAAGATACGAAATAAATCTTGATGTTCAAAAGAATATGATGATTCAAGTCTTGGGTCTATGATAAACGCGATAATATATCCTTAATTTATCATAGTAAGTTAACCATTGTGTAACCCAAGATTTAAATACTTTTTTACTAGCTCCAGGACATTCAAATAAATATAGAACTATGTAGGTACCACCTACAGTCGGCCAGAAATGTGTTCTACCACCCTGCCACAACCTGCGGCTGAGATTCATTTGAACGTCATGAAACAACAAGGTCGATTTTCCATGGGATCTCTTACACTCAGTTAGAAAAGTCAACCTTAGCGACAATTAGATCTCACAGAAACTTGTCAAAAGTTGTATAAGGTTGTATACTTACCACTTTCTTGGCCCACCGTACCTACCTCTACCTACGTTACCTACGTATAAACAGCAGATTTTTTACCCGGGCCTGGGTGTATTTATGTATTTTAGATCTGCTTGAATACAATTAGATCTCTATAACTGGAACTATTTTGATGCAAGTCATGTTCTCATGAATGGTTTTTTTGCCTTTACAGAACCTGTTATACATTGGCTTGGCAGATGATTTATCTTAAGGTAAGTAGGTACAAAAGCTGGTTATAATTATTAACTGGATTTCTCTAAAACCTTTTTCCTCCGTAATCTTTATCGAAAAATATACTTATCAATCCCTTATGCCTAGATGGCATCTTTTCTTCATTTCAAATATGAAAAATAACTATTTATTAAGAATCTGAAATAATTGTACAAATTAGGTACCATCCGTTTTCACAGTACCTAACTACCCTTTTCCTCCTAAACTATCAATTACATGATTTTTTACTTTATTACTGTCATCCATACTAATATTTAGAAGCGAAAGTGTGTATATTAATGTAATGTATGTACCTACATATTATGATCCGCTTTCATGTCGAAATGGCTGAATCGATTTTAATGAATTTTAACACAGCAATAGATTATACCTTGGAGACGGACATATGCTACTTGATTTTTATGTATCGTCCTAATAAACTTTGTCTTAACGCGGGTGAAACCGCGCGGGTCAGCTAGTATAAAATAAAAAAATACCAAGAACTCCTTTGGTCCATTTTTGCAAATAAATATACTAATTATTTTTAATGATTTTTTTTGTATTACTTATTACAAATCAGTGTGGAACTAAATGTTGTGGTAACGGCGAGAGAGAGCTCTCTAACCAAAACAGCACAGACAGAAAACGTCACACACAATTTTGAAACGGAAGAAGAAAAATAGCTACAAACAGTTACACTATAATCAAAGTGATCTACTTACATATAAAAAAGTTGGGCAGCAGAGAACCTGTTATCTAAAAATAAATTAGGCGAGGTGCGTGTCGGACCACGCGCTGTGATGATGCCCACCATGATCCGTAGGTCTTGTCTTGTCATCTTGAGCAGAGTGTTGGTTATCTTTTTGTTTCTCTCTGGTTTTCTAGTTTTGTATGCTTGCAGTCCGGTCTGCGTTCCCATATTTTCTGGTGTTCTTTTGCAGAATTCATTTTAAGCCTAGTTTTGATCTCCTCTGCGGTCGGAGGTTTGCAGAGGCCGATATCCTCAGGGTTTGGAGTGATACTAGATCCTTCCTTTGCCAATTCATCGGCTTTGCTGTTCCCCGTGCAGCATACTTCGAACCACGCGCTGTTGTTCGAAGTATGTTTTTTTACGTTTATTTATTTATCATAACATAATACTTAACTGTTATAATTATAAATCAAAGATTTAAGTGTTTGGTAGGTGTTAATTGAGTTTTCGGTTTAAAGTATTCCGCAGGCTGATTAGGTACCTCGCGACAGGTTTGCAACAAACGGTAAATATCGCGATCACCGCTGTCAAACGTCAATTCATGAATTAACTTTGTGACGAATATTATACATAATTTTTTTGCTTGCTTGCTTACTAAGCATAGATTTTTTGACAGAATTTATTCAATTTACATTGGGTGTAGTCAACAATCTACAATGAACCTGATGGAGATTTATATGACTTGTAATATTACCATAGGTATTCTAAATTAGGTAAATCTAGTAAGTACCTACCTATTATTCATAAAAGAAATGTAATTTGCTTTAAAATAATAATTTACAGAACATAAACTTTGACGACCTCTGTAGCGCAGCGGGCGAAGGTCCGCCTGCTACGCAAGAGGTTGCGGGTTCGAATACCGCCTCAGAACATTAATGTCTGTATGACCTGCAGATATTGTTCAGGGTGTTCTGGATGTTTTCTATATTATATAATAAAAAATATCTATCTATGTAGTATATTGTATTAAGTATATCAGTCATCTAGTACCCATACCCTGTGTGAATTGTCCAGCATTATTTATTTATTTATAAACAGACTTAACTTATAGGTAATAATTCTTACATGTCAAAAGGTAGCAAATTGGTAGTTTAAGTTGTTGTTTACATTCGACAGACATATTACCAAATTAAATAAAAAGTAAAATTTTTGTACACCTCCGAAAATATCAACAAAGAAATTGTCGCAGGTTTCATCGTATATGATTCCGACTACATTATGTTTAATATTAGGTAGGTAACTACTTTCCTTACCTACTCGTAAAGCTATCAACTTATTAGTAGGTACTTAAAAATACTTACACAAGCTGTATGCGATCCCATTGACCGTAAACTGTATTTTATTCATTTTTATCACAAACACAATGTTGATCTACAACGTTGATATTACAACTTAAGAGAGCAGAACACGAACACGCCAGCTACGTACGGTGGCTGCGGCGGCTTGACTTATTGTGGTGCCATCGCGTGGGGGGGGGGGGGGGGGGGGGGGGGCTCGAGATCATCTAGAGATAGGTAGGTACAGTCAGTACCCTATCAATTGTATATGAGCCTTCAAACTGACCAAAAATAAAATACCTCATTTATATGTTAATTTTTATCTACACTACCAGAGTTACCATTGATCTATTGATCTCTGCCAGTGTTTAAAATATCAATATATGTTTATTTAACATATCAATATGAGCTGGCAGCACTGGCGCAAACAACAGCTACCTAAAGTTTTCTCTTATAAACAGTGAGTTGTAGTAAATAGTAATAATACTTCAATGCTTGTAAATAATTTAACTTTTTACATTTTTAAGTACTTGTACTTATACAGGATGAATTATGTTATCTATCACAGCTTAATAACAATGTTGTGCATGTGTGGGATAATTTTCACTAACTTTTAATGACTATCGTATTTTTTGTGCTCTTGAACTTTAACTTTGTCGCGTTTTTTTGTTTACAAAGTGCTAACCTAAAAGTTACAATACAAACTATTTGTGAGCTAGAAGATATTCTAGAAAAGATTTGTTAGTGCTATTCTAGTACCTACAACGGTAAAGTAGTAGTTAGTGTATAAACATTATCATTATTCGTTCTGGTGGTGATACCTACTCGTAACTTAACTCAAAATTAGGTACGATTAAAGTTTGCGTCAAAAGATATTGTAGCGGCATGCGTGCGGTCATTGAACCTGTGAACATTCGCAGTGAAAACTGAATAAATATATCCAAGTGCTGAACAAATTGATATTGCCTGCTTACTTATGAGTACCTACGTATATTAACGAACTTTTTGGCCGCTTGGAATTCTAGTACGTAGGTCCTACTGCTTTGCTGACTAATTCTTGGTGATGAGAGAATTTTCAAAGCTTTTGTCTAGTCGAACCGCGCGCACGAAAAGTTTTTGTGCTTTTATATCAATGTATTTGTGTATAATTATGTACATATATCTCGTGCATACTGGATTGTACTTATATGTACCTACTTAAAATATAATGGTGATGGTGACTGACTAACTTGCTTTACGCTATTAGGTTCCCAACCTATACTTCCAGTGTGTTTTTTTGTGTTGATTTGCATGTCTGGCATTTAAACGGCTGAAATGATGGCACCTTACAGCACGAACGCTAAGGTCACTTGTGTTAAATACCGTCGAATAGTCCCAGGCAGAGATTACTTGAAATGCAGCGTTTGTAAAAACATCTATGTCAGAGTGTGCGAATGTAAGTGATAAAGTGTTTCAATTAATGATCCCTGGAAGAAAATCGGCTTATAAATGTCAGCCTTGCTTGAATCCTTGCGTGAATTCGAACGTGGCCACGTGTTCTTCGCAAGGTTCCTCAATAAACGAAAAGAGACCTTTTATACCACCCGCAGCTGAACCTTACGTCACACGTAGCAAGACGCGTATCAAATCAGCTGAATCGCCGCTTCCTGACTCCGAGGGGTACATCACGGAAAGTAGACTCATGGATATACTAAAGCAAGAACTGGGAACTACTATCAAAAACTCTTGTTTTTTAGTTATTTTTTATGCCATTATTACCTACTCAAATTTATTACCAGAATGTACGAGGATTGAAGACTAAAACTGAAGATGTCTACCGCATGATACTGACTACGGACTATCCTATCATAACTTTTACAGAGACTTGGCTTAATTCTAACATATCTAGTAACGAAATTTTTGATTCAAGGTTTACTGTTTATCGACGTGATAGAGGTTTTATTGCAAGTAATAATTTGAATGGGGGTGGAGTATTGATTGATTTGCTGTATCCCTTAAGTTTAATTCAACTAGAATGTCTAATTGGGAAAGCCAACATCCGAATTACGAAGACATATGGGTCATTATAGATACTGTTGTACAAGGAAGTATTAAAAAACTAGCTGTATGTTTAGTATATCTGCCCCCTCCAGCCAAATTCGATATTCATTCATTCTTTCTGAATAATGTTAGTTCTCACGTTCCTGAAGTCGATGATATAGTCATAATTGGTGATTTTAATCTACCTTTCATTTCTTGGAGTCCATCTAACGATGTTACTTACACTTCTGCAATTCCATTCATCTATAATAATTCCTTAGGTTATTCACTGATCGATTTTACGTCTATAAATATTCTACACCAATTTAATAATAAACCTAACGTAGATGATAAAATTCTGGATTTGGTGATAAGCTCTATTGATGATGTAGAAATTTCCAAACCTTATCTTTTAAGTAAGTTGGACACTAAGCACCCGAAGCTTCTTATATCCGTTTCCAATAAAACGTTCGATCATCTCAAGCCTAAATGTCGAGGAGGCCACAACTTTTACAAGGCGGATTATGATAGATTTCAGTAGAAGAGAAACTAGGTGATATTGACTGAAGTGAAATCTTCCTTAAATGTAATAATAACGTAGATGACATGATAGCTATTTTCTATAAAATACAATTTATATTTCAATGTTCATTTTGATCACATTGTTAAAAAGTCTGCCCAGATGATTGGATTTATAAAACGCAACAATACGGGTTTCAAACATGTCCGCACAAAAAATGTACTCATCGCTCTTGTTCGAGTCACCGCGAGTTTTCTAGTACCATTTGGAACCCATATTATGCTCTGCACTCTCAAAGAATAGAAAACCTGCAAATAAATTTTATAGGCATCTTGCATTTACGTCCCCCGGCATATTTTACAAATGTCCATATGTTCTACGACTCAATCATTTTAAATTAGTAACGCTTGGAATCGCCGCACTTATATGACTTAGTTTTTCTTCACAAAATAGTTAATGGCAAAAAGGGATACAGTAGTTTGATTCATCGAATCCATCTCACCGTTCCATTTAGATACCCTAGAAAACCAATTAAGAAAATGTTTAATAGTCCCTACACGAGAACGAATCTTGGTCTCAATGCCCTCATAATAAGAATGAGTAATGCATTTGGCCATAAATCACAGTCATTGGCAGATCTTGATACATTTGGTGACTCGTTAGCTATCTTCAAAATACAATATAGATTAAACACTTTACTGGTATTATACTGGTAATATATCAGACCCCCAATCTGATAATGATAGTAAAATTTAGTTTTAGTTTTTTTTTTATTTTGTTAATTATGGCTTACCTACCTTCTGTATTTTTAGTATTCTTTAATTTTATAACTGTTGTTTGCATGCTATTATTGTAAATGCTGTGCAGGCCTCTTATTGGTTTACATTTTATAGTTTTATTTTGTAACATGTTTTATTTTCAGTGCTTACTATAGATGTATACTGTTGGCTTTGCCTTTATTAAATAAATAAATAAAATATCTCAGCATCAAATGTTTTCGTGGGGTGCCGGCAGCAGAATGTTACCCCTCCTCTCATACCTATGAATGCAATAAGAGCCTGCCCCTCATGGCCTGTGTTCAATAGTGTACCTACTTTTTACGGCTGAAATGACGACGATGGTCTAACCATTCACGTGATCTAGTAAGCGCCCTACGTATTTGACATGACAGTGTCGACCTTCCAGCAATGAAAAAGCGATACGTTTTCGATTAAATTTTGTGCATGACATATATATATTACAAAGAAATACAGTTGATTACGAGACATACAATCTACCACTTTTATTGCTAACTACCATTGATCACTTTGACTGTAACAATGATCCTTGGTAACGGAGATATTTATGACAGAACGTTGCGGACATATTTTGAACACTTTTGTTTCTTAAATCAATACGGACAGTCTGAGAGCGTATATAAATAAAGGATTACGATTAGGAATAATTTTATTCATTATTTCTAAAGTATTTTTTTCCTATACTTTTATATGAGTTTCTATGAATTTCTACTTCTATGAAAAATCAGAAGTTACTCCCCTTATAATTAAATTTGTATAATTAAAGTGAGATCGTTTAGGTTACCCTGCACGCTGAGATACTTTTGATGCTAACTGTACCTATCAGAGGTTTGACGACCTTCGTGGCGCAGTTGGTTTAATAGCTGGCACGGGGATCGATTCCCGCGAGCTAAAGCTATCGGTCCTTGGTCTCGGTTCTTCTTTAAATTAAGGCCTTTACATATATCTCAGCTTAGCTTATTTAGTCAGAGGAAGGGAGAACAGGTCAATACGTCTGCTAACTAAACCGCGAGTTTCTCCATGATGTTTAAACGAGGCTTTGAAGCACATCTTATATAAATAAATAAATAATAAATAAATAATGCTGGACAAATCACACAGCATCATCTAGCCCCAAGCTAAGCATGAGCTTGTGTTATGGGTACTAGATGACTGATATACTTAATACATTATACTACATAGATAGATATTTTTATTATATATAGAAAAACACCCAGAACACCCTGAACAAATATCTGCAGATCGTACAGACATTTGTCCCGAGGCGGGAATCGAACCCGCAACCCCTTGCGTCGCAGGCGGACCTTCGCCCGCCGCGCCACAGAGCTCGTCTATATGTGCACATTATAGTTATTATGAAAGAAAATTCCATTGGTGCACGGCCGGTATCGAACCCACGACCTTTGGAACTAAAGCCCCCCGACTTTCAATCTAAAGATCGTGGGTTCGACACACGAATATTTTCCTACGAGGTTTTATTGACAGCTTTTACTTAGTTTGCGAAGCTAGCATGCTCTGCGTACCTGAGCAGCGTGGCAGGTTCCGCCCCGGGCGAGTCCCGCTCACAGAACACTAATATCACAGAATATTTATCCTAATAACCTACCTACGTAGTCCCGCTGCTGGCCCCAAATACCCCCGCGCGACAACAACCAATTCAATTACCTACTTACTTTGTATTTTATGGGTTTTTTTTCTAAAATAAACGTATTTTATTTTACAAACCCTTTTGTCATCAAAATTATTAAAGATATTCTAGATCTAGCTAGTACAAAACACAACGGAGTTGTTTGTTTCCGAAAAACAATCAAAGATCATATCAAGATAGTCACTACGTTAAAATAATGACCCCCGCTTTTCAGTCTCCCACTCCCATCCAACCAAAATACTGATACAACCCAATATAACTTGTTAAGCTTTCGATTTGTTAACATATTTTAAAACTAAAAAATATGATACGATACAACCCAACCATAGACATTATTTTGTATATGACATAGGTACAATCATTTATTTATGTCAAGCTATTCTGACTTTGACATTTGAATGTATTTCTATCACGAACCCCTGGCGGTAGAGTCACCTAATTTGGAGTCAAGTTTTTGTCGAAATATAGGTCTATAGGACAGTTTGAAATGAATTGAAATTATCGTGGCTAGACATCATTTAATAAATATAATACTACTAATAAAACGTCAGCAAGATGATAATAACTTAGGTACGTGGTGTAAGCCGTATTATATTTATTAAAAGTTTGAAATGAATTTATAAATTAACTTGACACTGACGGAATTGTGTAAAACCAAACACAAAAAGCCATAAAATAAAAAGACAAGACAGTTTGGAGTCAAAGTCAACCCATAATAATCATTAAACCTATTTATTCGCAGGAATGTATGTAGGTACAAAATTATGGGTCTTATATGTAGTATAAAAAACACCGTTCAATTACATCCTACCTAATAATAGGCGTGCAACATTTTTGTCCACAATAAATTGTAGTAATACCACAGGTAATACCTACTATGAATAAAATGATAATTCCTGAGTTGCACCCGTTGCACCAGCAAATGTCAAAAATATTAAAAGATAAATTAAAAAGAAATAACAAAAAAATACCTTTTTTTTATTTATTTATGGACACCCAACAAAAGAATCACAAAAAAATATAATAAACTTATATATAACTAATTAACTTATGTCAATGTGTTCCTAATTTGGAGTCAAGTAAACATAATCAAAAAAAAAACGTTATTAATAAGGAATATTGGATGAATTAATATCTAAGTAGTTATTACAATTATTTTTTATGTATTCATATAATTTAAAACATACAGTCACGCAAGTAGTTTCTAAGTACCTACCTACTTTGTTTTGACTTGTTTTACGAGAACCATGCTTTAAAATTTAAAGCTTTGGATTTAAACATAAAGCAGCACATCTATATATATTTGACAATAAAAAAATACCTACATCATTTTACGTTATAATTATTTTTTCTGTGATCTTATACGATGTTTAAATAGCATTATTCTGTCATCCCGGGCGCGGTCAAATGCAAAAAATCTAATAATATTGAAATCGGTCCAGCATTTATCGAGTTCTAAGTGGTTTAAGTAACCCGACTTTGTTTTATGCAGGTCCAAAGATTTATATCGTTTAAATCTTTGGTAGATGCAATATTTTTTTTATGGACTTTACCCATGTTGTCGCTTTCTTAAGTGATTAAAAAACGTGCATATTTATTACTATAGTTGCCGCCTTTTTGTTGACGTCCACTTGAAATGTAATAGTATAAACAAGAGATTCTTAGAAATGGGTATAGTTCCCAAGTACCATCTCAAACAAACCAAGGGCCTCACCGAACGCTGACTTAATAAAAACATTGAGTAAAACAGGCATGCACTAAGGGCATAGTTGAATTTAAGTTTTCATCATCATCATCATCATCTCTGCCGTAGGACGTCCACTGCTGGACATAGGCATCCCACACGGATCTTTAATAATGATCATGAGGGGTTGTTTCCTTAATCACCATGCTAGGCAGGAGGGTTGGCGAGGGCAGTACGGGATGTTTATACTCGGAAAAACGTTGCTGGTAGGTATCCCTTGGCAGATTCTCACAGTATCTACGAGCAAGAGATAAGATAAGACAGGAAATCGTTTATTTGTAAAAAAGTGAAAAATAGTTTCCTCATATAAAATTGTTATTACGTAAATTAACATTGGCACAAATCGTTCAGAGAGGAGCATTCTACTGCTGGCATTCAATGTCAATTTAGAATGTAGGTAGGAATATTTAACTATTTTTACCCATCTGCAGGTAAGTACCAATAAATACGATTGTAGTGTCTGTTTGTAATATCAAAATAACGTTATTTATTAAGTGCTTCAGAAAGTATTAATTTATATACCTATCTATAACAATAAACCAATTTTTAAAACTTTTGACTGTTTGTCTTTTATTTTCGGATAACTCCGAAACGGCTCTACTGATTTTAACATAATTTTCACCGGCACGGCAGATAGCTGATGTAGTTAGTACCTATAGCGTTATAGATAATAAGTAAGTTTAACTCTTTATTGTACGTAGGTACATCATAAACAGAAATAACAATAAAAATTATAAAGCGAAAAATATTACAAAAAAAATAATATATTCAATTATCTTTAGTATAAAAAATATTATCTATCATTTCATGTATGTTTTTTTTATTTAACCTATGTTGTCCCACTGCTGGGCAAAGGTCTCCCCTAAAGTCTTCCAACCATCCCGATCCTTTGCAGACTCCCACCATCCTCTGTCAAAGGTAACAAGTTCATCCCGTATGTTTTATTATTATAAATTATTATTGAATTAATATTACTATAAAAAGCAACCTCTGCTAGTTTGCATCACCCTCAAAATCTTGTTTTGATTTTAAAGAGACAATGAGCGATTTTTCTTGATCTTTCTAACTCCATAATCGAAGAAAATAGATAAACACAAAACAGACTGTTTAACAAAAAGTAAGCTAAATAGTCAAAGTATCATCTCAGCCGAAGAACTTCTATCCATGTCCACAGCTGGACTTAGGCCCTATAAAGGTATACCCCTCAAAATCTTGGAGATGCCTACTTGAAACTATTAAAAACATTTTTTTTTATTAAAAACATAGGTACCATAATTGAAGTCAAAGATAAAAAACTATTTTTAAACAATTTATTGTCCTCAAACTACTCCTGCTTTGCTTATGGTACCTACACTGTAACTGTTGTTTACGAATTGATATTTAAAAACGTCAATGTGCTTATGCCCACCATATTATATTTCATAAGGAAAGACTTGCGAATCATGGCTACACAACATTTTGTAAACCTATTTTTGAACCCGATATATAAAATTATCAAGTGTAATTAATTCATTATGCTTACCATAAAACGCAGAAATTACTGTGGGATAAAAAATAATCATCTACTAGGTACATATTATGCATAAAAAATAATCATCTACTAGGTACATATTATGTACCTAGTAGATGATTATTTTTTTATATTTTATATCTTACCTGACAAACTAGCTTCTGCCCACACCTTCGCATATTTTTTATTATTATTATACCTATTAGAAGTAATTTTATTACTTACCATAAAAAAGCTTATAGTGTACCTTAAAAGATAGACAGGCACATGCTATTTCAGAATTTTTTTAGAACGTTTTAAGAGCCGCCAGATTCCGCCATACATGATGGCTGCGCAGCTTTAGCTGTTTACACAGCGCACTCAACGGAAGCTCTCAAGAGGAATAAATTTTCCCCATTTATGCAACATATTTCAATGATGCTCCGTCCTATTGACCATACGGTGATGGTATACTTATAAATGAATAAATAAATGATGCTGGACGATTCACACATCATCACCTAACCTCAAGCTAAGCAGAACTTAACAAACAAAGCCTTTGCCTTTTTCTAAATAGAACACACAAAAAAAAAATACCTAGGAATAATCTTGGATAAAACTCTTTCTTTTATAGAACATCTAGATGTTTTAAGCAATCGCGTCCGTAAGTTAATCTTAGTTTTTAAGAAGCTGCGATAAATTACGGATCGAAAGCTAATTTAACAAGTTTACCTAGCTCTATGACAATCAATACTAACCTACTGTATTTTATCATGGGGTGGCATAGGTAAAACATTGTTAATAACTGTCGAAAGAGCACAAAGAGCGGTACTTAAAGTATAAACTTTCCGCCCTTTTATATTTCCTACCAACCTTTTATTACAAGTCGTATGATGTATTAACGGTTCGATAGTTATTCAGTCATAATGCACACAGTGCTAAAACAACACAGAACACTTCCCTACAACACTGAGCTTACTAACTCACGACGGAATAATGTTTGCCCTATATCATCAGGTAAAAAACACACCTTTTCTCATAGATTTTATAGTTTCCTTGGACCATTTTTGTACAAAAGAATAAATGCGATAACCAACATATTTTCTCTTAATTTTAGTAATTGTAAACTTGTTGTTAAAAACTATCTCCAAAGTACATATGTCATATGACGATACAGAGAAATTATTAGTTTATAGTATTATAAACATTTTATTTTTACAAACTTGCCTAAATAATGTAGAGATTATTTTAAGATCATCAGCTTTATTTGTCACTGTTGTTTTTATTATTTTTATTTACGATAAGATCTATTAGAATTTTAGTGTGATTAAATTTAATTGCTTGTGACCTAGTTTTTGCCTGAAAAACAGGATCACCTAGTTCAGGCACACGCTAAGTTCATTAGGTTTCTTTGATTAAATTAGATATAAGTAATATGTACTAAGTACTTAGCCGTACCTACTGTTGAATAAAAGACAGAAGCAGCAGCGATACCAGTTTATTCATCACCGGACGAAAAGGAAAAAGAGCTGTACAATCTTTATTTCTTATTTTATAGGCTTGTTCTAATACCCCCTTCACTTGGTCGGGCTTCTTAATCTTAGAACCAGGAGTGGTTTTTAATTAAAAAAAAAATAACAATTGGAAAACCTAACTTTATTTTTAACTTCATACAAAATCATCAAAAACTAACCAAAAAGGAACAATCCGACTTTAACACAAAACTAACAAGAAAAACCCTAAAATGCACATCACAATCACTCAAACCAAAATGGCTCACGTGTCTCACACGAAATAAACATAGACTTAGCCAGAGAGTTGTTTCGTCGTCGAACGCTGAAGAGAAAATGATAAGTTCTTTGAATAAAAATTATTGTATTGTATAGGTAGGTACTTAATACTACTTAGATGGATATTTTTTTTATATAGAAAAACATCCAGAACACCCTGAACAACTATCTGCAGAACTTACAGATATTTGTTCCGAGGCGGGAATCGAACCCGCAACCTCTTGCGTGGCACAGAGGTCGTCGAACTTTATACTCGGAGCTATAAAGTATTTCTCAATAATTGGGCTATCCAACGCGGATCAGTAGATCCTGAGATTAGCGCGTTCAAACAAACAAACAAACTCTTCAGCTTTATAATATAGGTTAACTAGATTATTGTACAACCTTATAGTGTTATTTTTCGTTTGGCATAATTAAACCGTTTTCTATTATGTTTTATTCTTCTACTACAAATGTGTGACAGCCCTGGATTGATAAGCGTAGAGCAGAGCAGTGAAGCTTACATACAGGAAGGAAGGTTGGTTACAGCGTCATTTCAGTTTCAGGTGGTGGTGTAGTGCTTAGTAACTGTAATGTAATTTTAAAAACTTATTAATATCCCCACTGTACATACCGGGTTCAAAAATATATTTATTGAAAGTGAAAAAGTGAGGTCTTGAGTGTCGGAGAATGTGTGTCGCGGAAAAGTTTTGTTTGGTTGTGCCGTTGGAGTTGGGCTGCTTGATTCTGGGACTGGGAACTTTTGTAAGTTGTACCTACATTACTCGATTCTAGGGAGTGCAATCTCGATGTCGCGAAATCCCGATCTAACGAGATCTAGGCTCATTTGACAAGTTATAGCATCAAATGACGAGATCTCGGGGCGAGACGAGACAGCGGCAGCAATACTCAATCAATTCTAATTCTTGTGGGAGTAACCAGATCTGCACTGACGGCTCCCGCATTGGGGTGTATTGTGCATTGTTCCCCGCGATGCTAGCCCGACCCTAACCAGTCCAACTCCTTAAAGTACCAGAGGAGGACTCTGGGCCGCTGGCAGCATTCCGTGAGCATTCCCGAAGGATATGTAGATGTAGAAGAAGAAGGGCATGACTCTATGAGCTCCTGTAGTTCCGTTTCCGATCTGACGTCCTTTGTTGCAGTACAGTGCAATAGCACGTGTTCCACTGTCTCCTCCTCCTTAAGACATCCGCGACATAGTCCACTGTCTGTGGCCCCTGTCTTTAGAAGATGGTGGTTGAGATCAGTGTCCTGTGATACCCACTCAATACTTACTTTTATTCATCATCATCAGCACAGCTGTAAAACTGCTGTTCACATCCACTGCTGGACATAGGCCTTCCTCATGCAACCAGTACTGACTCATGAGGGGGTTGTTCCTATACTCACCACGCTCGGCAGCCAATTTGCAAGTGCAGTTTGGGATGTTGATACTCGGAAAGACACTGCTGCCAGTATTCCGGAGGTAGCCCTTATCAGATTCATACTGCATCCATGGGTAAGAGAGGCAACATTCTACTGCCGGCACCCTGGCACGCCAAGCGTGGTGAGTATGGCAACAACCCCTTTTCATAATTCATAATCATCAATTCCAAGATTTCAGGTGTAGGTATACAATAAGATCTTAAAGTTATAAACTGCGGAAACTTGCCTTTACAGGCATATGAATATACACTATTAATACTGTTTACATAATATTACATTCATTTTTAAATAAGATAAATTTAATTTAATCACTTGAAATAGTAAAATTAACAATAAAAAATACAATACATTCATTAAATAATTAATTCAATAAAAACAATACAATAATAAAGTAAAAAATTATAATAATATTGATAATTTTATTAGATTTTATAGTCCAAAAATGTATGTATGCGGTAGAAACCATTTATCAACAAGCCATTTCATCAAAATTTGGTATTTAAATTTAAGAAAAAAAATCTTTTATAATATCTGGTATTTGATTATAAACTTTAATTGCCTTATGAAAACTGTTGTCAGTCTAGTAGGGAGAACTAAACAATTTATTTTTATATTTTGGTTGAACACTGTAGCTTCTAGCTGAATTAGCTAGTTTAAAACTTTTCTCTATTATTAAATATGAATACACTAATGTCTTATGTTATGTATGTCTCTAAGCTAGTTAAAGTTAAAACCTTAAATTGTTTAAAATAGGGTCGGCATGCATCTGTAATTTTCAGCCCAAAACTGCCACCAGCTCTGTTTACTTACTACTCTGCTTACCTACCCACCTTTTTTCTTCTTTTGTTTTCTTGATGTATCAAAAAGGTGTTTAAGGTTTTCTGTCTGTGCTGTTTTTGTGAATCAAATAAATGTATATTCATTCCCTGGTTCTGTTATGGGGTGCCGGCAGTAGGATGTTACCCCTCCTCTCATGCCCGTGGATGCAGTAAGAGCCTGCTAAGGGAGATGGGCAGCAGCGTCTTTCCGTGTATCAACATCCCGTACCGTACGCTCGCCAACCCGCCTGTCAAGCGTGGTGAGTATGGCAACTACCCCTCATGGAGATCCATAAGGAAGGCCTGTGTTCAGTAGTGGACGTTTTACGGCTGAAATGATGATGATGATGATATTCAATATTTCATTAATACTTTGGGACTAGATGGTGCTGAGAGTATTGTCCAACAATATTATAATAATTATAACAAACACATACATGTGGCTTAAAACAAGCACCCTGCAAACGCGATCAAAAAAAAACGCTTCACAGATGCGACAATTCGCGCAAAACGATCTCCACGGACGAAGGGTAAACGATTAGTAGTAAAATGGCAAAATATTGTTCGGGGAATTCCCACTTAACTTAGATTTTCACAGCCAACGTTTTAAATCGTTTTAAGGTCGTAGCACACGTAACAATTCGGAAAGGGATCGTAACCGTATCGCCTTTCGCGTCGCCGTCAAACAGTCGTCAACCTAACGTAAGCACGAAACCAAAGCGGATCAGAAGCTCCGATACGTCGACTCGGCTACGGCTAGGCGACGCCGCGCTTACGGCTCGCCAACCGCTGGTTGACGGCTAGTTCAATCATTTTGTATCCGAACGTTAAGTGTGGACGAAGAGACGTAAGCTAGGGTACGGAGAGCCGTAAGCTAGGGTACGGAGAACCGTAAGCGCGGGAACAGCAAGTCGACCACGCACCGCACCGCGGTTCGTGAGCTTGTCCCGAGGCGAGGCGATTACGTTACGATTCCGATTAGTGTGCGTTGCAGTAGGGAGTATATATCATACTGAACGACTCGAGTTGATACGTGTGCTACGACCTTTATACGCCCTTACCGTAATGAAATGAGACCGCGCCGTTTTGATTCCACGCTAAATGAGATAGCACCCTCATTTGGAATCAGTCACCTCTAAACATAGTGTTAGGTGAACGTGGTGTGTGTTATTTTTTTCACTTACTTAAGTTCGCGCAATATTAACATAAGTACATATAACCGGGTATTTATCGCGTAAATTACTTTTATATATAAAGGTAATTTACGCGATAAATACCCGGTTATATGTATGTTAATAATGTGTTGTGATCGCGAAAGTTTAAAAAAGACAATTCGCGCAATATGATTGCACAATAAATGGTAACAATAACAGTTTTTTATTGGCAAAACCAGTGTGCGTGCGTCAGCGTTTTTGTTTACACACATTTAAAGAATACGTACCACAGTTTTTGGTGTCAGGGCACATCTAACGATTTAAATCTTTGTAGTAAGATAGGCAAGATTGTTCGGGGAATTCCCTCTTACTGCGTTTTTCACAGCTTCTAAAGCAGTTCACAGGTTATGGAGGTCGTTTATTTAAGAACCGTTTTAGAAAAGTATTTTTGAATAAGATCACTTCCAGATGGTCTCGTTTCATCATCATCATCATCATTGCATTACACTTCTTGTTGAATATTTAGGAATAATCGCTGAGACAATCTCTTTATAATTTTATCGTAAAATATAGGTACAGAAGTATTTACTTCAACTTGTTGTTTTTGTAATTTTGCCTTATATATTTTTTTTATTTAACACTTCGCAACCACTTGAGCAAGACTTAAACTCGTGTTTATTTATGGGTTTATTTAAGCTTGCCATTTCGAATCCTACATTCAATTTCAATACCCTTTACTAAAAAACAATCTTAAAACTAGTTTTACAATAAATTTACATATAATTTTTAATCTTCAGATCAGACATCATAAGTACTACCGTGTTGCATATGATAGGCTGGAATCACAACTTTACATAATCCTACATTACATCAAACCGCATCAAACTATATTTATTCATCATTTCAGCCATAAAACGTCCACTGATGAACACAGGCCTCATGGATCTCCATGAGGGGTAGTTGCCATTCTCACCACGCTTGGCAGGCGGGTTGGTGAGCGCAGTATGGGATGTTGATACACGGATAGACGCTGCTGCCCATCTTCCGGAGGTGTCCCTCAGCAGGCTCTTACTGCATCCACGGGTAGGAGAGGAGGGGTAACATTCTACTGCCGGCACCCCACGGCATTGATATATTTTATATTATTTGTTATTGAATATATATTTTAGTAACAGTTATTGAATATATATTTTCTATATTTATTATTATTAACTATCTCGCCGTGGGGTGCCGGCAGAAGCTGTTGACCCTCTTCTCGTACCCGTGACAGTTAGAATCTGCCAAGGGATATCTCTGGAAGATGGGCAGCAGCGTCTTCCCATGTATTAACATCCCGGACTGCGCTCGCCAACCCGCCTGCTAAGCGTGGTGAGTATGGCAATAACCTCTCATGATCGGTAGTCGGCCATGAGGGAGGCCTTTGTCCTGCAGTAATATGGATTTCTTGTGATGTGAAATAAAAGTTTTTTATTTTTTTATTTATAACACAAGCTCTGTCTGCTTGTGTGAATTGGCATTATATTTATTAGAATGAGATCAAGGTGATTATTAATGCTCCTCTTTCCAGATAACGTCCACCGGGCTGGTGTCATCCGCCATAGTTCTGTTGGTGATGGAGCGGCAGTGCGGAGACTGCCAGGGCCACTTCCTGGAGAGCTACCCCGACGTCGTGCTGGACTTCGTGCTGCCAGCCGTGATCCTCCTTGGCCTCCTCTGGATGCTCTTCTCTCTGTTTCTCGTTGTTGGCATTTGGAAGGTAAGTTCGTAATATAAATTGAGCCGTCAAGGGACGCCTGGCAGATGTGAAACATTTTGACCACAGACGCCATTGTCGCGCTACCACAGAATACACTATATTCTGTCTGTGGTCACCACAGTTGCCACAATCTCCACTGTCACTACAGTAGCTCCAGTTGTCATAGTCACCACAGTCGCCACAATCGACACGATGGGCACGATGGACGAATGGCAGTCGCCCTAGTACTAACTCGCACATCTCCAATGGCGATTTTGGCGATCTTATTTTTCTGCAGTTCTTTCAGTTATGCATTCTACAAATCATTTTCTTTCATTTGATACCAAACTCGGGTATATTTGGAAACACTCGATTACTTATTCATCTCCAACTTCATCGCCATAATCTTATATTTGATACCAGCCGCACTCCGCAGTAACCTCCTTTTTGAAGTCGTAGTATAATATACATATAGTTTGTGAAATTCCTTTCTACTCGAGCTTTTGACTCGGTTTTACTGAGCATCCGCCTTGAGACCCTCAAGGAAAAGATTGCTCAGGTTCCCCCTGATGTTCGTTATTTCCCCCCCGATTGACAAAAACTGTATCCCCAAGAACTTTGCTTAGTATTGTGACTGTATGAATGGCTGCTTGTTTCTGAACTATGTTAATATTGATGTGCGAGTCTAGTTTGTCGCAATACCTGCTTAAACTTTTAGCTATTATACCTGTAGCTCCGACCACAATAGGTATGACTTCGGTTGGTGTTTTCCAAAGCCTTGTAATTTCTACTTTTAATGCGTGATATTTACTTAATTTTTCAATTTCTTTCGCTCCAATATTGTAGTCAGATGGTACAGTTATATCTATTAAATATGTTTTATTTTCTATTTTATTTACGTATATAATGTCAGGTCTATTGTGTATAATTGTAATATCTGTCTGTACCGGTATTTCCCACATGAGTTTAGCTGTGTCGTTTTCTATAACTTGAGGTTGTGTTAAATTTTCCTGCCACCAAAGATTCGAAACTACGAAATTATGTTTTTTTGCTAGCGTCCAGTGAACATACTGCACGATGTTATTATGCCTTCTAGTATAGTAAGTACCAGCTAGTTTTTCACACCCAGATATGATATGTTGTGTGGTCTCATCTTTTGCCATACAGAGCCTGCATCTACCGTCCACTGCTCTTTTCAGGATATCTCTTTCATGCTGCCTAGTTACTACTGCTTGATCTTGTATAGCATAGATTGATGATTCTAGCCCTGGTGTTAACGGTTGTTTTTTGATCCATTTAAATGAATTTACCCTATCTACATTTTCTTTATCCAATACTTTATTATAAAATTGTCCGTGAAGCGGCTTGGCTTTCCATTTATTGATTTTAGTTTTTAAGACAGCCTTACGAATTTCGTTATCTGTATAATTTTCTTCATTCTCTAGACCTATTTCTAATAAATTTACTTGTGACTCTTTACTTATTGAATATTTAACCTTTTTTCTATCCTGTTTTACGATTGCTTTTATAATATGGTCTTGTTCTCCTCTTAAATAGTTTCTGAATTTAATAATTTGTGTTTTATACAGCATTTCTACATTAGTTAATCCCCTACCCCCTTCTTCTATTGGCAAATACAATCGTTCTACTTCAGCTTTTTGTTGATGCACTTTATTCATTGCTAATATTTTTCTAGTTTTTACATCTATTTTCTTTAAATCGCTTGTTTTGTAATTTACTATGCCGAATGTATATAAAAGAACCGGTACTGCGTATATGTTAATTGACTTTAATAGGTTACGTGCGTTGAGATGTGATTTAGTGAGACATTTAACTCTACGGAAATATTCTTTTTGGCTTTGTTGCCTGGCTTCGCTGTGATCTATTTTACCAGATTCATGTACTCCTAAATATTTGTATTGTTCATCGTTACGTAGATGTTTAAACTCCTCCCCACTAAGTAGAATATGACCTCTACCTTCATGTTCTTGCCTCCTACCTTTCGCTAAATGTAATACATTGCATTTACTAAACCCAAAATTCATCCCGATGTCTTCTGTGAATATTTCTGTGCTGTCAATTAAAGTTTTTAAATTATTGGAGTTATTAGAGTACAATTTAAGATCGTCCATGTATAACAAGTGGTTTATAGTGCTATTGTTTTTGAGTTTATAACCTTTGGATTCATATTTACTCAGGATGTTTGTAAGCGGGTTCAAGCCTAGACAGAACAGTAAAGGCGACAAAGAGTCGCCTTGAAATATTCCCCGGCGGACGTAAATTGGGTCAGTGGTAATGCAGGCGTTTGCTCCATAGGCTGTCATGATAACATTCCATGTAGGCATAACTATCTCAAGAAAGCCTTTGATAGCAGGTGGACATTTGTAAATATCAAGTACTTTGAGTAACCACTCATGTGATATGCTATCAAAAGCTTTCTGATAGTCAACCCACCCCATACTTAAGTTTTTCTGACACTGGTGTGCATCCTCCAGTATGGCTTTGTTGATCATGAGATGGTCTTTGCAGCCTCGGGAGCGACGCCTGCATCCCCTCTGTTCCGGTGCTAAAATGTTATTTGTATCGCAATGTATGTAGAGTTCATCAGCTAATACAGAAGTCAGCAACTTGTACATAGTTGGTAAGCAAGCTATGGGGCGCCAGTTTTTAGGGTCTTCTGTATTTTGATTTTTTGGCAGCAAAATTACCTTTCCTGTTGTGAACCAATGTTCTACGGGTTCGATTCCTTTCAATAACCTATCAAATAACTGTGCGAGATATTTATGTGTACTTGTTAAATATTTAAGGTAGTAGTTTTGTATATTATCTATACCTGGTGCCTTCCAGTTACGAATCTTCCTGACAGCTCTCTTAATTTTATCTAAGTCTATTTCCCTAAACGCAACATCCTCTTCAACATCTCCCATGGACTCTTCTACATCAGAAATCCATTGCGCATGAGTGTTGTATGGCACGGGTTCTGATAAGATTGAGGACCAGAATCTCTGAACCTCACTCTGTGTTGGTATTTGAGTTGGTGTAATTTGCTCCCCGTTTAAGCTTCTGTAAAATTTGTGTTGATTCTCTTGAAATAGTTTGTTTTGTGTTTTTCTATCATTCATATCACTATATCTTTTAAGTCTACCTGCTAATGCTTTTACTTTTTGTGTGTGTTGTTCGATTCTGTAGTCTAAATCCTGTTCGTTTCTTACGTTATATTTAGTAAATAAATTGCCTCTTACTCTACGCATGGTTCTGCTATTATTTCCTCTCTTTATTTCTATAAGCTGCGCAAGTTCTTTCCTAAATGCTTCTAAGTTGTTTTTTATTCGAGTTTTCCATGGTGGGTCTCGCTTAAGTTTTCGTGAAGTTGGGGGTGTGTATGGTTTTTGATTATTAGCTATCAATAATGTTTTTGCGCAGGCATAGATGATGTGATTTATATCTCGTAGTGATTTATTTATTTCCAATAGGCTAGGCAAAAAATCATTAATTTTGTTTAAATTTTGAATATATTTTTTATTAAAGTTCGGCTTTGGCAGCGTTTCCCTATTCTCTATCTCAATTTCTTTTGTTTCCGCTAGCGTTTGTAGTAACTGTAGAATGAGTGGATCTTGGTCTTCATTTACTTCAATGTTATGAGACGGAGGAATCAGTTGATTTAAAACTTCTTCCGGTATTGTCTGTGTGTCTGTGGCTGTTATTTCTGGTGTTTGTGTAGTTATAGAGACTTGTTCCTCGATAATTTCTATTACTATAGGCGTCGCATTCCTAGGCGGTGTATGAATATTTGGTGAACTATGTGTGGGAAGCGGTGTGACTTGTGTGTTGGATAAAGATTGTTCTGCTTTAAATTTAATTTGATCTAGTACTTGTGTGGATAGGACTTTACGTGCTATGATGCTTCTTGCTTGGTTGGATAATGTGTTACCTGTAAATTTGTCAATCTTGGGATTATTTATATTTCGGTCTCTAAATAGTCTCTCGAAACGTTTGATGTAGCCTGGCCCTCCGGCTCTGGCTTTGAAGAAGCAGAACATTAGTTCGTGAAGTTCTGCTTCTGACCACTTTCTTCTGGCATCATCGTTAACATTAGTTGAACTTCCAGTGGTCACTTCTGATGCACCGGCAGAGTTTGTGGGAGATGTTTCCCTACTCCGCAAAGTATCACCAGGCAATGGTTGGGCGGTCTCGCTTTGTTCGGGTTCCCCGACGAAGGGCCGACCCCTAAACCCTCCGCCACCGATGGTTCGTATGCTGGAACGTCCAGCATCGGCTCCAGACGTGCCCCGGCGATCGCCCCCGGGAAGCGACCATATACGTTTACTTCTATTACTCATCTCCATAAAGGGTTTGCCATTACCTTATTAGCTCGTAAGTTTTGATTTTACAAGGTTCCCCCTCCCACGTGTGACTGGTGTTCGTCGCGGACGTTAAAGGTTGGACTTTGGGAGGGATATACATATAGTATAATTATAGTTATTATAGTATAGTATAATTATAGTTGAGACGAAGGAGTTTACGAGTTTGATACCCGCCGAGGAACAACAAAATGATTGTTGTGTTTATAGTTTTTTGTCTCGGGTCCGCAGGCTGATTACGCGTATCTCGCGACGGGTTTGCAGCAGGCGTAAATCTCGCGAATGCTACATTATCCCTGACTAACATAGGCCATATTTTATCCCCGTATTCCCACAGGAACGGGAAATACGCGCGTAAAACCGCGGAGTGCGGCTAGTTTATAATATACAGCTTGTTCATAATTCTTTTCTCATTTCAGAACAAAGCCAGCCTGGTGTTATGTTACTTCGGATTTGGGATAATGTTGACTATTGTCATCCAGCTGAGCGCTTTGTTGGTGCTGCTGCATAACCAGTGGATCTTTTCTCTTCTCAAGTTCATCATTTCAAGTAAGTAGGTGGCGTGTGGCACCACGGTGTGGAAATGCCTTTTGGATGAATGAAGTGTCCTTTCATTTGCTTGATTTTATAACTTGGCGTAGGGTGCCTCCTCTCATGCCCAGTAAGAGCCTCCGATAACTCCGGAAGATGGGCAGCAGCGTCTTTCTTTGTATCAACATCCCGTACCGCGCTCGCCAAACCGCCGGCCAAGCGTGGCGAGTATGGCAACGAGCCCCGCATGATACTACTTAAGCTGAAATAGGTGCTTTTTTTCTACCATTAAACACTATACATATTTATTTATTATTTTATTAGACTTAATTATTATTTTTTTCTCTCATTTTTAAACACTTAGTTAGTTTGTAAGGATTTTGTTTTTTTTCTATTGTATAATAAAAAAGAAAGGCCTTTGCATCTATTATAGATGATTATGAAGCGTCAGCAACTGGTAATCATGCTGTACGGGACGCTGCAGTGCCTGGGACATTGTTAGATGGATTAGGCTTGCCCAGCACCTATACCATCCTCTCAGCTTAGTCAGCTATTATTCAGAGGAAAGTACAGGTCAATACGTCTCAAGCTAACTAAGCCGCGGGTTTCCCCACGATGTAATATATGTAATGTAGTGTAAAATACATATGTTTGTGTTTTTTGGTATGAAATAAATAAATTTTAATCATCATGATGTTGGAGATCCATGAGAAAGGCCTATGTCCAAGCAGGCAGTAAGTAGTTGTACGGGAAGGCCTATGTCCAAGCAGGCAGTAAGTAGTTGTACGGGAAGGCCTATGTCCAAGCAGGCAGTAAGTAGTTGTACGGGAAGGCCTATGTCCAAGCAGGCAGTAAGCAGTTGTACGGGAAGGCCTATGTCCAAGCAGGCAGTAAGTAGTTGTACGGGAAGGCCTATGTCCAAGCAGGCAGTAAGCAGTTGTACGGGAAGGCCTATGTCCAAGCAGGCAGTAAGTAGTTGTACGGGAAGGCCTATGTCCAAGCAGGCAGTAAGCAGTTGTACGGGAAGGCCTATGTCCAAGCAGGCAGTAAGTAGTTGTACGGGAAGGCCTATGTCCAAGCAGGCAGTAAGCAGTTGTACGGGAAGGCCTATGTCCAAGCAGGCAGTAAGCAGTTGTACGGGAAGACGCTGCGGCCCATCATCCGGAGTTATTTATTTTACTCTTTCCGTGTGCGTGCAACCGTGCTCGGCTCGCTGACTCCTTCATGCCCGTGGATGCAGTAAGAGCCTGCTAAGGGACACCTCCGGAAGATAGGCAGCAGCGTCATTCCGTGTATCAACGTCCCGTACTGCGCTCGCCAACCCGCCTGCCGAGCGTGGTGAGTATGGCAACTACCCCTCATGGAGATCCATGACAGCCTGAGTTCAGTAGTGGACGTTAATACGGCTGAAATTATGAAATGATGATATAGAAAAACATCCAGAACATTCTGAACAAATATCTACAGTAATAAATTAACTTCTTTACATTTCTGTAATTAATGGAATCAGGCGTTACTTTGCGGAAATCAATTTTATTATGACAATAAAATGCAATGAAAATATCTAGTTTTAATTCCGCTAATGCTGAGATGCATATGCACCGCCCTCCCGCCCGCTTATTATGCACATGCAGGGGGAACCAGGCTGTTAGTGCAACATGCATACCCAAACCCACACGACGACACGTGTTTCGCCTCTCCGCGAGGCATCTTCAGGTGAGACGCCGATATGTTGACTGGTCGGCGGCTGGAACGAAAGTTTCGTTAGCGGGCGGGAGGGCGGTGCATATGCATCTCAGCATTAGCGGAATTAAAACTAGATATTTTCATTGCATTTTATTGTCATAATTCTTTACATTTCTGTTTCTTTATTTTCAGTGGCATATATACATTGCCTGGTGGCGGTACACAGCATGTACGATCAGATGCAGAAGTACCAGGGATCTCACCAGCGTGATGATGAAAGGATCTTGGTGGAAGACTCCTGGTCCACTGCCGTTGATGACGTTAATGAATGAAAAGGACATTATTCTATCCTCCGCGAATATACAGGGTGTATTGTGTACTAAGCTGAAAGGAGTGATTCTGACCACACCAAGGACCAACTACTTACTTTTTTTTTTTTTTTTTTTTTAATTCTACGACTTTAAAGATTACATTCTGTTCTGTACACATAGTACACATACAATACAGTACAATACAAAACACTTTATTGCACACCTAAACAAAATAATACAGAAAAAAACAAACAAGATTGGTACAATGGGCGGTCTTTTCGCTCAGAAGCGATTTCTTCCAGACAACCTTTGGAGGGAGAGAAATATGGAAGCAAGAGAGGCAGGGGTGTGTACAGTACATAAATACATAAACTAAAAAAAAAAAAAGTACACAGTAAAACTCATAGGTAGAACATTTTAAAGAAATGAATAACGTTATAAAAAAAACTATACTTGACGTTTCCTAAAGCCGGACGTGCTTTGACCACTAGGTTCCGGCTTTAGGAACCTATAACTTAATTTGACGGACGTGGTTCGAATCCCACCGGAATATAATTTTTTTTTATAAGGTTATTCATTTCTTTGAAATGTTCTACCTATGAGTAGTTTAAACACTATAAAAATTACAAACTAGGCAAGGTGGGCTTGTTGCAACGAAGTGGTCTAGCGAGACACATCAGAGCTTATACAGAGTAGATTTTTGAGACCGGACAGTTAGGGCAGGTACCTTCACTCGGGACGTGTCCCGTTTTATTTTCTCTTAATGGCCTAACATGTGCGAGCGAAGTCGTGTCTTTTCTAAGTTGGGTAAATTTATGGGTTTCAATGTTTATTTTAGGAATTTCTCTAGAGTTAAAAGTATTATTATGCTCAAGAATTATTTAAGCGTTCATTCGGCGAAGAAAGAAAAAAAAAATTATAGGCCCATAGGCAGACCATCTCACACTAACTGTTAACATAGTTACAGGACAACATTCTTAGGTATCCATAACTTTTTGACATATTCTGAACTGCCTTCACAGATTTTGGAAAAAAATCAGAGACTTATTCATTTCTTTGAAATGTTCCACCAAACCTAGGTTTTTGTAAGGATTTTCTAGTTTGGGTGATTAAATTTAGGGGACAGATCTACTATTTAAGGAACAAATTAAAATTGCCGTGGGGTGCCGGCAGTAGAATGTTACCCCTCTCATGTCCGTGGATGCAGTAAGAGCCTGCTAAGGGATACCTCCGGATGGTGGGCAGTAGCGTCTCCGTGTATCAACATCCCGTACTGCGCTCGCCAACCCGCCTGCCAAGCGTGGTGAGTATGGCAACTGCCCCTCAGATCCATGAGGATGGCCTGTGTTCACTAGTGGACGTTTTACTTAAGATACGTAACTTTGTATGATGTCACAAAGTGTTGTAACACTTAAAAATTATAATAGATACCTTTTATTATAAAATAAAAAGCTAACTAAATTTAAGTCTTTTATTTTGTTAGTAACAATTTATATAGGTTAATTGTGCAATACAAACATTTATTATAATAGTCATAAAACCAGCATTTTCACCTCTCAATATTACAGAGAGGAAAGATTTGTATGAATTAACTCAAAAACTACTGGACCGATTTTCTAAATGCTATCACCATTAGAATGCTACATTTTCCCTGAGTAACATAGGCTATATTATATGCCCGTATTCTCACGGGAACGGGAACTATGCGGGTGAAACCGCGGAGTGCGGCTAGTTTGTTATGTCTGTCAGATTTGTAACTCATCGTACCAAATTCTTAGCAAATGAAGCCCAAACTACAGTCGCTGTATAGTTTACTGTGTATTTTAGTACCAAACTATCCGCTAAAGACGCTGTACAAGTTTTCATACATTTTTTAACTACAGTCGCTAGTGAGTTTAGATTGTGAAAACTCATGGTAGACCACAGAACTCGGAATTTCATAACTACCTTGACATTTGTAACATATCGTGATGTAAAAGTTCAAACACATTACTGCTAACATTATGCACAAATGCTCACAGACTGCCCTGAGCGTTGTCAATCTTTACCTAGTTTCATGTTTACACACAGTCGCTAGCGAGTATAGGTTGTGAAAACTCATGGTAGACCCGCAGATGTATACCTACTGTAAAACCCGGGTGCGACGGTGTGGCGTCATGTCATCTGCGTCAGGCCACAGTATATTCGCGGCTCATAAACACATCTTCCCATTAATTAAGTAGGTATTACAATATAAATCGTTTGAAAAAGACGCAAAGGTCTATGATGATGATGATGATTACAATAAGGTGGGGTAAGTAATAAATTATTAAAATAAAATCCCTTCACATAAAGTTCTATTACTACTAAAAATGACTAGATTTGCTAATTGCAATGTATTAAACATGTAATTGAACGTAGGTATGAGTATCTTTGACCTTATTTAGGTTTTTTTACACCTCTTCACGTAAATTCAGCTGCTTGTAAAAACTGTGGCTCAGAAGAATCATGTACACGTTCAGACCTGGAAAACATAAAATATGTTAACACCTACAATATCACGGGGTTTTTTCTAATATGAACAAAAAAAGAGAAGTCCGTTTATGAACTCGCAATAATTTTCTCACCACTTCATCTATGCATATACATATAATATTTTTTTTCTATAGTTTGATTTACGTATACAATAATTTTTTTTAAACAAGTTGGGGTAAAAATCGGGAACTCATATTTATTTATTTATTCCTTTAATACATTATTATCATCCCGCAGCCCAACTTCACCCACTGCTGGGTAAGGCCTCCATATGTTTGTGCCACATTTCACGGTCCTGTGCCAATCTTAACCAGGTCAGCCCTGCAACGCTTTTGATGTCGTCTGCCATTTTATTACATAAAAAAATAAACAGATGAAGAAAACATGATTAAAGAAATAGTTCTCACCTTCAAATGCATATAAAAGATCGCTCGTAATACGTAACGAAAGCCTGTATTAAATTACACGGTATTTAGGGACCCTTACCCTAACTAAGAGTGGTGTAATAAGAGTTAGAGCGTAAGGGACCCTAACTGCGACCGGTCGAACCTGGCAAGCCTTGCTCCCTAATCGCCCTAACTACCGGGCCCTGAATACCGTGTAATGTAATACAGCTTTAATGAAAAATTGCTCTTAATTATTGACAGTGGGTCACTTTAGAAAATGTATACAAAAATTGTCTTTTTTAAACTTTCGCGATCACAACACATTATTAACATACATATAACGATTTGACGAGCTCTGTGGTGCAGCGGGCGAAGGTCCGCCTGCGACGCAAGGGGTTGCGGGTTCGATTCCCGCCTCGGGACAAATGTCTGTACGATCTGCAGATATTTGTTCAGGGTGTTCTGGGTGTTTTTCTATATATAATAAAAATATCTATCTATGTAGTATAATGTATTAAGTATATCAGTCATCTAGTACCCATAACACAAGCTCTGCTTAGCTTGGGGCTAGATGATGCTGTGTGATTTGTCCAGCATTATTTATTTATTTATTTTATTTATATAACCGGGTATTTATCGCGTAAATTACCTTTATTATTTCCCGACGTTTCGCTTGGATTGCACCAAGCATGGTCCCGGGAAGACTCACGGTAATTTACGCGATAAATACCCGGTTATATGTATGTTAATAATGTATACAAAAACTTACCAATATAAAATAGTTCCGTGCAGACCGTCAAAGCGTCGAAGTTCAGGACATTGAGGAAGAAGATAGACATGGATAGGAAGAAGAACACCAACCACATGATGAAGTAAGCCTTGATGATGCCAGCTCTCTCCTGGAACGTAAGATATTTGTGTGAACAGGTAATTAGGTACGTGCATATACAAAATGGATTCCCGACTTCGTTTGCATAGTCATCATTTCAGCCATAAAACGTCCACTAATGAACAAAGGCCTCCATGAGGGGTAGTTGCCATACTCACCACGCTTGGCAGGCGGGTTGGCGAGCGCAGTATGGGATGTTGATATATGGAAAGACGCTGCTGCCCATCTTTCGGAAGTATCCCTTAGCAGGCTCTTACTGCATCCACGGGCATGAGAGGAGGGGCAACATTCTACTGCCGGCGCCCCACGGCGTTTGCATAGTGTTTACGGTTTAATACCTACATTTATTTCTTAAAAAAAATACACAAACTCACTTAAAGAGAAACTATAACTAAATTATGAATAATAATGTGCCGTGGATAGTTCATAGATAATCTAAAGAAATAGACTTTTATATTTATTTTCATAAGCAAAATCATATAACAATGTTGTCTTTAAAAATATGTGTAGCTAAATAAATATCTATATTAACCTGAGAATGTAATTTAAAGATATTAAGAGATTAAAGGCATGCCTAGGAGACGCTGGCGTGATGATCTGTAGGTCTACCATGAGTTTTCACAATCTATACTCGCTAGCGACTGTAGTTTAATAAATGTATGAAAACCTGTACAGCGCCTCTAGCGGATAGTTTGGTACTAAAATACGCAGGAAACTATTCTACAGCGACTATAGTTTGGGCTATAATTGCTTACAATTTGGTACCATGAGTTACAAATCTGACAGCAAATGTCATAGTAACGTACTATTACTAATGTAGTAACGGCAGGCGATCTAACAGTGATAGATAACACATGGTAGACCCACCAATCAATCCTAAATATATCCAGTGTGGATAGGTACATTTAGGATTGATTGGTGGGACTTGGCTAGAAAACGTGATTCCTGGAAGGACTTAGGGGAGACCTTTGACCAGAAGTGGGACAGAATAGGTTAAAAAAAAAAGAAATTAAAAATAGATAACCTTACCGAAATAACGCCATAGATAAACACGAGATCAAAGCAGAACTTCGCCAGGAACATGATCAGCAGGATGATGGACATCACGTACATGCCCGTGAGGCCGGCCTTCATCTCGATGTCATCTAGCTCCTTGAACTGCGTCTCCTCCAGGTCCACCGTCACCGCCTCCACTACCATCATCACGAGGAGTGTGAACGAGAGCAGCTGGAACAAAGACTTCATCATTCATCATCGGGCGAGTTTGATGGAGTTGGTACCGGTAGAGATGGCACTGGTGTCTTCAGCCGGGAGCAGGAATAGTCTCGCTTTACGATTGTTTTATAAGGTACACCAATGTAATCATCATTTCAGCCGTAAAACGTCCACTACTGAACACAGGCTTCCCTCAGGGATCTCCGTGACGAAAACGCAGAACTGTGAATGACGTCTACGCCAAATTTCGTCCTGTCCTGTTCCATTAAAAAATAATCATCATCATCATTATCAGCCATAAAACGTCCACTGATAAACACATTTCTCCCTCATAGATCTCCATGAGGGGTAGTTGCCATACTCACCGCGCTTGGCAGGCGGGTTGGCGAGCGCAGTACGGGATGTTGGCACACGGAAAGACGCTGCTGCTCTTGAGATTCTTGATTGATTCAGATTCTTGCTGCATCCACGGGTATGAGAGGAGGGGCAACATTCTACTGCCGACACCTCACGGCACACATACTAAGTCAGAAAACGTTTTGTACTTACAGCGTTTATGCAGCCCATGACGATGTTTCCCGTCTTGAGGTCGAGCACGAAACAGCATGAATCCAGTTGAGGAAGCCCCATCTTCTGGAAAAATAATGGACGTTGCTAGAAATGAGACCATTCATGCCACAATTTCATAAATAAGATGGTAAGGTTTACGACGGAACTAAAGTTTTTATGGACAACATGTTGATAAAGATCTGTAGTTATTAAACACAGCGACTTTAAACGATTTGGACTATCATGTTTTAAGTATTTTTCGGGTTTGATTCTGTACTTTTTATTTATTTATATAACGTACAATACACTTTACAACCATATACAAAATAAAGTAAAATAAAATGTATAAACTAGATCTTGATTATAAAATAAACATTTGTACGCACATCTATAATCCATACTAATATTATAAATGCGAAAGTAACTCTGTCTGTCTGTCTGTCTGTCTGTTCCTCTTTCACGCCTAAACGGCTGAACGGATTTTGATGAAATTTGGTATGGTGATAGATGATAACCTAGAAATGGTCATAGGCTATAAATAATCACGCCATCGTTCTTAGGGGGTAGGTAGTAGGCAGATAACTAAATTGAGTTAGTGATTTTTAGTCGTTTTTGTTGGGACTTTTGCTCTTTCACGTATAAAAGGCTGAACAGATCTTGATGAAATTTAGTAAGGTAATAGATGGTTACCTAAAAACGGATATAAGATCAAAATGATCACGTCATAGTACCCCCTAAGGTAGGAAGTAGGCAGAAAACTGAATTGAGTTAGTGATTTTTTTATGGTTTTTGGTGGGAGTTTTGCTCTATCATGCCTAAACGGCTGAACGGATTTTGATGAAATTTAGTCAGGTGATAGATAGTAACCTAGAAAAGGATATGGGCTATTAATATTCATGCTATCGTACTTAAGGCGTAGGCAGTAGGCAGAAAACTAATTAAGTTAGTGATTTTTAATAGTTTGGTTTAAAAGTTTACCTCATTCACGCCTTAACGTCTGAACGGATTTTTATAAGACTTGGTTAATATAAAGATAGGATCCTAGGCACGGACACAGGCTACTTCTTACGGCGGGAAAATACCTCATTCCCGCGGAAATCTAGCGTGATCGTGTCAAGAAGCGAATGACGCCATAGCTACTGAAATGATTTTGATGTTTTTTTTTTAAATGAGTGTTACTAAGACTTAAAGTTAGTATTTGATCACTTTTCTAACTTAGAGGGTCGGTAGGCGCCATAATTTAGGGAATTTATTATAAAATTTTGATGCATCTGTCTTTATTTAACAGTTTTACTTGGATCGAAACTTAGCGACATACCATCACACTACTTAACTTATAGGGTAGGAAGGTACCAAAATTCAGACTACTTTTTACTTCGGGAAAATATCTCATTCCCACAGGAACCTATACAGAGCTACCTATCTACAACATTAAAACTCTGTCTAGAATCACATTACGCCATAGCTATTGATCTGATTTGTATACGATTTTTTATTCAACTGACTGTTAAATTACATACAGATAAAATCTAATTACCTACACCACAGAATTAATATAGTACTACATAACTAGCTACGCTTTAAACTTGAGGAGGTAATTAGATAGACATTTATACGAACTTTATGCTCAGTAATCAATCATAGTGATAAGTTAATACTCATTTTAGACAAAGAAACGGATAGGTAATCAGTTCATCACCGAAATTATAACACCTACACTTAGTTTGTTTACTATTCAACGAGGGAAAATAATTCAATATAACGCAAACCTTCAAATCATACGTCGTCGTAGCACAGAATAGTAATGTATACAGTAGTTTGACTCGGCCGTATTTTTGAAATAAATACCTACAGCCGCGCGGTACGTAAACATGCGATAGGGCTGCCCGCCTCCAGCATTTTAATTAAATTTGCCTACTTTGTGTTTCCATTTAGTTTTGTGATTGTAAATATACTTTTTTTATATAAACAAATATAATACTTTGTGAATTGAATAGATAAATTGAAAAAATAGTGTACGCAGAAGTACTATAAAATAACATAGTTATGAATTATTAGAATAACCTACAATCTAAATGATATAAGATTATAAGACCCAGTACTTTTACCTAATGTTTTAAAGTTCCACTCTTACTGATGAAAGCGTGATGTAGGTACCTACCTACCTAAAATTACGCTTAACGTAGGTATTATTTAAAAATATTATATTTTCACCTTCTACGTAAACGAAGTCGTGGGTAAGAGTTAGCGTTAGCCCAAAGAAACTATTCCACGCGGACGAAGTCGCGGGCAGAAGCTAGTATAATATAAAAAGGAAAATGTAGAATACGAACTATGAAACTAGCAGCTGTGTCTATAAGTAGGTAATTAAGTTACTTAAAATTAAAACTATCCTTATGTCTAGATGGGATATTAAATTGGAGGATCTCTTTTGAGGTTGAAATATATTTACTAAATTTAACAATATGTCGAGTTCAATATGGATTTTGTGTAGATCGTTATATTGACGCGCCATTCTGGTTAACGGATTATATGAAGATATATTATTCCTATAAGTTTTCAAAATAAAAATATTAGATTTATACTAGTATATATTATACTAGTACTTGCAATTACTAAAGCTATAATTTTAAGATTTCACTTTTCTAAAAGAACTGTTAAAGTAAAATTAGGTCAAATTGGTCCGATTTTACTTTATAACGGCACCAACGGATTACGAGTAGCTTTATGTCATTTTAGTTCCATTTTACATCTTAGTTAGCTTTACTTAGAAGTGTGCTGAAATTCACGCCATTGTGTAATTTTACTTGGATGTCCTAAAATAAATGGCTTTTACTAAGTAAGAACGTTGAATAAATTCTGGCAGCACTTCTAATACTAAAGTAGGTAAAGATCTGCGATCTGCGTGCCGTGATGAAGGTAGATATGGTGCAGCCCCCTGATCTACCTCGACTCAAGCCAGCCCAGCTCCTCAAATCAGTGGAGGCTCTGGGCGGTTGGCAGCATTCTAAGAGCATCCCTGAAGATGAGCTAGTGTTTAAACCGAACATAATTTTACGGTTCTGTGATCGTTTCTTTATGAATATTATTTAGTTTTAAAAGAAGACCAAGAACGCTGAAACGTGTTCGACACGTCGGGAAATTAATGAACGGGTGGCGAAAACCCTGTTATTTAAAAATTAAATAATATGTCAACCAATCGCGAAAGATTAACAAGTTATATTTTCACGATTTTTTTTTCAGCTGTTTATATCTAATAGCTGTCTTATGTAAGGAAGTAAGAAATACATTTTGAATCTTTTATTATCTTGGTGTACGTAAAGTATAACTGTTGCATCATTAATTGACAGACAACGTACCGCCAAAACAATGGCTATAATCACTTGCCAGAAGGTGTTTGAGAGCAGGCGAAAATGCACACGATAATTTGTGGAAAATCTCACATAACCACGGGAATTCTTGCTGAGCACTTTCGAGACCACTTTAAATACAAAAATCAAGAATCACTTTATTTTATTTCATTTACATGTTAGTTTATTTTATGAGAAACTTCGTGATGTGGCCTAAATTAAAAAGTTTTTACACGAACCTTGTAAACAAGTTTAGTATAACTTCAGGAGCTCCACGTGCTTCCTCGCCGAGACTGTTGGATGCTGAATCCGTATAGGGCGAGTCAACGAGGTAATTGACAGAGGGGACACAATTTCCCAGTTATTTCCCTACAAAACCAACCTTTCTTTCAAATGTTATTATAATTTCAATGATTTTATGAATGATAAATATTTATAGAGGCAATTAAATATAATTTGTAATTTGACTTTAATATCAGCTGACATCGTGATTTGTGACTGTAATTTTTATTAATTAAATATGACATGTGTTTTTGTTTTATCAATAAATATATTAAATTTTGTATTAAGAAGTTACACGCCAATCTCGGCAGAATATATAGTTACCAATGATATATAAATATGTAACACCTTTTACATGTATTACACCAATAAATTAATATACTTTATATTTACTTTACAAAGCTTAGACGTTACACGCCAATCTCGGCAGAATATAATTATAGTTACAGTAACTAATGATATATAAATATGTAAGTAACACCTTCTTTTACATGTTATTACAGCAATAAAGATACTTTACAAAGCTTAGAAAGGCATAAAATAAAGCCAGCCAATTGAATTTTGACATATCTTTATGAAATCAACTTTGATACTTAGAAAAAACCACTGCGCACTGAACTATCCAACATTTAAAATATATGTTCTACATTGTAATACCTACACCTACCTGCATGGGCTTTTTTTGCGTAATGTTGAAAAGAAGTTGTAGGTCCTCGTATGTTAATCGCCTATAGAGAAACATAATAAATGCTACTTTTATAAAGTGGTAAAAATCATCATCATCTTGTCGTAAAACGTCCACTACTGAACATAGGCCTCCTGGATCTCCATGAGGGGTAATTGCCATACTCACCACGCTTGGCAGGCGAGTTGCCGAGCGCAGTACGGGATGTTGATACACAGATAGACGCTGTTGCCCATATTTTTGAGGTAGCCCTTAGCAGGCTCTTACTGCATCCGCGGGCATGAGAAGAGGGGTAACATTCTTATGCCGGCATCCCGGCGACGGTAAAAATACTTTATGAAAAAAAACAGATTTCCTGTTTAGTTAGCTGCAGGCCATATCCTATTTGTTTTGTCTATGACATTACGATTTACAATACACCACTACAAAATTTATGTGATACTTTTCGAGAAGGTAAAGTGCAACGTTGTTTTTAAAGTGTAATCTTCCCTTCGACTCACCCACCCAGCCTTAAGTGTGGTGGTGTGTGGACTGTATTTAAACAGTGCAAAATTAAAAGCGCCTGATGCATAATTATTTTCACTATCCGTAGGGTCTTGTAGGTAAAATTTTAGAAGGCGCCTCTGCTCAGTACTCTTTGGCCAGTTTGTGGCGTCTGTAAGTCTACTCTTTCAATCAATATTGTATTTTCGTTACAGGGACAGTTTGATGTGGTAGGGATTATACTGTAACTTTAGAACATCATTCAGCTGTAAAACGTCCAATACTGAACACAGGCCTCCCTCATGAATCTCCATAAGGGGTAGTTGCCATACTCACCACGCTTGGCAAGCGGGTTGGCGAGCACAGTACGGGATGTTGATACACGGAGACGCTGCTGCCCATTTTCCGAAGGTATCCCTTAGCAGGCTCTTACTGCATCCACGTGCATGAGAGGAGGGGTAACATTCTACTGCTGACACCCCACGGCAACTTTAGAACGAATCGTCAAAATTATGATGGCTCTTAGGAAAACAGTTCTAAGACCATTTTATTTAGGAGGACTAGCCGCACTCTGCAGTTTCACCCGCGTAGTTCCCGTTCCCGTGTGAATACGGCGATAAAATATAGCCTATGTTACTCAGGGATAATGTAGCATTCTAATGGTGAATAAATTTTGAAAATCAGTTCAATTGTTTTTGAGATATTCGTTACAAACGTACAAAATACAACTTTTTTACGGGCGTCATAATCGCAAAGTGACATAGCCCTTTTTATGATAAAAAAAAATATATTTTTGCTAAAACTTGAACTGTTTACAAAAAGTTCCACTACTCTGATAATTTTGAAAATCCATGAGGGAGGCCTATGTCCAGCAGAGGGCGTGGATAACAGTCTAGCTGTGATGGAATGTTGAACTTGGACGAAGAAATCCCAAAGGACACAGCTGCTTGGCTGTTAGGGAAGGAGGAAAGCAGACCACCTGAAAAGTAAAACCTCTACATCTATTAAAGATGATTTATACAGCGTGGGGTGCCGGCAGTAGAATGTTACCCCTCCTCTCCTACCCGTGGATGCAGTAAGAGCCTGCTAAGGGACACCTATAGTATATATATATCCGGAAGATGGGCAGCAGCGTCTTTCCGTATATCAACATCCCATACTGCGCTCACCAACCCGCCTGCCAAGCGTGGTGAGTATGGCAACTACCCCTCATGGATCTCCATGAGGGAGGCTTTAGTTCAGTAGTGGACGTTTTACGGCTGAAATGATGATGATGATACAGCGTCAGCAACTGGTAATAATGCAGGACGCTGCAGTGCCTGACATTGTTAGGCTTGCCCAGCACCGCCCAGCTTAGTGGGCTATTAGTCAGAGAAAAGGACAGGTCAATACGTCTTAAGCTAAGCCGCGGGTTGCCTCACGATGATTTCAACTTGTTAAATGTGAACAACATTTTTCAAGAAAGACAAATCCACTGGTTCACGGCCACGGTGGGTATTATCGAACCCACCGCCTTCAAACATCCTTTATAACTACGAAGATACACTGACGTGCAAACGCACTTTCAAAATAGAGCACATTGTTAGGTTCTGTAATCTATGACATTAGTCATCAGAGCACACGAACGAAGTTCTGCCGAATAATCCGTATGCAAAAGTGGCCAAAACCGGCCTGCAAGAAATAGATCATTATCAGGGAAGGAAGCTTTATGTACAGCAGTAGGGCACAAGTTGATGATGATGATGATGAATTTTGAACCTTTCACAGAGCACCATCTATTAAGACCCGTGCTTGTTGTACAATAATAGCCGTGTTGGCCGAGTGGTATCTCTCTGTACCTTCAATCCGAAGGTCGTGGATTCGATACCGGCCGTGCACCAATGGATTTTTCATTCTTGAAAAATGTACGTGCACATTTAACACGTATTTAACGGTGAAGGAAACACCTGTTCTTTCCTCTGACTAATAGTTGACTAAGCTGAGAGGATGGTATAGGTGCTGGGCAAGCCTAATCCATCAAACAATGTCCCAGGCACTGCAGCATCCCATACAGCATGATTACCAGTTGCTGACGCTGTTTTAATCATCTACAATAGATGCGAAGGCTTTACTTTGTATCTCAGAAGTAATATGTATATTATGTATAATACAATCTATCAATCAATCAATTTCTTTATTCACAACATATAACGTTACAGATACTTGTCTAAAGCATTTACATGGTCATACTTATATTAAAATAATTATGTTCTCTTAATGTTCATGGTTATAATAAAATATATAATATAAATTAAATAGTTTAACACTTAAACCTTGATGTAATATTTGACAAAAATTACCTAGTAGTAAAGGTAATAAAGGCAAGCAGATCTTATGCGGGCTGTCCACTGTGAGATGTACGGGGTCATAAATAACTCGCAAGCCTATTACACTCTGATTCTTCAGAAACCAAGATAATTTTTGTAAACAAAGGTGATAGGTACCATATCGCAAAAATTGTTTCGAAATAGAAGTTTATAGAAGAATACTTAATTTTACGAAATAAGTACTCATAGTAGGGTGTATCTTCTAATCAATAGCCATAGAATGGAAAATAGCAATTGTTCTTAGCTATTAAATTATATTTCATTTTATCAACAAAAATATAAATTGATGAATGTATTCCTTTTTCGCTGCTCGTGTGCAATTGTGCGTTGTTGGGTTTTTGTTTTGTTTTCGTTTTTACAATATCCAATATATTTAATATTTTGTAAGCAATAAGATATATAATTATGTAAAAAAATATATATATTATTTTATTTGTATTTCCTTATGGTCACAGGGAAATGAGGCCGCGACAATGCCTTTGATATTTTAGAAGGTAGATACCTACTTTTCAGTGTTCTGAAGTTTGGTTAGGAAATATTTAGGGTGGTATCTATATCTATCGCACAAGCAAAACCGCGCGCCATTACTACTAATTAGTGATCCGCGGTACAAAAAAGATTCTATCCCTGGCTTGTCATTATGACAGTGACATATCATGACATTTCTTTGTTTACAAAAATTATCTTGATTCTGAATCAGACTTATTCGTCATCTATCAGAGTTATAGCATTCAATCAAGTTTTTTTTTTGGCGGGAACTACGAAAGTGGAAAGGCGCGCATAAAATAATATTTTCGTTTAGTTATTTAATTATATGTAAATAATCTCCAGGGGTAGTCCGTAAAGCTCTAAATAGGTGGATTAAATCAGGTAGTTCAAGTTTGAGGTCGAGATGGGTAAGAAAAGGAAGAGAAAGGAGGAACCGCCACCCCCTGATGGATCGATACAGACATCGCCTTCTGATTCTTCGGATACAGAAGAGGAAAAGTCTGTAGAGGATAGCTCATCACAAAGCAGGAACTATAAACAAGCAGCGGATAAGTATACTATATTTAAGGTCTCTGGATACTCGCGTAAGTACCCCGAGGACTTGTCCAAAAATGAGTTCATTGTCTTTCTGACTCATAAAACAGAAGATAGAGCTTTTAGTGATCGAGACCGTATGTCCCTCTCAAAAGGGATAAGAGATCATGGCGTCTCAGGTGTTATGCACCTCAGGTCCATCAACAAATATAAGGTAGGGATCACATTTGATCTCCCTAACAATGCAAACATGTTCTTGCAAAATGTAAAACTGCTAGATCAACTGTCCCTTAAAGCTACCATACCAGCAGGAGATACCGAAGTGACTGGGGTTCTTACTTCAGTCCCAGTGGAGATGTCTAATAGACAGATCTTTTCAATGATTGGCAGTTCAAAGAATGTTATTCAGGTAAGACGCTTCATGCGCAGAGTAAGAAGTGATGGTGGACCTGCCTTTCTACCCACACAGGCAGTTGCAGTGACCTTTGCTTCCACCATTCTTCCAGAACATGTGTACCTAGACTCCTGGAGACATGAGGTAAAGGTGTACATACCTCCTGTGAAGCAGTGTCTTAAATGCATGAGGTATGGCCACATTGCCAAGTTTTGTAAAAATGTTGAAGTATGCTCTATATGCACTGAGGAACACAATTTCCGCCAGTGTCAAATCGACCCAAAAAATGCCAAATGTAAAAATTGTAATGGTAATCACATAGCCATATCATCAATGTGTCCTCTCAAAAAGCAGAAAGTAGAAGAAAACAAAATCAAGTCTAGGACTGCAACCTATTCGGATCTTTTTGATTCTAAATCGTTTCCACAGCTATCTGCAAGAACCCTTGATGTTCAGGTTAATAATTTAATGAAGTCAGATGTATTTATAAACATCATAATTGAAACAATAAGAAATGTGGTGAACAACAAAGATGTTCCAATAAATTCTGGGTCTATCAGAGAGACCTTAAAAAAAACTCTCAGTAATAAGCTTCCTCCATCTGGATAATGGTTTCTTTAAACATTATTCAATGGAATGCACAAAGTCTAAACAGTAATAAGCAAATATTTACTCATTTTCTTTATACAAATAATATTCATATTGCAATAATTTCAGAAACATGGTTTAAACCTCACCAACAATTCAAAATAAAATATTACAATGTTGAACGTAATGATTGTGGTAACACTCATAATGGAGTGGCCATTTTAATTCATAACAGTATATCTTATTCTAATATTACCACTTATTTTGATAATTCACTGCAAAATATTTGCATTAGAGTTGCTATTAACAGAATGGAGATAAGTATTCTTAGTTTTTATTGTCCAACAAATAGTGTTCCAGCCTTTAGTAAAAGTAAATTGGACGCATTAATAAAATCGATTACTGGGCCATTAATACTCGCAGGCGACTTTAATGCTCATCATACATCTTGGGGCTGTGGCTCTGATTCTCCTCGTGGGAGAGAGGTTTTGGAGGTCATTGATGAAAACAATTTGGTTCTGTTAAATGACGGTCAAACAACAACAATCGGTTCGCCGTCCTGGCGTCCAAACGCACTAGATTTGTCACTGGTTTCGCCGTCTTTGGCACTACAATGTGAATGGTCCGTTCATGACAGTCCTTTGGGGACTAGTTATCACCTTCCTGTAATAATTAAAGTCTTGGTTAACAATAATAGTAATTCAGATATTATTAATTGTACTAATAGACATTTGCCCATCTACCCAAATTTTAAACATGTAGATTGGAAAATGTTTAATGATTGTATGAATACCTTGTTTGTTGATTTTGAAATAGACGGTCGATGTCCTCAAGATTCGTACAAAGAATTTTGTAAAATTGTACGCACAGCAGTTGCGAAATCTATCCCTAACAATAATTTAGCAAGCTCTAATGTCACTGTCAGTAATGTCAGTCAGCAGCAGTCATGTCGTCATAAAAATGGTAAAATGCCTTCCCTTCCATGGTGGAACCAGAAATGTTCCGAGGCCGTTTTGAATTCCAAAGAAGCTTATCTACATTTTAGATCTAATCCAACAAAAGAAAGTTATTGTGAATTTAAAAGGCTTCGGGCTCTTAAAAAACTAACTATAAAATTAGAAAGACAAAAAAGTTGGTTTTCCCTCTGTGAAAAATTTAATCGCTGTACCCCGATATCTTTAATATGGAAATTTATTCGTAAATTTAATAAAACATACATTTCTAACGATAATGAGGACGATACGTGGATTTTGGATTTTTTAATGAAGTATACTCCTGATTTTGTGCCACCCAGACAATATGCATTTAACTCAATTAGTATAAATACCAGTAATTCCTTTTTACTCGATGTATTCTCAACAAATGAACTAATATCTGCGATTCATTCTAGAAGAGATACAGCTTTTGGTCTTGACGGAATACCGTACATTATTTTTAAAAAATTGAGTAGTTTTAGTTTGGAAATATTTCGAATGGTTTTGAATTCACTCTGGGCAAATAATGACATACCTCCGGATTGGAAAATCGATTGTTTGGTACCAATTTTGAAGCCTAATAAACCCAAGCTATGTCCTGATTCCTATCGTCCTATAGCGCTTACGTCATGTGTCGGTAAAATATTTGAACAATTGCTAAAACAACGCTTGGAATTTTATGTTGAACAAAACAAAATTCTGTCGTCAAACCAATTTGGTTTTCGTAGAAATCATTCGGCTCGTGAAAGTATTTGTCAATTGCAACTTGATATTCATGACTCTTTGGCTGCAAATAATCGTTTGGTGGCGGTTTTCTTTGACATTTCTGGCGCCTTTAATAGTGTCAATATTGATGTACTCTGTCGAGAATTGTTATCAATAGGAATTCCCGAAAAAATTGTCAGTTGGGTTCAAGCTTTTTTAAGAAATAGAGAAGTTTTCGTAAAATACAATAGGCATCTATATGGGCCGAGGTTATCTTCGGTAGGTGTATGTCAAGGTGGTATTTTGTCACCTTTAATATTTATTTTGTATATACGTCGCTTAAATTTAATACTGGGTTCGCAAGTAAAGAATCTTCAGTTTGCAGATGATTTGGTTGTTTATGCATCGGGAACAGGTTTAGCTCAAGTAGCTGAAATTGTTAACGATGCATTGGCAAAGCTTAACAAATATTTTTCCTACCTAGATCTTAATGTTAATCCATCGAAGTCTAAAGTTGTTGTCTTTGGTAAAAGGCATATTATTGACATGCCAGTTATTCGATACAATAATTTGCCTTTGCCTGTATCGCAAGAGGTTAAATTTTTGGGAGTATTATTTTCTCATAATTTATCCTGGGTTAATTATACTAAGCATATAATTAACAAAGCTAACAAAGCTTACAACATTTTAAAGTCTTTGTCTGGATCCTATTGGGGTGCAGACCCAAAAATACTACTAACATTGTACAAATCTTTAGTTCGTAGCCATTTTGAATATGGTTTCTTTTGTTATGCTGCTGATGTAAAAATTGTAAATAGTGTAAACGTCTTTCAAAACAAATGCCTGCGTTTGATTTCAGGGGCATTTAGGAGTACTCCTATAAATGCAATGCAAATCGAATGCAGACTTTCGCCAATTCATATCCGTTTTAACTATCTAAAAGAAAGATTCATCTTAAAACTTTTCAGTGTTTCTGGCAATAATCTTTTGGCCAACCTGTCCAGTGCTCAGCCTGGCTCAAAACCATTTTACATGTTAGAGGGCTTCCAAGGCTTTCTAAATTTTCTTCAAAATTTAAACATCTACCAATCAAGTCTTAAGTTATCTTGTTATAAAGGATCCTTTATTAGTAAATTCCCAGCAATTAATATAGTCATCAATAATGATTTGTCAACAAAAGAAGAAGTTTATGCGATGCTCTCCGAGTTTATAGATTACAAATTTGTTTATACAGATGGATCTAAAAATGAGAACGCTGTGTCCTTTGCCTTATTTGAACCGTCCTTGAATATCAGTGTCGGTCACAAAATTGATAAAAACGCCAGTATTTTTACTGCGGAAGCTGTTGCAATTCTGAGTGCTTTAAAGCACATTGGAAATCGTAATTTAGGTCACACAAAATGGGCTGTGGTAAGTGATAGCATGAGTGTTTTAAAAAACTTAAATAATAATAAATTACATGCTAATACTAACTACATCATTTATCTAATAAAACAGCTGTGGGTTGAGCTGGCTGATTCTGGTATTAATGTAAGTTTTGTGTGGGTCCCTTCGCATAAAGGTGTAGAAGGTAACGAGAGGGCGGATTATCTAGCCAACACTATAGTAAAGTTATCAGATACTATAGATTCTAATCATGAGAGTAGTGATGCAGATGTAGCTTTACCACACACAGACGTTTTAAGTCTTTTAAGACAACGAATGTGTCAATCATGGGGGAGACATTCATATCATTGTGCGCAGGTCGAGAATAAGGGTTCCTGGCATGCTGCTTTGGATGTTCAGATTGATTCTGTACCTTGGTTCTGTAAGAGTAAAATTTTCATGAACAGAAAGTTTTACTCAACCATTTGCCGCTTGCGATTTGGTCATTGTCGTTTGAATTATCATCTTCACCGTCTAAAAATGATAAATTCCCCTTTATGTGATTATTGCCAATCACAAGAAATTCAGTCTGTAAATCATATAATATTCGAGTGTTCATCTTTCAATATTCAGCGCCTTGTATTGATAGATGAACTGCTTCAAACTTATCATGAGCCCGATTTAGTCCCGCGTTGCATTCAGGAATTGCTCAAGGTTGAGTCAAATTGTATCCATTTGTACAATTTTATTATTAGCACTGTAACAGAGATATAACTATATCTTTGTATCAATTCAATCAATTGTAAATAATAATATTTAACAACTATTGTATAAATTATATAGGAAATGTAAATATAATGTATTAATATGTAAATAAGAAACTCCAAATGAACGAAGGGAAAATAATAATAATAATAATAAAATAATTAAAAAAAAAAAAACATTCAGATGTATACCAGCTGTTGGTATAATATTTTCATTCAGATGTATATCAGTAATTGATATATTTTCTATATATAGAAATTAAAAATACGCAAGACAAAAACTGCAAAATTAACTGATGGGGAAAAAAAAAAAAAAAACTACGTTAGACTAGGCAGTATGGTCTTAGACTATAGCCTGCTCTGAAAGGAGCGAAAAAAAAAAAAAAAAAAAAAAAAGCATTCAATCAATATTTGTTTTCATAAATGAGCGAAAAAATACAGTTCAAATAAACATTTGCCCCTCGACGGTGATCGAACTCGTAACCTCATGCGGCTCGCCTAACGGACCATTTTTTTTTTATTTGGTTATTATTTAACAACTACAGACAAAATGACGTCCGCACCCATATACGCTTATATTTAAGAATTTCAAAATAATTATTATCCTACGCTTAGCTCCTTACTTGAGGAGTTGTTGATGTTAGTTCACAAGTTTTTATTTTTCTAATTGTATTATTGTTATCATAAAACTATCTATAATACATTACATACATAACTCTACATGAGTTTAGGTATGTTATGTATTCCATACCTTAATTACATGATTACCTATCGGGCCATTTATGCCACAGGGGTCATCAGTAAAGGGCTTCACACACGTCAGCTTGTATATTTTTAAATGTATGGGAAGGAATGTACATATATTATGTACATTAATATACATTACAGCTGCCGTGGGGTGCCGGCAGTAGAATGTTACCCCTCCTCTCCTACCCGTGGATGCAGTAAGAGCCTGCTAGGGGAAACCTCCGGAATATGGGCAGCAGCGTCTTCCCGTATATCAACATCCCGTACTGCGCTCACCAACCCGCCTGCCAAGCGTGGTGAGTATGGCAACTACCCCTTATGGAGATCCATGAGGGAGGCCTTAGTTCAGTAGTGGACGTTTTACGGCTGAAATGATGATGATGACAGCTGCCGTGTGTGAAGCCCTTAAACGAGATATTTTATGTTATGCTAAAATGCTGAGTAGGTATCGCGTACTTCCCAGTATTAACACACTTTCCGATATAGCCAGGGCCGAATCTAGGAGGGTGCCCTGGGCCACGAAAAGTATAATGCTGGCTGTCCACAGGGTTAATAAACACAAGCCTTAAATTGCTGATTTTTAGATCTGGCGGGGTTCGAACCAGCATTGGTCAAAGCAATACTTGAATTCTAAAGCCAGAAGTAAAATAATAACAAATAGCTGTTAGAGTTCGCGCAAAACTTTATGAACTCTGTGAACATTGCGGTGCGGCACATGCAAAGTTGCGCATATTGACATGTTCATTCAAAATTGCCAACTAATAAACTTGCTACTCAGTAGAAATTTTACATTAAAAAATTGGCTTCTTGCGATAAGTAAAGGTGAATTTGTTCTAGCATTTAAGTTTGAATTAATCCTTTAATGAAAATAATAATTATTTTTTAAATATATTTGTTTTAATAATTTAAAAATAAATAAATGCATCGTAAAATGTGTGCTAGATAAAACGAAAATACACCAAAAATCGCGCTGGCAACCCTAGTTTCACAGACTGAGCCCCTCTCACGCCTCTATATTCTTTCCTTCCCCTCAATGCCTTAAAAACTGTGTACTGCGTAGTCGTCGAAGCTAACTTCACAGAGCTCAAGAAGTTTTACGCGAACTCTAAAATATGATTTAGCAAAAAATTCATAAAGAAAATTGTGTAACAATAATAAATATATATAATAAATAATGTTGGATAATTTACACAGCTAAGCAGAGCTTGTGTTATGGGTACTAGAAGACTGATATGCTAATACATTATGTTACATAATACATATTTTTTATTATATAACATCCAGAACACCCTGAACATCTGTAGATCGTACAGACATTTGCCCCGAGGTGGGAATCGAACCAGCAACCTCTTACGTCGCAGGCGGACCTTCCTGCGCCACAGAGGTTTTCATAATGTGCATAGTCTGCCTCAGTGAAACACTATTGTATTAAGGTACAAAGTCAGTAAATGTCATCAAAAATAGAGCCCTACAAGCCTCCTGCCTGAGTCCAGCACCTCCTAGCCCTGAGTCCGCGGCTGAGTGAGCAGCCAGCATTCTGTTTGTGATCGTCGCGTACGCAACACAGTGCTCCTTTGGATTGCAAAATAACTGTGCGTTTGTTTACAAATAAGTGCAGTAATTTACTTCTGCGTTCTGATACAGAAGCCTACATTTCGAAAGACAATTTGAACAAGGTTGTGAACGTACTTGAAAGGAACTACGTTTTAAGTTTATAGGTAAGTTGTTACTTGTGAAGAAACGTGTCAGTGAAAATGATACGTCTGTTTTTCCTTATTTGAATTTAATAATTGAATTCTCGTTTATGTTGGAACTCAAGGTGAAATGCCACCAAGACCGTGTTCAGCACTTTTGTTTACTCGTGCAGAATTGTTTAGTAAACTATTTGTGTTTTTAACCGACTTCAAAAAAAGGAGGAGGTGCTCATTGTTACCTCAGAACTCCGTAGTGTAAGATTGGGAGAATCACTTTTGAGTTCGAAGAGATACACTTTCAATTAGGTCCCTTGTTTTCAAACTCAGTTCTGGTAATGGGTTCCAGGGGGGAATCAAAGAAGGAAATTTTCCAATTCATAACTCAACTGACCCTTTTTGCCGGGAAACCTGCTAGAGAGCATTAGCATATTTATGGTACACTTTTTCTCGCTGTGAACTGCTAGTATTATTCATACAATTTTGTAGGCTATTATAGCGTAGGTATTTTCGCTTTTGTATTGGAGTGATGTATCTGGTTTCTGTAATCTGTGGCATTAGCCTGACCATAACATTAATAGGTTTCGTACTATCCTGACAGAGACTTTGAGCCTAGCATTCTACTAAACCATAACCATTATAAATTTTTAACCCCCGATAAAAAATAGTGGTGTTATATGTTTGACCTCTAGTGTGTGTGTCTGTCTGTGGCACCGTAGCTCTTAAACGAATGGACCGATTTGTGTGCAGTTTTTAAAAGTTTCCTAGCGGTGGTTCTTGAACATGTTTTATCAAAATCGTTTAAGAAGTTTACTAGTGGGCCCGCCGTGGGGTGCCGGCAGTAGAATGATACCCCTCCTCTCATGCCCATGGATGCAGTAAGAGCCTGCTAAGGAAAAACCTCCAGAAGATGGGCAGCAGCGTCTATCCGTGTATCAACATCCCATACTGCGCTCAACAACCCGCCTGCCAAGCGTGGTGAGAATTGCAACTACCCCTCATGGAGATCCATGAGGGAGGCCTGTGTTAATTAGTGGACGTTTTATGGCTGAAATGATGACTAGATATGGGGGGTGAAAAAGCGAATGAATTATCGAATGTTTCCAAATATACCTAAGAGTGGTATCAAATGAAAGGGCATCATGTGTAGATTGCAAAACTGAGAGTATACATTAAAAACAAATTTGGTTACCCTCCGAGACCAGGTATAATACAATCTTACGTGGACATTAAAAACAATGAAAAGTAAAAAAAAATAAACAAATGATTCATAGCTTCTATTTATTACTACCACTTATCAACAATCAACACCACATTACACTTTTTTTGGTAACATTACTTTTCGTAATTTATAGCAAAAATCTTGTTATCAAAGTTGACCGGACGAGTTGACGAACGGAAATAATGTTTTTATTTTTTGTGCCATCTCGTCCGCTGCGGACAAGTTTATTGCGGACGGGTTGGCACCTTACCCAAAGGGTTAAGTGTCGGGGGTTACTTTAATTTTTTTATTGTATAACTTGTTATTATTTTGCATCACAATATGGCGAGTGACTGAGTGCACAAAGATAAGTATATAATTATGCTGTTCACATGCTTTGTGCACTTACATGTGACGTGGACAGCAGTCCTACAGCTGAGATGACACATGGAAACGAGATATGAGAGAATTAACCAACATTGCTTCGATAGTCTTTAAATACAATGTTTAATGCTGTTTCTAGGGTTCCGGACCGAAATGGTAAAAAGGAACATATCTTAAGGTGTCACTTTGTCTGTCTGTCACAAATGGATATCTTGAGAACTACTGATACTATCTATTTGAAATTTGAAATGGTATAAGATAACGCTTTTTTACTTGAGTAAACAAAAATGTTGAAAAATATTCATATTAGATTGCAAGGGGGGCGGAAAGGGGGTCTCAAAAATTTTAAGTGAAGTTACTAGGACATGTAGGGTATCTTAATAAAGCTATTCATTTGCACATTAATAAACAGTTTTTCGAGTTATTTACAAAAATGTTGAAAAAAGTACCGCAGAGATAAACCTCTGAAACTTTTATTGCTTATATAAGTGTATGTAATAATTACAGGAAAATTATAACGAACTCTCTAATTTGCACAGTTTTTTTTAATAATCGAAAGTGTAAAAAATCTACATAAGTTCCGCTATCAGACAAGAGATGGCGCTGTTCTCCAACAAATATAAACCGCCTTTATCATATTTTATATTGTATGTCCGTATAACCCTCGGTGCCTGAGTCCGACTCGCTATTGGCCGGTTTTATTTCATTAGACAAAGGTAAGATATTATACGCGAAAAGGTGAACACCCGCCGCCATGAATGTTTTAATTTCGCTGTAACTCGTAAGATATTGATAAAAAATTATATAATTTAAATGGCAAATATGTTCCATAGGAATTACTCAAAAATATTAAAAAACTTACAAGAATCATTAGGCTGTTTCCATACTCGCCTCGCTTGGCATTAGCGAGCGCGGAAAAGGATGTTCATACACGAAAAGACGCTGCTGCCCATCTTCTGGAGCCCTTTGTAGATTCTTACTGCATCTTCGGGTAAGAGAGGCGAGGCAACATTCTACTGCCAGCATTCCACGGCGATCGAACGCCATTTATTCGATTCTGCGAAATTCTTTTTCGTTTACTTTTTATGAAACACGAAAGAAAGTTTTATGTTTCGGAAACGCAATACTGACGATAAGGAAAAAGTTGTAAGGAAAGACCCGTTGCAAAACCCGATTGAAATATCCTGACGATTCAATTCGCACCAAGTTAAAATATCATCAAGTTAAAATTCAAATTAGAATACTAAGATATAAACTTGTTTTACCCACGTGTAAACCACGCTATACATTGCGCCGTAGAACCAGCGCAAGATCGACCTTATGGTAATGTTAATCTGATTCAAAATCGATTGATAACTAGGTATTTGTTACTGTTTTCCTTAAGAATTACTCAAGACTCCGAGGGGTTTCTCCATAAAATAAGGTTTTAATAAATAACGAATATAAATATAAATCATAATCATAGCCGTAGGGTGCCGGCAGTAGAATGCTGCCTCTCCTCTCTTGCCCGTGGATGCAGTAAGAGTCTGCTGAGGGTTATCTCCGGAACACGGGCAGCAGCGTCTTTCCGTGTATCAACATTCCACCATGCGCTTACCAACCCGCCTGCCAAGCTTGGCGAGTATGGCAACAATCCTTTCATGATCTTGGAGATCCTGGGATGGTGATGATAAATCATAAAATACCATAAGACCGTTGTTAGTCTCTAAGTCGGCAAAATATTAAAGGGTTAATTATACGAGTAATTTGGTATTAGGCAACATAGGTATGTTTTTTTTACAACCTTGTCCTGACAATAACGCCACAACAAAAAGTATTATGCAATTTGGTGAAGTGGTTACAAAGTTATGCGCGTATATATACGAGTAAGTACATGTTTTAATTTCATTGGGAAAAATTCATTTCTAATTAAATAGTTAAATACACAACAGACAGCTTAAACTAAATAAAACCAGTAAAGTTTCTTCAATAACATTGTTGCAGTTTATAACAAGTAAATAAATAAAACAGATTTTAGAGAAAAAAAAATACAATTGAACAAGAACATACATTTAAATGAACAATTATATTCAAGCTGACCATAATTATATCAAGGGGTTTGATTTTTATTTATATACCTACTCGTAGATATTGTCAGATTATCAGGCTATTTGCTATTTGGCCCTTGTATTCAAGCCCACCATTATTCACTTTGCCGTGGGGTGCCAGGGTATTATTTTGTCCGTGGATGCAGTAAGAACAGTGCCGGATTTGCTAATAGGATGATTAGGCTGGAGCCTAGGGCGGCAGATTTAAACCGCCGATTGATATGGGGTGCTGGCAGTAGAATGTTACCCCTCCTCTCATGCCCGTGGATGCCGTAAGAGCCTGGTAAGGGATACCTCTGGAAGATGGGCAGCAGCGTCTTCCCGTGTATCAAACTGCTACAATATGCTGGCAAGCATGGTGAGAACGGCAACAGCTCTTTCATTATCAGTACATATTTGGAGATATATGTATATAAGGCAGGCCTATTCCCAGCAGTGGACGTCGTGAGGCATCGTCCTAATAGAACGCGACTACGCGATTATCGCGCGAGTAAGCGATGCGACCATCGTGTGGTCGCGATCAAACATTCTAGTCGCGCGTCCGCATCGCGCGAATGCCGGTTAGGACACCTATTCCATATCAGTATGTTTGATCGGGGATTCGTACGATTGAAAATCGCGCGATCTGGACGTCAATGCAGATCTAGTTACTCCCACTAGAATCGCGCGATCTTGCGATGATCGCTTAGTCGCGTTCTATTAGGACGATGCCTCATACGGCTGAGATGATTACTCACACCTTATTACTTTTTACCACAGAACGATGGATATCTCATCAATTAGTAACCGCTTTATAACGTTGCGTAAACAGAGGCTTTTTGTGGTTTGCGGTTTAGCTTTGATAAACAAGGATTGAAAATTAATGATGATTCAAGTAGGGAATACGAGAGTTTGCTTAAACAGCCGTGAATGTTGTCAGATTTCTTCATTTCTTTGTTTAATTTTAAAATATCTATCTATGTAGTATAATGTATTAAATATATCAGTCATCTTAGTACCCATAACACAAGCTCTGCTTAGCTTGGGGCTAGATGATGCTGTGTGATCTGTCCAGCATTATTTATTTATATTTATTTATTTATTTATTTAATTTTGGTTGTGATAAGTAATGTAAGTTAGGAATTAAAAAATCTTTATTGTGTATGGTTGAGTTCATTATGCGTAAGTACATATTTTTAAGACAGATTCAGGCAAACTGAGTGCCTGCACAAACACGAGGGCTTATAGGGCACAACATAAAAAAAATGTATCTGTACCATTTTGTGTAAGATTTAAATAATCATCATTTCAGCCTTACAACGTCAACTACTAAACACAGCCCTCCCTCATGGATCTCCATGAGGGGTAGCCATACTCACCACGCTTGGCAGGTGGGTTGGTGAGCGGAGGTATCTCTTAGCAGGCTCTTACTCCATCCACGGGCATGAGAGAAGGGGTAACATTCTACTGCCGGCATCCCACGATTTAAATAAATAAAAAATAAAAAAATCTTGCATAACGTATAAGTTTGTTCAAAAATCTTTATTTTAAGAGTATGTTTTTAAAGATCTTAGCCATATTTTGAAAGACTGGCTTTCGCTTAAGAGTAGTCAAGTTGGAATCTCACCGTTAGGTGGATTTCAATTCCTTCATGGTGAGAGTCCCTTTACACAAAGTCTCACTACTTTAATGGACGCTGGTTTTTGGTCAAAAGGTTCAAGACGTAAGAAGAAGTGTTCAGAGAGTTTAATGGGCATTGGATTTGTAAATTACTTAGCAGGTGATCGAAAGGGAAATGGCAAACACGTACGAAAAACAATATAATGAACCCTCTTACGTGTTTGCCATTTCCCTTTCGATCACCTGGTAACACAAATTAAAAAAATAAAATGATGATTGTATGATTGTAATTGATATGACACTTGTACGTCAAGGTGAAAGGACGCGCGTTGTGAAATTTAAAAATATACTAGTACCCTCATCTATCACGATGGTCATTAAAAAATGTAATATGTGTAAAAAAAATATTACAAAAAAAATACCTGGCTTGGAGTGCAGTAGGTGCAATAAAACAATACATGCAGATCCTTCGTGCTCGAAGCTATCAAATAAACAACTAAACACCCTCAAGCACTCGCCCGGGATAGAGTGGAGTTGTGAAGACTGCATGCAAAATCTTTCACGCAGGACATCCTTTATTATTCCCGACGACGATGGTGATGAAGACGACGACTACGAGGCTACTGGATCTGCCCAATTACCCCCGGTCATCGATGCGCAAAAGCTGGTTAAAGACATCAGTCGAGAGCTTAAGAAGACATTCCGTGAGGAAATGAGAAACCTAGAAAACTCACTCGAGTTCCTAAGTGAACAGATGTCCACTGTAGAAAAATCAATTTCAAACCAGGATAGTAAAATTAAAGAACTGGAAAATAAAAACCAAGATCTACTGAACAGGAATAAGAACCTTGAGCTTCGAGTTACAGTCCTGGAGCAAGGACTCAAGAACTTTGAACAGCAATCACTAGCAAACTCGCTGGAAATAGCAGGACTACCAGACTTACCGTCTCATGACACAGGCAAAATAATAAAAACCGTGGCCTCTAAACTGGACGTGGAAGCGGAAAATATCCAATCTGCTCAGCGACTGCCGGGCTCTAAGGACAAACCGGGATCCATCCTGGTTGAAATGAAGTCTAAGGTATACCAGCAGCGTTGGATAGTCGCTGGCAAGGAGCGGTGCCTCACTGCAGGTATGCTCATGCCAGACATCCCGAAGGAAGAAGCCGACAGACGTATTTTCATAAGGGAAGCCTTAACAAAGCACCAGAAGACCCTTTTATTTAACGCAAAATCGCAGCTCTTTAATAAATCGTGTCAATATGTGTGGTGTAAAAATGGTAAAATTTGTGCTAGAAAGTCAGCTACTAGTAAAATATATTATATTCGTTCTTTACAAGACATCAAGTATGTTGAAGAGAAGTGCTTAGCAGAGAAACAGCCAGAAGGATCTACGTTATCCTAAGTTATTTCATAACTCTGATAAACGCTTCTTTATCGTCTGCTTTGTTCTCAATAATATGGATAGTAAAATTAACGAAATATTTAACTGTAAATCAACGAATGATTTTTTCAATCAACTACCTGCTAAAACAAGTATTAGTTTATCTTGCCTACATTTTAACATTAGATCAATTATAAAGAACTTTGTATCACTACAACAAACAATACAACAATGCAACTTCCCACTAGATTTATTAATCCTAACCGAAGTAGGTATTTCTTACAACATTATTAACTTATTCAATTTACCCGGATACAACATGCACGCACAACTACGAACTAACCAAAAAGGCGGTGGGATAATCATTTACGTACGGAATCACATTAAATTCACAATACAAGAACAACAAACAAAAACTTTTGAAAGTATAACAGGAACTATAAAACTAAATTCTTATCGCGATGTAGTTGTGTGCGCAGTTTATCGTCCACCGTCTTCCAATAAGAAGCTATTTGTGAAGGAACTAAGTAAACATATTTCTAAGTACGATTCAACACAAAACTTTCTTCTTGCTGGTGACACAAATATCAACCTGAAAAACATTTCCGGATATACGGATTCATACTTGCAAGCACTGAGCGAACGGGGGTTAATGTGTGGAATTTCTGATTTTACTAGAATCGAAACTATTAAGGATATTATTACACAATCTTGCATAGATCACTATTTTGCGCGATTCCCCACACTTCACCCGTTCGCGGCCGTGCTCGATGTCAAACTGGCCGATCATCGGGGCATTATTTTTACCTGCATTGACGAAGCGCGCTCAAACCTAAAGTGTATACAGGGTGTCACTCGACAAGTTACAAATTTTGACGTGTTATCTAAAGAGCTTAAAAATATTCATTGGACAAAGACAAATAGTATGAATTCTAGTAATGACATCTTAAACTTTATTTATGAATCGTTTCGTAACGCAATCAAATCTGCGACTAATAAAATAAATGTCAACAAATTATGTAATAGGCGTACTCATCTTTATAAAATGCCCTGGATTGATGATAATATTATTAAATTATGTGACAAAAGAGACAAATTGTGGTCTAACTGGAAAAAAAATCCAGATGCTAATTTAAAACTTGAATATCATAAAGTACGAAACAAAGTAAACAAAGTTTTAGAGCATAAACGTAATGCATATTATATTAACTATATTAACAATAACTTCAAAAACACAAAAAAAATATATATGATAATTAATGAAATGTTAGGTAGGGTGACTTTATCAATTGACACAGCTATAATAAAGGCATTTGACTCACAAGGTATTACTACAAAAAAAATTGCTGACAACTTTGCAAACTGCTTCGACGCAGCGGTAAAGGATATCATTCCTAATTGTAGTGTTCAGTTAATTGATCAGAATACCACACGTAAGCCCTTAGATTCGAGCATTCTGTTTAAAAAGGCCACGCCTAGGAGTGTGCACAAAATTATTAAAAATCTAAATTCAAACAAAGCACCCGGAGCTGATGGCATAAAAGTATCAGACATTAAACTCGTAGACGAACAAATATCGTCCTCTATTTCTGATTTAATTAACTGCAGTCTGGAAACAGGACTGTACCCGGATGACTTAAAAGCAGGATGTGTCAGACCTATTTTTAAAAAGGGTAAAAGGAGTGACTACTCAAATTATCGCCCAATCACATTACTCTCTGCTATAGATAAAATAGTAGAAAAATACGTTTGTGAACAGATTCATACATTTTACAAAAAACATATGGTTATTAACAAGTACCAATTTGGCTTTCAATCCGGTAAGAGCACTTCAAACCTTCTGTCAGATTTTACAGATGAAGTCAATAAACATCTAAACGAAAGGAAACATGTACTAGCTCTCTTTATTGACTTGTCACGTGCGTTTGACACATTAGTACACAATCAGCTGCTTGACAAACTTGATGATTGCGGGGTACGTGGTCCTTTATTGTCGTGGTTTAATAATTATTTAACAAATAGGACTTTTTCTGTGAAAATTGACAATAGCTTCAGTGGCTCTAAAGTAGTTACAGAAGGTACGGCACAGGGCTCAGTTCTAGGTCCCCTTCTATTTTTGTCCTATGTAAATAATATGAGTAACTGTATTTTTAACAGCAGCTGCTATCAGTTCGCAGATGATACCTGCCTTGTCATAGCTAATAAAGACCCCCAGTTTGCACTAAAGCTCCTACAACTAGACTTTGATGCATTGACAAGGTGGTGTCATGATGCTGGGTTAGTATTAAATTCAAATAAGACGAAATTACTCGTCATTAAGTCCCCTTATATTAAATCCTCACCAGTGCCAAACCTACTTTCCCATGACCATAGCTGCTTGCACACTAGTAATGTAGTCAGTTGCAAATGTCCAACCATTCAGAATGTTGAAAGGCAAACATATCTTGGATTGACGATAGATAACAATTTTAACTGGAGCCATCACATTGAGGGTGTTTGCAACAAACTAAGACAATTCTTGGCCAACATTATCATACTAAAAAACCGTATCCCCTTTAAAATAAAACTAATGATGTACAACGCACTTGCCGAATCTTATATTCAATACGGTCTGAGCAGCTACGGACGTACATATAAAACTTACTTAGACACAATATACAGGCTACAAATAAGAATTCTTAAAAATATTGTATCACCTAATATAAAACATTTATTTGAAGACGAAGAGGTAAGTATATTTAAGCACTGCAATGTACTCCCGGTACATAAACAAGTGGATTACTTGTTATTAAAAGAACAGTTTTTTAATGATTCTATAAAACAATCGGTCGAACACCCTGTATATACCCGGGCCGTTTCCAAGAACTTGTTGTGCACGCAGCGCGCGAACAATGCATACGGCGAGCGGACGACGGATTATATTGTTCCGAGACTAATAAACAATTTGCCTATTGATTTACGGGACAGTTTGACACCAACTAACATTAAACTTTTACTGAAAAAATATTTTGTAGGTATGAATTCTGTTGATATAGTTAGGTAGTGTAATAGTGTATTTTATAGGTACTGTATTTTTATTATTTAGTTTAAATAAACTTTAAGTTAAAAGTGGCTCACGATAGCACAAGATAAACCTTAGTGGCTTAATGTGTTATCCTTAATTAAGTTGTAATTTATTCTTTTGTATATTTGATAATAAATAAAAAAAAAAAAAAAAAAAAATTAAATCCATTATTGGCTTTATGTTATGTATTATAAGTATAATTAGGTAGTTTTTAAGAGCTGTGTGATTTTGTTTCTTAATAAAATAAAATAACTAAATAAATAAAACACACATAACGCTATGGCCGAAGCATGCATCAGCAACATATCGGCGTGTTTACACGACATTTTTACAGGATGTTAAGGTCTGAATTTATCAAAACGACCCCAAAACAAAGCGCCAGTGGTTTTGGTGTTTCAGAACGAATCAACGCCTACCAAAGTGAAATGACCTAGAAGCGGGGGAATGATTTTGATCGCGAGTGTTTTTTAAAATTTGACTGGCTATTTGGTATCAATTCCTTTACGGAACCAAAGAAGCATCAACGCCGAATGGTAAACTATCAAAGGCTTGACAGAAATTTTCTCTGTTATGAGCAACTAGCGACCAAATACAGGGCTCTGCGGGCTACTGCTCCACCACAACAACGCGCCCGCGCACACTGCACTCAAAACGAGGGACTTCCTAGGCAGCACGCCGGTCATACTCCTGGGTCACCCTTCTTACAGCCCTGACCTAGTACCGTGTGACTTCTTTTTATTCCCGAAAATAAAAAATTAGCTCAAAGGGATACCATTTTCGTCGCCGGAAGATGCGCTGTCAGCGTTAAAGCAGGCTTCAAACGAGGTGCTTGCGGCGGACTGGAAAAATGTTTCGGAAACTGGTTTGCATAAAACTTTGTATAGAGGCTAAGTAGAGAGTACTTTGAAGAGATTTAATAAAAAAAATATTTACCCATTAGAGCCCTTTGTTTTATTTTCGTAAAATTTACATGCTGTTTCGGAAATAACCAACTAATACTTACCTACTTGACTCTCACTCAAAGCATTTTTCGAATTTTCTGATATCTCTACTTATTATTATTATACGGCTTATTTACGGTCTAGCAGGCTTACTACATCGGACAAGTCCACGCGGACGAAGTCGCGGGCACAGCTTGTTGTATTCATATTTTGTAACTATTTTATGTGTTCGTTATAGTATCTAAGACCTTGTGATGTATTTTTATATGTGCAGTTTGATAGACTTTACCTTTCCATAACCACAGGTAATAACAATTACCATAAAGTAATGCATCTGTTATAGATGATTTATCAGCAATAGGTAGGCTAATTACCTTAACACAGTTTTCAGCAAGCACGGGAGGTAATTGCAGTCAATTTTGGAATATGTTGTAAAGATTTTAGTAAACCAATGATTGTATTCGATCATTCGCTGTCGTCACCGTAAATTTTGTCATATTGAAGAATCACGATGACCATCTGTGGTCTTCTTCATCAGTTCCACTTCACAAATTCATACTTTCTGAATGCAAATACTTGACCTTTCGCTAAATATGCCATAATCGCTATATTTTATTTATTTTATTTAGTTTAGTTTTTCTTCTTCCAGCTGCAAGATGTTGGGGACCTTTAACAGATGCTGCGTCTGCGTTGATCTCCGGGTGGGGAGTTTCATCATCGCTTACTTGCTACTGGTAAGTTCAACGTTGGTTCTACCAACGTTGCTGGTTTGTCAGCAAGGAGGGGGAGGGAGGAAGCCAGCGCCCAGTCGTGGTCAACGGCCCTATCACACAAACACTAAAGAACTTCAGTAAGTCTGATTCTAACTTATCATAACATTATTATAAAGCGGACTTTACATCACTGTTGTTCTTAAAGCTCCCTGTGCAACTTTATATCCATTTCCCACATATAACATGCATACGTGTGTTCTATATTATTCTTGTCCATTGAGATATTTAGTGCTAAATGGTGACTTTAAATTAACTTCAACTACGAGCACATAATTCAAGAAAAAGATTTTTATGGACGGCAAACTCATCTCACGGGATAGTTGTTAGCCACTCCCTATGTTAAATAACCTAATATCATACAATAATCTTACTAGATAGGTAAACGATAAATACACAGCTAAAACTCATGCAAAGAACTAAATCTACAAATTAATTTATGTTATTATTACATCTATAAGACCTTGCCTTAGACGCGAGTCTTGATTATTATGCGAATATAGGTCCTCGTATTTTCAGCATATCGAGCTAGCTACCTACCTATAGGCAGCAATTCCGAAGAGTGCACTGTCATACTAGTACTCACTCTTTAGCTAAATAGAATTTATTTAGTCATAGTCATATTCGTTTATTGCAAGCATGTTGAGTTACAAGGTCTTAAAATAATATAGGAGTATCAAACATGCGCCCTGTTAGGGCACAGCAAAATTGGTATAATAAGTACCAAGCACTTAATACTATACTTTGGTGAATCTAATTTAACTTACATAGGCAGTACACATATTATGCTAGTAAAAATCTTACTACGTGAAACAAAACACAAACATTATATAAAATAACAGAACTATTTATCATACGAACATTTTCTTAACCTAAAAATTAGTGAGATCATTAGAAATCCTTAGAATAAATTTTAAATACTAGTATTGCCTAAAACTGTAAGAACTCTTGCAGAGAATAAAAACTATGTTGTATTTGTATATAATGTTTTTTTTAGCGAAATACATACTTGAAATTCGTGGTTAATCATAAATAAAGTAAGATGTTTAGCTGTTACTGTTTTTTGTATGTGGGACTATGTAATTTTTGAAATAAATATAGCAATTATTTTTTTAAAATCATATCTTACTTTCATTTTGAAAGTGAAAAAGGTGAATGTTAACTACCTAACCAAATTTAAATTATAGAAATAGCTATTTTGCGCTCTTCGCAGAAATGTCAATAGGTGGGACATCACCGCTACTAATAACGACAGAAAGTTATATGTGCTTCTATCCAGAAGGTACGCAATAGACAAGTGCTACCAGTGCTATACTGTTTGCTCTGGTACAAACCAAAAAGGAACAGACTCAGCTTTGCTGTTGCTTCATCCTAGGCGAAGTACGAAGCAACGCTGGTTTTCAGACAATAAACAATACATCATCGACAAAAAAATCTAATCAATAAGTCCCCACACATCGTTCCATCGTAAAAGCGAGTTCCTGTTGAGTTTGTTCACGCTTGATGTCATGGCCCACCGCCATTGTGCAAATATGACGTCATGGGAATAGAAAAGAATGAGATCAAAGGTAATCTTTCAACCCAACTTGGATGGAGGTAACTTAAAACCTGTTGCATGAGTACCTAAATGTCTCGATCTCACGTTTCTGGGTACTTATATAGTTTATTGCAAAAATGCACTTTTTCATTTTTCTCAACAACTGACGCCATTTCCCGTGCAAGAGGTTTATCCAAAAAATATCTAGCTCTACCGCAGGCTAATAAATAACGTATGTAACGACAGGTTTGCAACAGGCGCAAAGCTCGTGTTCAGCGCTATAATATACCTCTATATAACATACAAAAACGCAACATATACATATATATAACAAATAATATACATATGTTGCGTTTTTAGTAAGAAATACAGAGGCTTTTTTTATTTAATTTATCTATTTGAAGAAAACCAGTTGTACAATAAATTTAGAATATAATATAAATATTTAATGTACATATATTTATGTCTCAAAGGTACCTACTTATGACATGAAAAATAACATATTAAGATACAGAAACATAAATCGGTCGCCAACTCAGCACACCCCCGTGAGACCACGGCGTTGATTTTCAGTTACCCTGTATTCCAATTAATCTTAAGGTTTTGTACAATAAAGTGTTCATTCATTCATTAATTTATTGAGTATTTAGTTGTTTATTGCCGTTTCTTCGTTGTAAACATAGGTCTTAATCTAATTATATATAAATAAATAAATAAATATAAATAATGCTGGACAAATCACACAGCATCATCTAGCCCCAAGCTAAGCAGAGCTTGTGTTATGGGTACTAGATGACTGATATACTTAATACCTCTACAATATACTACATAGATAGATATTTTTATTATAATATAGAAAAATACCCAGAACACCCTGAACAAATATCTGCAGATCATACAGACATTTGTCCCGAGGCGGGAATCGAACCCGCAACCCCTGGCGTCGCAGGCGGACCTTCGCCCGCTGCGCCACAGAGCTCGTCATATAGAAAAACACCCAAATCTAATTATATAGTATACTAACTGACCCGGTGCCCACTTTGTTGGGCGGTAATTTATAGCTTAAGACACTCACAAATACTGTGGCTTTCTATTAGTAAAATAATTTTGAAAATTGGTTCAGTAAATCCCCCTACAACCTCACAAACTTTACCTCTTTATAATATTAGTATAGATAATGGAACCCTGTTGGCCACTGCAAAGTATGTGCAAATATTAGAAGGCATGTTTTTCATGCAAATATTTAGTTTTTAAAATATTTTACAAAATAACATTACTTAATTAATTCATCCATTCATTCATGCATTCATTCCAGATCGGGCGATCGATCCACCTAGTGGTCAACTGCGTCCACCTCGCCGGAATCAACTCCAAGCTGACGGACTTCTCGCACCATAGCCTGGTGCTGATGCACGACGACCTGTCCATCTCCAAGCTGATCGTCAGTCTGAGCCTGCTGATTCTGGTCTTTGAGCTCCTCATCACCCTGGCGTTGGCTAATGGACTGCATAAGGTAATACTTATTTATATATGTGAACAACGCTTCTTACCTTTAGGGAAACTAAAAGAATGCTGCGAACAGAGTCCTTCATTTCAAGAAATTGAGGTTACTGGCTCTGGTCCTGAGCACTTCAAGGGGAAATGGACAATACACCTCAACGTGGACGTTAGTGCAGATCGGCAGTATATATCTTGCAACAGCGGTTGTATCCGGACTTTCATTCCAAAGGTCGTAGCTTCGATACCGGCTGTGAACCATTAGATTTTTTTAACGGTGAAGGAAAACATCCTGACGAAACGCGCGGCTTGGTTTCAGATGTACTGACCTGTTCTTTCCTGGGATTGAGCTGAGAGGATGATATAGGTGCTAGGCAAACCTTTTTTTTTTTATTTATTTATTTACTTTAATTAAAACGGCACAACCAATTACATTAATTAAAGATAAGAATAAGTTATTATTAATTAGAGAGATAACACTTACATCTATTAACATAAAATCTAAATTATTGCAAAAAAAATAATAATAATAAACTAAATTAAACACAGTCACAAACGGAAAAAATATTAAATAAATGATGATGTCAAATAATATAAAAATTATGTCATGTCAAAATATTAAACTGTTTGAAATATTTAAAGTGGAAAATTTAAAAAAATAAAAGTAAAATTAAGGCAGATCAACAATGACGTTCACAAAAATATTGACATACAAATAAAATTTCAGCCCACCTATCAAGTCAAAGTCAGGGCAATCATCCAGGAGAGCGTTGAGGGCAGTGAGTACACGCGGAATTGGTGACCAGGCCCGCGCTGCCGTACGAAACGACGGCACCGCAAACAACCGGTGCCTCCTTATCCATCTAACAATGTGTAAAGCTACATCCGTTATCTTATACTAAAAATATATGTATGTTCGTAGATATGGGTTCGTATTAAACACAGAATTATTAAAAGCTTCTTCTCTTTTATGTGAGAAAAATAGTATCGAACATACCCCATGACACAGCGTGGGAGTAGTCTATACCCACCTATATCTATATTCTGTAATCTGTGCTATAATTTAGAAATTGGGTCAGTGTTGCTATTGCGTGTCTCTAATTTCCCAAGCAACATCATCCTTCGTAGGGACGCGCCCTTTTGTGAGCCTATGTGTGTATTCCCCAGTAATAAACAGCAAGGTGCGGGGACGGTCATAGATACAATACGAGGCACGCGCACAGACTGAAAGCTCTTCCACGACGACTAGCGAAGACGTCCAAGTTGCCACACGTGATGGGGACGGCTGTTTACAACCGTATTCCAACTTCTATCACCAGCGCTCAATCCACTCAGTCTTTTAAAGTTAAGTTAAGAACGTGGCTGATTACGCGATCCATTTATCATGTTAATGAGTTTATGAATTTAAAATGTGAGATTTGATTATGATGATGTTTAATTATAGAGTGATTAATTTTAATTTAATAATTTATGTGTTTTTTTTAATTTTAATGTGATAATTAATTAATGTTTTGTTAACATATTCATGATTAAGTGACCTGTAACGTATATAAGTTATTCTTAAAGAACTATGAACTATAAATAATGTTCAATGTCGCTTAGAGGTTTTACAACACTGTTCTTCTCTAATAATTTTCCGTTCCTTCCATTCTACGACAGCCGGCACCCCACAGCAATTTACTTCAACTTTATCTGAGGTTTTCCTTACACAATATCTAATCTAGCGCTGCCTTGTACCACTGGTGCGGCATATAGCTGAGACTGATCCATTTTGGCCAATAGCGGCACAGAAAAGAGTTACTGGTGCCCTACCCGACCCGACTATCTTTACTATTATTATTATGAGCCATTTAGCTCCCACTGCTGGGCAAAGGCCTCCCCTAATTCCCTCCATACATCCCGATCCTGAGCTGCTTCCCTCCAGTCAACGATGTACTGATCGAGTTCGTCCCGCCATCTGCGCTTCGGTCTGCCGCGTCGCCTTCTCGCCGGGTCAGGCCGCCACTCCGGTGTAAATGTATCTGAGTCGGTCTTGTATATGTACTGTTTATTGTTTGTACTGTCAAATGTTGTAACTGTTGATTGTTTTAATGATGACCTCTGTGGCGCAGCGGGCGAAGGCCCGCCTGCGTCGCAAGAGGCTGCGGGTTCGATTCCGCCTCGAGACAAATGTCTGTACGGTCTGCAGATATTTGTACAGGGTGTTCTGGTTGTTTTTCTGTATGTAAAAAAACTATCTATGTAATAATGTATTAAGTATATCAGTCATCTAGTACCCATAACACAAGATCTGCTTACCTTGGGGCTAGATGATGCTGTGTGAATTGTCTAGCATTAAACAAATGCCTACCTATCTATTATTTATCTATCTATTATACTCGATACAGTTCCTCACCCGATATTGTCTCACAGTAGTATTGATTCTTCGTGTATTGTATTCGTACATTGATGTACATATGTACCTAATTTTAGTCTTATTTTTTAGTGACTATCTACCTACTGTATGTCTTTGGTGTTAGACGTACATACCTACGTATATATTTAAGATATGAGGGCCCGATACGCTTAGTACAAGCCCAAAAGGGCTTTTGAGTGTATTTTAGTTTAAGAACTATTGTAATCTTTAAATAAATAAATAAATAAAATAAATCTATCTATTTAATATTTTCAGAAAATCCAAGACCAGATTCAGATGTTCTACGTGGGTGGTTTCTTCCTGGATGTCCTGAGGCTACTTCTCAGCAGCATCACCATCATGAGATATGCTCATATCATGGTGAAGCTGTTCAGAGCCTGGCAATGGACCACACTAGTGGTGGAGGTGCTTTCACATGGTACATCTTGACTTTATACTTTTTTCGCGCCCCACCCTTAACAGAAGCTAGCTTTAAAATCTGAAAAAATATGCACGTGGTTTTAACAATGTCATCATCATCATTTCAGCCATAAAACGTCCACTGATGAACACAGGCCTCCCTCATGGACCTCCATGAGGGGTAGTTGCCATTCTCACCACGCTTGGCAGGCGGGTTGGTGAGCGCAGTATGGGATGTTGATACACGGATAGACGCTGCTGCCCATCTTCCGGAGGTATCCCTTAGCAGGCTCTTATTGCATCCATGGGCATGAGAGGAGGGGTATCATTCTACTGCCGGTATACATATATATAAATCATAATCTAAAATTAATGAAATATTTAATTTTAGATTATGATTTATCAGTATGTTTATCTCATTTTAAGTGATTTTTTTAGCGTACTTAGTTATATATAACTAATATATTAAGTATAAAATAATATATTATATTATATAATTTTTCCAAAAATATAATATATATGTATGTATATATACAACTAAAGTACTACTAAAAAGTTCCTCATTTTACTATAAATGTTTTACATAATGTGTGGTTTAACGCTGAAACCTGTTAGCCGTGGGGTATGCAACCCCGACTTTCAAACCGAAAGTCGTAGGTTCTATACCAACCGTGCACCAATGGATTTTTCATGAAAATATATGTACACATATGTACGTGCTTTAGCGGTGAATTAAAACATCGTGACGAAACCCGCGGCTTTGTAGCTTCCGACGTATTGACCTGTTTTTTCCTCTGACCAATAGCTGACTCAGCTGAGAGGATGGTATATGTGCACTGCAGCGTCCCTTACAGCATGAATACTAGTGGCTGACGCTAAATAAATCAAAAACAATAGATATTGTATAACCCGCCTTGGGGTGCCGGCAGTAGAATGATACCCCTCCTCTCATGCCCATGGATGCAGTAAGAGCCTGCTAAGGGATACCTCCGGAAGATGAGCAGCAGCGTCTATCCGTGTATCAACATCCCATATTGCGCTCACCAACCCGCCTGCCAAGCGTGGTGAGAATGGCAACCACCCCTCATGGAGATCCATGAGGGAGGACTATGTTTATCAGTGGATTTTTTATGGCTGAAATGATGATGAATAGATATATAATATAATAGGTGTCCCGGCGAACTTCGTATCGCACCTACTACAACCACTGCTTACAACTACCCTATAGCCTTCCTCGATAAATGGGCTATCTAACACTGAAATAATTTTTCAAATCGGACCAGTAGTTCCTGAGATTAGCACGTTCGATGTTCTTAGGTAAATGAATGTCGTGGGGTGGGGTGGTAGTAGAATTTTGGCCCTCCTCTCTTGCCCGTGAATGCAGTATGAGTCTGCCAAGGGATATCTCCGGAAGATGTGCAGCAGCGTCATTCCGTGTATTAACATCCTGTACTGCTCGCCAAGCAAACAAACAAACAATCTCTTCAGCTTTATAATATTAGTACAGATAATATAATAGAATAGACCAATAAGAACACTGTTTTTTATTATTTCAGTTATCTACTTCTACTTTCTGGCCACTATAAGAAGCTACTACTTCCGGCTGCGACATGAGGAGAGTGCTGCCCGGTACAACGTGTTCACCAACTCGCCAATGCAGCTGAAAATCAACAAATGATTCGTTATTTAACCATATTTATTTATATTAGTTGATTAATTACCTCCGCTTTCTAAGATGCTACTCGGAAATGTTCTCTATATTGTTTGCTAGGTGATCAAAATTAAAAACAAGCTCTACAAACCTAGCACCATAATCATCATCATCATTTCAGCCGTAAAACGATACTGAACACAGGCCTGATCAGGGGTCTCCATGAGGGGTAGTTACCGCGCAGTACTGGATGTTGATACACGGAAAGAGGCTGCTGCTTATCTTCCAGAGGTACGTATCCCTTAGCAGGCTCTTACTGCATCCACGGGCATGATAAGAGACATTCTACTGCCGGCACCCCACGGCTAAAAAGCACCATAATAATAAAAGTTAATTATTATAATTCTACACGAACGTTTTCACTCAGTTTAACTGATTGATTGATGAGTTTAACTGAGAAAGGTATGCTGAGATGGTTTGGACATGTCGAGAGAATGAATGAAGAACGATTGACGAAAAAAGTGTATAAGGCGAGTGTGAATGAAAGTGTTGGAAGGGGTAGACCTAGGCGGACGTTTCAAGACCAAATCAGGGACGTCTTGAAAAAAGGCCAGGTCAAGAGTACCCTAAACCGAAGAGCATGTATGAAGGGAATAATGAAAGTGGACGAAGCGAAACAAGTATGTAAGGATCGTAGCAAGTGGAAAGAAGTGGTCTCTGCCTACCCCTACGGGAAAAAGGCGTGATTATATGTATGTATGTACAAACGTTTTCATTCGACTGGTTGATGCATCCTTACTAATATAATATTATAAATGTGACTTTGTTTGTTACGCGTTCACGCCTAAGACACTAAACTGATTTCAAAAATTACCAATGGAAAGCTGGTGATGTTGATGATGATGATGATCCTAGCCGATTTCGGCTACGGCGACATTGTTTCTGCTAAATTATATTACGTTGGTGCGCCCTAAGATGGCTGGCAAAACCAAATTTGGCTTTAAACGTACGTGCACATAAGGCACATGTACGCTTGCTCAATCTTCCGCAAAGACCTTACCTCCTGTGTTAGTTTAAACTGGGTTTGATAATATTAGGTCGTTACATATGAAATTGGCGTTTTGTATGAGAGGAACATAAAATAGATTTATTTTAATTAAAACATGTAATATTTATTTAACTGCACATGGAAATGTGGTGTGTCGGCAGTAGAATGTTACCCCTCCTCTCCTACCCGTGGATGCAGTAAGAGCCTGCTAAGGGACACCTCCGGAAGATGGGCAGCAGCGTCTATCCGTGTATCAACATCCCATACTGCGCTCACCAACCCGCCTGCCAAGCGTGGTGAGTATGGCAAACTACCCCTCATGGAGATCCATGAGGGAGGCCTGTTGTCATCAGTGGACGTTTTATGGCTGAAATGACATGGAAATGGAAAGGTATCAGCGAGTAACATAGGCTACATTTTATCGCCCTATTCCCACGGGAACGGCAACTACGTGGGTAAAACCGCGGGGCGCTGCGAGTATTAATAATTAAACATAATATTTATTTATTTATTAGAACAACCAACAGCTATAATAAACTAGTATACAACAGTGTGAAAACATAAAGCAATTAATATGTTATCACGAATAGATATAAGAAAATAATAAGAGAGAAAACTATAAACAGTACGCTTCGGACACAAAAACAAGAAATAGAAAAGAGAATATGCAACATGTCAACAAAGCACGAAACTCTAACTAGGCCTAGCCTGTAATGTAGGATATAAGTACCTTTGAGAATTAACTTACAAAATAAGTGTCTGTTTTACAGTGCGAAGTTAACAAAAAACATAAAAAGTTTTAAGTTTGTATGATATTATTGCTTCTATAAATAAGTACTTTACTTTATGTCAGTAAAGTACTTATTTATAGAAGCAATAATATCATACAAACTTAAAACTTTTTATGTTTTTTGTTAACTTCGCACTGTAAACAGACACTTATTAGAAACCAAATTGGTGGAAAAACATCGGGAAATGTGAGAGGGCCCCAGTGATTATGTACCTATCTAAAAGAATCGTTAAAAAAATAGAATTTCGATGTCTAGTTTGTATTTTGATTTAACTTTAAGTACGTATTTATAATAATTTATAACTAACTATTTACTGCACTTTTCTGTGATGTAACGACTATTTATATAACTATTTATTTTTACCGACTTCAAAAAAGGATGAGGTTCTATGTTCGACTGTATATTTTTTTAAGGTACACCGAACCGGACGCCTCTCCATGCATTTTTATTTCTTTATTCAAATTAATGTAGGTGGTCCAGACGCCCATTGTCCAGAATGGCGGACTAGCCCAGCAATGGTATCCAATGGACTGTTTAGAATATTATGTAGGTACATACTCTAAACAAATATAAGTTTGACGTCATACAAAACATTTGTTATCACTTACCCTTACTTACGTTATACACTTACTTTATTTATTATAAACAAAATAAGACTCTTGTGAGACAGTCGTCTGCGGAGACATTTTTTTGTAGAAAAGTGATAAAATTGTTTTTATGAAATCAATCGTCGGTTTGAGTATCATCATTTCAGCCGTAAAACGTCCACTACTGAACACAGGCCTTCCTCATGGATCTTCCATATGAGGGCCCATTCAAAATAATCTCACGGAACTCTAAATATTACACCATGGAGATTAATGGTAAACATGTCACTTAATCGCCTAAAACCAGCCTATCTATTAGTCTCTGATAATGCGTCGGTCCCATGCCGAGATACAATAACAACACCCGAAATTGACTAACAACCCGTGCTCGCATCTGACGACTTCGCCGAATACGCCGAATATAACGACACCACCGGTCGTAACGAGATCAGGGCGCGTCGTTAAGAAGGCAGTAAAGTTCGACATATAACTCCATCGTCGGGCCACCGCCGCGCTGGGTCTCAGAGTCTTATCCCACACTACCTGTCGTCACATCACAGCTAGCAGTCCTACAGTTCCTTACAAACTACCAACATGGGACAACCTGAAATTAAAACAACGCTGTTAATAACGCTGGAGTCACAGATGAAACCTCACTCGACGCTCACAAGAGTTATCTCTTATATCATGGTCAATGGAACAGTGACAATAATAATCATCTAAATCGGATGGCGTATCTGCAAACGCCGCCTCAAAACCGCGATAGTGGACAAAATCAACGAAACAATAACGCAGCGTACCCACAACATCCCATCGGCAGCTCCACAGCAAAACCCAAGTGCATACAGTATAGTGTAGTGCACCATAACAAATAAAATAAATAAGTGCATCACAGTGAAAAGTTATGTTACGTACCTACCTAGTTTTAATCATTTGAGTTGAGTCACTCATGTATTAATTTTGGGTTTTAATAAAGATATTATTCTATTTTTTTTCGAACATTTCATAGTTCGATTTAGAAGGGGAGGTCTATGGCGCATTGGGCGAATATGTTTAGATAAGCTTAGCAGTTAATGTAAACAACTCGATCTTGACTTGACGACCTCTGTGGCGCAGCAGGCGAAGGCCCGCCTGCGACGCAGGGATTGCGGGTTTGATTCCCGCCTCGGGACAAATGTCTGTACGATCTGCAGATATTTGTTCAGGGTGTTCTGGGTGTTTTTCTATATATAATAAAAATATCTATCTATGTAGTATAATGTATTAAGTATATCAGTTATCTAGTACCCATAACACAAGCTCTGCTTAGCTTGGGGCTAGATGATGCTGTGTGATTTGTCCAGCATTATTTATTTTTTTAATTAAAACCAGTCATACACTGTTCGTCGTACAGAATACACGCGTTTTCTTTGGCACCCTTCTGATATAGGTAACCACTACCATACATACCCTAAGTGGTTTATCAAACCCACACCACTGCCAAAGGAGGTTGATACACGGAAACACGCTGCGGACCATTTACCGGAGCTATCCCTAAGCAAATTCTTACTGAATCCGCGGCCAAGATAGGAGAGGCAACATAGGCAACTCTACGGCAATGACTTTTGTGAAGATCTTAAGGCGAGAAAGTATGATTATGCCGGCCTCTTACCGGCTAAGCCTAACCACCATGTTTCCTCAATGTAATGTCTTTGCTGTTCTAAAACCTGGACCTGGACAAATTAGCCAATTTTCGATTAAATTTTAACTTAACTTAGTCGTAAGTAATTTTGTATTATTATTGTATGGTTTACATAATAAAGAGTTTATCTATCTAAGTGAGATATTTTTGGCTGTATGGCGGTTTGAACATGATCAGTTTTACTCCGAAACCGTGGTCCCACTGCGAGGTCCCACTGGTGGGACAAAACTTTTTCGTGGTCCCACCAAACACACACTTGACCGTTTTGTTACAATGTGGTATGTAATTGTATGTTATAAAATAATAAGTGAACGAGATTAAATAGTAATAGTTCTGCGCTTCTCTAGCAGCTGGCGAATAGAGAAGATGGCTTCACGTGTCCCCCTATCTGGTCGGAAGCCCAGCTAAGTTTCCGGCAAAATTGACACGGATAAAGGCAATAGGCGGTTTAAAATAATATTTATGTAGAATTTGTGTAGAATATCGTGTTTCTGATAAAATTACTATAATGATAATGTTACCAAGTAAAAATATTAACAAATAAATAAAATCAAAGAAGTCAAGGTGCTCTGTGTCAGATCTGTCACTCAAATTTTGGGATGCTCTGTGTTGGATCAGTCACCCAAATCGAACCTAAGCAACTCTCAAACGACCAATCATATTAAAGTACTGAGAGAAGGTACAGTATGCATTAAGTATATCAGTCATCTAGTACCCATAACACAAGCTCTGTGTTACAAATTGCTTCACGTCGGTCGCCCTCCATACTATCCATCAACGGCGTCTTTGTAACGTATTATAATGATTCTCCGAATCTGATATGTGCCGCGTAGAATAGTTTTGTTTACCTGTTGGGCGGTGCGACATAGAGCTTTGATTGTGTACTTCTGCGTAGTAATAAAGAACTATTATTTTGATTATTGAAGTAAGTAATACTTGGTGCTGAGATGTTTTAGTTATTCAGACTGTGTGTAACGCTCAAACGAAGAGCACGCCGCGCTTAAACTTTGTGACTCTGTGAATACAAGTTTGAAACTACTTAAGTGAGATTTCATTTTGTGCCACCCTGACCCACCTGCCGTTACATCTGCTATTCTGATCATACACATAAATGTAGGCGCCTACACCATCTAGCATAGCAACGTCTAAAGCTATAAAGGTACCATGACAACAGACATCCCGTCTGCGTCTATGTAACAAAACAGACATGAAGTTGATGCGACAACTTCACTATTATCTTCTCTATCTCTATGTCTTTTACTCTAGTTTAAGTTCAAGTTCATTTATTGATAACATAAAGGTTACAAGTCAATAAAATTACAATAATGAAGTACAAAATAAAAATATTAACAAAGAAATAAAATCAAACTAGTCGGGGTGCTCTATGTCAGATCTGTCACTCAAATGTTGGGGTGCTCTGTGTAGGATCTGTTACCCAAATCGAACCTAAGCACCTCTCAAACGACCAATCATATTAAAGTACTGAGAGAAGGTACAATATGTTGGTTTTTCATCGTTAGTTAGTAAACTGACGAAAATGTATGCGTAAAACCTTTTCGCTTGTACAATTTATCGACAGTTAATTAACTAACTAGTTAGTTTGTATACCTACTAGCTAAGTACTAGGTTCGTACAATCTTGCGGTGAAATATACTACCTGTTAGAAAAAAAACCCTACAAATCCGAGAGGGTTTTTGTGTCCACCAACCTGAAAATATTTTTTGTTTTACGACTGTTGAACTCTTCATACAAGCTAACCTATAAGTAATTGGTTTATCTGTGGAAAGTAGGATCGGGTCGCCATTATCTATACTATAATATATATATGTATATATAATGGCGTATATATACATATATAGAGGTATACAGGTTAATCTCGCGAGAAGCTTTTTTATCACGTAAATTATGTAAAGACGTTTTAAGTTGACATTAAACTTTAATGGAAAATGTTTATTTTATCATTTTTAGTAGATTTTAAAAAAAGCTTATTTGTTCAAAAGTTTTTTTTACTTATAATTTATTTCCTTTAGGCCGTATCGTTTCCGAGTTATTTACAAAAATGTTGAAAAAACGACCGTTCCCCTCCCCTTATCTCCAAAGTTTGCAGAGATAAACCCGTGAAATTGTTATAGCTAATAGAAGTGTATATAAAGTTTATAGGAAAATATAGCGAACTCTCTAATTTGCATAGTTTTATAGACAAAGCAAAGGTGGAAGGGGTTTTTAAAAAAAATGTGAAGTTACTAGGTCATGTGGGGGTCATATCATATGAAAGGTTATTCATTTGCACATTCTTATACAGTTTTTAGTTTTCCCTGAAACCGCATTGTTTTTGAGTTCCTTACAAAAAAATTTAAAAAATGATTGTTCCCCCCTTATTCCCGAAGTTTGCAGAGAAAACCCGTGAAACTTTCTCATACATTGTATTATTTAATTCCTTTATTTTAATGTTCTATTTTTTAAGTGGTGTGCAATAAAGAGTTTTCTATTCTATTCTAAACTTTTATAGGTAATAAAAGTGTACGTAAAGTTTATAGGAAAATTACAGCGAACTCTCTAATTTGCATAGTTTTTTAGACAAGGGGGGTGGAAGGGGGTTTTAATTTTTTTTGTGAAGTTACTAGGACATGTGGGTTACTATAAGAAAGGTATTCATTTGCACAGTTTTGCTTTAAGCTACATGTATAGTTTTCGACTTATATACAAAAACGTTGAAAAAAATATCGTTTTCCCCTTATCTCCGAAGTTTGCTGAGATAAACCCCTGAAACTATTATTGCTCATAGGAGTGTATGTAACGATTACAGGAAAATTATAACGAATCCTCTAATTTTTATAGTTTTTTAGACATCATCGAAAGTGTAAAAATCTACATAGTTCCGCTATCAGACAAGTTTCCTCTGTCTGTTTGTCTGTCTGTCACCAGGTTTTATCTCATGAACCGTGATAGCTAGATAGTACTAAAATAGAATAAAATAAATATTTAAGGCTCCCCATACATCAAACGTGACTTTTTTGCCGTTTTTTGCTCGATACTAAAATGACAGCATATAGACGCTTGAAATATTCACATAATATTAAGTTGTACTTTTGTTCACGTTAAAAAAATAAATAATGAAATTAAATAAAACAAATATTTGAGGGGGGCTCCTATACAACAAACGTGATTTTTCTGTGAAACTTGCTCTTGGCCGATTTTTTATTTTTAGTTGTCGGTATTGGCAGATTCGTCAAAACACCGTTTGGCATTGAAACTCTAAGCACTCACTCAGATTTTATAGAGTAGCTTTGGAAATGACATCAACAAAGGTCATTTTAGTAATTTATAACCAGAGACAATGTTGATAGGAAAACATTAAAATTACATAGCAACGCGCAGCTCTCAATAAAACATTATTTTATTAGATGTAAACAATATCATCATCATCATCTCAGTTGCACGACGACTATGCTGGAACCAGGCCTCATATATCTTCAAGTACCTACAGTGTGTCTACCATGAGTTGTCACTGTTAGATCGCCTGCCGTTACTACAGTAGTAATAGTACGTTACTATGACATCTGTCAGGTTTGTAACTCATGGTACCAAATTCTAAACAAATGAAGGCTTATTCTAATAATCCCCTTAATGAAGTTACCAAAGAATGTGAAATAAACGAAGGAAATAAACAGAGTTGCTGTGATTTTACCGTGTATCGCTTCACAAACAAACTAAGTACTCATCAATCACATTTATCTTGGAATTTATGAATAGATTAAATCTATTTTGGAAACATTCTGTCTACCGATATATCTGTAGGTCTCCCATGAGTTGTCACTAATCAATTAATCTACATATGTATATTCACTAGTGCCTATAGTTTAGAAAATGTATGAAAACTTTTACAGCGTCTCTACCGGATAATTGCGTACCTACTAAATACACAGCGACTGTAGTTTGGGCTTCATTTGCCTAGAATTTGGTACCATGAGTTACAATTCTGACACATGTCATAGTAACGTACTATTACTACTGTAGTAACGGCAGGCGATCTAACAGTGACAACTCATGGTAGACACACACTGACCAACTGACTGAATAAATAACTGTGAATACTCTGAAGCACGTTCGACTTTATCGCCTGACAACAAAGTTGCGCGATAATAACATTGGCTTGTGTTAGGTATTATAATTTGCTTTCCGGGGTCAATTTTGTGAATTATCTGTGTCGTCTCGTTTGTCGTGGGCGATGGCTTGTTTATTTGGCTTTAATTTTTCATAAAATGCACATGTTGTAATTATTGAGTACGCATTCTCCAATGCAATATACGATTTTGATTTTGAATGTTTTAGCCGCTTAATGCGGCGACGACGCGACGGCAACGGATTCTGTTTTTGTAGTTATTGGGGACGTATAAGGACATGATCCCCAGAATGGTTGGGTTATTTACCTACTTTCCGGCGCAGTAAAAGGCAGTAGTGGAAAACTAAGTGAAATTGGCACTTCAACATACCAGTAAATAACAAATAGTCATGGGTAAAAGATGATAACATTAATATTTATGGATAATATCCATACAAACCCTTTAAAGATTGCGTTTGTTTTCTTACTGGTAGGATTCCCAATTCTTTAATGACAGCAATTGTCAAATTTGAAATTTATGTATTTATCACAAGTAACATTACAGATAAGTAATCTAAGGTGTTAGGTACACGGTCTTAATGGTACACAAATAAAAAAAACAAAGACGGATATTATTAACCTATGTACAAAACAAAAAGCAAGACAAGACAAATAAAATTACAACACTTATATTAGGTATATAAAAAACGAAACATCTAACATAATAGAAAACAACATAAATATACATATATTGGTAAAAATCTAAAAGTTTTAATTATATGGCATATTATTAATCAAAATAAAATAACAATCAGTTTAGGTTGGACCTATTACAAACAAGCATTGGTACGGGGGTACCATAAAAGGGCGTGAAGGCCTCAAAAGGTCACCCTAGGTCATTATTTTTGGGTTTTTGGACGTTTTCGGCCATTTGAAGACTTTTATTTTTTTGGTGACCTTTTGAGGTCATAATAACTCCGGTCTCTGTGATCCTAGGGTTACCAAAATCAGTCCCCTTCTCTGTTATAAGACGATGCTAACAAAAAAGGTTTCATGTAAATCGGTCAACGCGTTCGGTTGTAATCGTCAAATACACAGACGGACGGACAGACAGACAGCGCTATGCATATTAGGGGGCTTCGCCCTCTAAAAACAAATTACAAATAACAAAACACAAAATACAAAACAGAAAACAGGTCGCTACCACCGCAGAAGGGAACTTGATTGTTCACAGTATTGCAAACAAAGCCGTACTATTAATGGCCATCTGTTAGCGAAAATATCAAAATCAAAGTTGCAGTTATGAAGCGCGTTGAGATGACGTTGAGCTCATGATTGGGCATTCTTGGCGTGCTTGTACGTGCTGGTCTCGCTGCAAATAATGGCACACGGCCGGAGCGAAATCTATTTCTATGTTCGGGAACATAGAACCTACTTATCTCAGCCAAAAGTTTAGGGCACTGGAGAAGCCCCAGTAAGATGCGACAGGTTGTTGACATTTCACCAGAGAGTCTGCGCATTTCTAATAAATGGAACCCTAGTGTACCTAATAGATATTTCGTTGGGTACATGTAAGGTTACCCGTACACTGTTTTGTATAGTGAGCGCAAGAATCTCTTCTGAACCCTCTCCACGATCAAAGTGTGACTCTTCGTAAGGATTCCATATACAAGCACTCGCCTCAAGCTTTGATTTATCATATCATATCACATACTTGCTTTCTACGTTCCATGTTAGGTAGATTTAGTAAAAAACACTTTTAATAAGTTTTCACTTTTAGTAACTTTTAGTAAGTTTTCATTTACTAAAAAAGACTGATTAGGTACATATATTTTTAATTATTCATTTCGTCACCTTAAAGTTAAGTCTAACTAATCCCACTTACATTATAAATCTGAAACTTTGTATGTATGGATTTTGTAAGCTCTTCATGCAAAAACTGTTATCGGATCAAGTTGAAAGTTTGCACATAATTATTATATACATGTAGACAAGGATTAACATATGAGCTACTTTTTCTTCGGATAAAACGCGTCCGAAGCGGCATGCAGGCAGAAATAAATTGATCTTCAGATGAAATGATTTATTTGCCTCGAGTATGGTTTTAGACAGATGTTGTATGATGATTGTAATGTATCACACACTTGACTGGACTGTTTGGCATGCAGATCTTAATATATCAGTCAAGTGTGTGTGTCAAGTGTATATATATACATATATATATACTACTATATACTAGGTAGAATTGGTTTAAGTTTATCGGTAGTCTCGTAAAATCTAACACGGGCAGCAGCTAGGTGACAAGATAAAACTCCTTGGATGTAATTTTATTTTATGTATGTATATGTTGTTAGCGAACATAGTTTACATCCAAGGAATTTTATTTTGTCACCTAGCTGCTGCCCGTGTTAGATTTTACGAGACTACCAATAAACTTAAACCAATTCTACCTAGTTTTACCTATTATTTGTCTTTAAATTACCATAACACCTAGGGGTAGGTCATTAGATCATAATTATAAAGAAACAACAGCTGAAATATGTTAAGGTATATTATTTGAATCATCATAGTTAAACGTAGAATTAAACCTAAATGAAAGGATGTGTAGAATGCAAAACTGAAAGTTATACAGAGAACGGTCAGGCCTGTATGAATAATCGCCATTCATGAGATATCATCATCATCATGTCAGCCATAAAACGTCTACTACTGAACTCAGGCCTCCCTCATAGATCTCCATGAGGGGTAGTTGCCATACTCACCACGCTTGGCAGGTTACAGGCATGAGATATGGGGGTATATGGGATAAACCCACATATCTGATGAATGGCGATTATTATAAACCTAACATATAATACATATAATCACGCCTTTTTCCCGTAGGGGTAGGCAGAGACCACTTCTTTCCACTTGCTACGATCCTTACATACTTGTTTCGCTTCGTCCACTTTCATTATTCCCTTCATACATGCTCTTCGGTTTAGGGTACTCTTGACCTGGCCTTTTTTCAAGACGTCCCTGATTTGGTCTTGAAACGTCCGCCTAGGTCTACCCCTTCCAACACTTTCATTCACACTCGCCTTATACACTTTCTTCGTCAATCGTTCTTCATTCATTCTCTCGACATGTCCAAACCATCTCAGCATACCTTTCTCAATTTTCGTCACTACATCTTCTTTCAGACCACAACGTTTCCTTATCTCACTATTTCTTATCCTGTCACTCAATTTAACTCCTATCATACTTCTTAACGCTCTCATCTCAACTGCATTTATTCTGCTTTCATGTTTCTTCTGCCATGCCCAACTTTCACTTCCGTACATGAGTGTCGGAACCAACACTCCCTCATGCACAGCCAAACGAGCCTTGTTAGACACCTTCCGACTGTTCATAAAGGAGTGCAAAGCTCCATTAACCATGTTTCCTGCATTCACTCTTCTTTCAATATCACTCTCACACTTTCCATCTCTTGTAAACTTTGAACCCAGATACACAAACTCATTCACCTGTTCAATTTGTTCACCTCCAATCACGATATTGCAGTCTGTCACTGCCTCATCTCTTTCAAACACCATCACTTTCGTCTTCTTTACATTCATCTTCATTCCTTTTCTAACGAAAGCTCCACTCATAGCAGTTACCATCTCCTGCAACTCCTCGGCCGAAGACGTAAGTAATACTTGGTCATCAGCATAGAGAAAACATTTGACGAGTAACTCATTCATTCTCAACCCACTTTCATTCTCTTTTAAATCTGTCAAGCAATTGTTCATGAAAAGATTGAACAGCCACGGTGACGCTACACATCCCTGTCTAACACCTTTCTCGATATTAAACCATTCAGTGAATGCCCCGTTTATCCTTACACAAGCACTAGAATCCCTATAAAGGGATTGCAATGCTCGTATAAGGACACTGCTCACACCGTTCACGGACAATGCTGACCACAATTCATTTCTCACCACTCTATCATAGGCCTTTTCTAGATCCACGAACGCGCAATAGACCTTCTTGTTTTTAGCCAAACACTTTTCGGCTATGCACCGCAAGGAAAATACCTGATCCGTACATCCCATTCCCTTTCTAAATCCCGCTTGTGCATCCCATACTTTTTCGTCTGTTTCATTCACAACTCTTTCAATCAATACTTTTGCATACAATTTACCGACGACGCTGAGAAGGCTTATACCACGGTAATTTATGCAGTCCTGCCGTGACCCCTTTCCCTTATACAATGGCACGATTACGGCTTTGCACCAGTCTTCCGGTACTTGCCCATTTCGCCAGCACAAATTGAAAAGGCGGTACAGCTGGCTAGCCACTATGCCCTGTCCAGCCCTCAGCATCTCGACGGTAATCCTGTCATACCCTGCAGCCTTACCTAATCTCATACTTTTCAACGCTTTCACTATTTCATCCATGCTTATCTCACTTTCATCAACATTTATATCAGTTTCCATGGAAGGTGCCGGATGTTGTACCTGCACTTCCTCTCTTTCAAACAATCTTTCAAAATACTCTTTCCATCTCTTTAACACACTTTTTTCTCCTTTTATAATGCTCCCATCTTGACTCCTGATGGTACTCAGCTCCGAGGTAGAAGTATTTCCTCTTGCTGTTTTGATGGATTTCCAGAAAAACTTGATGTTTGACTGGAAATCTTTAGTGAGCCTCCTATCAAAATCATCCTTTTGTTCTTCTTTCTTTCTAGACACAACTTCTTTCGCTGCTGATTTCAATCTTTTATACTTCGTTCTTGCTTCCTTTATCTCGTCATCTGTTGCCTTTTGAACTTTTTGGTTAGCTTTTGTTGCTAACCAATCCAACCATGCTTTCTTCTTTTCTTGCACAGCCCTTTGTACATCTTTATCCATCCACACATTATAGTTCTTTCTTCGTTTCCTTCTTTTTGCTACCCCGCATACCTCAATAGCAACATTCACGACCCCTTTCTTAAATGTTTCCCACAAATCTTCAATCACACCTATCTCTTCTATGCCTTTAAAACTTTCTTTCAGTTTCTCTACATACTCGTCTTTCTTTTCTGTTTCTTGTAGATTTTCCACTTTTAATCTGTCCAAAACACTCGTAGGCTCGGCCCCTCGGTGTCGCCACCGTTTAAAGAGGCCACGCATTCGAGTTATGACCAGGAAGTGGTCCGTGTCGAGGCCTACACCGCGGTATGCCCGAGTGTCTAGCACTTTCTTCCTCAGTCTTTCATCCACAATTACAAAATCAATCATACTTCTAGACTCACCCTCATCTCTTGTATACAAATGGATCTTTTTGTGGTCAAACATTGTGTTGGCCACGCAAAGATTCCATTCCAAGCATACTTCAAGCAGACTTCTTCCATTGTCATTCACTCTCTCGTCCCCAAACGTACCCAGAACTCCTTCATACCCATCACGCTTTACTCCAACCCACCCATTAAAGTCCCCTAACATCACGATCCGTTCATTTCCTGCGCATTTATTCAAGACCTCTCTCATGCTATCCCAAAATTCCTCTCTCTCTTGTTGGGCTTTTAATGACCCACCTCCGCGCAGATCCGTCGGTGCATGTGCTTTGACGAGCTCTGTGGCGCAGCGGGCGAAGGTCCGCCTGCGACGCAAGAGATTGCGGGTTCGATTCCCGCCTCGGGACAAATGTCTGTACGATCTGCAGATATTTGTTCAGGGTGTTCTGGGTGTTTTTCTATATATAATAAAAATATCTATCTATGTAGTATAATGTATTAAGTATATCAGTCATCTAGTACCCATAACACAAGCTCTGCTTAGCTTGGGGCTAGATGATGCTGTGTGATTTGTCCAGCATTATTTATTTATTATTTATTATTTATTTATTTATAGACCCCAAGGATAAACAAGCGAGTGAGTCCGACTTTTAACCTAATCCAGAGGATTCTTGGGCTTACACATTCATGTTCCATCACACATTCAACTATTCGAGAGGAAAGAATCACACCAACTCCCTGACAGCCTCGGCTGGTTTGGGGGACTCCCGACCAGTATGCCGTGTAGGGACCATGAACCGTAGTGTCACATCCTTTCCTCTTGGTTTCGTTCACGCACAGAAGATCTATGCTTCGTTCATCCATCATCTGACATACTTCATCTACCTTACCATCCATTCCTCTTCTTACATTCAACGTAGCGAAGCGGCTCTCCATGGACCGCTTTTCGCCCCCGCGAGAAACGAGACGTGATGGGTGGCGAACCACATCGCCGCCATTTTGGTTAATTAAATTATTTTTGTAATTATCCATTGCGTTCCCACGAATAGCAAGGGAAAGGTTTGTCCACCCCAGCAGAGCCCCGCATACCAGGGTAAGGCTGGCCTAATTCTGGGTCGCCCGGTCCCAGGGCAGTGTGGCACGCTAACGACTAGGCTTGCCCCTAGCCATGCATCCATCCGCGCGGCAGACGTTGGATTGGCGGAGAGGGTAGGAATAGGGAAAGGAAAGGATAGGTGGCGTGAAAAGGAAGATTGGTAAGTTAGAGTGGGAAATAGGAAATGTAGGATATTACCGCCCAGGAGGGCAAGGGATAGGACAGTAATAGCTAGGGAAGCCGGGGTCGCATACCCGTATACTATACCACAACTACCGGACAGGTAAGTTGGGATGAGTATCCCACGACTTTTAAACCTAACAGGGTTTATAAAAATACCTCTAACTATGTACCTAACAAACACATGGAAAATAGGTTTACATTTACAAATGTATAGTACAAATGAAGACATCATCATCATCATCATTACAGCCGTTAAACGTCCACTACTGAACTCAGGCCTCCCTCATAGATCTCCATGAGGGGTAGTTGCCATGCTCACCACGCTTGGCAGGCGGGTTGGTGAGCCCAGTACGGGATGTTGATACACGGAAAGACGCTGCTACCCAGCGGAGGTCTTCCGGAGGTATCCCTTAGCAGGCTCTTACTGCATCCACGGGTAAGAGAGGAGGGGGAACATTCTACAGCCGGTGCCCCACGGCAATGAAGAATGAAGACATGTATCTGTTTAATTCATAATTATTCCATAATCGTCTCTTTATTAGGTATATATTGGTTTGTTAAATCTGCTACAATTTGTGTAGGTACTTTTTATTATTATCCTCTTTCTTAATACATTTTTACTACTTTCTAAATATGTACAAAGTTCGATAAACTTTTGATAGATAGTCCGAAAAGAAAAGAGACCCACTGTGACCTCGCAACACAGACTCCTTCCAGAGATCTAGTGCGGGGAACAGCGCTCATCAAGGTACACTCGTCATAGTAAATATTATATTCATTATAATACAGATTGTAAAACAAATTGTGAGATTTTTATTCGATGTATAAAAATCTTACAATTTGTACTAGTTTTTTTCGCTTTTGTTAAATAAACTTTATTTTATTTTTATGAGTCCATATAGGACTCTATCCAAGATGTCCAATTAATTTGATCTATTTTTCCCTGGCGACCGAAGGGTAGCAGTCCAAAGAAATGTTTCGGTATATTTGACAATTCACCAGATGCTAGGCGGTAACTTAAAATTTAATTTAACTTCTTTTTTATTTAATCTATGTTGTCCCACAGCTGGGCAAAGGTTAAATACGTTAAAGGATCGGGATGGTTGGAAGACTTTAGGGTCTCTCCTATCCTTCGATCAAAGGATGGAAGTCTGCAAAGGCAGACTCCCACCATCCTCTGTCAAAGGTAACAAGTTCGCCAACGCTTCCTCGGTCGACACCGCCTTCCCTCATCAGGGAGCCAAGTTGTAACACTAAGCCCATTTCTCCGATGGCATTCGGCTCACGTGGCCCGCCCAGTCCCACTTCAGCGTTGCAGCCTTCTTACCGACAACTGTGATGACATCAACTCGGTCGACTCGTTTTAATCCTAGAATGATGCGTTCCATTACCCTCTGACAAATCTTGAGTTTTCTCTTCTGTAAATTTTCATCATCATCATCATCTCAGCCGTAAGACGTCCATAGGCTGTTCATAGGGCTCCTTCATGGATCTCATAAGTACTGATCGTGAGGGGTTATTGCCATACTCACCACCACGCTTGGCAGGTTGTTGATACACGGAAAGACGCTGCTGCCAGTCTTGCGGAGGTATCCCTTATCCCTTGACTCTTAGTGCATCCACGGGCAAGAGAGGAGAGGCAACATTCTACTGCCGGCACTATCGATAATATTTTCGATAAATTTTAGTCAAGCGCAACACGGGATTTTTATACACGAAAATACGCTGCTGCCCATCTTCCGCGGGTATCCCTTGACAGGAGAGGCAACATTCTACTGCCATACTTTTTTTTTATTTTTTTTAAATCATTTATTATGTATACAGGGTTTTGGTTAATGACACCCTTATAGACTATTCTTAATTTAGATTACGTTTGAATTTATAATTTCATTTGAAAATTTACTTTCGATAAATTTTAGTCAAGCACTAAAGTACATGTAAAATATTTTGATGATATAATTATTCAACAAAATTATGCAAATTAACAATACAAATTTTTTTTTGTTCATAAAATATTAAACCGAAGAACAAGGCTGACTTATTTGTACATTTTGAATGAAGTAAAATAGACCTTTTAATAAAAAATTAATTCATTGTTGTGGCGATGCGCCCTTACGTATTTAGCTCAATTTTCTGGAATACTCCTTTGATTCCCGCAAGCATACCCTTATACAACTATATTTACCTAAAGTAAACAAGGATTAATCAAAAAAAAAAATACGTGTGTTGACTAGTGTACTATTGTCTACCAATAGTGCCAGATATATTTATTACTTTACTCCTTGAATAGTGCCGTCGCAATAGATTTGTTATTTATTGATATCAAAATGTATCCTAACACCATCTAGTGGTCACTTAATGTAATCTTATATCTAGTATCTATGACTTGTCAATGATTTCCGTTTCCATTGTCAAGCTCTATGCTAATAAAGTTGTTCTGTCTGTTATTTATTATTTAGCCTCCACTGTCCCACTGCAGGGCAAAGGCCTCCCTTCCCTTCTTCCACTCTTCGCGATTTAACGCTGTGACAGGCCACGTGCTCATATGAGTGTCCAGCTCATCCCGCCATCTCCTCCTGGGTCGTCCGCGCGGCCGACATGTGTTTGGGGTCCACTCTGTGGTTATTTTCGCCCAAAAATCGTCGGGCATGCGGCAAACGTGTCCGTCTTCTGTCTGTTGTCAACCTAAAATCCCACGTTTTATTAAGATTCGCTTTACTTTTCTACGAGTACCTATCTTGCCATATCCGTAAGAGATTTTCTTTTCCCTCGCTCTTTTGCTAGGTCTATTTACGATACCTAGTAAAAAAAAGTCTAAGAGGCGCATAAAACCGGTCAAGAGTAGATATATTTTTCAGCATTTTTATAAATTAATATAAAAATCGGCCAGTGCGAGTCGGACTAGCACACGAAGGGTTCCGTACCATTATTTGGCAAAACAACTTGTTTTATCGTTTAACCGTTATAAATATCGAGCAAAAAACGGCAAAAAGACACGTACGGGACCCAGATACTTATTTTATTCTGTTTTTAGTAATTCAGAAATTCATTAATTTATTGCCATAGTTTGCAATTACAAAACATAGACACGTCAACTTACAAAAAACTTGCCTTTTCTAATCTTTTATAGGTTGTCATATCACACTTGAGTTTTTCATCCAACATAACTTATCCACAATTCTTTTGTAACTTTTACAGTTTTTTTATCTCCGAAAAAAATATTGAATTTTTTCTTTCAATACTTCACTGGAAAAATGTCTAGATCTTTTGTATGTTCTGGAGTATCTGCCATTTTTTGTTACTTAGTATTTGGTGTACCTTTGGGCTTTTGATTTACGTGTTTACTCAATCGCGATATACGCTTTTCGTACTTTAATACCTTGTTACGCAGTACTTTAGTTTCTTCATCCTTTTCCTTCTTTAATATATATCTTCGCATTTTCTCTTCATTACTATTTTTCCAAATTATTTCAGCAACTTCAGATGTTGGCATTTGAGAAGTAGATGCATCAGAATCTGGAGTATTTTCTCTCATAAACGAGTTAGTAACATTTGCTAGTCCTTTTTTATTACGATACTTAGTACAATGCTCCTTCCACTTCTTCTTTGAATCCAGGTGTTCTCGTGACGTCATATTCACGACAAGCTTTCGGGTTTCCTTTTCTTCTTTTTTAAGATATTTGAAGCGTTCTATTTCTCTTAGCTCTTGTATTTTCTGAGGATAATTTTTAATACACTCATATCTCTTTAGCTGGGCTTCCTTTTTTCTTTGTAAGATATCTTCCTTAGTAAGTTCTATGGCGCCTTCCGAATAATAAATATTTATCTATGGCGCCATACTCAAACGCAGATGTACCTAAATTAATAACGAATATACTTAATCTAGATTAATTAAGTAATCGGTTAGCGTAGTATGGGCATGTCATGAGAAAGATTATGAGTGTTGATGGTTATGTGAGAAGAGGTAGACAGAAGAAAAGATGTGCGAAGGATGACATGTGTAAGAAAGGGGTGTGTGTTGTGATTACGGATGATAGAGTGAAGTGGAGGAAGAAGACATGTTGTGCCGACCCCACATAATGTGGGAAAAGGGCAGGGAGAAGACGTAGATACATAATTTAGACAGTACCCTGGATTTGGAAACATTTCCCTGTCTTGTCGATAGACGGGTACTGTCCTAAGGGAATGTTAAATTTCACTTAATGAAATAGTACCTAGCAAGAAATGTAATTGTTCCATGATATTTTTCTATACATAACAAATATATCTATTGTAACAATGTTAAACTATTAATGGAAGCATTTAAATACGTTAATCGGAATACAAATTATTCTTACCAGTGGACTGTGGGCTGTCGGGATACAGCGTGTCTTCCACGGAAGGATGCTCGCAGTTCGCACAGTACTAATTAAGATAGCGTCCGTACTAATTAAGATTCGTTGCGTTACACATACAAACGGCGATGTTTAAACTAAACACTACTTGGCGCGAATTTTTAAATATAGGCATAGGGACTGTTCATAAAAACTATTGACAAAGTTTCGATGATGATTTAGAATTACAAAATAATAATTATAAAAAAGTTAAAAAAAAATAAGTTTCAGTACTTAATAATCAAAGAATATTGGTTTTGTTAATTCCAATGGTTTGGTGACACGTCAGGGAACTGGTTTTTATGGGCTATAAAAACGATTTTGATATATTTAAGTTTATTTTATTGGATTTTGAACGCTGAGCATAGGTAGATTAGGTTATTATCTTTTATAGTTAGCTACGAAATATTTATCATAATATGTTATTTTTCAAAACATTATTAGCATGAATGCACATTAATGAATTATTCACTTCCCTGTTTTAAGCACTGCGATAAGAAGCGATTAGAAAACACAGTTCTGTTCAGTTCAGATAACCCACATGACGTAAGACTCCACCTTTGTACTCTCGTAAATAGATTGCAAAAAGATGGAGGTTTACAATTAGACTGTGTTTTATTTGTATGTTTGTTACGCGATTACTCCGCCAATTATAAATGGATTTTGATGAAAATTTTTTTATAAGGTAGATCATATTTCAAAGGTGTATATTTAAAAACTCGATTGCGATGATGGGATCCATGAGTAATTAAATAATTGTAATAGTAGACACTGGAGTCCCTCAAGGTATAGTTTCGTGCGCTAAATTTAACGTAGCAGTTGTTTTAAGACTTAATAATGTTTCCTTGTTTTTGCACCCAGTTCATGAAATATTTATTTATTGTTCTTCACAAAAAAATATCTCATTTCATTTCAATGGGATCCATGACAAATTGAGGAAAATACTCAAATATATAAAGGAATACATACGGTGTTTTCTGCAACAAGAGCAACAAGTCAAGGACTGTATCATTTGAAATCGGTTTTTTTTATTAAAGAACTATTTAGCGTCTTTAGTTACTAAGACATCCAACTGTGGCAGACGGACATACGACATACATACAAAGTCACACCTTATAGGTTCCTTTTTACCATTTCTACTCGGAACCCTAAAAGTAGTCATACGAAATCTAAGCAACAATACAGTATCAAATTACTTATTAAGCGGACTTCAGATGTTCAATACACCTGTTCTTTCCTCTAAATAATAGCTGACTAAGCTGAGAGGATGGTATAGGTGCTGGGCAAGCCTAATCCATTTAACAATGTCCCAGGCACTGCAGCGTCCCGTACAGCATAATTACCAGTTGCTGACGCTGTATAAATCATCTATAATAGATGCAAAAGCCTTATTTTTTTTTATTTAGCGGTTAAAAAGCGTCAAACATAATGCGAATGTGAGTTTGTTTGTTTGTTACGCTTTCACGCATAAACCACTCAACTGATTTTATAAATTCTTTCTATAATGGAAAGCTACAAAGCTACATTATCAGCGAGTAACATATGCTATTTTAGCCCCGTATTCCCACGGGAACGGGAACTACGCGGTTGAAGTGAAGTGAAGTGGCGCTGCTAGTGATAAATAAACCATATGAATTGTTAAAGGCATTATCATTAACGGTTTTTATAATAATATAGAATTGAGTGCACACACGCCGCAAAACGAACGACGAAAGCCATGGCAGTATGCCGCTCACAAATGCGGTATCTCTGAATATGTTTAAGTAAGTAGGTTAAGGTGCAACACAGCAAAAAAATATCAGGTTATTAAGAGGACACAGAAGCTTGGGAAAAAATGTGCTCTGTCGGAGAGAATGAGGTTTCTTGTTGGCTTCTTTCCCTCACTTTGAAAACAAAGTAATCTGAAGCGAACGAATTCAATTATGTATGTGCTTTATTCAAATGTGTCTTGTTCTTTTTTTGTAAATTGACTATTTATGTGACTTTTTGCTCTATTGAATAAAAACTTAATGACTTGACTTTGACCATCAACCTAACTAATAGACCAAAAGTTCTGAATGGCAATAACATCATATTATTTGTTAGGTTTTTATGTATGTTTGTAGGTGCATTGTATGTATGTATGTAGGTAGGTATGAAGATATATGTATTTGCGTATGATTGTGTCGCGGCGTATCCGAACGAGTGAACAGTGTATCCGAACATCTTTTTAAATTGTATAAATTCAATATGGCGAACACAATCCGAAAAGCGCCGAATCACCATACTTACTCTCTGTAACATTTTTTTATTAATATAAGAAGTCAAAAGTTTGAAGAGTTTCATTTCAACGACCGAAGGCACAAGCCTCAACAGATTGTATTATGGTAAACCACCGTCTTTTGATCAAGTATATCTTGTCCATCCAAAGGTGGTCTGGAAGAGATCGCTTTTAGCGATAAGACCGCCCATTGTATGTTCTCATTTGTTTGTATCCTTATATTTTTTACTTTCTATGGTGTACGTACAATAAAGAGTTCATCTTTCTATCTCATAACTTGTAAAGTCGTACCTATAATATTCATTGGAAACAACAATTAAAGTTAATATCGTACTGTGTATTAATTAGGACACAAAACATGTGCCGAATGAGAACTGAGGAAGCTCTATCGTCATTCCTATTTAAATAATAAATATTTTTTCCTTATGAGTAATACGGGATCTCTGAATAAATTTAAACAAAATTGATAAAGTCAGACTCGCGCACCGAGTGGTCCGTGCCATTACGGTATATTTTTCAGCATATTTTTAAATTAACGTATAAACTATAAGTACGGCAAACCAACCGTCGGTCATCTTGTTAAAAATATATCACTTTCCTAAGTCGTAGAACTAAAGTAGTTGAGGTTGGTCACCATAACAACCCCTTAGGATTTATTTGTTACAGGTTGTATACATGGAAATCAGACATGACACAATTTACCAACATTGCTTCTTGACACACAAGAAAAAGTGAAAGACACTCCGTCTTTAAATACAATGTTTAAAAATGTTTTGCACAAGGCAATGGTGAGATATCATCATCATCATTTCAGCCATAAAACGTCCACTGATGAACACAGGCCTCCCTCATGGATCTCCATGAGGGGTAGTTACCATACTCACCACGCTTGGCAGGCGGGTTGGTGAGCGCAGTGTGGGATGTTTATACACGGATAGACGCTGCTGCCCATCTTCCGGAGGTATCCCTTAGCAGGCTCGTACTGCATCCATGGGCATGAGAGGAGGGGTATCATTCTACTGCCGACACCCCACGGCCATGGTGAGATACGTACTCGCGAAAAGTTGTCGTACGTGTAAATACAGCCGTAAAAAAATTGTCGAGCGAATGTTTTAATTTCGCTATAACTCGTAAGATATTGATTCAAATTATATAGTTTAGAGAGAACAAATGATGTCCTATATGAACTACTCAAGATTTTAAGAAAGTTTATTAAAATGTATGTAACACCAAGTTTGTTAAAACTGCTGAGCAAATAATGCTTATTTTAAATCTAAATTTAAATTAGAATAATGGTTTACATTTTTTTTTTATTATTTGGTGATTGAAATAAACACAAATTAGTGAATCGAATTCCTTAAGGTATGACATTCCCGGTGTTATTTCTAACAAACACTATGAAGTATCCATAAAAGATAGAAGACTTATATAATGCTCTAGCGGACTAGTTAGTATTTTTAGGTGTTTCGGAGCTGGAGCAAATTTTATTCCAAGCATTTTGTCATCTAGATAATCAGATATTTTACAGAAGCTTTATTGTAAAGATTATATTTATATTTTTTTTAATTCCTTTTGATAGACAATTGCTGCTTTTATTTATTTTTATTGTGGAAGTGTGTACACTGTCTTCTGAAAGATACATTGACCTTACGTAGTAATAGTGGACAACGCGAGTTTATCTTTTTTATGGTTTTTACATTGTGAAAGTCACTATTTCTTAGGAAGACTATTTATGTTTTTGTATACCCCATACAAAACCCCCGCCGTGGGGTGCCGGCAGTAGAATGATACCCCTCCTTTCATGCCCATGGATGCAGTAAGAGCCTGCTAAGGGATACCTCTGGAAGATGGGCAGCAGCGTCTATCCGTGTATCAACATCCCATACTGCACTCACCAACCCGCCTGCCAAGCGTGGTGAGTATGGCAACTACCCCTCATGGAGATCTATGAGGGAGGCCTGTGTTCATCAGTGGACGTTTTATGGGTGAAATGATGATACCCCATACAGCAGAACGTCGGAAATATATTGACAGGGAACTGTAATTATATCTATCCCTTTAAATTTATTACATGGCGATACTCTGCGGCCCATATTGTAGATTGCTCGCACAGTCCTCCTCCGCAGCACAAATACAGTGTTTATATGTTTAGTGTTCATTGTCTTTTTAACTTTTAACTTTTTAACAAATTGCTTTCATCTCATTTCTTAATTTTCTAAATTACCCGGGATGATTTGAGGTTCAATTACTTATTATTTTTTTGTCAACATTGTTTTTATTTGTGCTACAAAATTACAATTTTACTGAATTTCCAGTAATTCTTGTTAATTCCATAAATTATGGTTGCAAATAATATTAATTAAAATCTCCACATATTATGATGATACAGAATTCATCGAATAAAGTTTGTATGTTCGCGATGACATTGTTTTAAGCCTCTTCTTACTGTGTGATATGAAGATAGGCTTCACACAGTTCCTTCTCAAGTATGGAAGTTTGGTGCAGGACTGACTCAAACTCAATGTCACATCGCTTAACATACTTATTTATTATTATTTGTAGTTGATCTTTAATTTAATTATTTTTTGTTTTACTTATTAATTTCGCAAATTTTTATTTCATTTATTAACATTATTTTTTTTAATATAATTTTTAATATTATTAATATTTTAACTATATTTGCACGCCATGTTTGGTAGTTTCTAACTGGACATTATATTTAATTAAGATCTTATTGTACATACATTCTGGCAAATAAATGATTATGATTGTAGTTTATCCCGTTCTTCGGAGATGCGAATGTGAGTTTGTTTGTTCGTTACGCTTTCACGCTTAAACCATTTAACCGATTTTAAAAATTCATTCAATTATAACAATTTGAATGAATGAATGAATATTTATTACCACAAACAATACAATTTTTACAGTGCCTTATTAGCTAAATAAACGTAGAGTAAAAGAGAATAATCTGGATCAGCACCATGAGGTTTTGGATATACTTCCCGTGCTAGTCTAAACTGTGTTACGGCGAAGTAGCTCTTTTTTCCCCATTAATACTTGATTTAAATATTTTCCTTTATTTATAGTATAATTTAAGCTTAACTTAGAATCTATTGTGATATTTAATATATACCTAATAATAAAAAAAAGTTTAAAGTACATGTAGGAAATACAAGTTATTAACTATTAAATTTTTATATAATATAATAAATTTCTGCGCTCGGCAACCCGCCTGCCAAGCGTGGTGAATATGGCAACTATCCCTCATGGAGATCATAAGGGAGGCTTGTGTTCAGTAGTGGACGTTTTACGGCTGAAATGATGATGATGATGAGAGCAAATAATTTATCAGGTTATTTAAAGGACAAAGCAAATGCTTCAACTCCATTTAAACATAACAAATAGACAAAACATTGTGAATGACCATGACTCATTACAGTTTTTGAAATACAAAACACACATCGAAAACGATCTACCAATGCTACGGGCGAGTGTCGCTCCCATTCGCATATAATGCGGTATGTTTGAATAAATTAAAAAAGTATACGTGCAACAAAGCAAAAGAAATCAGGTTAGCTCGAGGACAAAACGTGTACAAAATTTGCACGAAATCTGCTCCAACTCCATCAAACATAGGTAATTTATAGCCTAAAATTGATAACCTTAACAGTTTTTGGCATAGATATTGGAACTCCAATCACACACATCTGGTATAGGTATGTGTGTACAAAGATAAAACTTATGACAGCAATAACATATAATATTATTATAACGAGCAAAAAACGGCATTATAGATCACGTTTGTTGCATGGGAGCCCCCTAAAATATTTATTTTATTCTGTTTTTAAACCAACCATTGTTGTTATACCAACTGTCTAGCTATCACGGTTCATGAGATACAGCCTGGTGGCAGACAGACAGAACGGTCAGCGGAATCTTAGTAATAGGGTCCCGTTTTTACCCTTTGGGTACGGAACCCTAAAAAATAACGGAACGAAATATTTATAATGAGTAAAACCATAAGTAATAATAGGACCAAAAAAGACTGGACTGCTTATGTCTATACTAGATAGATAGAAATCGTCTCTAAATAAATATGTATAAAAAACCAAGAGCAGGGCAAGAGCGAGTCGGACTCGCGCACCGAGGGTTCCGTGCCATCATACAATATAATATATGACAAAGGCGGATTTATATTTGTTGGAGAACCTTGACAGCGCCATCTCTTGTCTGATAGCGGAACTTATGTAGATTTTTACACTTTCGATGATTTCTAAAAAAGTGTGCTAATTAGAGAGTTTGTAATAAATTTCCTTTAATCTTTACATACACTTCTAATGGCAATAAAAGTTTCAGAGGTTTATCTCCGCAAACTTCGGAAATAAGGGGGGGAACGGTAGTTTTTTCAACATTTTTGTAAATAACTCAAAAACAATACGGTTTAAAGGAAAAATAAAAACTGTTTATTAATGTGCTAATAAATACCTTTCATATAATACCCGACACGGCCTAGTTACTTCACAAACATTTTGAAAACCCCCCTTCCACCCCCCCTTGTCTAAAAAACTATGCAAGTTAGAGATATTAGATAGATATATTTTTTCCATATACTTAACATACACTTCTATTAGCTATAAAAATTTCACGAGTTTATCTCCGCAAACTTCGGAGATAAGTGGGGGGAACGGTCGTTTTTTCAACATTTTTGTAAATAACTCGAAAACAATACGGCTTAAAGGAAAAATAAAAACTGTTTAATAATGTCCAAACCTTTCATATTATATATAATATCCCCACACGACTTAGTAACTTCACAATTTTTTTTAAAAGCCCCCTTACACCTAGAAACCCACTACACCTTGCCTAGTAAACTATGCAAAATAAAGAGTTCGCTATAATTTTCTTATAAAGTTTACATACACTTCTATTAGCTATAAAAGCTTCACGGGTTTATTCTCTGCAAACTTCGGAGATAAGGGGGGGCACGGTCGTTTTTTCAAAAATTTTGTTAATAACTCAAAAATGGTACAGCTTAAAGAAAAAATAAAAACTGTTTAATAATATGCAAGTAATTAGCTTACATATGATACTCCACACGACCTAGTAACTTAACTGAAAAATTTTGAGATCCCCTATCCGCCCCCCTGCAACCATAATAAGAATATTGTTTAGCATTTTCATTTAAGCTATATTAGTAAAAAAGTGTTATCTTTAACCATTTCAAGTCGTTAGCATCAGTAGTTCTCGAGATATCCACTTGTGACGCACAGACAGACAGACAGGCAGAGTGATTCTATAAGGGTTCCTTTTTACCATTTTGGTCCAGAACCCTAAAAAGGCAAAGGTGCAACAAAGCAAAAAATATCAGGTTATAACCTCTAAAGGTTAGAGCGTATTTGCACGAAATCTGGCCCAACTCCATCAACAATGATATACCCGTATTCGTACATATACAATAAGAGCGACCGAGACCGGCGGGCTGATTACGTATCTCGCAACAGATTTGCAACAGGCGTATAACTCGCGATCATCGCTGATAAACGTAATTTTTTTGCTTCAATGTACTAAAAGTATATTACTATAAATCAAGGGAAATATTAAAATGTAATAAGCATACATTACATATAGCGTTTTGGGTATTTTCAGCCACATTTTAGAATTTCTCATTGACGTCAAAATAAACTACCTAACAAGATTAAATAATGTGTCAGTCTAAATAATTACAAAAAAATTCTTAAGCAACACATTCTGGACTCAATGTAAATATAAATATAAACAATATTTATATATATTTTTTATATCCTATTAACATAGTGATATAAAAATTGATAAAAAAACCGAAACCTACTAATTGATTATTTTATCATTTATCATTTAAAAAAAATAACTATTGCCTTCATTTAATGACAGTAAATGTTAAAAACCCCAGTGAATGTCAAAAATAGTGTTCGTATGGTTTTGTGTGTTGTAGTCGGAATACAACACACAAAACCTTACGCACACTATTTTTGACATTCACTGGCGTTTTTGACATTACTGCCTGCCAAGCGTGGTGAGTATGGCAACTGCCCCTTATGGAGATCCATGAGGGAGGCCTGTGTACAGTAGCGGACGTTTTACGGCTAAATTGTTGAATGATGATTTTTTATATCTCTCCTGCCTACCGACCGCAGCTACCGACCGACCTACCGACCTATAAAATAAGAACAGTTCATTACAGATAAGACGACTACCATCTGTAAAGCGGCCTATACATGCTGGCCGAGCTAAGACCAACGCGAGCGTAGGCAAATCGTTACAAGGCAAGTGCTACTGTCTACACGTTTGGCAAGTCTACGCAAACTATTGCAAGCGGCCAATGTAGACGAGTTTTGTGTGAAGCTGCCCACACGTTGGGCGCTGTCAGTTCTTGTTGTGCATTCGAACTACGTGGTCGTGGTTATTTGATTTAATATAATATAATAATGCTGGACAAATCACACAGCATCATCTAGCCCCAAGCTAAGCAGAGCTTGTGTTATGTGTACTAGATGACTGATATACTTAATACATTATACTACATAGATAGATATTTTTATTATATATAGAAAAACACCCAGAACAAATATCTGCAGATCGTACAGACATTTGTCCCGAGGCGGGAATCGAACCCGCAACCCCTTGTGGCGCAGGTGGACCTTCGCCCGCTGCGCCACAGAGCTCGTCTTATGATTTGAACAATATGGACGTAGAAGTTGTTGCAGCTGCTGCTATTTATTTGATGAGCACGTATAATTATTACGTCAGTGTTAGTAGATAGATAGATAGATAACTCTTTATTGTACCCAGCTTAATTCTAACACAAACAATATAATAAAGGAAATAAAGTATGATTAACTTAAAGCTAATGCTGCAAAATGCACAATGGGCGGCCTTATCACTATAAGCGATCTCTTACAGGCAACCTTTGGATGGACAAAAACAACAAGAAAGTAAAAGCGCGGTTTCGTCATAGTATAATTAAACTAGAGTACCTATGTAATAGCTATAAATATATACCTACTTAGCTAGTATAATTACATATTTGATAATAATAAACAAATAAATAATCGAATATTTATAAACTACATAAATAAATAATAGTAAGTAGGTAGGTAGGTAGGTAACTACCTAGTAATTTTGTTTGTTTATTCAGTCTACGAAGTCGAAGTCCTATTTATCATACTTAATTTCTTTTTATCTTTTTGCTTTACGTCTTTTGGGTTCCAAATTACCGGTTCGTTCTGGTAATACTCCAAAAACTTGATAATATCATCATTTGTATCGAACGACATTACCACAGACAGATACGTGCGACGGTGACCAACGCCAAGCGCGTAATGGCGGGCAGACAAACATGTGGACACGGTTGGCCCAACGCAGGCAAGCGCCTTTGATTTGTGCAGAAAAACCGACACGGCTCCGAAGTGAGGCGAGTCAGCGCAAGCGATCGCGAGCGGTGACAAGTCACTGCAAATGTGCTCTATACACGTTGGCGCTTGTAATAACTCGGCCAGCTAGGCGAGCGACACCGAGCGATGGCAAGGCAAGGCAAACATGCCGTCTACACGTTGGGATTGGCGTTCACTCGGCAACGTTGGCCCAACATGTATAGGCCGCTTAATACTTTATTTATGTAATACATACAAACGAGACTAAATAAGCGTCGTGGGCACAGTGCCGTTGGTGCTTCAAGAGTATTATTTAATCTTGAAGGTCAAATTTGGTTACGAACCGGTTTGCGAAATCAGTCTCAACCCACGATCCTATAAAGGCTTTATTGCAACTAAAATGTTTGGCTTAGTTTTACTTCCGCGAGGTTTTGCAAAAAATTGAATAGAATAGAATAGAAAAAGTTTTATTGTTATCACAATCACTTACATTTTACATAAAGTTATTTAATTACCTACATGATAGAGAGGTGAAAACAATAAGTTGTAAAGTGTAAAACAGTAATTGGCATTAGAAGGTTAAGGTTTAGTATTTATGTCTTTTTTAAACTTTCCTGATCACAACACATAAGTATTTATGTTAGAAAAGAACCTTCAGAAAATGGTTCAAATAAGGCTGAAGCCTGTGGCCTCAAGACAATGGCGTTTTATAGACCGATCAACAAAGATTTAAATCGATTGAAATCTTTGGTTATAAAGATACTTGCGATACAAAAACTGTCAGTGATCGCCTATTTGAAGCCATTGCAAAAGCACACTAAGGAGGATGTGTCCAATTAAATAAAGAGGGGCTATAAACTGTATTATATCGAAGCATATGTACTAGGTACATCGAAACCCGTTGGTGTCTCGCGTTGCTCTGTCCGTCTCCTCGCCCAAAACCCTGGCAAATTTTCGCGTTGCGCTGCGCGCCAGTCTTTACACCAACCTAGTGCGGTCCGCTCGTCAAAAGCCATATATTATCATCCAAATTTAAAAAAAAACCGTAAGTGCTATAAATATTTTTGTCCTACCTACTAATAAACAGAAATCAGGGAGTATAGTACCTACTAATAAACAGAAATTAGGGAGTGTGAGTAGTTTTTCTATTATTAAAATATTCGGCTTTGTCCTCGAAAATAGTGATGACATCAGGGACGCTTATTTCAAGGTTTTTGTCGGGAAGAGCCTCCGAAGCATTTCTAAGTATACTCAACTGTGGGATCGGAAAACTGTTGTAACTATATTGTTACTTGCCTCGTGTTATAGTTGTTGGTAAATATTACGTGGACTAATACCAGGCTAGCCGTGAGTTAGAAGCCGGCCGGTGCTAGCAACTAACCACGTTGCATTTGACTTTGACTTTGACATTGCGCTGCAATGGGCAACACGTGCTTGCATGCAACAAGTGCGCGTTTCGTCTGGTATTGTATAGGTACCTAAATTTAATTTTAACACGTTTTTATCAGCTTCAGCTGTAAGTAGTAACTGTAACGTATATCTTCGAACGTTGTTTTTTGAAGATTTAATTTAAACTTTGCAGAATTTGAAGGACCGCTAACTATACAAATAATAATAGGTACATGGATAAAACGGTGTAGTAATATTGTTACAATGAATATAAGTAAAAGAGTGAGGTTTCTTCGTGGCTTCTTTCCTTCACTTGAAAACAAAATCCGATGCAAACGAATTAAATTATGTGCTTTATTCAATTTAAATGTGTTTTGTTTTTATTTTGTTAACTGACTATTCTAAGTAGCGTTTTGCTCTATTGAGTAAACACTAATTGGCTTTGACTTTGAGGTGTTTTTAATATTTATAGAAAAATTCAGCTTCAAACTTGCTTCTATTGCAAAGCCGGTTTTCTAAAGGTTTGCTTCAAAAACACGATATTAGCGCGACGGCGACGTACCGAAACCGATCTATTGGTACAAATAGTTTGCACTTTTATTAGAAACCTCTCCGAAAATCTTTGCGAGATGACATTAGAAAATTCGCACAACGGAACTGTGTATTTTCATCTTCCTCAAGGTTTTCACAAATATCTACCTACCTGCTAGGCGCGCGGCGGGCATTACTAGTTATAAATAACTTCCAAGCGCCACGAAGTAAATAAAATTACATTTAAATCCAACTTCAATTAATTTTTGTAAATTAATATTTATTGAAATAAATTTATTGTAAAAGTACTTATTTCAAACTAAACAAGATATAATCTATACTAATATTTTATAGGCAAAGCGAAACATTAAGGGTTCTTTGTTGTACTAACCTAAAAAACACGGGCAAAGTCACAGGCAGCATATAGTATTTTATGTACGGGCTACGCGCTGTTTTATTCACTATGGCCACCCCGCATGGAAATCATCATTATTCATATATATCGCACCTCCAGTCGTAGACTGACTCAATTCAAAATTCATGTTTTTTGGGAAATGAAGAAAACGTGTTTCGGTCCTTGACAGTTTTTGATAAATCACACTATAACTTGACTATAAATGAAACAGAGAGCTATTACAGTTTATTTATTGCGGTTTCTGATTTACTAGGCGATAGAGCACACTTTTTTGAGTCGTTCTGTATACCTACTTAATTCACCCAAATTCTGAATTGAGTCAGTCTACGACTGGAGGTGCGATATCTATACTTTAATACCTAATATCTTACAATATTTTAAACATACAAAATACAAATATTTCCTATATTTGTATTTTGTATGTTTGTCACGAATATACTCAAAAACTACTACCGATTTTCAAAATTCTTTTACCATTAGAAGCTAATGTAGCACATTAGCCCTAAGTAACATAGGCCATATTTTATCCCGTATTCACACGGAAACGGGAGGGTAGCGTGCCAACCCGTTCGCTCTAATCTTGTCCGCACCGGACGAGTTAGCACAAAAAATAAAAACATTATTTCCGTTCGTCAACTCGTCCGGTCAACTTTGATAACAAGTTTTTTGCTATAAATTACGAAAAGTAATTTTACCAAGAAAAGTGTAATGTGATGTATGAATATATTTGTTGATCAGTTTTTCTAAAGTGGTAGTAATAAATAGAAGCTATGAAACATATGTTTATTATTTGACTTTTCATTGGTTTTAATGTCCACGTAAGTTATTGTATTCATTTATGACATTATAAGTTTTACATTGTGGCTACGATTTTGCTAATTCTTTTGACAAAGTTATTACCGTCTAAATTTTAACTACGCGGGTGAAAAACTGCGGAGTGAGGCTAGTAATAAATACAAAATGCAAAATCATTTATTTGCCAAAGTAACAAGTTACACAATACACGTTGACCTGACGCGGGAGACCTACTTACATATTTCCAGTTACAGGGCAAACAACTAAAAACAGAAATTAAAAAAGCACTAAGACTATACAAGGTGCTTACAAATTAGTTACGGATATTTTAAGAGATTTTGTATATCATTTTTTTGTTTTCATTTACCGAACAAAAAACTAAATTATAATTATTTTTTAAAATAATCACCCCTATTATGTACCTGTCAAGATGTTTAACACTGTCATGTCAAGTCAAAAGTTGTTTTTCTTAAATGTCATTATGATTCGGCGGGAAAACTGGGTTATTAAATACTAGCGTCTGCCCACGTGGAACAAAAAAACTGTCCCATGCGAACAAGTAGTCTGAAAAAAGTAGTGTGCTATTCCATACTAATAAACCATCTCTGTGCCTAATTTCATCCAGATCAGTTAAACTGTTTGGGCGTGACATGCTAGTGTAACAAACATCCATCAACCCATCAAACTTTCACATTGAATAATAATTAGGTTAGATATTTAACGAATGCTAACTTACCTAATTAACAAGACTAAGTAATTAAAAAGCAAGCATGGACATAAGAAAACTTTTATTAGCATAAACTGTTTATAAAAATTGTTGAAAATGGTGACCCTGGTTTTCAATGCATAATAGTGCTCGCTTTCGGATATTTTCATTAACACGCATTAAGATATCTCTTTCCCTTTACATAACCTCAAAGGCGTCCGGTAATCCGTGCTTGTAATTCTTCTGACGTTCTGATTGTGTGCCCGTCGTTTCCATAAACCAAGTCTTTGGCTCGTCCCCATATGTGGAAATCAAGCGGTGTTAAAGCTCAACCCCGGCCAATCCATCGTAATTGGAATCGTTCCGTTAAGTACCTTCGTACGTTACGATCGTAATGGGCGGGGGCGCCATCATGTTGAAAGTACATTCTCCTACGGAGATCGACTGGAACTTCATCTAGCAAGTCTGGTAGGCCTTCTTGTAGGAATTGAAGGTACGTCCTTCCGTTGAGGCGGTTGAGAAAGACAGGGCCCTACAAATAATCGCCAAGTAATCCTGCCCACACGTTAACGCTGAAGCGAGTCTGAAAGTGGTCAGGACTTGCTAAATGGGGATTCTGTTCCTGCCAAAAGTGTGCATTGTGAATGTTAAATAATCCCACCCTCGCAAATGTACACTCGTCGATCCACAGTATGTTACGTCTGGCGTTTCTAATAAGCCACTGACAGAATAAAACACGAGTTTTTAATCCTGTGGTTGCAGTTCTTGAATACGCGTGAAATGGTAAGGATGCTTTCCCTCACGTTTTAGAATTTTCCATACGTAGACGTCACTGACATTAAATACATTCGCCGCGTAAATTGCAACTTCTAAACGAACTGGCTTCACCTATTGGCATGAGGTTTCCATCATGAAATCTTTGATGTGCCCGGTAGATAGTCTGAGGATTCACAATCGTATTGTATCTTTGTGCATAAAGCCTTGAAACTCCCGCCGTTCTGTACTTCGATAATATGTAACCATGTTTAAGTACTCGTTATGTGTGTAGCGGTAAGGCATAGCGGTAATTAATTAAATTTCTTTGCAACCGACACAATCAGAGAGCAAATTGCATGACATTGACATTCAAGTATTTTATTTATCAACATTTTTTTATTTTTATTAATGGCAACTTATATTTATCAACTTTAAGAGGCCACTTGAATGATAGTTTAAAGAGGTTCTAGAATATGTCTAAAGAGGTCTAATTTAATTATTTTATTAACAGGGTGTTTTTACTTAGCAAATTTGTTTCCTAGTTTTCTCCAAAAAAAACATAATACAACCTATGATGTTTCATACTTAAATGTACTCCGAGAACCGAGTAGGTACTATCAGCTGTAAAAATATCCGTGACTAATTTGTTAGCACCGTATATATTATGGAATTAATCTTACATATCAAACTAAACAAATGAAATACATATATACATTAAATGTAAATAAAAATAAAATTTTCAAACGATTTATCTTATTGAGGTTCATATTCGGTTATCAAAGGTTATGTCATGTCGTCATTGGCATTATGTATCTACAGTTTCAAATATCGCTCATTTGTGCAATAACGACGAATTAACACTTAACGTGTTGAATCAACACAAATTTTGACACACTTAACTCAATTTCAGCATGCTGTGTTCACTGCTCTTGGAAATTGCACCGAGTAATTTTCTTTTTATATTGTTAGTTTGTAAGCCATGTGTATATTTTCAATTTGTGAACCAAATAAAAAAATTAAAAAAATGACAAAAAGTGTAAATTCGTCCTTATTGCACCAAATGAGCGATCTCCAGCCACTTTCGATCTAGAATGCTTGTAACTTGTAACATTATATCTGTGCTTGTAAACAAACAATTTGACAGTTTGTTTACAAGTAGTTGAAAAAACGACCGTTCTTGAACTTCGGAGATCAGGGGGAACTTAGTCGCTTTTTCAACATTTTTGTGAATAACTCGGAAACGATACGGTTTAAAGGAAAAGTAAAAACTGTTTATTAATGTGCAAATTAATACCTTTCATATGATATCCCACACGACCTAGTAACTTCACTTAAAAAAATTGAGATCCCTATCCGCCCCTCTGGAATCATAATAAGAATATTTTTAAAATTTTTATATATGCTTTATAGTAGTATTTTTATATATATTAGTAAAACATTTAACCATTTTAGATTTCAAGTCGATAGCATCAGTAGTTCTCGAGATATCTATTTATGACAGACAGACAAAGTACTCTTAAGGGATAATAAGGGACACTTAAGCCAGCTTTTAGTTTCGAAGAAATAATCGATATTTCGCAAAATTCCATACCAACTTTTTCTATCGTACCTATTTACCTACAAGAGTCCATTAATACTAAACCTCCATCCACCTTGTCTTAAACAAAACAGCACAAACAACACAAGCACAGGTCTGGTTTAGTATCATTTATAGTACCAGTTTGAAATATATGTAGAAAAGTCGTAGAGTAGTCATTGGAAAAGTTAGTTACAAAACTCAAGGTCTAATAAATGCCTTGGGGATCGAACCCGCAACCCTATACGTCTTAGTCTGCTTCTTAACCATCTGTGCCACGGGGTTTGCTTGTTAGTACGCTGCGCTTGTATATCATTTTAACTGACTACGAACGCATTTACCAACTATTAAGAAAATTATGAAACTTCTATCAACCATATTATAAGTTACCATTCTATCTACCACCTTAGCACCCAAAACACAAGTTCTGCTTAACTTTGGGCTAGATGGTGCTATGTGATATGTACAGCATTATAAAAAGAAATAATACAAGTTTTAAAAGGCGTGTAACGTAAAACATGCCTGTAAACCTGTAAAGCTTTCGCTGTGTTATTAAAATACTCCGCGCGCCCTGGTGGCGCTGACCCCGCCCATGGCGAGCATGATGTCATCACCATCAGTATGGGAGCCCCTCCTTGCCTCAGTCAAGGAATTTATTAGACCTTGAGTCTTGTTACTAAGTGTCTGTATTCGTGAATGCTCGTGCTGGGAGTACGAGTAGGTCTTTGTGTATACAAATTACAAGCTGACCCGCCGGCTGATTGACTAACTCGGGACAGGTTTGCAACAGGCGATATCTCGCGATGATCGCTGTCGAACGTCAATTTTTGCTTTTGTCTTGTATTTTTATTTTATAGCCTTTTGTGTTTGGTTTAACACAATTCCGCCAGTGTCAAGTTAATTTATAAAATTCGTAAGTTATTTGGCCAGCCATGTTGGCGGCGGCCATTTTTTTCCACTCAATTTTTGCTTTTATATAGTACAATGTGCAAGTGATACATTTAAATAAATTAATATAATGACAGTTCCCTGTCAATATACGCTAATATCATAAATACGCTGAAATATGAGGCGCAATGCGATACGATGTTCGGAGTCAGCTAAATTTACGTTTTACGCTGTCTGTCAGTGAGTCTGATAGCATTTTATAATATTTATTATAGATAGGTTGGAAGTGGGGTGCCGGCAATAGAATATTGCCCATCTCTTGCCCGTAAATGCAGTAAAAAATCTGATAGATACCTCTGGAAGATGGGCAGCAGCGTCTTTGCTTGTAATCAACATCCCGTACTGCGCTCACCACCCTCATGCCAAGCGTGGCGTGCATGGCCACGGCCCTCAAGAAACTTCAAGTTGGAGGTCCATGTGGAGGCCTATGTTCAGCAGTGGACGTCCTACGGCTCAGATGAAGATGATAATTAGATGGATAAATAGGACTGCTTAGTAATTTAAAAAATGCAACACCCGAACAACAGGCATTACCTGAATCGTCTGTAATAGACGAGAAGGCCGAAGATGATGATCATCATTTCAGCCATAAAACGTCCACTGCTGAACACAGGCCTCCCTCATGGATCTCCATGAGGGGTAGTTGCCATTCTCACCACGCTTGGCAGGCGGGTTGGTGAGCGCAGTATGGGATGTTGATACACGGATAGACGCTGCTGCCCATCTTCCGGAGGTATCCCTTAGCAGGCTCTTACTGCATCCATGGGCATGAAGGAGGGGTATCATTCTACTGCCGGCACCCCACGGCATGCACGGCACGGCAGGCAACAGTATTACGTGGTATTACCACGGTATTACCACAGATTATAGAAACTGTATTACTGCCAATTCTTACGTATAATTATAGCTTTTATGACCAATAAAAGGGAGTGTTTTTAGCCGTTCGGCATACAATGAAGGTCAAACACGATGTGACTGACATTCATTGTGAATTTGAATTTGACCTAAAAACGGTTATACTCGCAGAAGTAAATCACTGTGTCGCACAGTCGCAAGTTCCTCCTCCATGGATCCTCCAAGTATTGTACCTAGGTACTCGTGAAAAACACTGTTTATTAAAGTCATAATCTTTAATATACATAAATAAAATTCAAAGTCCTGACTGACTCACTGACTGACCGACTGACTGATATATCAACGCACAGCCTAAACCACTGGATCTAAAGACTTGAAATTTGGCACACACATACCTTGAGTATGCTAGAGGTGCACTAAGAAGGGATTTTTCGAAATTCCCACGGGATAGGGAATATAATGGGATTTATGTTTTCGAATCAAAGTGACTCTGCGTGAAAAAAAGGGTTTTACGTTTTATGACTTCCACGCGGACGAAGTCGCGGGCAAAAGCTAGTGAGTTTATAAAACAAGTTGAGTTTAAAAAAAACACTTTTTAAAAACAAGCATTTATTACGTCTTAATAAAAAGTTAAAAATCGCTTAATGACTATGGCCACCTTCAGTTCTATCGTCACACCCTGGTTACCATCTAGCACCAAAGTACTCGTCAAGACGAATCAAACAAGTCCAAACACGTGTCGTGTTGTGTCGTTTAACTACCGAGTTCCTATGGAACGGTCGTCCGGTTCCATGATCACTTGATCAGATCAAATTCATGTCATAATAATTTTGCATTGTCATCCGATTTACATATATAAATTTGAACAGGCGAGTTCTACATTCTTTAAAAAAATTGTGTAAGTATTTGACAAGCTTTTATTTAGTTTTATTTACTCATGTAGAACCGTCTACATGAGTTTGACCTGCATTGTATAAGGTAATATGTATTTACAAAAAAAATAATGAAGAATAATAATGAGATATAAAAACAGTAAGGAAATTGCCGTGGGGTGCCGGCAGTAGAATGTTGCAATGTTGCTCATGCCCGTGGATGCAGTAAGAGCCTACTAAGGGATACCTCCGGAAGATGGGCAGCAGCGTCTTTCCGTGTATCAACATCCCATACTGCACTCGCCAACCCGCCTGCCAAGCGTGGTGAGTAGCAACTACCCCTCATGGAGATCCATGAGGGTCCAAAAATAATTACTAACACTGTTTGGCCTACATTCGTTTACTGGACATGGCCCTCAGTTTACACCATAGAACAAAGGAAGTACGAAGTTCGCCGGGACATCTACACTCCAGCCACTTTCGATGTAGAATATTTGTAAAGACAAAGATAAAGAATGCATTTGATAACCACAAAAGAATTACAAAAATCAAGTTAGGTGTTACTATTTACAGTTTGAATGTTTGTAAACAAACTGAGACACACACATCGGTTCATTCGTTCAAAAAATCTCTTAAAAAACATCTATTATATTATAATGTCAATTAAATTGACCCGAGCAAACTGGCAGTTGGTCTCAATTTAGTCATTAGTGTATAATAGTGCGTACTACTATTGGTTCCTCTTTTTAAAATATGTTTTAAAGTTGTGTTGTTTTTAAATGTTGCTTTTTATTTGTATTTACTATGAAAATGTTGTTCCTTCGCGCCAGCATAAGAGCAACCACGGAAGAGCGCTGTGGCATTATTCATTATGTCACGGCATACGCTGAGTGGTGGCCTTTTTTTGTTTGCCATTTAACATTTTTATGGACACAGTCTAACATCTTAAACCAATTACAGGCAAACACAATATTTGTAGGTTTTATCAGAATATAAAATATGAAGACTTAAGTATATAGAAAATATAACAATAGGTAAATATAACATAACCTATTTGTATATAAATATAATGCACTAGCTTTTGCCCGCGACTTCGTCCGCGTGGAAGTCATAAAACGTAAAATCCCCTTTTTCACGCAGAGCCACTTTGATTTGAAAATATAAATCCCATTTATTCCCTATCCCGTGGGAGTTTCGAAAAATCCCTTCTTAGTGCACCTCTAGGATACTCAAGGTATATGTGTGCCAAATTTCAAGTCTTTAGGTCCAGTGGTTTAGGCCGTGCGTTGATATATCAGTCAGTCGGTCAGTCAGAGGTCAGTCAGGACTTCGAATTTTATATATATAGATTAAAACCCCCCGTCGCGGCTGTCTGGCGCCGACTGGTGACCTTGTTATTTGGCAGCATGACGTCATCGACGAATAATTGTATGTTGGTCGGTCGGCGAATATATGTAACATTGGTTTGGATGTTTACAACAGATAATGGGGCCAGGGTTCTAAAGAGTTTTCAGGATGAAAAATCATAACATATCTGTTTATATGGATTTATATCGAAGTTGCGATAAACATATGTAGGTGTTCGTAATAGCGGAACACTGCACCAAAATAAAGGTAATTAAAAGGAGATTACAAAAATATACATATGCCATGTATTTAAATTTATTCAGAAATAATAACAACCATTTTAATTCAATCAAAAGAACTCTGTTTTCTAATCGCTTCTTAACACAGTGCTTAAAACAGGGAAGCGAACAGATTCATTCGTGTGCCTTATTTACTGTTAACATAAGATTTACCTGTTTTTTTATATTGTAAGTTTCTATGTGTAACGTGTCTATGTTTTATAATTGCAAACTATGGAAATAAATGAATGAGTATATGAGTTCAATCATTCTAATACATTTGTAATCAATGCATTCAAACTGTCGGTTTTTGGCTCTAAATCGGCCAAGTGTGTGTTGGACCTTGCAGTTGGGTTTTTGTTTCACTTTATATTGTTTGCTTGTTCTAAATTCAGTTGTCTCGAGATTTTCGGGATTATTTTTTTAATATTATTTTTTTAAAAGGTCATTAATGAAAAAAAATATTAGCTACCCGTATTTTGTCATTGAAAGCGCCGTCATAGCTTAACAAGTAATTTCTTGAAACCTATAACGTACTCGTAAAAGCGTTCAGCGCCTTAGTTAGTCCAGACAAACTGCACATATTTATTTATATATTAGGACAACCAACAGCTATAATAAACTAGTAGGTATTCAACAGTGAGAAAACATAAAGCAAGTTCTAGGTTATCACATTATAGGTTACACAAGTTATAGGTTAATAGGTGGACAATACATACCATCTACTCTAACATAAACTATCATCTAATATTAGTCACCTATTTGTATATAATGTAACAAGTTCTAATACTATGGTAATGTCTTTTGATGGAGAAGATAAGATTGATGAGCGAGATAAAATATACTTACCTAATAAATCTAGTTATAAGTCTTCAGAACAATTGAAGTTGCGACACCTGGAAAGATAATAAATGAAATTAGTTATGAATGAATAACAGAGAATATTGAGCAAATACCATGATATCGAGCACAGCAATATTAGTTTGTATTAATTCTCAACAAGCTGGACTTCTGTAAATAAGTCTTATTTAATTGTTAAAATTTCGCGATTTGTTAACATATTGTTAGTTATTAAAATACAGGATTTTATCGCGTACCTTAGTTTTTTTGCTTTAACACCTTAGTCCTTCCGCGACCATGACCAGATGCAATCCGGTCGAAACGTCGGGAAAAAACTAAAAACGGTATTATAAAAAAAAATGGCGAAAGTTTGACAAGTATTTAGCATTTTTAAGGACGTAATTACGTCCTTAAAAATGCTATGTTAAAAGTTCCCATCGATCTCGCTGGCCCGGTACATTTTGTTCGAGGTAATCAAGTTTTTTTGAATTTCTCTGAAATGGTGAAAGCTGCTACAAAATTATAAGCTAGGTATTGTATTTTCTATTTATTGAAAACACTTACATCTATTATTACAGGATATGACATACAATAGAGTAGTCCACATTATATATATTAACAGGCAAAATAATTCATTAATCAAAAACACAATAAGCTTATATATTATATAGTTATCTTCTATTATACGTTCATTTTAATATGTTCATTTTTAACTATTTTATATAAATTATTCAAATTCAGATTTTATGGTTCTGGCGCAATATGGGGGTATCTAATTTATAATTTTTATCAATCATATTCTTAGTTTATGGAGTTGTTCTTCTAAGAATACTATTTTGTCGAATGTTATTTCTCGTTCTTTTAAGTTCTGCTCATTTCGATTAATAATAATTTATCACCTTCTTCTTTCAACGCTTCGATGATAAAAAATATACTCCCTATGAGATAATTCCTTTCTTATCATTTTGTTTACTGAATTTAATTGCTGAATTCTGATTACATTTTTTTATATTTTTCTCTAACTTTTTGACATGCTTTATTCTTTTCTTATGGCACTTAGATCCATTCTTTGTTGACGAATTGCTAATCAGCAGGAGTTTACTATGTTTTATTTGTTATAATTCAGTAATTCATTCATTCATTCATTCATAAACGGATGATGTGATGACATTCTTTGGCTGTCAAATATTTAAGGGTTCGTTCAAAAACATGTGATTATACTTAAATTCAAGATGTTTACATTTTATCAGTTGTATTTTAACAATAGTAATAAGGAGTTGTAGAGTAGTAGTAGAATAGTAGTAGTAGAGGTATTAAGTAGTAGTAGGTGCGATGCCATGTTTACCGGGACAGTTAATAATGTAATAAAATGTCCAGATGTCCTAACTCTAGTGTTAAGTCTCGCGCTAACAAGCGCTGAAGCAAACACTGCGTGCTAGATTATTTTTATCCAAACGCAAAGGCAGACCGTTTCTATTTGCTTGATACTTAAAAATAACACTTCTAAGGCTGCCTTCCACTGGAGCGGAGCGGAGAGGAAAAGACCTTAGCTGAACAATAGAACTGCGGAGCAGCACCAACTCCATTGGTCCAAATTTGAACCGCTCTGCTTTTCGCCTCTCCGCTCCGCTTCAGTGGACAGGCGGCCTAAAACATGCATCTAAAGCATGGACAGGTTCACAGTTTAATTTATGTATTCTACTCATCGCAGGCAACTTCTCTCAAACATTTATACTTGCAAAATTGTTTTTGTTCCTCTAGCATTATATACATGGACCATGATGTCACAAATCATAATGCAACATTAAAAGATTGCTATAATGTTCTGTGCAGAGTCCTAAATATGGTTAGACACTGGAACGTTTTGGCCTTCATAATTAATTCAATGTACTATAGTTTATTCAAGGCCATGTGGGCTCCGCGGTAATCTATTTTATTGTCCAGTACAATTACCGCATACCAAATTAAATTCATAAATTGGTCGAGTCTAGACTAACTCAATAACGCGGGCTATCCACTGCGAGATATCTGGGTTTATTCATGCAAGCCTTACATTTATTTCATCATCATCACTTCAGCCGTAAAACGTCCACTACTGAACATAGGTCTCCCTCATAGATATCCATGATGTTGATACACGCTGCCCCCCATCTTCAGGAGTCATACCTTGGCAGATTCTTACTAGATCCTTACTGCATCCACGGGCAAGAGAGGAGAAGCAACATTCTAGAGCCGGCATCGGAGTGCCTTGACTATAAATAAAACTTGTGTAACAAACAGGATACATCAAGAGAACATGTTAAATACATTTAAGAGAACATGTGACTAGTGTATTATATTATCTGTGCTAGTGTTCACATCATGCATTTCGGTTAAGGGACGAGCAATTAAGGATTTTAGGAGAATAAGAAAACATGCATCTGCAAGAGCAATGCCTACCTAGCGTTCATTGAATAAAATTGCGATAAATCGTAATCGCAATCAAGCCAAACTAGCTCTTTGGCCATTACTTAAAGATTGCCATTAGAACGATAATATCGTAATCGTTTTCTAGAGTAGACTTCCATGGACGCGCATTTATAAGCCTATACCGGCACTCTGCGGCGACAATACTGAACAGTTATTATACTTTTAGTCTATAAGAAACTACTTTCGTGTAAACATCTTAGCAAAATTAGTTGGACTTATTGAAACAACAGAAACTACTTAGCGTCTACTGCCTTTCAATATCTTAATATTTCTAATAATCGCTTAATAATTTCAGTCATTGTACTGTTTAAAAGCATGGCATATAAATGCAGTCCATTGCTTGAAGGAACCTTGCAAGTTGCAATAGCTCGGTCAGGAGATTTCCCGCAGTTTTTCAAAACAGATTTCGTCAAATCGTAAATGATTTTTATTTTCCGCCGTGGGGTGACGGCAGTAGAATGATACCCCTCCTCTCATGCCCATGGATGCAGTAAGAGCCTGCTAAGGGATACCTCCGGAAGATGGGCAGCAGCGTCTATCTGTGTATCAACATCCCATACTGCGCTAACCAACCCGCCTGCCAAGCGTGGTGAGAATGGCAACTACCCCTCATGGAGATCCATGAGGGAGGCCTGTGTTCATCAGTGGACGTTTTATGGCTGAAATGATGAAATGATTTTGTCGTGAGGGATTTCAACTTTTTTCAGGAGTTACAAAACATTCGGAATTAATATTTTATGTTTTGATTTATTCGTGTTTTATACTTTAAATTCTGTGCCTCCTGTGACCAGTGATACAACTGAAAAATCACAACTTTACAGGACAGTAAAGACAAGATTTAATTAATTCTAGTTCGTGTACTAGGTGGGTTAGGTTACACTTGAGTGCCTTCTTTTGCAGATAAAAAACATTCACCTTATTGTGTATTAAAATTTTTGTTCTAAAGTAATTCATGAAAAACCTAACTATTACTTTTATTTCTAATCATCATTTCAGCCGTAAAACGTCCACTACTGAACACAAGCCTCCCTCATGGATTTCCATGAGGGGTAGTTGCCATACTCACCACGCTTGGCAGGCGGGTTGGCGAGCGCAGTACGGGATGATGATACACAGAAAGACGCTGCCCATCTTCCGGAGGTATCCCTTAGCAGGCTCTTACTGCATCCACGGGCATGAGGGGAGGGGTAACATTCTACTGCCAGTACCCCACGGCCCTTATTGCTTATTTCTAATATGTGTTATTATTACGTGATAAATGATACAAGTACAGTTAATTCATGTTGCACGTGTATGTTATCTTTGTGTAAACTGATATACAAGAAGTAAACGAACGAATAACTTCTAAGAATGTGATAAGATGCACAAATAAATCATTATAATACTTCTCCAAAGATTCGACATTTTTACTCTTCAGTCCTCTATTTTCATATTTTATCTGAATCGTATCAGTTTGGTAAAAACCCAGTCTATATAAATACGTGTTAAATGATACAAGTCTAGATAAACCCCTCATTAAAGTACCTATTTATGGTGTAAAGGAATACATGTTATAGAAAAAGAATTAACCATTGATAATGTATTAAAAATTATGAATTTACTTACAAATAAGGCACAATTTTATCAAAATTATTAAAAGAGGTAAATTGAGATCTTTTTAAACGCAAGTATAATATCAACCGTAGGACGTCCACTGCTGGACCTTTGTCCAGGGAGGGAGGCCTTTGCCTCCCTCCTTGATCTCCAAGTTCTGCGGTTGGAGGCCGTCGGCATCCACCGCCGACCAGCGGTTCTCACCAAGTCGTCTGCGAAGCTTGTAGGTGGACGTCCTACACTGCGCTTGCCAGTCCGTGACTCCATCGGCCATCTGTTCTGCATGCTATATGGCCTGCTCATCGCCACTTCAACGTGCTAATCCGTTTGACTATGTCGGTGACAAGAGTTCTTATTTCCTCATTTCTGATTCGATCCCGTAGAGAAACCCCGAGCATAGCCCTCTCCATAGCTCGTTGAGCGACTCTGGGCTTATACATAAGGCCAAAAGTAAAGGAACACGTCTCGGTTCCATATGTCATCACTGGTAACACACACTGACTGTAGACTTTCGTCTTATGGCATTGAGGTATGTTAGACGAAAACACGTTGCGGAGTTTCCCAAACGATTGACAATCCGAGTGGGATTCGACGATTGACCTTTTTCTCGTAGTTTGACCTACCTAATTGGACTGTTTGTCCTAGGTATACATATGCGTAGATAGCTTCGAAAGCTGAGTTCTCAACCATAACTGGGGCAGGCACGACATGGATATTTGACATAACTTTCGTCTTGTCCATGTTATTTTTTAAACCTACCCGTTGGGAGACTCGATTGAGCACGCTAGATAGATTATAGCACGCCAACCACACTCTGTGTGCTTGGCGTGCTAAACTGTGGTAAACTGTGGTTTACCACAGTTTTGGCTGGTAGATAATGCTTTAGCATTAAGCCCACCTTTTGTAATTGTGCAATAAAGTAATAAATAAATAAATAAATTATTCCCGACATTTCAACAAGTGTGTCAGTCAACCCGGGACCACGATTGTTGAAACACAGTCGAAACGTCGGGAATAATCAAAGGTATTACGCGATAAATTCCCTTGTTTATGTTATTATATTATAACGCTATAAAAGTAGCAAAACTTCTCATTATGTTTACTTTTTCTTGCAGGAAAAACTATTTAATCTTGATAAACTCGTCTTGTCACGATTTCTAAGAAATCCGGGAGCGCTTCACACTGTTCGCGCGCGATGGCAACTAAAGAGACGCGTTTTTGAAATAAAGCGTGAAGTCAAAAAAAATAGCGTTATAATGTAACAAGCGACCTTTTTTCGTCATAACTTAAAGGTTTTTTACGTTAGAAATATGACGTTTTAACCGATAAAAAGTTCGGACGCGGCGAATTTTATAGCGTTATTAGTTAATCTAGTAATGTTCTTGTAAGCGATATGAGAAAATGTTGACTGCTGCAAAAGTTACATAAAGAACTGAGTTGCAAAAATTTTGCACACAAACTAATACAAGACTTGTAATAAACATAATATTACTAATACAGTTGCACATGCAATGTAGAAAAGAAACATTTTTGTAACATTTTCATGACAATAAACTTTATTATTATATATATATATTATTATTATTGTTTTCAGAGCTAAAATGGGCGCGTTTGTTTTCGACAAGTGCTGCTTCTGCATAGAGCTGAGAACAGGATGCTTCATCCTAGCTTACTTGTCTCTGGTGAGTCTAAATTCGTCATCTTTTGTGTACGTACAGGCACATGCGCTGGGACCGCACTTTACCGGACACGCCACGTACCATAAACGTGGACTCGCAGGGCTTTGTGTGGATAATAGGAATGCCCACGGTATGGGTGACACTTTTCCGCATGCCTCCGCATGTCGCCCGATGGTGAAATGCTGACGAGAGAATCAGGCTGTGCAACTCCAGCACGCAGTCTTTAAAATGAACTTAGAAAACACTGACAGGCAGACATGTGTGTGCTGAGGAGCTCCATATGGCATGGTACCGCTACAGTAAGGAAAATGGGACTGGGGCCGAAGTCATTCTTTTTTGCGGAAGACTACGACTTAAAAGTCTTACAGGCATTGCATTGGACAAGATTCACTTCGCCCAAAGACTTCGCCCCAATGGGCTACAGCTTGGCACGCGGGTTACCGAGTGATGTTGATACACGTAAAGACGCTGCGGCCCATCTTCCGGAGGCATCCCTTGATTCTTATTGCATCCACGGGCAAGAGAGGAGAGGCAAAATTCTACCGACACGCCACATTTATTGGCATTGCAAGCTTATTGAAATACTATTAATAACTACTTGTAAACTTTCAGGTCTCCTACTGCGTTGCCGCTATCGCTTCCGTGGTGCTTCTTGTGGGTGGTATTGCACTGACGGCAGTAAACATTCCGGAGAGCCACACAACCGAAACCTATCCCGGACTTGGCAACGTTCGCTCAAATGATTTTAGTAATGAGGATGCTGCGAAGACTGCGGGAATTTTCCTGATTGTCATGGCCTCGCTTCTCCTAATCTTCGTCATCGTGCTTCTGACGTTCATCATCGTTCTCCTTGTCGGATTACACAAGGTAATTGTGTGTTGTGGAATTGTATTGGATCATCCAGCCGTAGGACCGCTGTTCAAGTCCACTGCTGGACATAGGCCTCCCTCACGCCTCTGCATGATGAGGGAGCTGTTGCCTTACTCGCCACGCTTGGCAGGCGGGTTGGCGAGCGCATTACAAGATATTGACACACGGAAAGATGCTGCTGCCCATCTTCCCTTGGCAGATTCTGACTGCATCCACGGGCAAGAATTGTATTAATTTGTATTTAATAGGCTAGATGATTAAATTTTAACATTTTGTTAAAATGTATTGGGCACGTATTTTTTTCTCTTTTAACGTAATCCATAATTAACCGCTATACATTACACCGAATTGTCGCGTGACGTCACATGCTGGTATACCACCTGCAAGTAGCGGACGTGCCTCGGTACAGTATTGTGACGTCACGAGCCCCCACTCCTAAACTTCAACTCACTTTGTTATATTAATATGAAAAAGCAAAACCTACGTATTTTATAATACTGACGACGGACTAAATAGAATTGTGATTTAATTACCCTGTCAATGCCTTTGAACAGGCATTCAAAAACTGAAAATTATTTATTTCAGTTACCATGTATCATTCATTACATAAGGACGACGACATTACCTTTAAAGATCGCTGGGCACACCTGGATACGAAAGTCTCAGGACAGAGAAGGCTGGCAAAATTAAGGGTGGCTTATACCCAGCAGTGGGTGATTCCGGGCTGAGAGATAGAGCGAGAGAGATATCATTACAAGGTTGAAACCCTCATTTAACACAGTACTTGTGCCAAGGGTTTCGTTCTTCAATAGCCCTAATTAATTATATTTTTTTGGTTACAATTTTACCATGGGGAAATGATGTCAAACAATAGGTATGAACTAATAAAAATAACTCTGCCCTTTTTAGATTAGTGTGTGTTGGTGTGTGTGTGTGTGTATGTGTGCATGTTGTGGCGGCGTTTAAAAGAATGTTGATGTGTCTGGATCGCAGTCGTCTTTTTTAAACTTTCGCGATCACGACACATTACTAACACATATTTAACCGGGTATTTATCGCGCTATTTACCTTTATTATTGCCCGACGTTTCGACAGGATTGCACCCATCGTGGTCCCAGGAAGACCGCGAAGTAAATAGCGCGATAAATACCCGGTTAAGTATGTGTTAATAATGGATCGCAGTTGTAAGGCTATTAGGGATCGGTCCCTTAGAAAAAGAATTAAGGCTGTAGACCAATAGTCTCAATTTGTTTCAGAACAAGCCCGGTCACGTCAAGGCCTACCTGATCTACTCTTGCATCATCATTGTGCTGTCGATTCTGGGTCTCATCGGCTCCATATTCGGTAGCGGCGGCGGCAGCAGCATTGGCCAGGGCGTCGTCAACATCCGTAAGTATTCTTCTTCTGTTGATTATGGCGTGTGTGACAGGAAAGCCATAAGTAGTAGTAGTAGAACTTGTTGTGAAGGACCGGATGAACCCTTAGAAGTGCTACTACCATACCTATTTCTGCCGCCAAGCAGCAATGTCTGCATTGCTGTGTTCCGGTTTGAAGGGTAAGGGGGCCGGGGAAATTACGGGCACATGAGACCTTACAACTCTGTCTCCGGGTGACGGGCGCAATGCATCCGTCAACGTGCCTAGTGAACGTGATCACCGCGGCATCGCAATTGTTATAAGTAGGGAAGGGAGAAGTTACCGCTTTACATCAGGTGGGCCTTCTGCTTGACTCGTCATTTAGAAGTAAAAAATAAAAATAAATCGCACGAGTAGTTGACTTGTCAGTGCGCTGATTAGTCCATGTTTCCAGTAAAGTTGCAGCACGCACACAAGTATAGACATGCAATAAGTATTTCCTCTTACAATTATCTAATTATAAAGTTCTGTGGAGGGGCGTGCATTTTTAAATGGTTTATCTCCACTAATACGTATGATAGCAGATTGAATCAGCTTCATCAGGTCAGGCTCTAACAATTCCAAGTTCTAAAATAACTGACAACAAATTGGATCCTATGTGGTGAATCTTAACCTGATATATACAGGTTTTCACTATAATATTTACTACGAAAGACCACTGCTTGGGTTCCCATTCTGCCGCAGCGCTGCGTTTTTATCACTACTTTACAAAAGATAACTATGTATTTTGGTAACATGTGATAAAAGTAAACGTTGTTGTATATATTTTATATCTAACTAAGCATGATAATGTTTTGTAACTTAATACATATTTTATTACAGTTTGGAACGTGTACTGTGTCCTGATCATCAGAAGCTACTACTTCATCATGAAGGCACCCGAGCGCGGCCCGGCCATCTACAGCTCTGCCTAAGGCGTGAATTACACAGAAGAGGCTCGGGGCGCAGGCGCAGCGCAGACGCGGTGTCGCCTACACAATTGTGGACCGCCACGCAAGGCACGGCAGGCTGTCTACAGGTTTGCAGCAAGCGTAAATCTCGCGATCCCGGCATGTCAAACGTCAATTTCTTACTGGTTATCATTTTTACATTTGACAGCGATGATCGCGAGATTTACGCCTGTTGCAAACCTGTCGCGAGATACGTATTCAGCCTGCAGTTCCACGCCCGCGCCGCGACTTCGCCTTACGCCGCTTCTGTATAATTCACACCACATTCACTGCTGGCAGGAGGAATTACCCAACGAAAATAGTTTAAGGAGAAAGTTCTTGACTTGGAGCTCTATTCTTGAATCGCTCGTATATTTAAGAGAACTTGTCTACGCCTCTGTGACATTTAATTAATACAATTTTCACACGTCGTCGCGTCGACTGTTGAGTTAAAACCCGACATTTTGAAAGTCGAACGACAATTTGTGGATTTCGTGTAATTTTATCATGCGAGATACCTATCCAAAAATGGATCCAATGTTCACTCAGAACTTTCTTGACACAGCGGAATGAATATTCGGGACCTTTCACCACTAAATATTTATAGGACTTTTGTACAATTTTACGTAGACGAGTTTACTATTTGGAATCTTTTAATCTAGATTTATAATTTATGGAATACCTACCTAACATGGTTAAAACTTTTACTCGTTTTGCATACACTTGTCATTGGTATTTTTTGTAGGTATTTGTGGTACCTACTTATCTTTATTGATGTACTCTCGATGATTTGTCTAGTTTGCTAGTCGCGGGAAGAGACTTACGAATCATTTTGATTCTGCTATAAAAACTGCAGACTTTGCATTTTTGAGATGTTAGAATTAGCATTTTCTTGACAATTGAAGATTACAGACTCTTTAAAACTAGTCAGGTGTATTCGCCAGCAGTGAGGTGGAAGCAATGCGCGTAAAACTGAAGTTCATTTAGCTGGTTTTTGGATGATTTTATATGCATTTGATTTTTTTTGCGCTTTCTTACGTAGGTATACATGTTTTGTAACTAAATTGACTTATCATATTTAATTGTAAGAAAAACATTGTATATTTTACAAACAAGTCAACGTGCACTGAAAACTATTAAATTTAACTCTAGTACCGACCTAGGTACACTGTAGGAGAGATCATTCCAAAACAACGTCTTTATACTATACACACTGTTTAGAATATGACACACGATATTTGTGTTAACATATTTTGAATATGTACGCCTTTAATATTATTTATGAGAATATTTATGTACCTATCTCACAGAATATTTAATTTCACTTACCTGCTTACACAATATTAAGTACTTTACTGGGCAAATGTTAGTGATGCCATAATAGTTCTCAATTTAAGCCTTATAATTAATTATAAGAAATATTAAAAATCTCGTCGCAACATAAGATATGTAAAGATGATATTTGAAAACCTTCTTAAATAATAATAATAATCTTTTATGGAACATTTTTGTTGAACCTACTCATAAATATTAAGTTGGTATACAAAAAATAACAGCGTTATTTTTTGTTTTTCTTTGTATTTTTTTCGTTTAATTCTTTGCATTAATTTTGTTCAAATACAAATGGTGTTTTATTTAAGAGTTTATATTTTTAGTTTAGGTTTATTTTTACCTGTTTTTGTCTATTATTTTACTAATGCATGCATACAGTAAACTTGAAAAAAAAGTGAAATATTTTTTTTATAGTAAATTGATAAATTATAGCCCTTGATTGTTTTATTTCACGATTGTCATTTCCAAAATATAAAGTTGTAGGTAGTAATTATAATTAATTTCAGCCGTAAAATGTCCACTACTGAACACAGGTCTCTCTCATGGATCTCGATGAGAGGTAGTTGCCATACTCATCAGCATCACGTTTGGCAGGCGGGTTGGCGAGCTCCGTACGGGATGTTGATACACGGAAAGACGCTGCTGCCCATCTTCTGGAAGTATCCCTTAGCAGGCTCTTACTGAATCCACGGGCGTGAAGGGAGTGGTAACAATCTACTGCCGTCACCCCACGACATAATTATAATAATGCCTTTAAAATTCTACCCAACCCACCAATGATATCCTCCCAAAGTCCCTGTATTTATATTGCGAAAGCAGCTCCAGGTCGCATAAGCATTCGTCTCTAAGTAGGTACATATTTTTATTTAACCCTGTTTGCATTACATACTAAGCAAGATATAATATTTTAAACTACCTATAATAAAACTTATTCTAACGCTTCGCACTGTTTCCTGGTTTAACAACTAGCGTGTCTTGTGACACGTGGGCCTCTTCTAGCTCTTTCCATTCATCTCTATTGCGCTCTTTTCTTGTCCAGATTGATCCACAAATAGCCATGATATCAATGACTAGCTTTTGCCCCCGAATTCGTCCGCGTGGAAGTCATAAAACGTAAACTCCCCTTTTTCACGCAGAGCCACGTTGATTCAAAAATATAAATCCCATTTATTCCCCATCCCGTGGAAATTTCGAAAAATCCCTTCTTAGTGCACCTCTAGGATACTCAAGGTATATGTGTGCCAAATTTGAAAATGATAAATGGAAAAACGCTGCTGCCCATCTTCCGGAGGTATCCCTTAGCAGATTCTTACTGCATCCACGGGTAAGAAAGGAGGGAAAACATTCTACTACATAGATAAGTACCTAAATATGTTTTTATTAAATAGAGAAACATCCAGAACTCCCTAAACAAATATCTGCAGATATTGACAGACATTTGTCCCGAGGCGGGAATCAAACCCGCAACCTCTTGCGTTGCAGGCGGACTTTCGCCCGCTGCGGCATAGAGGTCGTCATATTACTAAGGAGTAGTGTAGTAATATCAGTAATATTATGTTTAACATGTGTTTGTCTGTGGCATCGTAGCTCGATTTGAGTGCCCTATTATGAAATATAAAAAAAAAATACTGTAAACCTTACAGACAGAACGGAGCGCAACGGAGAGGATTTTATTGACGCACTTGAAAATAAACTTTAAAATTATTGCAATAAAGTGCAAAACGCCGCGCGGGGATTCCCGCGTATCTTCGAGGATGCGCGAGCATTTTTGTCAGGTTCAAGCATTTATGTACTTTATTGTAATAATTTTAAAGTTTATTTTCAATAGTGTTAATAAAATCCTCTCCGCTGCGCTCCGTTCTGTCTGCGCTGAGCCTTAGACCTCTTCAGAGTCAGACCCCTTACATAAAAATGCTTTGATGATGTAAGTTGGAAGTACTTGTACCCCGACTCTCTACCCGTAGGTCGTGGTCGTCGATACCGGCCGTGAACCAAAGGATTTTTCTTTCTTGAAAAATGTGTGTTCACATATAACACGTGCTTCACGGTGAAGGAAAACATCGTGAGGAAACCCGCGGCTTAGTCAGCTTCAGACCTGTTCTTTCCTCTGACACAGTTGACTAAGCTGGGAGGATGGTAAAGGTACTGGGCAAGCCTAATCCATCTAACAATGTCCTAGGCACTGCACAGCACAGCATTATTACCAGTTGCTGACTCTGTATAAATCATCTATAAAAGATGTAAAGGCCTTCTAAAGTGTAAGTTATAGTACCTACCTATAATTCATAAATTACTTGTATGGATATCTTGATGGTTTCGCGATTTCTATTTAAACTACTGTACTTATTTTTTCTAGTGTCTATATATATAAATGCTTTATACAGCGCACAGGGTACGCGAATAAGGACAGGACATCCTTAATTAACATCAAATGTCACTTAGGTCCTAATAAGACAAGTAACATTTGATAGCATGCTAAGGCTTCACGGAATGACAGCTGGATTCTGCTGAATGATATCGATCTGCGCAGGGCGTTGTGCGCATGTGCGGTGCAGCCTCTCTTTGTTAAGGAGAAGCCTTCTTGTTAAAATACTTGTATATTTTAATCTTGTTATTATTTGTATTTCTTAAATTCCATCCCTGTGACTTGTCCTTTTCGTTTTTAGTTTTTGTTGACACTTGTAACGCTTCGTCTGATTTTTTCTGTCATCCAGCCAAAGGTGATCTGAATCTTTTGCAGATCTTTGCATAGATTCCGTAGTACAACAAGGAACAAGGAAATATTTCGCTTTTTCTATCTGTTTGTCTGTACACTTGTACCTTTACGAAGAGACGATTAGTCCTAGAAAGATGTATTTTTGCAAGACATGAAAATTTAACGGTCTACTAGCCATTTTAGTTTCGGAGAAATTGTCACTCAAATAAGTGATATGGTTTACCAAATAAACCGGAATACTTTAGACCGATAATTGGTCTAAAGTATTCCGGTAAAGTATTAGTAAATTTTAATTGGTCAACCTTGAGGGACTCCAGTATCCTATTACATTATTTCATTCCATCAGATTTTATTCCAATGATCCTGGTGCTTGATGATGATGATGTGTAGGTAGGTATGAGGATTAGTGGATATGGATATATTATCTTAGCCATCTTTCGACGTTGTTACCCGTCAATTTTGTAATACTGAAGAGTTTTGATAACATCCTGTGGTCTTCTTCATCAATCAGTTCCACTTGACTTAATCATACTTTCTGAAAGCGAATGTTCGAACTTGAGCTAAATATGCCAAATTATGTTTCTCAACAACATTTGAGCAGTTCCCTCAATCATCCCGTGATGGCATTATGGATACCATCATCAAAACTTAGTTTAAAAAAAATCAACATTCGAACCCTAAAATAATTTTCCGAATCGGTTCATAAACGACGCAGTTCTGAGGTAAGAATGATTTCAAGAAATACTGACGGCTTGAGTACCTCTTCCTTTTTATGTCAGTTAAAAACTCAATTACTACCTGTTAATATGTTTTGGTAAACGAAAAAAACGTACATCATTTTCTCACAACAGGCCTACGGGTAACTACCGAGCCCTACATAGCGCGTGGCCCGCATCTGGCCTAATTTATTTTTATAATTACCTACTTCATTTATTTTTAAACTTATACAAACCATTCTCCTGTCCGTAACACAGTCTTTTGACTAGCACGGAAAGTATTGACACCTAAACTGTTTAGGTACCGACATTTTTGCGATGATGCTCACTTGCATTCACTCATTGGTAGGTAGACTAACTAAAAAGTTATATTATTTAGAATAAGCTAAATGTTAAGTCTTTTAATTTTATTTTTGTTACCTACGCATCTAAACTGTTTTTTAAGTTGAGTTTTGAATAAAAATTATTCTTATTCTTATTCTTATTCCTAAAAATAACTCACACATGCAGTAAATATGTGTTTAATTTATGAAGAAAAAAACAACTTCAATAATTAAGTTTAAAATTTTGCTAAAAATACAAAAATCTTTATTGCATAAAATTGGTTTATAATAAGTGTTTATAATAGTTTTCACTGTGTTACAGGATAACAGTTCAGAATACCCAGACTGCTATATACGTAGGTATGCGTATTACATTTGAGTCATTCCCTGAACTGGGGTTAAAAACTTTGACAGAAAACCGTAAGTTTAATGATTATCGCGGACTTTTTACGGAACAATTCCGTGAAGCTCTTTTCAGCTTTATAATGAAATTATATTATTATATTATGTATGTAAGTATATAATTATATATCTCACTAATATTATAAAGCCGAAAGTTTGTTTGTATGGAGGTCTGTTACCTCTTCACGCAAAAACTAGCGTACGTACGTATCGAGCTGAAATTTTTCAAACGTATAGATGTTGACTAGGATTAAGACTAGCTACTGCCTGCCGCTTCCCACGCGTTGTATTACCCGGATAAAAAGTAGCCTATGTGTTAATCCAGACTTACATCTATAACGTGTGCAAAGTTTCCGTGGGGTAGTTTTTACGTGAAGAGGTAACAAACCTCTGACACAAACAAACTTTCGGCTTTATAATATTCGTAGGATAAAATGTATTTTTAAATAAATAAATAATGTTAGACATTGTACACAACACCAGCTAGTCCCAAACTAAGAAAAGTTTGTACTATGAAAAGCAGATGATTTAAAAAATACTTAAACACATATCATACATAGAAAAATATCCAGACACGGGACAAATGTCTGCAGAGCAATAATTACCAACATTTGTCCCGTGGCGGGAATCGAACCCGCATGCTACCTTCTGCGTATCAGTAGGCTATTAGACCTGCTGACCTGGTAGGCCAACTAAGCTACCAAGGCAGTCGATATGAATTATATTTAACTACTATCTTCAGGGAGTTTTTTTTTAATATATGCAATAAACATTCTACTTTTCAATCTAGGTAGGTCTTCCAAACTCCAGCAACATGTAAAATGATTTTGCCGTGCTCATGACACTTAGGTATGAACGATATTCCGACTATATATCCAAATAACGAGACTCGTAGACAATTTTTGCAACTACCCTCAATTTGCCGTCATAATCCGAAATCAACAATTTCATTAATACACTGGCAGTATCTTCCTACCACTGTCCTGTTTTAATTAAAAATAAAAGCCTTATAAACCTACGTATTATAAACATGTGATTCAGTCACGACATTTTAAAAAATACCTAGTTTGGGACGAGAGGCGTTATCAATTTTTATTTATATAAGTAGGACTGTTGGTCGTTGCTATATTTTGTACTTTACATTCCTGCAAAATACATTACCTTCCGTTCGCCTTCTCCGTAATCAGATAATATCAACGGGTGTCACCAAAAAGTGAGTATTTAACTTCCCCTTAACAGGTCTTCAATCAGATTGCAAATCTCGCAAACTTGTTACTCGCCAGTAAAATGCTGTAGCGTTGTTAATAGGGTCCAGTGTGTGTGGTGATAGGCAGAAAGAACATATGGTGAATATAACAATATTTTTATGTGTTAAATGTAATGATGTTTGCGTTGATACCTCCAAGTAAAAAGGATCCAATGTGAGTCTCCGATCAATTAGTTCTCTGTACCCTTTTTACTTTAACTAAGATTTTTCTCCTATACTAAAACATGCTGGTTAAATTAATTGTTTTTGGACATATTTTCGTACAGAGCTGTCATTAAACCCGTCAATTAAGTGCTGATTAGTTAAATCAGCTTTTATTGGTAAGGGGTCAATGTATAATTTTTAGCTACTATCAAATAATAATAAGTACCTATACCTTTTAATTAAAACATAATTTTAATTTAGCTTCGTCCTTCAGCTAGGCAAATACGTACCCCAACATTAAGTATATTACACTTACATTATTTTATAAGTTAAATTAAGTATGTAGGTAAAATAAACATAATTGACAGGTGAGTAATTCATGAGTTTTCGACCTATTTTTAAGGTTTCGTAGTAAAACAAGAAACCCTCAAAGTTTCGCTTTAGCTGTCTGTCTGTCCGTCCGTCACCGGCTTTACGAAGATACTATTAGTCCTAGAAATCTGTAATTTTGCATGCACCTACCAAGATAGCAACGCCAAGATAACGCTTCAAAAAAATACTGAAAAAAAAATGATTGGGGTTACCTTCCATGTTCCATCCCTACGTAAGGTGAAACTTGATTAGAAAAAATTATTAAAATCGTGTGGGGATATCGTTAAGTAGGTATTTTAAAACAATTTAGGGGTTGCGAAGACAATTTTTCGATTAAGGGTGCCGTTTGTGAAATAAAAAGTTTTTAAGTTTTTTGACCCCTCTAATCTAAACTGCTAGTTTTAAAAATCTGAAAAAATATAAATAAAAGCTATAAAAGATAAAAAATAACTTCAATATAATATAATTCAATATAAATTCACAATAAATCACAAAGAGCCGTAGGTAGTTATTTAAGTGTACTAAAATATCCGTGTCTGAACTAGGATAAAACCTGTGTTTCAGACTTGTGGGACTCATATTTACTTATTGTAGGTAAATAACATAACAATCATTATAATTAGAAGACTTAAATGGAACAGTTTCATAAAGATTTTATAAAATAAGCTAAATTTTTACACCTATGTTTGTTAAAAACGCTTGCGTAACGTAGCATTTCGTTCTTGGAATACATGGTAGTAATAATAGAGTAACAGTTAGTTACTTCGATAGTGAATGATAGATATATACACACATCTAGCAAGATACCCAGATATTTTATTTTGTTTGAAAGGTTGATAGCGGGACACATACTTTTAGTTTCAGGAGAGGGATTGCAATAATGAGCGAATAATTTCAAATCTCCTTCGCCCCTGGCCTAATTTATTTGTTTTGTAATTTTGTTTTTATGTTAAACCGCACTCAGGTTAACATTATACCTAAGCGTTTTCGTTAAAGGAAATAAGATACCGTCTCAAACATTTTCAATTCTGGTGCTCAACCGACATGACCTTATCAAAAATTTCGACTAAGCCCGTCAAGGGTTAGGTCTAAGGTCAAGGGGTAGCTGAGTTGATTTAAGCACTTAAGGCTTAAGGAAGGGTCAAGGATTGATTTGACCGGCCGCGTTAGTTTGAAGTCCACAATTTTTTTATCACGCTTGGCTAGCATGTCAGCGAACGCAGTACGAGATGATGATACACAGAAAGACGCTGCTGCCCATTTTTCTGAGGTACCCCACGGCATATTGTTTCTAAGTTGTAAATGTAACACCAGTCTTCATTCCAGGCGGGTTCAAGTATGGAGCTCCCGGTGCTGGATAAGTTCTGCTTCATCTTCCACCTGAGGACAGGATGCATCGTATTGGGAGTCCTCAATTCCGTAAGTTCTAATTAATCGATTCTACCATAAGGACGTCCACTACTGAACATGGGCCTCCCTCAAAACGGGACTACAGGAGCTCATGGAGTCATGCCCTTCTTGTACAACACCCTACGGGGATAGATGCTCACGGAATGCTTCCGGCGACTGGAGCTGGAGTCCTTCTCCGGTATTTCAACTAATTTCAAGGAGTTTTGCTGGTTAGTTAGTAGTAGTCGAGGTAAGTAGGATGAGGGGTATGATAGAGGATAATGCACAATACATACACCCTAATGCGGGACGTCAGTGCAGATCTGGTAACCTGGCTGTTACCAGATCTGCACTAACGTCGTTACTGGTGGGCCAGAAATAGAATTAGAATCAAAAATAGGCCTCCCTCATGGATCTAAAGGTCATGAGGGGTCGTTGCCACACTTACCACGCTTGGCAAGCGTTTAGGCAGGACGTTGATACACGGAAAGACGCTGCTGTCCATCTTCCGGAGGTATCCCAGATTCAGGCAGATTCTTACTGCATCCACGGGCAAGACCCCCACGGCACGGATTGTTATTAAATTAAGTTTATAAAATTAAAAATGTTTAAGTAATAGCGCATGGGTCGAATCGACTGCAGATCGAGAAGCATGGAGAGATGGGTTGGAGGGCTTTGTCCAGCAGTGGGACGGGTTGGAGGGCTTTGTCCAGCAGTGGGACACTTACAGCTAATTCGAATTGGAAATAGAAGTAACTCCCGACACTTTACCTCGTCCCGGAGGTTACATACATTTACTATGTGTACTCTCAGTTTTGCAATCTAAACATCATTTTCATTCATTTTCAAGATTAGTAGAACTTTTTGTTAAGAGTTCATCCGGGGAAGTATTAACACCATACCTATTTCTGCTGCCAAGCAGTAAAAGTGATTCAAAGTCAAAGTCAATTAGTGTTTGTTCAATAGAGCAAAAAGCTATATAGAATAGATAATATACAAAAGAAGAACAAGATACATTTAAATTGAATAAAGCACATAGTTGAATTATTTCGCTTCAGATAACTTTTTTCGGCGTAGTCCCATTTTTTCCGTTATTTTGTTCCATTAACGGAAGAAATGGTACATACTATATCCCATTTCTTCCATTAACGGAATACGGATAACGGATAGTATGTACCATTTGTTCCATTATGTTCCAATTGAGGGAAAGAAACGAACATGAAACCTTACTCTTTCACTTCTACTCATTGTTACAATATTAACCACAATTGTTATTGTAAATTTGTGTTTCCAACCAGTAAAAGAAAATAAACACCATGTTTAGGGGACCATTTTTGAAGATTTTCCTTGTAATGAAATGCCTCTTTTGGTGCAGTCGTTCGAAAGTTATGCGCGTTCAGACATTTCGACGATTCATTGTTAGCTCTGTTCAACGCACTACGAGTAGGTATCAGATGAGCCTGTATAGCAAGGTATTTCCTCTCGGACAATACAGAAAATAGTAATCAATCAACTAATTTATTATTATTATCCACTGTATTAATATTTAATTATCAGGTATTTATAGCGTATACAGAATTGAATCTACCGCCCTTATAATTAATTTAGCAGTACATTTGACAGCTGAAAATGGGTGACCTAGATTTGTAACGAGCGCTCGATCGTAACCTGCTGGCATTTGTAAGTTTGTTCAGTAGAGATAGGGATGTTGGGTCAATTTAGGGGGCTCTTTCACCAATTACCTACTTTGGGACTTGATAGTGCTGTGTGAAGTGTATCGATCACTACAATATAATTACAAAACCACGGGAATTTATCGCGTAATACCTTTGATTATACCTTTAATATAATCAAATCAAAATCATTTATTTGATTTTATAATGAATTGTGATCGCGAAAGTTAACAAAAAACTATTGTATCCATCACATTTTTAGGGTTCCGGACCAAAATGGTAAACCCTTATGGTATCACTTTGTCTGTCTCTCTGTCACAAATAGATACCTATCTCTAGAATTACTGATGCTATCGACTTGAAATTTGAAATGGTTAAAGATAACACTTTTTTACTAACATAGCATAGGTATGCTATAGAATAGAATATTTATATAGGATATTTTTTAACATTTTCATAAAGGTATGAAAATGTTAAAAAATATTCTTATTATGATTGCACGGGGGGGGGGGGATAGGGGATCTCAAAATTTTTAAGTGAAGTACCTAGCTCGTGTGGGGTATCATATGAAAGGTATTCATTTGTAAATTAATAAACAGTTTTTATTTTTCCTTTAAGCCGTATCGTTTTTGAATTATTTACAAAAATGTTGAAAAAACTACCGATCCCCCCTTATCTCCGAAGTTTGCAGAGATAAACCCCTGAAACTTTTATTGCTAATAGGAGTGTATGTAAAGATTACAGGAAAATTATAACGAACGCTCTAATTTGCATAGTTTTTTAGAAATCATCGAAAGTGTAAAAAATCTACATAAGTTCCGCTATCAGACAAGATATGGTACTGTCAAGGTTCTCCAACAAATATAAACCGCCTTTATCATATATTATATTGTACTAGATTTTGCCCGCGACTTCGCCCGCGTGGAAGTCATAAAACGTAAAATCCCCTTTTTCACGCAGAGAAAATATAGATCCCATTTATCCCCTATCCCGTGGGAATTTCGAAAAATCCCTTCTTAGTGCACCTCTAGGATACTCAAGGTATATGTGTGCCAAATTTCAAGTATTTAAGTCCAGTGGTTTAGGCTGTGCGTTGATATATCAGTCAGTCAGTGAGTTAGTCAGGACTTTGAATTTTATATATATATAGATGATGGTACGCGGAACCCTCGGTGCGCGAGTCCGACTCGCTCTTGCCCGGTTTTATTTATTACGGTTTTTTGAACTGAGTCACGACGGTGATCAAAATGATTATTTCTTTTCCAGCTCCTAACCTTCGTCTTGGGGCTGTTCCTCATAACCCTGGCGGTGGACGTGCGCGCGGGCGCCGCCGCGCAGGCGCAGCGCGACGACGCGGAGGCCGGCCTGACCGGCGTCGTGTACACCATCGTGCTGTTGCTGGTGGTGCTTCTGTTCCTCAAGTTCGTTTGCGATATGGTGTTCGTCTGGGCGGTATACAAGGTAATATCGTACAACATCATCATCTCAGCCGCAGTAAGGAAGATCCCGCGCTCGCCAACCCACCTGCCAAGCATGGCGAGTATGCCAACAACCCGTTCAGTGTTATGTTAAACGGGTTTTCTACTCACGTTAATTATTCGTTGAAAATAGGTATCCAACGTGTTTAGTTCCTCCCAGGGGAACTTAGGTCAGGGAATGGAGCTTTTTGACGCGGTACCGTCTCCTTCCCTCTCACGCGCTCGCGTTGCACTGAAGTGCGTGAGTCGCGTGAGTTTACTTTACACTTTACTTTAACTCACGAGTCATTTGAAAGTGAAACCCGTTCATGATCTTTAAGATCTATGAGGGCGGCCTATGTCTAGCAGTGGACGTGGACAGCTGTCCAACAACTTATATGACTTAGGTATACACGTAAAATTATACTATATGTATGTATATAACTAGACTACACAGTAGATTTGAAACATTACAGGATATGCACCCTAAGACGTTAAAAATCTTTATTTAAGAAAATCCTTACAATTCTAAATAAAAAAAAAATAAGAAATGAATGAATGAATGAATGATTATAACTTTATTGTACACCAGAAAATAAAATAAATAACAGTAGAAGATAAGATACTATACAATAATAATAATATATATAAGTAAGCAAAATTATAGGTACACATTTAAGAAACATGTAATTTCGAAACATACTAGTAAAAAAATACAAGAATTAATATAATTAATTGAATTTTATAATAACAACAACAAAAAGGAATCATAAAATTAAGTCTAGAAGGTAAAAACATTACAAATTGTCTCAGAATAATTTAAACATGTTTTGACTATTAAATTTATATCATCCGCAAACGTATCGTACATCCTCCATACGTACCTACATACGACCTTCTTGGCGCAGCGGGCGAAGGTCCGCCGGCAACGCAAGAGGTTGCGGGTTACATTCCCGCCTGTCAAATGTCTGTACGATCTGCAGGGTTCAAGGTGTTCTGTAGAATGTATTATTTAAGTATATCGGTCATCCAGTACCCATAACACAAGCTCTGCTTAGCTTGGGGCTAGATGATGCTGGGTGAATTGTCTAGCTTTATTAATACAATTTTATTTATTTATTAGATACCTTGTACATTAAAAAAAGTAACTGATGACATTGGCATGACCTATCATCATCGAGCTCATCACGAACACGACCCGCAAACGTGAGTTATTGAATAAACTTTATATTTTAATTCCAGGAGAAGTCGGGCATGGTGAAGAAGTACTGCATCTTCTGGATCGTGTTCTTGGTGCTATTCATCATCGGCTTCCTGAAGACCCTGTTCCACATGGGCGCTGGCATCGTCATCAGCGTGATTTTGTTCCTGGGTGAGTTTATTGGAATTATCTACTCAATTGTCCAGGCAACAAATGTCAATTTAATACAACGTAAAAACGTGTGCCATATGTGCACATATTTGAGAGAAAAAGAAACCGATTAAAGTAAAAGAAAATATATCATAAAACTCGAGAGGTTGGTATAGGTGCTGTGTCAAACCAAAGCCAAAATGTCCCAGGCGTTCGTTCAAACAGGGTGCCTACTCTAGAAAATAATTACGATATTATAGTCAGAATGGCAATCTTTACGTAATCGCCATAAAAGTTAGTTTGGCTTGTTTACGATTTATCGCAATTTGCATTCAAAGGTAGGGTGAATTATCAGTTTGACGCCTCTACGACGTAGCAACTTGTAGCTTAACCACTACGACTTAGCAATATGTAGCTTAACCACTACGATGTAGCAACTTGTAGCTTAACCACTACGACGTAGCAACTTGTAGCTTAACCAGTACGACGTAGCAACTTGTAGCTTAACCACTACGACGTAGCAACTTGTAGCTTAACCACAACGACGTAGCAACTTGTAGCTTAACCACTACGACGTAGCAACTTGTAGCTTAACCACTGCGACTTAGCAACTTGTAGCTTAACCACTAAGACGTAGCAACTTGTAGCTTAACCACTATGACTTAGCAACTTGTAGCTTAACCACTACGACGTAGCAACTTGTAGCTTAACCACTACGACTTAGCAACTTGTAGCTTAACCACTACGACGTAGCAACTTGTAGCTTAACCACTACGACTTAGCAACTTGTAGCTTAACCACTACGACTTAGCAACTTTTAGCTTAACCACTACGACGTAGCAACTTGTAGCTTAACCACTACGACGTAGCAACTTGGAGCTTAACCACTTACTTTGGGGCTTGTGCCATGTAAAATTTCCAGCATGATTTATTACTATTACATTTTCTTTCAGCACTCAACTTCTACTTCATCAGCATAATAAGGAGTTACATGATATCTATCAACGAAGACGGCGTTTTGTGAGATGATGGCAATGTTGGTTGGGTACCACCAGAGCCCACTGTCCAACGGCGTAGTTCCGCCTCCTTCTAAGATGCAAAACCTTTATTGTGTACGCACAACACTAACTTTTTCACCGTCTTATAATCTTACAATCATGTCACCTGCAATAATGAACACTTTAGAGTCTAGAACATGTCGCCGTAAAGATAAGGCAAAGAATCGCTGAAAGCGCAAAGGAGTTCGAGGCCTTTTAAACCTTTCAAACGAATTGTGCACGTCAATGTGCATATCCCTCTAATAAATTATTACACAGTGGTGACAGTAAAATATCCAGCCAACCAAATAAATTCTTACATAATAGTGACAGTCAAATATCCAGCCAATCAAATTCTTAAATAATGGTGTCACCATATTTTATGTAAGAATTTGATTAATATAAAATTATCTAGCCAATCAAATCGTATTGATGTATAATTTTAAGCCAGACAATAAATTGTCTTTTTTGGATCACTAGGTCTGATGCCAGGATCCATAATGGATCGAGTCAGTTAATTGAATGTTGTCTTTGTGATTTCTCGTGTATTTATATCGAATGCGATCTAAGTTTTTTATTAATTATAAATGTCTATAAACTTGCAAGTTTTACTGAAAAGGAAAGATGTAGGACCAAGAGATTTGATATCTCTGAAGATATGATTGTAACGGAATACATAGATGAAGAAGGGTGTGGAATAATTGTATGAAAGTAGGTACTAAAGGATCACGTTTGTAATGTGAATGAGTAAAATTGCTAATTAAATATGAATTAGGGCTAAAATTGAGTTCTTGGTCTACATACAAATGTCAAAAACTATAGAATTTTCAACTTTTTAATCTCTGCAATAACAGTGTCTCGCAAAATATAGGTTTTGCTGACGCTACATAAATCTTTAGAAAGGTGCAAAGCCTAAGTAATGTAAAATTGTCGATAGTAAACAATACCCAAGCATTTTTCAGTAAAAAAAGAAAAAGTATTTTCTACTAAAACTATGTAACAGATGGAACTGGCGAAGATAGGAAGTTTGTTGTTGATTCATAATCCTGTCATTGTCAAAATGTCCTACTAGTAAAATAATTCTAACATCATCTATAAAGTGCGAGGGAACTATTTTTGAAATTTTTACTTTATTATGAAAACGTATTATTATGCAGACAATTTTGATGAAAATGGCGTACCTACCTTGTATTTTGTAGAACAGGAGCTCGATAGCTTAAAGAACATTAAAATATTATTATAAATTTCTTTAAATAGCCGGTTGTGAAACTTAATTGTAATTACTTTAGTACATGTATATAGTTTGTTATGTGTCCACATTTAATGTTAGAGATTTGTCTTCCATTTAGTAGAATAAGTGTAATTGATTTTCAGAGAGCGTCAAATAACTAGAATGAACCCGGTCAAATTTGCTATCATAAAAGTCGTAAGCGTGCATTCATTTCCATGCAGGTTGATAATTGGTACAATTCTACTTACATTTTTTTGTCTTTGCTCGGCTTGCGAATTGACCAATTTAAAGTAGTAGTAAAAAATGAGGAAAAAAAGGATACAGGAGATAAAATGATAATAGAAAAAGGGTCACAAGGAATTTATTATATGTGAGTGATTATAATAGGAGTAGGAAGATATCTTATTATTTTTTATTCTTATTGACTCATACATAAGCTAAAACGTTATAACGACCAAAGATTTAAATCCTATAACGACGGCTGTCATCAATTTACATTGATAGATGATTTGTACAGAATTCCCTGAACGACAATGAGCAGTTTTCAGTAAAGAAGAAAAAAAGAGTTTTCTCCTAAACCTAACAGATGGAGCTGGCAAGCGAAGAAAACTGTTGTTGATCCCTAATTCTGTCATTGTCAAATTGTGTTTCCTACCAGAGTAAAAATACACTAACGCCATCTATATGATTCGAGGGAACTATTTTTGAAGTTTATAATTTTTAATAAAAACGGCTCATTACGTAAAACAATATAGAAAAACTTACTGTGTTGGTACTAAAAAAATACAAAAAATTAAAAACTGAGACATTTGACTTGCATAAAAATATTTTCACGTGGGATTTATGGGAACTATTATATTGATATTTGTGTGACCAACATCAGTACCAATTTCTAGTTCTGTGCGAGTTATTTCAAAACGAGAAGTCCATTTAAACCGAATTAAATCTAGACCAAGCGCGGGATAGGTTTTGTCACCCTGAACCATATATCAAAAACTAAAACGACTTACATATGCCACACCGCTATTTCATTATCGTTATTTGGCGCGAGAATTTCGAATATTTTCGTGTAGTATGTGTACTTTATTATGAGAATGTTTTTTTTTCATACTTAGTTCATTTGTATTATTAAGTAATATAACCAATTTATCCAATCACATCAAGAAAACTGATTAATGATAATAATGTTCTTAATTTTAAAATATTTACCATTTTATACAATCTCCTATGAATTTTTACCAAACTTCATTTGTAAATCTACACTTTTATTAAACAACTTGAGATTTATTTATTTTGATGAGAGAATTCAGGGTTGTTGAATTATTTTTATATAGAGTCCTTCATATACCTATATATCTACTATTTTATATATTTGCCTTGTTATATACCAAGTATACTTGTTACTTTTATGAAATATTTACTAATTGAATCTGTTTGTTTTTGTGTTTAGGGATCAAATCATTTCCAACAGATATTACAAAAAAAATATTGATTTAACTAATAATCAATTAATATCAGACCATTAAAGGTTATTTCAACTTGAAATCTGGATGTCGTAGCTTAATTCAATTATAGTATCAAATCTTTAAAAATTATATATCATAAAATAATATCATAGACAAGAGTAATAAAATATTATTATATTAAATAAATTCTTAATGCATGGTAATGTGTAACGTATGTGTGTTAGAACCAAATTACTCGTAACTAAATATCGACAATAATTCGTCCTTCGCTTTAATTAGCATTAGAAAAAATGTTTTTCTATCTACGACAGCTCGTGTCAGCAAGATAACTGGTTTACCTAATTATAATAAAGTAACAGAATGATTTAAAAATGCAATTTTGATTGAAAATGCATTTGTAAAAACAGCTTTCACAAATTTTCTTTTCAGTTTTTTGTCATCATCTCAGTCGTAGCACGTCCACTGCTGGATAACCAGTATAGGCCACCCTCATGGATCTTCAAGTGATGATCATGAGGGGGGTGTTGCCACATTGTCGTGTCTATGTTTTGTAAAACTATGGAAATAAAGTGAATGAATTTATGAATTTACTCACCACGCTTGGCAGGCGGATTGGCGAGCGCAGCACGAGATGTTGATATGGAGCTGCAGCTTATCTTCCGTAGGTATCCCTTGGCATCCACGAGCAAGGGAGGCAACATTCTTCTGCCGGCACCCCACGACAACATTAAACATAATGTTTTCAGTGTTGACTTACTGATGATTTTTATAGTGTAATCAAAGGGTATAACAGTATTTTTTTATCTTGCTGACATAAAGCTTTTCCATAAAAATATGAGAATACCCATTGTATTTACTTATGACGACTTATTTACGACATATCTTTGTAATATGAAGGGGTTTTTCTAATATTTTGTCCTACGAAAATGTGAATCGATGTTTTTAAAACAATATAATCTTCTTCGTAACGAATGTAACCAAGTAAGGGCTCTATTTTCAGTAAAGGCCTATTTAAAAAATAAATATAATTGCTTACTCCATCAAAATTTTCTTTAACAAAAATACTTAATTGAAAGAAAGTTTCCAACCTCAAATATATCGAAAACAATGGAAGTTTAGTGTATAATATTTTTGAATTATATTTTTATAATATATCATATTAATATAGTAATAGTATAGTTACATTATTTAATTATAATGTGACTACGGTCTATAAATAGGAGTTTATTTTAAGTTGAAGTAGAGACTTTAAGGGGAAGAAATCTATCTAAATTCCTCTACTATAATATAGTTTAGGAATTGAGATAGATTAGTTTTTTTTATATTATATTATATTTGAAAAGACAGTTATATCATCAAATAATATGACTTTCGCTTGATGAAAGTTGTAGATTAAATATGCAATTTTGAATAGGCCTCTACTATCTATAACTATCGATCAATTATAAAGCGCTTTAAATGTCGTAAAAATTAATTTACAATGTGAATTGAATTGAATTTTATAGAAATTTTGATGTTTGTGATCGTTGTACAAGGCTTTGTTAAACGCATTGGATAATTGAAATAAAATATGGAAAATATCGCCATTGTTTTATTCAAACGTAACACTTATTTACCTGTACAGTCATAATTATATAAAATCATTTATTTGCACCTTATTTATACTGTATAAACATCTTATTTGAAAAGGTAATAATAAAAATAACACATAGAATATATAAGACACACATCGTTCGCCGCATTTGCTGTGACAACACGAGTGCTGTGATTAAAAGATACATCTTCTGTCATCTTGCGGCCATTTTGAAAGCTTTCACGATTGCACATTGTATTGTACATATTAATATAAATATTCATAATCATTTATTGGCACCTTATTTATAGAAATAATACATAGAATAAGACACAACGGTCGCCACTCAGCATTTGCTGTGACACTTAGACGAGATAATTACTAAGCTGTGACAACACCAATACATAAATAATTTAGCGACCATTTTGAAAGCTTATGAAAGCTTAAGTATTCAAAATTCCAGCTTAATCAGATGTCAGGATAGGTACTATTCTAATTCAACTTGCGTACATACATAGGCGTATAAAATCATTACAACTTGCAAGTTAACTAAAAGCTGTCGCCACTCAGCATTTGCTGTGACAACACGAATAAATACAGTTACAATATAAATAGATTTTGATATTATCTGATACATGGTTCTCCAGCGATGCAGCATTGACTATCGGTATATCGAAGTGTTGAAGTTTTTGTATAGAAACGCCACTATGTTAGTCCGAGTACAGGAACATAGTTCGACACCTTGCGGCCATTTTGAAATGACGTCTTGCGGCCATTTTGAAAGCTTTTAGGATTGCTTATTGTATTGTCACCGGAACAGAAGGCGTATGCACAATTCCAGCTCTATCGGATGTCAGGATACGGTTTTAATTTAACTTGCGAGATTACATAGCGACCTATCTGGCGCAGCGGGAGAAGGTCCATCTGCGACGCACGAGGTTGCGGGTTCGATTCTCGCCTCGGGACAAATGACTGAACGATTTGCAGATATTTGTTCAGGGTGTTCTGGATGTTTTTCTATATAAAATAAAAAAAATATCTATCCATGTAGTCATGTATTAAGTTTATCAGTCATCTAGTACCCATAACACAGCTCTGCTAAGCCTGGTCCTAAATGATGCTGTGTGAATTGTCCAGCATTATTTATTATAGACATTTTAACATTGAAAGTAAAAAAAAGAAAAATTAAAATTTAAAATTAAAAGCTAGAAAAAATACATAATACTGTCATAAATTATTTTACAATCTTTGCCCCTTTTGAACCTCCGTGGCCCCATTGGCCTCAAAGCAGGTTCATTTATTTTAAATTTTATTTTAGGAATATCCATCAAAAGTGAGCATAGCAAATAGAAAATATCTTCGTCATATGGCATTCATTTTGAACTGTAACTTCTTAATCATAGGCGCAGTTTGCCACATCAGCTCACTTCACATAGGAATTGCACTGCCTCCAAAGTTCATCTTCATCGTTCTATAATAGCTGTTTACCACCATCAGGTAAAATACGGAATAGGCTGAAAAAAAATTAAAATTAGATATTTGGAATGTTACCCCTCCTCTCATACCCATGGATGCAGTAAGAGTCTGCTAAGGGATACCTCCGGAAGATGCGCAGCAGCGTCTTTCCGTGTACCAACATCCCGTACTGCGCTCTGTTATACGACAAGGTCTTGGAGTCTTTTTAAAAAAAAGGAATTTAAGAAATCTATTTATTAGGATAATTAAAATAGATTTACACGATAATTATAAAATGACCATCGGACAACCGGTCAGTTCAGAGGTCGCTACCAGACTAACGGCTTGGCCGAGACATCTCAAGTTAGCTATTAAATAATGTCTATTAAGGTGCAAGTGAACAATATGCTATACATAGGAAGGGTATAACACCTCCCCCTTTAAGAGGATACTTTGGGGTTATTTTACCAAAGTTCCGTAGGTACCTAATACTAGATCTCGCTCCTTAAGGGATCGTTGTTTATATCTGAGTTCTTACTGGAGCAGCCTGAGTCAGCTCTATGTCTGAGTCTCGGGTGTCTGTGTCTCTGGCCGTGTTCGGAGTTGAATAAAGTGGTATTTGAAATATGCGGTTGTCCCTTGGTTTACAAAAACACCTTAAGGCTAAATATAACAAATACAAAAAGATTAAACATAAAATCAAAATAATCAATCCCGAATAATGTGTTCCGTATCTCACAATATGTGGGCTGTTATCAATTTTCTTTAAATTGTCCAATAATAAATTTAATGCAATTTTATTTGATTTTAATTCATCCAAGTCAATATTTTGTAAAATGATAGGGGACACATCTTCGATAAGATTGTTAAATCTTACAATGTTGCAACAAGAATCATTAATCAAATTAAAGTTAGGAATGTTATTAACTGGAGAAGTTATATTTAAAATGAACTTAGGTATTATCGTAGTGCTTCTACAACGACCAATACAATTGTTGGGTAAAGTAAGTATTCCTGTGCCAAAAACAGTAGTTTCATACAATTTCGAATTTACACAATCTATAGAAATTTTGTTAGGTACAGATTGTACGAAAATCCACTTATTGTTCATTAAAGGTTTCCATATATCTAATTTTCCGTACACGAATTTAGTGTCACATTGTCTAGGTACTTCTCTAATCACTTTTGATAACAGTTCACTCTCGCAGGTAGGCATTGCGTCAGCCGCATAAACATTCGTAACGTCGCAGATAAAGTTGCCCGGACTAACTACCTTACATTCCTTAAGGTCATCGAAAGTACAATAATGTAATTTGTCTTTGGTCATTGCAATATATTTATTACTGGGTATGATTAAACTGAACTTGTGAGGTTCCTTAGAGTCATATGGAGTAGGTAGAGCTATATTATGAAACAATGTGTATTCTTTAATACCGACCAATGGAATTTGTAAAACAAACATCAGCTTAAAATTAATATAGTAACAAACTAGAGTAGATATACTTAAAATGTAATGAATACTATTTATATCTAAAGCTAAAGGTAGTTGTAGGTCTCTAGATAGGTGCCTGTAGTTATTGGCAAGCTCTCGATACAGTTGCGATGATGTCATTATCGCAGGGTGCAGAATGTTTTGCCCACTGAATAAGATAGCGTTTGTTATGTCTTCTAATTGAAACGATAAAGTTAGTATGGATGTTTCCAAGTTGTTAATGATTTGATTTACCTTGAAAAGAATTTGTAAACCATTAGTTTGTTCTGAAATATTTTTCAAATTAGACGAGAGGTTGTCAATAGCTTCACTAAGATTAATTTCATTATCCTTAATTTTGTTCAAAGTTTTATTATATGATGTTATTATTGAAGATGTAATCAAAATATTCTCTTTCATTAATGAAGCGAGATGGTCTCCGTTGGTTTGTACAGACTCTATCGCATCATTATATTTTATGGCATCGTTTTCGTCTAATGTACCAATAATTTGTTTTAAAACAGTTCCAATACCCCCGATCCAGGCACGCTTGAATCGGTTTTCAATCAAATGTGAAATCGAATTTAATTCGGACTCAAGGTCCTGGTACCTGGCCGTCAAAGGTTCCAGTCTATTTTTACATATTGAGTCAATTTCTATTATTCGAGTTTGTTTACACAAATAACTAGTGGTATCCAGCGCAGCCCTAATGTTTTGTATATGTGGACCAAAATGCGAAATATTTAATGGTATCAAAATTTTGAGATATCCATTGCTAATTTTTATACTACCTAAATAATCAAAGAAGATGCCTGAACTTGAAGTAATCGGTTGAAGATATTCCTGATACGATTGGCTACGCACCGAAGTTCTGAAATAGAGAATAAAATAAATAATTTTAAAATGAAACTATTCTTTTTGAGATCACTTGTCTCTTAAGAGTCAAGGCAACAAGGGATTCAAGCATTAGAAGTGTTTGACTCAATATGAACGTAAGCTACCTAAGGTAAGTACCGAACTACTAACTACCTGTGTAAGTAAAGTGTAAAAGAAATTATAAAATATAAAAGATGTATATCTAAATCTAAGGATCTAATGCTATTTTATGTTACAGGTTTCTGACTTCAGCAGGCTTTACCTGATCATAATGGTGAGTCACGTGTCGTCGGTTTATAAGCAAGGTAAGTGAATTATTTCCATTAATTTTAACTACTTTGTAAGGTCCCTTCCAAACAGGAGAGAGGGCCTTGCGCAACCTTAGATGATTTTTAAGATAAACGTAATCACCGACCTTATACGTAACTCGGCGAGTATGCGTGTCATAATAGTTTTTCGAGGATTCTTTAGATTTTCTAATGAATTCGATTGCTTTTTCCCGAGAATATTTTAGTCGGTTTTGTAGCATTTGGACATAATCGGGATAAGTTGTGCCGAGGGACTCTTCATAAATAGAATTAGGTATGTAGGGTTTATTTCCAAACATTAATTCGTAAGGTGTATAGTGGGTGGTCGAATGGATAGATGTATTATATGCTAACATGGCTGTATAAACATAACGGGGCCAGTTATTTTGTTCTTCGTTAATGTAGGTTTTAAGGTACTCTTTTAGAGTAGAATGACTTCTCTCCAAGGCTCCCTGGGTTTGTGGATGGTATGGAGAGGACCACAAATTTTTGATTTTAAGGAAAACGCAAGTTTTCTTGAACAAATCAGATGTAAAATTAGACCCTTGGTCTGTAAGAATTACTTTAGGAATTCCAAAGATGGATATGTAGTGGAGTAAGCACTCACTTGTTTCCTCTGCTGTAGTGCTACGTATAGGATAGGCTGAGGAAAACTTAGTAAGGTCATCTTGAAATGTTAAAATAAATTTTAATTTTGCAGTACCAGCTTCGGGAAGCGGGCCAACCACATCAATTGAAATACGTTGACCAGGTTCAGTCGAAGTACTGGTGATTTGCATGGGTGCTCTGTTTACTTTCCTGAGTGCTTTATTCTCCTGGCAAGATTTACATTCTTTGACATAGGATTCTATATCGCTTCGCATTCCTTTCCAGTAATAAGTTTGTTTGATTCTGTTGTACATACGGACAGAGCCTAAATGGCCGGCTATAGGGATATCATGATTATCGTACAATATTTTTTTAATTTCAGATGGGACAGGATATATGATATTGTTATGATAAACATTAACTTTTATTCGTGTATCATGGAAAAGGTAAGTTAAAATGTTATAGATTTTTATGAACGAGTGTTTTTCGAAAGGATTCTTCAGGTCAGGTAAGCCGATTTCGTTTATACCTCCTGTTTCTACTAACTCATTCCTTATCATCTTTATAGTTTCGAAAATTTCAGGATATGATGATTGATCGAAGTGATGCACCTTGAAATACAATAGATAATATATCTTTTGATTTAGATTAAGTTTTTCGAATAGAAACAATTCTTTTTCTGAATCATGTACTTTAGCATATATTTCTGGATCACACAGGACTTCTGTGATATATGGATTCGAATCATCGAGATCGATGGAGGTAGGTATTAAAATTACCTTAGCAGGACATTTCATAAGACTTTCGTTGTGTTCTACAATTTCTGAATTAAATGTCTTATCCTTATCTGACATTATTTTCAGGAATGTGGGATAATCATCGACTGGTGCGTTCGGGTTAGCACTCGTGGATGGCATCGGGTCAAGGTGAGGTTGAGCAGCAGGTAAGGATATTACTTCCGGAACAGGTTCAGGTAAGTTGCGCTCATTCTCAATTTGATCCCTTAGGACATCGGGGATATTATCAGGTAAATTTATTTCAGGTAAAGGAAGGATATCCTCGTAAGAACTTAAATAATCAGGATTCTGAAGAATATCCTCATCAGGATTAAATGAAGTTGGGGATATAAGGAGGTCCATGAGATCTCCATCCAATTCTTTATTTGGATCCGGTTCAGGCGGATTGGATATCATAGGTTCCTCAGGTTGAATGGGGTTAACCGGGAACCGGGATAGGGCGTCAGCATTAGTATTGATCTTGCCCTTTTTGTGCAGGATATCATATTCAAACTCTTCGAGTTTCAAGCGCCATCTAATAAGTCTTGAACCCGGGTCTTTACAATTAAACAGCCATTGCAATGGCCTGTGATCTGAAAGGATAATGATCTTGTGGCCATAAAGATAGGGTCGAAAAATCTTGGTTCCAAAGACAATAGCAAGGCATTCTTTCTCCGTCACACTATAATTGCACTCGGCCTTATTTAGAGTGCGGGACGCATATGCGATGGGACGATCTTGACCTACAGGGCCTTGGGATAGTATGGCGGATATAGCGTAGTTCGATGCGTCACACGTAAGATTGAATGGCTTGCTAAAATCAGGATAAGCGAGAACAGGAGCGGATACAAGTTTCTCCTTGAGAGTTTCGAAACCGAGTTGTTGTTCGTTTTTCCAAACGAACGGAACATCTTTTTTCAGTAGAGACGTTAAGGGTTTTGCGAATTTTGCAAAATCTGGTATAAAACGTCTATAATAGGATACCAGGCCCAAGAATGACTTTATGTCTTTTGGCGATTTAGGGACAGGATAATTAGTCACAGCTTTTGTCTTATCAGGGTTTGTTTTAACGCCATCTTCGCTGATTATGTGCCCTAAGTAGGCAACCTCCTTTCTGAGGAATTCACACTTCTCGGGCTGTAACTTTAGATGGAACTTCCGAAGTCTGTCAAAGACAGCCGTCAGGTTGGATATATGCGAGGATAGATCAAACGAGTAGATAACTATGTCGTCAAGGTAAACAAAGCATCTGGTGCCTTGGAGCCCTGTAAGACAGGTGTTCATTAGACGTTGAAACGTCGATGGTGCATTTTTAAGCCCAAAAGGCATTCTAGTAAACTCATAGTGACCTTGAGGGACAGAAAAAGCAGTTTTAGAAGCATCCTTGGATGAGATAAGGATTTGATGGAAGCCTGACGCGAGATCCAACGTGGTAAAATATTTACTTTTACCAAGTTGGTCCAGGATTTCCGATATTTGCGGGATAGGATACGTTTCCCCAATAGTGACGTCATTCAGCTTCCGATAATCTATGACTATTCGCCATTTACGTTGACCCTGAGGGTCGAGTTTTTTGGGTACAATCCAAATGGGACTACTCCAGGGAGATGATGATGGTTTGATGATTTGATCATCAAGCATTTTGGAAATTTGGACATCGACTTCTTTTTTATGAAATTCTGGAAAACGATAGGACTTAGTGTGAATAGGGATATCAGTATTCGTATTGATTTCATGCTTAAGGACATCAGTGTGGGATAATTGATCGTTAGGTAAGTGAAAGATATCCGAGTACTGAGTACAGAGTTCTAGCAGAGCGTCTGACTCCTCTTGGTTAAGATGTTCGATTCTTAAGGATTTAATGACCTCGATAGTGCGGTCGGATGTACTTTGTAAACCAGTGTTAAGTTGGATAGCACACGAATTTAACGGTTCAAGCCTAAGATTTAAGTTAGAATTAAAATTTACAGGGGTCTCAGATGTGTTGACAATAGTCAGATTGACCCGTTTGTTTTTCTTTACTTTTACGATACAATTGGATACTAAAAGGTTGTCGGATATGTGTTGATTCAAGATGACACCTTCGCTCATATGCGGGTTCGCTACTGAGCATTCAACAATGGCTTCCGTTCGAGGTGGAATTTCGTAAAATGGATTGAAGAAGTGCAACTTAATACTGAGTTTACCAATTTTCAGGACGTCATTCGTATAATCAATATTGCAGCCGAAAGCTGTCAGGAAGTCTGACCCTATAATTCCATCATAAGGTAAGTTGATATTTTTGATGACGTGAAATTTGTAGGATACTGATTTATTTTCCGTTAATCTGAGCTTAAGTTGGAAATGACCTTCAGTTGGAGTAGGTTCATCACCAGGGTCTATGCCCTTTAGTTTAATGGGGTCTCTAATCAATTTTTGATTATTATGGATACATGATTGCTTGATTAAACATATAGCAGAACCAGAATCTACTAATAATGTCAAAGGGATACCGGATATCTGGGAGTCCAATAAAGTATGTGTATTTTTTTTTGGGCGGTAGGAATAATAAAGAAAACACGCGATTTTTTGACCAAATACTTTAATAAATCATAAATAATACTTACAAGCTATTTTACCACAATATTTATGTGGTAATTGCACTATTTGTGGATCCTACCTGCTGTCCAGTGAAGACCTACCTGTAAGCAAACTTTCCACAGCACTACACATCACCCACTGAGATAACCTCAATCACTGAATCATGGACCCTAATAACATCCATAGCTCTCTTGTCCAGCTGAGCACCATGTTCACAGACACCATGGCTGAGTTTGAGGAAAAGCTGATGAAGTCCAAGAGCCCAGTAAATGATGTTGCATCACTCGCAAGTGAATTTGCAATTTTCAAGACGCTCATAACAAAGTCACTAAAAGCTCTGCATGACCAAGTGACAATGCTTGGTAGTGAAATTGACCGGCTTGAGATGCGCAGCAGAAGGAAGATTCTCCTTATCCACGGTGTTCCTGAAGTTAATCATGAAAATGTAGCCGATGTTGCCGTGTCCACTTTCACCAACAAGATGCAAGTCCATGGCATTACAAGCGTAGACATCAGCCGTAGCCATCGAATGGGACGATCCAGTTCTGACAGACCTCGTCCCATTCTCTGCAAGATGCGAGATGTGTCCCTCCGAGATAAATTGTGGGCCTCAAAAACAGCATTGAAGAATAGCGGAATAACCCTTTCCGAGTTCCTCACAAAGTCTCGTCACGACACGTATATGGAGGCGAGGAAACGCTTTGGAATGGCGAAATGTTGGACCAATCAGGGCTTCGTGTATGTGCTCAGCCCGGATGGAACTCGGGTTCGCGTATCCAGCATAGCGGAGCTGCCAACTGTTGCCGTTTCATCAAAGGCAGGAACCTCGGCTCCACCAAAAGAAACAGCAGCGCCCGCGCCGGCGAAGTCTCGACGATTAGCCGCTGTTAGAAAGTAGGTTTTCCAGTGTTCTGTGTCATTATATACCTCGAAATATTGATTTTCTGCACAGCACTAATTGTAGGTAGGCGCATTTATCTTTTATTATAACTACACGCTTTCATTTCGATAATTCTAACTTTTTTTTATTTATGTTTTTGACATGTCTCTGTTATCGTACGTCACACACAGAGCAAGTAACTGGAATTTATGTCACTCTGACATTGACAGATACAAACAAGCACTTAGGTAACGCGTTCATTCGCAATCACGATACGTTTCGTTCCACGCATTAATACAATTATATGTTTTGTGTTTTAACTAAAATAATAAGTCAGTTGCTATTCAGTTGGTATTGTTTTAAAATTTAAATTGTGCCTTTTCTAGTTGTGTTTTTTTTTTATTATTGTGGTTTTGTTTTTGTTCGTGCAATTTTGTGTAATGTAGTGTATGTGGATATTGTCTGCTTGTGTTTGTTTTTCCATAGCAACATTCTTTCCATAGGTAGGAAACTATTGCTGGGCAGCTGGCAGGTGGACACAAAATTATTTTTATATAGTTTGTTAGTTTTGGTTAGGTGTAATTAACTTTTTAGGTATTTATTTATTTTGTTTATTTATTTGTATTTATAGTATTTTATTATATATAAAACTAAATGAGTGATAGTGATGAAGACCAGTTCTTGTCTTGCTCGTCTTCTGCCGATAGCGATCTTGGTAGCAACGATAGCTTTGTCAGCATCCCCTCTCTTTCCGATACCTTACAATCCACTTTTTCCGATGTCCCTAAAAATTTTAACGTGGTGCATATTAATGCGCAGAGTATCCCGGCTCACTATAACGATATGCTGGCGTCATTTGATCTGAAAAATATTCATGCTATTCTTGTTTCGGAGTCATGGCTAAAACCATGTCTGCCTTCTACCCTTTACTCTCTTCCTGGCTTCGAACTCGTACGCAATGATCGCACTGGTGCCGTTGGTGGGGGTGTGGCCATCTACATCCGTGCGCATATTCCTTTCTCTATAGTTGATATGTCTGCGCAACCACCTCCGTCCAGTGCTGGTGAACATCTATTGGTTCAGGTCGTCCTAGCGCACCGTAGAATCCTGCTTGGCGTTTATTATTCTCCTTCCTTACGCATTAACTTTTTCCCTTCTTTTGAAAAGCTTCTAGGCGAGCTTACTCCTTTATACGACCATAGTATAATTATGGGTGACTTCAACACTTGCTTGCTGAAGCAGGACTTTCGGTCATTCTCTCTTGAACGTCTTGTTCAGGCCCATAATTTATCAATCCTTCCTTTAAATCCTACTCACAATTTCCCAAACTGCAATCCCTCCCTTCTTGATCTCATGATAGTATCCTCATCGTCACATGTTGCAAAGCATGGGCAGTTTTCAGCAGATGCTTTTTCTTATCATGACTTGATCTTCCTTTCCTATAAAATCCGTCCTCCTAAAGCCAAGCCCAAAATCCTCTTTCAGCGCAATTTTGGTGGAATGAACATGGAGTCTTTGCGCAATGATGCGCTGACTGCAGACTGGGCTGGGGTTGTAGATGCAACCGATATAGATGGTAAACTGGATAGCTTCAACCGAACACTGACGAGCTTGTATGACGTGCATGCTCCAATTAGAGCTGTTAAAATTCGGCATTTCCCAGCACCTTGGCTAACAGATGAGATCAAAACAGAACAGCGTAAAAAACTTGCTGCCAAGGCCAGGTTTAAGCGCTCTCCTACAGTTGAGAACAAAGAACGATTTATTAGGGCTCGCAATCATTGCAATATGGTGTGTAGGGATTCACAGCGCCGATATATCCATAAATCTGTAGAAAATAGTGACCCTGCAAAGGTGTGGAAATTTCTCAGATCATTAGGAGTTGGTAAATCACGTAATAATTCCCACAATATCTTGGACGTAAATTCTCTCAATCAACACTTCTCCTCTTCTTTTAAGTTTGAGGGAATTATTAAAAACCAGACATTGAATTCTCTATCATTGTTACCAGCTCCTGATTTTCCTTCTTTCTTTTTTCGTGAATTTACTGATTGTGATGTTAAGAAGAGCATATCCTCGATCTCATCTAATGCTGTTGGTACCGACAACATAAGTAGAAAAATGATCCTTCCCATCCTCGATGACATCCTCCCTATGATTACTCACCTGCTGAATTTTTCCATCTCCAGTGGAACATTCCCCTGTGCGTGGAAAGACGCACAAGTTACCCCACTACCAAAAAAGTCAAAGCCCTCTTCCTTTTCCGATTTCCGTCCAATCTCCATCCTTCCATTCCTGTCAAAAGTCCTTGAGCGTCTCGTCCACCAACAACTCAGTCATTTCCTCAACAATCACAATCTCCTTAATCCCTTCCAGTCCGGCTTTCGCTCAGGCCACAGTACAACAACTGCACTCGTCAAAATCACCGACGACATAAGGCATGGCATGGAAAATGGCCAAGTGACTGTCCTCTCTCTCCTGGATTTTAGCAGTGCCTTTAACAATGTTGATTTTGACATTTTACTAAGCGTCCTTCGCTCTCTTAACATATCTCCAACAGTAATTCACTGGTTTCGTAACTACCTGTTCGGTCGCCGGCAACGCATTACTATTGACGATCTCAGCTCTTCTTGGTGTCAACTAAGTGCCGGTGTACCTCAGGGCGGCGTCTTATCTCCTCTTCTTTTTGCAATTTTCATTAACTCTATCTCTAACCTAATTTCATCGTCCTACCACCTATATGCTGATGACTTGCAAATTTACACTCAGGCGCCTGTTGAAGGCTTGGATCAAGCCATCACCAAGACTAACCACGATCTGAACACTATTCTAGACTGGAGCACGTCACATGGATTACAAGTTAACCCTGCCAAAACACAGGTGATCATTATTGGCACTTCTAGAATGGTGTCCAGAATTAACTGGACTAACGTCCCCCATGTAATTTTTGACAAAACTAAAATTCCAATCAGTTCAACTGTAAAAAATCTAGGAGTTTTTATTGATAGGCACATGTCATGGGGACCGCAATTGGCTGAAGTCAGTCGAAAAACTTTCGCATCAGCCGCCTCTCTTAAGAGGCTACGTAACTTTTTGCCTACTTCAACCAAAATTGCGCTAGCTCAGTCTCTACTACTCCCTATCCTAGATTACGCCGACGCCAGCTATCCCGATCTAACCCAAGCACAGCTTGATAAGCTTGAGCGGCTTCAAAATTTCTGCATACGATTCATCTTCGGTCTACGGAAGTATGATCACATCACCGAATACCGCAACAAGCTCAAGTGGTTACCTATCCGCCTTCGCCGGGATGCACATTTCCTCTCCCTTCTTTACAACATCCTCTTCAACCCAACCACTCCCGGCTATCTTAAGGATAGATTTGAATTCCTTTCCGAATCCCACTCCCGATCCCTGCGCTCAGCTGACTCTCTCCTGCTGAAAACTCCTATACATACTTCCCACGCCTATAGTATTTCCTTCACCGTACGTTCTACCAAGCTTTGGAACTCGTTACCTTCTGCGATAAGAAAGGCTAAATCACTCCCTATTTTTAAAGATATGGTATATAAACATTTTCTATCTTCTGTATCAAACTCATAATTTCTGCAATATCTATGTATAACTTATCTATTTGTACCGATATATATGTATATTTATTATATATATATATATATTTATATGTATACCTATATATTATGTATTTGTTTATATATATATGTATATAAATTATGTAATGGTAAAGTAATGTAGGTATAAGTAATATTATTTATATATATATATATATAGTTTTTACATATTTAACTATATTGTGGTTAAAGTATGTCTTATTTTACCAATAATGTATGCCACCGTCTACTCTTCTTCTTTATTTTATGTCCATCCAAAGGTTGCCTGGAAGAGATCGCTTTTAGCGATAAGGCCGCCCATTGTGCCTCATATTTGAAATGTTTTCTTTTTATTATTTGTTTGTTTTTATTATTTGTTTGGTGTGCAATAAAGAGTATTTGTATTGTATTGTATTGTATTGTATGTGGTAGCATTCTTTTGGACGTATCCAGATTGATTTCATAAACCTCAGTTAAAGGTTTATTAAGATTTGAACTGTCGGTTTGGGGCTGGTTACCCTGCTGGTTAGTCCGGATATGGATATTAGATTTTAGGCTGTCAATTTGGGGCTGATTACCCTGTCGGTTAACCTGGATATTAAATGGTCGACTGTCGGTTTGGGGCTGATTACCCTGTCGGTTAGCCGGGATATTAGAATTAAGGCTGTCAATTTGGGGCTGATTACCCTGTCGGTTAGCCGGGATATTAGAATTTAGGCTGTCAATTTGGGGCTGATTATTACCCTGTCGGTTAGCCTGGACATTTGATTTGGTGCCTTTTCCTACTGATAGTCTCGGGCGGCACCGTCTCGAGACCTTACTTCGTTTAAATCATCATCATCAGTCGGGTCCGCGGTTTCCTCCTCGGATGTTTCTTGGATATGATTTACCCTACGGGAACCATTGTTGGCCCCCTGTTGAGAATTCTGCCTAGATGGATAGTTGCTATTATAGAATTCCCGCTTTTTGCAGTCTTTGATGTCATGACCGGTCGCTTTACAATAGCGACAGAAAGGGATATCACTTCCAGTCTTAGACTGGTTCACGTTAGAGGCACCGGATGTTGACGGCGTATTCCTAGAATGACCCGGCTGTGGTTTTGACTTTGCAACGAACTTATTATCCGTTGGTGGACGTTTATAAATACTTTGTTGGATTCGCTCTTCTGAAATTGCCATGTTAATGGCTTCATTTAAGCTTTTTGGTGACCTACATCTCACAATGTTGGAAATCCTAGGTTGAAGCCCCATAAGGAAATGATGGAGCGCGAGATCCTCCATAGCCGCACAGCGGCCTGGCAACTCTTTTGCCTTGGTATTAGTTAGAGTGATCTCTGTTAGCAATTGCGAGAGGTAGGATTCCACACGAAGTGAGAATTGACTCACATTGTCTTGCGGGCCCTGCTTGTTCTCCTGTAAATCAGTCAGTAGGTGGGCATAATGTTTACGCTCACTAAATTGAGTTTTAAGGAATTCTTTGAGCTGGTCCCAGGATGTGAACTCCTTTATGGAGCAAGCAAGTTCCGCTTTTCCAGACAATTGGCTAAGGATATATTTGAATAGGATAGGCTTCTGTGTTTCTGAAGCCAGTTCGCAGGCGTTATTGCAGTTAATGATAAAAGAATTAACTGTTTCGCGACTACCATCATAGGATTTAATAAATTTGAAGAGAGTATTGAGATCTAGCTCGGACATTTTAGTACCGGCGCCCGATCTTGTAATTCGCGGAGAATGCAAAGGCGATTTACGTTTGGGTTCGGGTATTTCCTGGATATCAATAGTTAATTTGGATAATTTACAATCTTCTTCCTTGAGATCTTTTTGCATAATAGGATAATGAAATTAATCGCAATAGTTACTAGTGCCTATAATTACAATAAAGGATTTTTATTTCTACTCACGGAACCCTAAAATTATAAGCAATGACCAAAGACTTACAGAATGATAAACGCGTAGGCGACGGCGACTGATTCCGCGAACCGCATTCCGGGGCGATAAGGCGTAACTCGGCGAGACGATGGGACGATTTTGACTCGGCGACCAGGTCAAATAATTTAGGATATTTAACCAGGAACCTCGATGCAGGATGTCACGTCGCGGGATGCTCGATGCGGGTGATGAGGGTCGCGAAGTAGGTATCCCCAGAAGTCGCCAGATGCAGTAGCAGATCGATGCTTCAACCGCCAAGGTAAGTATCTTCAGTACAGTGCGGGACAGGATGACCAGAGGATCCCGCACAAGGATGTTGTTGGTGAGTACACAGGTGAGTAGAGTATGTAGAAAATATGTTTGCACTTTCACTTTAGCGTTAAGAATGCCGTAGGATAACTTTACGGGTTATGTTGAATCTGGTAACTTGAATTTTCACTTAAAACGTTTAAGGACACAGACACACGTTTTAGACACTGGGAACTTCCGTATCCCACCGCTGCCACCAATATGTTATACGACAAGGTCTTGGAGTCTTTTTAAAAAAAAGGAATTTAAGAAATCTATTTATTAGGATAATTAAAATAGATTTACACGATAATTATAAAATGACCATCGGACAACCGGTCAGTTCAGAGGTCGCTACCAGACTAACGGCTTGGCCGAGACATCTCAAGTTAGCTATTAAATAATGTCTATTAAGGTGCAAGTGAACAATATGCTATACATAGGAAGGGTATAACAGCTCGCCAACCCGCCTGCCAAGCGTGGTGAGTATGGCAACTACCCCTCATGGAGATCCATGAGCAAGGCCTGTGTTCAGTAGTGGACGTTTTACGGCTGAAACGAACGAACGAAGATATTTGGGATACCCTACTTCCTTTTTCGGTGGTTAGCTAAAGAGCTTGATAACAATCTCCGAAGCATTAAACCAGGCCAAAGACCGCAACAGATGGAGGCAGATTTTGAATAAAATGGGGTGGGGACATCACGACGCTCAGCAGTGAGCTACTGACTGGAGAAGGAGGAATTCCTTTTTCGGAGAGGGGCGTTATTGGGACACAGTTTGTCTAAACTACTGCTGGCATAATCGTTTCTATTTTCTACTATGTAAAGTTTTGTTAAAATATAAATAAAAGATTCAATAAAAACTTAAACGCATTTTGATATCTGTATCTCAGCTCGCTATATACAGGGCGTCCCACGGACATGCCACATGAAGGGAAAGTACCTTGAATATTGTAGTTGGAATATTTTACTGAAAGAAGACATTATTTGAATTTAAAAAACAATTTAAACTGCATTCATAGATATTTAAATAATTACATGGTTGAACCGGGAATCGAACCCGTTACACGAGAAAAATAATTACCTGTAGCTTTATCATACCGATCGAAAGGCTTCATCATAAGGATTATTTTTTGCTAAACGGTGGGTGAATCTTAAGCTAACTAGCTAAAAAGCTTGTAAAAAAACTACGCGGCATCTGTAGCGGCCACCAACAAAATATTATGAACATGAAAATTATTCTAATAAATAATTATGAGAAATAATGTTTATAAGTTAATAATGTTACGGATTTCTTTACTTATTGCGAATCATTTTATGGATACCGATATTAGTAGAAACTATATTAGGGATCCTTATTATTAGACTATGATTATTCGGGCAATCGATGATTATAAAAATAAATTTTATGGATATATACAACTAAGGATATAAAATTTCGGAGACAAAATAGAGAACCAGCCTGGTCGCTTATGTAAAGAGTATGCATTACCATTTAGAAGTAGCTAGCTAATGAATTAAGGTCGGTTAGGAAGCCATAGCAAATGATGCCGTGTCGTTACGGCAGTAGAATGTTGCCCTTCCTCTCTTGCACGTGTAAGAGAGGCAGGGCAAGAGGTATCTTTTGGAAGATTCTTACTGATCCATAATTTACGCGATAAATACCCGGTTATATCTATGTTAATAATGTGTTGTGATCGCGAAAGTTTAAAAAAGACAGATTCTTACTGCATCTTATTTCTATATTTATTACATTCTTACCATCTACCATAAGATACCTCCGGAAGATGGGCAGCAGCGTCTTGCCGTGTATCAACATCCTCTACTGCGCTCGTCGATCCGCCTGTCAAGCGTCAGCCCTCATGATCAGTACTTGGAGATCCATGAGAGAGGCGTCTGTCCATCAGCGAACATCCTACGGCTAAGATTAATAGGTAACTTATCTATAGTAATACGTACCAGCGCCCGCTACCATCAGTAACACGACTAGCACGATATTGACGGGCTGCTGGAACAACCCGTCCAGTCGGAACACGCACGTCACCACCGCCACCACGAATATGCAGATTATGAACACGCAGTTCGAGATCAGAGACAAGTGGAGGTAGCCCGGCCGGTTCTGTGAAGAGGAGAGCAGGGTATAGGGCTGTTGCGTCGGCTACAGAATACCTAGAGCTACATAAATTGCATATTGTCGAACTCTGCGGCGCAGCGGGCGAAGGTCCGCCTGCGACGCAAGGGGTTGTTGCGGGTTCGATTCCCGCCTCGGGACAAATGTCTGTACGATCTGCAGATATTTGTTCAGGGTGTTCTATGTGTTTTTCTATTTATAATAAAAATATGTATTTATGTAGTATAATGTATTAAGTATATCAGTAATCTAGTACCCATAACACAAGCTCTGCTTAGCTTGGGGCTAGATGATGCTGTGTGATTTGTCCAGCATTATTTATTTATTTATTATAAGTTATTTATCTCTCTCTTCTATCTATCTCTTGCCCGTAAATGCAGTAAGAATATGCAAATGGACACCGGAAGAGAGCCAGCAGCGTCATTTCGCGTATCAACATCTCGTAGTGCGCCAACCCGACTGCCGAGCGGGGCAAGTATGGCAAGAACCCCCATGATCTTAATCTATGAGGGACGTGTGTCCAGCGTTGGACGTAAACAGCAGTCCTACGACTGAGATGATGATGATGATACGAAAGGGGAAGCTAAGGTAAGTCACAATTACAGAAATAACGCCAGCAAACAATATGTACTTATGGTTTGCCACATCAATTATTTTATTGATATATGTACCTCTACAGAAGAAACAGGATAGGGCCTAAAATACTTCCCAGCGGTACGCTCGATTTCTTACATTCGTAGTCAGATATTAATGTCAATAATTCGTATTTTTAGTTATTTTTTTTAAAACGACACTTTGTTTTAGATTAGCTAGGTATGAGGCTAACCATTGTAGAATTGAATAGAAAACACTTGTTTTTATATATGACTAAATCACAAGACAAGCCAAGGGCCCACCTGATGTTAACTTACCAGGAAAATCCCAGCGAGTGCGATAACATTGCTGATCGCTGAGAGGCTGGAAAACATCACCATGCTGAGGTAGATGAGGTTGTCTTCAGGATCTCTACTTCGGTGGCCGGGCAGCTGCCACGCGCCCACCGATATGTTGGCTATGCATGCCAGCTGAAACAAGAAATTCAAACTTAAAAAAATATTAAAACAAAAGAACAATCTTTTAATATCAAATTACTAACAACAAGCAGACGGAACGGCACAATACGGTACAGCTCAGACAGTTCAGTATTAATATTAATTGTTCTTAAATTAATATTGTGTTTATATTTTGTTAGTTATATTCTAGCTTTTGTGTTACATTTTAAATATTTTATTTACTATTTTTCTATTTATCTGTTACATTTTCTGGTTATGTTGTAGTTATTGCTTACTAAGTATAATAACTATGCAACCCAAAATCCTACTAATATTATAAATGCGAAAGTTTGTGAGTATGTATGTATGGGCATGAGCTAGTTGTTGATATAACATACCTCTAGTTATCTTTTGTGTCAGCTATTTATTATTATTTCCGTACTTCCTGTGAAAGGTGATATAAAAAAAGTAAAAAGTAAAAGTATTTATTTCACAAAAACTAGTATACAGAAACAGGCACCTTATAAATAAATTAATGTTACTTAGGTAATAGTCAACAAATGATGTTTTGCAAAGGGTACCTTGGCTTAACTCTGTCCCTCGCACTAGGTCTCGGTAGAGCCTGTATAGCAAGGTTACTGTGATTCGCTTTGATCACTCGCAATAAACCTTTGAACCTATGTAGGTGTTGACAATTATTTAAATATTTTGCGTGAAACTAGTTACTATGTTTTTTACGCTCAATAAAACTCTAGTAAATATATTATTAATGCTAAAGTAGCAGTAGTGTGACGATGTGTTTGTGTGTGTGTGTGCGTGTGTGTAATGAGTAAGAGTTTGTGTATATGTACGAAATTACTGATTGTCTTTATACATATATGATAGAGTTTATTCAATAGTCGTTTATTTAATCGTTTTGGTTTAGGTGGGTTTTTGTATGAAAAAGCAAATAGTTATTTAAATTAGTCGGCAGAGCAGATTGTAACCAACATTCTGGTAAGATTAATAAGTCAAAGTTGATATCTATACGATCCAGCATGATAGAAAAAACATCAAAGTTTTTATGTGTGCTCCTGATATTCATTGTAATTATTGAAATGTTCTTAAAGGTTTTTGTTATGTAATTTTTTACAATCTTCTGGGAGGTTGTCTTGTCTTTTTATTTTATGGCTTTTTGTGTTTGGTTTTACACAATTTCGCCAGTGTCGAGTTAAATTTGCAAAAATATATATTCTAAGTAAGTTAAAATGTAACCATGTTTATTTACATTTTTTTTGGAGACACTGACATTGTCATTGTCTTGAATAACTGCTCTTTTATCCGTCATTATTTTAGTGTTTTGTCCAAAGTAGCCCAAACAGGGCTTGCTTAGAACACGGGATTATTTTTAAAGCAATCTCTCTTAAACTTATGCTTCCCAGAAAATTTAATTTGTGTTTAGATTGAACGCAAAATTCGTGCGTGTGTGTATATGTTGTGTGTTATGCGAGTTCTACTATCTTTACAAAAATTAAGAGTTTTATTATACAAAATATATAGTTTTTACAGTAAATTGCAAATTTTTATTTGTAGATATTTTCAAAAAGTTACAAGATAAAGTTAGGTACAAATTAATATCATATATATTTGATCCTAGTCATTGTTCTCCTAAGATATATTTTTTTAAGGCGATTATATGCGCCCCAGATTTAATTTCGATAGGGGCTGCCCTTCTTCTTTTTTTATAAGGGTTTTTCCTCGGGCTACCCAGCAGTAGTTCCATGGGGTTTTTTTAATCAACTTACGGGCAAGATAATGGATGAGACGACCATGTTTCGTTAGAAGCTCGTTCATATAAACGATTTTCCTGTCTCCAGGCAACCCTAGGTTGGAAGTGTTCAGCCTGTCATCCTTTTGTTTTTTATTGTACTCTTTGAAGCTTTGCATAAACTGCTGTTTTTTAATTACTGTAGCAAATTCCACTATGATAGTGTTTCGACGGTTTGATTTTCTGTTGTTTGGTTGTGATGTTTGGTTTTCTGGTGGGGATTCTATATGCATTAGATATATCACGACAATTACATATACATATGTAATTTCTAATGCCTTGTGGATGTGCTCGATTTCAGACATCGTGTGCTCATGGTGTTCTGTTGGAATATTGTTGAGAGTGTTAATTTCCTGGCTGATCTTAGAAAATTGTGGTCCTGGCTACTTTTTAACTCTTTAAACATTTGCAGTACGTTTTTGAACATGTCGTTCATGTTGGATTTTGTACTCTCCGCAGAACCATCGGCATATGCGTCAGAGCACGGTTCAAAACAAAGCTTTGTCTTTTTTCTAAGATCTCCAATTTCTATTGGTTCTATGTCCGGGGTCCCATATATTTCTGTGTTTGAGACAGCTTCACTAAGTAATGGCCCAGGAGGCGTTCTGGAGAGCTTACTTCCATGTGGTTCAAAATAAGACATCTTATCTGAGAGTGGACACGGCTTCAGCGCTCGGTATACAATGCAGAGTATAATTATAGCGAATAGCAAGCAATGTGCTCCGTGAAAGTAATGTAATGCAGGTAGCAAAGAAACGCGGCGTAGCAGATCGGCACCGTAGCACTTTCGTAGCCGATTATAAAAACCGTAGCAAGTTCGTAGCACTTTCCGTAGCACATAAACTGTACGTAAGCTGTAGGGCGAAATTTCGTCGGTCGCTCACGCTTCTTTGGTGTGATGGTATCCACCTCCTCCTCTCAAGCAGCCAGCCGCCACTTCGAATCCTCGGGATAGCAATAAGCCGGTCGGTTGAAAAATATACAGAGCTGTTCACTCAATTGACGAAAAATCAGCTCCGGGATCCGCAGTGTGAAATTGCACCCCAGTTCTCCGACCTCGTCCGACGAGCACCGAGCACCAATACGGGATCACTCGAGTCAGGGATACGAGAGGTCCGACACAATCCAAGATGGCCGCGGGACACAACGGGCACCGACTCAATAAGAAACGAGAGGGTCCGAGGAATTGCAGAATTAACAAATCACACAAATTCACAAGTCAAAGAGCGACACGGCCTTCTTCAACGAGTGTCGCAAAACGAATTTGTACATAACTTGAGTTGTATGGTACCCTTTTTGTGATTTTTACATAGAAATGATCAGAAAAAAATTACGATTTTCTGTTAGATTTTTCATGAATTACTTTTAAACAATAATATTTACCTCAAAAAATTTAACACACAATGAAAGTAAATTTTACCTACAAAATAAGGCACTCAAGTGTAACCTAACCCACTTAGTACACAAGTACCTACGTTGTTTAAATGGAGGACGCCTTTTACAGATTTGGTGAATTGTTTAAGATGTGAAGAGGTTAATTATTCATTAATGTTAAATAAATGTATTTCTAAATAAAACAATTTAAACGGATTATGTCGCGTATATTCTCGTAATTCAGCAGCTTAATATTGCTGGGAGGGACCACGGGGACTTTTATTCCCCGTGGTCCCTTCAAGGGTCTACGAGAAGGACCATGGGTAACAATGGTTCGTAAACATATTTTATCAAAATCGGTTGAGTTTACAAGATACAGGTTTAGGTTTTAAGATCCTCTTATTATGTGAAACAAAATAAACTTTTTTTATATTTATATTAAACTCACAAGCAGTGTTGTTTTGGTAAAAATAAAAAAGAACCGTGGATAGGCACTATGTACTAAATCACGCAAACATTAACCGACATAAAAAACTAGGTAACTAGTAATCAGTTACGCCTTTGAAATAACATTGGCAGACAAGATTGCGTGAAAACAACAGATTTATTTGAGCTTATGCCGCAAAATAATAAAAGCACTCTATTAGGGCGCGTCGGCCGGGGGCGCACAGAATATAGATTAGATAGTGCCTTGTTTGTAGATACTTATATCGTAGCGATTCTGCTGATCAGCTACTAGGTCAGAGAATGACTACCAGGGTGTGTTTCCGGGCTCTTGACTGTTATCGTAATAGGAAGATACCAACTTAGGTATATAAGATGAACTAACAATACTTTAGAAGCCACGTTGTGGACGTTTAGTAGGTCATCATCATGCTCTCAGCCGTAGGACTGCTAACCACGTCCACTGCTGGACAAAGGCCTCCGTTATGGATCACTAAGATAGATAGATAGACTCTTTATTGTGTAAATCGTACAGAAAATAACTTAAACTACAAAAAGAACCGAAATACACAATGGGCGGTCTTATCGCTTAAAGCGATTTCTTCCAGACTTCTTCCAGATAATGAGGGGGTTTTTGCCATACTCGCCACGCTTGCAGAAGTTATCATTGAATAAATTCAAAAACATTATTAAACGCAATCTATGCAATAAAGCTTATTATAAAATATCAGATTACCTAGAGGACAAAACCACTTGGGACGGAATCTGCTCCAACTCCGTCAAACGTAACATAAGACAAAATCAAATTGTTAAATGATGACTATAACGACCGAGTTAGGTTCTTCTGTTCGCTTCTTTTCCTAACTCGCGTGTCATCTGAAGTGAACAGATTCAATTATGTGCTTTATTCTATTTATTTGTGTTGTTTTATTTTGTAAGTTGTGACGCGTCAATAAGGTCCATGCGGCCGCACTGAATAAAGTATTTTTTGAATTTGAATTGAATTTGAACTTGGCAGGCGGGTTGGCGCAGTACAGAAGTATCCCTTGGCAGTTTTTTACTGCATGCACGGGCAAGAGAGGGAGGCAACATTCTACTGGGGACACCCCACGGCTAATAGTTTTAGTAGGTGTTAATATAAGAAACGCCCATACATTTACTCCCAACTAATTTCTGCCTGCGGCTTCGCACGCATTGCATCCGGACAAAACGTAGCCTATACAGTAATCCTGTTCCACTTCTATACATACGAGTATTAGAAAAGTTTCAGCTTGATAAAGCAAGGCCTTTGCATTTATTTATTATAGATAGATAGATAGAAAGACAACTCTTTATTCATCATTATAGATCGTCTACTGTTGCCCGGACTCTTATGAGACCGGCGTACTCAGAAGTTCCCCTAATAGGACATTCCCCTGCACAAATTAACCAAACGCTTAGACATTATTACTTGACACCTCATGACGTATTTTAGCAATAACAAATAGACAGTGCACTTTCAACTCAGTCTACCCTAATTATTATTATTTTCTCATTAATTATGTTTCTGTTTTATTTGATCTTCTTTTAAATTGTCTTGTTAACAGTTTTAATTTGTATTTTTGTGTTATGGAATTATTTATAAATGTATTTTAAATAATTTAATGTAAGATAAGAAAGAGTGAGGCCTCCTAATACAGGTATTCATACTTAAAAGGAGGCTTCAATTACTCCTATGATCATTGTATTTTTGTGAATAATAATAAAATAATTTGAAAATAATTTGAAAAAAATAGATGATTTATACAGAGTAATCCTACTTTTTAACCCCCGACAAAAAAGAGTGCTGTATAAGTTTGACCGCTGTGTGTTTGTGTATGTGTGTATGTCTGTGGCGGAGCTCTTAAACGAGTAGACCGATTTGCATGGTAGTTTTGTATTAAAAATACTTTTTAGCGGTGGTTCTTAAAAATGTTTTATCAGAATCGGTTAAGAAGTATGCAAGATTGTGTATATACCATACCACTATATACCATAATTTTTTTTGCGTTTTCAGTATCTACATGAGGCACATACTCGAAATCTCCAGTCCTCTGAAACTCTGCAACTTATCACACCAGAACATGCCTCTCAATTCTATAGCAACTCATTTACTGTACAAGCTGTGCGTTTATGGAATGGACTCCCTTTCTCTATTAGATCATCAAAATCTCCGGCTATTTTTAAATCTAAGGTACACTGTCATTACTTATCCTTGTCGTAAAACTGTTTTTTTTCCAAATTTACATTATGTATTGTTATATATATATATATATATTATATGCATATTGTTATAAATTGCATTATGTATTCATCTCTAGGATGTAATACTTTTATCGTTACCTATTTATGATTGTAGTATTTATATATTTATGTAGTGATAAGTATGTTTATCATTTAAGTATTTAGGTTGTTATGTATGTAGGTATATTTTTATCTATCTATTTATGCGTATGTATTATTCGTACACCGCCGTTTTTATTATCTTATATCCTGTCCATCCAAAGTTTGTCTGGAAGAAATCGCTTTTAGCGCCCATTGTATGTTATATTTGTCTGTGTTTCTCTTTGTGAAATTTATGTTATATGGTGAATGTTTATCTATCTATCATAATAAATATAAATAAATACATAAAAGCTAGTAAATATATATTGAGATTGCCTCACGTTGCTAACTAAGTATGGCATGCTGCGATATCCTGTAAGGAGGGCCACATATGTACCTAGACATAAGTAAAATTAATTCAATGTTTAGTTATATAAGACGTCCATGAACAAATAAAACCTTACCGTGGAGATCACGATCACCAATAGGCATCCTGTCTTGAGTGGCAGACACCCGCACCCCCTGATCAGTGGCATCGACTCGCTTCTGAAATACATTCGTTTATTTCATTAGTTTCATGCCTTGGGGTGGCGGCAGCAGAATGTTACCCCTCCTTTCATGTCCGTGGATGCAGCAAGAGCCTGCTAAGGGATACCTCCGGAAGATAGCAGCGTTTTTCCGTGTATTAAAATCCCGTACTGCGCTCGCTAACCCGCCTGCCAAGCGTGGTGAGAACTACCCCCCATGAACAGCATTTCAAGATCCGTGAGGGAGGCCTAGGTATGTCCAACAGTGGACGTGGATATTTGCACTTCTTCTTGTGGTGGCTCTCTACTACTGGAGGTTAGCCGTCAGCTCACTGAATTTCATGCGCCAAGCGAAAGAGGTCTTCGACGCTGGCGATATTCGTCCACTTTCATTTGTTTTTTTATCTGACGTTTGTTTGGCCACAATCTCACCTGATGGTAAGCGACAATGTGGCCGACGATAGAACACAGATGTTTCATAACCACGACTTCTTCCGTCTTCCAACGCGTCGTTTACCCGAGATACGTACCTACATATATTTGCATTAGGTACGAGTAGCATTATGTTTGCAGTCCTCCTGGATCGCAACCCTCAATGTGATTTATTCGCGGATCCATACATTATACTGTGCGAACTCTTGGATTTTTGAGATCGCGTAGTATATATGTACATATGTGCATATATATAAAATTAATGTTAAATTTAGAACAATCAATAAATACAAAATTAAATTATATTAGTAGAAGTGACATAAGATACTCAATACTTTATTGTAAGATAATAATAGGATGTACCTACAATAGGCAAACTTCGCGCTCGCAAAAATCCATGAATTCGCACAGCATTACCTACCATGTATGTGTATATTGGCATATTGATATACATTATATTTATACAAAACATAGTTCTGTAATCTGTGGTATGTATAACTTGAGAACAGCTGGACCGATTCAAATCTTAGATTTTTTGAAATTCTCTACGCCTAGAATAACGTATAAACTATTTTAAACATAGTAAAAGTTCACAGAAAAAATAATTATAAAATAATTATAACGTAAATTTATTTTCTAATACATTTTACATGATGCCATTTTTGGTTGTCAAATATTTAGATATGCGTTCAGTCTTATTTTGTGACGAACTCAAGCTATTTATTACTTTAGCTTATTAAGGTACCAAGTTAGTAGTAGTAGTAGTTAGCAGTAGTACAGTAGTAATAGCAGTTACTAGTTGTAGAGTAGTTGTAGTGTAGTTGTGTAGTCTTTGTATAGTTGTTGTAGATAGTTGTAGGCACTCTCTTGTCTGTGGTTGTAGGGTAGTTGTAGGTGGTTCTGACGCGGTACATAGTTCGCAGGGACAGCTAGTACCTAGTAGAATAGAGTAGAATTGATTATTTTGTTGTAATTTAATTCACATTAACTATTGCTGTTTTATAACATTTTTTTTGTATGTTTAATATAATAAGTAAGTAATTCTTTTGATTTCGTAATAATATTTTGTTTAATTAATGTAATTGGTTCTTGCACTGAGTTCAATAAATATCTTTATACATTAAGAGGGGCCAATCCAACTTACTTTTCATACAACCGCTCAAAATTCAAAATTTGGAGAAACAAATTCAGTATAAAATTTGTTTCTCCAAATTTAGATTTTTTGTTTGGATAGAAACCTAGATATAGTGCACATGATACCTATTAGATCAAAAGTTTCATAGAAAGATATATTACGACGCTACACCCACGTACGAGCGGTTGTATGAAAAGTAAGTTGGATTGGCCTCTCTTAATGCAATAAGGCAGAGTGAATATTACTTAGGAACTTATATGCATGGCGGAGACATGAGAGAATTCAAATTACTGTTATATGAATAAAGATGTTCTCATATTCATCTCGCTAGATTAAGATTTTATCTACTCCCGGACATCTAGTTCCATACAAACGCAGTTTTCGATTTAGTAGATATTTCGAAATTTAAAAGTAGGTGCCTACAAAATGAGAAGCGTACCGATCACAGACAAAAGCGAATTTTCAACATTTTCACGAGTCATTTTCATCCAATTATATAGGTTGTTCAATGATGTAGAATGTCCTAGGCACTGCAGCGTCCTGTACACCATAAATGCCAGCTGAAGCTACTGAACACAGGCCTCCCTCAAGGATCTCCATGAGGGGTAGTTGCCATACTCACCACGCTTGGCAGGCGGGTTAGCGAGCGCAGTACGGGATGTTGATACACGGAAAGACGCTGTTGCCCATCCGGAGGTATCCCTTAGCAGGCTCTTACTGCACGGGCATGAGAGGAGGGGTAACATTCTACTGCCGGCCTACCCCACGGCACCAGCTCATATTATGTTTCTACTAGTGCTTTGTTAATTTAGGAATCCGTGGATTTTATTCAAAATACACTCACCTTTGCATGTGGCAAAACAGTCCAAGCATCAAAATAACTGGCAAAGCGGGTCACATAACGCAGCGGATAATATCTTTGGCAAATCTTCTACGCTCACACCACTCGTCAAAACACTGCATTACACCTTTACCTTAGAACACTGTTTCACAGAACAAGTCTTATTTATCCACGAATGAACAAAGACACACAATTTGATTTGATCAAGTGTTCCAACCGCGCGATATTGTTCACTCACTCAATTTATTTACATACGCTATAATTACACCCACATAGGACTGATACGTCTGTTCTAATTTTAAAATGTCCTCTTTGAATCTCCATTCGTTAATTTCAGCTATAATTCTTACGGTTTCGTGTTCACCTTGAGTTAACTTATGATTTTGAATGGCAAAAACATGCAATTAGACTTTAATTGCTTTTTAACAATCGTGGGTTATTTGAAGCGATGATTATTTTGATGATTATTTTCGTATTTTAATAACGATTTAGATATCCGAAAATGTCCTTGGCACTTTGTTTTTTTACTAAAGTAGGTAAACAATCGCATAATTTTGGGGTTATAATCAAAAAAGTTTTAAAATTAACATATTGATTTCAGTCTTATTATATTTGTGTCTCTGTGCCTATAAAATATTTTTGACTCAGCCACACCTATTCTACTATATTAAATACGGCACAATTATCACAACACTTATAAAACTATTTCCAAATTGACCCTTCTGCAGGCAGGTTTAATTGCAATTTTATTTCGTCGTCTGCGAAAATTGTTAAAATATTTTTCTTGTTACTTTTATTTATTTTTAACTCATTTCGTAACCAGCTAATATTCAAAGGCAATACTATCGTGTATTTTTTTACGTATCTTTTCATCTACATCGCTAGAGCAGCTAGTATCAGTGTGGCGTTCGGTAACGTACTGGCGTCCACACATCCGCCGGCCGTGACCCTGAGCGTCGCCGGCGCGACGTCATCTCATTAATTGAACGCTCTTCTGATCGTTTTCCATGGGGATAACGTAGCTTCTTCGTGCCAAATTATACATTTTCATGGGCACCCTAGACATAATATTCAAGGTATTGGTATAAAAACCGCAAAGAAAGCACCTATAATATGCCAAGGACATGCAAGTACCTAGAAACTGACTACCTAGACCTAATCTTTTTTGTTTTCATAAAAAGTATTAAGTGTATCTATAAAGTCGTTAGTAATGCAAGCCACTGTTGTTTCTAGCAGTATTTTGGCAGAAATGGTAAAAACACTATTGTACCTTGACTTAAGTTCTGTAATCTGTGCCTTGACTATAAAAAATATATAGATCGACCTTGGTAAAATAATACACATTTATAAATTAAACACTATTTTAATACAATTATTGCCGCATAATTTATTAATTTACTATAAAGAGCCAACGACAACAATTTTCACAGTTTCAAAAAAACTTAAGCTCGTCAGGGTCTATAAAAATTATATTGAAATAAAATATACACACATGTACATAAAGTTGTACAACGATATGTATTTGTACGTTTAACATACATACAATGTGACTTTATTTGCTGAGTAAATACATTGTGTTATGATTTAAAAAATAATATCAGTAACAATTAATTCACTTCACATATCTGTTTTACTACAATACAATATCAAATATTAAGTTGTTTAACACAGGTTAACTTTACAAGCGGATATAATCGAGTGTTACTTTCTGTTTAACAATCTTTATGTTATATAAATGCTTTTTCAAGTTTTACGCTTTTTTTTATAACGTTATCAATAAGACTACTGTTTTATTATCAGTTTAATGTTTACAACCAATCTTCTACATTCTACAACAATGATTCGAGTAAAATATACGACAGATTATGTAAAAAAACATTACCAATTTGTTCATAAAAATAACTCAATTGTGGTTTGACATAAAAGAAACAATGTAAGCTTTATAAGGAATGTTAGACGTAATATATTGAAATAGTTTTTTCTAGATATTGTTGTGATAAGTATTTTGATCTCTCATCCTCATTTTCTTATTAACATGAAGGATACCAAAATTAGTTAACCAAATTTTGCCCTATCCTGTATACCTAATGGTCAACAAGCCTAACTCATGTTGCACTGGACGCTATTACGATGTATTTCTGGGTTATAATATAAAGGATAGATATTTATTTTAAGTTATATAACCGATAAAAAAATAGAATGGGTTTTATATTTTCTTTTTTTTTGGGAATTTTCTATATGTTCAGACTACATTATTATCTTGGACTGTGCCTTGCCTAGTATGTTAACATTTTTAAACTAAGCTGCCATCCTTTTCTTGATTATAAATCCTACAGTGATGGCCCCGGCTAGCCCAAGGAGGGCCCATTTTATCCACCAGTTGTTGCTGTAAAAAAAGAAAAAAATAATAAAAAAAAACGTCGATAGGCATGCGTAAGTCCTATCGCAGATTTTCGCGACAAAAACTACTTCAAACTAGAACCTCAAATATATAATGAAAATATTTAAATCAACATTTGATAGATGAGTTTGTACCTACTCATTACACGTTTATAAATACATTCGCTTGAGTTATTCTAAAAATTATTTAAGTATATCCCATTAATATTTTTTTATTTAAACTCGAGAATTTTACATATGTATAGTGAGGCATATTTTTTATAAATATAAAATAAACTCTACAGCCAAATTCTCTACTGGCATCAAAAAATATTTTTGTGTAAAATGACCATTTTCTTGCTGACTGTACATTTTTTCCAAAATCTGTAAATGCAGTTCAGAATATCTTTAAAATTTATGGATAGTCTTCTAAAAACGTTTTCCTGTAACTATAACGGTTAAGGTACCTGCCCTTACTGTCCCGTCTCAAAAATTCACCCTGTATATTTGATAAAGATTTAGGACATTGATAATTATTTCAATAAACATAAAGTTCGCCCAATTTGATTTCAAAATTAAAATTATTATTAGGTACATATTTTATTTAAAGGCTAATGCGACTGAACATTTTAAATAAGTTAGCTTATTTCACAAAATTTCGAATGATTTACGCTATTATTTATACAAAACTTTAGACTATATCGTTATTTCATGATAATTTTGTCATTTTAATCACACGAGAGGCAATGAAAAAAGCGCCACAGCAGAAGCGACAATTCGCGTAAAATAGTCACCACAGACGGTGAGATGTATGTAATAATTAATGGTTTATACATTTCTAAAATGTTTATTCAGAATTTGGTCTTCACATTGTATCTAATTAATACAATATGTTTGAAATACTATAAGTACTTAACAGTTTTATTCTGTTTTATTGGTAACAACAAACAGTTGATGCATTAAATCTTATTTACAATAAATACAATCTAAAGGTTGCCTGGTAGAGATCGCTCTTTAGCGATAAGGCCGCCAATTGTCACTATGTTCTCAAGTTTCTTTTGTTATTATGTTTAGTTTTAAGGTGTGCAATAAAGTATTTTCTATCTATCTATCTAAAGATGAATAAATGTACAAGTTATATTATATACACCATACAATACGTTATCCTCGGGTTACTTAAGGAGTAAGGCCCCTATCCCACTGGCACATGGCGTTTTCCAAGCGTTCGGATCTATCGAACGTTTGACCAGCGACAACGTTGTGCATACGCGACTTTGACGGCGCGAGTATCTGGTGGCAAGCGTTCGTTACGTACGTACGCCGTCGCGCCATCTTTGCGTTCTTGGCAACAGCTACACTGACGCCGCGGAATCTATTTTGTCTCTGATTTTACGCTTCAAATCGGCATGAGCGTTAGCGTTGCGTTCAGAGAATGCGTTACGTTAACGTCTCTGCCCAAGGTTGTCGCTGCGCAGACGCTAGAGAAACGGCAATGCTCGTAAAGCGCCAGTAGGATAGCGGCTTACTGAGTTTATTTTATTTTACATTTTTAATTCCAAATCCTACCTCTCAGGAGGAGGAGGGATTTCGATTGGTTCTGACGCACAAATGGTTCCGGCGTCAATCATTTGCGGTCTTCTAATTTTATTGCTATAACAAATTTTAAAATACATTTACCTCCCTTCTGTTTCTTCATCGCATGGACGTCCACGTGGCCTTCTTAAAAAGACATAATTTACTTTTGTATAATAATAAGTAATCGTTGGATTCGTAACAGGTAACTTAATCACCGTAACTACAACATACATATAAATCTATACTACAGGGTGTATGTGACTAACCCGAAAGGTTTCAGCCGAAGAAAACAAGTAGTTTTGGAAGGAAAGAAAATCGGAACTAGTACTGTTTTGAATTTTTTTTATATTATTATTTATAATTTTACTAGTTGGTGTGGTGTGAAAATGATCCTGTGATCAAAATCGTTTTTTTTTTCCTTTTTACTTTAAAATTTTAAAAAATCAATTTGTGGTTATAGTTATTTTTCATTGTAACTGTAGGGCAAATCTTCGCGGAGGTTAATGACCCTGTCATGAATCAATTAGCGATGAGGTTGTCGTTATAATCAGCTTTTGCAGTTATAACCTTCGTGGTCTTTTCTTGAATGATCACTGAATCCTGAAGTTATAGAACAAAAGTTGTTCCTTGGGATGGTCAGGCTTTCGGCTTAGTACACACACCTATACCCTGTATTATTATAGAGCTGAAGTGTTTGTTTGTTATTTCAGGTACACTATAAGGTTTATAAGCTTTGACGGGATATCTACCACGATTTAAAATATATTCTATTCAATATGTCTAGTTTTTATTATTATTTAAATGAAAGCTTCAATTTTAAAAATAGGACGTACTGAAAAGCGGTCAAGGGCTCCGTTATAGAAATATATATATTTTTTTTAAACTTACATCGTCGAAATAGTCTGCATTTATAGTTTTAATATTTACCTACAACTGATTTTGTCGTTTTAATAGTATACTAGACCATATAATATAAACAAATAAACTTAAATCATGGTATAAATCCCGTTTAAGTAAATACTTATTTTAAATTGGTAATTTATTAGAATTTAAAACTGAAATGGCATTAAAATACAAAAATACTAAGATTTCCTAAAGCTACATTATTAAGCTTATCAATTATAATTATTACTTTAAAACATGCATAACTATGAATCGTTAACTTTTCGTTTACACCGTTTTAGCAGAACTTGTTAGGTACCTTTCTCTGGGTACGACTATAGACTGAATCCTTGGCTCCACTTTGGGAACTGACGGCGTTTTCGTCACAATTCTATGTGATGACTTTGGACCAATCCTGTTGATATTATTAAGTTAAGGGAAAATCGAGCTGACATAAGCGAATTATGAATTTATAGTCATCTTATACGGGTTCGTTACTTACGTTAATCATTGTACATTGAAAATGTGAGTGCGAGAGAGCTCTTGACCGGTATGCCGCGTCAAACTCAATTCCCTGATGAAAGTTCCCATCGGAACACGTTGGATTAACGTGAGTAGCCCATATAACATTATAATGAATAGTGTAACACGAGTATTTTCAAAATGAAATATGTAATTATGGTAAAACAAAAAACAAACTTATCGGGGGTTCCGTCAAAAGTCCGCCATGTCTTTTTCTCGCCGTGAGAATCTTTTTTAGACAGGCCGCAACCGCTGGGTGAGAAGAAATAAATAAAAAAATATTAAAATATGAATTTCAGAAGTGGGGCATAAGTTTACTACCTTTAAATGTTTTGTGATTATTTTCGTCTAACGAAAGGCATATCTTCCTTACAGTTGGATAATTGTGTCAACTGTCACCTGAATATATATTTTTTTTACCTATACTATCTCATCTCACTGCTGGGCAAGAGCCTTCCCCACATACTGTTAGCCATCATTACGTACACGACATGGGAGCATATCACACAATTTTTTTATTTTGTCCAAATAAATCTGGGTGGAAGTTGAGAATGAGACTAAAACATAATATGAAGTATTGCAGTATTATTAGAATTAATAAAACATGGAAATATAACAACCTGTTAGAAGACTCCGCTAGATAAACAATGTAATCTTTGTTCCATTGCGACTCGTAAATTCTATAACATACAAAAAAGCGTCAGTTTTTAGGGTTCCGGGCCGAAATGGTATAAAGGAACCCTTATGGTGTGGTGTATGTCTATATCTTGACCGGTTTATTTTGACTTAAACATTCATTGCGTTTTTGGGAAAAAAAAAACAAATATATATGTTAAACGGAACCCTTATTAGACCACTTTTCTAAACTACTGAGTATAATTAATGAATGAATGTAGTACTAGGCGACTCTAAATCTGCTTAAATAGATTTTACTCTTTTTATAACAAAAATACATAAAATACATATTAATTAAATATTGCCAACTAGGTTATAATGAAACTTAGTAATTAATTTTATATTTTAAATTAAATTGGGCTTCTTGCGACAAATGAAGGTTAAATATGTGCTACCATTTAAGTTTTCATTTATTTATAATAGATATTTTTTTTAAATATATCTATAATTAATTAAAATATAAATAAATGCCAACCAAAATGTAATAAAAAATAAATAAATAATGTCAAAGTCAATAAGTGTTTATTTAATAGAGCTTCTGTTATGGGATGAGAGATTTAAACTACATAGATAGATATTATTTATTTACAGAAAAACATCCAGAACATCTTGAACAAATATCTGTAGATCGTACAGATATGTACTGCTTTTTGAAGTTCATAATTTCTAGTCATTAAATGCAACGTCGTCACAGGGAGAGCAGAGTCATATGGGGGGTCAAAACTCATGAAATTTATGAATGGCCCCTAGGAGTTTATTCATGAGGATCTTAACGCGTTGACCGATTTCCATGAAACCTTTTTTGTTAGCACCGTCTAAGCGACCTAAGTTTTGTGAAATTTCCTAATAGCTAATTCCCTCTAAATAGTGTCAAAAAACTTGATACAGAAATTATTCAATTTATTTCCAAGTTCATGATTTAAGGAGCAAAGACGTACTTACACCATGCGTACTCTGAACACGCGGGGTATTTAAACTTACGTACACATGGTGTACTCCAAGCACTTAAAGAGTTAAAGCATTCTGATAGTGTTTGCTTCATTTCAATCGTTTTGGCCTCGTTAGATTGAACCTTATTAGATTGGCCTATTTAGTTGAACTCAAACACGACACACGATATAGAAGCTAACAGTGCAAATTCACCATATTTCAATACAAGATTTAGACCCGGAATGCTTTAACATTATTAGGGAAAACTAAAATAGGTATCTACCTAGGTACTCATACATTTCATGATCATGAAACAATAACTAATAAAACATTACCTGTATCTTTTTAATAAACTTATATACTACGTTCAAATAATTATCTACAAGGCAAAAAACAATACAATTACAATTAATTATATAATAACAATAATTTTCATAAACATACAATGCATTTTGTAGAATACAGGGATCACTCAAGTATTATTATAACGTCGAAGCTTGTTCTGATATGTCTCGATTTTTCAAGAAAATCATCTTCATGGCATTAAATGAGCAGTACCCTCTGCGCGTAGGGATGCCACAGCAACGTGAGAAATCCACATATTTTACAAAGTAAATAGTTCATATCACGCTAATTTCGAAAGTGAAATACATACTCTTAGAATGCGTTTTGTTTTGTAATGTGTACCTACGGCTTATTCAAAAAGTCCCCTGCGACGATCCTCTGCGAAGGGTATTATTGGACTTTTTGTCCAGAAATCCCCTTTGCGTGTTTTCGAGAACCGGAAGGAGATTTCTGGACAATAGTTCCACAAATCTCCTTTACCATTATATTTACATAGGTATTCTTTTCTATTCAGTATTAATTATCTAACCGAAATGGGGGTTATTTTTTATATTAAATACTCGTAAATCTCGATGAGTCACTAACCCCTAGTCAAACAAAATAAAACAATACGATGAACTATGATCTTTTCCCACCACAAGTACTTGCTTGCGCGGGAACCCTACTTTCCGGTTACTATACTTATTATCAACACGCTATACATATTATGAACATTATATGCAATATGTTTTACGGGATAATTACCATGATTTAAGTCTTTTTGAATTTCCCAATATTTCGACGCAGTTAGTTTCACAAGTCATGATCATGATCAAGGATAAAAGAAAAAAAATATAAATCATGGTAAAATAATGTTCACAACCATGATCGATTCAAAAGTATAACAACACGCTGTATATTATAGCATAGACAAAAAACCGCCGTACAAAAAATGGTGCCTTTGAAAATCCAAATTCAGTCTAGAGTCCGAAGTGAGGTAACGAACGAGGCACGAATTTATGTAGGTATAGGTTGTTGGTCTTATTAATTGGTCTATAATAAATAAAAATAATGAATGCTAGTAAAGTTCCCATGTACCTGGATTCCATTATCGTATCGAAAGTCATTGGTGGACACGGGCTGCAAATTATTATGATTTATGATTTTGATTCTAGCTAATTATATGAATAATAACCTTCCTAATAATTTTAATAGTGTTCGCAACCATGACAGTTTTAAAAGTAATTTGAAAACCAATTAATTTCCAAATCCTTATTCATAGAGATACGTTTCTTTTGGCACACATGATTATAAGTAATCAAAATACATTAATTAGGTTGTAGAAATAGTGAGAAAATGGTTACTACATCGCTTCGGCAGAATGGGTTGTACCACAATATATAACACAGCATTTGACAAACAGAAGGGTGTTATAATGGTTTGACCGCTTTGTGTGTCTGTGACACCATAGCTGTTAAATGAGTGGACTGATTTTAATGCAGTTTTCTTTATTTAAAAGCAGTTTTTCTAATGGTTCTTAAACATTATTATTTTTACAAGATATGGGGGCTGGGGGTATAAGGGGGGCAAAACATCCAGCCTCCCAAGCCAACCTTACCTGCACGTGGTGACCCTGCTGATAAACAAACAAGGCTCTGGCGACTCACCAAGACGCACTGGCCAGCGTGGTGTTTTATGGCTAAACCCCCTCTTATGGGGGCTAAAAGAGACTACCATAGTACTACTTAAAATTAAACATACTACGTACTCCAAATGCCATAAAATCTCTCCCCCTTCCTCTATATCACTCTCTCTCCTTGGAATTTATTATTCCCATCTAATGATAGGGTCTACTTTTCTAGTTTTTTCATAAAGTACCAGCCTCAGTTATTATAATGAGCTGGGACATAGAAAGGTTAATAGAACAAAACCATCAAAACAGGTTTTCAAAATTCGGATATACTTTTCTTAAATCCGTCTGTAAAGTCACATTGTTTACAAGGCAATGTGACTTTTTGGACAAAACTTTTTGTGAAATGATTTAGACTCTTCAGTAAAATTGAGCCAAAAGCACTTACCACGTTAATATATCTTTCTCTGACTCTGGTAGTGTACCGATTTTGAACTTCTTCATTATCTCTCTGAAAAAAGTTAGTTTCTTAAGTAACAACATCTGGCATTGTAATAAGCTGAAGTATACAAAGGCAAAGTACAGATATTACCAGACACAACCCCTCTGTTACCTTCTGACATACATCATCATCATCAGCGCCTACTAATCCACCGCTGGGCATAGACTTTTCAAGAACAGCAAAGGCTCTGTTGTTCTCTATTCTTGGCCAGGTGCAATATATTTTAATGAGCATAAAAGAGCCGTGGGATGCCGGCAGTAGAATGTCGCCTCTCCTACCTTGCCCGTGGATGTAATAAGAATCTGCCACGGGATACCTTTAGAACTTTCTTTAACTTAAGGTTAACTTGTGGCACCATAGCTCTTAAATGTGTCGACTGATTTGCATGCAGTTTTTTTATTAAACAGCAGGTTTTCCAGCAGTGGTTGTTAAACATGTTTTATCAAAATTGGTTAAGAAGTTTACAAGATGAAGAATGTTATATAGAAATCGGTCAAGCCATTGATGAGATACGGGGGTTGAAAGTAGGGGTGAACAATCAAATTTTTTCAAATATACCCAAGTGTGTTATCAAATGAAAGTGGTATCAAATGTGTAGATAATTAGGTAACCTCCAATATAATTTGCTATACGGTATATATAAATTAGGTAAAGTGTTGGGGGGGTTACTTAAAATTTTTATTTTTAGAAACTTATGATATTAGTTATTGATAAACATTAAGTAAATTATTGGGAATTTGAATGTTTAAGGGTTTCTGTTGAACATACAGGTTGTTCCCATTACAGGTTGTTCCCATTATCTCTGGAAGAGAATAATTATGTAGTGTGGCTTGTATGTATAAGAAACTATTTAAAATATTATTAAGGTATACCTACAGTTCATTTTGTAAAAACGGGAATTACTCACGTAGTATTGTAACGTCGAAGACTATTCCGACACGGTTCGTTTTTCAAGAAAATCATCACGATGGGATTGAATGCCCGTCCGCGCGTGGGGCCGACATGACACATGAGGCTAGCGGCGCGTGCCTTGTATCGTTCGGCGCGAGGAGCGCGATCGGCGTAGCGCTTGATGTACTTGCGCTGGTGCAGGCGTCGTTTATATATACTGCGTGAGTAATTCCCGTTTTTACTTTTGCATTAATTTTGAAAGTGAAATAAGGTACATAGGTTTATTATTAAAATACACAACCACTCTTGGGGTTGTAGGTAGGTGCTTATCATTATAATACTAAGGGTTTTTATATGCCAATCAGTTTACTAGAATTATTAAGTATCTCCCTTGCACAAGACACCCAGCTCCAAACCCCTATGGCAGGCGCGGCTGAGGGGTTACTTAGTTGTGACGGCCACTGTACCTTGCATCATCACTATGTCCCACATTGACAAATGCTGTGGTGCCATCTTTTCCTGCAACCTCGAGGAGTGCATCTTCTCCTCCGGGATGCTGAAAACCAACATTAATACATATTAAAGTCAAGTTAAAAGGCAGTAGAATGTTACCCCTCCTCTCATCCATGGGTGCAGTAAGAGCCTCCTAAGGATACCTCTTGAAAATGGACAGTGGCATCTTTCTGTGTATCAACATCCCATACTACGCTCGCCAACCTGCCTGCCAAGCGTGGTGGGTATGGTAACTACCTCTCTTGGAGATCCATGAGGGAGGCCTGTGTTCAGTAGTGGACATTTTACAGCTGAAATGATGATGTTGATAAAAGTCTGAGGTATTGCGAGGTGATTGATAGTGTGAGGTATGGTACAATTTGTTAATTTTTATTGTGTTGTGATTTTTATTGTAAATATTTTATTAAGTTCCTGTTTTTCTAATTTGTTATTACCTAGGACACTCCTCCACCATCTCCACTCCCTAATTTTAGGTGTTTGGATGTAAAATTAAATCCAGGCGAGTACAGGGTTTTGTCACATGAAAAGCCGCTGCCTTTATACCTTAGTAGGCTTTTACAGCATTCATCGGCAAGAGGGTCAACATTCTATAATGCCGGCGCCCCACAGCATATCATTCTTATTTACTTTAACCTTATAATGGTACCTACCTCGTTAAGATACTTAGTGACATCGTAAATATCATTGTTGATTACTATCCAAAGACTTTTTTCATTGTTATGCTTTTGGACTTCCCTGAGCGATATTTCGGTGACCATTTTCAAATAACTACAATGTTTTTACAATTAATTTCACGTGCTTCTGTTGGTCTGTTTAATTGTTGAGTTGCTTGGGCACTTGTTTAGGTGATGATGAGATGAGCAGGTACAAACACAGTTGTACATATGTATTTTATTTTTTACAAAAGTTGTGCAAAAGTTACTCTGAATTTTGGACACAGATTTTGGAGTAAAATTTGATTTGATTTGGTGAAGTTTTCTGTCATGCATGACTGACAATAAAATTTATGTCAGTACTGCCAACTCTGTTAATGGTAAGAATGATGGTGTCGCGATTTTTTCTTTGATGTCAAGAAAGAAGACAAGTCTGATGTACTGAAATAAAGGTTCAAACATATTGAAATATTCTGTTTATTATTTTAATAATGCGGCGTTTTCATTAAAATAAACATTTTCAAAAATAGTTCCGTAGTACGCCAAGGGCGCATTTACTAACTACTAACTGTGTAATACATTTAGGATTCTTCCAACCCCCATCTAACTGTATAATACATTTAGGATTCCTCCAACCCCATCAATAAACGAATATGACTACAACACAAACGGTCGGTGTCGTTCTCGCGCGAACGCGATCCGTGGTGAAAGTTGTCTTTCTTTTTAGTCTTTCTCTCTGTGCGCGCTGCTCGGTCAAGTCCTTTCCTAGTTCCCTTGCTCTCAAGAACTAATAGTTCGATCGAGCGAATAAGGAACATAAGGCATATTTAACATAAAGGCATAATGTTAGACAAAACTTAACGTGTCTCGCGCGTACTGAGCTGTGGTTAGCTCTCTTTCTTTCTCGAGCTTGCTGCTCGTTCTGTTCCTATCCTTCCTTATATTAGTTCAATTGAACTAATAATACGAATAGTTGGTTCTCGTTCACCACAGTGCATTAATTCCTTATGATTCTTAGTTCCTGAAGCCGTGTTGGCCGAGTGGTATGTACCCCCGACTTTCAATCTGGAGGTAGTGGGTTCGATACCGGCCGTACACCAATGGATTTTTCTTTCTTGAAAAATGTATGTGCACACTTAACACGAGCTTTAACGGTGAAGGAAACATCGTGAGGAAACCCGCGGCTTAGTTAGCTTCAGACGTATTGTTATCAGTGCTCTTTTGTTCTATTGTTCGACGCTTGCGCACCGGCTTAGTCGTAAGTATAGCTCTACTGCTAATTGCACCCGTCCACGTCATGCGCTTACGGGCTGTTTTCTCTTGCGCTAAAAATGGTTCACGCTATCTCTGCGTGACTGTGTTGGAATTGTGTGATGGGTTTGTTTTGAACTTTTATTTTTCTACCCTATTTTTACAAGATATAGGAAACATTTGGACTTTGGTAATTATTTTTATTTACAGCTTTAATATCAGATTACACTCATGCCTCATTAAACTATTAAGATTTTATAGGAATAATTTTATTACAAACTTTGTCTTTAACTTTTATCTTCGTACAATATTTTTGCAACTAATTGGTAACAATTGGACATTTTTAATTTTTATTTGCAGCTTCATTATTATACTACACTTGTGCCTAATTAATGCAGAAAAAAATTATAACATTAATTTCATTTTAAATCACTTGAAAAGCTTACTGCAGCTATTTGTAAAGCTATATCGCTACTTATTTTATAGATGTACATCCGGTCAAAATAGTGAACTTTCAAAGTCTTGTTTCAGCCATTGTCTTATAAATAATAATGGTTTCTAATCTGAAAATTTATTATCAGAATACAAGAGGGCTACGCACAAAGACACATACATTTAAACGTAACATTTTTCTAAATTCTTATGATGTCATTTCAATTACTGAGAGCTGGCTTTTGGATGGCATTTTTGATGGCGAACTTATTGATGATAGGTACATGATTTGGAGACGCGATAGGGATTACGTAAGGACGAGGCAACAATATGGGGGTGGCGTCTTTATGGCAGTCCGCAGAGATCTTTGTGCAGTGGCTCGGCCGGAATGGCACTCTTCTGCAGAGGATATTTGGATCACCGTAACCACTAAAAATAATGATCGAACAGTCAATAAAATTCACTTTTGTACCTTGTATCTTTGTAATGAAAATTTGGGAAATTCTTTTAACGCACAACTATATAATTTTGCTGATAAGCTGTCATCTAACATTGCGTCTTGTCCTGATGATGTTTTTGTAGTTTTGGGTGATTTTAATCTACCAAATATAAACTGGCTAAGCAGTGGAGGGACTTTTTACCCTACCGGAATTATAGGTAACAGTCAAACATATTTCTTCGACACTCTATCAGCATTTAATTTAACTCTATACAATTTTAATTGCAATTTAAATAATAGAATATTAGATTATGTAATTAGTAACGTAGATTTATCAGTCACTGTTAGCACTAACTCATTGGTATCAGAAGACGAACATCACAAAACATTACTTATAATAGTTGATAATTTAAAAAGTGAGCCACTCACATCAAATCCACGGTTGAAATACATTTACCATTTAGGCGATTACGATAGTATTAATGCATGTTTATTACACAACTATGACTGGGATTCTCTCTTATATGAAAGTACTATAGATGATTCCCTCAGTAACTTTTGTAATATCTTGTATGATCTTCGTGCCAAATATATACCTCAAAAATATTTTAACGCCTCCTGCTTCCCTCCCTGGTATAATTCGCCTCTTAGAAAAATGCTAAGAGAAAAACATAAATTTCTTAAAAAATATCACAGATACGGAAATGTATCTGACTATGAATCATTTTCCATTCTCAGAAAAAGAGCTAAGAACTTAGAAGGTCAGTGTTTCAAATCATATATTTTAAACATAGAAAATGCTATAATTAAGCACCCAAAACACTTTTGGTCTTTTGTAAAATCACAAAAACGTGGTGCTAACTCTTACCCTTCTCCCTTATATTTTGAAGGACAGTCTGCTGAATCTGGAGAGGGGATCTGTGACTTTTTTTCTAAATATTTCCACTCAAATTTTCAGTCTCAAAGCTCCACCCCGTTGCATCGTGACCAAAGTTACAGCTCTATGGAAAATGATTACCCAGGTACCATAGGCAATATTGAAATAGAACCAGCTAGCATTTTTTATTTGCTTAAGAAACTAGACGTTTCAAAGGGGTCGGGTCCGGATGATATTACTTCATTATTTATTGTAAAGTGTGCCGAAAGTCCTATCCACTAAGTTTACTTTTTAAGCGCTCTATTGAGGAAGGCACTGTGCCTAGGATTTGGAAGTCGGCCTATATTACTCCCATACACAAGAGTGGCAGCAAAAGTGAAATTATAAATTACAGACCGATATCAAAGTTGTGCATATTTGCGAAAGTTCTCGAAAAAATTGTTTATAAGGCTGTTTACTCAACCCTCTCGACTTCATTCATCTCAGAGCAGCACGGCTTCTTGCAAAATCGTTCAACTACTTCCAATCTCTTGTCTTTTAACGATTATACCACCTTGAACTTGAGAAAAGAGAGGGCGCTAGCAACAACAACAACAATCCGTCCGTAAAATAAATATAATTTTATAATAGTAAACGTGAAAAGTAGCAAGTGAATTAATCATTAGGTGAAATATAAGTGATAAAGTGTAAATTGACAATATCATCAACTCTTCAAACCATAAGCAAACGAAAAATAGTGAGGACTGAATAATTGTCCTGACAAAGTTCAATTTTTTTTTAATAAACCACTAAAAGCATAGGTACTAACATTCTTGTAAATAGACTACCATAAAACTAACAGTGAAGTGAGTTTCCCAGGGACTAATAGGATTCCAGGACAAAAACAAAGAGAAAAACTTAAAATATGTGAGGTTATAATTTACGCCGCGCGCCGCCCACAAGTGTTATTGACCTCGAACTACGAACCCATCTAGACTTTGATACCTATATCGAAACAAACTCAAACATAGTTTGTTTGTTAAAATTTGTCTTCGAAAGAGTAGTTCGTTACTTTCGACCGTGTAACCAAAGAGCACGATAGCAGAGAGTGCGCTCCCACCGCTTACGTTCTAACAGACCGAAGTTCAAATCTTCAAAATCGCAATATGAGTTTTGGATTATCTTTCTTTTCATTTTTTTAATTTACGTAAATCTGTACTTTAATTAAATGACTCAAATAAATCTGCAAAATGCCGTATTCATGCACTAAATGTCTAAAAGAAATCCCAGTGAGACAACATCTTACTTGCATTGTATGCAAGAAGAACTATGATCTCGAATGTGCCAATGTTTCCGCCATGCGCTTCTATAACACCATGGATAGAGCTACCTGGGAATGCGTACCCTGTATAGAAGAGAGAATAAATGGAACACAAGCCAAGACCACCCCTATTCGCCCAGCAGCACTAGCCCGCCCGCAACGTCAAATTATTCCGAATCGCAAATACACTCCCCCGACGGCTAGAAGAGCCCGAAAACAAAAAAAAACAACCATCTATGATTCGTCGTCAGATGAGGACTTATCAGGAAACACATGCGAGCTCGTGAATAATACGAACAGATCAATGGAAAACCAACAAAAAATAACTCCGAGCACTGGTATAACTATCGATCAGTTAGAAGCGTTCCTAGATAGAAAAATAGAAACTATAAAAACCACATTGCTAAGAGAATTAAAATCTACAATAATATCAGAAAGTTCTAACCAAATTTCCTTGATAAAACGAGAAATAACTGAAATAACAAACGCTCTTAGCACAGAGCAGAAGGTGCTAAAGAAGTCAATTGAAGAAAATAGTAAAATGATCGAGGAATTACGCAAGGAAAATATCAAACTGCAAAAAGAAATCCAGGACATACAAAAAACAGTATTGACCGAAAATGAACGCCCACAAATAAATATGACGAAAACTGAGAACACAGAAACAGACAAAAAATTTGTTTTGTACGGGTTAGTCGAAAATACACGAGAAAATGATTTCGATCTACACAACAAAGTACTATACCTATTTCAAGACATCCTTAACATAAACCTAACAGGATACCTAGAAGATGCCAAAAGGTTGGGAAAATGGGGGAACCGTAGACCTGTTGTGATAGAATTGATCAGCAAGAAAATGACTAAAGTTATTCTTCAGAACCGTCACCACTTCAAAAACACCGGCCTGGCAGTTTCCGAGCATTTAGGACATGACCAACAACAAAAGCGTAAAAAAATGATTGGAAAACTAGTAGAAGCGCGTCAAAAAGGACACCGTGCGAATATTATAAACAACAAGCTCATAATAGACGGAGAAGAATTTAAAGAACCCGAAGAATACACCATGACTGCCTCACAAAATTCACCACCGCGAGAAGAAAACTTATTCAGTAACTCTAGCCAAAGTATTATACAAAAAAAACCTCAGTTACAATCTCAAGAAAAACAACCGTCACCAGATCTGTTTTTTCGGAACTAAAACAAATATCCTTTTTCAAAACATGCAAAGCCTTTGCAACAAACGACACCTTGTAGAAGAAGTCACAGACCTTGTTGATAACAACATCGACTTTCTATGTCTATCAGAAACTTGGGTGACAATAAATAAACAAGATCTATTGAATATTGAAGGATACAAAGTTGCATCATCCTTTTGCCGATCTAACCATGAAGGTGGCGGAGTTAGTATATTCCTCAAAGAAGAAATTGACTATTCTGCAATAGAGGAAATCACAAGATTAAGTATAGAATATATAATTGAAATTTGTGCAATAGAAGTACACAATATTGATTTAATACTAGTATTACTATATTGGCCAGACAAAAGAAGAATGTCTGATTTGTTTTATGAAACTTTAGAGAAACTTTTACAGTTGTTAGTACACAAATATGGAAAAAAAGAAGTAATTATTGGCGGTGATTTCAATGTTGATGTGACAGATAGATGCGTTTCCTCAACCTTATTAAATTTAATGCTATCCTATAATTTTCTTCAGCACGTCAAGGAACCGACAAGAATTAGCTTTTGCAAAAATACTCAAAAAAGCAAATCCTCTTGCATTGATCTTGTTTTCACTAACTTTAATAATAAAGATATGGATGTTAAGGTTAAAGAATTCGGTTTTTGTGACCACAAAGGAGTTGTTATTAAAATGAAAGCTAGGCAAATACATTCTTCACGAAAATTTTGGACAATAGAAAAAAGAATATTTAACGTGCAGAACATACACAATTTTATAAAAGAATTAAAATTAATAAATTTTAGCACATTATAACTGACAGTAAAACTATAAATGAAAATTATAATTCATTTAGCGAAATCATAAAACAAGTTTTAGATAAATGTATACCTAAAGTAAAACTTAAATTAAAACATAAAAATAAAAAAAAGTGGCTAACGAAAGGTATAAGACTATCGTGTAAAAATAAAAGACTATTGAAGCATCTCAAATCACAAACAAATGATCCTATTTTAAATGAAAATTACCGACTATATGGTAAATTATTAAAAAAAGCAGTAGTAACATCCAAAAAATTACAAAACATCAAAAAGATCAGAAACTCAGATAATATAGTAAAAAGTATGTGGTACATTGTAAAAGAACAGACCAACAAACTTCCATCTAAACTAAGAAAAAACATCGAACTAAACATAAATAAAAAAATAACGAAAAATCCTGAAATAATAGCAAATTCTTTCAACAACTTTTTTGCATCTATAGGAGATAATGGCGCCCTGCCTCAACCAAGTGGTCGGCCAGTTTTGATTCCAAGGGAAAACTCTATGTATCTACAACCCGTAACGACACTTGAAGTATATAAAATCATACAAAATTTAAACAACAAAAAAAGCAGTGGTCACGACGAACTACCACCCCTACTTATAAAAAAATGTGCTGAAGAATTAGCCCCACCCCTTGCCTTCCTAATAAATCAATCTTTTATGGCGGGTAGTGTACCCAATTCAATGAAAATATCTGTAATTAAACCACTACACAAAAAAGGAGACCGCAAGGATCTTAATAATTATCGACCTATAGCCCTGTTACCAACGTTCTCTAAAGTAATAGAAACAGCAATGTCAAAGCGGCTTTACTCATATTGCGAAAAATTTAACATCTTCAGTGACTGCCAGAACGGTTTTAGGAAAAACAGGTCAACGTCTTATGCGGTTTTCAAATATATAAACCATGTTCTTGACATCATTAATAACAAAAACTACGCAATTGGTGTATTACTAGATATGAGTAAGGCCTATGACAGAGTACTGTACAGTATATTATTAAAAAAACTATACAGTATTGGTATCAGGGGTCCAGGGTTTGACTGGTTTGCTTCATATTTAGAAAATAGAACCCAATGCGTCCAAATTGAACATTATGACCATAACAATGGAAATATTATAAAAATATCATCTGACCTATTAAACATTTCAAGATCTATACCCCAAGGTAGTGTGCTTGGATGCATTTTATTCCTAATATACATAAATGATCTGCCTAAAGTTGTTGACTGCCCTTGTACCTTATTCGCCGACGACGTATCTATTGTTCTTCCTTGTAAATCTAACCTCCAACTAAACAAACTCCTTGATGAAAATCTATCAAAAATAGAAGATTGGCTTAGCGATCATAACCTTCAGTTAAACTTTAAAAAAACGAAGCTCATTCAGTTTAGACCCTATCAAAAAATCCCTTTAAACATACAGTTTTTATTTCACGACATTCCCCTTGATACTGTTAGTTACAGTCCCCTCCTTGGCATAATTATAGATTCAAATTTAAATTGGAAAGATCATATAAAAAACGCTTCACTAAAATTATCAAGATTCACTTACGCTTTGTACGAATTAAAAAAAATAACAGATATAAAAACAGCATTAACTGCGTATTACGCATATGCCCACTCGAGACTACAGTATGGTATCATGCTATGGGGCAACAGTGTAGACGTAAACAAACTTTTCATATTGCAAAAAAAGTGTATTAGAATTATTTATAATCTCGACCAAATGGTAAGTTGTAGACCTTACTTTGTTCAAGAACATATATTAACACTTGCAGGGATATATATATTAGAAATCAGTTTATTTGTAAAAAAGAATACAAACCTCTTCCCAGTACATTTTAGACCACCTCATTTAAGACCCCGCAATAGATTAGATATACCCTTCTCAAAACTTCAATTATTCCACTCCGGCCCTCAAGCCATGTCAGTAAAAATATATAATAAAATACCCCAAAATATAAAAAATGAAAACAACATAAATACATTCAAATCACTCTTAAAAAAGTTTTTAATACAACATAGTTTTTATTCTCTGCAAGAGTTCTTACAGTTTTAGGCAATACTAGTATTTAAATTTATATTTATATTCTAAGGATTTCTAATGATCTCACTATTTTTTATGTTAAGAAAATGTTCGTATGATAGATAGTTCTGTTATTTTATTCAGTGTTTGTGTTTTGTTTCACATAGTAAGATTTTTACTAATATGTACTACCTATGTAAGTTGAACTAGATTCACCAAAATATAGTATTAAGTGCTTGGTACTTACTATACCAATTTTGCTGTGCCTTAACAGGGCGCATGTTTGATACTCCTATATTATTTTAAGACCTTGTAACTCAACATGCTTGCAATAAATGAATATGACTATGACTATGACTATGACTATGAACATGGATGCTGGAGGCCAAGTTGACGCTATTTTTACAGATTATAGCAAAGCATTTGACAGAATAGACCATCAAATGCTGTTACGGAAACTATTCAGAGCAGGAATCCATAGAAATTTGTATAGGTGGTTTACCTCTTATATTGAAAATAGATCGCAAGCTGTAGTGCTCAATGGGTTTTCCTCCTCATCTGGCTGGGTGAATATCCCATCAGGCGTACCCCAAGGTTCCTTGCTCGGTCCGCTTCTGTTTTCTATTTTTCTAAATGATATTAGTTACTGCTTTACGTACAGTCAATTTCTACTATATGCAGATGACGTAAAAATTTTTAAGCGTATCGATAACATGAGTGACTGTTATCTCCTGCAGGAAGACTTGGATAGATTTGAGCTTTATTGTCGACGAAATAAGTTGGACTTGAATGTAGCAAAATGTTACTCCATAACATTTACGCGCAGTCCACAGCCTTTTAAATATTTGTATAGCCTTAAGGGGACTCCTCTGAAAGTAGTAGACGAGATAAGGGACCTTGGAATCATTCATGACAGTAAACTTGCCTATGACAAGCACATCGACGCCATAATTAAGAGCGCTAATAAAGCATTAGGCTTTGTCATTAGAACCAGCTCCCAGTTTTCTTGTATAAAGGTAATAAAAATTTTGTACTGTGCCTATGTGCGTAGCATCTTAGAATATTGTTCACAAATATGGAACCCTCAATATGAAACCTACATTGACAGGATTGAGTGTATTCAACGTAGATTTCTAAGATACCTTCAATTTAAATGTGGCTGTTTTGACACCGAGTATTCAGCCAGGTGTAAAAGGCATCATATACTCCCTTTAAAGGAACGACGTACAATAGCTGATGTTGCACTACTTTTTAAAATTGCCCAAGGTAAGGTTGATTCTGCACAGCTTCTAGAAAAAATAAAGATCAAAGTTCCAAATAGATCGGTCAGACATCCCATTCCTTTAGAAATGCCTTTTAGCGCAACTAACTACAGACAAAATGCTTTTTTCAGTAGAGCTGTAGCTACGTACAACAGTTTGGTGGAACTCTCCGACCTAGATGTTTTTAATACAAGTGCACAAAAAGTCAAAAACATCCTGTCGGATCGCTGGTTCGATGTGCCGTCATCATGATTGTTTTTTTTTAATAAGTATTTATCTTGTGTTTTCTTTTTAGTTTTTGTTTTCTTAATTTATATTTTATAATATGTTAGTTTTAGTTTGATAGTTAACTTCAGCAAGCTATATTTAGTTTTTTTTATGCGAAGACGTATAATTGGTTCGTGTTTATTTAATAAGTTAACTATTATGATTATAAAACTGTTTGTCTTCCGAATAAAATGAAATAAAATAAAATAAATAAATAAAATAAATTGACCTGTTATTTCCTCTGAATAATAGCTGACTAAGCTGAGAGGATGGTATAGGTGCTGGGCAAGCCTTAATCCATCTAACAATGTCCCAGGCACTGCAGCGTCCCGTACAGCATGATTACCAGTTACTGACGCTGTATAAATCATCTATAATAGATGCAAAGGCCTTACTCACTTAGTTCCTGAACTACAAAAGCCTATCTCTACTAAGTGCTAATAAATTCTGAGTAACATTCTGTAATACCGACAAAATTGCCAATTCAAGCCTTTAATATTGTAAGTTAGTAGCACTTGTCCTATTTAATTCAACAGCTGATTGTCAATGTCAAAAGACGCTTACTAGGGAAAGGAAGGAAGGAGCACAAAACACTAATAATTTCCTACGGAAGAAAGAGAAGGAAGATAACCTCAATCATCAAATTCAATTCAAAACAAACACGTACACTTGTCTTATTACCTGCGACAATTTTTCTTTTCGCATCTAGGTACTTTTAGATGTTTCCGTGCAAAATCTCTAATGGCTGCATCTGATGACTTCAATGCTGTGTTAGACGACATCTTCCTGTCCGAAGATAAGGAACACAAGCAGAGCTATACCGAAGGGTTCCAAGCTGGGTCTGATGCAGGGAATCCTGAAGGCTACCATTTGGGATACCACCGCGGTGCTGAATTAGGCAGAGAGCTTGGTACGTCATATATATTTATTTAATACTTTGTGCACAAAAAACAATGCTAAGTAATGCATTTATTACCAGTCAACCTGGGCGTGCAAGAAAAAATGAGAAGGCACTAACAACAGAAGTAAGAAAAGTTTCTAAATAAATAGGTTTTAATTAACATAAACATATATATGGTAAACATAAAATATACCAACAATAATACTTTAGCATAAATAAATAAAAAAATATATATTTATAATATATAAATAATACAAGGCTTAGGGGCCTGACAAGGGAAATAAAATGAGAATAGAATAAATAGAACTCTGATGAACCTTATCTACAAAGTATTTGCAAGCTGCCTGCTTGAAACTGCTTTGTTTCACATTTCCTAATAATAAGGGGTAAAGAGTTCTAGAGGTGGACGGACAGCTACAACTGCAAATGAATTGTCAACAAAAGAAGTTTGATGACTTGGGAGTTGCAAGATTAAGGGTAATTGATGAGCGGAGCTCCTTATTGTGACCATCTGCCACAAATTTAAATACTATGCTTTATCATATCTTCCAAAAATAAATTTAAGTTGTTATCTGATCAAAATAAAGTTTGTAGGTTACTATTATGTCTACTTATACAAATCTGGGTCATACAGCAGGATTCAAACCTTTTGTGACATCATCTTGTGACATATGTAAAAATTGTATAATTATCAGACCGGCTAATCCAAACCAAATCCTATACACTCTGGATGGAATTGACATCCATAAAAATTTTTATGGAACTCTGTAAAAATATAATTTATTTTTACTAATTATTAATATAATCTACTTATCACATTTCCAGGTTACTACCTGGGCATAGTAACACACCACATCAACATAAATGCAGAAGCGGAAACAAATTACTCAGACAAGATCATATCCCAGCTGACAAAAGTCAAAGACCTGATTGATACATTCCCCAGAGACAACGCAGAAGATATTGATATACTCGGAATAGCTGAGACAATTAGAGCACAGTATAAAAAGACCTGTGCACTGCTTAAGATATCTTCAGCTTATCCTTATGATGCTAATGTCTCATTCTAACCAGTCAGGTAAGAAACATCCTGTTATCTTTACTAATACGGAAATATTTATATGTTGTATGTTTGTATCAAACTACTAGACCGATTTTCAAAATTATCTCACCATTAGAAAGCTACATTATCGCTAACTTAAGCTATATTTTATCCCAGTATTCCCACGGGAACAGGAACTACGCGGGTGAAACCGCGGAGTGCGGCTATTGTCCAATAAAACAGTAATTGGGTTAAAACCTGTATTGAGCTAGGTAGCAATCCACGGACTGACAATCACAAAAAGTATACAACTACCCTCACTTAGTCAACCTTATTCTCAAAATAAAGCAGATAAGGATGAGCACGGTCCATACATATCACTTCCTCTACAACAACCTAAGGTATAGTGCACCATGGTTTGTTTGTCATAATTTTTATTCATCATCATCATCATCATCATTTCAGCCGTAGGACGTCCACTGCTGGACAAAGGCCTCCCTCATTGATCTCCAAGTACTGCGGTTGGAAGCCGTCTGCATCCACCGCCGACCAGCAGTTCTCACCAAGTCGTCTGCCCATCTTGTAGGTGGACGTCCTACGCTGCGCTTGCCGATCCGTGGCCTCCATTCGAGAACTTTGCTGCCCCATCGGCCATCTGTTCTGCGCGCTATATGGCCTGCCTATTGCCACTTCAACGTGCTAATCCGTTCGGCTATGTCGGTGACCCGAGTTCTTCTACGTATCTCCTCATTTCTGATTCGATCCCGTAGTGAAACCCCGAGCATAGCCCTCTCCATAGCTCGTTGAGCGACTCTGAGCTTGTTAAGGCCAATAGTGAAGGACCACGTCTCGGTTCCATATGTCATCACTGGTAACACACACTGGTTGTAGACTTTCGTCTTAAGGCACTGAGGTATGTTGGACGAAAAGACGTTGCGAAGTTTCCCAAACGCTGCCCATCCGAGTTGGATTCGACGGTTGACCTCTTTCTCGAAGTTGGACCTACCTAATTGGACTGTTTGTCCTAGGTATACGTACGCGTCTACAACTTCAAGAGCCGAGTTCTCAACCATAACTGGGGCAGGCACGACATGGACATTTGACATGATTTTCGTCTTGTCCATGTTCATTTTAAGGCCTACCCGCTGGGAGACTCGATTGAGGCCTTCGAGCATCGTGCTGAGCTCTTCCATCGATTTTGCCATGACCACAATATCGTCGGCAAATCGAAGGTGAGTGATGTATTCGCCGTTAATATTGATGCCCAGCCCTTTCCATTCCAGGAGCTTGAAGGCATCTTCCAAAGCGGTCGTAAACAGTTTCGGAGAGATTATACGTCTCCCTGTCTTACGCCTCTTTTTAAGGGAATCGCCTTCGAGCTCTGTTCTTGTACTCGGACTGACATAGTGGCGTTTGTATACAAACACTTCAACACTTCGATGTACCGATAGTCAATTCGGCATCGTTGGAGAGACTCAAGCACCGCCCATGTTTCGATCGAATCGAAGGCTTTCTCATAGTCCACAAACGCAAGACATAGCGGCAAGTTATACTCTTCGGTCTTCTGTATGACTTGCCGCAGCGTATGTATGTGGTCTATGGTACTGTAGCCTTTTCGGAACCCGGCTTGTTCGGGAGGCTGGAAGTCATCAAACCTGCGTTCGAGACGGTTCGCGATGACCCTTGAAAACAGCTTATAAACATGGCTCAACAGCGAGATGGGTCTGTAATTCTTAAGTAAGGTTTTGTCACCTTTCTTGAAGAACAGAACCACCACGCCCTTGTTCCATGCTTTTGGCGTCGTACCTTCAAGCAAGGCGGAATTAAATAGCTTCTGAAGGACTTTAAGTACCGGTGATCCACCCGCTTTCAGAAGCTCTGAAGTGATTCCGTTCTCACCCGGCGCCTTGTCGTTCTTAAGCTGTTTCAAGGCCATCCTGATCTCGTACAGGCTGATGTCCGGGATATCCTCGGTATAATGTCGGGTCAGTTTAGCTCTTGGGTCGTTGGCCGCACTGCAAACAGGTTTCGTGACCGAATCGTAGAGCCGTCCATAGAACCTTTCGACTTCCCTTAACACTTCTGCTTTACTTGACGTTATGCTGCCATCTTCCCTATTCAGCTTCGTCATCTGGCTCTGCCCAATAGAACTATCTCTCGCGAACACTTTGGAGCCTTTATTCCGCTCTATCGTAGCTTTAATACTGGCTGTATTAAAGGTACGAATATCGTGCCGCAAGGATTTCCAAATTTGTCTATTGAGCTGCCTGTGTGACTGAGCATCATCGGGAGACTGCAGTCGCAAAGAACGTCGTTCAGCCATGAGGTTTAGGGTGTCATCAGAAAGTTTCTGAGGTCTATTAGGGATCCATATTTTTTATTTAATCATTTTAGCCTACTTACCTAGAGGTTCTGATAGTTGAAGAGGAAATAAAATTTAGAGGAAGCCGATACCTGGACCACCTTAAAAGTCATGCTAATCCTCTAGCAAGAGCACTACTCAACCCACATGACACAAAGCGATGGAAGAGAAGCCATGTGCTGGACAACCTGCTAGAATAAGGGGATACAAATCTGATGAGACTGAATCCCAAACGCGAGAAAATCCACCAACGCACCCGCCTATAGTAGACCAACTGATAGCGGATGAAAATACAAAAAAAAAACATTTTAGCCATAGAAGGTTTTCTACTTATTAGTAGGTACTTATTACTTAAAACATTGATAGATATTTTGTATCCTCCTAGAATATAGGTAGTATTAACATAAATTGTGCCCTCCCTCTGCTCATGTTTGAATCACTAACATTTGTAAGACCATTGTACTTACAACATGAATCCAATAAAACTTTTGATCTTGAACTGCTGGCTTCCCTCATGAATCTACAAGCAGGTACTGATCCTGAGGGGTTGCTGCCATAATCACCACGCTTGGCAGGCGGGTTGGCGAGCGCAGTACGGGATGCTGATACAAAAACGCTGCTGCCCATCTTCCGGAGGTATCCTTACTGCATCCACGGGTAAGAGAGGAGGGGGAACATTCTACTGCCGGCACCCCACTACTATTATGTGCATCACAATTACTATATTTGAATGTAACTACCCGCTTTTTGCAGATACCAACACGGAAATGCCAGCTACCCAAGCCCTCGCAAACCACTTAAAATCCATCACTGCCTACCTTACGCCGCTTCTCCCTATCGCCAACTGCCACATGGTGGAGTTCATTACAAGAAACCACTGGACCTTATTACCAGCGCCGTTGAGGTGCTATTTGGAAAGCAAGGACCTGGATTATGCTGTGCAGGAGTTTTGGCAGTGTCATACTAATAAAAATGAAGGTATAAATTACTTCTAAGTTAAGCTAAGCTGGCTATTGTTGAGTTCTTATTGAACAACTGATAGCCGAGTTGGCGCGGGGTGCCGGAATAAGAATAATGCCCGTGGATGCATTAAGTACCTATCTGCAAAGGGATACCTCTAGAAGATGGGCAACAGCGTATTTCCGTGTATCAACATCCCTTACTGCGCTCGCCAACCCGCCTGCCAAGCGTGGTGAGTATGGCAACTACCCCTCATGGAGGTCCATGAGGGAGAGCTCTGTTTAGTAGTGGACGTTTTACGGCTGCATGATGATGGTGATGATAGCCGGGTTGACCGTGTGGTTTGTTCACCTGACTTTCGATCAAAAGCTCAGAGGGTTCGAAACCAGATGTGCAAGTTTTCTTCTCAAAATTGATGTGCATTTCACATGTAAAGCACATGAAGGAACACACGACTTAGTACGCTTTAGACGTACATATTACATATTAGTTCTTTCATCTTCTAACTAAATACGGCAAGCCCAATCCATCTTACGATGTCCCAGGCAAGGCAGGCAACATTTGTTCAACTTGAATTGGGTAACAGTTACGCAGTATAGACTGTTATGTGTATGATTTATCATATCATCATCATTTCAGCCGTAATACGTCCACTACTAAACAGAAGCCTCCCTCATGGACCTCCATGAGCGGTAGTTGCCGTACTCACCAATCTTGGCAGGCGGTTTAGCGTGCGCAGTTCGGGATGTTGATACACGGAAATACGCTGCTGCCCATCTTCCGGAGGTATCCCTTAGCAGGCTCTTACTGCATCCACGGGCATGAGAGGGGTAACATTCTACTGCACCCCACAGCTTATGATTTATCATACGACAGATGTGAAATGCCAATTTTTACTTATTTTGTCCGTCACACTTTCCATCCATCGTTTCTTTCTATACCTATACCTCTTGACGTATTCCTTCCCACTTTCAAAATTAAGGTCCAACAAGTCGCGGAGGCAAAGTCGTCAGTGGGCGCGGCCTAAATGTATGCTATCTCACCTGACATAGTGTGTTTACCCGCGTGCTAGAATGAAATGCACAATGATTCATTCCTAAACCGACCGCGCAAAAATATGGAATAGACTTTTAGCACAAGGGATAATTCTTTTCAAAATAACATTTATTTCAACTTTTGAATAATTAAACTATGTCGGAACGGCGTTTATTTTTGAGTTTTCTTTCTCCTTATATTATTTAGTTTCGTCCAAAGTTGGGCTTAAATCTATACGAAAGTTTAGAAGCTTGTATTTTTGAAATAAATACTTTTTTTACGGTTTGGGGTGTATACAAACATAGATTATGACGAGATAAATTGATATAATCCTTAGTGTTGGATGGTAAACGTCAAACAGTGGAGTAGTTACGCTTCCACGTTTGTATGGAAAGATGGGCGACTCGTTCAGCCTTAAAGTCAGAACATTAAAATAAATAATTGGATAAGCCATTTATTCAACATTTTTTTCAAAAAACTTCTTTCATAAATACAATACCGGCTTCACCACGTGAACTTATTATCATCTTGCTCACGTTTCGTAGGCCATTTAGAGGCCCTTCTTCATGAGCACCGTCCATGGCCGCCTCCGAGGGCGCGAGACGAGTACTGAAAGCCGTATTGTATTTATTGTATGATGTCAAGCCACGATAATTTAAATTCAGTAAAAAACTTTTACATAAAATAATATTGTTAGTCTGTTAGTGCTTATTATTAGTGTTTAATGGTAGTAAGTGTTACGGTTAGTTTCTGAGATATAAACCCCTGTTAGGGTCAAAAAAGCTTTAGTTTTGGCTTTTTTCCATCCATTGGCTTTCTGCTGCTTGTACAATATCAGTCAGAACATTAAAGTACTAATGTGACTACCATGAGTTGTCACTGTTAGATCTCCTGCCGTTACTACAGTAGTAATAGTACGTTACTATGACATCTGTCAGATTTGTAACTCATGGTACTAAGTTCCAAGCAAATGAAGCCCAAATTACAGTCGCTGAAGTGTAGTTTACCGCGTATTTTCGTACCAAACTATCCGCTAGAGGCGCTGTTTTCATACATTTTTTAACTACAGTCGCTATCGGGTATATATTGTAAAAACTCATGGTAGACCTACTGAATTCCTGCAGTATCCTTTACTTGTTAAAGACACGTCAGAGCTGTCACGGTGGATCTCCGACGCGCGTAGCCGCTGCGTCCGCGTCAACGACCGGTACTGCCTGGCGCCGCAGCAACTCGCGCGCAGGCTCGCGGCGTGGGGGGGCGTCGTCAAACACGAACTCGCTGTCACGGAGTTCATGACGCCGAAGAAGAGTTACGAAGTGAGTATTTATTTATTTTAACAAAATCCACAGTCCTTAATCATCATTTCAGCCATAAAACATCCACTGATGAACACAGGCCTCCCTCATGGATCTCCATGAGGGGTAGTTGCCATTCTCACCACGTTTGGCAGGCGGGTTGGCGAGCGCAGTACGGGATGTTGATGTATGTGTTCTCTTGTGGTACTCAAAAGGTTCTGTCAGAATACCAACGTTGCATCTTTTATCTTAGGTTATTGCTGAAACAGAACCTTTTGGCACACCACACTTTTATGCTTGGAAACTGAAACCTTTTTACGTAATTTATGTTACGCGAATACATATTACTATGTGCACTAAATTAGCTTATTAATTATGTTTAAGGTGTGGTGTATCAATAAACGCATTTTCATTCCATTTCGTATTGTTTAAAGGTCCAAACAATGTCGCAGCTGGTAGCGTCGCTGTACGAAGCTACAGGCGCGACTTGCTCCGTCGAAGTCGGCGGCGGGAGAGGGCACTTGCAGGTGGCTCTGTGCCTCGGGTACGATATACCCAGCCTCACGATAGACTGCAACGAGCAGGCGGTCAAAGCGGCTGAGAAGAGGGTGAACATGATTAAGGTTGGTACAATTTTACTCTCCAATGCGTTATAAGTATGTATACAGGGTGAATTTTTGAGACGGGACAGTAAGGGCACCTGCCCTTACTGTCCCGTCTCAAAAATTCACCTTAACCGTTATAGTTACAGGAAAACGTTGTAAGAAGACCATCCATAAATTTTTAGGATATTCTGAACTGCATTTACAGATTTTGGAAAAAATGTACAGTCAGCAAGAAAATGGTCATTTTACACAAAAACTTTTTTTGATGCCAATCGATCCTCTTGCTTATTAGGATCAAAATTCTCTACTGGACCGACTGAGGTTTGAGTACTAGAAATGTCAGAAAGTGAGAAAAACTTTTCCCATACATTTCGGTAAAAGAGTCAAACTTCTAAATTAGCCAAATTTTTTGTTATGGGTAGAACCCACCACAAAAGTTTCACAATTTTTTTTTTATTTAATTTTCAGTGCCACAAAAGTGCATAATACATTTTATATTATTAAGTATCGCGCATGAAAACGCTGGACCCCATATCTCTCTGTGGTCGTCACTTAGTGAAAATAAATGCGCCATTTTTAAAGTAGTACCTACGGTATCATTTGACACTGACCCGTCTAATTTTAATCGTCGTATGACGTAATAACATGGCGGCCATTCCATGGTGTAAATAACAGACTAATAAAACTGAAATCTTTAAATTTATTGTTATACATTTTTCACTTTCAAAATTAACGTGAGATATCAAAAGAGATTCGGTTTCAAAATTCGTGGCGGAATAATCTTCGACGTTACAATACTACGTGAGTAATTCCCGTTTTTACAAAATGAATTATTGTTATACTTACCTAAAACTAACATTTTCCGATTGCTTTTTGCCTAAGCCATCTCAAAAATCAGTGGATGCGACTAGCACAGGACCGTGTCGGGTGGCACGTACTAAGGGAGGCCTATATCCGGCAGTGGGTGATGATGATGATGATGATGATCTAAAAAATATATTTTTAGCTTTTTTCTCATACGCCTCCCTTATTGATCACTAAGTACTGATCATGAGGTGTTGTTGCCGTACTCGCCACGCTTGGCAGGCGGGTTGGCGAGCGCAGTACAGGATGTTGATACACGGAAAGACGCTGCTGATACCTTCTGGTATCCCTTGGCAGATTCTTACTGCATCCACGGGCAAGAGAGGAAGGGCGACATTCTGCTGCCGGCACCCCACGGCAAAATACCCTATACTACCATTAATCCCTATATAATGTTTGATCCATCAGAAACAATGGCACGTGATCGCCAAGCGCACAGATGGCACCACCGAGTCACGCATACAGCAAACAGACAAGAACCTTCATAGGTATGGTTTTTTTAATTCCACCGTATCTCTACATATATCAGACCAGCGCTGTAGCGCGATTTATTGTGCCACAGCATTTGCTGAGTGGTGGCCATTTTTGTTACCGTATATTTAAGTAATTTACTAATTGTTTTTTTGTTTGATTTCATGTACCTTCGAATTGGGTGTGTCTTGGAAACAAAATAAATAAATAATGCTGGACAAATCACACAGCATCATCTAGCCTCAAGCTAAGCAGAGCTTGTGTTATGGGTACTAGATGACTGATATACTTAATACATTATACTACATAGATAGATATTTTTATTATAATATAGAAAAAACACCCAGAACACCCTGAACAAATATCTGCAGATCATTCAGACATTTGTCCCATTTAAATAAACTTGTTTTTATCTTTATCTATCTTTTTATGCAATTCTTCTCGGTCGTTGGCAATGTTGCCAGAGCGGTTGTGGTCACTAAGTTGTCTTGATGTGGGCAGATGTTATTCGCCTCACAGTTTCTCGCCTTTGTAGCCTCTTGATGGTTTGTACACTCACTGGGTGGATTTAGTACACTCATGCAGGTTGTTTCCCACTGCAGACTTTATCTGATCAGTCCGGCGCATCGGAGATCTTCCTCGGGGTCTGGTTCCTTCCTCTTCCCTGGACGACAAGGCGCTCTATGGAGCCGGGATCTCGCCTCGACACGTGTCCAAAGAACTTGAGTATGCGCGACTGCACTAGAGTAGACAGACGCTGCTTGATGCCAAGTTCTTGGAGTATCGAGACATTGGTGCGAAACTCAGTCCACGACACCCCAAGTAGTCTTCTCCAGCACCACATTTCTAGAGCGTCTATTTTCCTTTTCTCAATGTCTCGACTCAAGTGTACAGGTTTTTGCGGCGTACAAAAATATCGGCAAAACCAGGGTATGAACTAGCCGGGTCTAAGTGGCTTTGGTGATAGTCCTGTTCCTCTTTCTTAAGCCAGTACATTTAATTTCTGGCAATTATGTCCAATATTTACGGGCTATTTACCATGCAGCCGTGGGGTGCCGGCAGTAGAATGATACCCCTCCTCTCATGCCCATGGATGCAGTAAGAGCCTGCTAAGGGATACCTCCGGAAGATGGGCAGCAGCGTCTATCCGTGTATCAACATCCCATACTGCGCTCACCAACCCGCCTGCTAAGCGTGGTGAGAATGGCAACTACCCCTCATGGCGATCCATGAGCGAAGCCTGTGTTCATCAGTGGACGTTTTATGGCTGAAATGATGATTTACCATGTATTGATTCTCTGGTCTGGTCACGGATAAACTGAAGTCTTTTGCGAGTGGGTGGTCATTGGCAGACAAAACGATCTACCCTCTTTCTAAGTCTCTGACTGCGAATGACGATGTGACCATGGCGTGTGGAACTGCGCCGAAATATCGGGAAACTCGAAAGAATCAAATCATGGTAAATATCCTGTAAATAAGCCGTGGGGTGCCGGCAGTAGAATGTTGCCCCTCCTCTCTTGCCCGTGGATGCAGTAAGAGCCTGCTAAGAGCTACCTCCGGAAGATGGGCAGCAGCGTCATTCCGTGTATCAACATCCCTTACTGCGTTCGCCAACCCGCCTGCCAAGTGTGGTGAGTATGGCAACTGCCTCTTATGAGGCCTGTTTCAGTAGTGGACGTTTTACGGCTGAAATGATGATGATGATGATCCTGTAAATATTGCATATAGTGTTCATAACCATGATAGTTTAAAAAGTTGCACCTTACGGATTACGGATTGGAATCTGTTACTAGAAAAAAAATAGGGATTCCTACTAAAACTCTAATTATGTAACACATGGTGTATAAAATCACGACTAAATCACTAAGCTAATCTTAAAAATACTTTCACCGATGGAAACCTAAATTTTCAGTAACATGAGCTAAATACCTAATCTACCATTCTAACAGTGAAAGAACTTTTGAAATCGAATCCGTAGTTTTTAAGTTTATTCCGAAGAAACATCATCATTATTTCAGCCGTAGGGCTGATGTCTAGGTCCACTGCTGGGCATAGGCCTCCCTCATGGATCTCCAACATCATAAAGAGTTGTTGCCATACTCACCACGCTTGGCAGGTGGATTGCCAAGTGCAGTACGGGATGTTACGAGATGATGACGGGATGATCCCTTGGCAGATTCTTACTGCATCCACGGGCCAGAGAGAAGGGGGTAACATCCGACTGCCTCACGGCAGTCATGAACACATGACATGTTTAAAATCGCTTGTTTTTGTCTAGGTTTGCAGCTTCTTTCATCACGCGTGACTCAGACTTGGCCAGTTTGGTTCGAGCGCAGTTTCCAGATCATGACAAAACTAATTTGCTACTAACAGGTATTTAATTATTTCTTCTTCATTGTAAAGACGTAGGTTAACCTTTCTTAAATTTCTCGCTTCCAAAATTCGCTATGCAAAGTCGCTATGTAATAATGTAGAATTTTCCGTGCAAACTTCGTGTGGACGCGATGAGTGATAGATTTGACTGCCCCTGTAGCTCAGTGTTGGTCTAATAGCCGACTGATACGCAGGAGGCAGCGGGTTCGATTCTCGCTACGGGACGAATGTGTGTAATTGTTCTGGAGATGTTTGTTTATTATTATTACCATGTTTATTTTTGTATAAAAATTGTTGTAAATTAGGTTTATTTAAGTTGTTCTTTGTTATTTTTAGCACGCCTTTTGTTATTCTCCTACTTTACTTTGGTAAGGAGATAGACAATGCCTTCGGCATTATGCTCGCTAATTGTGCATTTATTTTTGTAATTTGTTTGCAATAAAGAATTAAATAATAAATAACAGTAATAATCTTTTACACCATCTCAATCGAAAATATTCAGTAAAACTATTCAAAGTTTCACCAGTTAGTTGGTAAAAGAAAAAGATATATATTTATTTAGCAACAATATCTAATCTTTTACACAGAAATGGTTAAAATTAAAGTAAATAATTGTACATTTAAAAAAATAACGATTTCTTTGGCTCGTTGCTGAAAACTCCCAAATCGCGATATGTACACCCAATTAATATAATTAATATATTTGAGTATTTCCCTTGATTTATCATGGATCCCATCATCAGAACTGGATGCAAAAACAAGCAAACACTAAAATGTGAAACAACAACCCGACCGGGACACCAGTGTCGCCTATCATCATTTCAGCCGTAAAACGTCCACTACTGAACTAAGGCCTCCCTCATATCCATGATCTCATGGAGATCCCTCCATGAGGGGTAGTTGCCATACTCACCACGCTTGGCAGGCGGGTTGGTGAGCGCAGTACGGGATGTTGATATACGGAAAGACGCTGCTGCCCATCTTCCGGAGGTGTCCCTTAGCAGGCTCTTACTGCAGCCGCGGGTAGTAGAGGAGGGGTAACATTCTACTGCCGGCATCCCACGGCATGTATAGTTCATCTCGCGTTAATTTTGGAAATCCACAGGACTGCATACTTGTGGGGACCTGGGCCCTGTGTCTCTGCAGCTCTTTGAAGCGCACGAGTCGACAGCTGCCTTGTTCAACGTGCCGTGCTGCTACCACCTTCTCACCGAGGGGCCTGGAGGGGGTTGTCCTATGTCGCAGTGTCTTTCAGGTGAGATCGGACCTTATGTATAGGTTGATTGAGCTCATTTTTCCAGCTTTAAGAAAGCCGTTTTCGTTGTTTTACGACTTCTGTTTAACGCAATGTCTTGATTAGTATAGTTATGGTTTATACCTGTGGTTAGCAAAGAGCTCGTGCTTTCAGGTGATATTAGACCGTATCTAGAAGCGTAATAGACTTTTTTAGCTGTAAGATAGATTTTTTAATCTTTAAGGCAAGTCTAGGATGATGGTAACATTATCCAGGTGAGATTGAATCTTATCCATATGAACATGGAGATCACATTTGAAGCTGTAAGTCTAGTCTAAACACCTGTGGGGACCTAGTTTCAATGGATCATTGTCTAGGTGAGATTCGAAAATCCGATCAAGAGAAGAATAACTTATGATCGGATGTTCATAAGTTATGAACATACCATGGGTGTTTTTCTATATATAATAAAAATATCTATCTATGTAGTATAATGTATTAAGTATATCAGTCATCTAGTACCCATAACACAAGCTCTGCTTAGCTTGGGGCTAGATGATGCTGTGTGATTTGTCCGGCATTATTATTATTATTATTATATTATTCTCGGGAAAAAAATCCGGACACACATACATACAAAGACACAAACATTCAGCCGCCGAGTTGCCACAAACGCCTAGTTGCTATTAAGAACTTCGTTCGCTCACTCGTTCGATAATACACAGACAGACGCGGGAAGTGACTTCAATTTATACTATGTAGAGATATGTACATATGTACTTGGGACTTGCTTGTATCGGCAGCTTCGAACCCGTTGAAACCGAACTTAAGTAGCCTTTATGTTATATGTATATGTGTATATGTATAATATGCATAGCACTGTCTGTCTGTCTGTGTATGAGACGATTACAACCGAACGCGTTGACCGATTTACATGGAAACTTTTTGTTATCACAGTCTTAATGAGAGAAGGGTACACTGATTGATTTTGGTGACTAGGGTCACAGGGACCGGAGTTATTGTGACCTCAAAAGGTCACCAAAAGACATAAAAGTCTTCAAACGGCCGAAAACGTCCAGAAACTCAAAAATGGCATTTTTGCCCTTGGGTGACCTTTTCAGGTCTTCGCCCCCTTTTCTGGTAACCCCGTACCAATGCTTGTTGGTGTTGATCTACATTGTGCAAAGTTCAACTTGATCTGTCTGGTAGTTTTAGCGTGAATTGGTAACAAACATCTATTATAGAGGTATACAAACAAACTTTCGTTTCTTTTTATAATATTTAAGCAACCTGGGAAGTTATTAAGGATATTACCAACACAAAGAAACCTAAATATCTACCGATGGAGCTATTGTCTAATTCAGACAATCAAGAGGCCTCTGTTAATAACGTCAATAAGTATTTCTCTAGTGTGGGAGGTAAGCTGGCTGAAAAGTTTGATAATTCAACCCAAGATGTCAAATCGAAGGTTCTGGAAGGGTCATCATATTGTCACTCCATGACTCTGTTTGGAGTTGATGAGGAGGAAATTTTGAGAACCATAACTGGGTTAAAAAGCTCATCTGCCCCAGGCTGGGACAATATCCCCTCATATATAATAAAATCGGCTAAATTAATACTGGCTCCAATCATCTCCCATCTCATCAACCTTTGTTTTTTGCATGGAATCTTTCCTAGTGTCTTTAAAAGGGCCCTTATACACCCTATCTATAAATCTGGGGATAAAAGCAGTGTCGATAATTACAGACCTATTTCAGTATTAACAAGTTTATCAAAAATTATTGAAAAATGCTTAAACTTAAGGCTTATAAAATACTTAAATAAATTCAATATTTTAGCAAATAACCAATATGGATTTCGTTCTGCTAGATCTACTGAAGATGCCGTATTAGAGCTAACCGATTCCATTATTCAAAATATAGACTGCAAATTAAAATCTACATGTTTGTTTTTAGATCTCACAAAAGCCTTCGACACTGTTTCTGTCCCCCTGCTCTTAGATAAAATGGAAAGTATTGGCGTAAGAGGCCCTTCACTAAAAATTTTGTCAAGTTACTTGACCAACAGAACGCAGCGAGTAGTCATTGGCGACAAAATTAGCTCTGACGAGTCTCTGACATTCGGGGTACCACAGGGTAGTGTATTAGGACCTACCCTGTTTCTTATACAGGGTGTTAGTGTGAACACACTTGGGTAAGGACCAAATTCTTTGCATCGTTGGACAACGGAAATCACACTGGAATGTGTCACACAGGAAAAAAAAAGTCGCACAATAAAATTGTAAAGGCACGTGTACAAGGTTTGAAGATGTACATCAGTAAAAAATAAAAATAATTTTAAATCATGTGTTTTTTTAATATCAAGCATGATAAAACCAAAACCATCAAAACATCTCTCAAAATCTGCTACAATACATATAAAAAGTCATTATCAGTTTTTTTTCACATTTATCACATTTACATCTGCTTCATAATTTTCCTTTGGTTTCCCTATGTCATTTATTAAATACTTTTTTCTGAATTCAACTTCACTAGACACAGTCCGTCAATCCTCATCACTTTTTTCTTTTAAATTTGATTCATCCTGTGTCTCTTCAAACTCAGGCTTCCTTCCATTGTTGTCTCATATCTTTTTTTCATCTTCGTTCTTATCAGATTTTTTTTCTTCGATTTAGTTCTCTCCGCATTCTTTCGTTGCTTTTGTTTGAGTTTTCAGGATTTGCTTTATTACATTTTTGCGATATTTCCGACATCTTTCTGCCGAGGATAATGGCATCTAAAAAACAAAACAATGTTTAACTTTACAATTCCCGCATAAAACATTGATTTAAACTTGCACGATTTTCACACATTATTATAACAAAAGGAGACTTAATCGCGTTCAAAAAGGTGTTTATTTCATTATCTCGACGTTTCGTACGTGAGGTTACGTCCATGGTCTCAGGGAATCCCTTCGAGACCATGGGCGTAACAACGTAACGAGCTTAAATGGGTCATTGTACGCATCAAAACAAACAACTTTATATAGAAATATACGAGTATGTTTCATTGAAAGTATCCAGTAGGTATCCAGAGGTATGAGTATGCCACGGTTTCCAGTAAATCTGACCATAAAATAAACTCACAATCAGTTTTTTTCTCTTTATTTGTTAGACTAGATACAGAATAAAATGATTAAAATGATGTGTACGCACCTTTACGAATTTCCGTTGTGACACGTAGCACACTTTCGTGTCACTTGTCGCACAATGGAGCCAAAATACTTCACGACCTACCCTAAAATGTTTCACACTCAACAAACTAAACGAGTAACACTAATACATTTTGGTGTATTTCAGCAATGTACTATTATAGTTCGCACTTAATTATTCGTAAGCAGAGAAATCGTGATAGAAAGCAATAAAATTACATAGCAAAGTCACACAATTTTAACGCTACGCGGAGCTTCCACCGACACGATGCTCGATTGTCAGTAAAAAAAGATAGTGGCACTATCGGAGTTTTGCTTAAGAGTTCGGAGTCAGTGATGCCATTAAAATAATTTAAGAATCTACTGGCTTAGCTTTGTAAATTCCGTGTTATGTCGTCGCACAACTGGAGGTTGCACAATGGAAGGATATTTAGGACATACAATAAATACCCACTAAATTTTAAATTATGAAGGATATCCTTATGAAACTATAACTGCTTCTTAGCAAAACCTAAGACTATACATACAAATAAACTGTATAAGTTAAGACGTTCGTATTTTTAAAACAAAATCAATATATTATCGACAAAGCAGAGTTGGGACATATTAATTTTCTATGGGATCATTAATAAAGATAAAAAATAATATTTATTAATAAAATGTTTATTAATTATTTTGATAATCAATTTGTTTATAAAGATTAGGTTTAATAAGAACTGTTATTTAGCGTGTTTTTTTACTCAATAAAGTAACAATAAATATTTTATTTTTAATTAGAGAAGAGGTGGACGCTAAAGTGTGACAGCATTTGCAAAGAATTTGGTCCTTACCCACTTATCACTTAAACCACAAATGTATAACCCTAAAATGAATTGATACAAGTAATAATTAAAAATAATAGTCAATTCGTTTCGCTACATTTTGATAATTCATTTCTCATCTAAGGAACGTGATTTTTTGGACACCCTAATTACCTACTGTCGTACGTCGCCCGCAAATGTCGCTGCGCTCGGGCTGATGTACGTATCAAAACGAATGGATGCTTGCATAGAACTTTCCCTTCATACTTTTCCTGGCTTAGGACAGGCAAAAATAACTACTCTAGCAAATTATTAAGTTATTTCAAGACAAGTAAAATAATTAAATTGAATCAAAAAAGCTTTATGGCTAAAGTAGTTATTTTAGGCGTATTTAAAAAGTTCATTAACAAACAAGTCTTATTTACAAATTAATTACAGTTTAAATTTACAGTTTTATGTACACACACCTACATCACACGTAACAAGTTTTCAAAATGGGCTCCATTTACAGCCACACACGTCTTCTTAGGTTATCACGCACTCGGGAAAGCACAAATGGGTTATTTTTCACCTCCCTAAACGCCTTACGAATACGCCTTTTTAATTGTCTTGTATTGTAAAAACGAGTGGCGTAAATCCTGCGCTTAATGCGCTCCCCACAAATAAAAATCCAAAGGCGTGAGGTCAGGTGAACGCGCTGGCCACGCGACTGGCCCTCCGCGACCAATCCATCGCCCAGGTAACTCCGCATCAAGCATAGCCCGAACCTGCAACTGGAAATGTGCAGGAGCCCCGTCATGCTGGTACCACAAGTTCCTTAATGAACGGAGAGGCACATTCTCCAACATATGATGCAAAACTCGACGAAGAATGTTCATGTAGGTATCTCCGTTCAAATTTCCATCTATGAAATGTGGACCGAGGAGAATACCGTCCACGATTCCCGCCCACACGTTCACCGAAAACCTACGCTGGAAATGGTCTTCCCGCACTCTGTGTTCATTGTGCCTATTCCAGTAATGTTCATTATGAACATTGTAAAAGCCCGACCTGGTGAACATAGCTTCATCCGTGAAGAGAATGGAAGCGTTGTCCAGGTTATCTAAGAGCCATTGAGAGAAAACCACCCGCGGTAGGTAGTCGCGGTCTTCCAGTTCTTGAACCGGCTGGAAATGATAGGGGTGTTGGCCATCGATGTGAAGGATTTTCCAAACCGTCCAGTGCGAAACATGGAAGAGACGAGCTGCCCTTCTGGTACTCTCCTCTGGATTTACCGCGAAAAAATTCAAGATTTGCTCTTGAAGGTTGACCGCCAACTGTTGGTTGCCACGACCTTGTGCATGACTAGGCACGATGAACTGGCCATAGTCACGTAGCCTTTGTGTAGCAGCTAGGATAGTTTAGCTTGGCACACGATGTCCTGGAAACCGCTCTGCGTACAACCTACGTGCCAAGGTTAAGTTGTCACCAGCTATGGCATAAAGCCGTACCATTTCAGTCCACTGTTCGCTTGTGTACGACATTGTCACAGCACAGATAAGTTACACAGTTTACATTTTACCGCGAATTAGCACACATAAGGATCGCGACGCAATGCGTCGAACTCACGAGATTGTACGAGACTGCGGCGCGGGCGCGCGTGCGGGGCTTTTAGGTATTTTCGCGAGGGCAGGTGTTTGTCGGCGCATCAAAGAAACGGCGAGTTGCCGAAAGGCGGCGGGCGGCGCGTTTGACAGACAAAGAAGCCGCATTGCACCTACTCTCGTGTATTGTAGCGTGTGTAGGGTGAAACGCATTTATGATCTATGAGGATTTTCTTTGCAGAAATTATGTAAAAATAAATATATTTTTTTTCATCGATTTTGGGCTCTATTCCTGATACCTAGCCTGTGGTTTCAAGGATAAGACTGTTTACACTAACACCCGGTATATGTAAATGATCTTTGTAAACTTGCTCTATTTAATTGTAAAACTTTAGCCTATGCTGATGACACAGCTTTGTTGGTCACTGGCGACAGTTGGGATGATGTACAAAAAAACGCGGAAAGCGCTCTTCATACTGTACAAAAATGGCTTTCCCGCAATCTTCTTACTCTTAACATCAATAAATCAAAATACGTCACTTTCTCACCTACATTATCTTCTCAACCCCCATCTTCTTTAACTATACAAGCCCATACATGTTCTTCCTACCCGATTTCAAACTGTAGTTGTACTTTTATAGAAAAAGTTGGATGCATGAAGTACCTAGGAGTTTTCATAGACAGTACTCTGAGCTGGAAGCCACAAATCTCAGCCACTATCTCCAGGACTAGAAAACTTTTGTACATCTTTAAAAAACTTCGAACAAGCGCAGATCTAAAAACTCTAAAAACAGTATATTTCGCCTTATCGCAGTCAGTTCTCTCTTATTGCATCGCTGCTTGGGGGGGTGCCCCGAAAATTTCATTGTTAGGTCTAGAGAGAGCACAGCGTTCTATATTAAAAGTTATTCATTTTAAACCTAGACTCTATCCAACAAATGATTTGTACCAACTCAGTAATGTGCTCTCGGTTCGCAAATTATTTATTCTAAGTATAACTCTACGTACTCACACCAAGATACCATATGAACCGCGTTTATTATCAAATAGAACCAACCTACTGATGTTTGGTGCTTCAACGTGGAGTGAAGTCTCTAGAATTGCAGAGATCGGTCTTGAGGAAGTTATGTCATGGTTGAGAATCAATCTCCTTACACTTAATATAAACAAGACAAAATACCTCACATTTACAAAGACTGCAATTTCTCAGCCTAAAGCAGACACCCTGCAGATAAGAGTGCACAATTGTAATGGGTATCTGACCCAGTCGTGTACTTGTCCGATACTCGAGCGAGTATCATCAATCAAGTACCTTGGTATCATGGTAGATAATTTATTAAATTGGAAAGAGCATACAAGGATACTGACTGGTAGGATCCGTAAACTTATTCTTGTTTTCAGAAGAATTAGACATCTTCCCTTCAAGTTGCTAAAATCTATTTATTTCGCATTGTGCAATTCCTTGCTCACATACTGCATCGCAATCTGGGGTGGAACCTATAAATCTTATATGCTTCGTGTCGAAAGGTCGCAAAGAGCTATTTTGAAAGTCATGCTTTCTAAACCATTCCGTTATCCCACGACAGCATTATATAATGAAGTAAATGTACTGACAGTGAGACAATCTTTTATCAAAAGAACGACTCTGATAACTCACTCCTTGACGCCTTACGATAAAGAATATTTTAACAATTTAAGACGAAAAGATAGAATTAAGGTAACTGAAAGAGTTTATTCGGCATATTCAAAAAGACATATTGCTTTTCTCGGACCGTACCTCTATAACAAAATCAGCAGACAGATAACTTTATACCCATTTACCTTGTCGAAATGTAATCTATTACTTAATGACTTCTTAGTCTCCTTTGATGAAGAAACTGAAAATTTATTAAAATATGAAAAATGAAATAATATTATACATATAAAACATACACACACACTCACACACACACACACACACACACACACACACATACACATTTATATATAAAATATATATATATATATATGTATATATACATATTTATGTATATTTATACCGATATCTCAATACTCACTACAAATATTAAATAATAAACGAAAAAAAAAACACAACATTGTAAGTACACACTATTTATATTAATAATTATAAAATACCAATTACGAACCTACGTAATTATATTAGCTTTAATTTCAATTTGGCAAAATTATTCACCATTGACTTTGCGCCAACACAAAAAAAAATAGTAGTCTTATCTAAATTGTGGTGGCTTCATTTGGTGTCCTCTATGTCTGTACCGAATCACAACGTTAAAATTTTAAACCCACCCGCATTTACTGTGTTGTACTTGTAATTAGTGTACAAGTTAACTAAAAATATTTTAGTGTTTTGTATGACTTCGATCATAATGTTTGTTTACATATTTTATATTTTGTATATTGTTGTGTAGTTATTATTGTTAGCAGTGTGCCAGTGGCGTAAATCGTGAGGAATTATTAGCAGTCCGTAACACAGGCTCCGCCTAGCACGGCTGTTAAAGTACATGCTCGGTTTAGTTTACGTAAGTTTATCCATAATTGTCATTTGTCATTGTTATTAATAACCTACATTCTTAAATTAGCTTTTAGGCTTAAGATAGTTATAAGTCTGATTGTAGTTTCTTTTATCGTAAATAAATCTATAAATCTACTGCATTTCCCAACCAGATCCAGCCGTACAGTCCTTGCATCCCGACATCACCACTTTTTAGGACCCATATTGTACAAAAGAATTCATAAAATACTTGATGTATATGAACTTACCTACCATAAATGCAAAATTAAACTTAAAAACTGGTTATCTACAATTACCTACGGTGACACTGAAATTTTGATTGGTAGAAGTTAATCCTACAATAATTACAACACCATTCCATATATATTTTTATTTAATTATGTATTTAAGTATATAAATTGAATTTATAGTAAGTTGCATAAAATAAGAATTTATATAATTTGATTAGGTATGTAAGTACATTAGTTTTATAGATGCTTTTTGTTATATCAACTGTATTCCGACTCTATTCAATTGTTATATAAATACCTGCAAGAAGATTTTTTATTTTTAAGTTTATTTTAAGACATCAAATATGTAAATTAGTTTTGATATGATGCCTTTAGTTATACAAGTTTAAATTATTTCTCTTCTTTTCTGCAGTCTGGTTCTTCTTTTTGTTAAAATTATCTTATTATTTTTGTTTGTAAACATTTACATCTCCTCATGTACTGAGGTAGGGCACTGGAAACTGCGACACAGTTTATACTACTGCATTTTCCAGTGTTCATTAGTATCCTGTGCACATGTATATTTTTTGTGAATAAACAAACTTGAAACTTGATTACTGGGATGTATTGCTTAAGCCGTGGGGTGCCGGCAGTAGAATGTTACCCCTCCTGTCATGCCCGTGGATGCAGTAAGAGCCTGCTAAGGGATATCTCCGGAAGATGGGCAGCAGCGTCTTTACGTGTATCAACATCCCGTACTGCGCTCGCCAACCCGCCTGCCAAGCGTGGTGAGTATGGCAACTACCCCTCATGGATCTCCATGAGGTCCGTTCAGTAGTGGACTTTTTACGGCTGAAATGATGATTGCTTCAGTAAAGCCGCGTTGGCCAAGTGGTATGTAAGGTTCGATACCGGCCGCGAACAAAAGGATTTTTCTTTCTTGAAAGTCTCTTTGTTCAAAGTAAACATCATTTATGTTTACTTTGAACACGTGCTTAACAGCGAAGGAAAACATCTTGAGGAAACTTGCGGCTTAGTTAGCTTCAGACGTAGTTACGTGTTCTTTTCTCTAATAGCGGACTAAGCTGGGAGGATGGTATAGGCTGCTAATTCATCTAACAATGTCCCAGGCACTGCAGCGTCCTTTACACCATCACTGACGGTGTAAATCATCTGTAACAGATGTAAAAATATATATATTTAACATTATGGTAATAAGCTAAGGTACATAATTATTAAATTGATCACAGTAATTTTATGTTTTCCGAGGAGGGCGATAATCTCTGCGACACAGTTTTAAAAAAAAAAACTACTGCAGGCTTTATCAAATTCCTTTATGTTGTAATCACTTTGTACTATGTGACAAAATATATAAATAAAGGCCTCACTTTATTACAGGATATGAGCTCGGAAGGAACGCGCGTATGCTTGCCAACCATTCTATAGAGAGGGTGGTGTCACAACGGGAGCTGCCGCCTAGAAGCCTCCTCTACAGGGCTATGCTTGAGGTAACTTAATTTGTTAATTATATAGACCAGCGCTGTGGTACGACCAGTAGGTCTACCATGAGTTTTCACAATCTATACTCGCTAGAGACTGCAGTTAAAAAAATGTATGAAAACTTGTACAGCGCCTCTAGCGGATAGTTTGGTACTAAAATACGCAGTAAACTATACTACAGCGACTGTAGTTTGGGCTTCATTTGCTTAGAACTTAGTAGCATGAGTTACAAATCTGACAGATGTCATAGTAGCGTACTATTACTACTGAAGTAACGGCAGGCGATCTAACAGTGACAACTCATGGTAGACACACTGCTCTGCCGCAGCAAATGCTGAGTAGTGGTCTTTTTGTCACCGTATTATTCTATCTAAACTTAATTAGTTTTAAGAATATAATATTGTGTTATTTCTGTGACAAAATAAACAGCTTTTTATCTTTATCTTTATCTAATTCATCTCAGCCGTTGGACCGCTGTCCACCTCCACTGCTGGAAACAGGTCTCCCTCATGGATGTCCAAGATCATGAGGGTGTTGGTGCTATACTCGCCACGCTTGCCAGGCGGGTTGGCGACCTTAATTTATACTTCAGACAAATTCGATATGAATTGAAAGTAAACAAAATACCCGTACACTTTCTTCTTGTTGATTTTTATAATGTACTTTTTATAACTGTGGATTGTTGACCAATCCCATCAATTTAAATTGTTATTATATGCTGGATTTTTAGTATAATAAAAACTATTGGACACATTTTTTTTTGTAACAACTTGAGCACATTGAAGTTTAGGAGTATACGACATAGACTGTACCGAACTATAACCGGCGTGGTGACGTCACTCACGCGTCATCAACATAATCTTTTCTGTCGAGAAAAGGTCCACTGCTGAACACAGGCCTCTCTCATCACTACTCACCACGCTTGGCAGACGGGCCGGCTAGCGCATTACAGGATGTTGATACACGGAAAGACGCTGCTGCTCATCTTCCGGAGGTATCCCTTGACAGATTCGTATTGCATCCACGAGAAAGAGAGGAGAGGTAACATTCTACTGCCGGCAGCCAGGTTCCACGACAGCGGGTTGTGAAGTTTACGTTACCCAAAGTATGATTATATTATGTGACAGCAATTTATCTGGCATTTCTTTCACAGGTCATAATAGAAACATACGCTCCACAATCAAACCTAGCCACGGGGAAGCTCAAACGGATATCGTCCAAGGCAAATTCCTTCGAAGAATACTTCAAAATGGCCGACGCTGTACTAAAACTAGGTCTATCAGACACGTTACCCGCCAATTCTCTCCAAAAACTGCTAGAAACTGAAGAGAAAGTGTGGAAGAGACTAGTTCTATTCTATTTAGTGAAGCTGTGCTTAGCTCAAGTGGTGGAAAGTGTGATACTGTTGGATAGGATAATGTATTTGTGTGAGAATGGTTATGAGAAGGCTTATTTGGTGAAGCTCTTTGATCCAGTGCTGTCGCCGCGGTGTCATAGCATTGTAGCTGTGAGGAATAGCTGAAGTAAAGGGTGTTTAGCTACAGGTTTTGTTTTGTTTAATAATCCCGCTTGTACAGGGTGGTATTCAGGCCCGGAAGGAGGGATCCAGGGCCCCTAGGCACTTGGTGTGTGAGGGCCCCCATGCCTTACAAAAACAAATGTCAAACTTGTTTAGGTACGCGAAAAACGCGCGGACGAAATGCGTTCGGATACGAGTTTCGTTCAGAAACACGGAATTGTGTCAAGTGACTTGACATCAATTCCGTCACAGTCAAGCCAGATTTGGTTGCCAGTTAGCCGTCCGTTTGAAGTTTTTTTTTTTATTTTTTTTTAGTTTATTGTTGAGCTGATCCGGTGTTGAATGGGCTTTCCATTATATTTTATAGTTTAGTTTAGTTATTAAGTAGTTAGTTAAAAACCTATACCTACCCATTTTATTTTACTTTGTCTTCTTTTTTTTTGTATGTGCGACACTCACCAAAGGTCCTACCTGAAAACCAGCGTTAATCCTTATATTTAAGGATTAACATTATGCTGAGATAGGACCTTTTGGTCCACAAATTTTTATTTTTTTTAGTTGTGTTAGAATCAATTTATCATATTAGTATTAATTTTACGTACCTACTTAAGCCTATTGTGGACCTAGATGATTGTGGATCAATACATTATTTTCTTCTTCTTCTTACAATATTTTCTACATACGCCATGATTTTATTCATTTATTTATGGATGTTTCGCCATGAAGACCCCTAGACTTGGAGGGTCCCTAGGCCCGGACCTTGTTTGTCTATCCTATCCGGGCCAAGGTATTAGTTACATTTATTTTTACCTTTACGAGAACTCTGAGGTCAAGAATCAGCTGGCTAAAAGGAAAAGGATTGACGTATAATGCTCAAGATAAAAATTTCTACAACTAAAGTTTTTGACCTTCGCGAAAAGTTGTCGTACAGGAACAAATAAAAATACCTAATACCCTACATAGGTTATTTTTACCATCTTTATGTCACACCAACTGGTTTCTACCAGTAAATAAGTAGTATTCTAGGAAGCATCTGCTACCCATATGTCAAAAGCACTTCTTACAAATAGACGGGGCTGGGAAATCCAGTACCATTTAATTACTTTTATTTAACTTGCCAATCAATTAAAAAAACAATTCTCAGAAATCACGAGTAGGTATAATCCCAACATCGATGCAAAACATTGACGTGATCCCTTATCTCGGGATGCTTATAGCAGAACTCATGATAAGAAAGTCCAGTCAAGTCGCATAAACAAACAAATACACTCGTTTGCTTATTAAAAATAATAAAACCTAAGTAATATCATAATTTAACTCTTTATACAAAATTACCACTGATTACAACCGTGCGATGCCAGGGACGGTGGGTCGCTAGTAATTAATACAAACCCCTTTTTGAGCATTTATTTGAAACACGAAGATATATAATTTATTGTTTTTTGTTTGTGTGTTGAAAACCATTGAATATGAGGGTGGAAGCTTTGCATTTCAAGCGATGTTGCTGCTGTTTCCCTTTGAGATATGGCCTTATATTTACGGGATACCTAAAATTGGTAAGTACAGACATATGTACCTAACTCGTTTATGTAGACTACGTCAGAATTTTGATTGAATTGGGCATTCGCTTCTTCCCGCAGTTTTATACCTACTTTCGCCTTCGCAGTTTTCTTTAAATCGACGCATTGGCTAGGTATATTTTAGCGATAACAAAACATTCGGAATTGATATTTTATGTTCATGTTATTACTTCAAATTGATAGTCAGTCGGTTTACACGTTAATAGTAGTAACTATTACAATAGAAATAAATGCTTTAAAGAATCATAGATTTTCACTTTACATGTGAATGTAACCAATTTATGCCCTTTTCAAAGTGGTGTTTGTATTTTACATATACAGGGTGTATTATAACATGGTGTAAGTTTCCAGCCCATGAAAACAAGTATTTATAGAAGGAAGATTGTTTTTTTTTCACATTTTTTACTAAAAATAACTCATTATGACCTCAGGATCATTTTTGCATCAAGCAATCTCGTATAAAAAGTATGTATTTAAAAAAACGGCAACTCTTTGCGGAGATCAATGACGAATGTCAAGAATCAGCTTTTAGGTTGTCATCGTATAATCAGCTGTTGAAGTTAAAACTTTTGTGGTCTTTTCATGAATGAAAATCACTGAACCCTGAAAAGTCTTAAAACAAAAGTTGTGCCTTGTGATGGTCAGAATCACCCCGTTTCGGCTTAGTACACATGTAATACACCCTGTATAATTACCAATTACAGATAGTTTTTATTTTACGCATAAAATACTGTTTTGGCGCTAAGGACTTCCAATTTTAAACTAGCTTTTCGCGTTAGTTTGTATGCAGGCGGCCCCCTTATGTCCACGTTTTACCATTACCTAACTGAAACAATTAGGTACATTATAATAACTGTTTATTAATGTGTCGCCTGACTGGAAATTCCGACGTCGTAGTTCGGACGGCTAGACTTGAATGGCAGTGGGCTGGCCACATGAGCCGGATGAATCAGAGAGGTGGGTCACCTCAATCACAACTGAGGTACCGCAAGGAAGTCGTGGTCGCGGTTATCCACGAAGCCGTTGGCGGGACGGTTTAGACTCCTTCCGAAAATATTGGTGGGATACTGCTTCCGACAGGGATTTCCGACACGAATGCGCGAGTTTAGACTTCTTGCCTCTACGTTGCGTTTGGCAACTTTTTTCTCAGTGTTATAAGCGTTTTTTTTCACTTTCAAAACTATATACTATTCATTTTGTAAAAACGGGAATTACTCACGTAGTATTGTAACGTCGAAGATTATTCCGACACGGTTCGATTTTTCAAGAAAATCATCATCATGCGGTTGAATGCCCGACACGACACTGGCCCCACGCGCGGACGGGCATTCAATCTTCGACGTTACAATACTACGTGAGTAATTCCCGTTTTTACAAAATGAATATTATAAGCGTTTACAGTATAAGTATAAACTATAGTTAATATATCTCAATCACAAAAAGTTATATAGTTGTGTTTTTTTTATTAATAAGTACTTTATTATTATATTTATATTTTAATTGGCGTATTGCATTTGTGTATCGCGGTAGCCACCAACCGCACACTTGGTGGTCACTACGGAAGACCAGCGCTGTGGTACGACCCGTTCTGCCACAGCACATGCTGAGTAGTGACCATTTTTGTCACAATTTTTTTTTAAAAACCTTATTAGTGTACGTAATAGTGTACTGATTAATTGTAATTCGTGTGACGAAATAAACGTACCTATCTATATCTAATATCCTTTTGTTTCAGGCGATATGTTTTTTAGGCGATGCTAGTTTTATTACCATGATTCCACGATACAGAGTTCATGACGACTGGCTCGCCATTGCACAACATTGTGTTTGGCTACTTGCATTTTTAGCTGACACTGCACTGAACATAGTCCTACTTATTGGATGCCACAAGGTAACTATTTTATGGGTGTCTAAGCCTCGAAAAAGTTAGATAAACCTATGTGTTGAGTATGTATTTTGCTAAAGTCCACCGTATCCTGTATACGCATGATACATTGATTATACGGACTGAACATCAAAGTTAAGGTTATTTTAATTTTAACCCCAACGCAAACACAAGGGGTGTTATAAGTTTTACATGTATCTGTTCTGTGGCACCCGAACTGAACTGATTTCGTTCGTAAAACGCGACTGGATCGAGAGTCTTTTACGCTATTAAAAAATCTGATTTTGCTTCTTTCCCTTACTTGGAAAAAAATCTTAAGCAAACGAATTCAATTATTCAATTTAAACGTGTTTTGTTTATTTTAGTAAATCTAGACCCATGGCAGCGTGTCCACCCAAGTTTTGACTATTACTAAGCAAATATTGAAATCGTTAGATACGCCCTTACCGTAATGAGGGCTGAGACCGCGCCGTTTTGTTTCCACACGAAATGTGTCAGCACGCTCATTTGGAACCAGTGTAGACCTACGTCTAAACACAGTGTGAGCTGGACGTAGCGTGTGTTATTTTTTTCACGAAAGGTCGTGCGATATGGTTGCAAAATAAATGATAACATTCAACACTGGTTTATTGGCAAAACCAGTGTGCGTGCGTTGGTATTATTGTTAACACACGTTTATAGACAATGCCGCAGTTTTTGGTGGGCACATCTAAAGATTTAAATGTTTGTTTCTGAGAAGTTATTTACTATAGTAATCGACTCTTATTGACTTAAAGTCAAAGTCAAATAGTTTATTGTAACCATGTTGTACAAAAGATCTTATTAAATAAAAGTTTCAGACATGGACCCGGCTAGGGCACAACAATATTATTGACTTTGAACATAATCAGCTCTATTCTTGTCGTTGCAGGTTTTCTTAATGTAATCTTGTGTATTTTCAGAAAAAGGCAAGGCTCCTGAAAATCTACAATCGCTTATGCATAGCATCGATAATAGTCCAAAGCTTGCTATGGACAGTGCCCATGATATTTTTATTCGTTCAACTGATATTTTACACTGGAGTGTTTTACGCGTTTTCGATAATGAAGATCATTTTTATATTAGGATTCTTAAATACAGGTAACTTCAAAGTATCACGAGGTATAACAATCTTGCTTTATAACTGAAACGGTCATAGTTATCATAGTCATCATCATCCACATCATCCCACTGCTGGGTGTAGCCTCCCTTTGTGATTTGCACTGTAGGTACCAATCCAGGAGTTTCCCGCGACTTGGCGGATGCCGTCAGCCCGCCGCGCATTATTTAAACATTCCTAGTTCAGGTAGGATGCGAGTAGCGATGCGACAAGTATGGTTCCTAGGGCGTCATAATCGCATAAGCGACAAAGCCCTTCTTTATGATTAACAAGCATTGGTACCGGGGATACCAGAAAAGGGGGCGAAGGCCTCTAAAGGTCACCAAAGGTCAAAAATGCATTTTTGGATTTTTGGACGTTTTCGGCATATTTTTTTGGTGACCTTTTAAGGTCACAACAACTCCGGCCCCTGTGGCCCTAGGGTCACCATTCAATCAGTCACCTTCTCTCACTAAAACGGTGCTAAAAAAAAGGTTTCATGTAAATCGGTCAACGCGTTCGGTTGTAATTGTCAAATACACAGACACGGACAGACAGACAGACAGCGCTATGCATATTAGGGGGCTTCGCCCCCTACAAAAAAGCCTAGTTTTATATAATGAAGCTTTACGAAGTGACTACTAGTCCTAGAAACCTGTTGTTATTTTGCATGGACATATTAAATTATCACGACGAGATAGGGGTACAAAAAAATCCAGAAAACAATTAATTTGTGCTATGAAAATTTTTTTTCTTGATTTTCCCATGCTGTTGGGTGTTGTTGGATAGGTGTCTTAAAACCATAAAAAAAATATTTGAGCCCCTTGGTTCAAATAAATTTTCGCTTCAAGGTTCCGTTTGCGAAATATTAAAGAGTTATTATTTATTAGTTTAAAGCATGCACTTTCTAGGAAAACTAACGGTTAAGCTAGCTTTTTTAGTATTGAAGAAGTTGGTGCTCATATAGATGATACGCTTTACTAACCATACCGGCATACTTTCAACCGAAAACTCAATTAATATCAGTTAATATGTTTTGTTAAACATAATAAACATACACTAACTTCTTGGACCTAGCATAATCTATTAACATATTTGATATTACATATTATACCTATTCTTCGCAGGTTTCCTCGTTTACTTATATTTCCTGACAAGAAGTGAAATAATCAAACTCGAAAACAACGGTCAGTTCAGATTTTACAACAACGGAGCTGAGGCAGAGTGTACCATGACAGAAGAAACTGGCGCGTATAACAAGGACTGTGAACCAGGCGACCGGAACTTACCACAGCCTGCTTCCAATGATGATGATGAAAGAGCAGGCATAATGGAAAATAACAAAAATACTTCGGCTATCGACGATGACGAAAGAGTAGAAGTGGAAAGTAACAGAAATGATCGTCTTTTTTAAACTATCGTGATCACAACACATTTATGCGGGTGTATATCGCGTAAATTAACTGGAGTGGGCATATCTGCCTAGTCGAAAATACTAGATAGACGAAACGGACAACGGAATGGATACCTCTACAAAGGAAGCGCATATATTATAGGCAGATCGAAAAGAAGATGGAGGGATATTTTAACGAAACGATGTGGATCAGGATGGATGACTGCAACTCGGGACAGGGAGAAATGGAAATAGTTTGGGGAGGCCTACTCTAGGCCTACTTACAGACCGACTTTTGCAGAATCGGATAGCAATTAAGAAATAAAATTAGTAAGTTTGTAATATTATAGTAAAAAGATATGTTAATTAAGTTGTACCTACATTTTTATGCATTGGAATAAAGGCTTTTTTTAATTTATTTTATTATGTATCGCGTAGGTAAATTACTTTTATTATTTCCCGACGTTTTGCCTGAATGGCACCAAGCATGGTCCCGAGAAGACTGACGTGTTGGAGGTACCGCAGCAAAGCGAAGGCGTTTGTTGAACTACCCTCACTTGATTTTCATAAAAAAAATATTAGAACCGTCAGTCAGTGTAGTGTGCTGTCCCAGTGGGTTCCCACTGGGACAGCACACTACACTGACTGACTTGTTAGAGGTACCGCAGCAAAGCGAAGGCGTTTGTTGAACTACCCTCACTTGATTTTCATAAAAATAATATTAGGGCCGGTTCCCACTGGGACAGTACACTACACTGACTGTATCTGCATAGGTACTGAGTTGATTTTTCATGCCAAATTTACGCGATAAATACCCGGATACGATTATTATGATTGAAGACGAAAGTCTTCAATCAGTGTGTGTTACCAGTGATGACATGGAACCGAGACGTGGTCCATCACTATGCCTTTATGAATAAGCTTAGTCACTCAACGAGCCATGGAGAGGGCTATGCTCAGGGTCTCTACGGGATCAAATCAGAAATGCGGAGATACGTAGATGAACTCGGCATATCCAGACGTATTAGCACGTTGAAGTGGCATTGGGCAGGCCATATAGCGCGCACAACGGATGACCGATGGGGCCGCAAAGTCCGTCTGGGCAGACGACTTGGTAAGAATCGCAGGTCGTTGGTGGATGCAGGCCGCTTCCAACCGCAGTACTTGGAGATCAATGAGGGAGGCATTTGTCGAGTAGTGGACGTCGTACGCCTGATATGATCAAATCAAATCATTTATCTATTAAAACCTTTACATGATGATAATGACTGCTACACGTAGGCCTCCCTCATGAATCTACAAGGTTACTGATGATGAGGGGTTGCTGCCATACTCACAACGCTTGGTAGGTGGGTTGGTGAGCGCAGTACTGGATGTTCATACACAGAAAGACGCTGCTGCCCGCCTGGTAATGACGTGGTGTAAAAACCTACCCTACACTACCCCTCATGGAGATCATGAGGAAGGCCTATGTTCAGTAGTGGACGGTTTACGGCTGAAATAATGATGTCATACCCATTGATTTATTTCTGTATTGTGTATCTGGCTTCGATTGTCATCGGTTGTTATTTCGATAAGGAGGTGTGCCTTGATCCACGGGCAAGAGAGGAAATGCAACATTCTACTGCCTCCCCACGGCACGGTATCGATCCTACAATAATGAGTTAATCTATCATACTCGGAACCCGAAAAAATGTTTGACGTCAGTTATAGATTTCAACCTCAAGCCCTTACTAACGGCAATGACGCAAATTTCGCTGAACTTGGTCGTAAATTATAATATCTGTTAATTGTAGTTTTCACCTGAATTTGATATGTGTTTCTGCGTAATGGCGTTTCGATGGAAAGGAATGAGTAAGGGCTTCTGGTTGTAACCTTGTCCATACGTAGATGCTATCTAGTTTTGATGATCCAGTTTAGGTGATAGATGTAGGTACTATGTTAGGAACACATATATTATTTATTGCACAGTAGATATAAAACATTCCGGAGTAGACACCCCAAGACGCCAATATCTATAAAAGCGAACAACCTTATCGAAATAACAACCGGGGACAATCGAAGCCAGATACATAATACAGAAATAAAACAATGGGTATGACATCATCATTTCAGCCGTAAAACGTCCTCTACTGAACACAGGCCTCCCTCATGATCTCCATGAGGGGTAGTGTAGGGTAGGTTTTTACACCACGTCAGAGCGCAGTACGGAATGTTGATACACGGAAAGACGCTGCTGCCCATCTTTCGGAGCCATAGCTCCGAGACATATGTATGTACATATCTCAGCAGATTCTTACTCTCATCAGACTTTCACGAGACTGGTGCCTCAGAAGAAACCTCACTCGCACACAAACACACACACATAGTTGTCTGTGTTTAATATATTAGTTTACGTGTAGACATGCTGACAGCAGCGTCATCTACCGGGTTCAATTGTGTCGGTCCAACTGTTTAGAAGATGTTAGACGTACGCCCGCCCGCACCGCTGTAATTATTTAGTCGCGCGAGTTTTTCGCTATATATCTCGTAAGGTATTTATTTAAACTACTTATATGGTCTATATGAACTACTAAAGTTCTTATTTGGATACATATTTACTCCATCTTTGTTTGAAAGACTTCGCAATAAAATGCATATTTTTTGTAGACATTTCAAAGAGAAGCAATTCTTATAGATTTCACTTGCACTTGGTTGGCGCACGCCAAAACAACCCAGTCTGCAATACATTTTCCGACATTTTCAACAGTTCTGCAAACTTGCACCAAATTTTAATAAATTTTTGCTTAAACCTGTAATGTACAGACAGACAGCGGAAAGCGACTTGGCTTTATACTATGTATGTAAGGATATAATTAATTTCTTATTTAAAATGAGTTGGGCGTTGACACTACCTACAGTTCATTTGAATATATTTAACTTGTCCTGAATAAATGTTTTTTTTTACTGCATCCACGGGCAAGGGAGGCAAGATCTACCGCAGGCACCCCACGGCAAGGGAACTACTTGTGACGTTTTTTTTTATTAATGCAATCGCCTCATTGGTTTGCGCTGTTGCTTGTTTGGACTGACGTATTATCTGGCTCTTCCCGCCTCAGTGATTCATAGTCGTTCGGAAATAAAAAAAGAAGTAAATAAATAATGCTGGAATAATGCTAAAACAACACCAACTAGTCCCAAAATAAGCAAAACTTGTACTATGGAAACGAGATGATTCATAGAATACTTTTTTTATAAATACATACTGGTCTCATATAAATAAAAAAATACTCCCCTGTCTGGGTATTTTCTTATGTATCATACATAAAAAAATACCTACCCAGAGCCGGGACAAATATTTGCTAAACCATTTTATTACAAAATCCTTGTAACTATATTATATCTCTAATGCATCGTCTTGAAAACACAACGTATGCAACTACAGGCATATATATTCTCTTATTCTTAGTGGAATGTGAGGATTAGATTTGTCTGAACTTCCTCGTGTTTTGTTGGAACAATATCTTCCTTGTAATTAAACAAAATGATGACATACTCTTAGCTCAGCGCCGCACCTATTCTGCAATTCCTTTTAATTTGTGTGACACTTCACACATCCGTTAGGCTTCATGTTCCGTAGCCTTAGCAGGAAAATTAACCTCCATTTAGTTAAGAAGAAAGAAGATAAAATATACTATAAGTAGACTATATATTTTTGACATACACACAACAGATCTCACTTAATATTATAAAGCCGAAAGTTTGTTTGTACAGATGTATGGATGTTTGTTGCCTCTTCACGCAAAAACCGCCATACGGCAGGGTGATTACGTATCTTGCGAAAGGTCTTGCAACAGGCAATTGACAGAAATATTGCTGTCAAATGTCAATTTTGTATTAGAAAACAGCAAGGAATTGACATTTGACAGCAATATTGCTGTTAATTGCCTGTTGCAAAACCTGTCGCGAGATACGTAATTACCCTGCGGATTAAGATAAAATTTTGCACATAGATGTTAACCAGGATCACACACACACACGCATGCGAAGCGGCGGGCACAAGCTAGTACAAAACATATAAAAGAACGCAAAAGAAATATATAAAAGATGTTTTTAAACTTTCGCGATCTCGACACAATATTAACACACATAATAAATAATCGGTTAGGAATAACGCGCTGGGTCTTTTCTGTACGATAATGTATATTTACAAAAAAATATATTAATATGTAGGTATACTGTCAATCACCTAGTTTCCTTAATACAAACTTTGCTTAGTTTAGGACTAGATGGTGTTGTGTGTTGCGTCCAGCATTATTTATTTAATTTATCACTTTTACAGCTGCACTGAAGCGAAGCCATGCTTTACTTTTGATATGACACTATAAAGCTAGTGTTGTACTGTGGCTACAAAGTCGCTCGGTGTCACGTGTCTTCAAACAAACATACCCACAATTTACTCACTGTGTAATTTTATTACGTAGATAAGTTTTTATTATGTAAGTCCTTATTTAAAAATACTGCTGTACACGTCCACTGCTGTATATTATGCCTTCCTCAATCTACGAGTTAAAAAAAAACTTCTACAAAAATTGCGTTAATCAAATTATTTAACACAGCACCAAGAAGTTGTTCGTCCCGAGCTTAGAACGAGCGAGATTTACGTCTCTCAATGAAGTCCCATGGGGGCGAAGGTCCGCCTGCGACGCAAGAGGTTGCGGGTTCGATCCCCGCCTCGGAACAAAGGTCTGTACGATCTGCAGATATTTCTTCAGGGTGTTCTGGGTGTTTTTCTATATATAATAAAAAACTATATATGTAGTATAATGAATTAAGTATATCAGTCATCTAATACCCCATAACACAAGCTCTGCGCAGCTTGGGGCTAGATGATGATGTGTGAATTATCCAGCATTTTTAATTTTTTTGTTCTTGGTCTTGAGCACTTAGCGATTTGGACTGGATTGCTGGAATTCTTCAAAAACTCCAAACTTTATACGGACTTTTTGAAATGATATCGTGCTTGAACTTTAAGCTATACTCTGTTAATACTTTCTCCTGTCAGGGATTTCAGCCCTCTGCCTTATTTGCACTATTTGTTTTATTATTATTTATTCTGGGTGTTTTTATACATACCTACCTCTATAATAAAAAAATATCTATCTACATATGTAGTATAATGTATTAAGTATATCAGTCATCTAGTACCCATAACACAAGCTCTGCTTAGCTTGGGGCTGGATGATGCTGTGTGATTTGTCCAGCGTTATTTATTTATTTATTTATTTATCTCTTAAAAGGACTAGGTTGCCTGGAAGAGCTGTTCTATTAGGTACCAACTGTTTTTAATGTTATGTTTTTTATTATAAGTACTTTTGTGGTGATGAATAAAGAGTTGTCTACGTATCAATCTATCTGTGCTGTGATCTTGGAATAGAATTGTTCAATGATATGGAGTATGCTACAAATGCATTTCATATACATTTCATACAGTAAACATTCAGACTCTAGCCGGTGGGCGGAAATCTAACCCTTTGTTACTTTCTGCATTTCAAACATATATTGAACGAAAATAGCATCTGAAACATCACATACACACGAACGTAAATGTTTGCTCCTCTTGCCCGTGGATGCAGCAATAATCTACCAAGGGCTATCTCCAGCAGATGGGCCGCAGCGTCTTTCCGTGTATCAACATCCCATACTGCGCTCGCAAGTTCGCCTGGCCAAGCGTGGCGAGTATAGCAACAACCACTTCATCATCTAGTAGGTCCATGAGGCAGGCCCGTGTCCAGCAGTGGACGTGTACCAAGAGATTGATGATAAATTGCAAATAATTTGGCTTTCCACGTGGTCATTCTACTACTGATGCCAGTATAGAGTTAATCTCGCATATCTATAGGAGAAGTCTCAAGACGCTTTAGGCGTTTTTTGCGACCATTCAAAAGCATTGTTCCTCGCAAAAGCACGTCATTTTTTTATTGTCAAACACAACTACAGGCTGTTGTTAATGAAAGTCACAAAACCTGTAATTACTACACCCCACGCCTATGCAAACAATCTAACCTTATTTAACCACCCTTTCGAGGCCTTTAGTCGCGATGACAAACTTTTTGTGAGCATCATCGTTGTATCAATGTCCGCCCTCGAGATTAACGGCCTGCTTAAGGGTTAGCTTTCGCTCTAAGCTCGGTACGATATGAAAAGCGCTAGAATTCATATACAAATAATTTATTCGCTGGAATGTAGGTACAAAAAGGTCTTAAAATAAATAATGACAATGAGGTGTTTTTATTAAAAAGTAAAAACTTCAAGAATAGTCTCCCTCGAACCATAAAACACAATAAACAAACAAACAAAAATATATTTATTTATAATGTTCACTTTACAACATGTAGACGGTTAAATAGGGAGTTATCTCCCTGAACATTATATTATTATATAATTTTATCTCATGCCCATGGTTGCAGTAAGAGTCTGCTAAAGGATACCTCCGGAAGATGGGCAGCAGGGTCTTTCCGTGTATTAACATCCCACGCTGCGCTCACCAACCCACCTGCCAAGCGTGGTGAGTATGGCAACTACCCCTCATGGAGATCCATGGAGGCCTGTGTTTTTCAGTGGATGTTTTATGGCTGATATGATGATGATGAGTATTTTTTATGGAACAGGACAGGACGAAGTTTGGCGTAGACGTCATTCACAGTTCTGCGTCTTCGTTAGCTCGATTTCAAATTGGAACGCTCATTTGGGCAACAACTAAAAAATAAAAGTGTCTTGACTTGTCTTCTTATTTTATGGCTTTTTGTGTTTGGTTTTACACAATTCTGCCAGTGTCAAGTTAATTTATAAATTATTATGTTATTTGGCTGGCCATGTAGGCAGCCATTTTCAATAAAAGTGTCGTTAATTTTCTTGTGGTAGGAAACACAATAAGACTGTGACAGCAATTGGCATGATGACAGAGTATGAAAATCCAAATTCTATTTAGTCAGTCAGTTAGATAATCCTATCCTATCCTACTTAATATATAAAAGTGAAAGTAAGAATGTATGTATGTGTATGTATTCATGTATGTATGTTCCCTTTTTACGTCAAAACCGCTGAACCGATTGGATGAATTTTACTATAGGAGTAGATTAGACCATGGAGATGGACAAAGGCTATTTTTCGTTGCGTAAATTAAATCAGAAAGGGTTAAAATAAGGGATGAAAATTTGTACGGAAAAAAAATATTAACACATGTTTCAGCGTTAGTTGTAGCGTAGTTGTAGGGTAGTAGGTTAGTTGTAGGGTAGTAGTAGTAGGGTAGTTGTGGGGTAGTAGTAGGATAGTAGTAAGGTAGTTGTAGGGTAGTAGTGGTAGGCTACTGCCGGCAACCCCACGGCTCTGCAGCATCACTCAACGTGGATTAATTAACTATCTGGTTATGTAGATGTTAGAAAATATTTACCTGCAGAAAATTGTATACTCAGATTTTATTATTACATCGATTTTATAAACAAAATTTACGAGCTTTATGCTGCGCCCTCTTAAGAAAACGAACGACAAGTGGCTAATGTAGCGAAAACACAATCCCTTAATAGGCTAGATCACTAAATTTTAAAATTGTAGATTAACAAAATCTATTGGACACGTATTTTTTGTAATCCAAAAATAACCGCGATACATTACACCGAAATATCGCGTGAAGTCACACGCTTGTAAGCGCCTACGTGCCTCGGTAAGAGAATGATGACGTCACAAGTCCCCACTCATAAACTTCAACTCACTTTATTTAAGTTTTGTTGCATTAATATATTTGTTCAGGGTGTTCTGGGTGTTTTTCTATATATAATAAAAATATCTATCTATGTAGTATAATGTATTAAGTATATCAGTCATCTAGTACCCCTAACTCAAGCTCTGCTTAGCTTGGGGCTAGATGATGCTGTGTGATTTGTCCAGCATTATTTATTTATTAATTTAAATAATTAAGCACCGTTTGTACCTATGAGTGAACATTACCTCTATATTATATAGGTACGAACGTAACACCGAGTGAACATTACGTTAGCGAAAGTGATAGGCTCTTTTCTAAATAAAGGGAAAATCTGAAGGCGGATTAAATCGTTTGGAAGCGATTGATAGTTGGAATACCCTTTCTCGATAAAGTCGAAAGAAACGATAAAGCACTCATTTTTCTAATATTGACGAACTGATTAAGGCAAAGATTTAGTTTTTAATTCCCTGACATGTTACAGTTTATACAATTATTTGTATAATCACTATTTTAATATTAGATTTATTAGGTAAAGTTAAAGGTATGCTTTTTGGTAACTTATGTTTTAGGTAAATACACTGTATTTCCGTTTACCACTCATTGACAAGGAATTGCCAAACAATGTGTTTAACTGTTTTAATAATCGTATATTGAATTATTACTATTATTAACGGTACAATGATTTATATATACGTTGGTATGTACAGCAAGTTCTAATAAATATTGTTACTTCCGATGTGTCACGATAGGCTAAGAAATATCCGACCAAATTTGTAAACATGTAAAAGAGCTACAAGTGTACATGATGTTACAGAAGTTTACACCACCTTTTACAGTGTATCATAATGTGTGTACTAACCGGAAAGGGGGTGATTCTAAACACCCCAAGGAACAGCTGCTTTAGTTTGACAACTTTCCAGGATTGGTTGATTTTCATTTATGAAAAGACTGTGGAAGTTTTAACTTCAACAGCTGATTATATGATTATACGATAGTGACATCCTAAACGCCAGCTGATTCCTGACAGGGTCATTGATCTCCGCGAAGAGTTGCTGAAGAGGTACAATTAAGATTGCCTAAAACCACAGAGGTATTTTTTACTTTTTATTTTGGGGCTATGTGGAATGTCCTATCTAATCAGCCGATAACACCCACTGCTGGGTAAAGGCCTCTTCTCTTATACGCCACTCCTGGCGATCTTGTGCCAGCCGGATCCACTGTTCCCCCACTGCCTTGACAATACGTACCGACTAGCGAGCAGTTGGACTGCCCCGAGGACGCCGCATATCTCCTGGCCTCCACCCTGTGACGGCTCTAGTCCATCGTCGATCTTCCCCCCAATCTTCTAGCATCTTCGACCTTCGTGCGGCGTCGAATTGGTATACACCAAACATAGAAATTTGACGCATTTCTATTCATACGGTATAATACCATCCACGAAGTAGACTAGGTATACGTGGTGGATGCTTAGCATGGCCCGCTCCATGGCTGTAACAACCCGGTGTACACGTGATCATTTGTGAGAGGCCATGATTCGGCTCCATAAGTAATAATGGGCAGAAAACATTGACTTTAACAAATAATCAATCATTTACTTATTTAATGTCCTGGTCCTAAGACATTGGGGGATATTTTAATACATCATCCAATTTCCCGAAAGTTGTAAACGTCTGCCGATTTCCCTTATCGGGGGGCCCGGCCAAAGAGATGGATGAAATGTTCAGTTTTATTTATTTTAATGTATTTTTATTTTCAGCTCTCCCGGCGAACTTTGTAACGCTTCAGAATCTACTTCCTAATACTACAACACTAGTCTACTTCTCTACAACTACTACTACTGCTCTACTATTTATTACACAATTAGCCAAAAATATAAACAGCTTGACATTATGTTTAGTTACAAAATATAAAAATAAAATAATTGACAACCAAAAATTTCATCCACGTAAAATGTATGAGAAAATAAATTTACTTTATACTTAATTATTTTTTTCTATGAACTTTTACGATGTTTAAATAAAAGTAAGGAATATACATCTACTCGTATTTATAGATGATTTATCAGCAACTGGTATTCATGCGGCATAGGACGCTGAAGTGAGTGTATATATTTATACGAGTGTTCGGGATTGAATAATGTAGTCCAATCAAACCAAAATTAACACTTTAATCACAGATAACACCAATAAGAATCTCTCGGGAGATTCTCAATAGAACACTTTGTCACTGATCAACACTAATCAATCACACTATAACACTTGTTCACTATTCACTGAACACTATAGCACTTGTACACATATACACCCTACACTACATAGCCCTATGTTAATTCCGTTGTAGACTAAACCTAAAGATCTATGATTATTAAAATAGGTCCAGCCATCCTCGAGTTATGAATGGTAAAACTAACCCGACTATTTGATTTGATATAAGTATATAGCCGTGGGGTGCCAGCAGTAGAATGTAGCCTTTCCTCTCTTGTAGTAATAATATAATGCAGTAAGAATCTGCAATGGAATACCTCCGGAAGAAAGGCAGCAGCGTTTACAGTGCATCAACATCTTGTACTGCGCTCGCCAACCCGCCTGCCAAGCGTGCCGAGTATGATCCTCTCATGATCTTGGATGTCCATGAGGGTCCTATGTCCAGCAGTGGACGTAACAGTCCTAAGTCTAGTTATTGCGGTTGGAAGCGAACTGCATTCACCGTCGACCTGCGGTCTTCACCAGGTCGTCAGCTCATCTTGTTGGTGGACGTCCTACGCTGCGCTTGCCGGTCCGTGGCCTCCACTCGAGAACTTTTCGGCTCCATCGGTCATCTGTTCTGCGAGCTACATGGCCTGCCCATTGCCACTTCAACGTGGCTACATTCCACTTGGCTATGTCGGTGACCCAAGTTCTCAGCAGTTTCAGCAGTAGAATGTTAACCCTCCCCGTTGATGCAGTAAGAGCCTGCTAAGGGATACCTCCGGTAAATGGGCAGCAGCGTCTTTCCGTGTATCAACATCCCAAACTGCGCTTGCCAACCCGCCTGCCAAGCGTTGTGAGTATGGCAACTACCTCTCATGGAGATCCATGAGGGAGGTATGTGTTCAGTAATGGACGTTTTACCACAGATTAGGTACAGAATTTTACGGCTGAAATTATGATTTTAGTATCCTAATTTACCCGGAAAGTCACAATGGCTTCCAAGTTAAATAAAAGCCAGTAAAAGTAATGTGACTCTTCCAAGGTAAATAACACGCAATTATCTTCAGCATTATGTCGGCATGGGGATGTGATACAATACCGTGAAGAGGAAATCTGTTTTGTGATTAAACGAGCCGTTCCAAAAACAATGGCACATCGACAAGTAGTAGAAATATTATTAAGGCATGAAATAATTTTATTGTGAACAACTTAAAGATAACAATCTCACTAATATTATAAAGCTGAAAGTTTGTATAGATGTATGGATTACCTCTTCACGCCAAAACCACCCTACGGATTAAGCATTTGCACATTTACATATACAGTGTATCCCTCGATAAAGTGCAACCCCGAAAGGGGGTGAAACTAGATCGAAAATTATCGACAAAAAAATAGAAAAAAAAAATAAAAAAAATTTCGTATATACTTTATTGATGAATTAAAATTTTTATTACTCACTAATGACTCTATTTAATAAAAAAATGATTTCTTCCAAAGTAGTGGGTCTATTTTGTTAAAATAAAAACCATAATCATGTCAGATATGTGACGATGACGATAAAATAACAAGTAACTCACAAACGAGTGGCTATCGTGACTAAAAGTTAAATTTTTGTATTAAAATTACATTTTTTATGCTGTTTTTTTCAAATAATTTCCAAAAATCTTAAAATTAAGCCTATAATACTAGATATTTTTATGACTTTTTATTTTTGTCTATCATAATAGCTTTTAAATAAAAAAAAAACCTACGGTCTAACATAAAAAATGCGCTGGCTAGGAGCTTTTAAAGTTGACCACTGATTACGTCACCACTCAGGTAGAGACACTTTTTTAACTTCTATTGTTGTAGATTATGGTCGCTGGGCCTGTTCTATGAAAGATGAAGGGTGGGGATCGAAACAGGATTCACAACAAGGCACGCACGCCACTCGCCAGTCGCTCCGATATTCTCGCCGCTGCTACCGTCTACCGTACCTTACTGCGCCTTCAAGTTTTTGTTACGTTGTTTTGCTTTTGTTTTGTTATTGACTTTTTGTTACGTTTTTGACTTTTTTGTTACGTTTTTGACTGTACTTTGTTGTGTTGTGGAGATGCCGCGATTGACTGAGTTCTCTCCGCGTGAAATCGCTGACATCCATTATTATTATGGTATGTCACGTGGACACACAACAGTCGCTCGTTCTGCATACATAAATGCGTTTCCGAGCAGACTTGTACCGTCAGCACGAAATTTCCAAGAAGTTCACCGAAAGTTATCCAACATCGGACTTGGATTAGCAAGAGATCGCCGTGAGCAACAAGCTACCATTATTGACCATTCCATAGAAGAGGCCGTTTTAAACGATTTGTTTGCTGATCCCACAACCAGCATTAGACGCTTAGCTTTGCGTCACGGTATATCAAAAACATCCGTATGGCGAATTTTGAAAAAGAAGGGATTGCATCCATACCATTATCAGCGAGTACAGCATTTGCATGAAAATGTAGACAATCGTGCAAGATGCGTAATGTCTACGTGGATTCAACAAAAAATTATAAATAATCCACAATTCCTAAAAAAAATTTTATGGATGGATGAAGCGAAATTCACCCGGAATGGAATCACAAATTGCAGAAACTTACATGTATGGTCCGAGGAAAATCCACACCTAAAGAGGGCGTCTACTTTTCAAGTGCAATTTTCAGTTAATGTATGGGCAGCTCTAATAGACGACACGCTGATTGGGCCAGTTATTTTACCCGCAACATTAAATGCCGAAAGTTTTTTAAGCTTATTAAGAGACGATCTGCCACTACTACTGGAAGATGTTCCGCTGGCTACAAGGCAACAGATGTATTTGCAGATGGACGGATGCCCTGCGCACTACGAGCGCAATGTGCGAAGTTTTTTAAACGAAAACTACGCTAATAGGTGGATCGGCCGGGATGGACCAGTCGGGTGGCCGGCACGTTCACCTGACCTGACACCCCTAGACTATTTTCTGTGGGGTGTTATGAAACAAAGAGTCTACAGAACGACCGTAAACACCGAGGCAGAGTTACAAGATCAAATCATGCGATGTGCCGATGAGATAAGAAGTGACCCAGAGATGGTGCTTAGAGCCACACAACAAATCGCTCTTCGTGTGGCAATGTGCCTACAACAACAAGGAAGCCATTTTGAGCATTTAATGCATTAAATAAAACCCTTATTTCATACTCGCATGTAATAAGTTAAATAAAAATGTTGTAACTAAAATTTGATTTTTAATACTACCTGAGCAGTAAAAACAAGTGTCTCTACCTGAGTGGTGACGTAATCAGTGGTCAACTTTAAAAGCTCCTAGCCAGCGCATTTTTTAAGTTAGACCGTAGGTTTTTTTTTTATTTAAAAGCTATTATGATAGACAATAATAAAAAGTCATAAAAATATCTAGTATTATAGGCTTAATTTTAAGATTTTTGGAAATTATTTGAAAAAAACAGCATAAAAAATGTAATTTTAATACAAAAATTAAACTTTAAGTCACGATAGCCACTCGTTTGTGAGTTACTTGTTATTTTATCGTCATCGTCACATATCTGACATGATTATGGTTTTTATTTTAACAAAATAGACCCACTACTTTGGAAGAAATCATTTTTTTATTAAATAGACTCATTAGTGAGTAATACAAATTTTAATTCATCAATAAAGTATATACGAATTTTTTTTATTTTTTTTTTTCTATTTTTTTGTTGATAATTTTCGATCTAGTTTCACCCCCTTTCGGGGTTGCACTTTATCGAGGGATACACTGTATTTGACCAGGATTAGCTAATTTTTATCTGGGTACAACGCATGCGAAGCGGCGGGCAGAAGACAGTAATAGATAAAATAACTAAAATAACCAACAATTTAAATTATTTTATATTATTTTTTTTTGTTTTTGTAATCTATTTATTATTTTTTGTGTACTATTTTAATAAGTAAATTTTTTTCTAGTGTTTGTAATTAATTTATTTATTTTGGGTAGTTGATTTTAGTTGATTTTATTTTGTAAATGATTTAAAATATTAATATTAATTAGACATAAGTGAAATTGTAATTATAAGATAAGAAGGAGAAGCCACAGGATCCTGAAACACAGCCTAGGCTAGTTCGGGAACTATGGACTCAATCACCTCATGTAAAAATACTTATGTCAAATAAACGATTTTTATTATTATTATTTTATTATAGATAGTGAACGATGATAGGTTTCTTCTTTCTTTCCGCTTCTTTCCCTCATCATCATCATCATATTACCCCGTTGACACCCACTGCTGCGTACAGGCCTCTTCTTCAGCACGCCATCGTAAGCGGTCCTGTGCAAGTCTCATCCACTGTCGTCCGGCAACTCTGGCTAGATCGTCCGCCCATCTGGCAGCTGGTCTGCCTCGAGGCCGTCTCGCTTCCATCGGAAACCACTCTGTTACCGCCTTGGTCCTGACGCTGCTGCCCATCTTCCGGAGGTATCCCTTAGCAGGCTCTTACTGCATCCATGGGTATGAGAGGAGGGGTAACATTCTACTGCCGGCACCCCACGGCGCCTTATTAATTATTAATTGTCTACTTACTTTATGTGTATGTTTTGTACTAAAACTGATTTGTTAATTATGATTTTTTCCTTTGGTATGCAAATCAATCATCTGTATTTGTATGTATGTTATTTTGTAATTGTTATAGTCGTTTAACAATTTCCTTTTGACTTATGTTACCTTTGCCGATAAATAAAACTTCTCATAAGTAATGCAGCATTTAGTTTCTTCTTATTCCCTGAAATGACCATATATTGCGGTAACGATTGTAACGAAATCCAATTTCCTATACTCCGCATGTGATATATCGGACTCGCAGGACAAAAAGTTCAACGAATAACCATTATTGGTCATAAATAACGTCAACACTCTTACCCGACTGCGAACAAGGAAGGTAATGTTGGCAATAGCGGTCTCTACAAACATTTATTTATTAAAGGACGTCCAACAGAAGGCATGACCGCAGACCCCCCTATTCTCAAGGCCTGCCTATTGGATTACCTAGTTCAGGCACACAACTAATACGTTAGATTTTTTGTATTATTAGATATAAGTATCATGTACTTAGCAGTAATATTTATTTGAATAAATTCATTTTATTATTATATTATTATTTATTTATTGGGCTACAGGTTTGTTTTTAACCATCTTTTCACCCCCCTATTCTCAAGGCCTCCCTATTAGGCTTGTTTTTGACCATCTTCCACACCCCCTATTCTCAAGACCTTCCGACAGCCTACAGGCTTGTTTTTCTGAAGTTCCCTTAGTTAGCAACGGCTAACGGTTTAGCTACCTTGGCATTGAATTTACTGCAGCTACGGGCAAGAGAGGACGGGCAACATTCTAATGCCGGCACCCCACGGCAAATATATTTATAATTGTGTAGGGGAGACCGGGGCAAGATGAGATACTTAAGAGAAAAACCGACATAAATTTAAAATCAAACTGTTTATTAAAAATCACTTACAACAAAATCAACACTTATAGTTTTAGTTAACATAATTATAATCTTTTATGGAGATAAATCACGTATTTTTTAGGCAAATAGGAACTAAATGCCACAAGTCAAATATCCCGTCTTGCCCCATGATCGGGGCAAAACGGGAAACGATATGGGGCATAATGAGTATACATTTTAATGTGGTTGGCAGCGTTCACATACATGTGCATCTTCATCGTCATCGTCTACACCTGCGCAGGAATTATGAGCCCAGCAATTGCACCCGCTACAAATAACACATCCTTGGATTGTGAATATATAGGTACTCACAATATATGCAAGGACAATAATTTTTATCGTCATCAAATGAACTAGTATCCGAGTCACTTTCTTTTTTGCGTCTTTTATTTTTATTCTCTTTTCTTGGCTTCTTTTTTTCAGGTCTTTTCTTTTCAGCCTTTTTACTATCAGGTTTCTTTTTTCCAGACGTATCTTTTGTTTTTTATTTATATCGCTAACGAGTTCATTCTTGTACGGAGAAGCTGTAAGTATAGCTGTCTTACCGCGTTTTCTTGATTTTCTTTCTTTGGTCTTTACTTCCTTGGGAATAGCTATAATATTTTCTGGGGTCACAGAAAACATGTATTTTGCTGGCTGAATTTGTCTTTTAGGAGACTTTAATTTAATTGAGACTTTAATTAGTTCAGCTGCTGCAGGATCAGCTGAAATACCTTTTTGTGGTGGAATGGATGGTTCATCTTGGATCACTTCTGATATAGCTGGCCTTGAACTTTCAAGGCCCATACTTATGGGCTAAAATGTCGATTCTATATTTTGATTTTCAGATGGTAGTGATTCGATCATTGTTGTTCCAGGAGGTGTAGGTTCCTGAACCATCTCATTGTAAGCTACAGTGGACGATGTTTCTTGGGTTGCCTCTGAAGAAGTTGACGTCGAAGTTACTGCGACCTGAGATGTTGATGCTAAATTAAAATTTTCAGATCTCGTCGATCTTTAGTCTCGGTGTTTATTGTTTCAGCCGCCATGAAGTCTGCGTTTGTGAAAACATTTCTATCAAGTGGCCATGTACCACATTTCCTAAATCAGTTTATAGCTGTCAACATCGTCGCCGATTGTAAATATGCTTGCCCAAATAGCTTTGTCAATTTGTAGGGGGAAACTACGCGTCCAGGGTGATCTCTTAACCATTTTTTCACTTCTGCACCATAGTATGTACTCAGCGGTCTCATAAATGCGACGTCCACTCGTAATTTATGTGTGCAGTAAGGTGGTGTACACAACAGTATTACATGGTGCTCCCTTGCGTAATAATTTCGTACCATTTTAACTGCAAACAAAAAATAAACTTATTTCATTTACTACTAACGCATATGGGGCAAAACGGGATACTATCCCGTTATGACCCGACCTTTTTGCCCCAACAGACATATTTCTCAAAAACAACAACAGTTTTAATCTACAAAATTATTTTGCGAAAGTTCAATATAAATTCGTTAGCTTTACACTACTACAATAAGTATGTGCTAAAATATTACAATAGAACTGATACTTACCAAGGTGCACATCGATTCAGAACAGAAAACTTCGTAAAAATCCTCCAAAAAACGGTTTTTATTCGCTGTGAAGCCAAAACAAGTAGTGACACGCGCGCGCCGCTCGGACTCGTGCGACGCGACTGAACATCGCGCGGATGGCGCTGTGTTAGGGTCTATTATGTTCACCATTCACGCACACAAGCAAACTTCCCGTCCTGCCCCGAGCTTCGTCTTGCCCCGGTCTCCCCTACCTACAAAGGAACACTGTTCCACGCACTAGGTATCACATGAGCCTACTAGCAAGATGAAGTTTCTGACTCCATCTTTATTACGACAGTAACTGGACCACTTATATTTACACTTTTAAAATTTCGATAGACGCTATAATATCGTGGCATAAAATCAGGAGATTAAAGAAATCAAACTAATATTAATAAATAAATAGTCATAGATTAGATCAGCGTAGTGTGGGACGGCTCGTTCCTGATTCAAGGGGATTATTGGCCCGGCTCTCGAAGGGGACGCAAAGGGGATTTCCGGACAAAAGATCCACAAATACCCTTAATCATATAATTAAAAATTCTTGTATTCTCGTATAGCCCATGACTATGGCCAATCCAATGCATGATAGCAAATGTCTAAATGACAGCAAATTTCAATTTGCAAACAGATGCTGGCAAGACGCTGGATGCGGCAACCCGAAGACAGTGTAAAATGACGAAAATATTCCTTTTCAAAGCTTGCATTGCGTGCGCTGCGTAAACGGTTAAAGTTACGCAACCACCATGCATGGCAAAATTGTTCCCCTTAAAAAATTCTAAAAAAAACTCCGTGATAGCATATGTCTATCATTTAAGGTTGACTGTATCCTTTTTATGGTAATCTTTGTTTCACAGTATTGCATTATTTGCGAAGTTGTATGTCTTAGCATAGCATCAATCCTTATCCAAATAAATACGATATCACGAATGATTAAATTTTACACCATTTGAATTCAAGGAATATCTTTACCGCGCGCGTATTTTAATTACCTATACAAACTCAAAAAATACTATATTCAGTGCGGCCGCATGGACCTTATTGACGCGTCACAAATTACAGAATAAAACAGCACAAATTAATACATTATAGCACATATTTGAATCGGTTCAATTAAGACGACACACGAATTAGTGAAAGAAGCGAACAGAAGAACCTAACTCAGTCGTACCTAGTAAATTTTTAACTTAGCAAACATTATCCTTGACTTTTTATACCTTGTCATTATTTATCTTTGTAAATTTATTTATCTTTTTTTATACCTGGTAATTTTTTCATGTGGACATTTTTCTACTACGACATTTTTTCATTTGGACATTTTTATACATAGTCATTCTTTCATGTTGACATTTTTATTTTGTGATTGTTAGCATTATCATACTTAGTTATTTTTCATTTTAGACCAAAGTCGCCAAACCTGAATTGATCCCTACGACCCAAGTTGCCCGTGGCAGCTAGTACCTTATACATTTACTTAACTTTTTTTTAAAAACGGCTAGCTTATTTTTATCACAACGTTTAATCTAAATGGATGATTGCTTCATATACGACAGTTTTCCTTGCTGTACCTACATACGTAGTTATCGTAAATTAATTCTAAGAGCTCAAACGGCCGTCTCCACGAGCGAGAGAATCGCGGCGATGTTATCGTCGTGCCACGTATTTCTATGCACTCTCTTAGAGGCCGTCACCACTAGCGAGAGAATCTTGACGAGTCCGCGCTATTGAAATACGTGGCATGACGATAACATCGCCGCGATTCCCTCGCTCTTGGAGACAGCCCCTAAAAGTCGAATTTCTTGTGAAACAACTCTCTGTAGAACACAGAAGATGTAAACAGGAATATTTATTTTAGGTACAGAACGGACAATCTCTGCCACAAATAAATCTTACAGGAACAGAGGTTACAGCCTACAGCTAATTTTTAGATATTTAATGCAGGCAAATTATATTAAAAACGACCGACCCACCCCTTGTTCGAATAGGTGTACGGATGAACCGGTCATCTTGAGTAATCAAAAAAATATGGTTTTCCAAAGTCGTAGAATAAAAGTCGTTCAGGTTGGACACAACGATCCGCTCGGATTTCTAGAGTTTTTTGTAACAAGTTGTATCCATTATCTATTGCTGAAAACTACATCAAAATCCGTTGCGTGGCTTAGGAGGATAGTCATATTCATTTATTGCAAGCATGTTGAGTTACAAGGTCTTAAAATAATATAGGAGTATCAAACATGCGCCCTGTTAGGGCACACAGCAAAATTGGTTTAGTAAGTACCAAGCACTTAATACTATACTTTGCTATACTTTGGTGAATCTAATAGTAAGTACCAAGCAAAGAAAGCCAAACAGACAGACGTGGGAAGCCACTTAAATTTTTACTAAGAGAGATAGAAAATGGAGATAGAGATAGAGATGAATCCAGATATTGATTGTAAATATTAACGACATTCGTTGCTCAGTTGGTCTAATAGACGCGGGGATTGCGGTTCGAGCCCTGCCGGGGGATAAAAGTTTGCTTTGAGTATCTGCAGATATATGTATGTTTCGGGTCTGGGTCTTCGAAATGTTCGAGGTGTGAGGCCTTCTTTATGTTACTTACCTTTATTTTAACCCAAAGATTGGAGAAAATGCACCTGTCGTCGTGGGTTCAATAACAATAGCGGTAGGCAAATAAGACGATAAAACCCCGTTACAAAATGTATTTAAGGTCTTCTTTACAAGCTTTTCCTTTTCGTTGATCCTAATTCGCATGCCATCTGAAGCACATACATTAAATATGTACTGTGCTTTAGTTTTTTTATTAATTTGTATTGTTTAATTATGTAAATTTACTCTTTAAGAGGCTCTTACGGTCCCACTGAATAACAAATAAATAAAATATAATTTAGGTACAGAAAGTAACTTGACAACTTAAAAATTATATATGGTAGTAAATTGTAGCATAACTATTGTGCATTCAATGTGACACTGGTGGTTGCAGTGGGTTTTTTAAAAGCCTGTGTTGTTCACCAGGCTCTTACGTGGCAATAATTTATTTATGATTTTTAGTTTGACTTTGCTATTTTTGAACGCGGTATTACTTCGAAGTGTCCGGGGTGAGTTCACAAGGCTCACGCAGGCACCCCTATACTTAAAAGGCGAGCGCTAACACCTCCCGCCTCATTCAGTTCGCAGCGATGAAGCTCAACGCGGCTTGCACGACCGCTGTGCTAGCCCTGCTACTGGCCGGTTAGTTTCAGAAGTTTACATTCTATAGTTTGAATATTTTATTTCCTTGTCAGTCATGTTCATGATATTTGTTTAATCATTTTACGTTCTAATTTTGAATATTTTATTTTATCTGTAATTTTTATGACAATTACATTACAAAAAAGTCTATTTAGTTTCTTAATACTGTGTATGCGATATATAATGATGATGCTCAAAGCCGTTTGCACGACCGCTTTGCTAGCCCTGCTACTCGTACCTGGCCGGTTAGTTTTAAAAGTTTACATTCACAATTTTGAATATATAATTTTTTTATAAGTCACGTTCCCATGAACGAATGTGTTTGGTATTTGTTTAATAAAATACATTTTAAATTATAAATGTATGTTTTATGTCAGTCATGTTTACGGAATATGTATAATAATTCTAGGTTCTAAATTTTATATATTTTTTTATTTCTAATAATTTATATCCCAGGTTGTTCAAAAAGTTACTTATATTTTTTTCTAAAACGTAATATTTTTTTCTAATATGTTTAGGCCAGTATTTGGTTCAAAAAGTTTACGTTACGGTTTTTTTAGTAGGTATATTATCATGTAAATTGTTATAAAAAAAACTTGTTAATTTCTGTGCCAGTTTCCAGTATTTCTATAAAAGTTTATATTTTTTTTTATGTAATTTATTTATTTCTACATTATTTTTACCATTTTATTAGAGGTTTTAAATTGTTTATTTATTTGTTATTTAAACCACGTACATACTAATATAATTTGAAGATGTTGTCATTTAAATTTACTGTGTTACATTAAATTGTTATTTTTTTATTCCTCATATAGAAAATTTTTAACTAATTCAAGTGTTCTATATTTTTTGTTTCCGAGGATTCGAAAAAGTCGTCACTACATTATTAATAAGCTCATTAGACATAGATCAAGTGTTTATTTTATTTTTAATTTTATTTAATAAAAATTGTTTCATTTTTTAAACTGTTATCAAAGTGTGTCCAGTCTCCGATGAATGGTAAGTGCTAAGCTATGATAGGATAAATAAAAAAAACTTTATAATAATCAAGCTTTTATTTAAACGTACCTACAAAAAATAATAAAATAAACATTTTCCATTAAAGTTTAATGTCAACTTAAAACGTGTTTACACAACTTATGTGATAAAAAAGCTTGTCGCGAGATTAACCTGTGTACTTGTAACTTGATCTCATTGATTTAATTTTTTTTTCAAACAATGTTAATACCAGTATTACCTGCTTAAATCTTGCGACAAGCTTTTATATCACATAAATTGTGTAAAAACGTTTTAAGTTTATCTTTAATTAAAATGTTTATTTTATTATTTTTAGTATGTACGTTTAAATAAAAGCTTGTTTGTTAAATTTTTTTTTTTACTTTTTAGTTATCACTGTTCTGTGTGGACAGTTTGTTATCATTGTGGACAGCTGGTTTCTTGTCTGTTCGTCTCATGCCCGCCATGTTGGATTTAGAGTGATGTCATATAATTTTTCGAGTAACTCTCAGCAAGGCCTTTCATTTGATAGGTACCTATGTACATATATTATAGGAGTGCATTAAGAATAACTAGTCCGCCATCTTGGAAGTTCCGCCATCTTGGATGTTCCGCCATGTTGGAATCAGAGTATCGTCATTTAATTTTCGAATTATTCTCAGCAAGCCCTTTCATTTGATACCCATATTGTAGGAGTCCATTAAAAATAACTAGTCCGCCATCTTAGGTGTTCCGCCATGTTGGATTCAGAGTGACGTTATTTCATTTTTTGAGTTATTCTCAACAAGCCTTTTCATTTGATACTCATAGGAGTGAATTAAAAATAAGTAGACCGCCATACAATACAATACAAAACACTTTATTGCACACCTTAACAAAATAATACAGAAAAAAAAACTTACAACTTACGCCATCTTGGGTGTTCCGCCATGTTGGATTCAGAGTGACGTCATTTCATTTTTTGAGTTATTCTCAGCAATCCCTTTTATTGAATACCCATATTATAGGAGTACATTAAAAATAAGTAGTCCGCCATCTTGTGTGTTCCGCCATGTTGTATTCAGAATGGCGTCATATAGCTGACCATGCATTGTCATCCAACAAATACATGTATACAAAATTTCAGCTCAATTGTTTGAATATATCTGCTTCAAAAACATTTTTCGTACCTTGGCGACATTACTATGTCCATGCGAAAATACAGCTTTTTTGGACTAATAGCATCTCTACTAACTCATAGTCTCTTTGTAAAACCGAAGTCAGACAGATAAAGAGAGCGACTCTATAAGGGTTAGTGTACGTACTACGTACGTGTCCAATAGATTTTTTTATCAACAGGACAGACTTATGGTTGCTAAGCCATACGCAGCTCTATACAAGCTAATTTTTCATGTCACTTCGTAAAAAAATAATCTAGTAATTGGTATCGATTTAGTATAAAAATGCTAAACCTTTTATTATGCCAAATTACGTTGAGTAATTATAGCTATTGTCGTGGGTTGCCCATTGTGGACGGCAGTAGAATTTTGCCTCTCCTCTATTGCCCGTAGATGCAATAAGAATGCCAAGGCATACCTCCGGAAGAAGGGCAGCGGCGTCATTTCGTGTATAACATACCGCACTGCGCTAGCCAACCCGCCAGGCATGCGTGGTAGGTATGGCGAAAATCCCTCATGATCAGAACTTGCAGATCCTTGAGGGAGGCCTATGCCAGCAGTGGACATATTATGTGGCTGAGATGATGATGATGGGAGGTTATCTTTCATGACATTTCGTAAAAATTTAATCCAGTAATTGGTATCAATTTAGTAGGAAATTGGAATAAACTGTTTAGAATTATTCAAATTACGTTGAGTAATCGAACGAGTGAGCTAAGCGAACGAAGTTCTTAGTGACAACTAGGCGTTTCGCCTGAACGTTTGTGTTATGTCCGCAATTTTTGTCCGAGGCTAACTTTGAATGGATGATCGGATTTTGATAGAAAATTACTAAACGACATTACAATCTATACAAATCTTGAACTTTGATTTATGGAGTAGTTTTTGAAATATGGGGGTTTAATCGTTTTTTTTGACCCAGGATAACTCTTAACGATGATCCGATTTTTATCAAATTTGAAAGTGGTACAAATATATTGTCGTTGGGATTTTTGATAAGTTATTTAGTTGTTGAGATATATATGGGAATTTATTGATCGATGTTTTTGTCCGATCATACTCTTGAAAATTTGCTCGGATTTCATGAAATTTAAACATAGCAACATTTTACTAACACAAGGATAATCGCCGATTGAAACGGAGGTTGAGGTCCATCCCGCCGCAAATCAAGTTCAATTGCAAACTGACCTTATTGAAAGAAGTGGCTTGCTCGTTATAAGTTCGTGGCGAACAACTAGTTATAGGTATGATACAAAATGGCATTGGCCTTGTTTGTTTGACAAACTATCAATCCTGTAGGCACCTGTTTAAGACCTATCGAGGTATAAAAAAAACATCGTGGTGACAAGCTTTTTCCTGTAGTACTCGTACTTTTTGAACTTTCACGATCTGTAGACGTAAGTATTAATTTATGCCTTTTTCCTATACTCTATTTTTAATATTTCTACAATAGTAAGGGAAATGAAAAAGTAAATTTACCGTTTCGTTTTGAATCTGCTGAATCTGGGCCGCAGCGTCCTTCCATGTATCCTGTACTGCGCTCGCCAACCCGCCTGCTAAGCGTGCTGAGTATGTTAATAACCCTTCACGATGAGTACTTACTCGGCCATGAGGGAGGCCTTTGTCCAGATGGGATGATGTTGATATATTAATTGACAAAGTCCTGCTTATCATACAAATTGATGATAGTGACCTGCTTACGTTGTACGACTTGACCTGTGTGTCTACCTTGAGTTGTCACTGTTAGATCGCCTGCCGTTACTACAGTAGTAATAGTGAAAAAACAATAAATAACTTTGACACTGGCGGAATTGTGTAAAATCAAACACAAAAAGCCATAAAATAAAAAGGCAAGTAGTAATAGTAACGTTACTATGACATCTGTCAGATTTGTAACTCATGGTACCAAATTCTATCCAAATGAAGCCCAAGCTACAGTCGCTGTAGTACCGCGATGCTTAGTGCAACCCCAGGAAAATAATTGAATAATTAACTACATATCCCAACACAAAGCACCCGGCAAGTTGATAAGGTTCGCGGTACTCGCAGAAGTACAATATGACGGATTTCCATGGTGAGTTTATAAACACGAAAATGTATTCGAACAACGCCTATGGCGAGCGGACAACTGCTTATCTTGTTCTCCGGTACATAAACAGTTTACCTCTCGACTTAAGACATAGTTTAACCAGAAAGAACATCAAATCAAAACTAAAAAAATACTTTGTGTCACCTGATAACTCTTAAATTAAATATTTCGGTTACCTAGCTTCTTTAGTAGGGTATAAAATTCTTGTTAATTTTTTTCAAGTTTATTTAGACATTATTCTTATTTTAAGATATTGTTGTTATTTTTATCTTTGGTGAAGACTATTTTCAGCAATTAGTTAAACCTTAGTGGTTTTAGATGCTGTATAATAAAATTGTAACTTCTTGTAACTATAAATAAATAAATAAAAAAAATATTGTAAACTCTTTGGTTACAATTGGAAGTTTTACAATTTGAGTAGTCAGTTTGTTAACGTACAGTTTGTACAAAATAACGCATATAAACAAGTTTATGCGAGAAAGTTGATGTGGTATCTGATATTTATATACCAATGATTATTCGTGAAAGTATATTAAAAGCTCCGTACAGGGAATCGGAATAACTATGAAAACTCATCAAAACTAGAGTCGACCGAGTACATCGTGGGTTGTTCAATTCTATTTCATGGCAATGAAAATGTAACTACTTCTCAATCAGAATCAAAAGTTTGTATGCAATTTGTTTTTTCCTTTTTTAAATAGAAGTTGTGATTGTATCCGTTCCGGGAGTAACAAAACTGTCTCTTTCCTACCTCGGATCAAATATCCTCAGTTTTCGTACTACATATATTCTTGATTCAAACCTTACGCCATTTCTCTGCTTACAAGTGCTACTACTTTAAGTTAGGTAAATTAACAAAAAATGTTAAAATATGTAAATTTTACCATAATCAATACTATAAATGCGAAAGTTTAATAAATGTTTGTTACCTCGTCAAGCAAAAATTACAAAACAGATCAAGCTGAACGTATGCACGTCTTATAATGTTGACCAGGATTAACACATAGCCACTATTCATACTAAGCATTGAGTTATCAATATATATAAAACTCTTCCGTTACTGACTGAGCGACTGACTGACTGAGTGACTGACAGACAACGCACAGCCTAAACCACTGGACCTAGAGACTTGAAATTTGGCACACATATACCTTGAGTATCCTAGAGGTTCACTAAGAAGGGATTTTTCGAAATTCCCACGGGATAGGGAATAAATGTGGATTCGAATCAAAGTGGCTCTGTGTGAGAAAGGGGACTTTATGTTTTATAACTTCGACGCGGACGAAGTCGCGGGCAAAAGCTAGTAACTTATTATAAAAAAAACACATAATAACTACTCACAGCGAAGAAACACAATCAAACTTGCGTGACTAGAAAATAAACATATAACAAAACTATTTGAGTAATTATGCGTTGACCTAAGTAAATAGTTACTTAGTTCTCGTTTGTTCAGAACTTCACGAGAGTTCAAGAGTTCACACACCTGTTTCCTTTAAGCAACAGGTAAGCTTTGATTAGATCGTCGGAATACCGACTTTATAGGTCCATTCATCATAATCTCAGCCATAAAACGTCCACTAATGAACACAGGCCTCACTCATGGATCTCCCTGAGGGGTAGTTGCCATACTCACCACGCTTGGCAGGCGGGTTGGTGAGCGCAGTATGGGATGTTGATACACGGAAAGACGCTGCTGCCCATCTGCCGGTGGTATCCTTTAGCAGGCTCTATTATATAATGGGAGGAGGGGTAACATTCTACTGCCGGCACCAAGAATGCCAAATCCACATCGGATGCCAAGAAGTACGTAGTTCTTGTTATTCTCATTTTTTGGCTTCTGTGACTAGCTGTCACAATTCTGCTAGTGTCCGTACATTCTGAGGTCTGTACAATGATAGTTTCTTAAATCTCGCCGAAAAGAAGTGGTTCTCTTCTTCTTCATCGGATGTCAAAAAGTAGTTTACTGCAAGTCTTAATTAATAAATATGAATTTGAAAATTCAGCTTCCAAAATACAATCATGTAAGTTCTCAAGGCAAAATACAAAACTGTACGTCCGACATGTTTAAACTTTATTTTTCATCTTTGCAAGAACTTCATGAATGATTCGCAAAATGCAGTTCTTCATACATCTCTCTAGTAATAAAGTGTGATCCTTCGAAAACAACAACAAATTAATGAGAACCTTTCAAAACAGAAGAGTCGTTTACTGTATTGGATTACCTATAGGTTATTTATGACGTAGTTACCTTTATTTTTATCCAGACGTTTCGACCGGTAAATACAGTGATCCAATTTAATAATAAAGTGTTTTGATCGCGAAAGTTTCAAGAAGACATCCAATTTATACACCGGTAATTTCAAAGCAAAAAGTGCTTAAAATTGCCGTGGGGTTACAGGGCAGTTGCCTCACCTGTCTTGCGTGGATGCAGTATAAATCTGCCAAGGGATACCTAAGATGGGTAGCAGCGTCATTCCGTGTATTAAAATCGCGCTCACCAACCCGCCTGCCAAGCGTGGAGAGTATGGCAACAACCGCCTGATGATCTTAGAGATCCAGAGGAAGGCCTATGTCCAACAGTGGAAGTGGACAGTAGTCAGTCAGTAGTAGACAGTAGTGGGAGTAGTAGTCCCACGGCTGGGATGAATCACAAAGAGGCTTGCTTAAACATTAGTACAGTTACGGCTTTTTAGAAAAATAACGATTTTTCCATACAAACTTTTCTCCCCTATTTTAACCCCTTCTGATTTAATTTACGCAACGAAAAGTAGCATATCCGTCTCCATGGTCTAATCTACTCCTATACTAAAATTCATCTCAATCGGTTCAGCGGTTTTGACGTGAAAAGGGAACATACATACATACATTCTTACTTTCACTTTTATATATAGAATAACATTTTTTTATTTATGTAATATTTTAATACATTTTACTGGATATCCACATGACACACCCAAACCATATTATCATATCATATATGAGCAGAGCTTGTGTAACAGATGATTGATATAAAACTTAAATACATTTGCTATGTTAATACATACTTATCATACATAGAAAAATACCCGGGACAAATAAAAAAAAGTAAAAAAGTAAGGCCTTTGCATCTATTATAGATGATTTATACAGCGTCAGCAACTGGTAATCATGCTGTACGGGACGCTGCAGTGCCTGGGACATTGTTAGATGGATTAGGCTTGCCCAGCACCTATCCCATCCTCTCAGCTTAGTCACAATATTTGCATAACAAATACAAATATGTTTATTTTCTCTTACATAATCTAAATAATCTCATGCGTATCAGTTGGCTATTAGACCTGAGCCACGGAAGGCAGTCATGATCATGACAGTTTCAGTTTGAAACTTTCAAAAGTCTTACGAATAGCTTCAACCCGCCCATGAGTTTAGTTAGACAATAGGGCGTTTAATTTATTCTGTTCCTAATCCCACTTGTCAATGGTCTTGGAAAGGATCCAATGCCTTACGCAAATCCGTGGGATTCTGATTACAGCCAACCACATTTACGGAGAGGAGGTAAAGCTTATTACGAATGAAGTCCTGTGTGCAAGACACTGGATTGTCTTGGGCGTTGAAATTTGACGCTACATACCATTTTTAGTATAATTAAAAAATGACACTTTTAGTTTTAAAGTCCTGTAAATTAAATTACAAATAAATTAGGGCAGGTGCGTGTCGGGCCACGCGCTATTAGGGTTCCGCAGTTTTTTTTTATTGGCAGGGTTACAGTGAGGAACCTCTGGCAGAACCAGAGCACTTTTTATTTCTTTATTTAAACTTTTTTACATAATTTATTATTTACGTTCTATCTTATATATAAGTCTATTTTAAATATATTTACTATACCTACGTACTTACTAGACGTTACAATACGGTCAAATCGTAGGGGTTTCTCAATAGGGGTATTATGCTTATGGTTAGTTACATGTAGAGTTCCGTAGTTAACCGTAGACCTGTTGATAGAAGTTGGTGTATGTTTTTTTACGTTTGCTAAAACAAATAACCAGGAATTCATTGAGTTTTCAGCTTAAAGTATTTCGGTAAGTTTGGGGAACCGCATCACTTATTTGAGCGACTAATTTAATTTCTCTAAAACCATAAATTTCTTATTTCTTAGAAAGTTCACGTTTAAAACTACATTCATATTTTTTTAAATTTGTAAAGTTTGACACCTAACTTATATATTAAAGATAGTAGAGAACTAGAAGTGAGACTTTATAAGTGGTAAAAATCATTAATTTGGGAATCACGTAATTTTTTTCTTGATTTTCCCACCGTGTTAAGTTAGTTTGTTAATGTCACGGTGGGAAAATCAAGAAAAAAATTACGTGATTCCCAAATTGATGATTTTTTACCACTTATAAAGTCTCGCTTCTTGTTCTTTACTATCCGTGTTTTTTTTTGTTAATGTCAATGAGTTACCTAACTGCCATACCTCCTGTCAGAAGTTGCAGCTTCCTTAACTGGGAAAGACACAATGAGATCTTACAGATATTAGGTTTTTGTAATGGCTTTTGATTAGCTATAGGTTTTATAAATTTTTTTTAATGCTGGACAATTCACACCGCATCATCTAGCCCCAAGCTAAGCAGAGCTTGTGTGTTGGGTTACTAGATGACTGATATGCCTAATACATTATACTTCATAGATAGAAACTTTCTATTATACATAGATAAACATCCAGAACACCCTCGAGAAATATTTCTCGACATTTAACTAACTAACTAACGTAATTTTATTTTATGTATAAAAAGTGAGTGTGAATACCAATACAAACCAATAAAGGTTTCATGGTACCTACAATGAATTGAAGAAGAAGAAGAATACATTTATTTTTGACACACACACAACACGTACGAATTAAATAGAAAACTCACAAAATAATCAAATTAGGCTAAGTATACAAGTTTACAACATACAAACAATGCTGTGTGAGGTAAAAAAATGGACTCTGCCTCAGAATTACCGCAATCACATAGCAAGCTACGCGGTTGCGGCACTGATTTTCAGGCATAGTGTAAACTTTGTTAATTTTCTATAAAAAAAACGTATCTATCTATATGTTCCGAGGCGGGAATCGAACCCGAACTCTTGCGTCGCAGGCGGACCTTCGCCCGCTGCGCTACAGGTCGTCAAGGTTTGGCAAAACAATATGCCTTTAGGTCTACGAATAAATATCAGAATGCGTAATAAGAGGATTCCAACTAGTTAATCCCGAAATGATGGGTGGGCTTTGATGCCGTGTACCTATAACCTGTAAAAGTCATTTCAGCTTAAAGACATTAATCCACGACGCCTACGTCGTAGAGCCTGTAGCTACGAACCGTAGGCCAAATGACTACGCGGCGTAGACCCTGACGTGTATACGATTATAGTTACGATTACTAACAATACTGTGATTGAACATATTGAAATTTTCATTCCAAGTAGTGTAACTACTTTTTGAAGTTGAAAAAATTGGAGGATCGTATCTCCAATATGTTCAACTGGTCGATCCAATAGTTGAACATATTGGAGTAGACGACCTTTCGACCCTATGACGCAATGAGCTATTAACCATATTGCACAACATATTGCTATTAACCAGTAGTAACTTGTCCACATGGGTACTCATAGATGGGGTAGGTATATAAATTCGTGTTATGTCGAGGTGAAGAATCACCTGTGGAACAACATTGAGAGGAGCATCACTGACTCCAGTTGACAATGCCAAGGACAATCATCATTCATCATCATTTCAGCCGTAAAACGTCCGCTACTAAACACAGGCCTCCTTAATATCTACATGAGGGGTAGTTGCCATACTCACCACGCTTGGCAGGCGGGCTGGCGAGCGCAGTATGTTGATACACGGAAAGACGCTGCTGCCCATATTCCGGGGGTATCCCTTAGCTGGCTCTTACTGCATCCACGGGCATGAGAGGAGGGGCAACATTCTACTGCCGGCCCACGGATTTTTTGACAATGCCAAGGATAATAAGAGCGCTTGTATTGTTAATCTTGTATCGTGTATTGTGTGCCTTAATCGAATAAGATGCCAAGGTATATAAAATCTAGTTTTTTTTTCGTTTGCTTGCAGTTTCGCACGCGTAGTATCCGGGTTGCTATTCGTTTAATTACGTTATTATATTCTTTTCAAAAACACTTTTTCGTCGACTGTATCTGGTACAAATTACTTTTATACTGACGAAATCGGCTGTTATAACTTAATTGAAAATCGGGTGCCTCCACGACGGGGGCGTGACACACCGGGGGCCCCGAAAAATTACCCAAGTTTTTCAATAAATTTAAATCGGTGTACTTACATAAATAAGTGAATTATCCATCTCTTGTGTCCCAAGTGATAGTGATCCGTTATGGCAGTATTTATTTTTATCTGGTTGATCGTTGGACAGTCTAAGATTGGTTGGCCCCGAAAATATGGTCTCAGAGGCCAGGAGCAACGTGTACCATTTCGACACTAAGTGATTTATGGGATGTCTACTGGGTGTATTATTATAAGTGTACTAAGCCGAAAGGGGGTGATTCGGATCCCAAGGAACAACGTTTGTTCTGCGACTGTTCAGGATTCAGTGATTTTCATTCAAGAAAAGACTACGAAAGTTTTAACTTCAACAGCTGATTATACAATAATGACAACCATAATGCCAGCTGATTCTTGTCAGGGTCATTGAACTCTGCGAAGACTTGCCGTACAGGCATCGTTAGCTTTTGGTTTGACACTAAGAAACAAAACACTCTCAAGGCTCGTGTTACACTTCATTGACATTTACTGTCATATTTGACATTTACTGTCATATTTGACATTTACTGTCATATTCGACATTTACTGTCATATTAGACATTTACTGTCATATTCGACATTTACTGTCATATTCGACATTTACTGTCATATTCGACATTTACTGTCATATTCGACATTTACTGTCATATTCGACATTTACTGTCATATTCGACATTTACTGTCATATTCGACATTTACTGTCATATTCGACATTTACTGTCATATTCGACATTTACTGTCATATTTGACATTTACTGTCATATTTGACATGTGTCAAAAACATAATGGTTGGCCATAGTCGGTTTTTAGGCCTTTACATATACAGCGTCAGCATACTGTACAGGATGGTTTGTTGGATGGTTACTAACCTAATCGATGATAAAAATGTAGAAACATCCTGAATAAGTCCTGCTGGGAGACAAAATTACTAAAAACATTTTTTTAAAAGTAAGATCTGATATCTCCCCTGCCCAGGGGAGACAACAGGATTTTTTTCCTGATATGTCCCCTAGGGGATCCTAATGGATGGGGAGACATTAGACCTACATCCTCTGAGGCCCAGATCACGACCCCAAAGTAACAAATAAAATAAAAATAAAATAAATAAATGAAAGCATTAAACACCCAAAGATGAAGGCAGCGATAGGATTTTGGTACCGACAATATACATGGTGACGTATGAAATACATACATTCTATACATGGTGAGTTTGAAAATCAAAACCTTTTAGTACGTCAGTTTTATAATGTTTAAAGTATTGAGACATACGTTTTGCTTTTTAAATTTATTAAAATAAACTTGTTTTAAAATTGATGAGTGGGTGTTCATTAATGGGTGCAACGCGTGACGTAACGTGACATTTCCACTCAATGTTTTTGCCAAAACATATTTTGGTGACATATGTAGCTCTGACATATTTCCTATTCAAATAGTTTTCACGAGCCATTTACGTCGTTAATACGACGTAAATGGTTCGTGAAAACTAAGGATAAAACCTAAGTAGAGTTACAACGCTCTATTTTACAGCAAATTGAAATCGCATTAAAGTTAAAATTGAAAACGTCAACGATGATGAAGTTCATAATTAAAGGGTCTGGCCGGGACGCAGTAGTAAAATCGCCCCTGGCTGAATTAGAAATATTGTTATACCAGTTTATTTCTTTTATTATATATTATATAAGATATAATTTTTCTTAAATAATTAACCTTAAATAAATACGATAAGCGAAATAATTAAAGGAAAAAAAACTCAGTTTTTAATTTTTATTAGCCAAACTACTTTATCGATTGACATGTCCTTTGGATAGTTTATACATGTATTTAAGATACATTTATAAAAAAAAAACAATGTCCTAGCGTCTTTTGAAGTCAACATTTTTGGCTGTTTTTTTTTTTTACTTGCAAGTTAGCGACTCCTACCATATTTTGATATAATATACACATTTTAATATTCTATCACAGATTACAGAAACAGTCTATTACATATATTTTTTTCAAAAAAATTAGTTAGGATCAACAAAGTCAATAAAACAAATAAACTTGCATAAGAATATTTCTAATTCAGCTAGGGGCGATTTTACTACTGCCACCCGGCCAGGCCCTTTAAGAGTGGCTCACACATTCATCAAATTTCGAATGAGAATGCAAAATGTAGGTTTTATTTAAAACTAGGAAATGCTTAGGCTTTTGATCCGGTGATCTTAAAAGAGTATTCAAATATACATAAGGATTAAATTATTTTATTTTAATGGCACCATCATCATCATTTTCCTGTCCTTTTGTGCTGTTTTCAGTAAAAAAGATATACATAAGTGTTTTTTTTCTAAACCTAGCAGACGGAGCTGGCAAGCGGAGAAAGCTAGTTTGTCATTAATCACAATTGCTGTTAATGTCAAATTGCGTTTTCTACCATTAAAAGAAAAGTAACGCCATCTATAAGTTTCGAGGGAACTATTTTCGAAGAATTTACTTTTTCATGAAAAGGCCTCATCATAGGGTAGAGACGTTGTCTACTCCAATATGTTCAACTAATTGTTCACCCAGTTAAACATATTGTAGATAGATTTTCTCCAATTTTTTCAACTTTAAAATGTAGTTGAACTACTTGGACTGAAAATTGCAATATATTCAATCACAGTATTGTTAGTACTCGTAACTACAATCGTATATACGTCAGGGTCTACGCCGCGTAGTCATTTGGCCTACGCTTCGTAGCTACAGGCTCTACGACGTAGGCGTCGTGGATTAAAGTCTATAAGTTGAAATGTCTTTTACAGGTTCACGGTATTAAAGCCCACTCATGATTTCGGGATTAACTAGTTGGAATCCTCTTATTACGCATTCTGATATTTATTCGTTTAATCTTTTATGTTGGCATAACGTGATACGAGAAGCCTACCTAAGCTTTAGGCTTAGCTTTAGTTTTAGCTGGGAGGATAGTATAGGTGCTGGGCAAGCTTAATCCATCCAACAATCTCTCAGACTCGAATTGAATACCAGTGGTTGACGCTGTATAAATCATCTATTATAGATGTAAAGGCCTTACCTAAGCTTTCAACTGCTTGTAACTACGGCTATGTCCCTCAGGTTTTGACTTATCTTCTAAGCAATTTGATAATTATTAACCATGTTGCATGAGCCGTTATTTAAGAAATGGCCACTTGCGTCTTGTTAGTCGCGAACATTAGTTAAGTACCTAACAAGTAAGGCCTTTACATCTATTGTAGACGATTTAGCAACTGGTAATGATGTCCCGGTGAACTTCGTACTGCCCCAGAGGCAACTACCCACTACTATCATACCCACTACTATCATTTCAGCCGCAAAACATCCACTACTGAACACACAGGCCTCCCTCATGGATCTCCATGAGTTGCCATACTCACCACGCTTGGCAGGTGGGTTGGCGAGCCACTACCATAATTGCAAACTAATACACTACTGCTACTATATGCCGTGGAGATACAGTAAGAATCTGCCATGGGATACCTCTGAAAGATGGGCAGATTCTTTCCCTGTATAAAAATCCCGTACTGAGCTTGCCAACCGTCTGCCAAGCGTGGCGAGTATGGCAACAACTTCCTACCGTCTCAGAGTCGACTACCCACTACTACAACTACAAACTGCTACTATATGCCGTGGGCAGTAGAACGTTGCCCCTCTTCTCTTGCATACGTACATTTTTCACTCACACAAATCTTGTCCTGACAAAAACGAACACAACAAGGAAACAATTACCCTATTTGTTGCAGTGGACCTGAAGTTATGCGCGTACATTCATACACTACAATAGAAGTAAGATGGGATTATTTTTTTTTATTTTGCCATCGTGTGTAGTATCGTTTAATAGGTATTTTGAAACAATTTATCACGAAAATTTATCGATTTAGGGTTCCGTTTCTTTCAACTTTTTTTCTACTGTCTAAGATCTTATCTTAAAAAAAAAGGAACTGGTTGTTAGAGTTAGTAAACTAGTTTGTAGTAAAAAGTTCCTGAATGTAGTTTTAACCATGAACTTTCTAGGAAAACTATAACGGTGTGGGTAATCTAGCTTTTTTAGTTTCGGTGAAATTGTCGCTCAAATAAGTGATACGGTTCACCGAACATACTGGAACATACTTTAAAACCGAAAACTCAATTAATTCCTGTTAATATGTTTTGGTAAACGTAAATAATGCCGGCTGCCGTGGGGTGCCGGTAGTAGAATGTTACCCCTCCTCTCACGCCCGTGGATGCGGTAAGAGCCTGCTGAGGGATACCTCCGGAAGATGGGCAGCAGCGTCTTTCCGCGTATCAACATCCCGTACTGCGCTCGCCAACTCGCCTGCCAAGCGTGGTGAGTTTGGCAACTACCCCTCATGGAGATCCATGAAGGAGGCCTGTGTTCAGTAGTGGACGTTTTACGGCTGAAATGAACAAACGTAAAAAACATACAACTTCCAACAACAGGCCTCCGGTTAGCTACAAAACCCTACAATAGCACGTGGCCCGACACGTACCTGTCCTAATTTATTTTTATTGTATAATTATGATGTCGCCGTGGGCTACCGGCAGTAGAATGTTACCCCTCCTCTCATACCCGTGGATTCAGTAAGAGTCTGCTGAAGGATACCTCCGGAAGATGGGCAGCAGCGTCTTTCTTAGCTTCTAGCGTATCAACATCCCGTACTGCGCTCACTGACCCGCCTGGCAAGCGTGGTATGACAACTACCCCTCATAGATGCTATTAGGTACATTTTAATTACTAATTCATGTTTGAACTTTAAGCATTGTTATATCCTTTTTAATGAGCAAATTAATTATTCTTATTCTTATTCTAGAGATCCATGAGGGAGGCCTTAGTTCAGTAGCGGACGTTTTACAGCTGAAATGATGACTGATGATATAGAGGTACAAATATGAGCTTGATCTGTTTGGAAATGGTAAGGTACTTATTTACCTTACACCAATACAAACTTTCGTCAACAAATACGTCAAATCTACAGTTACAAAAGTAAACACGTCCCTAGTTTCAGTAGGGTCGGCTTTAAAGTCCTTGTTTTATGCACAGACCCCCTGTTCCTGTTTCATTCATAACTAAGTTGATTAAATTAGCTTCCAGGATTACAAAGTTTCATGTTATTTTCAGAATTTTAAAACCGCTGCTTAACTGCCAAACGTTATAAATGTTTCCGCTATGGTGAGTCCCACAAAAAAATCACACAAAAAATATGAGTACTAGATGGTTGATAATATACTTAAATACATTTTTAAACACCTTATACGTGTGCAAAGTTTCCGCTCAATCCGCACGACATATTTACGTATTTGCGTGAAGAGGTAACAAACATACATATGTACATCCATGCAAACTTAATATGTAAATCGACACTTAGAAGCAAGAGTTCATACATTATGACTATAAAAATATATAATAAGATACCTAAGGACATAAGAGAATTACCATTCAGACAATTTAAGACAAAGCTGTATAAGTTGCTAGTAGATAAATGTATTTATAAAGTAAATGATTATTTAAATAGTAAATTTTGACATTGTATAGATATGACAATTTGAAATTTGAATTGGATGTAAATCAATTAATATTAGAATCTCCGTTCATTCTTATGTAGGTACTTGTAACTACAGACATTATTTTGCACGCTGATAAATCAGTGAAGTATGTGAAGCTGACTTACTTAATCCTAAAACCTTTGTACCATACTTCTGGCAAATAAACAATTTCATTTCATTTCATTTCATTTCATTTCATTTCATATCGGCTTGATAATATTAGTAAAAAAAGTAAGGCCTTTGCATCTATTATAGATGATTTATACAGCGTCAGCAACTGGTAATCATGCTGTATGGGACGCTGCAGTGCCTGGGACATTGTTAGATGTATTAGGCTTGCCCAGCACCTATACCATCCTCTCAGCTTAGTCAGCTATTATTCAGAGGAAAGAATAGGTCAATACGTCTGAAGCTAACTAAGCCGCGGGTTTCCTCACGATGTTTCCTTCACCGTTAAAGCACGTGTTAAGTGTGCACATACATTTTTCAAGAAAGAAAATCCTTTGGTGCACGGCCGGTATCGAACCCACGACCTTCGGATTGAAAGTTGGGGGTACATACCACTCGGCCAACACGGTATTAATTTTAGTAGGATGATAATATTTTAGGAGAAAAAAGGAAGTTACTGTGTAGACACATGGTAAATAATTTCACAATTATTCTAGATACCTACTTATAATTATTTTTCATTTCTGAAACGAAGGTATGTATTTTTAAAACTTCTCTGATAAAGACTACGGAGGAAAAAGGTTTTAGAGAAACGTAATATCTTAATCTGCCATTTTACTATCTACTGACCCAGCCTGTCCTGTTCTGCCACGGCAGCCAAATAAGCCAATTTTACGTTTATGACACCAATATCAGTCGTTAACTATGTTAATTAAAATGTAATTACTCATCAAACTAACCTAACACCTACCTTGACTCGTGTTTATGAGATAAATCATTACTATCAAGAGCAGGACGCAATCCACTGTTACAATTACAATTAGCCAGTAGTATCACTGCTGGGCAAAGGCCTCCCCTCCGACTCTCCATGCATCCCGATCCGCCGTCAATTCGAACCATGCGCTGTTCTGTTGGTCTAACTCGTCACGCCATCGCTTCTTCGGTCTGCCGCGGCGCCTCACCGTGTTGGGGCTCCACTGAGTGGTGATCTTTGCCCACAGGTCTTCGGGCATTCGGCATACATGACCAGCCCAGCTCCATTTAAGTTTTGCAACTTTTTGAGCTACTTCGATAATTTGAGTTTTGGAGCGCAGTACTGTATTAAGATTACGCTTTTGCGTTTTACTTCGAGTATACTGCGCTCCATTGCTCTTTGGCAAACTTCGAGTTTGGACCTTTGTGTGTTGGTGAGTGACCAAGTCTGCGCGCCGTAAGTGCGTATGGGGAGGATACAGATGTCCATAAGCTTCTATTTCAAGGACATTGGAAGAGTACCCTTCATAAGATCTTTCATGGACCAATAGCTCCTCCAGGCATTATCCGTGCGTCTGGCAATTTCTTGCTCTTGTCTGCACTGGAAGGAGACTATTTGATCCAAGTAAAGGTACTCGCTGACATATTGCATATCCTCTCCATGGACGCGAATTTTGCGCTTGGTGGTGTTCGTCATGATTTTGGTTTTTGTCATGTTCATTTTTAGTCCGATCTCAAGACTTGCCATGCTCAGATCTTCGAGCATACTTTGTAACTCATAAGCAGATGAAGAGAAAAGAACAATGTCATCGGCGAAACGGAGGTTAGATAGCCTCGCTTCACCGATGCATATGCTTTTCTCCTTCCACCCAATTGCTAGCTGCCTGAAGACTTCCTCAAGTGTGCTGTTGAAAAGTTTTGGTGACAGTAGATCGCCCTGTTTAACGCCCTTTTCTATGGTAAATGTTGGGCCTTGGGTTTGTTGCAGTTTAACTAAAGCTGTGCTATTTTGGTATAAAATTAGAATCAGATTAATGTAAGTTGGGTCTATTTTTTGGTTTAGTAGGGCGGTGTATATGGCGATGCGGGCTATGGAATCAAACGCCTTCGCATAATCTACAAAGGCGAGGTAAAGCGGGATTTTAAATTCTGTGTCTTTTTATATCACCTGATTTATGGCGTGCAGGTGGTAGAGAGGCCTCTTCGAAATCCGGCCAGCTCAGTGGCTGTTGCAGGTCAAGTAACCCTCAGATTCGATATTCAATTACTTTTATAAAGGCCTTGTACAGATGGGAAACAGGACTAATTGGTCTATAATTGTTGACGTCAGACTTATCACCCTTTTTATGCAGCAGAATAATGTTAGAGTGGCAGAATAGGTTGGGGAAGGTGCCTGTTTTAAGAATTGTGTTAAACAGATTCGTCACGTGAGGTAATAAAGTCTGTTCACCTAGTTTGTGTGCCTCCGTACTAATGCCATCTTCTCCTGGTACGCAATTATATTTCATGCTCTTGAGAACAGAATGAAATTCAGAGCCTGTGATTGAGGGCTGGTTTTAGAATGGAGCTTGAGCTTCGAGAGCCCCCAGCCCCTTTGGCTTGGAATATAATGTTTTATAAAAGTCGGTGCAGATTTCTAGTACTTTTTCCCTGCATTGATGTTTTATTCCCCGTTCATCTTGTAAACTTGTAATCCAAGACTTTCCTGCTACAATTCCCTGTTTGGCTATCTTAAAGGAGCGGTTACTACTCAGGGCATTTTCTATTAAACCTAAATTGTAATTTCTTAGGTCTTTTCTGATATTCCTTTTTAATTCTAGTATCCGGTGAGGTCCATGTTCATCTTCGGATAGCTTTTTTGTAAAAAAAATGTATTAGCAATAGAAAGACTTTGACCGAATGCAAGCTGAATTAACCGTTCTCCACGTTCGTTTCGCATGCCTAGCCCATGTGGCCTCATGAATAAGCTCAGAGTCGCTCAACGAGCTATGGAGAGGGCTATGCTCGGGGTTTCACTACGCGATCGAATCAGAAATGAGGAGATACGTAGAAGAACTCGGGTCACCGACATAGCCAAACGGATTAGCACGTTGAAGTGGCAATGGGCAGGCCATGTAGCTCGCAGAACAGATGGCCGATGGGGCCGAAAAGTTCTCGAGTGGAGGCCACGGACCGGCAAGCGCAGCGTAGGACGTCCACCAACAAGATGGGATGATGACCTGGTGAAGACCGCAGGTCGACGGTGGATGCAGATCGCTTCCAAGCGCAATAACTGGATATCCATGAGGGAGGCCTATGTCCAGCAGTGGACGTCCTACGGCTGAAATGATGATGATGATGATTTTTAGACCTATTTTAGCATTAAAATCACCTATTATGATATTCCAGGTGCTTCGGTGACCATCACAGGCATTGTTAAGCAGATCATAAAAATCTTCAATCTCGTCTGCATGGTGACTTGTAGTAGGCGCGTATAATTGGATGACGGATAAGGTTTGATTCTTAGATATTTTAAATTTAAGAACAGCTATTCTTTCTGAGAACGAGATAAACTCTAAAACGTTCCATTTTTTCTTTACTAAAAATCCCACACCGTGTAAACTGCCCGTTTCCCCAAAATAATAAAATAAATCATTTTCTCTTTCTATGGTTTCTTCACCCTTTATTCTCACCTCGCTTAATCTGACTATACTTATTCCATTTGATATATTTGAGTGCATTATTCAATTCCAATAGTCTCTTGTCTGATTTTATAGTTTTGACGTTGTAAGTAACAATGTTAAGCAAAGTTTCGGTGTCCTTTTTTCGCACATTGGTCGTTTGACGGCTGGATCTCACCCGGAGATTCCTCCCTTCCTCGCACCCCGAGTGACCCCAGAGCTGGCATGGCGCCCGTCAACGCCAGCGCAGCCGCTGGGGTCGCCGGGAACTAGGGGCCTTGGTTGTATGGTTGTATTTATCATGTTTTGTAGGAGGGTGTTTTGGACCATAGTCCGCCGCGCTGGTCCAGTGCGTATTGGCGGGTGTTTTGTCAGAGCCTGTTTAGTTGGTCAACAGAGCGCAGTGTGTGTATGTGAGGTTGACTTGAGGCCCGATAGATATTAGTTTGGCCCCCTTGCGCCCCAATGATAGATAGACAATCAGTATTATAAATATTTATTTTGTGGTTAGTAGTTTACTTTTGGTTTTTATATAACAAGCTTACTCGGCGAACTTCGTTCTCACTACGCTCAAATCTATCCTTGACTCTTCCGGAAATACTTTAAACCTACAGAACTCGTGACGGGCATTGTCGAAATTCTTGATAAGGTCATAACGGTTGAGCGCCCATTTAATAACTATACAATTCATTTGACCATAGCTACCCATGTTAAGGTCAAAAACACAATACTCTCAAATCCAATGAGAACTCTTTTGTGTCTATTAATAAATCAGACACAGACCAAGACAATAAATCACATTCAAATACTTTAAAAACTATACCTACGCAATTTCTGATGTTTTTTTAGGGTTCTTTAACAAAAATGATAATTGTATGATGGCAAGGAACTTTCGGTGCGCGAGTCCGACTCGCTCTTGGCTGGTTTAATTTTAGATTGTGCAAAATATAATTTATTGAGTTTCATACGTGTCAACATTTAACTCAGCGACACCTCTCATCTTTTAGTGCCAGCTTAACAGCGGAATCAACTGAAAACTTCACGGCTCGCGACCTGAAAATGGCCCCTCATTGCGTATAATTGGGAGAAAATTGAGCTCACGGCTCGGTTGTGCCCTTTCGTACGTACCTCAAAACTTAGGGTTCCGTACCTTAAAAATAAAAAACGGAAGGCTTATGGGATCACTTTGTTGTCCGTCTGTCGGTCTGTCATGAACCTATATCGCAAGAACGTGAAGAGGTATTGAGTTGAAATTAAATCCATATACTCAAATCTCAAGCCTCTTTAAGCCGTGAAAAAATCATACCGAATAATTGATCCCTGACATGTTTTCCATCAACCAAATATCAATCAGTATAAATCAAACGTATGTACTTATGTGACCGATTTGTGCCATTTTTTGTATTATTAATTTTATTTAATACATTATTGTAATTTTATGCTGGCACGAATAAAAGTTTTTTATCTTTATCTCATCTCATTTCTTTGCGCCATGTGAGTTATTCTTCTTCTTTTTTACGTAAGTTCGCGCCGAATTTGGCTAAAAGCCTCGGCCAATAATGAGGCGTTTTCATTAAAAAGTAAAAACTTTTAAAATAGTTACCTCGTACCTTATAGATGGCGTTAATTTTCTTTTACTGGTAGGCCCAATTTGACAATGACAGGATTAATCACAAACTGCTTACTCCGCTTGTCAGCTCCATCTGTTAGGTTTAGTAGAAAACTTTTTTTGTTTTGTTACTGAAAACGGCTCATTAGTAGGCCGCTGTTTGAATAATACCACATTGCTAAGCTTTGTACTAAAGAGGTTCCATTTCATACAATATTACCAGGAGATGTAAAATAGACCATATGTTTCGGTCACTCGACATTATTCTTCTGTAACACCTATGCAGTAGGTATACCCGTATATTGCATAGGTGTGTGACATTCAAAGAATTCCTTTGTTGTGTTTCCTTTTGATAACAGACACCCGTTAGCTTGCTCTTGCTAGAAGCTCTTCGCCAGGCGTTGATAGTTATTCAAAACAGTACCAGATAAAGTTCAGTGAAAATACCTGTCACGTAACACCATTGTATGCATTGTGGCGTAGAATTCCATTTCATGGGATGTTTTCATTGGGAATTATTTGCTCTGCTATATCTTGAGGACTTAAGGTTGCCGCTTCGCGTTTGTCTATGTATACACTGAGATTGGAAGATCACTCGCGTGCAATTCGCATACGATATTTTTATTTTGTCAAATAAATTGACTTTTGACTTATTGGAATATTATTTATTTATTTATTTATTAAAGGGCATCCATCAAGAAAATCACATAGCATGAGTTAATAATAGGTTCTAAAAATAATGTTGACTGTGTGTTTCCTCAATTACAGGTTGCCACAGCGTGCACAATTTAGCGACTAAACAGTTTACTACAACTTACATACTTAAATCTAAATAAAATTAAAAAGTAGTTGAACCAAAAATAACATGAGAAACAATTTGAATGAATTTATTATTTTAATTTATTTTATTTGCCGTGGGGTGCCGGCAGTAGAATGTTACCCCTCCTCTCCTACCCGTGGATGCAGTAAGAGCCTGCTAAGGGATACCTCCGGAAAATGGGCAGCAGCGTCTTTCCGTGTATCAATATCCCGTACTGCGCTCGCCAACCCGTCTGCCAAACGTGGTGAGTATGACAACTACCCCTCATGGTGATCCATGAGGGAGGCCTGGGTTCAGTAGTGGACGATTTACGCCTGAAATGGATGGATTCAACAATATCCTACACGATCTGAAACTCAAGAAAATAAGTTCATCCCCACCTAACGTGTATGAGAGGTATCTACCTACCCCAAGTTAATTAATTTTATAAAAAATTGTATCCATATCTCGTCATTATTTTATATTACGTCCATACAAAATTACAGCTGTCTAGAACTTAAGTCTATTCGTTAAAACGAAGACAGACAGAGAAAGCGAAACGATAAGGGTTCCTTGATTTTTCATAACTTACATGACAATACGAGTAATAAAATATTTAGTAATATAATTAGTCACTGCCTTTCCTTTGTACAGAGTTGGATGTGTGTATAGCATTAATTTGCCATAGGTACAGCTTTGCTTACCCCATATAATTAGCTGGCACACAGTCAACAGCTATAAACTGCACCTACACACACGGCACACAATGCTTTTACGTTTTACCATGATTTAATACATACCAGATTTCACCCAGAGGCTTTGAGCCTGTGAGGATGTTGATAATTTATCTTGGTTTATAAATATCGTGTAGAGAGCATCGACTTACGGTACTACTGTCCTAATTAATGTTATAAATGGGAGTGTGAGTTTGTTACCCGTTCACGCCCAAACCATGTTTATGTGTTCTGATCGGGAAAGTTTATATAACAATTAGTAAGGATTTGCTATCTTATGGAAAATAAAACCGGGCAAGAGCGAGTCGGACTCGCGCACCGAGGGTTCCGTGCCATCATACAATATAATATATGACAAAGGCGGTTTTATATTTGTTGGAGAACCTTGACAGCGCCATCTCTTGTCTGATAGCGGAACTTATGTAGATTTTTACACTTTCGATGATTGCTAAAAAAGTATGCTAAGTAGAGAGTTTGTAATAAATTTCCTATAAAGTTTACATACACTTCTATTAGCAATAAAAATATCACGGGTTTTTCTCTGCAAACTTCGGAGATAAGGGGGGGGGAACGGTCGTTTTTTCAACATTTTTGTAAATATCTCAAAAACAATACGGCTTAAAGGAAAAATAAAAACTTTTTATTAATGTGCAAGTGAATACCTTTCATATGATACCCCACATCACCTAGTAACTTCACAATTTTTTTGAAAACCCCCCTTCCAACCCCCTTGTCTAAATAACTATGCAAATTAGGGAGTTCGCTATAATTTTCCTATAAAGTTTACATACACTTCTATTAGCAATAAAAATATCACGGGTTTATCTCTGCAAACTTCGGAGATAAGGGGGGGGGAACGGTCGTTTTTTCAACATTTTTGTAAATTACTCAAAAACTATACGGCTTAAAGAATAAATAAAAACTGTTTATTAATGTGCAAACAAATACCTTTCATATGATACCCCACACGACCTACTAACTTCACTTAAAAATTTTGAGATTCCCTTTCCGCCCCCCTGCAATCAAAATTAGAATACTATAGAGGAGGGATTGAGCGAAAGACGTACGATCGTTTTAACACCCGTATATTAAGAAAAATACCGTTACATAGACTCACAATAGCAAAATAAGACAAACAAAGGTAACAATGATTAACGCGCGCGACCGCAACGCGACGTGCGTTCTCTCTGATGACAATTTATGACTGGCGGCGCGGACGCCGCCGGATTCGTGTTGAGCGTCGAGTTCCCGCCGCTTGCGCGGGGGACGGGGCACTAGAGTGGGGACTTAGAGAGTGGTGCGCTATAACCTCCCCCTCCAAGTCACAGGTACGTCCCGTCTGTGGCTTGGCCGGTCTACCACGACGACGTGGATGAACTATAGCAGACGTCGTCCCTACATATGGCGTAAGAGCACTAGCATGGTACTTTCCTTTAACCTGACCTGTGCTATCTTCAACTGTGAAAGAGGTTGGTCCGACGACCTTAGAGACACGATAAGGACCTTCCCTTCTCGGAGCAAACTTACTCGTAAACCCCTTAGAAGCATTGCTCACCATGTGGGTCTCCACGAGGACTAGGTCCCCCTCCGCATAAGACGGAGCTGCTCTACGCCGTTGATCGCCTTGAACCTTCCGGATGTCCTGTTGGTTTTCAATGCGTTCCCTAACATTCACCAACACTCGGGAAAACTCCTTTAGGTAAGGTGTGATCTGAGGCACATAATTCTGCTGTGCCACTATAGCTCGCATATCGGTATGAACCGCTATAGGAGAGCGCAACTCTCGAGCGAAAGTAAGATACGCTGCAGTGTGTCCCGTTCCTTGGTTATAAGCGCTGTTGAGCGCGAAACGAACCATCGGGAGTATTGTCGGCCACCGACGATGTTCTTCTCCAACCAGAATAGAGAGAAGTTGCTTCAACTCACGGTTCTTGCGTTCCGCAGGGTTTGCTTCAGGGTGGTACACCGGGATCAGGGATTGTTCAACATCTAAGACTAACATAGCCTTCTGCATCACTGCAGAAACAAACTGAGTCCCGTTGTCAGATAAGACTCGACGAGGCAACCCGTAGCGCATGAAAACTTCTTCTATTAGAGCCTTTGCGCACGACTCTGCGGTCGCATCCGGAAGCGCAAATAGCTCTACCCAATGGCTGGCCGTATCTTCAATTAGCAAAATCCACTTTTCTCCTGCATCACCTTCCGGTAATGGACCAAACAAGTCCATAGCAAGTACTTCGAATCGCTGCTGAAGTACAGGAGTTTGAAGAAGGCCGGCAGGTTTCAAGTTAGTCGCTTTATATTTCTGACATAAGTCACATGATTTTAAGTACTGTGCCACATAGGCTCTCATATTCTTAAAATAGTATCTTTCCTTTATTTTCCTAATGGTGCGTTCAACACCTAGATGTCCAGCAGTAGGAGCATCGTGGAGCTCTTTCATAAGCTCACTCTTAAGCGATTCCGGCACTACCAACTGGGGTTCCTCGGATTCCCAGTCCGGATCGCATCGAAACAGTACGCCTTGGGACAGATAATAACCTCTATCCGTCCAACGTAACACTGTTGTTGGATTGTCAGTATCTTCAAAATCCTTTATTATTTTATTCAACTCGGGATCACTCAGCTGGGCTTCCCGAATATCTTCCGGATGTCTCTGCGGAAGATCTATAACCACCGGGCAGATACTACAGGGACTGTTATTCGGCTCTTCAGAGTCCTTGTCTACAGGACGGCTGAGCGTATCTGCGACTACATTTACGCGACCCGGAGTATAGTCAACATCAAGATCATATGTCTGTATCTTCATTGCCCAACGGGCCAAACGACCACTTGGGGTCTTCAAAGAGATAAGCCACTTCAACGGCTGGTGATCAGTGGCTACGCGGACTCGCGCTCCCTCTACATATCCTCTGAACTTCTCTAACGCCCAAACAACCGCTAACGCCTCTCTTTCGGTAGTATGATAGTTGCGTTCGGCGGAGGTCAACAATCTACTGGCATATTCTATTGGCCTTTCTTCTTTTGGACTCTCCCCTTGCATCAATACGGCTCCTAGAGCATAGGCGCTGGCATCTGTTCGCAGTACAAACGATTCTTCGAAGTTTGGCTGTCGTAGAATTGGGCTAGAGGAAAGGCGCAACTTCAGCTCTTCGAATGCTGTTTGCTCCTTCTCCCCCCAGACCCAAGGTCTGCCCTTCTTCGTTAGATCCGTCAGACAACGAGCTATGTCTGAAAACTGCGGAATAAATTTACGGAACCAGGCACAGGTTTGTAGAAACGTTCTAAGTTCTTTTAAGTTCGTTGGAGGCTTCATGTTCAACACGGCTTCAACCTTTATTCTTTATTCTTTATTCTTTATTGTACACACAGTAAATATATACATTAAACTAAACTAAATGACATGTACAAAGGCGAGCTTAACCCTAAAAAGAGTTTTCTTCCAGCAAACCTTTGAGGATAGAGAAAGCTGATAATAGTAGTGGGTACGTGTACTCAAAACAAAAAGAACTATATATGTACATACATGTTACATAAAAAGATACTTAAATATAATACATATTTCCTAATTACCTACTCAAATAATACAACCTATACTACATTTCATACCTAAAACAACTATCATAAATATATATATAAATATAATAAATAAATAAATATATACATAATAATATATACTTTTCAAGTAAGATTACAAAGAGAGATAATGCTCTTTTACTTTTATTTTAAAAGTTTTTATGGACTGACTGTCTCGAATGGAGTGGGGAAGACTATTCCATAACCGGACTGCGCCAACTGTGAAGGAGTCACCGTATCTACTAGACGAGTGAGATGGAGTTTTAAGTAGGAGGGACGTAGCAGTCCTGCAGGACACACCACGTGGGACAAGGAACTCAAAACGCTCACGGAGGTAAGAAGGTGAAAGAGGATTGTGAAGAATGTTGTACAGGAAAGAGAGAACATGGAGATCACGTCTACGTCGAATGGGGAGCCATTTTAATTGAGATCTGAAACTGGAGACGTGATCAAACTTGCGCAAACCATAAATAAATCGGATGCACAAGTTCTGAAGACGCTCCAGTTTGTTTAAAAGTTCCTCCTTGGCGTCAAGGAAACAGACATCAGCGTAATCAAGGATAGGTAATAGAAGAGTTTGGGCAAGAGTGATTTTAGTTTCAAAAGGCAAAAACTTCTGGAGACGCTTGAGTGCTTGAAATGAGTAGTTGACTCGCTTGCTGATTGCGTTAACGTGATTCACCCACGATAACTGACTATCAAAAATGACACCCAGATTAACGGCGTTCGCAGTAAACTCAATCGGTGTGTCAGCATACATAACCGGGGGAAGGAAAGAATTACCTACGAGATTTAGCATATATGGACTTCCAAGAATTAAAGCCTGAGACTTCAAAGGATTAACCAGAAGTCCGAAAGCCTTGGCCCAATAATCTATACTCTTAAGATCAGAGTTAATGAGGTTAATGCCTTCTGCTAACTCTTCGACTTTAAACTGGCGGTATATCTGCAAGTCGTCTGCGTAAAGATGATAGTGTGAAGAAATGACTTGTGAGATGGCATTAATGAAAATAGAGAAAAGAAGGGGAGAGAGAACACCACCTTGAGGAACGCCTGCAGTAATGTTGCACCAGTCCGAGCAAGACTCATCCGAGCGCACGCACTGCGAGCGTCCTGAAAGATAAGAATTAAACCAAGAGATTACTGAGAGGGAAACATTGAGTGAGGAGAGAATGGATAAAAGGATATCAAAGTCAACGGAGTTAAAGGCACTGCTAAAGTCTAATAAGACCAGGACTGTAAGTTGTTTGTTGTCAATACCACAGCGAATGTCGTCAGTGACTTTTGTAAGGGCGCTTACTGTGCTGTGTCCAGGTCGAAACCCAGACTGGTATGGACTTAGCAGGCTGTGTCGGGAAAGGAAGTGCGAAAGTTGCTTATGGACCACATGTTCTAAAACTTTGGAGAGGACAGGTAAAATGGAAATGGGTCGAAATTGAGTAACAACAACAGGATTGGACACTTTAGGAAGGGGTGTGACCAAGGCTTTTTTCCAGATGGAGGGGTAAGAGCTCGTTTCAAGAGAGAAGTTGATTATGTGTGTGATTGCTGAAACGAGCTCAGTAGATAGAAGCTGAAGCATATGGACGTGGATACCATCCGTGCCCACTGCTCTGGTGGAAATGGACCTAAGAAGTCTCAAAATTTCGCACTCAGTAACCTCTTCAAAATTCAAAGAAGAACACTCCGGCCTAGGTAAACGAGACAGGTGATCAATAGTAGAAAGTTTGACAGTAGGATTCAGAGATAAAGGAGCTTTGGAAAAGTGAGAGTTGATGGTATTAAGATCAAAGGAGATAGAAGAGTGCTCTGACCTTTTTCCAAGCCCGAGTGAGTTAAGGAATTTCCACATCAGAGCAGGACTAGAATTTTTAATAGTATTATGTATGTGGCATCTCTTTGCATTTCTACACATTTTGCTACAACGATTTCGTAGCGTCCTGAAAGTAGCCAGGTTCTCCTCAGTAGGTGCCTTCTTATAGGATCTCTTTGCTTTATCCCGTCTGCACATCATCTTTTTAATAGCCGGGGTTAACCAGGGAGCCGGAGCGTGTTTGACCTTAACACATTTAATTGGTGCGTGAATGTCATAGAGACTGGTGACAATTGTGTTAAAAGCAGAAACTTTCTCATCGACATTCCCCGCGATTATCACCGGATCCCAATTAATATTACCCGCATCCAACCTCAAGCGCTCCAAGTTGATGTCTTTGAAACTACGAAGGAAAAGAGTTTTGGGCTTTCGCCTGGGACAACGAATTTTATAGGACAGGAATAGAAGATCATGGTAAGAAAAAGGTGCTGACAGTTGACCATGCATTGCTACGCGATCAATGTCACTGACTAACATCAGATCGAGAAGAGAGGGAGTTGAATGGGGTGCGTGGTGAGTAGCTGAAAGAGGAAGGATGTGCATGTTGACAGCGGAAATTATAGATACAAGCTTCTTAGCTCGTACATCCTCCTTTAATAGACATGTATTGAAGTCCCCAAGAATAATAACGTGGTCGTAGATAGAGGTATAAGCTTCCAGCTTTGTTTCGAGAGAGGAAAAGTAATCAATTTTGAGTGAGGGGGGATAATACACACCTAGCAAAATTTTAGAGTGGTTGACAATGATTTCAATAAATAAGTGTTCGGCAAAATTTGAATATTGATTGGGAGAATGATCAATGATTTTTGATGGAATGTCTGCTCTTAAGTAGATTGCCACACCCCCACCTCCCTTGCCCTCTCTATCATTTCTGAGGAGTTTAAAACCCGGTAAGGGGTACTGAGTAGAAGGCAGACCAGGTTTCAGAAAAGATTCGGAAACCAGGACTGCATCAATATCTTTGTTACTAAAAGAGGTATGAATATCTCCAAAGTGGCATGGTATGCTTTGAGCATTTATATGAGCTACGTTAAAGTTTTTAGGATAAGCAGAAAACCTCCTTTCCAGTTGGTCTCGCAAAAGGGTCGAGTCATCGTCGCTTAGAGCACTAGTGTAATCATTATCGGAAGAACTAAAAGAAGAGCATGAAAAAAAACTGTCATTCAATACAATATTATCCATAAATATATAAATACACAAAATAAATAACAAATACTACTTAATATATAAAATATTATATAAGTAAACTATTCTATTTAAAAGTATGCCAATCAAGCCCCCTACACTCGCCAGTTTGCATGAAATTAAAAAAAAACACAACATTATTATATATTCTGTCTCTGCCTACCATATTACAATACCTTTAACAGTAACTACCTACCAGCCATAGGCTACTTACATACAAAAGGCAAGAATAAATAGGCAGACTGGTACCAGACAAGACAACCTTCGACGGATCAGCCTCGATACCTCGCGATGAAATGACGTGTCCCAGGTAAGTAACCCGATCTCTAGCGAAGACACACTTCTTACGATTTGCGGTCAGATTGAAAAGACGAAGACGCTCGAAGACCTGCTGCAGATCCATCAAGTGCTGATCCAGATTCGGCGATATTACAAGTAAATCATCAAGGTAAGCCAGTACACACACATCCTTTAAGCCAGACCGCATCCTGTCAATCAACCTCTGGAAGGTGGAGGGCGCGTTTTTAAGTCCGAAAGGAAGACGTTTAAAGGAGAAATTTCCAAACGGTGAGGTGAAACTAGTTTTATGACGATCTTCCGGCGCAACCAGTATCTGCCAATATCCAGCTTTAAGATCTATAGTGGTCATCACACAACCTGCTTTGGTGCTCTGCAGTAACTCATCAATTACCGGAAGTGGGTACTTATCCGTACGAGTGACACTATTCAATTTCCGGTAATCTACGCAGAATCGTGTTTCACCATTTTTTCTTCGGGACTAGAACTACAGGCGCGGCCCACTCGGATTCAGACTCTTCGATTACATCTTCTTCCAACATCTTATCTATTTCTTTTCTTATTATTTCCTTTTTAGCTGGCGTGACTCTGTAAGGTGGACAAGCGATAGGTAAAGCGTCACCTGTATCAATGCGATGGATGGCATATTGAGTCGGTCCTCCCCCTGGAATGAAAATGTCCTCGTTGACATTCAGTAGATCGGACAATCGCGCACGTTCCCTCTGACTCAGGTGAGAACCTTCGTCCTCGCGGAGGCCCACAGACGAACAAGCAAGCGATGGCAAAATAGCTTTAGACTCAAAATTAATAGGATGAGGCGTCTTATCGTGCCTCGTAAACCACACATTTTTAGTAAAATCGAGCACCATGCCAGCGTCTTGTATGAAATTCATACCTAATAAACTCTCTGTCGCATTAGGCAACATTACAAAGTCAACGTCTAAACTTATACCTACAAAATTTACTTTAACACACGTTACATCAACTTCTTGGGCACATACGCGCCCATCAGCATATTTAAATTCAGCAAAAATTTGTTTAAAATTATGATTACTCTTAACTAAATGTTTTCTTAAGCTAACACTCCCGACCGAATGCTTAGCACCAGTGTCTATCAGCACATTGCCTACGGCACCATTGATTTCGATACTTAAGACTGGCCTACCGCGCGAATCAACATTGTCGGCACTCGCGGAAATCGATTGGAATGAGCTAGCACTCGCGGCGGCACTCTTCTTTTCCTTACAAACGGAACAATTAGAACGTATAACACCGGGCGCCCCGCACCCGAAACACGTAATCATAGTTGTAGCTGTACGCGGCTCTCCCTCATCAGCACCATCCTTGGTATTCTTCCTAGTAGATTTGTTAACCAGTCGCGGGCACGCATCCTTCGCATGACCGTACTGCTTGCAATAGTTGCAGTAAAGGCGAGGCTTATGATTGCTCGATGATGGTGCCGCTGGTAACGACGGCTTCGCGACTATAGAGGAAGGAATTGACGGCTTGTTCTCCGCAGAAGGGCGGGGTCGTATCTCATCGAGAATGTCCTCGATTCGCCTCGCCTGCGCTAACAACTCTCCAAAATTGTCAAAGGAAGACCGAGATATCTTTTCGCGGATGCGTCGGTGTAGCAGACCATAGCACATATCCATCTGCACCACCTCTGTGAGTGTGAAAGGCGGCAGTTGTGCGAAGAGTGCTCTTAAATGACACACAAATAAATCTGTGGATTCGTCTGCTTGCTGTTCTCTTTCAAAAATGCATCTATAAATTTTGTGCGGCGGCAGTCTTGGTCCAAATGTTTGCTTCAATGCATCCATAGCATCGTGCCATGTCAGGGTAGAGTCCTTGACTCCTTGCCACCACGTAGCAGCTAACCCCGTTAGTAACATAGGCAACCCACGTAAAGCAATATGATCATCAACGCCAACATATTCTTTGTAAGTCAAAACAGAGTCTATAAATGCTTGCACATTGCTAGATCTATCTCCGTCAAATCGCGCCGTACATTTAGCAAAATTTCCTGAGTAGGTAGATGTAGGAGTACTCACAGGATCGCAGCGACTTAGCCTGTTAATCAGCAACAGCAGCTGATCGGTCGTCATCACGACCGGGGCGGCCGCGATCTTATCGGCGGCGACAGTGGCGGCGGCGCTGGCGGTGGCGGCGCTGGCGGCGGCGCCGTCAGCATCAGACTGCGGTGTCAGCGAGGCGTCCACCAATGATGCGAACGCTGCGGCGTCGTCTGTACGGCCAACGCCAAGCGCGCGCTGCGCCAGCGCGGCGGCAGCAGCGGGCGCGGGCGGCGTCACGTCCGCAGACGGATTACCAGCCCCCGAAGCCGGGCTTGCGGCACGCGATCTCGTCAACACCATGTTTACACAGCTCCAAAACACGCGAAATGTTTTAAATAGTGTTCAGTAAGTATAGGCGGGAAATAAAACGAAATATTACTAAAATATTCACCGTCCAAACACTATTTACACTACATAGTAACGTTCAGTAGGTATGTAGGGAGCGTAGGTATAATGTCAGTCACACAAAATTGTTCACGAACACGAGAAAATAGAACCGTCATAAGCACAAAACACTGTTCACTTTGTTCGTAACGGTAGGTAGGTAATCTATCCGTGCGCCAGCGTTCTGGAATGTTCCGTCCGCGCGGCAACGGTGGGGTGTTAAGCGAGTAGGTAGGTACGGATTTTACTGTTTTTATGTAGAACTCGCGACAGGACCACACGACGTAAATAGTTACTCACTTATTACGTAGGTATTTCACTATAATTACGATGTCGATAGGCACTGAGTACGAACGCGAATGTTCTGCCAGTAAAACAACGATTCAGCTCCACGTTAGGCTGCCAGTTATAGAGGAGGGATTGAGCGAAAGACGTACGATCGTTTTAACACCCGTATATTAAGAAAAATACCGTTACATAGACTCACAATAGCAAAATAAGACAAACAAAGGTAACAATGATTAACGCGCGCGACCGCAACGCGACGTGCGTTCTCTCTGATGACAATTTATGACTGGCGGCGCGGACGCCGCCGGATTCGTGTTGAGCGTCGAGTTCCCGCCGCTTGCGCGGGGGACGGGGCACTAGAGTGGGGACTTAGAGAGTGGTGCGCTATAATACTTTTTAACATTTTTATATATGCTATATTAGTAAAAAAGTGTTGTCTTTTACCATTTCAAATTTCAAGTCGATAGCATTAGTAGTTCTCGAGATATCCAGTTGTGACAGACAGACAGACAGACAGACAGACAGACAGACAGACAGACAGAGTGATTCTATAAGGGTTCCTTTTTACCATTTTGGTCCGGAACCCTAAAAATATTTATTTTTAGAAAAATTACCCTAATCTCACCAGTTTTGACCTGTCAAAAGTGTCATGGCGGCAAAATTACAAGTGACAAGAGGCAGTTGAAAGAAATTTAAGATTAAATATCACAAAGGCAAAGGCCTCCCTCATGATCAAGTACTGATCATGAGGGGTTGTTGCCATACTCACCACGCTCGGCAGGCGGGACGCCGTTGCCCATCTCCCTGAGTTATCCCTAAGCGGATTCTTACTGCATCCGAGGGCAAGAGAGGAGAGGCAACATTCTACTGTCGGCACCCCACGGCAAACTACAATTTTATGTTATTAAATATAATTAAATAATATTATTAAATAGAAATAAATAATTTAAATAGAAATTAGTAAATAGATAATTATGTCTATTAAAAATTTACTCCCACACCGGTTGTGAAAATCTCAAACAGGAGATAGGTAAATGTAGGTGTACTTATTTAGGAGCTGTCTAGTGTAGATGAAAGCAAGTCAGTGTATGAGGCAGCGGCGCCCACACAGCAGGTTTTGTTCCACGAAAGATCAAAGGACTGCGTTTGATTTGTGAATTGGGAAAATTATTACGTAGACGGTTTTAATTTTGATAGACATTTAAGATGTTATTTTCTTAGAACCAGGATCATGGAACCCAAGTGCAGTTGGGCAGGACACATTGCGAGGTGATGTTGACAGATGGAGCAAAGCCACGACTGAACCATCATCAGTGTCTCTCTTAGAACACCGGCCAATGAGGTGTTTTCATTAAAAAGTAAAAACTTCAAAAATAGTTCCCTCGAACCATATAGATGGCGTTAGTTTTATTTAACTGGTAGGAAACACAATATGACAATGACAGCAATTGTGATTGAACACAAACTTGCTTCTCCGCTTGCCAGCTCCATCTGTTAAGTTTAGTAGGAAACACTTTTTTGTTTTTTACTGAAAACGGCTCATTCTAAAACTCACGAATTGTCTAGCATTATTTATTAATTTAAAATTGGAGTTTGACGACTTTGGTCTAAAATGAAAAATGACTAAATATAATAATAATGCCAACAATCGCAAAATAAATATGTCAACATGAAAGAATGACAAAGTATAAAAATGTCCAAATTAAAAAAATACCAAGTTATTAATGACAAGGTAGAAAAAGGTCAAAGTTAAAGTTTGCTGAGGTTAAAAAATTACAAGTTAACAATATATCATATTATTTTGACATCTGTCATATGTAAATGGAAAATAACAGCAAGGAGGTAATAGGATATTTTTTGAAATCGGTCCAGTAGTTTTTGAGTTAATTCATTACAAACAAGAATACAAACATTCAATTTTTTTTTATTTGCCTCTATAAAATATTATTATTAGTTTAGATCATTAAAAAATGTGTGTAAATAGGGTAGCTGGTTCAATTTATAAATCGACATTTACTAACATTAAATACTAACGCTTGATCGTGCATAATAAAGGACTGAAGAAACAATCTTTAGCCATTAAACTACTTAGTTGGAGAATTCAAACAGTTCAGAATTGACCACGAAAGTCAATAAATATCTAAGAACTAGTAACCCCTATCAGACGAGTGACATCACTAATACACTGGAGTGAACAACTCTATATAATACAAATTCCTACATGGGGACAATTCAAATAGTTCAGAACTTACCACAAAAGTCGGGAAATGTCTGAGAACTAGCAGCCGCTATCGGACAAGTGTCGTCACGAGTACACTCGAATAAACATCTTTAAATGATACACATTCCTTAGGCTACAAACTTTCCTTATACCGCTCACTCAATCGTCTCTAGCGCTGGTTAAATTTTAGTTTTTAGGGTTCCGTTATATAATAAGGAACCCAAAAACGGTTATGGCAACTACCCCTCCTGGAGATCCATGAGGTAGACCTGCGTTCAGTAGTGGACGTGTTACGGCTGAAATGATGATGATGATGAAACAATAGTTCTGCTGTCTGTCTGTTCGGCTTTCTGCGGCTTTACAAAGATACTATTTGTCATAGAAAGCTGTAATGTTGCATGGACATATAAAATAATAACGCCGAGATAACGGTACTGAAAAATAATTTGAGTAATTTGGGCTACCACCCTTCTTGACACGGAGACTACAGTATAAACTTAAAAAAAACTCAATTAATTAATTTCTGTTATTATGTTTTTTACATAGTTAAAACACATTAACAGGAATTTATTTATTTATTACCTGTTGGTCTACGGTTAGCCACAGAACCCTACATAGCGCGTGGCCCGACATGCACCTGGCCTAATTTATTTTATGATGACGAGAAATTACCCGTATTGAATACACGTCCAAAACCCAGCTCAAATTGTATTAATAACCAAGCCTGCCACCCGAGATTTGGCAATTGCTTTCATCTATTGTAACTTTTGCAACCCGAGCCGAGAAGGTCAACCATTCTCGCCGAAAAGGGTCTCATTCTCAAAGGACTAGAATACTCACATTTGTCTGGTATCCGATTGTAATATGACGAACGTGTCATATGATTTTACGATAGCACGTCATGCGGTAATGAGATCTGTAGGTCTACCATGAGTTATAGTTATCACAATCTATACTCGCAGCGACTGTAGATAAAATAAAACAGGCCAAGAGCGAGTAGTGCGAGGGTTCCGTGCCATCATAGAATATAATACATGATAAAGGTGGTTTATATATTTGTTGGAGAACATTGACAGCGCCATCTCTTGTCTGATAGTGGAACTTATGTAGATTTTTTACACTTTCACTGTTTTCTAAAAATCTATGCAAATGAGAGAGTTCGCTGTAATTTTTCTGTAATCTTTACATACATTTCTATTAGCTATAAAAGTTTTAGGGGTTATCTCTGCAAACTTCGGAGATACTGGGCGAAACGGTATTTTTTTTAACTTTTTGTGAATAACTCGAAAATGATACGGCTTAAAGGAAAAATAAAAATTGTTTATTAATGTGCAAATACCTTTCATATAATAAATACCCCATATGACATAGTAACTTCACTTCAACATTTTTGAGACCCCCTTTCCGCCACTTGCAATCATAATAAGAATATTTTTCAACTTTTTTTTATATTCCATTCTTCACTAAAAAAATCGTTATCTTCTACCATTTCAAATTTCAAGTCGATAGTATCAATTAGTTCATAGTAGATATCAATTTGTGACCGACAGACAGACAAAGTCACACCATAAGGGTTCTTCTTTACCATTTTGGTCCGAAACCCTAAAAATGAATGAATACTTGTACAGCGCCTCTAGCGGATAGTTTGGTACTAAAATACGCAGTAAACTAATACTACAGCGACTGTAGTTTAGGCTTCATTTGCTTAGAAATTGGTACCAAATCTGACAGATGTCGTAGTAACGTAGGTACTACTGTAGTAACGGCAGGCGATCTAACAGTGACTACTCATGGTAGACACACTGGTATTTTATGGTTTTGTTTGAGGGTACTCCTGGATGATTGCAAACTATTTGACGAGCATTCATCATCATCATCATCTCAGCCATAAGACGTCCACTCATGGATCTGCAAGTGCAACAATTAGGGTTTTTTGCCATACTCACCACGCTTGGCAGGTGGGTTGGCGAGCGCAGTGCGGCATGTCCACGGAAAGACGCTGATGCCCATTTTCCGAAAGTATTCTTTGGCAGATTCCTACTACATTCACGGGGAAAAGAGGAGAGGCAACATTTTACTGCCGGCTTGCCACGGCTGATGTGCCTTGCATGAAATAAATTCAATTCAAAAATATTAATTTAGGTTTTTTTTGTTTTGACGACCTCCGTGGCTCAGTTGATCTATAGCCTGCTGAAGCCAGGAGGTTGCAGTTCAAATCCTGCCGCGAACAAGTGAGCATAGAGAACGAAGCTCTTCACGGCAACTAGGCGTTTGTATGTAAACCCGCCTGCCAAGCGTGGTGTGTATAGCAACAACCCCGAATGGAGATACATTTCCAGCAGTGGCCGTCCCACGGCTAAGATGATGATGATAACATCTAAGGCATTTACTACCAGTACACTTGCACTTACATCACCACAGGATGCACCCTAACAGTATGTTTTATTGGCCACGTCTCGCGCTAGATTGATGGACCCTCAGTATGGTGCAAACAAACCGCCACGGACTACAATGCAACGTGTCGTGCTGACAGATGAGAGGCAGGGCCGGATTAACTACGTCAAGGCACATCTGCCGTGGGGTGCCTTCCGTAAAATGTTGCCTCTCCTCTTTTTCCCGTGAATGTAGTAGGAATCTGCCAAAGAATACTTTCGGAAGATGGGCATCAGCGTCTTTCCGTGTATCAACATACCGCACTGCGCTCGCCAACCCACCTGCCAAGCGAGGTGAGTATGGCAATACACGTCCAGGGGCCCCCTTATCTTTGTCTGACTTTCGTAAATGTATGTTTTCTACCACAATGCATTTTATCCATAATAACCCAACTCCTGCCAGAAAGAAGGTTTATATTTTTCGATTGCATATTAAAGATGTATATTTTCTTTTTGCAGGCAGACTAAATCAGATTAGGGCAATATTGACATTGAGTAGATACTCAATGTTACAGATGTAACATATAAATCTTTACAAAAAAATCTTTTAAATACATATATTTTATAGAAATTAAAATATAAATTATTTATTTATGACTCATAGGTAAAAGAAATATTGTTTGTAAAGCGCAACCCGAGGGGCGGCTGGGCCCCTAGTCAAGTGTGGGCCCCTAGGCAGTTGCCTACTCTGCCTATTGTATAATACGGCCCTGTTGAGGTGGTAAAGGACACGTAGGTTCCACGTGGATTATAAAGATAAAGATTTATTTACTTAACACACACGCACATAGAGAAAGGCAAAAAGAAAACACACAGTACAGGTATAAAACCTAACCTTTAACATAACATGTAATACTTTATTTTTAAGATTTAGATTGTTATGGTTCTGTGTGTTTTCCCAAATAAACTTAAATAAATAAATAACATAACATAACAAAACATTGGTCTTTCCCAAGTAAGCGGCTAAGTAGGTTCAGCCTCAGCCAAAACATTAAATAAAACGAACCAGGTTTATGAATAAATGATAATTATGAAAGTCCAGAATCTATAAAAAAAATATTAAAAAAATTATAAGGCATATCGAGTAAAAAAAGAGAATATTAATCATCATCATCATTTCGGCCGTAATACGTCCACTACCTGGACACAGGACTCCCTCATGGATAATATAATATAATATTAATAATTAGTCAAATTAGAAAAATAAAAAAAATAAAAAAATATTTAACTGGGTAGTTTATGAGTATATAATTATAAATTGTGTTTTTTGGCATTAAAGTAATAATAGAAGGCAACAAAATTATCTACATTACTGTATTTTATATTTATATATATAAAAATCCAAATAATATATAAATAAACGTAAATTACATATGGATTTATGTAGAGAAATGCTTTTCTTAGGTACTTTTTTGTTTAAATAATAACATTTTCTTAAGTTTAAATTTAAAAGCATGTGAACATTTAAGAACACGTAATGAGGATCGGAGATTGTTCCAGCAGCGAGTGGCTGCATAACGAAAAGATCCTCGGAAAGCCACTGATGTGTGCATATGTGTCAGAAAGACAAGCTTCGTACAAGCTCTTTGTATATCCTGTTTCACAGATCACTGATTACAATTTGCCCAAAGACAAAGACTTTGTACCACATCTAGACAGAGCCCTTTCATAGTCTGTTCATTGGGCTTCCGTATCAATGGTAAAAGGACCCGTCAATGTCATGTCGGTCACACAAATAAATATCTTGAGAACTACTGATGCTATCGAATTGTTTGAAATGGTATAAGGTAACGCTTTTTTACTAATACTAAAATGTTAAATAAAAAATGTTAAATAATATTCTTATTATGAGTGTAAGAGAAAGGGGCTCTCAAAATGTTAAGTAAAGTTACTTGGTCATGTGGTGTATCATATGAAAGGGATTCATTTGCACATTAATAAACAGTTTTTAGATTTTCTTTAAGCCGTATTTTTTGGGACTTATTTACAAAAATGTTGACAAAATACCAAAGCTTTGTCCACCAACGATTGACATCACGCACGATACGAGTATGCATTTATTTGAAAGTTAAATAAAGGGTAAAGTTTCTTTTCCGCTTCTTTCCCTCACTTGGAAGAAAAGTATTCTGAGGCGAACGAATTTAATTATGTGCTTTATTCAATGTTTAGGTGTGCGGTACTGTGCGGCACAAATGTATGAGCTATGGAGAGGGCTATGCTCGGGGTTTCTCTACGCGATCGAATTAGAAATGAGGAGGTACGTGGGAGAACTCGTGTCACCGACATAGCCAAACGGATTAGCACGTTGAAGTGGCAATGGGTAGGAAATGTAGCTCGAAGAACAGATGGCCGATGGGACCGAAAGGTTCTCGAGTGGAGGCCACGGACCGATAAGCGCAGCGTAGTAGGTCCACCTACAAGATGGGCAGATGACTTGGTGAAGACCGCAGGTCGACGGTGGATCCAGGCCGCTTTAAACCGCAATACCTGGAAATCCATGAGGAAGGCCTATGTCCAGCCGTGGGCGTCCTACGGCTGAAATGATGATTATGAAGACCATTGAATGTAATTTTGACTACATTCAAACCTTTAAATTATTTTTCAAATAAATGAATAACCTTATCAAAAATTTTACCGAAACCGTAAAATTTTTCATAAAGTTATTAATTTCTTTGAAAATATTCTATCTAAGTGTGGTTAAACACTATAAAAATAACAAACTTTAAATTATTATTAAAACATAAATATTTGATCGAACTAGAATTTAGACAAAACGCAATATAAAAATAGGAAAAAGTATGCCAAATTGAGATAGCTTTTTATTATATTTATTTATAAAAGGTATGACAACAATATAATATAAACACATTCAACATAATATAGGTCACAAAGACCGGTTCTTATCATCATCATCATCATAGGATGCATAGGAATATGTAAAGTTGTTTTTTTTATTTTTAAACTGGAATAAGTAGCTACATTATGTTATTTGGTGTAATTTCATTAATGTTAATTGTGTATTAATTATGAGTTGCATCTTTTTATATTTCTTTGTCGCTTTGGTGATGCACTGTAATGGCAATGTAAATATGTAACTAAAATAAATAAATAAAACCATTTCAGCACTGCTGGACATAGGCCTCCCTCATGAATCACCAAGTACTGATCATGATGGGGTTCTTATATTGTTGAGTATGACTGTTTTGGGCTGGTAAGGAATTGTTTTTGAAGGACCATCATATATTAATAAATAAATTAAAATATCCACGGGATAACCCTCAATAGTATGAGGCGCGACCGAAATCGTCAGGTCACGAAAGTCAACACGCAAGGGGCGCGCGACGCGTTGGCCCACAATTACAAACGACGGTAGTCTTTTAAAGCGGATAGCAAAACATAAATTATGTAATCTCTAAAGTTGAGCAAAGATCCAACATATATTATAAGCCATTTATTGGCGAACACAACGTTCTTTACATTTGTACAAAATGAAACCAAATACCTACATGTATATATTTCTATACCTACGTAACGAAATTATTTTAAAATCCTAATTAAAACCAATTAGCTATCAGCTGAATGTGAAAAAACCCATTTGTTAGAACTTTATTACCTACTAGACACACCCGCGTTGTTCCCGTTCCCGTGGGAATACAGAGATAAAATATTGTTACTCAGGGACAATCTAGCTTTCTAATGGTAAAATCATTTTGAAAATCGGTCCAGTAGTTTTTGAGTTTATTCTTTACAAACATACAAAATAAAACATACAAATCTTTCCTTCTTATTATATTATAATACCTATGATATACAGGGTGTATTATAACGTGTATGCTGACCCGAGAGGTTTCAGCCCATTAAAACAAGTAGTTTTAGAAGGAAAAAATTCGGGGACTTGTATATTTTTTTTTATATTTTTATTTATAATATTAATGGATGGTGGGATGTGAAAATGATCCTGAGGTCATAATAGTTTTTTTTTTACTTTTTAATAAAAAAATCACTGTATCCTCAAAAGTCGTAGAACAACAACGTGTTCCTTTGGATGGTCACCACCCCCTTTCGGCTTAGTACACATGTTATAAATATAATACACCCTGTATACCAGCTACGATAAACCGTCATAGAATTACGCCTTGCCCTCGTTCTGCATCAAGCTAATTAATTTATTCCTCATGATTGCGATGAATAAGCTTGGCAACACCTCACTCATCTTTGTTAATGATAATAAGAAGTAATTGCTTTCAACTCTACAAGGCTTTGTTTAAATTTACGCAGGAGTTTATTAATTTCATCTCTACGCAGTAGAGCTAACCTCAAAGGGTTTAAGACTAGCTACTTGCCTGTTCTTTGCATGGAATGAATTATATTCAGTAAAGCCTTTGCATCTAATGTAGATGATTTATACAGTGACAACGTCTGGTTTTCATGCTGAATGGGACGCTGAGTGCCTGGGACATTGTTTGATAGATCAGGCTTGCCCAGCACCTATACCATCCTCTGGGCCAAGTCAGCTATTAGTCAGAGGAAAGAACAGGTCGCTACTTCTGAAACTAACTCAACCGCGGCTTACCTCACGATGTTTTCTATCACCGTTTCACCTCGTGTTAAATATGCACGAAAATTTTTATATGAAATAAAAATCCAGTCGGCCAATAATAAAGGTAAATAACGCGATAAATACCCGGTTAAATATGTGTTAATAATCTATAATATACGATCCCTAATATAGTTTCCACTAATATCGTTATCCATAACGATTACAATCCATATAGTGATTCGTAATAAGTAAAGAAATCCATAACATTATATTAACTCATAAACATTTTTCTCGTAATTATTTATTTTAATAATTTTCATGTTCCATAATATTTTGTTGGCGGCTGCTGCAGCTGTCGTGTAGTTTATTTAGTGCGGGGAGGGGGGTTAGCAGAGAAATGAGGGGGTTTAGCGGGGAAGTGGGGGGGGGGGCGCAGCTGTACCAGCTCCGGCGCTGCGGGATGACCAGTTCCTCCGCCCTAGCGTAGCAAAACGCGGCACCTGCGCTCGCCTTCACACCTTCGGCTTTTTGGTCCAGCCTCAGCCGTTACGGCGGCTCTTGGTGCCTGCGCTTTGCTACAGCGGGTGGGTACTGGTCTCCCTCCGTGCCCCCGAGCTCTTATCTACACTCTAGGGGTACGTTAGACAAGACCATGTGGAAAGTGGAGTGCTCTGTGTAGGATCTGTCACTCAAATCGAACCTAATCAGCTCTTTTCGGGGTGGTCTGTGTTGGATCTGGATAAAAATATGGACTTTAAAATCGATGGTCCTTAATGGAAAGTCTCCATCTCGGTTCTGCCACAGGCAGTGTTTTTGGATAGTTATAAAAAAACCTAATAACCTACCTTCTCTCCATCTCGGTTTTATCACAGGGAGGGTTTTCGGATGGTTATAAAAAAGAACCTAATATCCTACTCTCTCTCCATCCCGGTTCTGTCGCAGGCAGTGTTTTCAGGTAATTGTAAAAAAATGCTAATTAGGTTATTGGGTTTTTTTACAACTATCTGAAAACACTGTCCTTCCGTCTCGATTCTGCCACCGGTTTTATAATCTTTCGAAAATATTCGGGATAATAAGTTTTATGATTCGTTATTATTATGACACATACATATGTATGTTTATAACGAAAATAATTATGGAAATTATATATTAGGTAAAATAATTTTATGCGTAAGGAGCGTTAGGATGAACAATATCTTAAATGATATTTATGAGACCATAATATTATGGATAGTGATGTTTCGCAGACAGTTGTTATTGATTGTGATTTACGGACAATCGTTTTTCGGAGACAAAATGGGCACCCGAAATTATCAATTGAAACTCGAACGAAATGCGCCAAAGCAACGTTAAAAAGTTCTCTTCTGTTTATAAAAAAAACACCCTGGTAATTCAATTTACGTACTCCAAAACACCCCTTATCACTGTCCATTAAGTTAACAAGTACCAACCTATTATTAGGGTATCACAAACACCATCTTTAAATTGAAAAAACGGGTGTTTAGAGCCATTAAATTACTATAATATGCGTACTTTGCTAATAATGGTTGGCACTGATTTCCCTAAAGACAAAACCTGGAGTAGGACCGAATTTTTCAGGATAAGGATTCATTAAAAAGCGACGGTTTACATAAGAACATTTACCTTATTTAAATGTCCTGTAGCTTTACCTAGAGGCTTTCACTCGGCCTTTTTTAATAAGTCAAGGTACGGCCATGTGTTTAAAAACCACTACTTATTTTTACGCAATCCTGGAGGTGGAAAAAGTCGTGAAAGTATGTCACATTGTACAAAAATATATAAAACAAATTGTTCGAAAAGTATACGTAAATTGAACTTAACTTTAAGCGTTATTTACCCTTAAATATTACCCATAATCAACATCATCTTCATTATCGGCCGTAGGACGTCCTCTGCTGGACATAGGACTCCCTCATAGATCGCCAAATACTGATCATGTGGGGCTGTTTCCATATTAATTACGCTTATACATGGAAAGATGCTGCTGCCCGTCCTCCGGAGGTATCTTTTGGCAGATTTTTACTGCATTCACACCAAGAAAGGAGGGGCAACATTCCACTCCCGGCACCCCACGGACCATAAAAATAGTTCAAAATAAATGAGTATCTACTAAGAATGGTAGTTATTGAAACTTATGAACGACCTTGCATCACTTACTCCATTGCCTCAGGGTCCCAAAGTGAGTCTTGGCCTCCGATACGAGAACTCGCCACTGTCAGAAGACTGGCGTGTCTCGTATCGGAGGACAGAAGTCCATTGCTGTATTTTGCAATCTTTCGGCTCCAAGGTCGCACAGGTCAAAGTCAAAAAGTATTTATTCAATAGAGCAAAGCTACATAGAGTAGCCAACTTACAAAAGAAGGACAAGACACATTTAAATTGACTATAAAGCACATAATTGAATTCGTTCGTTTAACAACACTTTTTTTCCAAGTGAGGGAAAGAAGCGAAGAGTTCAGCTTCCATCCTATCACTACTGCGATATTTGGACCGAAGATTACAGAACCCGCATTGCACCCACCGAATGTATTCGCCGTAACCACCTAAGCTTGAAGGATTCATATATAATTTGAAGAAAGACAGAGGAGAAGACGCATGACAGAGGCGTTTGACTTTGCACTACAAAGGACCCTTTGTAGTATTAGAACTACACATAGAGTTGGTTGTAACAACTAAGAAGCAACTTAAAGTTTCGTAATTTCACGTAGAATCAAAATTAGTCAATATTGGATGACTTTTCAATTAGTAACACAATGGGAAGAAATTATGAGTTCAATAGACTATACTTATGTAGGTGTAATGAAAAAAAAAGACGGCAAAAAGAAAGTGTTTTCTACAAAACCTAACAGATAAATAAATAATAAATAAATAAATAAATCGTTTATTGCTGTATCTTATTTTAAAAAACATAGGTTTTAGGTGCCTCCATTTAAGCAGAACAAATGCTTGTGTTTGGAGACTCCGCTCTTGCCAGACATAAACAGATACTAGACATAATAAGATGGAACAGATGGAGCTGACAAGCGGAGAAAGCAAGTTTGTTGTTGATTCATAATTTTGTCATTGTCGAATTGTCTTCCTACCAGTGAAGGAAAACTAACGCCATCTAGGTTCGAGGGAAATATTTTTGAAGTTTTGTTTTTTTAATGAAAACGCCTCATTTAAGTGAAAAACTTGTTAAAAGATGCCGATATCTGTAGGGTTCGAACTCACGTTGGTCAAATGGATATATGACACTACCCATTCGTTGGGAGTGCTTAAACCAACTAAGCTCTGTATCTTAGTAACAGTGTTAGGGTTCTGTAACCCTTGACGGGCTGACACGACCTAAGAACCATTATTTTTAAAGTCGGTCAAAAATTGTGTTAATCTGCACTAACGCTAATAGGTACGGGGACTACGGAATTTTTTAATTTGAAAAATGAATTCCTGGTGTCCTCTTAACATACGGCCAACGGTAATCCCGTTGAACCCGGGAACACATCTTAAAAATTACAAGCTTTTATTTAGCTTGCCCTGTATGTACCTATGTTTGTTCGCGGGATACGAAGTGTCCTGTCTCCTATGGTCATTGATCGTCAACCACCTCTACAGTGGGTGTGCTTCAAAAATGCGGTGGTTGACCCTGGTGCAAGCAAAACACTGCTTTTGAGTTTCGAACATTCTCAGTCCCCGACTGTACAAAAACCTTTGTCTCCAGGTATCCTCGCCAGCAATGCGCAGCGTGACTACCGAGATCAGAGCTTGGACCTGCTCCGTCTCCTAGCCACCAAACCATGGAGCAACGGACAGGGGCGCGACCGCTGGGAACCACGTGACGTAGACCTGGACGCAGCCAGGATTGCTCCTGAGGACGAAGCTGATGAGGATGAGCTGAGGTAAGCTTTCTGCCTAAGTCTACTGGTCTGCACGTCCATGGAGCCACCGGCAAAGCTAAGACAAAACCAAAGAGCCTAAGCTCGATGGATTTAACTCGTTTAGTTTAGGAGTTTCTATGACCTGTCGACTCCATCATCAGACCAGCTCCATTATTGTCTCCGAAGATACGCAAGTATACCAAGAGTTCAACCGAACGTAATTAGAACGAGTGGTTCTAATTTAGCTTCCAAGATTTGACCCACTTTAACAACGGGGACAGTTAAATAAAAGCTTATATTATAATAAAATAGTTTATGACAATACTAATAATAACAATGTTCTTCAGGATGGGCTCCTCGAAGCGTTCAGCGGTGGCCACGGCGCTGAACTCTGGGCGCCGACGTCGCCAGCCGACGCCCGCGCTCGGTAAGGATGTCGCCAGATATATGGGGGTCGGTAAGCACCGGGCTACACGCTACCTTTCAGTAGCTAAGGCCTTAACATCTACCTAGTACATATCCACATGTCGCCAGCCGTCGCCCACCCTCGGTAAGGATGTCTCCCGATATATGGAGGTCGGTAAGCACCGGGCTATACGCTACCTTACAATAGCAAGGCCTTAACATCTATTCTATATCCACACGTCGCCAGCCGACGCACGCAATAAGGATGTCTCCCGTAATATGGGGGTCGGTAAGCACCGAACTACACGCTACCTTACAATAGCTAAGGCCTTAAAACCTATTTTATATCCACACGTCGCCAGCCAACGCCAGTGGTCGGTTAGGATGTCCCCGATATATAGAGGTCGGTAAACACCGGGCTACACGCTAACTTTCAATAGCGAAGGCCTTAACATCTATTCTATATGAACACGTCGCCAGCCGACGCTTACGCTCGGTAAGGATGTCTCCAGATATGGAAGAGTTGTTAAGGCCTTAGCTATTAAGAAGCAGCGTGTAGCCTGGTGCTTAACATCTATTATACATCCACACGTCGTCAGCCGACGCCAGTGCTCGGTATAGATGTTACCAGATATGGGGGGGTCGTTAAGCACCGGGCCAGGTACACGCTACCTTTCAATAGCTAAGGCCTTGACATATGTACATATATCATATATATATAAAAATAAATCCCTATTTCCCTTGGTCACGGCATCACGCGTGAACGGCTGGACCGATTTCGCTAATTCTTTTTTTGTTGTGTTTGTTATTGTCAGGAGAAGTTCTTATAAAAGAAAAATCTGGATAAGTGCGAGATGGACTCGCCCACCGAGGGTTCCGTAGGTATGTAGGAACAGAATAAATCGTGGGCGTAGAGCGAAAAGTCATCAACTAGGTTATTTGGTGTTTTGAGTTATGAGGGTTCAAAGTTTTACAAAAGAAAAAAAATCATAACTTACGTTTGGTATGAGTTATTTCAAATTTTATGATCTTATATCAAAGGAAATAGTTATGCGCATAGGTTTAAAGCACTTTATTTGTTATAATTTGTTGTTTTTTAGAGATTTTGACAAAAAACTCACGTAGTTATTTTTCGCCCTCAAATCCTGTACAGACATATTTAGTTATTAAGTTGATAAATAGAGTTAGTGTCTTTTCGCCCAAGTGTAGGCATTTTTGAATGAGAATTATCTTGACTTAGTTAAAATAGGACTAGCTTTAAAAATATCACAAGGTATTTTAGTGATTATTCTAGACTCTTTACTTTAACCTACTTTTGGTTTCTAATTAGATAATCGAGACGAAAATGGTTGGTATTATAATACTTTTATAAAAAATATAATAAAAACACAAGTAGAAACAGAATTAGTACAAAAGAACACAGTTAAAATTTCAAAAACAAATAAACATTTCAATGGTTACTAAAAACTAAAATCAGCGGGTCCAAATCCAGAACTAAACTGAAGTTTATGATCTTAATCTGATATACAATCAGTCTTCACCTTCTTCGGTGACGTCAGGCTCTAACAGCCTGTCAACAACGTCATTGTTGGTAGGTAGAGATTCATACTCATACCAGGAATGTAGCTCTTGTCGCATAATTCCCTTATGACATCTTTGTCATAAGGGAAAAAATACTAGGAAAAGAATTAGTAAGCCTATAGTGCAGGAGAAACTGAGGCAAAGAAAAAAGATCTTGTCGGTCTTCCGAACTTTTTTCTTTGCCTCAGAAATCGGAAGAGGAGCTAGCTAGTTGACCTATCACATCACTTCTCAATTCAGCGTCACTTTCGCCTGCACTATAGGCTTACTAATTCTTTTCCTAGTTCGTAAGAGCACCTTTTCTGGCTTTTGGCACGCATCAAATTCGGAGTATGGGCCATCGTGATTGTACCGAAACTTTACTACCCTGGACATTCCTTTTCGAACCTGAGACATTTTATTTTTAGCCACATTTTTTTTATCCCGTCTTTATCCTATTAATAATTTCATCATAGGTGAGTTCTTTCACTGTGCTGCTGACTCTCACTGTCTTTTAGAGCGCGGGTGAGACATGATCGATTTCCAGTCAATCATCGAATAAACTTGCATTGAATCGACTTCCATAATGCGTATGGCCACTCGCCAAATATTTTTGTTCGAAAACTTCTAGCTTAATGTTGGGTCACCAAAAATGCTGTCATAAATTGATTGCGGTTCTACTCTGCGCAAGTGTCGCTGTAAATAGTGACTTCTATGACCGTAGATGGTACCTTACTGATTTGGCAGATACTGACAGTTTATGGCAGATGCGATTTCAACACTCCCTCTTTAACCATTGATTTCATTCCATGTGATGCAGTATTGCCGTGGGGTGCCGGCAGTAGAATGTTACCCCTCCTCTCCTACCCGTGGATGCAGTAAGAGCCTGCTAAGGGACACCTCCGGAAGATGAGCAGCAGCGTCTTTCCGTATATCAACATCCCGTACTGCGCTTACCAACCCGCCTGCCAAGCGTGGTGAGTATGGCAACTACCCCTCATGGAGATCCATGAGGGAGGCCTTAGGTAGTGGACGTTTTACGGCTGAAATGATGATGCAGTAAGCTTCGTTAGGAGATTTTGCAGTATGAATCGTGTAGTTTTGTACATTCAGCTTTCTGATATAGTAGAGGATACCAACACCACAAACAGGTATGTGCAATGTTGATTGCATGTCAGCTGTGACTACAAGATAGGTATCGTCTTCAATAGATCGTTGCTTGTCTAGTTGTTTGGCAGCTTGTGCCGCATTCTTTCTCGCAATATGGGTATCATACTCTTCTCTAAGGTGTGACGCACATGATGTACAGTCTCTAAGGTGTACAGGTCGACCGGCATTAGGTGGGCCCTAATGCCGGTCGACCTGTACAGTGTACACCTTAGAGACTTTACATCATGTGCGTCAGTGAAACTGTTAGTATTAAGACGTCATTCCGAGCATAGCGATTTTTTTTCTAGGCTAGACTATGGAAAAGCTTATGATATTAGTGAATGTTTTTTTTTGCTATTTCACGTATTCAATTAAGTTTTAAGTAATTTTTATGTCATTATTGTCCCTGGGGCCTGGGACTTTAGTACCCTGGACAACAATCGCTGAGCTTGGCCTGAAGTTTCAATATTTGAAGTCATTCAGCTTATGACAATAAGGCATCTGCAGCCAGTGGCATCATAACGGTACTACCTTCCCATCTTTGTACCTACCTAAGTTCTCAATTCGCAAAGAAACAAACAAGGCATTGTTTTCATAAACGGTGTTAGTAATACCGCAAATAGAAAATGCAGTGAAATTCTGATAATTAATTAAAGTTAACGTTAAGTAGGCGTCTATTGATTGTGAGAGAGTAGGTAAGAAAAATTGATGATGAAAGGCTAGCCGATGACATTTCAAAGTTTGAAAACAGGTGTTTAATTATTTTGTTCTACCTACCTAGGTATTAGGTAGGTTTTTTTTAAATAAATTTTACACTTCGTGATGTCTCTGACTGTACCTACATCTGCAAAGCTTAAGTAGGTACTTTATATAGGTAGGCAAGTAGTAAGTACGTGATATAAACAAAATGGGCAAGACAAGATGATAAAAATATCAGGCGGACTAAGCTAATAGAGGTAGGTAGGTAGGTACATTGTCCAGCCCTGCCACCGCGCCGGAAAGTCGGTAAAATCAAAGGCGCACAACCAGTACGACTAACCTAAAATGCGCGCCAAATTCGCCCGACACACGGAGATTTTGAATGAAAATCATCAAAACACTTTAGCGACTATTGAAAACGAAGCTTTCTGTTCATAATTATGAGGATAGAACTCTTTAAACCAGTTTAATGATTTCTTGCTCCTACCTAGATGGCCTATTTTTTCACAAATGTCCATCGAGAAGTCAGTAACTAGACTTGGTTAGTTTTCGCTTTTACGTTTGGTATCGAACCAGTGATACTAAAACTAATCAAGTAGACTAAGTTAGTTTTTTGTTCTTGTTAGGACCTATTTTATAATAAGGAAAAGTAACCAACTCGACTTAGGTTTCGCTTTGCGATTTCTCCAAGAAGAGAAAAAATAACTAAGTTAATTAATTTTCGACTACAAAATTATAGTGCGAAGTTAGAATTAGTGTTTTTTTGCGTATTCTGAAATCAAAACTATAACAGCTATGGCCATGGTTGTAAGACTGAAAATTGCAGAAAAAAATGCTGATTTTCATGGCATGTTTAACTCAATTTTGACCAAATAGAGAGTTAGTGACTTTTCGCTCTACGGCCACGAAATATTAGTAAGAGTTTTAAAAATGCACAACAAGATTCGGTCATCCATCCAATTTATGACCGCGCGTAGGGTTGCTTAACCTCGATGATTGATGTCGTACTATTTTAAGGATTTTTTTTATGATTCCATTGCAAATGTATAGTTTTTGTATTTTTCCCCGTATCTACAGTATAAGACGATATACCTTCTCAAATTTCATAGTTGTAGGTCTACCCTATGAATTTTGATTCCTTTGAGAATGTCGAAACATGCGTTTTTACGTCTTGACAGATCGACAGACAGACGGACAACAAAGTGGTCCTAAAGGGTTCCGTTTTTTTCCTTTTGAGGTACGGAACCCTAAAATTAAGAAAATTGCGCGGAAAATTAGAAAATTTAAGAATACTTATCCACCATGTTAAATTATTTCTAATGTAACCTAAGCGTAGCGTATTATCACGGTCACTTGGTTGTCAAATATTTATAGGTGCGTTCAAAAAGTCTATTATGTGACTAAACTTTAACTGATTATATTTTTTGACTCTTTTAGGTTAGTACTTAGTTGAGTAGTTGTAAGGTAGTAGTTGAGTAGTAGTAGGGTAGACTTAGGGTAGAAGTAGAGTAGTAGTAGAGTAGTGGTAATAGTAGAGTAGTAGTTAGAAGATGTAGTTGATTCTGGGCGGTCCAAAGTTTACCGGGACAGCTAGTTATATTTAAACTCGTCGCTAGCTGACGCCAGCGCTTGGTAAGGACAGGATGTCTCCAGATTTATGGGTAAGTATCGGGCTACACGCTACCTTTCAATAAATAGCTAAGTTCATAACATCTATTCTAGACACACACGTCGCCAGCCGACGCCAGCGCTCGGTATAGATGTCTTCGGATATATGGGGATCGGTAAGCAGTAAACATTTATTCCATAAGAACACCTGCTTCAACAGGAAGAAAATGAGAAAACCCGTGGCTTTTCCCGTAACACAACAATACAGCCTAAAAATGCACAATTGTTTATCCCCTTCAATCAAAACACGTATCTCCATAAAAATGGCAAACACATTTTTCTCCGTAATCCATTACGTACGAATTATAATGTCTTGCCAGAACAAGATAAGCGCCAAACGCGTCAAATTATGTCAAGCGCTCTTTTGCTACGGGAAAATACGTTATTAGAAATATTGAAAGCTATTTATACTGAAGACTTTCATCTAAACGCACTCGAGTAAATGCTATTGGATTATACATTTATTGGATGATAAGGCGGGCAAATAAGTGAAAGCTGATAAAACCGAATTGGTTTTTACTTCGTGAACTTCTATAATACGATAATGGTTTTCAGCCTGCTTCCCTTGAGTGAAATTCTAAGGCCCTTACACATATACAAACATATATGCTACATCTTACAAATATCATAAAACCAAATGTTTGTTTGTATGTATGTATGGATGTTTGTTACGTTTGTTACCTCTTCCCGCAAAAGCTAGCCTACGGATTGAGCTGAAATTTTGCACACGTATAGATGTTGACCAGGATTAACACATCATTTATCTGGGAAAAACGCATGCGAAGCAGCGGGCCGAAGGTAGTTTATTATAGATGATTTATAACAGCGTCAGTATCGGTATTGCTTCAAAACTGAACAAAACATTGAATAACACACTGTATTACAATATGTGAGTAACCAGAAAGCCGTAGGGTGCCAATAGAATGTTACCCCTCTGTAAGAGCCTGCTAAGAGAGGTAGGTACCCCAAATTAATTATTTTTAAGCATTTTTTTGCGTTATTACGGCGTTGTTATTTTAAATGTTCATGCAAAATAAACAGACAGATAGATAAAGCGAAGCTATAAGGGTTTCTTGATTTACTACGAAGCCCCAACAAAAGAAAAAAATTGAATTCCGGATATTTCACTATCCAATTCTAAAACGACTTATTTTCATAGTACACAATAAAATACATCTTGTATAGCTGTGTTAGCAGTAAAACCTTTCAACTCTATAAAACGTTGCATTTTGAGCCATGCGCTCAATTAAAACAAAGGATAGGGAAGCACGAGGTACACACCATACATACATCTTTGATCAACATTCAGTTTCTTTTGAGGCGCTTTCTTTGTACAGATATGAATGAAAACATTCTCTGTGCGATATCAAAGGTGAGATTTTACAGATTTTCAGTAACGGCAGAGTCATGATAGCAGTTCACGACCCGTGTAGATGCCGTACGATGCCGGCAGTAGAATGTTGCCCATCCTCTCTTGCCCGTGGATGCAAGAATCTGCCAAAGGATGGGCAGCAGCGTCATTCCGTGTATCAACATCCCATACTGCGCTCGCCAACCCGCTTGCCAAGCGTGGTGAGTTACTTAAGGAGATCCATGAGGGAGGCCTATATCCAGCAGTGGACGTCCTACGGCTAAAATGATAAACGCACGATAGGGATACACGTGGCCTATAATAACATCTTCAGGCACCTGATTGCGGTTGCAAGCGATCTGCATCCACCGTCGACATGCGGTCCTCACCAGGTCGTCAGCCCATCTTTTTGATGGACGTCCTACGCTGCGGTCCGTGGCCTCCACTCGAGAACTTTTCGGCCCCATTGGCCATCCGTTCTGTGAGCCACATAGCCTGCCCATTGCCACTCTGACCTCATTTCTGATTCGATTCCGTAAAGAAACCCCGAATCGTGCGTTGCAAAGCTTATTATACTAGGTATTCTTCAAGCGTAGATGCATAGAGTCTATTTAGACAAGCGTGCTCTATCTTAGGCCACATTTTTACTTGTCTTCAAGTTATGTCACCATCTGACCAAATGCTTAGCTGTTGCCAATAACTAAAACAATCTGGATGAATCTGAACACAGGGTTTGCTTAATTTGGTACTAGATGATTCTGCAGGCGGGTTTTGTTAGGTAAGAGTCAATATCGCGAAAATAATTAGGAGTCGCCACTGACAGTCCGGACCCTCTTTAAGGGGAGTAACATTAACATAGAATAAGAATGTTTAATTTGGAAAACTCCAGATGACCTTCAACCTAAGGATAAGTTAAACAATGTTTTCGATTAAAAGGCCTATCTCTTAATTTTTAGGGTTCTAGACCAAAATGGTAAGAAAAAAGTCTTATATTACGTGACTTTGTCTGTCTGCCTGTTTGAAACAAAAAAATGTAATCAAGGTCAAGTGGGATATCATTTAAAAGGGCTTTATTTTTTTTACTAAAATCAGATTTACTTTTAATTTAAACATTAAGTTTGAGACTTATCATCATGTAAAAAACATGGGATTTTTTTTATTATATTACCTTCAGATCCAGATAAAATTGCGCGATAATTCTACCAATCAGCACAATTTTGATTATAAATATGTCGTACAATCAACATTGGCCTAGCCCCATCTCATCATCATCATATCATGAGTGATGTAGTCAGGGTAACATGTAGGCAACTGCGTTCTTAACTGCTTTGCCCACTCTGGAAAGACAGCTACGGCCGCACCAACGACATAAAATTCCCAGATGGAGAAGGGTTTGCAGCACTTTCATTTCGAAGAGTTCTCTTACGAGCTAGGAGGTCAAACCAGGAAGTATCAACTGTCCTGTAGGGACTTAGGTTTTAGGTGCTACAAAATTACGGGCAAACGATGCATAGGACTGGCGCAGGATGGTGGCGGATGGCAGAAACTAAGGAAGACTTATACCTTATACCCAGCAGTAGGTGAAATCGGGCTGTGGATGATGATGATGATGATGATACTGCTACATAATTAAATACGAATTGAAACGTACAAACGCCGTGATGTGCATTTATTACTGTTCTTACATAAAGCGTCTATTAATATATGACTATAAACCAAGTTTGGTCTATAGCGAGCCAATATCAGGCCTCATTTAAGAAATATTCCGTAATATTTTTTTAGTGATTCCGTCATCATCATTATCTCTGCAAACTTCGGAGATAAGGGGGGGGACGCTATTTCTTTCAACGTTTTTGTAAATAAATCAAAAACTATACGGCTTAAAGCTAAACTAAAAACTGTTTATTCTTGTGCAAATGAAAACCTTTCTTATTATCCCCACATGACCTAGTAACTTCACATTTTTTTTCCACCCCCCTTGTCTAAAAACTAAGAAAATTAGAGAATTTTCACGGGTTTATCTCTGCAAACTTCGGAGATAAGGAGGGGACGGTCGTTTTTTCAACGTTTTTGTAAATAACTTTGAAACCACCTTTTGAAGCCGTGTATCGGCTTAGAAAAAAAATAAAAACTGTTTATTAATTATTTGCAAATGAATACCTTTCATAAGATAAAATAAGATAAGAAAATTATATATTGCACAAAAACATGTACATAGGTGAACTTAATGCTATTTAGCATTTTCTTCCAGCTAACCTTTGTGTAGTGCAGAGTTTTGTGGTGGTGCGAAAAATAAATATGATTTTGAGTAGGTAATTTACAAATAAAAAAAATTAACATAAAGATATTAACATAATATGATACCCCGTACGACCTAGTAACATCACTTTAAAATTTTGTGATTCGCCCCCCTGCTAATTAAATTTTTTTACATTTTCATATTATGCTACATTAGTAAAAAAGTGTTATACTTAACGATTTTAAATTTAAAGTCGATAGCATCAGTTATAGTTCTCGAGATATCCATTTGCGACAGACAGACAGACAAAGTGATACCACTTTTACCATTTTGGCCCAGAACCCTAAAAACTGAAATTCTGAATTTCATATTACAACACAATCCTAAAAAGATGTTTTTAACCGACTTCAAAAAAAGGAGGTTCTCAATTCGACTGTATGTTTTTTAATGTTTTTCACGCGATTACTCCGCCAATAATGTTTCATAGGTGGTCTCATATTACAAAAATCGACTCCTGCTGTTGGGAACCATGAGAAATCGAGGGAAATACTCAAATAATAGGCGTGCATATACTGCAGGGTGATTACGTATCTTGCGACAGGTTTTGCAACAGGCAATTGACAGCAATATTGCTGTCAAATGTCAATTTTGTATAAGAGAACAGCAAGGAATTGTTTGACAGCAATATTGCTGTCAATTGCCTGTTGCAAAACCTGTCGCGAGATACGTAATCACCCTGCCGGTTTGGTGTTTTCAGCAACAGGACGGCAGACGTGGGTGTCCATTGCAGTTGGTGGATTGGAGATATCTGCTGCCGATGTCGTAAAAAATTAAAAATGCAACCCCAAACAACACCTGAATCGTCTGAAACAGACGTAAAGGCCGATGAATTTTTCAACTGCAAGGTCTCTTCCAGGTGTTCTGAACGACGTGGGCTCGTTCTTCGACTCCCTGCGCGACAACCTGGAGACGCTCGCCTCCTTGTCTCCGTCCCAGCGATCCACCCTGTTCCAGGACCCGCCCACGGTGGTGCACGCGCCAGCAAGTGGTAAGGAGTTTGTAGTTCTTATAGTCTGGATCCTGCCGTTGGGATGCCGGCAGTACAATGTTGCTCCTCCTCTCTTGCCTGTGGGTGCAGTAAGAATCTGCCAAGGGATAACTTCTCCTCCAACATTCTACTGCTGGCACCCCACGGCAATTTAGCTTTAATTTTATCTGATAAATGGATATTACCTGCAGAGTGGCTTTTTAACATTTTGTCAGGATTGGATGACGGTAGCAATGAGTCTCCTACACCAGAAGTGCACACCACTTACCACCGTAAGGGCGTATCTAACGATTTAAATCTCTGGTTGTGGTCCTTCAACCATTGCTTCATTCCCCAGAGCGAGAGTATTTGTACAACTAGGTACTTTGATTGAATTTGTTCCACAAACTCGTTAAATTATCTTGCTTTGAATTCAATTAGCGCCGCCAGGTGGGCGGGTCACATACGTGACGGAGCCTTTGTTCAATTAGGCGTTTTACTTTTAGGGTTCCCTACGTAAAACTAATAATAAAATCACTAACTTCGGCTCGCGGTTACGCTTGGATAAAAAGTATATCCATTTATAGAAAATGAAAACTGCTATCATAATTTTGTAAAATAAATTAATAAATTATACCTTTATGTGGGTTTATACTTTAAATTCAAAAATAGCTTATAAAATATATCCATTACACAATATACGCACAATGGACATTCCCCAATTTTCCCTAATGAGGTATTTTTTCTAAGTTAAGTGCTTTATTCAATTAAAATGTGTTGTTTCTTTTGTCAATTAAAATTTCTATGTAGCCATTGCGTCTCAACTGATAAACGCTTTTTGAGTTTGACTTGACTATTCAACTAATTATACTAATATTTTACGTGAAGGTTGTCGGAGCTTATTAACAGTAAGTAAGTACTTTATAACATTGTTACTGCCGAATAACTGAACGGATCTTGATGAAACTAAAGATAAATAGGAACGAGTAGGATACTTCTTGTCGCAAAATACGCAGTTGAATAATAAATAATAAAAAAATGATGTCGTGGGGTACCGGCAGTAGAATGTTAACACTCCTCTCATGCCCGTAGCTGCAGTAAGGGCCTGCTAAGGGATACCTCCGGAAGGCAGCAGCGTCTTTCCGACACTCAAAGAGCCCCAAAATACCAAGAGCTTAGGGGCCCTGGATCCCTTCATCCGGGCCTATACAGAGGTCGTCAATCAATCAATATCGATGTAATCACAGATAATTAATACTTACATTAGATGTAACGCTGACTCCCGCACATGTAAAGACCGTACAGATTAATCTTGCAGAACCCCTGGTTCGCAAGGCTCGCTCGCACTTGACTGATTTATTTATAACACGTTTCGAGTAAAAAAGAAAAAAGGGAAAGGATTGTAATTATGTTTAGTCCTCTGAATAATGAAGTTCCTTTGTTTATATTAATTGCCTAACTTCTCTTAAAAAACCTTGAAACAAACAGCCAATTATTATTAGAAAAAAACCCTGTTGTACGAAATGTATGTCTAAATTCACAGATATTAATTACAATAACAATTTTATTGAAAGCAGCCATTAAAATCTAGCTTTTGCCCGCGACTTCGTCCGCGTGGAAGTCATAAAACGTAAAATCCCCTTTTTCACGCAGAGCCACTTTGATTCGAAAATATAAATCCTATCTATTCCCTATCCCGTAGGAATTTCTAAAAATCCCTTCTTACTGCAGGAATACTCTAGGATACTCAAGGTATATGTGTGCCAAATTTCAAGTCTTTAGGTCCAGTGGTTTAGGCTGTGCGTTGATATATCAGTCAGTCAGTGAGTCAGTCAGGACTTTGAATTTTATATATGTACCTCGTGTGTTCATAAGTTTTGAGACGAACTTATTTAATTAATTTAAAAAGAAAGTAATTCATGCAACCTTTTTTAAACATTTAAAATTTAAATTTCGAATGTTTTGAATCAGAAAAAATATACATTTGAATATTTGTTTCATTCTCCGTGAAAATGGCGCCAACAAAAGATTTGCGTGCGACTGTAATTTCACTGTTTCAAGCAGGAAAAAAACCAATGCAAGTTTTTAGTGAAATCCAAAGTTTGGGATGTAGTCGGAACTTTGTGTATTATACCATAAAGAGGTACAAGGAGACCGGCTCTTTAGAAGACCGTGGAAGATGTGGCCGCCCGCGGTCTGTAAGGACGCCCGCCAACATCAAAGTAATCAGAGAGCGAATTAGTCGCAACCCTTGCCGGACTCAAAAGAAATTAGCTCTGCAGACCAACATTTTGCGAATATCGGTGAACAGGATACTTAAATATGATCTTAAACTAAAGGCCTACAGTCGAAGGAAAGTGCATTATTTAAACGAGCGTCTTCGTAAATTGCGACTGGAACGATGTCGGAACCTATTGAAGAGACACGATCCAAAAAATATCCTGTTTACCGATGAAAAGATCTTCACGGTTGAAGAAAAGTTTAACCGGCAGAACAATAAGGTTTACGCCAGAAGTTCAAAGGACGTCCAGCCATCTTGTACGCAATGTCCAGCGCACTCATCATCCAGCAAGTGTGATGGTTTGGTGGGGTGTTTCCTACGAGGGGGTCACTTCGCTTCATTTTTGCCAGCAAGGCGTCAAGGTGAGGGCACAAAATTACCAAACCGACATATTGGAAGCGGTGGTTAAACCATTAAATGATACGCTATTCGCTGGAAAATACTGGGTTTTCCAACAGGACTCTGCTCCCTCCCATAAAGCTAAGACTACCCAACGTTGGCTGGAGGTACTAGTGTATTATATTATCTGTGCTGGAGGCCAATTTGCCAGGCTTCATTCGGAGCGAAGATTGGCCCTCGTCAAGCCCTGACTTGAATCCTTTGGATTATTCTTTATGGACGGAATTGGAGCTGAGGGCATGCAGAAAGTCTCACCCAAACCTGGATTCTCTCAAGCGAGCCCTTATTAAAGAATCGAAACGGATTCCCATTGAAAAGATTCGTGCCGCCATAGATGAATGGCGCACGCGTTTGAAGGCCTGCATTGAATGCAAAGGCGGCCATTTTGAATGATTTTTTTTTAAATACAGATCTAGATGTCAGTAGTTTTAATTTTAATATCCAATAAATGAATACTCAACTTAGCTCCAAAAATATTTTAGTTTTACTGTGTCTCAAGACTTATGAACACACGAGGTATATAGATATGTTTTATTCGTTTGGACGTTACACGTGTATTATATTATCTGTGGTTACACTAAGTAATAGTGTGGGACTACAGGAGCTCATGGAATGCTGCCGGCGGCCCCGAGTCCTTCTCCGATATTTCAAGGAGTTGGGCTGGTTTGGGTGGGGGTATTATCTCGGGGGACAATGCACAATACACCCCAGTACGGGACGTCAGTGCAGATGTGGTCCCCCACAAGAATCAGAATAAGATTACTGTGATCGAAGGTGTCAAGTTGGCCTTTTACATTCTCCAACACTTACTAAAACCACAACACCAAAATAACATAATGTGTATGCTACGTCCACTACTGAACACAGGCCTCCCTCATGGATGTCCATGAGGTTGCATTTGTTGTTTTTTATCAAAACGAACAACTAATATATAGTGACCAATGCGCTAACCTAACGAGCGCTTGAAAACTACAAGGTACCAGGAGAAATCAGCCCCCTGTCATCAAGAAATACATTAGAAACAACTTTTTTCTCCTCTTCTTTCGTGATCTTTATATATTGTTCACGACGCGGAGCGTTAGTGTATTCTTACTGCACCCATGGACAAGAGAAGTGGGGCACGGCAGTAACAGTATGTTACCATTAAAGTCTGATTTATTTATTTACTTAAACAAAATCCTTAAACAAAGTTCTTAATCTACATTATCCTAAATTACATATATATCCTACGACCGATAACGGATTTACATTATATATAAGAAAAAAATTAATCAGACAGATAAAGCAAACTTAAATTAATGTTAAAAATCAAAACAAAAGTACTTAGGGTGAAAATAAATCTAGTTAAAAAGTATATATTAAAACAGTTTAAGAAAACTAGTATTCAAAACCTAATAATTTACTATGAAGAAATAAATAAATAATAATAACAAATATACATTATATAAACTATAAGAAATATATTTATTTATTTCTATTCGTTTTAGAATATTTTTTTTTTGTGTATGTGTACCTACTTTCTACGCAGTGTCCTCCAATATTTTTACTACATCCTTTTTAAAGCCTCCCTTGCTAGTAAAAAAAATAGACCGATGTCTATACTCTAACCGAGTGAAAATGAGTTTCTGGATAAGGTTCTCATACTATGCGACTAGCACGAGACCGTGGCGGCTGGCACAAACTAAGGGAAGCCTTATACCCAGCCGTGGGTGAAGTCAGGTTGTCGATGAGGACGATGATGATGCCTTTGTTACATATTCCATTTGCTTTTTGTATACCAAGGATACTTCTCTCCATTGCCCGCTGACTTTATATTACCCTTAATATAGCGTCGAGTAAAGTTAAAACTAAATGCCGTCGCTGCACTTTCACAACATAGTAGCCAGTTTATCACGTGTTGGTGGAACGTAGCGTTGTTCCGTGTCCGTTTTATGGACGCTGTAGTTGTTTTTTTTTTGTTAGTAGTTTTTGTTAGTATGTTATTTTATGTTTTTGCGATCAAAGTTAAATGAGTTAACCAGTTTTTTTTCTACATTGTTACCTAGTTTTGTGTGTAATATGTTGTTACATATTGCTTGATGGGCAAGAATGCAAAAGGCTCAGAGTAGAGCAAAAGTTTGTGAACTGGTTGTTCATTACTTGAAATAGTATATTCTACTTTGACCCGCTGAGTGAGCTGCTTCCCATCTATTTGTCACTATGTAGCAGAATATTAGGGTAGGTACTCCTAGATTAAAATTAGAAATAAGTTAGTTTTTTTTACTATAGTTATTTTTAAGTTTAATGTGTGTGTCTAATAAATTTATTTCTTATATTTCTTCTTCTTCTAGAGCTGATTGGCGGTTAGGGAAGGAGGCTTATGCCCAGCAGTGGGTCACTACGAGCTGGCAATGATGATGATGATGTTGCTACATTTTTGATGGTGTTTTCTTTGTTCTCTAATAAGATTTAGCCTGACTAAGGAATTTCAAAATGCATGGTATGAATTAAACTAGTTCATTCGAAACAATGTGGCCGGAAACAAAGATTTAAATCGTTAGATGCGCCCTCACCGTAATGAGACCGCGCCATTTTGTTTCCACACGAAATGAGTGAGTGCGCTCATTTAGAATCAGTGTACCTATAAACACAGTGTTAGCCGGACGTGTTGTGTGTTATTTTTTTCACGAAAGTTCTTGCAACATGATTGCACAATAAATGTAAAAATAACAGTTTGGTTTATTAGACAAACCAGTGTGCATGCTTCGGCATTATGGTTAACACACTTATTAGTACAATGCCACAAATTTTGGTGTCAGGGCACATCTAACAATTTAAATCTTTGGCCGGAAGTGGCAATCGACCGTGATGCATGGAGAAAGGGGAGACCTTTGCCCAGCAGTGGGACAGTATAGGTTAATATAAAAAAGGCAATGCATTCTTATAAATGACGAGCAAACGCAAACACTTTTTGACTGATTTTCAAAAAGATGAAGTCTTCGTAGTTTATGAATCTATATGGTAAATTATTTATTAGTTCGATTTAAGTTTATTTATTTATCAAACGTTCACATAATAATCTAGTTAGTAGCATCCTTAAACTCATATAAGGTTTATCTAGACTGTAGACACTAGCATCTCATATATAAAAGAGCAAATTAACATTTAAAACAGGAACACTAATAATAAAACCGGGCAAGAGCAAGTCAGACTCGCGCACCGAGAGTTCCGTGCCATCATACAATATAATACCTCTATATGATAACGGCGGTTTATATATGTTCGAGAACTTTGACAGCGCCATCTCTTGTCTGATAGGTCTGGAACTTATGTAGATTTTTTTGCACTTTCGATGATTTCTAAAAAACTATATGCAAATTAGAGGGTTCGTTATAATATAACTTTTCTGTAATCTTTACATATTAGCAATAAAACTTCGGAGATAGGGAGGGAACGCTATTTTTTTCAACGTTTTTGTAAATAAGTCGAAAACTGTACGGCTTAAAGCTAAACTAAAAACTGTTTATTAATGGGCAAATAAATACCATATGATACGCCACATGACCTAGTAACTTCACAAAAATTATTAAAACCCCCATTCCACCCCCTTGTCTAAAAAAAACTATGCAAATTAAAGAGTTCGCTATAAATTTTCTATAAACTTTACAAACACTTCTATTAGCTATAAGAGTTTCACGGGTTTATCTCTGCATACTTCGGAGATAAGGGAAACGGTCATTTTTCAACATTTTTGTAAATAACTCGGATACAATACGGTTTAAAGAAAAAATAAAAACTGTTTAATAATGTGCAAATGAATACCTTTCATATGATACCTTACATGACCTAGTAACTTCACTTAAAAATATTGATTTTATCCGCCCCTCTGCATTCAAAATAAGAATATTTTTTATCATTTTTATATAATGCTATATTTAACCATTTCAAATGCCAAGTCGATAGCATCTGTAGTTCTCGAGATATCCATTTGTGACAGACAGAGAGACAAAGTGATTCTATAAGGGTTCCTTTTTACCATTTTGGTCCGGAACCCCAAAAATCAAGTACATACTGGGCAGACGACATCAAAAGCGTTGCAGGACAGGACCGTGAAATGTGGCACAAACATATGGAGGCCTATTCCCAGCAGTGGGTGAAGTCGGGCTGCGGATGATGATGATAATTTTAATAATAATAATAATAATAAATCATTTATTTCGCTCACAAAAGCATTATAACAATAAGTGGCACAGTTTAACAGAAAACCTAAACCTAAATAATGATGACATACTCTTGCGTACATTTCAGAAGACTTCAATTTTGTCAAAATTCAGATCCTGATGGTCAATGAGAGATCGAGTAAGCTCCTGAGATGTTGTCGGCAAACATAGGTTATAGCTATTTTCGCATCTTTAGCATATTTGGCATCGTCAAGGATTCTCATTCAGAAAGCAGTGGCGTAACAATAGGGTGGCAGGGCTGGCAAAATGCCACGGGCCCCCGACCCAAGAGGGCCCCGGCCCAAGAGGCCGCGAGCTCAAAAATATTTTTTTACATGATACCTGTGTTAGCATTTCAACCAGCCTAAACCAAAAGATGTTGATTTATTTTTAGAGATGTACACGTTACCCGCGACGAGTAATTTTACGTAGGTACTTATGACCGTCAAAAAACCGTCAATCAAAATACCGGTAATTGCACATCTCTATTCATTTTAGAACGCATCCATTGCGGAGGTTAGAGATATGCAAAGAGGAGGTTACTGATATGCAAATTTTTTTTTAAACAGATCAACAAATTTATAATTTTTTTGGGCATAGTATCAAAAGATGGAATATTTTATCAAGTTTTATATCTAATAAAGAAACTGAGTCTTCAACTTCAATAACATTAAAAACATTAAACCCTACTAGATGGGCAGGACGTTATGATGCCGTTTTTGCTTTAAAAGTTCGGTTTGTTGAAGTCCAAAAAGCGCTAACGAAAACAATTCTGTTAAATTGCAAATCAGATGAAAGAAATGAAGCTGTTTCACTCAAAAAGAAGATCGAAAACTAAAATTTTATTATGTTTTTGGTTTTCCATTGCAAGATCCTACTTAGGTACTATCGATGCAGCCTCTAAAGTACTTCACTATAAAGCCACGGATCTTTCAAATGCCTTAAAACGTTTGAAAATTTGTCTAGAAGAATTGGAATTTCAAAATGGAAGCAAATAGTGTAGCAGAAAAATGGTCCATCACTCCTAAATTTTCTAAAACTCGTCAGAGGAAGGTAAAACGCTATTTTGATGAGCTTTGCGAAGATGAGCGTCTCTAAGATCCGGAAAGTTTGTTCAAAGTGAACATATTTTATCGAGTATTGGACATCATTATAAACCAACTGAAATCGCGTTTCCTTCCAATGAATAAAATTGTTTCAAATTTCAGTGTTTTGCAGCCTTCCACTTTAAAAGTTTTAAATGACACTGATCTATTAAAAAAGCTCTAGAATTTGTTGAGATATATAAAAAAGACATATCTGAATCATTTTCCAGAGAAATTCTCAGTTTTCGATCCACTTTCAGAGACGAAATAGAAATCTCTTCGTGTATTAGAGACCTTGCTGATTTATTAATAATAAAAAATCATTTTGTCCTGCAGCTTTCCTGAAGTATGCACTGCATTAATAATATTTCTTACAATTCCTGCGACTACAGCTAGTGCTAAACGATCATTTTCAAACTAAAATTGATAAAAACCTATTTAAGAAACTCTATGACAGGGGTCGCCAAATGGCGGACCGCGGTCCGCATCCGGACCGCCGACCCATTTTGTGCGGACCACGAGAAAACAGTAACTTAGACTAAAGACTACTTCCGATATAAATAACTTCCGTGGCGCCAAAAAGATTGACGCGAGCTGTACGTAATTTAATAAAAATGTATCCCCCGCATTATCTTTGTTGACGTCAAACACACACGACAAACGACAATTGTTTTCGGAAGTGATAAAGCTACTCTGCAGATGGAAATGATCGATTTCCAAGAAAACACAGTTTTAAAACACAAACATGCGGAAATTTCCAGTAAAGAGTTCTGGATAAAATTTGTGTGTGGTAAATAAATATCCAGAATTACAAAAATTAGCTTTGAAACTTCTTACTTTGTTTGGATCGACATAATATATGTGTGAAGCAGCATTTTCGAAGATGAAGTTCATTAAGAATAAATTTCGATCTCGACTTACTACTAAACATCTCCAGGATTTAATGTCAATAGCTTGCACCAATTCTTCTCCAAACTTCAGACATATAATTCGCAACAAAAAATTCCTTTTCAATTCCTTAATTACATTTGCTTAATAAATATTTTTTCTTATAAATAAAATGTGCGGACCACGATGGTCATTTAATATCTTAAAACGGACCCCGAGCGAAACTAATTGGAGACCCCTGCTCTATGAGACAAGACTGGTTATGTAACTTGGCTATTCTCAAGGTTTGAAAGATTGGGCCATAGAAAATTATCTTTAAACTTTGATGATGTTATAGACACTTTTGCGGAACAGAAAGCTCGCAAAAAAAGATTTTTCTTAATAAATATCTTATTAAAATTAAATTGTTATTTTTATTTCATTGTAAATGTATGCAGGTTTCCTCACGATGTTGTTCCTTCACCGAAAAGCTAGCGAAAAGATGATGAATGCATTGAGATATTATGTTCTATGGATGAATGTGAAGTCTCCAATACACATTGGGCTAGAGTGGAGACTACAGACCGTTCCCTCTGGCCTAAGAGAGGAGGCCTATGGCCATTAGTGGGACATATACAACGTGTAATTTAGTACGCTGAAAATCTCAAAGTTTATTAAAATTAAACTAAGTACAACGTGACAATTTTTACTGATAGGGCCCCATCAAAAGAATTTGCCACGGGCCCCAGATGTTATAGTTACGCCACTGTCAGAAAGTATGATTTTGTAAAGTGGAACTTATGAAGAAGACCACATAGAACTATGGAATCATTAAAGCCGGTTCTATTTGACTGACTTCAAAAATAGGAGTACGTTTTAAAGTAGTCTGTATTTTTTTAAATCTTTGTTACCTTTAACCAGTTGGTTAGATTGGAACAAAAGCTTCGACTGGATAGACTTAGTCCCATTTATCAAAACTCAGGTCTGATGATGGGATCCTTGAGAAATTGAGGGAACTCGTCAAATGGATAGGCTACATAGCGTTTTTGGTATTTTCATAAACGAGTCAAGTATATAGGTATAATTTCTTGAGCTGAAACTGATGAAGAAGAACACAATAGAGTCATCAAAACTCTTCAATGTTAAACATTCACATAATGAATAATGTTTATGATTTTTGGCTACCATTTATGGTTCCACCTTTCATCATCAAAAGGCGGGTTTTTTTGTGTTAAAAAAACATATTTTTTTTCTGTTGTAAATAAACTATTATTTTTTTATTGCGACTTATGCCTCACCTTGAGTTGAGACATTGAATAATTTTACAAATTCGTTTCTTTGCAATCCATTCTTATTAATTTAATTTTAAAAAGGTGCACTTTTTGTTTTCCCTTTAAACCTCTTGTAAACAAGACAGTCATACATAATCATATGACAATGTCCAATTTTCCTTCTTCCTTCCAAGTAGGAAGCCGAAACTATCCTTAAACGAGACTAATTGAGACTCAGCGGACGTATAAAGACGGTAACATAGAAGGTCGATGGCATTCGCACGATTTTAGATCTTATTGCTTGGGAAATAATGCAAGCAGTGACCGCTGGAGTCAATGTTATGTCCATAGGAAGTTTGAAGTAGGTCACTGACGCATTCTAATAATTTATCTTATTCAGTGTCGAGAGCTGTCTTTTTAGGGTTCCGTACCCGTTCCGTAAAAACGGGACCCTATTACTAAGACTCCGCTGTCCGTCTATCTATCCGTCTGTCTGTCTGTCTGTCACCAGGCTGTATCTCATGAAACGTGATAGCTAGACAGTTGAAATTTTCGCTGATGATGTATTTCTGTTGCCGCTATAACAACATATCATCATTTCAGCCGTAAAACGTCCACTACTGAACTAAGGCCTCCCTCATGGATCTCCATGAGGGGTAGTTGCCATACTCACCACGCTTGGCAGACGGGTTGGCGAGCGCAGTACGGGATCTTGATATACGGAAAGACGCTGCTGCCCATCTTCCGGAGGTGTCTCTTAGCAGGCTCTTACTGCATCCACGGGTAGGAGAGGAGGGGTAACATTCTACTGCCGGCACCCCACTATAACAACATATACTAAAACAGAATAAAATAAATATTTAAGGGGCTTCCATACAACAAACTTGTTTCTTTTTTTTTCGCCGCTGTTTGCTCGATATTAATAACGGCAACAGGTAAGACGCTTGAAATATCTAGTTGTATATTCATTAAAAAAAAAAAAAAAAAATAATCGTACAGAACCCGCGCACGAAGCGCGAGTCTTGTGTGTAAATTGATAATGTGATCATGTGCTCTAATTAATTTAATATCTACTAGATAGGCCGTGGGGTGCCGGCAGTAGAATGTTACCCCTCCTCTCATGCCCGTGGATGCAGTAAGAGCCTGCTAAGGGATACCTCCGGAAGATGGGCAGCAGCGACTTTCCGTGTGTCAACATCCCGTACTGCGCTCGCCAACCCGCCTGCCAAGCGTGGTGAGTATGGCAACTACCCCAAATGGAGATCCATGAGGGAGGCCTGTTCAGTAGTGGACTTTTTACGGCTGTAATGATGATGAGATAGTTACTATAATGCTGGACACTACATGTGGTATATCATCATCTTGTCCCAAACTAAACAAAGCTTGTTCTATGGAAACCAGAAAATTGATATTGAACTTATCCACATTTCTTTTGTAAATATATTACTCATACTTATAAAAAGACAAAACAAGTCAAAAATCTACAGGAATAAATAATTAAATAAAATATTACATTATGTACATTATAATTATACTTACGTAAAATCCTAAAACATTATAATATGTGAATGAATCTTACAGAAGTGTTAGTGGGTAGGGCTTTTCAGTGTAGGTAGGTATATTCCAATATATTTTTTATATTGATTTTTAATGTGCATAGATGATATTTCCTTCTTAAAAATTTTACTGGAATAGATACATCGCGATGAAACTCACGGCCTAGACAGCTTCAGACATATTGACCTGTTCTTTCCTCTGACTCTTGTATGGGGCAAGACTAATTCGTCTAACAATGTCCTAGGCGCCAGTAGCTCCAGCGTCCCGCACAACATTAATATACTGATATGACTTATTATTATGCTGACGCAGCGTAAATCATCTATAAAAGATGTTAAAGACCTATCTTTTTTATTAGTTATTTTCTAATCAATTTGTAATTGTTAGGTAGAGGAAAGATTTACACAGAAGATTTAAGATTTTAATCATTTCCTCTACCTAACTGTGGTTTAACAATTACAAATTGATTAGGAAATAACTTTTAATTCGGAGCTCAACCGAAAATATTTCAATTCATTTACACGCTTATTACATAACTATAATTTAGTTCACAGGCCCTACACAAAGTTATAAAGACTTGTGCTCGTATGTAGACCCTTATTTCCTTCTAGGTTCCTATTAGGTAGGTATGATGATAGATAACGTGTGAATTAAAGTAATAAAATGTTCATCATTTTAAATTAATGATATTTCATTTACTTAAAATGAATAGCCGTCTAAGAACTGGGTACACAAGCGAAGAAGGACAGTCAAGATGGGCAGACGATATAACAAGCGTCGTGGAACGAACTAGATGATGCTAGCACAGGACCGTGAGGAGTGGCACAAGGACCAGCAGCGGCTGAAGTCAGGCTGCGGATGATGATGATGTTGATGATAAATATGTCATGTCCACCAGGTGGCGGCGGCGGCGGCGGATCCGGCATGCGGAGGTTCCACGCCCTGCGCCCGCTGCGACCGACCGGAAACATCAGGTGGGCATGACACATAGGATAAGAAATTATATATTTACGACTCATAGGTACACAGGTAAATTAAAATTAAGTACATATTTAAACAGAATAAAAATCTTATGAGACATAAATTGGTCAAAAACTCAGCCGCGCCGTGAGAACACGGCACTGATTTTCAGTGGCGCCATATTTGTACCCGCAGGGCGCAACACCGACACCGGCACAGCAAAGACATCGAAGTTAGACATAGGTATTAAACAATTTCACGAAATAATCAATAAGTAAGGCCTTTGCATCTATTATAGATGATTTATACAGCGTCAGCAACTGGTAATCATGCTGTACGGGACGCTGCAGTGTCTGGGACATTGTTAGATGGATTAGGCTTGCCCAGCACCTATACCATCCTCTCAGCTTAGTCAGCTATTATTCAGAGGAAAGAACAGGTCAATACGTCTGAAGCTAACTAAGCCGCGGGTTTCCTCACGATGTTTCCTTCACCGTTAAAGCACGTGTTAAGTGTGCATATACATTTTTCAAGAAAGAAAAATCCATTGGTGCACTGCCGGTATCGAACCCACGACGCTGCAGTACCTAGGACATTGTTAGATGGATTAGACTTGCCCAGCACCAACCTACATATACTGTATAGGTACAGCATAAGTAAAGGCACGTCCCGTACAGCATGATTACCTACCAGTTGGTGACGCTTTATAAATCATCTATAATAGATGCAAGGATCTTACTTTTTTCTACTAAACACAAACACAAAAAGTAACATAATCATAACTTAAGTACTATATATATCTTTAAGCCTAAAAACGACATGACACGCAGGAACACATTATTATACCTAATTTACGACCTAAAGAACGATTTTTCTAGCGAACATTTATGAAACATTATCATTTCAACCGTAAAACGTCCACTACTGAACACCCCTCGTGGATCTCCATGAAGGGTAGTTGCCATACTCACCACGCTTGGCAGGCGGGTTGGCGAGCGTAATAGATTAGTAATTTCTGATAAAGAAATTAGATGGAAATAAAAATAGAAATAAGGAGTTTCATGTGTAAACTTACATAATAAAAAAAACTTTACCTAAACCCTAATTTGTCTAATATTTATAGATTTCTTGTAAATTAAGAATGTTTCTGATAAGCCTTATTTCGTTGCAAGAGATTGACATTTTGTTAGCAAACATACGACTTGGTTCCTCCACAATGCAACAGACGTGATAAAACTAAACCTGGCTGATTATAGGTCTTGGTAGGTATAAGCAGTAAGTAGGTACTTACTTATTTATTCCCGAAAAAAGTCCCGATTTTTCTCCTCTAAAACTACTTAAATAAACTACGAATTCCAATTTAATATCAATTAAAAATTTATTTCTGTACCTACAACATTATTTTTAGTATGTAAAACTATGTACTATTAGATATGCTTGTTACGTAAATAACTTAATGGTGAATAAATGAAATGAAAATGAAAAATGTTTGAATGGGTCAAACTCCCCCTTTTGGATTAGACGCCTGTTATAATACACCCTGTTTTATACCTATGGTGCTGTCATCACGAAAGTGTAACTAGATTATATCATTATAAAAGTATTGTCTAAAATCCCGTTGTACGTAGATCTTACAACCGCAGATCATTCGTGGAGGCGGACGGTGTCTATCCCGGCGCTAACCACCACGACCCAGGACTGCTGTGGACTGGACTCGGCCGATAGGCGCACCATTTACCCACACCCACACGCTAGGGCGTACCACTTCGACAGAGACACTAGAGATCGACATCAGCCAATCGATAACACTAATAACATCCAAAATCCATTCGATCCCTACATGTTTGAGCTATACGACGGGCAGGTAATTCCAGAGCATTATTTCCATCGCAATACACCGCACGGCGCGTACGTGTACGAAACACAGGATGCATACGATAGAACTTTACAAGATGATGCTTATAGGTACGAAGTTCTGCAGGACCTTTTTAATAAGAAGCATAGAGTTGAAATTGATAATAATGTCGAATCCCAGGAATCAATCCCTATTAGCAGTGTACTTATACCTTGTGCATATTTGAAGCCTTATGTCACACACCAATCACACGATTGCTAAAAGCAGTAGCTACTAAAACTAAAATGCCTGCGGGATCCCACAGCTGAGCAAATGTTCTTCTATTCCATTTATCCCGGTCTAGGACTTCTGTCCTCCAATCTGTGTAATGATCAGCGAAATCTATCCGCCATCAACGCCTGGGCCAACCACAAGACCTCTGCGCTTTGTGGGACCCACTGTGTGGCAATTTTGGCCCACAGGTCATTTCGTAGTTGCTACTACTTTTATTTTCTTAGCCTACTTTGTCCCACTGGGCTCAGGCCTCACACAAATCCACCTTTAAAATATGTGTGTTTGTATAAAATCAGACATTAATTAGATAATAGTAATTATTATGTCTTTATGATTTTCTACGTTCGTGATGGCACTTTGGTGCCACCTGAAAACCAGCGGTGCGTACCGTTTTCAAACTGTAAGCAGCATTATCCTGAGACGCCTCTGCCTCACTCGTCACATGGGGCCTAACCCACTTGATACTATTATTGGTTTGCTTCTTCTTGCAGTTTTATTTTCCTGATAATTTTGTGTGTTTGTGTCATGTTACTAAAAAATATATACTCGCTATATTCTGCGAGCGCCTGTATGTAGACATATTTACCTAGTTGGTAGTGATTATCTCCTGGAATATAATTATTTCATTGTCACCTATTCTCACGTAACTTAAAATTTAAAAAAAAAATTAATGCTATTTTGATCTCGATGTCGAAGATGTAACATTATATATAATAAATTAACTACCATATACTTATACTTAATTGTTATAATAATGTGAATTTGTTGTTTTTTTCGAATGTGATCGTTGTCTCAAATAATTAATTTATTTAATTGACGTATTGAATCATGATCGTTATCTAGTGACATCTAATAACTTAATTTATTTTGTGTAATTTTGCATGCCATGTACTTTGGTGAAATATGTGAAACTATCCCTAAATTTAAGATCATATTGTAACCATATTTCTTGCAATAAATGATTTATGTTCTATGATCTCAAGTCTATTTAATTAGGTACTCTTAGTTTTAGTCTTAGTATTTATTATCTAGAAAACATTATGATAGAACTTGCGCTAGAAAACTTCCTTCATTTAAAAAAAATCGCATCTAAATCCGTTCACCCGTTTAAGAGCTAGCACATACCACACTTTTTACGTCGGGGGTTATACAGTTGAAAAGATGTTAGCATTATTTCCATCAAGGAAAATATGCCAACACTATTTTCCTTGGAACACGATAATTTCTGAGCTTTCCAATTTATTTTTGTCTCTGGTATAAAATGTTAATTTTCTTCTGATGATAAGTACCTACCTAGTCAAAACACTAGGTACATGTCATGTCTTTTAATCCGCATATTTCGATATGCCTTTGAATTCAATCAAAAGATTTAATCTTCTTAAGTGCTTGGAAACATTTTTTACCTACGTTATTTAGTAGCTTACTTAATATTTTAAGTATTTAGTTACATCGTTTGAAGGATATTCTTATCATACATCAAAGAAATATTCAAGGCATAAAAAATACTAAGTAGATATTAAATGCGTAGAAAAATAGTTGTTGTTCTATGGATTAGAGTTTCTCAAAGCGAGAAATTAATTGAATTCAATGAATTATTTATGTTTTGAATATTAGGTAAATTGTACCCATATGAACTAAAATATATTTCAAAATACCAGAAACATATTGTTTTAGGAGCATTCATAAAATGTTAAACTTGAATACAATATTGTAATAACTAATGTTCTCATTTTACTCAAATAGAAGATAAGATAATGTACCTACATTTTAGATATATTTTAATCACTTCTGTATGTCCGTGTTACACATAATTATATTATTGTAAATATACGCATTCATTCATTGAACTGAATCATGTAATAACTCCTTAGAACACAACTCTTTATATCTAGCCCATGAGAAAATGCATATTCAATGATTATTTACATTAGAATAGTTATGGATATAATAAATTATCGTTACAATGCTGGACTGTTTTATTTACCTATTTATGTGCCTGTGTTCCCGTGTATAAAACGGCCTCGAAGTATAAAAATAAACAATAGTATGCATAGGTAGTATACTATACTGATACTTAGGTACTTATCAGTTAAGGAGATGAAAAAGGGAGAGGAGAGTATAGCTACGCAATGCCTGGGACATTGTTAGATGGATTAAGGCTTGCCCAGCACCTTACTATCCACTCAGCTTAGTCACCTGTTCTTTCCTCTGACTAAGAAGGGAAAGTAATCAAAAATCATTAAATCCGATTGAGGTAATTTAGATAAATAGATACTCTTTATTGTGTAAATCATACAGAAAATAAAAACAAAAATAACTAAAATTAACTTAAACTACAAAAACAACAGAAATACACAATGGGCGGTCTTATCGCTTAGAGCGATTTCTTCCAGACAACCTTTGGATGGAGAGGATTTGAATGGAAGAATGGGGTGTAGTGTTCGTCACGTTTATGGCAAAGTGCTGAATCTGCAAAAATCAAATTGTTCAGGAGAGCAAAAAAACAAAAAAAGACAGGTTTTTTACATTTTTTAAATAGTATGGAGAGACCTGTTTAGAATTTTGATATCTATTTATGTATTAAACTGAAAGCATCATCATATAAGCTAATTATTTATAGACATTAATACTGGATAAGCCTAGTAATGCAGATTCGCGACTTTACAACTACATAGAAAAAAAAAATTGCATATTTTTAGCCCATAGCAAACTTACGTATGTGTCATATTCGCTACTTTGCACCATAAAAATAGCTGTTCGTACCGTTATTTAACTGCAAACAAGCGAATCTGGTATAAAAAAATAATAAAACAATTCGTAATTACGTTAAAAATGTTTTATTTGTGGCGAATCAGAGGTTATTATAAGATAATCTGTTACTTACATACTTAAATAATAATTATTACTATTAAATAAACAGCCAATTATGTGTCACGATACTCATAATGGTTCCGTAGTAATATAAGTTGCCTTAGATAAGGCATATCCATAACTAGCTTGTGCCCGCCGCTTCGCATGCGTTGTGACCGCATACAAAGTAGCCTATGTGTTAATCCTGGTCAACATTTATACGTGTGCAAGATTTCATATCAATCCGTAGCCTAGTTTTTGCGTGAAGAGGTAACAAACATCCATTCATCTAAACAATGTTTATGGTTTCTTTAACTTTTTATTTTGTTCTGTGTCGTCTCCTTCTTCCATGTCAGGCTCAGGCAGATGAGAGACACACTGGGAGACTTTCAAAGTATTGATGATATGTTCTTGCTATCAGCAGATCATAATATAAGTTTAGCAGATCATTTTACTTTTGCTTTGGAAATGGGCAATCTTTCAGAGTATACGTGATTTGGAATTATAAATAAACTTATAAACTTTTTCGGCTTCAGTTTGAATTAAATTAAGCTTTCATCGTTATGGTCTACTAGTTTTTACCCGCCACTTGCGTAACATTTTTAAGGCAAAATTTTAACCAGTTGGATTGAAATTCTCATGCAAAAGAAAACTGTTTACGTTATATTTATCTTTGGGAACTCAATTTTGGGACAAAAATAGCCTAGGTGTTATTCCTGGTCACACAAGCTTGTAAAAACATTAATGTTGCTATACATAAACAGAATCGATCAACGATGTTAACTCACGAACGACCAATGCAACGTCAAAATAAATTATTTGTCTTCTATGAACGCATCCATACTCGTGATGACAAATTAATAATTAATACTCCAAAACATAATTCTTAAAGACATCAATACAAGATTGGAAAATACTCGAATCTGACACAAACACACATTTGCTGTGGTCAAATCAGTGCTCTCATTAATAAAAAAAGTTACCGAAAACGTGAAACTGACACATACGCTCATTTGCTGTGGTCAAATTGGTACACACATTTATAAAAACGTTAGCAAAATCGCGAATCTGACACATACGCTCATTTGCTGTGGTCAAATCAGTGCTCTCATCTATAAAATAATGTTAGCAAATACGTGAATCTGCCATTTACGCTAGTTTACCTTTGTCATTTTTTGGTTTAAAAAAAGGAACTCAGTAGTAAAATGTCTAATCTACACTTACGAGAATTTACCATAGTACAATATTAAAATTTACTCAAATTCGCTTATTTGCTGTTATCGTATCTCAAAAACTATAAATACTAGAGATATAATTATTTGCCACAATGTGTATAACCGCATTATAAGCGGTTTGGCATTAAAAAGTAATTTTCGCCAAAATTGCAGATTCAGCACTTTGCCATAAACGTGACGTGTTAATATCCTAATATTTAAATCCTATATACAAAATACAAAATAAACTTGATATTCTGTGAATATTTCAATCGTCTACCTGTTGCCATTATCCGCTCAGTGTTTGTGTATGTCCGGAATGTTTGTCCGAGGATGACTCTTGATGATGATGACCGGATTTTTAAGAAATTTAAAACTCTAGGACATTACCTTAATACAAATCGATTTTGATTTATGGGGTACTTTTTGAGATATCGAGGTTTAATATTTTTTTTGTCCGAGGATAACAGTAACTCTTGACCGGATTATTGGATTTTGATGAAATTTAAAACTTAAGGACATTACCTTATACAAATCGATTGTCGTAGGGGAATTTTGATTTATAGGGTACTTTTTGAGATGTTAATAATTGAAGTAGTTTTAGTGTACGGGGTTTAATTTTTTTTCCGAGGATAACTCGGATCTTGACCGGATTATCAGATTTTGATGAAATTTAAAACTTAAGGACACATTACCTTAAACAAATCGATTGTCTCAGGGAAATTTTGATTTATGGGGTATTTTTTGAGATATCGGGGTTTAATTAGCTTATGCAGTCAGGACAATAAGATCCTAAACGTGTAGGTAGTGATGTTAACTAGTTTACTCAATAAAGTTCCAAAACTAACAACAATTTGCGTCCATCACGCATCATTGCCCTCAATGAGGATGTGATGTCAATCGTCCGACGAATCGATGACAATTACCAATTGTTACTGTTTCGCAATTATGTTAACTGAATCATCAAAAATAACTTTTTTGCAGGTAAAAATACTATTTATTCCACAGAACACAGGTTATCACAGCTCTGTGAAGTAAACGTTAAAAAATAAGATTACAGATAAGATAAGTATCCTCGTAGCTTAAAATGTATACCTAGACGGGAAGGATAAATAAGGTTTTTGGACATGGGGACATGGGGGTTTTTAAAAACTCCCAAGACAATCGTTTCTTTTTTTCAGATTTAATGAACTTGTTTTTTCGAGGATAACTTTTGAACTAACGATTCCAATTTGATAAAACTTAAGAAGTTAGGAGTATTTGGAGAATTCCAGCAATCCAGACCAAATCGCTACGTAAAGTCAAGTTCAAATGCAAGGTACTTCATTGAAAAAAGTAAATCTTGCTCGTTTTAAGTTCGGGCGAGCAATTATTATTGCCACAGCCAAAAACAGAGCAGGCGTGACACCCACACAGTTGTAAAGGTGCGTATGTTTTCTTTGGACCATGATATGTTATGCCTGAACGTTGTTAGCGAGATTACATGTAATTCGCTTTGCTGTAATATCATTGTAGTTTTATGAACGGGTCGGCTTAGGAGTTATCTTGTAACTGGGAACAGACGGCGATAAACCTTGGGGTATAAATTATTAAAGTGGCCAAGAGTTTGTTGCAATTGTCCCTTCCCATCATCATCATCTCAGCCGTAAGAAGTCCACTGAAGAATATAAGCCTCATGGACCTCCAAGCTATTGAAGTATCTTGAGGGGTTGTTGCTGTACTCGCCACGCTTGGCAGGCGGATTGGCGAGCGCAGTACGAGATACAGGGAAAGACGCTCCCCATCTTACGGAGGCATCCCTTGCCAGATTCCTACTGCATCCACGGGCAAGAGAGAAGGGGCAACATACTACTGTCGGCACGGCCTTCCTGTAAATTAAACTACCACTGCTGCCGGAACGTCAGCCCTTGAAATCATCCTAGCCTCGGCCTTTTTAACCGACTTCAAAAAAAAGGAGGTGATTCTCAAGTCATCTGTTTTTTTTAATCGTATCGTTGTTACCTCAGAACTCGTTATGAACCAATTTGGAATTTTGTTTTGGGTTCGTTTAGCTTTAGATATACTTTGAATTAGATCCCATTCTTTTAAAACTCTGTTCTGAAGATGGGATCCATGAGGAATCGAGGTCTCCTCAAATGTTTTATCAAAACATACCTATATCAAATTTGGCATATTCAAGCTCAAGCATTTCCATTCAGAAAGTATCGTTTAAATGGAACTGATGAAGCAGACCACAGACAGATGGTTATCAAAACTCGTCAATATTACAAAATTCACGGGTGACGACGTCGGCAGATGGCTAAGATAATATATCCGTATCCACTAATCATCATACTAGCCATCATCATCATCAGCATCACATTAGGATCATTGAAATGAAATAGAATTAAATAATGTAATTCTGTACTGGAGTCTCTAAAGGTATGTAGGTATAGTTTTATGCCCTAAATTTAAACTTGTGGCTAGGTTTTTTGGTTCACTTGATAATGTTTCATTTCAGCCATAAAACGTCCACTGATGAATACAGGCCTCCCTCATGGATCTCCATGAGGGGTAGTTGCCATACTTACCACGCTTTGCAGGCGGGTTGGTGAGCGCAGTATGTGATGTCTAATGTCTGATCTTCCGGAGGTATCCCTTAGCAGGCTCTTACTGCATCCACGGGCATGAGAGGAGGGGTAACATTCTACAGCCGCCACCCCACGGCATAAAGTACCTGCCTACTTACCTCTAATTACCTTCGCCTTGATAAAAATAAAAATTGAGGAAGTTTACTCAAATCAGCGAATAAAAACCAAAAGGAAAAATTATTATAATATTTGTGCAAAAACCAACAAGGCCAATAAAAACATCTGCAGAATAATGATTTACAAATGGACCATTAAAACTGCCAAAGAACTAAGTACCTACAACCATTTTACAATAAGTCTTAGTTAGATAACGTATAAATACTTTCTATATAATACTTTCTGTATTTTGATTTTGTTTAAATAGAAATTAATTGTGTTTACATTTTATCGTATGTTAGATAGATAACACTTTATTGATCACCACATGTAACAAAAAATATACCGAGGTATAAAAACAAGCAGAAATATGATAAAACAATTTTGGGCAATTCAACGGGCGGCCTTATCGCTGGAAGCAATCTCTTCCAGGCAACCAATTGATTCAGAGAGCATAGGGCAAGAAGAAGGCGGTGGGTTACAATCCCTTTAGGAAAATAGGTAACTTAGTGTTAACAACTACTTAAACATACATTATTAACTTAACTATAACTAATAAAAACAAACTAATACATAATGTTAATATTATTATGTTGTTACTCGCCCATGATTATTTGATACATGCGGTCTTCTCCTATAATTATAATGGCATTTGACATGAATTTTATTAAGGCAACTCTAAGCTAGTTTTAGTGTACCTACACTATGTTGGTGATCAATAAATAAATATATTTCATAAATTATGTTTTTTTATCAACATGGCATATATCCCGAGTGCAATTTTATTGCAGACAGAGAATGAAAACATAAGAAAACTAGCAGAAAGAGGCCAGCTGTATTTTGTACTACTTTTTTTTCACAAAACATGACATAGGTAGTTTTGCCATCAGACTTTTAAAAAATCGGCTAAGTTCTAGTCGATCTCGCGCACGAAGGATATTCAAGCAAAATCACGTTTATTGTATGGGATATGTATTTTATTCTGTTTTTATTATCGAGGCTATTTATTTATAATTGTTTATACTTATAGCGGCAACAGAAATACATCATCTGTGAAAATTTAAACTCATCAATATCACATATTTAACCGGGTATTTATCGCGTTATTTACCTTTATTATTGCCCGACGTTTCGACAGGATTGCACCCATCGCATCGTGGTCCTGGGAAGACTGCAATTCTGTCGAAACGTCGGGCAACAATAAAGGTAATAAACGCGATAAATACCCATTTAAATATGTGATAATGATGTGTCGTGATCGCGAAAGTTTAAAAATTTCAACTGACTAGCTATCACGGTTCATAAGATAGAGCCTGCTGACAGACAGACGGACAGCGGAGTCGAAGCAATATGGTCCCGATTTTACCATTTGGATACAGGACCCTAAAAAGGTAAATTATTACAACGAAACTGTGTTGTTTCCCGAACAACGTCTCCGCCAATTTCACTCTACCAACCATAGACACCGGTACAACCCATGGACAACCATCCGCTTGGCGACATACCATCATAAAATTCTGTGTTTCGTACTGTGACATAATTCTTAAATTTATCCTCGTCCTTCAGTGAAAGAAGTTCTATCATTCTACCTCTAACTCACCAGCTCCTAGTGTGGAAATTTGTAGATTTTTATAGGACATAAAAAACCGGAGCTAACATGTATTTGCATTCCTACTTGTTTGGTAGCTCATTTGGCGGAAGACACACATTAGTACATTTTACATAAGTACCTACTTACTTACCGTTTTTGGTATTTTCAGCAATAAGGCAAGTATCATATTAATATTCAGAAGGTATGATTTGGTGAAGTGGAACTGATGAATAAGACAACTGATAGCCTTCCAATTCTTTATTAAAGATAAAAAGTCTAAAGCCTTTGCATCTATTTTAGATGATTTATACAGCGTCAGCTACTGGTAATCCTGCTGTACGGGACGCTGTGAAAGTCTAAGAGTGGCGAAATTAACAACTCTAATTTATTTATTAATTTTATTTACATAACACCAACATGAAACCTTAAGTTGTAAATTAAATTATCTATGTTTCATTAATTAGTTACCTGGAATGCATATCATATTTTTTACTCATCAAAAACTCCCAAGAGAATATTTTTTTTATTCAGATATGGGGACAAAAATTGACGAGCATCGTGGCACAGACCCACTGCGCCACGATGCTCGTCGCGTCGGTCGAATCCCGTGTACGTACAAGTACATTGTTCAGTATTATCATGGACCAAATAAACACTGGTGATATATAATACTGGTGAGACAGGCAGTGTAACTAGATTATTTTTTCTTAAAAAATCCAAGTGCAAGACCAGTGCTATGAGAGATACTTTTTTGATTCCTACCCTATATGGTCACGTCAAGTATTTCTATGACGCTGACTGTACTATGTATCAAATGTCTGCGCAAAACTGTGTACAGAATTCGCAATGTTTGTTAGTTTTCCTGAAACATGCGCACGAGTCGATTGTATTCTTCCGGTGGATTGACTTGGTGGGCAAAGATTATGCCAGCACGCAGAAAGGACATTCATCAGACATCAGATTATTATATCTTTATTTCCATAATTTGCTTCTTATTATTTGGACCATCAGCTAGTGTACCTAATATAACCCTGTTTTTCGTAGGTATTTTTTTTCAAAATCATCAGGTATGGTAAATTCTGCGATAGCAATATTAAAAAAAATTATAGGTCCTGAAACTTCTTTGAGTAATTAACATAATTGGCGCGAAATTGAATTTTAGCCATCGACTTATACAGGTTGAGTTTTTTTCCAAGTTACGTCAGCTTGGAATCTCCCCTGTATACTTCCCAAGGCGAGAGTTAAGAAATCGCGTAAACATTTCTACAACGATTCAGGAACCAGATTGGGTAGGTTTTGGTTCCCACTGTTTATTTGCCGTCAATATTTCTTAGATTTCCGGCAGTAGAATGATACCTCTCCTCTCTTTCCCGTCGATGCAGTAAGAACCTGCTAAGGGATACCTCCGGAAAATGGGCAGCAGCGTCTTTCCGTGTATCAACATCCCGTACTGCGCTCGTCAACCCACTTGCCAAGCGTGGCGAGTATGGCAAGAATCCCCTATACGAGGCATATGTCCAGTGGTCATGGAAAGTAGGCTGAGATGATGATGACTTCTTAGATTTTTAAAGTTGATAGGAAAAAAGATAAATCATCATCATTACAGCCGTATATCGTCCACTACTGAACACAGGCCTCCCTCATCATGGATCTCCATAAGGGGTAGTTGCCATACTCACCACGTTTGGCAGGCGGGTTGTCGAAAATAATTACGACGATGTAAGTAATTCACTGTCACAAGTGCATGATTGGTTTACTGTGAACAACCAAGGGCTTAATGCAACAATACAAAATGTGTAAAATCTTTACCAAATGTAAAAGAATATCCTGCAAACCTCGCGACATAAAGAACATAGATCATTATTTATTAAAATGCTATTAATTCGTGTTGCTGGTTTCAAATGCGATGAAGAAATGATGTCAACTTCCAATATCCAAACCTGTGGTCCAAACTATCCAATATCCTTGCGGACTTTTAATTAAGCATAATATGAGGACCGATTTAATAAATATGTTTTGTTCTTTTTTAATGTAAATTTACTATGCAATGTGCCAAATTTGTCCAAATAAAAAAAACCCTATTCCTAATTCTTATCGTGTTTGTGACCATCGAATTTACGACTTTCCTTACTCAATTACTTTAGAAGTAAGTTGCTTCTTACTTACTGAAATTTTAGATACAGGTAAGCACAGAAGCTGCAACAAATAAGTCTGACCGTTCTTCACCATATCTGTGTCCAAAGAAAGCGAAACCGCTCAGTATCTCTGCTCTGACCGCTTATCTTTGCTCCTGCGCATTATAAAGCAATAAAGGTCAGACCACAATAGCCCATCCGCTGATCACTGGTCATTGGTCAGTCTGACACAACAGCGCGAGTCGGTCACACGTTAGCGCGCGAAAATAATAATCGAATTTTAAAATGTTGTTCCAACTGACAGTTGCAGTTTTGCTGGCCAGTGCTCAGGCGAAGTTCTACACGGATTGTGGTAAGGTTTGATTTTGTTGAAGAGGATTTTCTGGAGAACTACCATTACTAAGAATTACATTAACATCTTGGATTGGTTAGCCAATGCTAGTAAGTAGGTACCTATGCAATGCCAGTAGTGTAATACTCAACATTAGTTATTTAATCGGCTCTAAAACGCATATACAATAAATCTGAGGAATTTCCTTCCTTAACAATAATATTTATTCCCTTATTAAAAGGTCGTTTATTATTATGACGATGTAGTTTTTGCTATCTATGACAGTCGTAAACATCTTCATGTTTCGTAGCAAATACTAAACGGAGTGTTACCAGTGTTACCTACGCCATACTCTTTGGCAAATACTTATAGTTATAACCTAACCTTACAAACTGGTTGATATTATCTGGATATGATAACTCGGTTTAAAGAATCTTTATTTCTCAATAAGAACAATAATATTCACTTGGTTGAGGACATTTAAAGTTTTTTAACATGTAAAAGTCTACGCATTAGTGCGCTACCTTAAGTAATTTAATTTTAATGTAATGTACATACAAAACAAAACCAGAGAAATCAAAGTACCAGAACAAAGTACTCAGTGATAACTAAAAAAAAGGTACTAATCTTCGCAATCATGTTATTTATTTATCTACCTGCATTCCTCCACACGTTTGTCTATTTCACAACTCAACGTCTACGCGTGTGAGTATAGTGAGAGATATGATAACTAACTAGGTAGGCCAATTGAAATAAACTGAACATGGCACTTAGGTCGGAGCTTAAAACGCGATCGGTTTGTTTGACACCGAGGATGCCACAGAATTTTACCTACTTGAGAAAATGATGAGATGCCGGATGCCAGTTTCAAATTTCGCTTCGATGCGCTATGCCATTGTGAAGTTTCTTTGTAAGGAGACGTTCAACAAGACTACAGAAAGAGGAGACTATTGAAGAGTTTCCGGCAACTATTCAATATTACAAAAACTACGGGTGATGGCATCGAATGATAGCTAAGATAAATTATACCTATCCACTAATAATACTTACCTACACTTAATAACCGCCGTGGGGTGCCAGCAGTAGAATGATACCCCTCCTCTCATGCACATGGATGCAGTAAGAGCCTGCAAAGGGATACCTCCGGAAGATGGGCAGCAGCGTCTATCCGTGTATCAACATCCCATACTGCGCTCACCAACCCGCCTGCCAAGCGTGGTGAGTATGGCAACTACCCCTCATGGAGATCCATGAGGGAGGCCTGTGTTCATCAGTGGACGTTTTACTTCTGAAATGATGAATGATGATGACACTTAATAATGTTTAACACTTATTAATTTTCACATAATAATGTTTTGATGTGATGATGGGATCCCGAAAATCAAGAGAAATATTCAAATGTAATAGGCATTACACTATTATAGCGGTTTGGGTATGTTTAGCAACCTTTGAGATATCATCATATTCTAAGCCGTGGGACTAATGTCCACTCCACTGCTGGACATAAGCTTCCCTCCTACAAGTGTTGGTTATGAGGGGTTTGTTGCAACAGTACGGGATGTTGATACACGGAGAGACGCTGCTGCCCATCTTTCGTGGGTATCCCTTGGCAAATTATTTTCCACGGCAAGAAAGGATCATCATTCTACTTTCGGCATCACGATAAGAATTATTAGTTATCAGTTAATTAGGTACACTTAACCCTAGACACATTCATAACCTTCGTCGAATCGACGAGTACTTACACAACAAAAAAATGGTCATATTTATTAGGCGCATGCATCGATCTTCCCGCTATTCTTTTTCTTGCTTTGTGTTTCCCGTTCTCGCTTTTGTTTGACACTGTAGGTAGTCCAAAACATAAGTTCATATAAAAGTTCAATTTTTTTATGCATTTTCTAATGTCCATTACCCTCTTAAGGCTGCTAAACAGGTGTCAGACCAGGCGTGTCAGGTTGGCGCGGCTGGCTGACAAATAGACATAATGTTGCCTGTCTGGCAGCTTTTTGAGCGTGACGGATTTTCTTTTCATTTTCTTTTTCATAAATGTACTGTAATTTGTTATCTTTATTATTAATTTTTTGTAACGTTTTTTTGTGTTTTTGTTTTCCGTCCGTCTGTTTATTCCTTTCCTGTCTCGTTCTCCGTGGTCGTGAAATCACCCAGGGCCCCAACTGAAAACCAGCGTAGCATCTGAGTCTAGCCAGGTGCTACACAATGCTGAGTTGAGGACCCATGTTTACCAATATAACAGAACTGCTATAATTCAAGTTCGCCAAAGAATAAACGTCTACTTATAATGTGTAGTTTTTTATATATGTTTTCTCTTAGTACCTCTAAGTATCTCCTTTGATCTTGAAAAACTAGTGTCTTACGATTTAAGGTAAAAATAAGTAATTACGAATGGAACATATACATTATTAATTTTATTTACTAAAATAATAGTTATTAAATGTGATCAAGTCATTAAAATAAAACAAACTTGTACTTATAATTTGTTAAAATTAAAAGCCCCCAAAATTATTCATCGTTTCGACGTATGGTTAGGTATAAACAGGGGAAGGTTGTGTCTAGGGTTAAATGAAAAGCCGTTTTGGCCGAGCATCCTCGACTATCTTACTTTCAATCCGAAGGTCGTGAGTTCGATACCGGCCATGCACCAATGGATGTTACTTTCTTGAAAAATATACCTGCACATATAACACGTTTTAACCATAAGTTTTAACAGTGAAGGAAAACATCGTGAGGCAACCCACAGCTCAGTCAGCTTTAGACGTAGGTATTGACATGTTCTTTCCTCTGAATAGCCGACCTAGCTGAAAGGACAGAGGTGGTGAGAGGCCTTATCCATCTAACAATGTCCCAGGCACTGCAGCGTCCCACACAGCATAAATAAAAGTTGCTGACGTTGTATCATCATTTCAGCCATAAAACGTCCACTGATGAACACAGGCCTTCCTCATGGATCTCCATGAGGGGTAGTTGCCATTCTCACCACGCTTGGCAGGCGGGTTGGTGAGCGCAGTATGGGATGTTGATACACGGATAGACGCTGCTGCCCATCTTCCGGAGGTGTCCCTTAGCAGGCTCTTACTGCATCCACGGGTAGGAGAGGAGGGGTAACATTCTACTGCCGGCACCCCACGGCATAATGACGTTGTATAAATCATCTAAACTACATTGTAGATGTGACAGTCGAATTTACTTTACCTTGCGTTAGTTTTTGGTGATTTCTGCTAATAAACCATTCTTCGTTCTTCAATTATCTGCTTTATTCAATTAAATGTGTTTTGTTTTTATTTTGTAAACTAACTATTCTAAGTAGCGTTTTGCTCTATTGAACAAAGAGTATATAAACACTACGTTTTCTATTGAATAAACACTTATTGACTTTGACTTACATTGTAATTATGTGACATTTGACATGTAAAATCTCAATGGTAAAAATAAATCCTTCGCAGTTACAACAGGTCAGTTTATTTTATCTTTCATCAATATTATAAGGAGGAAAGATTTGTATGTTTGTAACGAATAAACTCAAAAACTACTAAACCGATTTTTTTAATTCTTTCACCATTAGAATGCTACATTATCCCTGCGTAGCATAGGCTATATTGTATCCCCATACATATACCCACGGGAACGGGAACTACGCTGGTGAAACCGCGGAGTGCGTGTTTTATAAAATAGATAGACGTATCGAGAATTTCAAATACGAATCCAATGATGTATGATTTAGAAAATAATATGCAGGTGAATTTTTCATAGTCGCACATTTTATGCAGAAGTCTGATTCGTGTCACGGGTTATTTCATTACTCACAATAACATTAACTTTAATAGGTACCTACATAAAGCATAATATTGCCTTATGAGAACTTAATGGATCCGATATGCCAATACGTCAGACCATATCCTGTGGAACAAAGGCTACCTACTAAGTCGGTGATTAGCAAAATGACAAAATTGTTTATTTCCAACGCGAGCTAAACGTTTTGCAATAGTGCTGATTGTTTTTTAATCGGTAAATAATGATTATATTTTGATCGTTACGAAATAGTACCTAGTTAATTTAAATGTAATAGCATTATTATTGGTTGTTTCTCTCAATAATAAAGCTGAGAAAAAAACTCAAAAACTTTAAGCAGGTACTCATATTCACATTGTTTGAAATAAAAATTAAATCAATTAGATCAAGTTACAGGTTAATCTCGCGACAAGCTTTTTTATCACATAAATTGTGTAAAGACGTTTTAAGTTGACATTAAACTTTGATGGAAAATGTTTATTTTATTATTTTTAGTACGTTTAAATAAAATCTTGTGTGTTCAAAACTTTTAATATATTATTGTTCAATTGTAGCAATCTAATATATAGGTATACATAGGTTTAAGCACAGATAATTATAAAAGTTTAAGCTTTTTATAAAACAAAATCTCATAGAAAAAGTTTATTTAGCTACTCCATTATTTGAATGATATTAGACCCTTGGCCAAGTGTTGCTCGGTTCAACCGCGATTAAGAAATTATGTCATCTTGCAATATCCAATATCTTTGCGGACATTAAATTAAGCTTAATATTAAGACAAATATTGTAACAATGAATAGAAGTGAACGAGTGAGGTTTCTTAATCGCTTCTTTCCGTCACTTGGAAAAATAAGTTTTCCGAAGCGAACGAATTCAATTATGTGCTATAATCAATTTAAATGTGTTTTGTTCTTATTTTGTAAACTGACTATTCTAAGTAGCATTTTGCTCTATTGAATAAACACTTATTGATTTTGATTTTGTTCAATAACCATAACCATAACTAATATCATAAAGAGGAAAGATTGTACGTTGTATTTTGTATGTTTGTAACAAATAAACTCAAAAACTACTGGACCGATTTTCAAAATTCTTTCACCATTAGAATGCTACATTATCCCTGAGTAACATAGGATATATTTTATCCCCATATACCCACGGGAACTGGAACTACGCGGGTGAAACTGTGGAGTGCGGTAACCAATGAAGCCACGAAAAATAAACGCAAAAATAACGCACTAGCAGCGTGGTGGAGTATGGTCATCGAGCACATACCCTGTATGTACCTGGGTATGTGCTCGATGATTGTGGCATAAGTTCTCGGAATTTCAATAGAGGAATGTGCGAAGTCAATAAAACATAGAAGTTAGAGGGAGATAGATAAAAAGAGATTAGTATATGTTAAAGGAAGACAGATATTTCATATGATAACCAAAAACTCCCCAAAAAGTAAACGCCGCACTAGCAGCGTGGCTGGCTGTACTGCGTAGCTATTTTACCTAAGTTAGACACTATTAAAAATGTTAAAGATTTTGTATTCACTCGTCGTTTTTAAAATCAACGTTTAATTTACTTATAATAATACACAAATAACATGGAATCGTTAATAGTTTAGTGGGTAAAGAACGGTTTTACATATTATGTTATGCCTGCTAACATATGTAAGTATTACCTAAATGATTACCGTTGCGTCATTGTATATATATTATCTTATAAATAAATTATCTATAAATAAAATATCTAATAAATTATCTTATCTTATCTTATCTTATTGTCCGATTCGGACTGTAGTGATGTGTCTGAAAATGTGTCATGATGTCTTTCCATCACAAAGGACAAATCAATTAACATAACCCTGTTTTAAACCCTGGAAATTGAAACCCATTTGGAACAAACAGGATACAACATCATTTTAAGCAATGTTATGTAAACCTTTCTGCCTGTGTGTTCTTCAAGAGTAGCTTATTATTGAAAGAAACAACCAATAATACTTCTATACATTTACATTAACTAGGTAGTTCGTAACGATCAAAATACAATAATTATTTACCGATTTAAAACAATAAGCACTATTGCTAAACGTTTAGCTCGCGTTGGAAATAAACAATTTTGTCATTTTGCTAATCACCGACTTAGTAGGTAGGTAGCCTTTGTTCCACAGGATATGGTCTGACGTAGGTATTGGCATATCGGATACATTCCTCTCAAGTTCATATTAAGCTTTATGTAGGTACCTATTATACTTAATGTTATTATGAGTAATGAAATAACCCGTGACGCGAATCAGACTTCTGCTTAAAACGTGCGGGTAAAGATGAAGAATTCACCTGAAAATGTTTATTTTATTATGTTTAGTACCTAGGTACGTTTAAATAAAAGCTTGTTTGTTAAAAAGTTTTTTTTTTACTTTTGTGTTCCCTCATCAGGGAGCCAAGGTGTTTGTTACACTCTGAGCCCATTTCTCTGCTGGCAATCGGCTCAAGTAGCCCGCCCAGTCCCACTTCAGCGTTGCAGCCTTCTTAGCGACATCTGTGATGCCAGTAAGGGAACGCAGCATGGTGTTACGAACTCGGTCGACTCGTTTAAACCCGAGAATGCTGCGTTCCAATTGCCCTCTGACAAATCTTGAGTCAGCTCTTCTGTAACTCAGTCAAAGGCACCGTAGGTTAGGACGGGCAGGATACACATATCGACGAGTTTGTGTTTTAGTGATATAGGAAGGTCACTCTTCTTGAACGCCTCCCAGTTGCTCTTCCAGGAATTATCGATTCTTCGACCGATCTCTTTGTTCTGCCTATTTTAGAAACTTGATAACTGGCCCAAGTAGATGTATCCGTGAACATATTGTATATCCTGCCCATCTACCACGACCCTACGTCTCGTGCCATATTAAAATATATTATTTAATATTTAATATATTATTTGTGGGTACCTGAGGATGGGCGAAGACGCCGAGGCAGGCCTAGGAGACACTGGCGTGATGATCTGGATACATTTAGGATTGATTGGTAGGACTTGGCTAACTACTACAACTAAAGAACGTGATTCCTGCAAGGACTTGGGGGAGACCTTTGCCCAGCAGTGGGACAATATAGGTTAAAATATAAATATTTTAAATATATATATTCTACGTTTTAATTTGCAGGTTCCAAGCTAGCCACCATTGAAAAAGTGGGTGTCAACAACTGCGCCGACGACGCCAAAGAATGCATCCTCAAGAGGAACTCCAATGCCACCATTAGTATAGACTTCACACCGAGTGAGTTTATTTATTTATATATGGACACCCAACAAAAGAATCACAAAAAAATATAAACATAAAACTAATTTAACTTATGACAATGTGTTCCTCCACTTACAGGATGTCACAGCATGCAGGAATACAAATTTTGCAACATTATAGGCACATAACAAGATAATTTTACGAGAATGTATGACAAATAATAAGTTAATAAAAAATAACAAGTCTTTCAAATTCAAAATTACGAATACTTATACAAGAAATGTAACGTGTACTGTTTTTATATTTTGTAAATATATTATTACTTATATAAAACAACATTATTTAAGAGTTTTAATAATTAACTGGTATGTAGGTACAACATTAGATATACCTAGGTAAATAACTTTCTAACAAATATAATTTCTTCTATATCTATAATACTACAACATAATCACCTACTATGTCTTATTATAGCTTTTTTATTATTATGCAAGATCTTATTTAAATAAAAATTAGTATGGTAGGTACCTACGATGTATTACATTAGGTAGGTTATATTAACATTTAATATCTAGTGATATAACTATAAAACGGTACCATACTACAGTTGAACAACTGGTATAGAACGTACGTACCTACTGTTCTAGGTACAACACCAACTAAACAAGATCAAAATAATTGTCAAACAAAAAAAAAAGAGATATGGAAAAGAAAAATGAAATAATATTTTTTATTATAGCAGCTGTCTATTTAATATTACATTACAATACTACTGGTAAAGTATATGACACAGTTTCTTTTTTTTCGACAATGGTTCTGCCATATCGACATCATCACTTTTTGAGATAGAGTTATAATACCTACAGAGCCTTGGCAAAGGTGAATATTTCCCTAAATTAGTTTTGGAGTATATAGTGGAAAATAAGTTGTAGGCACTTTTTCTTGGTAATCGAGAGGGAGCGTGAACTTGAAGAATACCTAATAATGCCGAGCAGTCTATATTTCCGTTATATAATAATTTATGTAAAAATACTAAGTCTAGCATTGTTCTTCGCGACGATAACAGGTTCATGTGGTAGTGCTTCAATCTACTCTCTATATGAGACATGATACAAGAAACGTCTCTGAACGCTTTCGATACGTTTGGAATATATTTCATAGTTAGGATTCCATATCGGACTACAGTATTCTAGTACGGGTCTGACTAAAGTGTTGAATAGTTTAATTTTAGTTGATGATTTTTTGAATTCTTTGCTGTTTCTTATAACAAACCCTAGAGTTTCTAATCTGCTTAAGTGTTCGGCCACAGTGTGGGTTTGTAAGCATCAGCAAAGGGTTACCTCCAGAAGATGCCCAGCAGCGTCAATCCGTGTAACTACATGACTCTGACTCTGCAACACAGTTTTTTAACTTTTGCGGTAGTTCAACGTTCCCATTGTTTTTGTATCAAATGTTTTTGTTCCCAATAAAAAATTTTGTATTTGTATTTTGTATTTGTATTTATTTTGTACATACCGTACTGCGCTCGCCAACCGGCCTGCCAAACGGTCACCCCGTATGGCATCAACGCCTCATGATTGGCCATGGGGGAGGCCTTTGTCCAGCAGTGAACGTCCTACGCCATTTCACGGCGATGATGGTACTGATGGTAGACACCTTAAGTTAACAAAATGATGAGATTCGTAGGTTCTACGTAGCAAAACCGGCAGGCTGACTACGTAGCTCGCGACTAGTTTGCAACAGGCGTAAATCTCGCAACCATCGCTGTCAAACGTCAATTCGTGAATTTACTTAGTGACAAATAGACAACAACACCTGTTAACCACTTGTCTGTGACCATAAATCAAAATTGGGATTAGAAAATGGCCGCCTACATGGTCAGCCAAATAACATAAGAATTTGTAAATTAACTTGACACTGGCGGAATTGTGTAAAACCAAACACAAAAAGCCATAAAATAAGAAGACAAATCAAAATTGCGATTGCGATGATCACTAGATTTGCGCCTGATGCAAACCTGCCGCTGGATACATGATCATAATATACTATCATAGCCAGCCGAAGTCCTAAACCAGTTGTGTGATGCAGTCTAACCAGATATGTGTATGCATTTATAATCTCGGAAAGACTGTGCGTTAATGAAACTATATGTTTTGGTTTAGCCGGTAAGAGTCCGACACAATCACCCATTCCATGAAGGATTTCCCCACTTTAATAAAACCGGGCAAGAGCGAGCCGGACTCGCGCACCGAGGGTTCCGTGCCATCACACAATATAATATATGACAAAGGCGGTTTTATATTTGTTGGAGAACCTTGACAGCGCCATCTCTTGTCTGATAGCGGAACTTATGTAGATGTTTTACACTTTCGATGATTTCTAAAAAAGTATGCTATGTAGAGAGATTGTAATAAATTTCCTCTAATCTTTACATACACCTCTAATAGCAATAAAAGTTTCAGAGGTTTATCTCTGCAAACTTCGGAGATAAGGGGGGGGAACGCTATTTTTTTCAACATTTTTGTAAATAACTCAAAAACTATACGACTTAAAGGAAAACTAAAAACTGTTTATTAATGTGCAAATGAATACCTTTCATATGATACCCTACATCACCTAGTAACTTTCCAAAAATTTTGAAAACGCCCCTTCCACCCCCATTGTCTAAAAAACTATGCAAATTAGAGAGTTCGCTATAATTTTCCTATAAAGTTTACATATACTTCTATTAGCTATAAAAATATCACGGGTTTATCTCTGCAAACTTCGGAGATAAGGGGGGGGGGAACGGTCGTTTTTTCAACATTTTTGTAAATAACTCAAAAACAATACGGCTTAAAGGAAAACTAAACTAAAAACTGTTTATTAATGTGCAAAAGAATACTTTTCATATGATACCCCACATCACCTAGTAACTTTACAAAATTTTTGAAAACCCCCCTTCGACCCCCCCTTGTCTAAAAAACTATGCAAATTAGAGAGTTCGCTACAATTTTCCTATAAAGTTTACATACACTTCTATTAGCTATAAAAGTATCATGAGTTTATCTCTGCAAACTTCGGAGATAAGGGGGGGGGGACGGTCGATTTTTCGACATTTTTGTAAATAACTCAAAAACAATACGGCTTAAAGGAAAACTAAAAACTGTTTATTAATGTGCAACTGAATACCTTTCATATGATACCCCACATCACCTATTAACTTCACAAAATTTTTGAAAATCCCCCTTCCACCCCCCTTGTCTAAAAAACTATGCAAATTAGAGAGTTCGCTATGATTTTCCTATAAAGTTTACATACACTTCTATTAGCTATAAAGGTATCACGGGTTTATCTCTGCAAACTTCGGAGATAAGGGGGGGGGGGGGGGGGGGGGGGGGGTCAATTTTTCGACATTTTTGTAAATAACTCAAAAACAATACGGCTTAAAGGAAAACTAAAAACTGTTTATTAATGTGCAAATGAATACCTTTCATATGATACCCCATACGGCCTAGTAACTTGACTTAAAATTTTTGAGATCCCCTATCCGCCCCCCTGCAGTCAAAATAAGAATGTTTTTCAACATTTTCATGTAATGCTATATTAGTAAAAAAGTGTTGTCTTTTACCATTTCAAATTTCAAGTTGATAGCATCAGTAGTTCTCGAGATATCCATTTGTGACAGACAGACAGACAGAGTGATTCTATAAGGGTTCCTTTTTACCATTTTAGTCCGGAACCCTAAAAATGGCTGCCCAAAGGAATTAATTTGCTTGATTATATGAAGATCTCTCCTCTCTCGCCCGTGGATGCAGTAACAATCTGCTAAGGGAGATCCGAAAGGCAGCAGCGTCTATCCATGTAACAACATTCCATACTACGCTTGCTAACACGCCTGCCAGGCGCGGCAAGTAAGGCAACAAACCCCTCATGATCTGGAGATCCATGAGGTCCTTGCGCAGCAGTGGACGTGGACAGCAGACCTACGACTAAGATGATGATGATGATGGAGAGTTATGGGGCTGAGTCAGGACCCATTGGACTCACGCAACCCTATGCAGCCGTGGGGTGCCGGCAGTAGAATGTTACCCCTCCTCTCATGCCCGTGGATGCAGTAAGAGCCTGCTAAGGGACACCTCCGGAAGATGGGCAGCAGCGTCTTTCCGTGTATCAACATCCCGTACTGCGCTCGCCAACCCGCCTGCCAAGCGTGGTATGGCAACTACCCCTCATGGAGATCCAAGAGGGAGGCCTGTTCAGTAGTGGACTTTTTACGGCTGGAATGATGAACCCTATGGAGCGGATGTCCGTAAGGATTGAGGAGCCACATCAGATTTTTAAAATCTGATCTCACCATTATTTAGCAGCAATGTAGCTGATTTTGCAGCACTAATTCTTTATTCATTTATTATTTATTTTCTCTGGCCCGTAGTGAGCTGCTTTTCATCTTTTTGTCACATATTTTTTCTATTATTTAACTGATGATTACAATAAATTAGAATTAAGTCAAATCTTTTATTAGTTGTTTTTATGTTTTGTGTGTGTCTAATAAATATTTATCTACTTTATTGTAACTGGGACCTGTGAACTCCCGCAGCGGTGGCGGTGGCAGCTATCGATACCGAGGTGCATGGCGTCATCATGAACCTGCCGGTTCCCTTCCCGTTGGACAACCCTGACGCCTGCCGGGACAACAACCTATCATGTCCTCTTAAGGTAAACCAACTTTAACTGGCCCCTTAAAGCCCAACCCCAGTCCGTGCTGATCTATGCTACGTGAGAGAATGTCACGAAAAATAAAAAAAAATAAAAATAAAATAAATGTTTATTGCTTTATTAACTTATTCACTAGTTATTACAGGGTTTGGATTCTCCTTTTAAGCAAAAAATTGCTTGTGTTAGGAGAATCCGCTGTTTTATAGCCATTGTCATATATGATTCTTAACAAAAAAACACTCAAAATAATTAAAAATATTTAGAAATGTCCCTAACGAGTAACCAAAAGGGAAATGGCAAACCCATGATCATCATCATCATCATTTCAGCCATAACACGTCCACTGATGTACACAGGCCTCCCTCATGGACCTCCATGAGGGGTAGTTGCCATTCACACCACGCTTGGCAGGCGGGTTGGTGAGCGCAGTATAGGATGTTGATACACGGATAGACGCTGCTGCCCATCTTCCGGAGGTATCCCTTAGCAGGCTCTTACTGCATCCATGGGAGAGGAGGGGTATCATTCTATTGCCGGCACCCCACGGCGGCCATAATGGAGAACCCATGATAATGAAGAAAAACGATATAATTAAAAAGAGTCAAATATACGGAAAGGTTACCTGTCCAACAAAAAAAAAATCATCCATAAAAATAGTCAATACAGATAAAAATGAAAACAAGAATGACGATAAAAAAAAATATTTTGATTCACACATTAGTACAAATAAAACAACATAGGTACCACCTATGGAAAAAAAATATATACAGGCATGAAAGCAAATGCCTACGGAACCCTAAAAAGGAAATCGCTCAGCATGTGTACGAGGTGGCGATGGCGCCGGCCGACGTGTGCTGGTCTTCAGCGACACCTACAGTAATTGGAAGAACACTAGCTCATGCTTTTCATTGTTTTAACTTTTGTAATTTTACTTTGTGTTTCTTCTGTTCAAATAAATAAATATAATGCAAACCAACATACTTTGCCCACAAAATAAAGCGAAACAATTAAAAAACGTCCTATCTCTAAGTATCTACTAGTAAATAGCTTTAGGAAGGGCATCAACCTTAACCGGATCGATCCCACGACCACGGACAGTGAAAATCATGCAGATTTCAAACTAATCTAGACAAAACTCATGAAAATAGTCCAGAACAATAGCACCCCGTGTTCTGTAATCTGTGACCCCGTGTCAAGTGTCAACTCAGCGACAGCTCCTCAGTAAAAGTTGTTCATATTGATGAGTATACTGACCCCCCGAAGTTTTCGGTAGTCGTCCTATTACACCCCGTATATGCCTATCTCATCATCTCATATCTAAAATACCTGTATCGCGTGTGAATTATTTTATATAACCTTCAATTGACGCCCTATAAAGAAAAAAATATTTTAGAACTGCATTATAATAAATTGCATTAACAAGCATCCATGTTTATGTTTACGTCTCTAGATAACCGTTAGTTCGTCGTCTTTGGAATACGATAGCAATTAAAACCATATTAAAACTTGGACATTGTGAAATCGACACCTTAGGAAAAGTTCTAGTCATTAATTCAGTAGGTACTAGGTAGTCTACGCCTTTGCTTTAGTCGGCTAAAAATAAGAGTGCCATTTAATACTCGTAACATCGTCCGTGGTAGATCTAGGGAAATAAAGGTCTTCCCCTTAAATAGTGTTGATAAGAAAAGTGCCATTGGACACATAGTTAGATATAATTTATTTTAAGTAGGCAATTTTACTTTGACATAGTTTTAACAAAGTATGTCAAAGTAAAATTGCCTACTTGGCTAGATTGTTATATTATTAGGTATGTATTTTTTGTTCACTAAACATTTAACACGGGTGAAGGAAAACATCATGCGAAAACCCGCGGCTTAGTCAGCTTCAGACGTATTGACCCGTTCCTTTGACTAATAGCCGACTAAGCTGGGAGGTTACATGAATACCAGACCTAGCTGACGCTGTATAATAAAGCCGACAGTTTGTTTGGCTTGAGGTTTGTTACCACTTCACGCAAAAACTAGGCTAGTTAAAAACGGATTGAGCTGAAACTTTGCAAACGTATTGATGTTGACCAGGATTAACACATAGGCTACTTTTTATTCGGGTACAAGATGGCTTACTTTAGTGATAGGTGAGATTGGACTAATTTCAAATTGTACCGATCTCAGCTTTTTGGGATAAGTGTATCTCTTCTCTCTTGCTTCGGCTCCGACACTGGAGCCGAAGCAAGAGAAGAGATAATAAGTAGGTATTGGGCGGTCGAGTGGCAATGCCACAAATTCATCTTAGGCCATTGAAGTATTATTAATTTACAACTCACTGTCTTAGGCACATCTCAGCCGGGTACCGGCAGTAGAATATTGATTGTCCCTCCTCTCTTGCCCGTGGACGCATTAAGAACCTACCGAGGCTTACCTCCGGAAAATGGGCAGCAGCGTCTTTCCGAGTAGCACCATCGCCCGCCAACCCGCATGCTAGCTTGGTGGCACAAGGGCCGTAGGTACATGCATTGTGATTGGTCAATCATGCACCCCTAAGCCCCGGTCCGCTCAACTCCGCCTATCCACCCTTAAGCTCTCTGTGTATTCAACATTGATAGTTTATTTCGACTTATACTTACCTACCTAAATTATATTTTTTCAGAGTGGAGAAAAAGTCAGCTACATAACCACAATGAAAGTCCTCAAGTCGTACCCTCAAGTGAAAGTCGACGTGAAATGGGAGCTGAAGACTAAAGACGATGAGGACCTGGTCTGCATCCTGATACCAGCCAGGATCAAGTGATCGTCCACATAGAGTTTATTCACATTCCACATTCGATTTTATGATAATATTTGAAAGGTTCTGTGTCTACCACGAGTTTACTTAGCCGTTGTTTTCAGTAAAAAAGAAGTGTTTACTAAACCTAACAGATGGAGCTGCCAAGCCGAGAAAGCAAGTTTGTTGTCATTGTCAAATTGTGTTTCTTAGTAGTAAAAGAAAACTAACGCCACCTTTCTGCCCTTCTTACCATAAACAGCGCAAGTGCATCGCGGCATATTTCGAGAAATTCGCACATAGTTTTTTTTCCTATTTTTGCTGTCACGACTACACTAACTGAGTTATTTTCAAAATTGTTACTTTTAACTCTATATAGAAGTGTGTATTTTATAATTACTTACATATTTCTGTTTTCTCTTTTATTTCTGGGTTATTATAAATCAAAAATTAATAATGCTTAGTAAAAAGTATTATCACCTATTTTGACATACTAAACATAAACATCGCAACTGCTGCACAGTTGCGATGTTCATGACTAGGAAAATGGACTTATGCTGTTTATGTCTAGTATGTTCATACAGAGCCAATATAATCCAAAAATTAAACTTTAGCAACCACATACGTTGAATATGACTAGTACCAAAGTAAATTCTAATGAGTAAAACGTGCAAGTAAGCTATTATTAGGGTTTGTAACTTCAGAAGAGTCAGAATTTAGATTGGATCTAAGTTAATTCAAATAATATTATAAATGCGAAAGTTTGTAGTTTTATATTTATTACTCATTCTATTTTTAATATTAGTCGCTTGTTTGGTTTTGGTCGAGAGTCGAAAGTACTACAAATCATAAACAACATAAGTGCTTGTATTCTAATTCTAATCAAAACGTAAGTGCTTGTGCGGTACTTATGACAAGGAGATTGAGTAAAATCTCTGAGCGTAGTAGACAATACGTTGTTTATATTTAGGAAAATAAATTAAATCTTGCACATACGATGTTTGTGCTTATGTTTATTTTTATTTCTATCAAACATACAGAAAAATGGATAATTGATCCAGATAGATCTCGTTTAGCTGATTACAAATATGCTAATAACTCATTTTCGCAAAAAATGTCACCTACGCTGTTTATCGTAAGGAGGGCAGCTTTATGGTTCGAGGAAACTAATTTTGAAGCCTTTACTTTTAACAGGAAATAAGGCAATGAATGAATCTGTTTGCTTCCCTGTTTTAAGTAATTGTTTTTTTATGAAACCAATGAGCATTGATTAATTTTAAGTATTTTTCCCACGATTTTATTGAAGTTAATGATTTTTGAGCCTTATATTTAAATAAAGAATAATTTACTTTTTAGTCTAGCCTTTTATGTATTATGTAAGTTTGTTTTCAAGGTTATGGAAATAATTAATTAAAATAAGTATAGGTCTAATCAACAGTTTTGTAATGTGAACATAAGTATTTAAAAAAAATCATAACTATTATGTTTTTTTTTAAATACTACACCATATAGAACCCCATTTCGGACCATACAGATATTATGATGTTACCTGTTGGTTAAAAATTACCTAGGTACTTTTTTACACTGAAAATGCAAGTTTTATAAAGTAAATACATTTTAATAAAGATATAAAAATGCAAGATTTACAAAGTATATTGTTATAACAATAGATACCTTTTTAAATCGCCACCACTCTGATTTCCGGGTATGGAAATGTATTCTTATTAGTATAATTATGAGAGTTTAAATAAACCCATTTTATGAGCGAGGTTACATTTCAAAGTAATAATACTCATCAACGGATAGCCGCCGCGCCGTGGGGTGCCGGCAGTAGAACGTTGCCCCTCCTCTTTTGCCCGTGGATGTAGTAAGAATCTGCTAATACCTGATGGACACCAGCGTCTTTCTGTGTATTAATATTCCGTAAGGCGCTCGCTAACCCGTCATGATGAACAAACCCCTCATGATGTTGGAGATTGAGGAAGGACTTCAGCAGTGGATGTGGACCGCAGTCCCACAGTTGGGAATGCTCATCTCAGGCCGCACATGTCCAGGTGTGCACCTTCTTGTAAATTTGTAGTCCATATCAAATGTTGATAAGTGCTTCACTACTTGCATTTCACTTCTTCTTAATACTGCCTTTGCATTTACAACACATGGGCTCCTCTTTCTTTATCTTAGCAAAGTGCAAGTTGAACTCCTTTTTAAAAATCTTTCTGTACATTGACTCCTTCACTGGTACTAGGTTTTCTTTACTGCATTGGTCATAATACATTGTGTACATGCGTTTTATGCTTAGATTTGAAATTAAAAACTGCTTTTGCTTCGAAAATTGCTTCACAGGCTTAGAATCTGTGGTTGTAAATGACTTTATATGCATTCTTACTCTATCCTTCAGTTCATCTGGTAAAGCATGAGCACTATTCTCAGACAATCCTCTCCCATCAGGCTTGGGAATATTCATTTCCGACTTTCCGCTGTGAACATTGTAGACAGGTTTTTGAGAGATTGATAATGTACCTAAGTAGAAGTTTTTGCAGACGGTCATCCGTTCCGATCTTACAATAAATGAATACTTGTAGGAGTGTTTCCGTTTCGCATCAGTTTTCCCTCGTTTTACATTGTGCCTTTCTGTGCTGTTTAAGATGAAATGTCTTTTTTCATTTGTACTCAGTGAATAAAAGGATTTGAATATCATTTTTCTGTCTGCATCAGTTATTTGCTCATTACATTTGAATTTACAGTTTTGAAGGCAATCTTTAGTATTTCTGATCTGTCGTTCAGGGACATACTTGCCTCGGCGACTAATGTAGGCCTCCCCTCTCTGATGTTTTATCTTTCTGATGTTACTGGCCCAGGTACTGGGTTGTGGGGAGAGATTTCTGATTCTCTTCTTCCTAATTGGTTCTGTTGTTTCTGGCTGTGCTTCACTCTCCGTTTTGCATCTGAAACATTTCAGTTTGATGATTATACACAAGACGAGACAAGACAGGAATTTAAATTCTAGATATAAATTGAATGTAGTTATGCAAAAATCACAACCATCCCTTCCCATCTATCCCAAGTCAACCCTTGTAGATTGGAAGATTTTTGCATTATCATTCCAGCCGTAAAAAGTCCACTACTGAACAGGTCTCCCTCATGGATCTCCATGAGGGGTAGTACCATACTCACCACGCTTGGCAGGCGGGTTGGCCAGTGCAGTATGGGATGTTGATACATGGAAAGACACCGCTGCCCATCTTATCTTACCATCTTCCGGCGGTATCCCTTAGCAGGCTCTTACTGCATTCACGGGCATGAGAGGAGGGGTAACATTCTACTGCCGGCACCCCACGGCGGATTTTCGCATAATCACATCCAATTGAAACTCAAAATATGAATTGTCATCAAAAATTACTTACTCATTCAACTTTTCTTGTAAAACTGGTTGTGGCTCAACTTTACTATAATCATATCCATAATACTGCTGGACCTCATTCATTAAAATCTGCTGCTTAAAGACGGGCACAGGCGGCAACAACATGTGCGAAGTTATCTGCAGTTGCTGCGTCAGATCCGTGCCCTGAATAACCTGGCCATGTAAGGGTTGTATGGACTGAAGATGGGTTTGCTGGCAGGACATGACTATTTGATTCTGCGATATTATATCATTCTGTAGCGAGGATACAGGGATGTGAATATCAGATGTGATAGTTTGCTGATATGTGACTTTCCCTTGGGCTTGCAAGCCTGGGTGGGCGATGTGGATAATTTGAGGGTTGTGCATCTTGGAGTCGGAAGACGGCGGCTGGTAGACCTGGACCAGGTGCGGTATGTGCGATTGTATGTGATCCATCTTTTTTATTTTTATCTGGAAACAGTGAAAGTGAGTTTTATTCCTTAGTAAGTAAGTATTCTAAAGCCGACCTGCATTCAAATTCTATTAATAGTCAATTATTAATGCTGGAGACTACACACAGCATCAAATAAAACAAATAGTACTTATCACATAAATTATTTTACGAATTAAATTAAAATCAGACAGGACTGGAATTTTACAAGGGCTAAGTAATGTCAAATTAACGATTTATTATCCTTACATCAGGTTTTTAGAGAAGAAGCTACTATAACTTGATTTATCATCACTCACAACAGCGCAATACCAGTTTCCTGTATTTACAAACAATATTATGAGTAAATTTGCCACGGTTCCATTTGCAAAGTTGACAATAGGAATCAAGAACAGATGCAACTTTACCAAACAAAAACATTTTTGACATATATTTTCTAAACTAAAACCATTTCACGCAGAATTGTTTAGTGGTTGGGCAGCTTTTACACCATCAACATAATTTTTTAGAAAATTTGTGACAAACGGATCGTAATTTTGAAAGTTTTTAGTGATGCCCAATTTCGATGAAAAGTTGTATTTTATCGATAAAGTAAAAACTTTTTTGTATGGTTTTTTTACGCAATGCACAAAACTGGTATGAAAAAAGCCTTTCACATGATCGTCTAATAAAAAGACAACTATTGTTCTGTCAACTATGAGCTGACTTAATCGTGTTAACTCACGGTATTTTCCACACTGTTATATCACGTCTCAAATGTGCACCTAAAGTTTTCGAAAAGAAAAATAAATTGGCACACGGCTGGTATCGAACCATGATGAAAATCGGGGGTATTGAATATGAATGAATGAATATTTATTTCCTCTCACACAATAGGTTATTTATCCTAGATACACACTGATGCTTTCAATTTTATATTTCTAACCAGTTGTGAGAGGCTGGTGCCTGCGATAGGTTTGTAAAAACCTGTGGTTGCAGGTCACCAGTGCTCCACTCCACGGTTCACTAATTTGAAATTATGATAGTGCAGGTATGTGAATACAAATATAATCAAATTGGCAACGGGTATAAGTGGTTAGAGGTTAAAACTAGAATGGTTATGACTTAACAGGTTGGTGCTAAAAAGCTTAGAAAATAAAATCTAATACCTAACAACAAAATACAATAAATTACAGACCCTAGATAAATGAGTGAGCGTGTGAGCTGCTGTGGGTGAGTGAGTAGTAAATTTGAGTACTGAGGACACTTGTAAGCGTGTAAAGAGTGAAACATGTGGGTGTGAGTAGGGTAGAAAATTTAGTGTGCTCCGTTATGAGTAAATTTGAAAGTTGTGAGGGTATGGATCAAAGGGTGGTCAAGACATGGGAGTTAAGAGGCTTTCTGTCTCCTGGTAGGTGAGATTCTTTAACCATTTGGTGACTTCCGTCTTACACCTAAACATATGCATCGGGTAGATAGATAAGATGGTATTGATCTTGTTGTAGATGTAAGGGCCTAGGAAGCAGGAAAAGTTATGGGACTTTTTTATGTGATAGGCTACAGATGGACAGACAGGACCTTTCCTGCGCTTGGAGTCGACTAATTGTTGGTTAAATTTAAGTTGCGAATGTTTAGATAGGACAATTTGTAACAGGAAGGATTGCCTAACAGTGAGGAGGTTCCATTCTCTGTAGAGCTGTGTGGTTGGGAAATGGTACCGAAAACCTGCACTTACTTTTAGGACGGCTCTTTGGGCTCTTTCAAGCTCTAAGAGGTGACTCTTTGCCGCACCTCCCCATGACGTGATGCAATAACCCAAGATAGAGTCGCATAGGTCACACAGGGATACACGGCCAACACGGCTAAACCATAATGGGTGATTCAATTTTGTATTATAATATTGTACATTCTAATAAAAAAAAGTAAAATTATAATGTACCTACAAAAAACGGTTTGTATGGTGCGAATAAAAATATAGGTACGTAGGTATGTTTGTGAAAGTGCAAAATCAATCATTCAATGTAAGTAATAACCAAGTTTAGTACAATATTATATCTCTCTGTAAATAGTCTTCAGATAAAACGTTCTGAAGACTATTCACAGAGAGATGTTAGGATTTTTTATATTTATGCCAGCCCATGAAAGCAAGTAGTCTTCGAAGGAAAAGTAATCAGGAATATTTTTATTTACAATTTTATTAGTTGGCGTGATGTAAAAATCATCCTGAGGTCAAATTAGTTTTTTTTTATATATTTTTATATAAAAAAAAACTTTTTGTGGTTAGGTACCTATTTTTTTTTCTAACCTATATTGTGTCCAACTGCTGGGCAAAGGTCTCCCCCATCTCAAAATCACTGAATCCTGAAAAGTTGTAAAACAAAAGTTGCTTTCCTTGGGATGGTCAGAATCACCCCATTTTGACTTAGAACATAAAATCCTCTTATACATTATTAGATTTAATAAACATTACAAGATTGATATCTAAATTAGTCACGAAAAATTAAATCTAGTCACGAATGAAAAATCTTTAAGTCAGACTACAATGTTCCCTAGAGTAAACATTACAAAGTCAAAGTCAAATAGTTTATTGTAACCATGTTGTACAAAAGATCTTATTATATAAAAGTTTCAGACATGGACCCGGCTAGGGCACAACAATATTATAATGACGCTAGGTGACAATTCAAGTTTCAAGTTTGTTTATTTACAAAAAATATACATGTGCACAGGATACAAATGAACACTGGAAAATGCAGTAGTATAAACTGTGTCGCAGTTTCCAGTGCCCTACCTCAGTACATGAGGAGATGTAAATGTTTACAAACAAAATTTAACAAAAAGAAGAACCAGACTGCAGAAAAGAAGAGAAATCATTTAAAGTAGTATAACTAAAGGCATCTTATCAAAACTAATTTACATATTTGATGTCTGAAAATAAACTTAAAAATAAAAATGTTTTTTTTTTCTTGTAGGTACAATTGAAATAGAGTCGGAATACAGTTGAAATAACAAAAAGCATCTATAAAACTAATGTACATACATACCTAATCAAATTATATAAATTCTTATTTTATGCAACATACTTTATATTCAATGTTTCAATTTATATACATAAATACATAATTAAATAAAAATAATAAATAATAAAAATATATATGGAGTTGTATTATTGTAGGATTAACTTCTACCAATCAAAAATTCAGTGTCACCGTAGGTAATTGTAGATAACCAGTTTTTAAGTTTAATTTTGCATTTATGGTAGGTAAGTTCATATACATCAAGTATTTTATGAATTCTTTTGTACAATATGGGTCCTAAAAAGTGGTGATGTCGGGATGCAAGGACTGTACGGCTGGATCTGGTTGGGAAATGCAGTAGGTTGGTTCTATTTGATAATAAAATTAATATTAAATAAAAACATTATTCAAATTTTTTACACATAACAGACTAAACAAAAGAAAAAATATAATAAATGTACTTAACTTAGGAATCTTATAACTTTAAAAATTATTTATAATATATTTTAAAAACCTACAATGTTGCTTTTGAAGCGTAATAATAACATACACAGAAATATAATAAATAAAAAATAAGGCCTTTACATCTTTTATAGTTTATTATTATTATTTATTGCTACGATACAAGACAAGCTGCACGAACAAACTGACCCTATTATTCCCATCAAAGGGGAGTGCGACAGGGAGACATTAAATCACCCAAGCTGTTTACTGCGATCTTAGATAGAAGACCTGGTAAAATGCTTGCATGGGAAAAAAGTGGTAAGTATTAATATCAACGGCAGTTACCTGTCGCATCTAAGATTCGCTGATGACTTGGTCCTGTTCGCAGAAAATTAAAGTTAAACTTAAGTAATTTCTGAACTCCTTGCTATTATCATCTTCGTCAGGGCTCTGAGAGGCAATATAAAACCAACCCGAAATAATGAACATTTTTAAATTTTTCAGAAATTTTTCTTCGGGCAAATTCAGAGCAAAATCTCTCCACGCGCGTATGTCTTTCGCGGGCCAGAGCTAGACGAGACTGACTCAAAGAGATTAAAAAACCTACGGAGAGTCCATCAATGCCCACAAGAACAAGGAGATTTCAATTTATTTATTTACACAATCATATAACATTACATATAACAATAACGCAGTGGCGTTATATGAAGTTCTTAAATACCTATGCATCTTAGAACAGTTTATACAAAAAATAAACAACAATATAAATGTGTTACAATACCTAAAAACTAAAGTTACCTACTTACTTAACAATATTTAATAAAACTAACTTAAATACATTATATAATATAAACTTTGACAACAGGAAAAAAAACAGCACATAAAAATCAAAATATTTGTGTAAACACCTAAGAGAATTACAATTATTATAGTGCTACGTAGGTAGAACAATATTTACAGAGAAATTAACAAAATTACTTTATTAACATGGCGAGAAAGTTAAATTTCAAATAAGGTTACACAATGTATAAAAATAATCTTAAACATGGCAGGACATACAAAATAAATAAAGGCACTAAACATTCTCACAGTAACTAAGAAGGGCACGCTCAATCACCATCCATCCATCCACAAACAAGTCAAGCTGAGGATTTTGGGTAAGGAGCTTGTTTAAATTTCTTGGTGCTCGACCTATTGGAGCCTGTTGACTTGCGACCGTTCTAGGAGGAGTTGACTCAAATAGTGGCACACGGCCAGAGCGAATGCGGATACGATTTCAAGGCACACAGAGTTGGCTTCACTGAGGAGAGATGGACAGTCCAGTTTACCTCTCAGAAGACGACATACAGTGAGCAGTTGGTTGAACAGTCTTCTAGTCTCCAAGGAGTTGAAACCAAGTGTGCCCATTATAAACTTTGTAGGGATAATACCTAAAATATTTACGGTACAGAAATCTAAGGAAACGCTTTTGCACTCTATCATAAGGCTGTAGGTGGATTCGTAAGGGCTCCAGACCCATGAACCTGACTCTAATTTAGATCTTATCAACGAGATGTATAAAAGTTTTACAGCCTTACAATTATTAGTAAAATGTTTGCAGTTACGTAATACAAACCCCAGTCTTTTAAACGAAGTAAGCACAAGTGAGCGCATAATGTTCGTGAAAATTGAGTTTTGAATCAAACTCAACTCCAAGATCCTTGATAGATGTATCCCTACTTAACGATTCGCCGTTATGGACATAGGTTGTTCTGACACTTCGCAAAGATCGCGTGTATGTAACAAAAGAGATGGGCCGCCACGACGACCTCTGGTCGCTGTTCTACATGCTGGCACATACATGGTGGAGTTCGTCAACGGACAGCTGCCGTGGAGGAAGATCAAGGACAAGGAGCAGGTTTGTCTCGCATCATCATGTCTGACTGACTTACTGATTCGCGCGCCCTCTATTCGTCGCTAGGCGGAGGTGAGCGGTAACTCTAAACAAAATGCGCTGAAAGCGCGAACAAGCACAATAGCTTAGACAACACAGACAAAACGCATTCACGACCAATCACGACAAGGAGGGCGCGAACAGACGAAACTGTTAGGCTGCGTTCAAGATGTTTTTCATACGCATTCGCTACAATAATAATTAATGGGTGCCTTATGTTATTTATGGGTGTTAGTCCATTAATTAATGGAGCTTCTTTTACTGCAGTGAGTTGTAAATAGTTAGAGTAGCTATACCAAACAAAAAACGTGTCGCAACTTGATGACAGCGGGGGTGCCTGCGCGGGGCGCGCTCGCCCCCGCACACAAGTATTCGCTGCAGCGCTACACGATTAGAATGTCGTCTATCCATACCATCAATACATGCAGCGCTAGATCGCTAATAGAGAATAGTTTTCTCGCGACCAAAACGTCGTAAGCGCCCCGTGAATTTCGTGGCGCTTACACGTTTCGTTCAACATAGTGTAACAACATGTCGCTCTAATAGATTTTTTTCACCGCAGAAGGGACACTTCAGACAGCTATTAATGCAGTAATGTTAATGCAGTAGGTACCTATGAATATTATATTTCAAAACGTAAAAATATTTAAGTACATTAAATTAAAATGTTTATTTCACTCTGCCCCTCCTCTCATGCCCGTGGATGCAGTAAGAGCCTGCTAAGGGATACCTCCGAAAGATGGGCAGCAGCGTCTTTCCATATACCAACATCCCGTACTGCGCTCGCCAACCCGCCTGCCAAGCGTGGTGAGTATGGCAACTACCCCTCATGGGGACCCATGAGGGAGGCCTTTGTTCATTAGTAAACGTTTTTTGGCTGAAATGATGATGATTATCTAGCCCAAAACTAAGCAGAGCTCTTGTTATGGCTACTAGATAACTGATATAATAAATACAATACAATACATAAATACCTATTTATTTATTATTATACGTAGAAAATGACCTGAACACCCAGAACAAATATCTGCAGCGATCACTAAACATTTGTCCCAAGGCGGGAATCGAACCCACCGCCTGCATCGCAGGCGAACCTTCGCCCACCACGCCACAGAGGTCGTCAATCTATTACATTAAGAATTTGTTCAGACAACAATTTAGGTATAATACAGCTTCAGTTTATAAGTAATGACGATTGCAAAAGATACCTACAGTAGGTACCTAGAGTACCTACTGTTACTGATCAGACAGACGGCATAGGGCGAGTAATATGAGTTAAAAATAATCAGTTAAACCTTTGTCGCCAACCCTTAGTAGGTACCTACACATCCCATCTGTACGAATCACTTTTCATAATCTATGATTTTCAAACAAAATGTCAGTACAATAGAAAATAATGTACAAAAATTAATTTTAGTTGGTTTTAGTTGATATTCTGTTTACTTTCCGATGATAAGTCACGCCACTATCTTTTTTCTTCGCAGTTGATTGATTAATTACACGTTTTTAACACCCAAGACGGCATTTTTAATTTGGGTTTATTCGCGTGCGGTCGCGATGGGCGTCGACGAACGACTAAATGAGTTGTTGCCGGCCGGCAACAACTCATGGCGCAAACTTGTTGTTCGCGGGTGTCAATTCTATACGCTAGTAATAATACTTCAATGTTTTACTGTCAATCTTCAAAAACATTTTGGTATCTACTAAATTACTAAAAAAGCAACTAATTTTAAGCGCCTAATTAATACTTTTCAAGGCGACCATATATTGTAAAACGACCTACGATTAATATGAATCAGCAGTGATTATTCCAAGTTTGAAAAAATCATATAAACAGTAAAGTGCACAATTGCACATATCGCGTAGGGTCAAAGCAGGTCTAGGTCTTATTTATACAAAGAAAATAAAAATGAAAAAATCCTACTCCTGTAATATTAATATTACTTACTTTTTTGTGTTTTTAGGAAAAAAATTGCACCCATCTAGGTACAATATTTTACTAAATTATAAAACTAAATTGTTGCCTCAATCAAGTACCTAACACTCAAAGACCTGAGTTATTTATTTGACATAAATAATATATACATATACCTATATACACACACACACACCTTCACGAATTTGTTCCCCAACATGGACATCCTCGTATCTAGTATACTCAATACGCTGATCGCTGAGGATACCAAGTGGGGGTAGTCAGAAAAATCCATAGGTGCTCGGCGGCATTCGAATTACTATTAATCACCAAAGATATAAGTAACTTACCTTTCAAGTGATGGATCCAGCACATTTTTTTTCTAGTAGTAAGTACACTACCATACTTACCAATACTTCATCTACCTCACCATCTATTCCTCCTCCATTCAACGTAGCGAAGCGGCTCTCCATGGGCCGCTTATCGCCCCCGCGAGAAGCGAGACGTGGTGGGTGGCGAACCACATCGCCGCCATTTTGGTTAGTTAAATAATTTAGGTATATTAGACTGATTAAACTATGATTGTAGGTAGAGTTCGCGCAAAACTTCTTGAGCTCTGTGAAGTTTGCTTCAACGACTGCTCAGTACCTACAGTTTTTAAGGTGTTGAGGGGAAGAAAAGATAAAAAGGGTGCAAGAGGGGCCTAGTCTGTGAAGCTAGGGGAAACCAGCGAGATTTTTGGTTGGAAATTTCGCACACATTTTACTAATACATTTATTTATTTTTCAATTAATAAGACAAATATACTTATTTAAAAATGAATTGTTATATTCAATGAACGAATAATTAAAACTTAAATGCTAGAACAAATTCACCTTTACTTATCACAATTTTTTAATAAATAAAATTTCTACTGCGTAGCAAGTTTATTTATAACCTAGTTGGCAATAGCGATAAGGCCGCCCATTGTACATTAATTTGTTTTTATTTCTCCTGTACTATTTGTGTTATTTTTAAGTTGGTGTGCAATAAAGTAATTATCATTCATTCAATATTGAATGAACATGTCAACATGCGCAACTTTGCATTTGCCGCAACGTTCACAGAGTTCATAAAGCACCTTACGTCTTCAACAAATTAAACAAGATTATACCTTTACATAACATGACACAACAAGAATTTAAAACAAATATAACATCCATTTGCGAAATTTGGATTATGCGGAGACTGAGCTTTTGTTATCAGTTAAATTATAGGCTATGTAACATTTAATTTAGTAAATAAAATAGTAATAAAGTAGATTGTAAGAAATAAGGGTTACATTTTTTAATATAGTGTATATTGTATGATTTTAGTTAGTACCTTTGTAGCCCGCTAGAAGTCGATGTAGAGAGCCCTCACATCTTAATACAAGTGAAAACTTAGTAAGAGTGAGGAGTCAATTATGTTTGACCCTAAAAGGTTTATCAAATTGTACTTTTCTTAAATATTTTACACTGTTATTAGCTTAAGTACCTTATAACTGTACCTTGTACTTAAACCTTTTTTTGAAATAAATACATTATTATTATTATTCAAAAGCTTTGCGCGAACTCTACCTATTAAAAAATGTTAAATCTGTGATTAAAGTACATATCTGTATTTTATTTTATGTAATAGGTTACTTATTTTTCTTTTATAAAGCTCTGTGATTTTATTGAATAAACATAAAAAAAGAAATAGGTAAAAATAGGATTTTATTAAAAAGGTTAATTAATCGTTGTGTAGGCAATTTAATATGATTATAAAAATAATCTATAAGCGAGTCCTTACTTTATAAATAAATAAAAACATGATTCATAATAGGTATAAGTATTTTATTTTTGACGCAATGGGGATTAATGAACTTTTTAGTTCACTAATCCCCATTACGAGTTCGCATCGGCGTCAACGGGGAATAATTAACAAAAAGTCCACTTATGGAATAAGCCTAATTTTTGAATTTATTTTCAAGATAATTATAAACATAATCATAAACCACCAGCATTATTGCACCGCCTGGACCTAAGCGCAAGACTTTGGGTAAAAGTCCTTTGTATAGTGCACGAAATCTGAAACAAATAATGTAAAATTGGCATAGTATTCGTTGTACAAGAAATAATGACCCGATGTTCTATGTATGTACTTATCTACTATTTCCAAAGCCTTAGATTTTTCTCAGATGTGGGAAACAAATGGCTATAAATATATAATAATCATAATTTAAAAAAGCCATTAAAGCCCTGTATATCTTATTTTTGTAGCCACCCGCTACAAAAATAAGATATACAGGGCTTTCATAATACAAATTAATAGTAAGAATACCACAATAGGAGTCTTGTAAAGATCATTTCGAAGCGAGTGCAGTTCGAAATTAGAATTAAAATAAAATAAGCTTCTTAGATAAATGAATTTTCTAAATAAATATGTTTGGAATACCTTTTGATGAAAAGGTTCACTTAACTAAATTAATTATGGATGTGGGTGGATGCTTAGGACTTAGCTGGATAAACCACAAGGAAAAAATATGCATCTCATCTTTCGTTTTTGTTAACGTTTATGCGTCATCCAAAATTAATTTGTTTTATTTGCAGGCATCATTTTGACCCCATTCCAGCCAGACAATGCAAAGAAATCAAGATGCACATTGCAACAAACATTGCTTAATTTAAAACATTACTCGCTTCGCTTGGCAAATTGCCTGCAGCTGAATCGATGACACCAATTTGCAAAACTTTGTATTTCACAGGGAAAATTCGCATGCAGGTAATTTGCAAAATTGTTTAATTGATAATCGCTATAGTATCTAGGTTTCATACGGTTTCATTAGGGTTCACAATTCAAAATAATTTGTGATTTCTAGTGTCTTCGATATCGTAATCGATGAAGTTGACAAAACATACTATTTTAATCTAGGTTAAGCCATAGGTACTGCAACTGAACAACTCGTTCTATTAAAAACATAACAACTAATTTGGAATACTTGTGCATTTACTTACCCTTCTTCTCTATACACCAAAACTAATGCTCCTGAGGTAGAACTGTACTTTACAATGCCAGGAGTTGGCTGTGGTCCTTGAATACGACTCTTGGCGACGTCAAATGGTATGTTAACACAAGACCCTAAAACTCCTGACGTAAATCCAATGGCAACTTTGCGTCCAAATTCCAGAAGTGGATCCTAAAATAAACATTGCGTTACTTTTTATCGCTGTTTACAATGCTGTTGCTTTCACAGATAGCAAAATGTTTGCACATTTAATAGAATGAAGCCATATTTATAGTAGATAGGTAAACCTGTTTCCATTCTATATAACGTTACAATATTTATCATAATAATAACAAAATTATACACGTATAAACGTATAGAAACGTATATTGTTGGATGTCATAAAATAAATAAATATTATTATTATTATTTTTATGGCACGGCCGTGATTATGTATGTGATATATAGCATGGTTTGATATGAAAATGCCAGTTTGATTTTTCTTACCTCGTATTCAGGAACGTATCCCTTTACACTATGATAGAACCCAAAGTAGACCATATTGAAGACGCCATTCCTTGCAATCGTGGCGGTTAAGCCCTTATTCAAGCCTCTGAAACCGAGGCCTTGGTCTCGAACTATTTGTCTCGTTACAGACCATGTGCTTGGCGATTGAGCTGTAACAGCTGTGTTCGACTGAAGAGTCACTTTTACAACTTCAAATGGGTTAACTAGAATTGCTTCTGTTATGCCGGCACCAAGACCAGCTAAGGCAAAAGTCTGTAATTAAACAAGAAACATTAATCTTAATATAAACATAGGCGGTTATCACAGTGCCACGCACAACGCTGCATGTTGTGTGTCGACGCACCTACCTGCGCACCACCGAGTACATGCGCGAGTGCAGATCTGCATCATCGTGCGGGTTTTTCACGCACTCACGCGCGAAGTTGCGTTTTGTGGATTCACGGCGGCTCTGACTTATTTCATTCAAAGCTGTTCGCTAGACTGCGGGACTCGGTGTGCCATACCTTGCGTTTCGCCCGCACCTACGCGCTTGGGTGCATGTTTCTCCGCGCTTAAGGCGGTTCACACACTGCCACGCATCACGCTGCATGTACTAACTTTACCTTAGATTTGTGCTGTTCACACACTGCCACGCATCACGCTGCATGTTGCGTGAATGCGTCTTCTAACATTGCTTGTAAGTATCTCTGTTTGTATAGAAAACACGCACAAGTCGACACGCACGATGCAGCGTGGTGCGTGGCAGTGTGATAACCGCCTAAGCGCGTGATCTGCATGGAATTTTTTAATATGAAGGTAAAGCAATAACCTACATATTTTATATTTTTATATGTTGTAAGTGAACATACGAGGGGCGTTCAATGTATTCTCGGTATGGGTATGTTAAAAATAGATAAAACCTTGAAAATAAAATATTTTTCAATATTATAGTCTCCCATGATATCAATACATTTGTTTGATCGCGAAGTAAGTTTTTCTATTCCCTTAAAAAAATAATTTTCTCCTTGGCCCGAAAAATGCTCATTTATAGCGGATTATGAGCTCATTATCGTCAGCAAATCGCTTTCCCAAGAGGTCTTCTTTTAATTTGGAAATAAAAAATAGTCACTGGGGGCCAGGTCTGGGCTGTAGGGTGGGTGGTTAATTTCCTCGAACCCGCACTCTCGTACAGCAGCCTGGTAGAGCCGCGCAGTGTGAACCGGTGCGTTGTCGTGAAGAAGCAGAACTTTCTTTGCCAGCTTTCCTCGTCTTTTTTTTATTTTATTGATTCTCTCAAACGGCGTTAAGTGATTGAGTATTATTCTGCGTTGATAGTTAAACCTTTTTTTGTGTACTCGATCAATATTCCGTTTAGAATCCCAGAAAACTGTGGCCATGATTTTGCCAGCCGATGTGGAGTGACTTTGAACTTCTTCCGAGGGTCTGATCCCTTTTTTATGCCACTGCATAGACTCCTGTTTACTCTCAGGGTCATAGTGATGAACCCACAATTCATCACCTGTAACTATCCTTTCGAAAACACTTGCTGGATCGTCGCCACACAGTTCTAAATGCCCTTTCATCTTCGATACTTTCCCTGCCTCCTTTGAATTTACTTGACCACTTACTTCTGCACGGTCGGTAATGAAGGAGCAGAGTCTTGATAAACGGCTACTATTTATTTATTTGAATAGGACATCCAACACAGAGTTACACCTATTACACATAATACTAAGGACTAAATGTTAATAGCCTGGTGCTCCCGTAATTACAGGACGTCACAGCATGACATTTCATCACATTTGCATTTTATTTATTTATGGATAGTTTTTTTAGATTTTCCTTGTTTATTGAGGAATTTAATCACCGCACGATGCTCGATTTTCTTCAACATTGTCGCGTCAGTCATTTTCTGTCTGACTGGAGGTCGCAAACAAACTAATGAAGTTGTCAACAGGAAATTTTATATGAATAGCCTCAGATAATGTTGTTAACTAATGATATAAGTATTTTAATTACCAATTGAACGCCCCTTGTAAGCATAGAAAAATAATTAAAAACATAATTTCGGATCAAAACTTTTAAAAAAAATATATAGGCACACACAGCACCTAAGAATTATAACGTAATAGAAACCAGGCTAAAATTGCAACGAAAATCAATCATTCTGTACTCTTTTTATTTATGGCATCAGAACCTAGTTTGAAAGATATGCACTCTTTGGAATTTACAAGGATGGCGTAAATAAACAGTCAAATGATTCTAAATTTGGTTCTACTTATGACGTTTATAGCTAAATAAAGCAGTAATAAACGTGAAGTTATCTATAAAGATTACTTCTAACAAACTTAAAGTAAGGCTCAGACAGAATTGTATTTTGGCCTTACTTCTATTATGTCATTATTCTAAGCACAGCACAATTCACTTCCGGTCGGAAGAATGTAGTTTACGTTAATACCTATTCTAAGAATGTAGTGATTTTTTTTCTTATAGCTACAGTTCGGGTTTTTTGACAAATTCCTATGTTTAAGGTTTTCAAGTGTCAAACTATGTTGCTTAGTTCAAAGAGATGAAAATACACACACGCCATTAAAAAAAGAAGAAGAGGAAGAGATGAAAATAGCTAAAAATAAGTATGTTTATAAGTACCTATAGGAAAAAAAGGCGATTTTTGCCTACTCCACACCACGGTGACGTGTTTGGGGACGAACGTCCCCAAACTACAAACGGCATTTCCCCCCGCGGGGACGGTTGTCCCCAAAGTGTATCGGGCGGATGTGCACATAAAGTTCATGAATTAAAAATTTAATGCCGGTATCGAACCCACGACCTTGGGATTGAAAGTCGGGGAACATCCCACTCGGCCAACACGGCTTACCTAAGAAATAAATAAATAAATAAATAAGAATAATGTATGTACATAATGTTTAAAATGTCTACATACCAATGGTGTAGGTGAACTGGAACCAAACATTAACATATTTTTGTATTGCTCAAATGTAGCAAATTTTACAGCTCGTTTTGGGGTTTCCGCTAAAATCGGAGGTAATATACCTTTCCAAAAGGATGTCAGGCCTTCATATTTATACATTTTTTTCATACAATCTACTATGCCGTTATAGTAATGTGGGTCCGATATTTTTAAGGCACTTGTTTTTGATTGTATTTGCAGTCTTGTCTTTACTAGATCTAGAGGATGCATTATGCAAACTTCAACAAACCCGGCACTCCCTCCAGCGCCGACTTGCATAGCAGCTTGCTTCAAGAGTTGCTCAATATCTGACATGTTTACTTAATATTATATAGTATGCTTGATCAATTAACTATAAATAAATTCACAACACCACACAATAATTGCTGTTTGTACTACCTAGTTGCTCTACTAAAAGCTACTGAACAGAAACGGCATGTTTGATTAAAGTTTACATTACGACTAGGTACATCAAAGACGTGATAAAGACCCAGAAAAACAAACAAACTTTGTATGTAGTAATAACTCACTCACACAGTCACTCCACATGCACAGAGCAAGTAAAATAGTATCCCATCACATGCCAAATAACACCGAAACGTTTGACAGATGTTATCGATAAGTTTCTGTTTCTTGTTGTAGTATACTATACACCAACACTATCGCTTAGAAAATGGCAATGAATGGCAACATTTAACTAGATCTGTCAACTTGAACTTGCTGTCAACAAACATTTCCTCAAAAATGTTGATTTGTGATTGTGATAATTTCCGTGTATTTTAATTAGCATTAGCTATTGCTAGCTGATAAGTCTGTAAATATTCATTATATCAATTATGTGAAATCGTTTAGAACTTTATAATTTGTTGTTAAATGTTGTGGTAGTACTCGTAGTGCGGAAGATACTGTGCTCATAGAGCTTAGAATCGCTTGTATCGTATAATGCCAGCCAAAATGGCAGTAAGAATTTGCAGTTATGAAAAAGTGTTTTTATGATTATATGATAGTGCGGTGTCGGTGGATGTGCTGAGCACGGAAATGAGGACATAACGTGTAAGATGGGTTCGCAGACACTAGAGATACTGCGCCAGGGAGTTTGGGCTTCACTTACTGGTGGTTGGTTCTATGACCCTCATCAGAATCTGTTTTGCAACACTTTACACCTGTATGTGTGGCTGTTCCTGCTATGTTTACCGTTCTCTGTGTACCTGGTGAGTACCTTATTGCATATTAACAGAGGTATCAGCATATAATAGGGTTATGTTGTAGATATTTGCAATCAGGTCAAGATGTAAAGGGTAGTGTTGTTGTGATTAGGAAAGATTTTGAGTCATTGTGTCAGTGCCCTTTTGACTGAGGTAGTGATTCTTTTGATATTGCTTTGGGTTATCTTGGCCTGAGATTTACATACTTGTTCTCAAATTCTAAACAAAATAAAGCAAACAAGGCAGATTATTAAAAAATAAAAGTTTCCAGTGAAGGAAATTTGCAATGAATAAGAGAGATATCAAGCAGTTGTATTTAGATTAGAAAGTTTAATATAGGTAATATAATTCAAACCATTAACTGCATATTACATATTTACCATAATTACCAAGACCTTACCTCCCATGCATATCTACCACATGGCAGTTATTATTATTTTTATTTATAAAGGGAACTCCTTCAATATAATATATATAATAATATATATAATTTGAATTACAAGGACCAGTTCTATAAATGTTTATAATTATTCAATACACATGCAGCTTAAGCTGATGTGTGTATATCAAGTTAATTGCATATCAAGTTAGGTTCAGTTATGTGCTTTATTCTATTAATAGTGTTGTTTCATTTTGTAATTTGTGAAACATCAATATATGATCTATCAACTGAATAAAGTATTTTTTTAATTTTAAATTTTTTGACTTTTTAATTGTCAGTGCACTTAAAATGTTTATCTTGTCTATTTTTAAAACTGTTCACTGAAGGAGAACTAATAACAATTAGATGCTATCACATCATTCTGTACATTTATACTAAAAGTAACTCAATATGTGTATTAAAATGTGTTTACGTTATCTTCATTACAGTACTTTCCACCCGCAAGCTTGGGTTGGCTGATATACTGCATCCTGGTAGCCGTTGTGTTCACCACCCTGAAGATAATTAACCATGGCTTGCACCACATGTATGACACCAAGGAGTGCATAGTTGTCCAGCAGACTACAGACCCCGTAACGGGCAATGAGAGCTCCCAGTAAGTATATAAAATGTGAATCAACTTAAAAAAAAGGAGATTTGCAAGTTGTCTGTATTTTTGTTCTTTTTAATATTTGTTTCTAAGACTCTGTGGTATAAGAACGGATTTGGAATATTCATGTTTATTTATTTATTAACATGCTAGTACGATGCCGTGGGGTGCCGGCAGTAAAATGTTACCCCTCTTCTCCTACCCGTGGATGCAGTAAGAGCCTGCTAAGGGACACCTCCGGAAGATGGGCAGCAGCGTCTTTCCGTATATCAACATCCCATACTGCGCTCACCAACCCGCCTGCCAAGCGTGGTGAGTATGGCAATTAACCCTCATGGAGATCCATGAGGGAGGCCTTAGTTCAGCAGTGGATGTATTATGGCTGAAATGATGATGATGATGATGCTAGTACTTGTCTGCCTCCCTGTTTTAATAAGGTGGACTGAGGGTAGTTTGATACTTTTCTGTGATCATCAGCCCTAGGACTGGTACCTAGCTCAATACACATATTTACCGAAACATGTTGGAGTTTTCCAGTAAAACTGGATAACATATCAAATCAAGCCTTAGAGATTGGTACTTGTTTTTAATAACTCAGTTCTGATGATCCATGACTATGAGATAACTCCTCCAATATTAAAGGAGTTTCTCAAGTTGTCTATATTTTTTATCTTCGTTTCTTAGACCACTGTGAATGAATGACCCGATTTGGAATATTCCAAATCAAATTTTGGGAATAGCTAGGTACCTTATATATAATTAAAAAAATGGAAACCATTGTAGCATCTTAGCACAGCCAGGTGCTGCCCTGCCACTTCCTCTATTCTTCCTCTCCTCACCAGATATTTTTATTGTTATACTCATACTGTTGTTGTATTCATATTGTTTTTTGTAAATAAATGTTTATTCTTTATTTCTATAGCCCAGAAGAAGGTGTAGAAATGCAGATGCTCCGGCTCGGTGGGCAAGCGGCCGCAGGCTCAGACAACGAGTCCATCACATCTCTGGAGTACCATAAACCTAACAACAGCACAATAGGTTTGTATATAGCTATTCAGATTTAGTTATGTACATAACTAAATCTACATTCGCAATAATAAGGCTAGATAACAACATTTTCAGGTTTTGATAATCAATTTCAGTTATCAAAAAATATTGGAAACATATTTTTATTTTACTCATGCAATCAAAAAAATAACGGCGAAACATTAGGTCAAAAATTCGCTTAGGTACGTGCGGTACCTACGTTGTGAAGTCACGAACTCTTGAAGTCCAAAAGTATTTTTTAAGTATTTTGAAAAAGTTAAGAAAAGTATCCGTTATTTAATTATTAAATGATATTTATAAATTGCAATTTTGATATTTATATTTATACCGCTGAATAATGCCTGTTTCAGATCTAAAAGTGGATGTCCATCGCAAAAACAGCTCGGAGTCCAGCATAGAAGACAGCGCGATGTCCGCTAAGAAACCAGACGAAGCCGCGTCCAAGTACGACTTGTGTGCGGTGGAAGGCGCCGACGCGCCCGACCGCGACACCAAGTGCCGTCCCGCCAGGAGCCGGGCCAAGTCCGGCCACAGGCGCGAGCGCACGTCCAAACGGCGGACCCACGGCACCAGGATAGACGAGCTTATAGTCGAAGCCGCCAGGAGCCCCAGAGTAGATAACAACCTGCCCGTACACATGCTGGTAGACGAAGGACCATTCGCCAAAGTCAGCAGGCGCTACCACGAGTGCCCACACAGAAGAGGCTCCAGCAATAGGGACTTCTTCAAAGAGTGGCTCTATCTCGACGCCAACGAAGCCGCAGGCGAACCGTACCAGTCGAAATTCGCTAGACAACTCAGCTCGGATTCTAGGGACAACTCTGAACCTAGCGTCGGACCTCCGTCCCCCAAGAAAAGGCTAGCGCACAGGCGGAGGTATAACAACTATCCTGAGGAGAGCTGCACTAAATCCGCGACGGCATTAGCCACCGCCCAACCCTCGAATATTAGGAGAAATTCCAACTCCACTATGTCGACGATACAGTTGCCACTGCTGAATTCAACGGCACAGCTCGTCTCGCATATGAGAAGGCACTCCAACAACGCGGATACAGGGTTCTTTGCTAGCGTAGAGTTGGGCGAGTACATGATGGTGAAAGCCGAAGCGCCGTCCGAAATCCGGGAAGCCGAAAAAGCGAAAGGAGTTAGAAGAATAAAAAGTGCAGCGTTAGAAATCGGCTGCCCGCCTCCTAGTGTATCGAATTTATGCCCTCACCCCAACAGCGCCGAGACTATAGGCGGACAAATGCTTAAAAACCCAAAAAGTGCTGTGATACCCCCTCCCAGCAAGAGCCTAACGCGCGGTCCGCACTTGAACCTTTACCCTAAGAACGAATCTGGCGAAGGGTGCAGCTATCCTTACCTAACGTACGGTTCCGAGATAGTCTACCCCATTGCCGAGATTTCAGATGAAATGCAAACGTCACAAAAAGAGACAGATCTGGACTCGAGCGGCGAGAGTTACAGTGATTACGAGGATGAGAAACAATTTAGAGGTTTCGATTGGGAGGCAGAACAGTCACCTGCGTTACGGTCTAGTGACAGTGATTATGAGAACAACGGCTCCCGATCGCCATTACTAGTACGCGTGAACAATCCCGCAGAGCGCGTAGTTCGGGGAGCGACGCGGGAGTTCAGAGTCACGCCACTCTACTACGAACGTCGTCCCAACTCTAGGTACAACTCAATGCACAATACTCACGAAAAAAGTAAAGGTGTGAGACTTAAAAAGAGTAAACCGGATCAGTGCGACTTGAAACGTGAGAGACACACGGCCTCATGCGACTGTAAAACCAATACCAGTTCACTTGTAGTAGATTACTTTGATAAAGCGAGCGCAAGCTCTAAAGATCTACTTATAGAGAAATCTAGCCTAGAATCCAATGAAAACCCTGATAGCGATAAGAAAACAGAAGATAAAGTTGTAGAGAAGAAACTCTGGGACCATGATGCATCTAATACTAGTAGTAATAGCGATATAAACCCTGAGAAACCAACTGAAGAAGTCGGTAAAGAAGACAATGATCAAGTTACAGAAGAAGTGAACGAAACACAGCCAGAAGATACCAAAAGTGCAGATGAAAAAAGCACGTACAGTTTAGAATGGCTTTTCGAAGAGCCGCAAGAGTCTTCCAGTGGAAAAGAGGAAGAAGCATGCGCACTTCCAGAAGAAACCGGTCAGAAACTTGCCACTGCCCTCGGCGAAACGTCTTGCAACGTTCCAAAAAACTTGGGAGCCATACCAAAGCAAATAAAAAACTTAGCGCGTTCGCGAGCCTCATCGCAGAAGGAGAACAAGAAGAGAGATTCTAAGAAGGAAAAAGATGAGAATCAGAACGAGGACAGAATTCTCATGGATGCAGTGGAGGCTCAGGCTGCTTTGGTTCAAGGCTTGGAATGCTTATTTGCCGCGACGAACGCGAATACGGTGGTCATGCCGCAAGCGAGGGGCGAGGAGCGATCCCGCAGCCACAGACAGAGTCTGCGGGGTGAGAGAGAGAACATGCACAAGACTAGAAAACGCTCGATCGAGGAAGTAGCTCAAAACTCCGCCAACACACTCCTCCCTACCTCGATGCCATTACTAGCTGCGTTCCTAAACTCGAGGGTAGAATTTGGGCCCTGCTGTGCAGCCAATGCGGCCGCCGGTACCAACGAAGATGGCTCACCAGAACCCGAGGGAAAAACAACAGAAGAAACCCCAAGACTTCGTCCTCTCATGGATAGAAACCACAGAAACAGGGTTCGGAAAATCAAACGCTCAACCAGGCAAAGAAACAACCCACAATGGCAAAACTCGGAGAAAAAGGACAAGCCTGCCAACAATGAGAACGTACAGAACAACTCGGCTCGAGCCCACTTTGCGGTCTCGCACGAGGACACGACGGACGGAGCTATACACTGCTTCATGGACGAGTATGGGAACTGGATGTCATATACCTTCGACAAAACTACCTCAGGGCGACCCCAAGCTCAACCTATTCCATTGCCGGATAAAGAGGACGGAATGCGAATAAATCGAGTCAAACCCCTTGACACTAACCCTGACAATGCACAAGAAACAGCCGGCGAAGGCAGCTGCGGTTCCCTAGAGTCCGAGGCGGGAAACAGCGAGTGTATACCGAAACCGAAACGAACTGACAGCGTCGACCAAAGCTCCTCAAACCAAGGCAGCAACAATCCACTAATAGCCAGTAATAATAACGTTGCCTCCATAATTCCTATTCAAACTAACAGCACTTCTAAAAGGTTCTACGTTTTCGATGGCGGGACTGGGAATGGCATATATACAGATCAGCCGAGATCTCCCGTTGCGTATGTCACGGATAGTTTACTAGAGCAGATTGAGGCTGAACGCCAATCTAGAATGGGGTTACCGAGCATGCATATAAACTTTCTCATGAACCAACAGAGAGCGCAGCAGCTCATCCAACAATCCGAAAGCACGTCAGTTAATGTCCCAAGTCTAATGCCATCAATCGGCGAAGAAAGCGTTGAAAACAACATACGAAGCAAGTTCTCCAAACTGATGGACGAAATCGCGAAGGCGAACCAGCCAAAGCCAAAGAGCTACTACTTAGTCAACTGCAAGTTTTTCAACTTCAAAGTGAAGATGGATCGGTTACAGCTATTGGCTTTGTTTGACAGGAATTTGGGCTACAGAGACACTTTTTGCACCATCGTCCTAGCTATCATGGTAGCGATATTTGGCTCTATGGTGCTAAACCTCGGCTTCTACAAAGATGTCTACGCATTCTGGTTTTGTTTCATCATGGCTGGCAGTCAATATTCCTTGATTAAGAGCGTGCAACCGGATTCGGCGTCACCTGTGCACGGGTTTAACAAGATGGTCGTGTTCTCACGGCCAGTATACTTTTGTATATGTACAGCTTTATTGTGTGGAGTTCATAGCTACTTGGAACAAACGGTCCCTGTTGAGGATATTCATTCTAGAAGTAAAAGGAGTCTTGAACAACCGTTGACGATATACGGATTTGAAGTCAACGAAAGGAATTTGTTGTTCGTCATCCAAGAGGTTCTGACGAAGTTCCTGCTGTTTTTTCCTATAGCCTTCAGTTTGGGACTGTTTCCGCAAGTGAACACGTTTCTTATGTACTTCTTGGAACAAATAGACATGCATGCTTTCGGAGGTAATGCAACCAGCAGTCTGAGTGCGGCGGTGTATTGCATAGTCCGGTCCGTTGCTGCTATAGGAGTGTTATACGGATTTGCTTATAGCGGTCTTGTTGAGGGTAACAAGTCCCAGCACCAGAAGCATAATATACTCATCTCGATATTTTGCGGTCTTCTAGTCCCAATTGCATATCACTTGAGCAGATCCGCTAGCGATTACAGCCTCATTTGGAACCTGATAAAGAAGCATCTTTTACCGCCAGAGTTTTACGCAATGCACGTTCCAGAATACAACCCCGAACTAGAAAAGACTGACCCCAACCCCCTCACTGACGAGAAAAAGCAGCATTCTGAGAGCAATATATCGAAACAGAATTCAATAGGGAGTTCAGCGTCGAAAATCAACTTCAGCTCCGAAACTAACATAGCTAAAACTCAAAAGCGATCTCAAACTTCTAGTGTTAGTTCTCTAAAAATGGACCCAAGGGGTGTTGATACAAATTCTACGTCATCCCTCAAAGCAGATCAAACTACTGAAGGGGAAGAGAAGAAAGACGCGAAAGAGAAGCAGGAGGTGCCAGAAACAGCGGAGGAGGATATGGAAGATCCCTTGCCTAAGAAGTTGCAGGCTACCGTGAATGCGAGGCTGAAAAATGACGTCATAGTGTGCACGTTTCTCGGCCTCCTCGTGTTCGGACTGCATTGCACGACTGTATTTACTACTCTTCGGCCGCAACTGAATACGGTGAGATTATTGTAAACAAAAACACAATTCTTCTTAATTGCCCTCAATTCAGTCTTTCTCAAATGCTTTCTTAAACCTACAAAAATCCGTTGTCCCGTTTAAATTGATAATATAGAAAAATATCAGTTGCACAGACTAACGATTTTAGTTTCTTTATTTGCATTAAAACTTACTGGCGTCACTCTCTTCTGAGAATATTTACTTACAAACAAGCAAATTAAAATATTACTTTACATTTCAAATATAATTATGAATGTATCTACCAGGTGCTATGGATAATAGCCGGCATTCTCGGCTGGGCGCTGCATTACCTGATACCGCAGCTCCGCAAGCAGCAGCCCTGGCTGTGCCTAGCGGGGCCGGTGCTGAGGGCTCACGAGCACGCCATGTTCGAAGTCACCGAGCCGCAGAAGACCATGCTAGTTGAGAAGGTAGGTTCTGAAATGCCTTGATACCGCAGTTCTGGAAGCAACAACCCTAAATGTCCCGGTGTTCTGATCTCACAATTTTCAAAGTCATAGAGCCACAGAGAACCATACTGCTTGGGAAGGTAAGGCTTATATTCGGCACTTCTTAATACCGCAGCTCCGAAAGCAATACCTCAGGCTGTGTTTAGCCGAGACGTTATTGAAAGTATCACCGAGTCACAAAAAACCACGCTGCGTGAATAGGTGGGTTCTGAAATGCTAGTTTACCTGATACCACAGCTCCGTGAGCGACTGTGCCTAGCGTGCCTAGGCCCGGTGATGAACGAACACGCCATCTTCAAAGTCATCGAGCGACAGAAGACCATGCTAGGTCAGAATTATTTGACACTTTTAGGGAGTCAACCGAGACGCCAGGAAGTTGCAGGTCCGGTCTTTATGTTTTCAAGAACTGCATATATTTATTAAGAATGATAATGATAAATAATGTAAGTATTTATATAGTGTTTAACTACACTTAGGTAGAACATATTCCAATAAATGAATAACCTTATCAAATCATATATCATAATATCACCGGAACCGTACATTTTTTGATAAGGTTATTAATTTCTTTAAAAATGTAAGTATTTCATCAGTCATTTTATCATCTCAGCCGTAAAACTTCCACTGGGCATAGGAGATTCTTGAGGGAATTGAAGAATCTCCAAGTACTGATCATGAGTTTTTGCCCATACTCATCAATCATTTGATTCCCTAGTAATTTCCATCATTCATTACTCATTTGAATTCCATTGTGGCTAGTTGGCGGTTCGTGTTAATAAATGATTGCTCTACTTTGCTTGTTCACTTCCAGATATTCGTGTATCTCTGTTTTCTGGAGCGGAACGTGCTATACCCGGCCGTGGTCATAGCGGCGACCACGCAGGACGCGCCGGCCATCGCGGCGAAATATGGCGACGCGGTTGGTGCGCTTATAATCTGCGTCTGTGGCCTGAAATGTGAGTCTTGTTGTGGTGTATTTTAGATTTAATTTACTGTGATCTTAATGTTAGGTCAATTTTAAGCGTCAAAATACCAATGCCCTTTGCCATTGCGGCTAAATCGCGCTGCGGGCTGAAATGTGAGTTTTTAATGTAACCGCGGAAAGGTTAAGAACAATGTATAACTTTTTTCACTTTCAAATGATTCGTGAGTTACACTATTCATTGTTATGTTAAACGGGTTTTCTACTCACGTAGAAAATAGGCTCGCGTGGCACTGCGCAGTGCAGCGCGAGCGCGTGAGAGGGAAGGAGACGGTACCGCGTAAAAGCTCCATTCCCTGACGAAAGTTCCCCTGGGAGGAACTGAACTCGTTGGATACCTATTTTCAACGAATAATTAACGTGAGTAGAAAACCCGTTTAACAATAACAATGTATAACTTTCTGTTCATAAATCGTACAACATACTGAAATATGTTTTCGTGCAACCAACCAGTTGCAAAAAAACGCTTACGTTCTAAAACCTATCTATCTATTCAGCATCATATCAGCCCGTTGTCTCCCACTGCTGGGTGTAGATCACCTCTTTCACACGTTTACTTAAACGGTCCTGTGCGTGCATCATCCCCTGACGTCCAGCAAACCTTGACGATACCGTCCGCCCATCTGACAGGTTGTCTGCATTCGAAACCTATTATAAGTAAATAAATAAATAATGCTGGACAATTCACACAGCATCATCTAGCCCCAAGCTAAGCAGAGCTTGTATTATGGGTACTAGATGACTGATATACTTAATACATTATACTACATAGATAGATATTTTTTTATTAAAACATCCAGAACACCCTGAACAAATATCTGCAGATCGTACGGACATTTGTCCCGAGGCGGGAATAGATAGATAGATAGATAGATAAACTCTTTATTGTACATTCACCATATAACATAAATTTCAATTTTTTCATAATTTCATTTCATAATCGAACCCGCAACCTCTTGCATCGCAGGCGGACCCGCGCCCGCTGCACTACAGAGGTCGCATTAAAGTACTATTTCCTCCCAGGCCTCAGGCACGCCTACTCCGAGCCGGACTCGCAGTATTTGATCCTGGTGTTCGCTGTGCTGGTGTTCCAGCGAGACCTCGGCACGCAGAGGATGTCAGAGACGTTTCTCGTGGACTACTTCGTCACTGCCGTTATATTCAGTAAAGTCTACGAGTTTCTGTTGAAGGTTAGTATGTGGAAACTGTTGTAGGCATCAAAGGGTTTTATGGTCTTTGCGGACGGGTAGCGACTGAATCATCATGTCAGCCGTAAAACGTCCACTACTGAACTCAGACCTCCCTCATAGATCTCCATGAGGGGTAGTTGCCGTACTCACCACGCTTGGCAGGCGGGTTGGCGAGCGCAGTATGAGATGTTGATACACGGAAAGACGCTGCTGCCCATCTTCTGGAGGCATCTCTTAGCAGGCTCTTACTGCATCCACGAGCATGAGAGAGGTAACATTCTCCTGCCGGCACCCCACGGCTAGCAACTGCTGGCTGGCGACTGATTAACAGCGTCTGTTTTTCAGTCGTTATCCGGCGTTGTTTGTATTTATTTTAGGTTTTCATGCTGTATTTAATTTTAGTTTTTTTAGGTATACAATAAATATTTATTCATTCATTCTGTTCACAATGGGCACAATTCTGAGTATGGGGCCTGTTTGCTACTACACATAGTAAGCATGTGAGATCACATCGTTAAATTATAAATTGCTGTATTAATTTAAAATCCCGTATTGGAATACGAGCGTTGCTTTATTCTAAAGGCGCTAGATTATGAGGTAGGATAATTTAATAAATCAGTAAATTTTTCGAACATTTGTAATATACACTTTGTAATTTTTATTCGTTTTTAGGTTCCGTACCTAAAGTGTAAAGATGGGACCTTACTACTAAGACTCCGCTGTCCGTACGTCTGTCTGTCTGTTCGTCTGTCACCAGGCACCATCTCATGTACCATGATAGCTAGACAGTTAAAATTTTCACAGATGATGTATTTCTGTTGTCGCTATAACAACAAATACTGAAAACAGAATAAAATACATATTTAAGGGGGGCTCCCATACAACAATCGTGATTTTGATTGAATAATAGCACGGAACCCTAGCGCCTGGCCGATTTTATAATGTAGTGGATCAATATTTTAGCGGCACTTGAATACTAGATTGTTGTCATATTCCAGGTGCAGTTCGTGGTGACGTACATAGCCCCGTGGCAGATCACGTGGGGCAGCGCGTTCCACGCGTTCGCGCAGCCCTTCTCCGTGCCGCACTCCGCCATGCTGTTCCTGCAGGGCGCGCTGTCCGCGCTGCTGTCGGCGCCGCTCACGCCCGCGCTAGGTATCTATGCGTTCGCGCAGCCCTTCTCCGTGCCGCACTCCGCCATGCTGTTCCTGCAGGGCGCGCTGTCCGCGCTGCTGTCGGCGCCGCTCACGCCCGCGCTAGGTATCTATGCGTTCGCGCAGCCCTTCTCCGTGCCGCACTCCGCCATGCTGTTCCTGCAGGGCGCGCTGTCCGCGCTGCTGTCGGCGCCGCTCACGCCCGCGCTAGGTATCTATGCGTTCGCGCAGCCCTTCTCCGTGCCGCACTCCGCCATGCTGTTCCTGCAGGGCGCGCTGTCCGCGCTGCTGTCGGCGCCGCTCACGCCCGCGCTAGGTATCTATGCGTTCGCGCAGCCCTTCTCCGTGCCGCACTCCGCCATGCTGTTCCTGCAGGGCGCGCTGTCCGCGCTGCTGTCGGCGCCGCTCACGCCCGCGCTAGGTATCTATGCGTTCGCGCAGCCCTTCTCCGTGCCGCACTCCGCCATGCTGTTCCTGCAGGGCGCGCTGTCCGCGCTGCTGTCGGCGCCGCTCACGCCCGCGCTAGGTATCTATGCGTTCGCGCAGCCCTTCTCCGTGCCGCACTCCGCCATGCTGTTCCTGCAGGGCGCGCTGTCCGCGCTGCTGTCGGCGCCGCTCACGCCCGCGCTAGGTATCTATGCGTTCGCGCAGCCCTTCTCCGTGCCGCACTCCGCCATGCTGTTCCTGCAGGGCGCGCTGTCCGCGCTGCTGTCGGCGCCGCTCACGCCCGCGCTAGGTATCTATGCGTTCGCGCAGCCCTTCTCCGTGCCGCACTCCGCCATGCTGTTCCTGCAGGGCGCGCTGTCCGCGCTGCTGTCGGCGCCGCTCACGCCCGCGCTAGGTATCTATGCGTTCGCGCAGCCCTTCTCCGTGCCGCACTCCGCCATGCTGTTCCTGCAGGGCGCGCTGTCCGCGCTGCTGTCGGCGCCGCTCACGCCCGCGCTAGGTATCTATGCGTTCGCGCAGCCCTTCTCCGTGCCGCACTCCGCCATGCTGTTCCTGCAGGGCGCGCTGTCCGCGCTGCTGTCGGCGCCGCTCACGCCCGCGCTAGGTATCTATGCGTTCGCGCAGCCCTTCTCCGTGCCGCACTCCGCCATGCTGTTCCTGCAGGGCGCGCTGTCCGCGCTGCTGTCGGCGCCGCTCACGCCCGCGCTAGGTATCTATGCGTTCGCGCAGCCCTTCTCCGTGCCGCACTCCGCCATGCTGTTCCTGCAGGGCGCGCTGTCCGCGCTGCTGTCGGCGCCGCTCACGCCCGCGCTAGGTATCTATGCGTTCGCGCAGCCCTTCTCCGTGCCGCACTCCGCCATGCTGTTCCTGCAGGGCGCGCTGTCCGCGCTGCTGTCGGCGCCGCTCACGCCCGCGCTAGGTATCTATGCGTTCGCGCAGCCCTTCTCCGTGCCGCACTCCGCCATGCTGTTCCTGCAGGGCGCGCTGTCCGCGCTGCTGTCGGCGCCGCTCACGCCCGCGCTAGGTATCTATGCGTTCGCGCAGCCCTTCTCCGTGCCGCACTCCGCCATGCTGTTCCTGCAGGGCGCGCTGTCCGCGCTGCTGTCGGCGCCGCTCACGCCCGCGCTAGGTATCTATGCGTTCGCGCAGCCCTTCTCCGTGCCGCACTCCGCCATGCTGTTCCTGCAGGGCGCGCTGTCCGCGCTGCTGTCGGCGTCGCTCACGCCCGCGCTAGGTACCCTACTATTTTATTTATTTGGTTTTCACAGCGGAAGGAGGAAAGGGGGCCTCCCTTTGCCAAGCAGTGGGACAGTGGCGGCTGAAAATAAAAATATATAATTTGGTTTTCCAACATACTTAAGTCGCGAGGAGTGGATGAAGGAAAGAGAGGCCTTTGCCCAGCAGTGGGACAGTAACGGCTGAAAATAAAAATAAATAATTTCGTTTTCCAACAGTCTTAACACTTAAAATTTACAAAAATAATCAGAGTCATAGTGAAAGTCCACTAACGGGAAAACACTACAACATGCTTGATTCATCATGCAGTTTTAACTTTTCACAATTTGAATCTAACGATTCAAATTGTGAAAAGTAAGTAAGAAGTGTGCTACATAAACTAAGAATAGTCTTATACGAACAATGATTACTTAAACTAAGACGATTACAATGCATAAGAAACAAATAAATGAAGTTCAAAACTATTAATGTAAAAATGTCATGCTTTTAACAAGGACACTTACAACTTTAAACGAAACCTCATGATTCCAACAGCTAGTTCAGACAGGGCGGATTCCGCGCCGATTCATTTTTTCAAGTGGCATTCAAGTCGCAGCTACGTGAGATGCACCGTTTGCCAAAGATTTGCGTCGTCACTATTGTTACCACGCATTATAAAGAACAATGCTACAATTTTTGGTGTCAGGGCACATCTAAAGATTGAAATCCTTGGTTGTACATAGGTAGTTTAATAGATAGTTTAGTAAGCAACAGAACAGAAAAGTTGCAGAATGTACATCGCAATCATAATTTGCAGGTAGTGCGATATTCATGACGTCATACGTGCGCCCCGTCAAGTTCTGGGAGCGGGACTACAACACGAAGCGAGTGGACCAGAGCAACACCCGGCTGTCGTCGCAGCTGGAGAGGAACTTGGGGGCAGGTAAATGAACTATTCATGACGTCATACGTGCGCCCCGTCAAGTTCTGGGAGCGGGACTACAACACGAAGCGAGTGGACCAGAGCAACACCCGGCTGTCGTCGCAGCTGGAGAGGAACTTGGGGGCAGGTAAATGATCTGACGTTTAGACATTTATAAGCTACTAGCCGCATCCCGCAGTTTCACCCGCGTAGTTCCCGTTCCCGTGGGAATTTCGAAAAATCCCTCCTTAGTGCACCTGTAGGATACTCAAGGTGTATGTGTGCCAAATAACACACTCGTGGAGATCCACGAGGGATGCCTGTTTTAGTGGACGTTTTACGGGTGAAACGATGATGATGATGGTGAAATAAATCTCAATATCAAAGCAATAACTTTCAGATGACAATAACCTGAACTCTATATTCTACGAGCATCTGACCCGGTCGCTGCAACACTACCTCTGCGGCGATCTGATGATGGGAAGGTGGGGCGCAGTGCAGCAGGGCGATTGTTTCGGTGAGTGAGGACCTTACATCTATTATAGATGACTTATACAGCGTCAGCGATATTCATGCTGTACGGGACGCTGCAGTGCCTGGGACGTTTTGAGATGAATAAGGCTTTCCCAGCACCTATACGTGGAAAGAACAGGTTTATCTTCACCGTTAAAGCACGTGTTATGTGTGCAGAAAAAGCCGGTACCGAACCCACGACCTTCGAAAATGCAGTTGACTCTTGTATTGGATGATGACGTCTCATGCTAATTTGTAAGATTATATAGTTGATCCGGTAATACCGGATTGGCTATAGAGTCCGGGATTGGTTAATCTATAGTTTAACCAATCGGATTACCGATTTGCGATATTGTAGGGACCGTCGTTGTATGGTGCGTCGTGAAGTTGGTTTACGAGAACAGTATAGCGGGCTGATTACGTATCTCGCGTCATTACTATCAGTCGTCATTTTCTCGTTAGCTAAAACCGAATTGACGTTTGACAGCGATGATTGCGAGATTAAAGGCTCGAGCAGACCGGATGCGTGTGCGTACACGTGCACGTACCACGAGTTGTAATGTATGGAACTGACATATGACGCGCACGTCTACGTTACGCAAGCGGTGTGTCCTGTCTCATACAGTACCATACATTACAACTCAGTGGTACGTGCACGTGTACGCTTACGTCTACGCATACGCATCCGGTCTGCTCGAGCCTTTATGCCTGTTAAAATTTATTTTCATAATCTTTTTCTCGATCCACAGTACTAGCATCAGACTACCTGAACTGCTTAGTCCACATAGTCGAGATGGGCAACGGGCTGGTCTCATTCCAGCTGCGAGGCTTGGAGTTCCGAGGCACTTACTGCCAGCAGAGGGAGGTGGAAGCGATCTCCGAGGGACCTGAGGAGAGCAGTGGTAAGTGCCACTGCTGTATTCTCACGGTGTGAGACTATTTTTTAACGTGGTCCTTTACTACTGGCCTCGTGAATAAGAGTCGCTCAACGAGCTATGGAGAGGGCTATGCTCGGGCTTTCTCTACGGGATCGAATTAGACTTTTATTCCATTTATCTAACTGTTTGGACAGACATATTCCAAACTGTTGGACTGACTAATCGAACTTTTTGGATACGCAGATTTTATTCCAAATAGAATTACTGCTAGTGAAGTACAGTCAAATAAGAACTCGGGTCACCGACTTAGCCGAACGGATTAACACATTGAAGTGGCAATAGGCAGGACATGAAGCTCGAAGAAAAGATGGCCGATGGGGCCGAAAAGTTCTCGAGAATATCATTTTGTTTACTTAGATTTGAAATTTTTGTATTAATTATCGTCGCTTTCTATTCTTTACTTATTTACATTTTACTTATGTAATACATGTTGTAATTAATTTATCAACTTGTAAGAATTTCATAAAGTAGGCTATAGACCTACAAATTATGTGTCCAGAATGGACAAGCTGTAATAACATGTACCTATATCGTAACATCTTTTGTAGAACAGTTCCACAATAAATATATTTCTGATTTTCTTGTATTGTATTTAACCCCCGAGGGGTGGAGGGGATAAAAGAGGGATGTTATAAGTTTGACCGCTATGTGTGTGTGTGTGTCTATGTGTCTGTCTATGGCACCGTAGCTCCTAAACTAATGGACCGATTTGCATGCAGTTTTCTTATTTAAAAGCAGGTTTTCCTGCTGTGGTTCTTATAAGAATAAGAATAAAATCAACTTTATTTGGAGCATCAAAATTTTTTTACAAACTTAGAACTAGACGTTAATATGACAAACTGAAAGTTACAATAATGAATAAGACAAAAAATAAAATAAACAAGATGCTTCAAATTGGTGTCCGACTCAGCATAAATGTTGTGTAAATCTAAGATTACCACAACGCTGATCTTCCGTCAGAAACCAACCTGGGCTGTTACGCACGAGATAAACAATTACTTAATAATAATAGCTACACTACTTAAATACGGGTCTAAAACATAAATAACGACATACATATACATACACTACTTTATTTGGCAAACACTGAGAATAATCCAAATTGAACTAAAATCATTAAAACACGTAGAGAAATACAAAAAAGAAATAATAATAATAATAACACTGACGAGCACAAAGAATAAGATAAAATAGTAATGGCAAGAAGACAAATTGTAAGGTAATAATAATTGAGCAAAAGAGGTAGAAAGGAACATAGAGTAAGAGAGATGGGATTCATAGTAGTGAGATCTCGTGAATGAAATCATTCATTTTCTTCTGACCTTCCAAGAGCATTTTCTTTAAATTTAACCTAAAGCTTTGAATGCCTTGAAGCTCTCTTATAGGCGGCGGAATATTATTCCAGCACTTAGCCGCAGCGTACCGGAAACTTCCTCTAAAAGCTGCGGAGTGATGGCGCTGGATCAATAGCTGCTTTGAGCATCTTCGTAAAGATCTGGTACTAGATACCCATGTAAGCCGCTCATATAGATACAGTGGATTTTTAAATTTGACCACACCAAAAAGAAGGCAAGCAAGACGAAGTTTCTGTCTCGCCTTCATTTTCAAGATGGAGTTATGGTTCAGATAAGGAGTAACATGGGTTCTATTCGGAATTTTGAAACAAAAACGAGTGCACGCGTTCTGTACCCTCTGTATAAGACGTTGTGTACGACACAGCAGTCGAGGACCCGTGACAGTATCCACGTAGTTAAGCCTAGAAAGTACCAGGGATTCGACCAACTGAACTCGTAGATCCTCATTTAAATATGGCCTAATATTGTAGAGCACTTTGAGCCTGTAAAAACAAGTACGTACTGTCTCAGTGATGTGTTTCTCAAACCTTAAATTTGCGTCAAAAATGAGACCCAGGTTTCGAGCCTCATAAACACGCTCAATAGGCTCACACCCCATAAGCAAAATATCAGAAGGCAGGTGTAAGTTCCGCACTTTATGCTTAGTGCCGATTACCAGGAGCTTACTTTTTGCAGGGTTAAGAACCAGGCTATTTTGATTTGACCAAATAGCTAACTTAGTTAGGTCTTCATTGATTTTAGTGATAGCCAAACTAATTTCCTCGGGTCTGAATGAAATGTAGAGTTGAACATCGTCAGCATATACATAAGTGATATCTACAGTTTTTAATACAATTTACTATGTCCGCGGTGTAGATGATAAAAAGTAAGGGGCCAAGAATAGATCCCTGCGGGTCACCCCTTTCTACAGATAGTTCATTCGACACAATAACTTTATCGCTAGAGTTCTGTATTTTGACATGCTGACGACGACCGCTCAGATAGCTATCAAACCATTTCAAAGCATTAGTACCGAAACCATAGTAACTCAGTTTAGAAAGCAGCAAGGTGGTATTTAAGGCGTCGAACGCTCGTGAAAAATCTAGCAAAACCAGTAGAGTAACTAAACCTTCATCTTGTGCATTGAGAATATTATCAGTTACGTCGATAAGAGCGGTAGCAGTACTGCGTCCTCTTCTAAAACCTGACTGAGCATCCGGTAAAATCTCATTTTTATCTAGATACTCAGTCAACTGGTAGGACACCACTCTTTCTAATATCTTAGATGTACAAGGTAGTATGCTGATTGGGCGAAGATTCAGGTACACGACAGGTTCAGGTATTTTAGGTAGAGGAAAAACACTGGCAGACTTCCACGCATCAGGGAACGTTGACGTAATAATAGATGTATTAATGATAGATGTTATCACTTCTAACGTGTTCGGTAGAGTCATTAATAACATTTTTAGATTTATTTTGTCAGTTCCCTCTGCATTTGATTCTAGGGAGAGGATAATTTTCATGATATCTTGACAACACACGGGAGTAATCTTAAATATATTTTATCAAAATCGGTTCAGAAGCTTAGAAGATATGATATAAGATTAAGTGAAAGATGGGATGAATAATCTAATGTTTCCAAATATACCCGAGTTTGGTATCAAATGATAGAAAATGATGTGTAGAATGCAAAAGTAATATAGAAATCGGTCAAGCCATTCATGAGATATGGGGGTTAAAAGTAGGGGTGAACAATCAAATGTTTTCAAATATAGCCAAGTGTGGTATCAGATGAAAGGGCATGATGTGTAGATTGCAAAACTGAGGGTAACATTTAAAAAAATAACTTCAGTCACTGGAGGGTACGTAGCTACTGCGTGAACCGGTCTTGGTGGGTAGCCGGTCTAAGTACCCACCCGATAAGTTGAGTGTATACATACAACCCTTCGATAAATACGATGATATAATGATGATAATAATGATGCTGATAATATAACATACAGATAATATAATATACACTAGTACCTCAGTAAAGTGCCGGGGGTTACTTTTAAATTTTTTTTTTTTTATTTAACCTATGTTGTCCCACTGCTGGGCAAAGGTCTCCCCTAAAGTCTTCCAACCATCCCGATCCTTTGCAGACTCCCACTTTTAATTTTATAAACTTTTTATTATTGTGTGTATGGTGGTGATGATGATAGGTGTATCTGTTTGACCAGAGGGCGTGTGCGCCGGCGGGTGGTGGTGCGGCTGCTGCTCCGGTCGCGCGCTGGCGCCGGGCGCGGCCTGGGCGCTGCGCTGGCTGGCCTGGCAGCTGGCTTCCACCAGGTACGTGTCGCCGGCGGGTGGTGGTGCGGCTGCTGCTCCGGTCGCGCGCTGGCGCCGGGCGCGGCCTGGGCGCTGCGCTGGCTGGCCTGGCAGCTGGCTTCCACCAGGTACGTGTCGCCGGCGGGTGGTGGTGCGGCTGCTGCTCCGGCCGCGCGCTGGCGCCAGGCGCTGCCTGGGCGCTGCGCTAGCTGGCCTGGCAGCTGGCTTCCACTAGGTACGTGTCGCCGGCGGGTGGTGGTGCGGCTGCTGCTCCGGTCGCGTGCTGGCGCCGGGCGCGGCCTGGGCGCTGCGCTGGCTGGCCTGGCAGCTGGCTTCCACCAGGTACGTGTCGCCGGCGGGTGGTGGTGCGGCTGCTGCTCCGGCCGCGCGCTGGCGCCAGGCGCTGCCTGGGCGCTGCGCTAGCTGGCCTGGCAGCTGGCTTCCACTAGGTACGTGTCGCCGGCGGGTGCTGGTGCGGCTGCTGCTCCGGCCGCGCGCTGGCGCCGGGCGCGGCCGTTTAGATCTTGTTTTCCTTTCATCCTGTAAGTCCTCCAACGAAACCCTCCACGAACTTGGTGAACGACACCTTTTTCGTGACACGTGGTCGTTTTCACTTTCACAATCACTCTGTTCCACTTCCACGTGGTCACGACTCTCGATCTCGTCCTCCATAACGAAGGGAGGAATAAAAAAAATTAACTTTACTCTTGTAACTTTAGAAAATTTTATATTCCGTTACAATATAATATCAAAAATGTAAGTACTTTTGCTGCGGTGTTAACGCTACGTAAAATGACGCTATAATGAAGAAAAAGCGGTACCGCAAATTCGGTCGTGAACTTGTTTGCCGCCAAAATCCAAGCGACAGTGGCGCCGAAAGTACAACGGGGGAACTAGCTAGCCGGATGTTACGCTGAAAGACAAGAGGCTTGACTTAATATGGATTCCGGATATCGGAACGGAACAAATAATAACTTAATTGCGTGAACATATTACATGCACACTGGGTGCCGTGGGGTGCCGGCAGTAAAATAATAATAATAATACCTATTTATTTCAAACAACTTAATAGTACAGTCAAGGTCAAAGATATATATGCAAGTAATGTTGTAAAAATAAAGTAATCATAAAAAATTCAAAATATATGTACTCCTCCAAATACTAATAAATATGCAAACTGCAATGGCCACATAAATATGTATAAGGCAAGTTCAACAACTTGTATGCAATCAAAATTACATAATAAGTATCCTGCAAATGATGCAAAATATTGTAGTCATATTTATGTCATTAAAGATAGATTCAGTAACTGCTACGAAAATATGTATACAAAATATAAATCAGCGAAAATCAACTTTACGGTTTTGTCACACGAAACAAATTTGAATAGAATGTTTTGACAATTCACGAAAACAGTGCAGACTTGTCATTGCATATGTTTGTCTCATGTTTTGACCTGTCACGACGTTATTGGCGTGACGTCATATTAAACATGAACTATGTGCACCTACTTCATTCGTTTTATTCTCGTATAACGTGGTTTCGACAGTTATTGAAGGGTGGCCAGTCAATAACACCTTAAACTGAAAGTGAATTCTGTACGTGAACAGATTTTATTATAAGTATGATGGGGCCAGTTATGAAAGGTGGCCAGTAATTGGCGATTTACCCTATTTTCTGTTTTTTTACGTATTTTTAATAAAAGGCAAATATTTAATTAAAATAACTGTAATAAATAACTAAAAAAAATAGCTCCTTAAACTTAAGTGGAAAATAATAATTCTAATATTTGTCCTCCATTTTGAAACAAAAATTACTCAATAGCGAGTATATCCTCCGTCAGCTTCAATAACCGCGTCTAGTCGGTCTTTCATAGAGTTTACCATGTTTAAACATATATCTGTACCTATAAACAAATACCAAATCTCCTTTGCGTGATTTCTTAAATTTTCAGTGGTTCTCACAACTGAAGAGTCCCAGTTTTGAACCATAAGGCCCCACAAGTTTTCAATTGGGTTTATGTCCGGACTTTTTGGGGGCATCTTTATTAAATGAAGGTCCTCATGCTAGTTAATCCACTGCTAGTATCGCATTATTTATGGACGAATTTGATATGTCAATTTCCAAAGTATGCATGACCTGTTGGAAGGAGTACCTGATCTAATATGTCTATATACCCGTATCTTTGCTTCCATATATAAACTGTTTTTCATTGAAATGGAAAATTATTCGTATTATCTATGACGAAGTATTCTAAAGCTAAAAGAAAGTGACATTTTCGGCGGTAAGTTCTAGTTACATAACATTTTTCTTACCGTGATGCCCAATTCTTCAGCTATATCAGACACGGATACACCCTCCTCGCATAAGGCAACAATCCTGTGTTTTAAATGATCGCTAATGCGATACATTTTCACCTACACAATGATACGGGAAGTCAAATGAAATTAAAAATTCAAATGTGACACATTATAGTGCATATATATATTTTTGAACTTTATGATGTATCTAAGTTTATGGTTAAATAAATGAGGACATATTATTGCAACTGTTGTTTACATAGTTATCTCTCAAAGTATGTATACAAATTTAGGTACATTTTTATCTTGCCGAATTTATGACCATTCAGATGACTACGCTTTTTGTCACTCTGTGGTGTATACATATTTTTGACCTTGACTGTACATTGATGTTAATTACTAATTCTATGGTCCATAGATTATAATACCTTAGCCTGTGAATATATAAAAGCTAGACTACCACTGACTGACATCATTGTTCTCCCACTTCCGACTGGAATATGGGTAATCCGAGGGTAGGGTTGTGTAGAGGGTGCGGGGATGAGTACCAGAAAAATCGAAAACTACCCCTTTTCCACCCCCTTCACCCCCCCCCCCCCTTATCTCTTAATAGAGCCATCGGATGGGTGACCGTTTGGTGGGATAAAATAGAAAAAGTCTTGCAAAGTAAAACTAACAAAAATCATCCCTTTTTCAACCCCCTCAACCGCGAGCTGCTTGCAACTCGCGCACAACCTAACCTCTAGTATATTATGTATAAAACTAAACCTAAGGCACACGTCGCCGATGTGTCGCAGCACGGGGGGTCACGTGCCAGGCGGCCTTTGAACCGCCGGAACTTCACCCCTTTCGGCCAGAACTCAGGGCTCGTGGTGGTCGCAAGACGCTCTGTGGGGGCTCTCACCATGAATGAACTAAAACATTATGGCGCGATTCCAGCTTCTCAACCCTCAACTCCAGTCCGGTCTTTTTTCTGAGGTAGTCCACCACCTCTACGGTCTTAACGTTGAAGTGCACGCGGGACACGTAGATTGCGTGGTGGGTACCTACCTCCGCAAGAGCTGCTCGCAGGATCGGATGGTGCTACACTGGTTCCGGCTAAAGGGCTTTCGTTTCTTTATTACCTCGGTAAAGCCCTCTGCGTCACATGTTGTTGCATGTTACCCTTCCACTCATGCCCGTGGATGCAGTAAAAGCCTGCTAAGGGATGCCTCCGGAAGATGCGCAGCAGCGTCTTTCCGTGTCGTCCCGTACCGCGCTCGACAACCCGCCTGCCAAGCGTGGTGAGTATGGCAACTATCCCTCATGGAGATCCACGAGGGAGGCCTCTGTCCAGCATTGGACGTCCAACAGCTGAGATAATGATGATGATGAATTTTTTTCTATTATCACTAAGCAACTGTTGTATTTACCTAGATACGTGCTGGAAGGATATAGCGTCACAGACAACAGCGCGCTATCCATGCTGCAAGCCTTCGACTTTAGGAAGGTGCTCCTCACTTACTATGTGAAGGTGAGTTGTTTGTAACCATCCCATTAATACTATAAATCCGAATTTATTTATTTATCTATTTATTTATTTATTCTTGGAAAACAAACAGCTTGAGAAACTAAAATCTAGTAGAAGAGTAAACATGTGCTATTCGTGATAACCTATTACTTGCTTTATGTTTTCACACTGTTGTATACTAGTTTATTATAGCTGTTGGTTGTCCTAATAAATAAATAAAAAAATAAACATAGAAGGTAACATAGCCTTGAGTAGTTTTCGCTTGTAGCATGGATAAATACAGTCCAGTTTCACACTAACAATTGTAATTAAAAACACTTAAAATTAATGATACGAATACATGTAATGTTTTTCTTATTTTGTTGTGTTGTTTGTATTGGATGTTTGTTGGTTATCTCTTCAAGCTGAAGCTACCCGTATTGTAATAGACCAGGTTTTACACATTTATCCCGGTACAACGAGCGCGAAGCCGCGGAAAAAAGCTAGTAAAGAATATATTCGAGGAGACCTCTCTCGTTGGCTTCGGACCTTTTCATTAATTTCCGCAGGCTGATTACGTATCTCGCGACAGGTTTGAAAACAGGCGTATGTCTCGCGACCATCGCTGCAACAGGCGCAAATTTCGCGCTCAACGCTGTCAATGGTCCATTTTGTAGTATATAAAAGCAAAAAATTGACGTTTGACAGCGATGATCGCTAGATATAAGCCTGTTGCAAACCTGTCGCGAGATACGTAATCAACCTGCTGTTCCAACTATTACAGAAAATGCTAGAATGGTGTGAACCAATGCTGGAACCACCCATTGCAATCAGTGATGCAGACTTGCGCCTTGATTGACATTCTATTTATTTATTTATTGGCTTTACTATTATTGATGTATCATACCACGCTATTATGTACTATGTTCTCATGCAAACAGAGTATAATCTACTACACCATCCAGTCCGGCAAGCTGGAGGAATGGCTGACGTCGCCCGTGCTTGCCGAGGCGCTGAAGCCGATGAACGAAAGGAACTTTGTAGACTTGGATCCCATCTTCAACGTTAATCTGGATGAGGACTATGATTTCAGAGCTTCTGGCATAACTAGGTAAGTTATGTGGCATTTAATAGCAGAATAAATATTTATTTCATGTCAGTGGAGCTTGAGTTGATGTTGTGTTGAAAACAAAAGAGGTCGTAGTATTCCTCCTTGTGGGACACCAAAGTAAAAGCTGTTACTTTGTTGGCGACTACTCTATCTATGCTGCCAAGCTGAAGTACAATAATAAACTCAAGCAGACTCAATTAAAAAAAAAGCCAATCCAGATGTTCCTACATCGTTTCCATATTGTTAAGATAGGTAAACGTGTCCTATGCTTTTTTCATGTCTATGAAGATACATAATACGAAATGTTTTGATCAATGGCGCCGGGCAATCGAGTCTCCTCAAATTTCTCCCACTGATCAACTAGAAGAGTTTTTTTTATATTTATATTCCATCATTACAGGAGTAGATTCTGCGCCGTGTACCAAGAATGGATAGTCCATTGCAGCGTGCGTCGCGGCGCGGGCTGGCGGCGGCGCGCCGGGAAGGACTCGGCGCTGGCGTCGCTTTGCTTCGCGCTCAGCCTGGTCGGGCGCCGCGCGCTGGCCGCCGCGCAGCACGTGTCCGCCTCTAGGTAGCTGCGTGAATTACATTACAAAAAGCTTGCAGTCGCGAGAGTCTCAAGCGTGGAGTATGCAGGTAGATGACTCGCCCCCGGCCCCGCTATCCCGCGTCGGCTGTACCCTTGTGCCGTATAGCAGGAGCATTTGTCTGCCTCGACGTGTATACAGGGTGACCAAAAAGTCACGGATCAAACGCAACTAGGGGTTAGATGGGGTCATCAGCTGCAAGAAAATATTCTACCGGCGATCCTTAAGGTCAAACCCTGCAGAGTTATAATTTATTTTGTGTTTTTATGAGAAAATTGACTTTTGTTGGCGATATAGTTAATCTTAGTAACAGCTGTTACTAAGTATGTATGTACATGGTAGGCATAGTCTTTTGACAAGCTCTGTGGCGCAGCGGGCGAAGGTCCGCCTGCGACGCAAAGGGTTGCGGGTTCGATTCCCGCCTCGGGACAAATGTCTGTACGATCTGCAGATATTTGTTCAGAGTGTTCTGGGTGTTTTTCTATATTATAATAAAAATATCTATCTATGTAGTATAATGTATTAAGTATATCAGTCATCTAGTACCCATAACACAAGCTCTGCTTAGCTTGTGGCTAGATGATGCTGTGTGATTTGTCAGCATTATTTATTTATTATTTATTTAATCTGTATTAGCAAAACAATAGATGCCCAAGCAGTCCAAAGTGCAAATGCAACAGAAAGCATAGCCACCTCTTACAGGAGTGAGCGTAACAGGTAGATAAGGCGTGACCCTGGCCTTGGTATCCCGATAATAAGTAATTAATGAAACTTGAAATGATTTTAGTAGCAAAATAGTATGCAATAGAATAAGTAATTCGATTAGGCAACGATGCAAATATGTTATGTAAGCTATGGGAAACGTGAGTGTGTTGAACTTTACAAGTTAAACAAAGATAAATGACTTAAAATAGTATCTAGAAAAAGTGTGAACGTAACTGAAAGTTTTAATTGGTGAAAAGCGTATAACAACATTTTATATAATTTTATTTAAATCTGCCTCCGATTTGACGATGATAACGAGAGACTTGTCGTTGCGCGGCTCTTTTGTAACATTGCCGAGACCACGTATCGTCGTATGGGAAAGGTCCCATACGACGATACGTGGTCTCGGCAATGTTAGCACATACAAAATCCATGTGTTTTTTACAAGGTGTAGCACCTTACCCCGTCAGTGAATTATTCGTTACAGACGGCGCAAAACATTTCGCGATAGGTTATTTAGCGGCAATAGTTATAAATCGGCTACTGCGCGCAACGGTTAGCGTACGAGCGAGCGTGTAACGGAGTGCGTGCGCAGAGCGACTATATGCGTGCGTATGCTTGCAAAGTGCGCTTCGCACGATACACCGATTCGACGTTTACTATTAAAAAAAACATTTCTTAACATGGCCTATTCTATCACACTTCTGGGCAAAGTTCTCCCCCAATACCTTCCAGGAATCTTCGCTCGCTAAGTCCCACCAATCGAACCAGAATGTGTCCAGATCGATCTAACCTTCTAGCACCTACTGTGTGTCTCCAAATGTCCGGATAAATTAATTAACTACCTATTAATACATTTTTATGTTTCCAGCGTGGAATTTTTCCTATACGGCCTCCATTCGCTCTTCAAGGGAGATTTTAGAATCACATGCGCGCGCGACGAGTGGGTGTTTACGGACATGTCTCTGTTACATGCCGTGCTCGCCCCCGCCGTCAGAATGGCACTAAAGCTTCACCAGGTAATGTTTAACAAACTTAAAATGCATATATTTGCAATTTAGTAGTAATAAAATAAGCAGTACCGAAGTTGGTTTAATTTCTATTTAAATGAACATTTGAAAGTTGAGGTCACGAATTTTAGGACCCCTCACACCCCTTATTACACCAATGGCATACTTCATCGACCCCCTCCCTCCGCTTTAACTTGTGACGTACGAGTAATTTATGGCTCCTATGTCTAAGCAATGTATGGTAGCAAATCCGTAGCAGATTCGTGACGTCATTGCTACGCCGTAGCGTTCTCACGTATGTGGTGGCGATAATTTTGCTACAACATAAACAGCATACTTGATTACTACATTTTCAACAAACATTTTTTGTTTATATTACTAAATGACGAGACAAGCCGAAGGCCCACCTTATGTTAAGCGGTAAACTCTGCCTATAACAGCTGCAATACCGCGGTGATCACGTTCACTAAGCACGTGACCAACACTGCATTGCATTGCGCCCGTCGAGTTGTAAGGTCTCATGTGCCCGTAATTTCACCGTTTCATCTTACCGTTCAAACCGGAACACAGTAATTATAGACATTACTGCTTGGCGGCGGAAATAGTTACTATAGTGGGTACTTCCCCGGAAAAACTCTTTACAAAAAGTTCTACTTATCCACTAGAAGTAGTATTAACTAATCTTACATTCTTCTAGACCCTATCACGTTCTAATAAGGTTCATTTTGTAAGAAATCAGTAACACGTAGGACAAATTGTCGACAATGCCGCAGACTAAACGAAATTGTTATTTTCCGAAGCAGGATATTGAATATCTGCCGTCTGAGCTACGAGCAGACTCTTAGAGCTTGATTGCTTTTGGTAACACTGCATTTGCAGCGTTTTCCCAAAAACTGAATTTCTCCCCATCGCCAGGATCACTTCATGTTCCCGGAGGAATACTGCAGCAGTACCGCTCTGCACGCCGCCATCACGTCGCACGCGTCGCGCCTCGTCATCTGCCACGAGGCGGCGCCGGCCTGGCGGTACAACGTGCTGCGGGGCGCGCCGCATCTCCTGGCGCTGAGGTATGTGACCACATGTGACCACATGCCATCACGTCGCACGCGTCGCGCCTCGTCATCTGCCACGAGGCGGCGCCGGCCTGGCGGTACAACGTGCTGCGGGGCGCGCCGCATCTCCTGGCGCTGAGGTATGTGACCACATGTGACCACATGCCATCACGTCGCACGCGTCGCGCCTCGTCATCTGCCACGAGGCGGCGCCGGCCTGGCGGTACAACGTGCTGCGGGGCGCGCCGCATCTCCTGGCGCTGAGGTATGTGACCACATGTGACCACATGCCATCACGTCGCACGCGTCGCGCCTCGTCATCTGCCACGAGGCGGCGCCGGCCTGGCGGTACAACGTGCTGCGGGGCGCGCCGCATCTCCTGGCGCTGAGGTATGTGACCACATGTGACCACATGCCATCACGTCGCACGCGTCGCGCCTCGTCATCTGCCACGAGGCGGCGCCGGCCTGGCGGTACAACGTGCTGCGGGGCGCGCCGCATCTCCTGGCGCTGAGGTATGTGACCACATGTGACCACATGCCATCACGTCGCACGCGTCGCGCCTCGTCATCTGCCACGAGGCGGCGCCGGCCTGGCGGTACAACGTGCTGCGGGGCGCGCCGCATCTCCTGGCGCTGAGGTATGTGACCACATATGACCACATGCCATCACCTCGCACGCGTCGCGCCTCGTCATCTGCCACGAGGCGGCGCCGGCCTGGCGGTACAACGTGCTGCGGGGCGCGCCGCATCTCCTGGCGCTGAGGTATGTGACCACATTCCATCACGTCGCACGCGTCGCGCCTCGTCATCTGCCACGAGGCGGCGCCGGCCTGGCGGTACAACGTGCTGCGGGGCGCGCCGCATCTCCTGGCGCTGAGGTATGTGACCACATTCCATCACGTCGCACGCGTCGCGCCTCGTCATCTGCCACGAGGCGGCGCCGGCCTGGCGGTACAACGTGCTGCGGGGCGCGCCGCATCTCCTGGCGCTGAGGTATGTGACCACATGTCATCACGTCGCACGCGTCGCGCCTCGTCATCTGCCACGAGGCGGCGCCGGCCTGGCGGTACAACGTGCTGCGGGGCGCGCCGCATCTCCTGGCGCTGAGGTATGTGACCACATGTGACCACATGTCATCACGTCGCACGCGTCGCGCCTCGTCATCTGCCACGAGGCGGCGCCGGCCTGGCGGTACAACGTGCTGCGGGGCGCGCCGCATCTTCTGGCGCTGAGGTATGTGACCACATTCCATCACGTCGCACGCGTCGCGCCTCGTCATCTGCAACGAGGCGGCGCCGGCCTGGCGGTACAACGTGCTGCGGGGCGCGCCGCATCTCCTGGCGCTGAGGTATGTGACCACATGCCATCACGTCGCACGCGTCGCGCCTCGTCATCTGCCACGAGGCGGCGCCGGCCTGGCGGTACAACGTGCTGCGGGGCGCGCCGCATCTCCTGGCGCTGAGGTATGTGACCACATGTGACCACATGCCATCACGTCGCACGCGTCGCGCCTCGTCATCTGCCACGAGGCGGCGCCGGCCTGGCGGTACAACGTGCTGCGGGGCGCGCCGCATCTCCTGGCGCTGAGGTATGTGACCACATGTGACCACATGCCATCACGTCGCACGCGTCGCGCCTCGTCATCTGCCACGAGGCGGCGCCGGCCTGGCGGTACAACGTGCTGCGGGGCGCGCCGCATCTCCTGGCGCTGAGGTATGTGACCACATGTGACCACATGCCATCACGTCGCACGCGTCGCGCCTCGTCATCTGCCACGAGGCGGCGCCGGCCTGGCGGTACAACGTGCTGCGTGGCGCGCCGCATCTCCTGGCGCTGAGGTATGTGACCACATGTGACCACATGCCATCACGTCGCACGCGTCGCGCCTCGTCATCTGCCACGAGGCGGCGCCGGCCTGGCGGTACAACGTGCTGCGGGGCGCGCCGCATCTCCTGGCGCTGAGGTATGTGACCACATGTGACCACATGCCATCACGTCGCACGCGTCGCGCCTCGTCATCTGCCACGAGGCGGCGCCGGCCTGGTGGTACAACGTGCTGCGGGGCGCGCCGCATCTCCTGGCGCTGAGGTATGTGACCACATGTGACCACATGCCATCACGTCGCACGCGTCGCGCCTCGTCATCTGCCACGAGGCGGCGCCGGCCTGGCGGTACAACGTGCTGCGTGGCGCGCCGCATCTCCTGGCGCTGAGGTATGTGACCACATGTGACCACATGCCATCACGTCGCACGCGTCGCGCCTCGTCATCTGCCACGAGGCGGCGCCGGCCTGGTGGTACAACGTGCTGCGGGGCGCGCCGCATCTCCTGGCGCTGAGGTATGTGACCACATGCCATCACGTCGCACGCGTCGCGCCTCGTCATCTGCCACGAGGCGGCGCCGGCCTGGCGGTACAACGTGCTGCGTGGCGCGCCGCATCTCCTGGCGCTGAGGTATGTGACCACATGTGACCACATGCCATCACGTCGCACGCGTCGCGCCTCGTCATCTGCCACGAGGCGGCGCCGGCCTGGCGGTACAACGTGCTGCGTGGCGCGCCGCATCTCCTGGCGCTGAGGTATGTGACCACATGTCATCACGTCGCACGCGTCACGCCTCGTCATCTGCCACAGAACAGACCAGAATGGAGGCAAAATTTACATGAAGGACACCACGACCATACCTTGTTTATCGTATTAGCCGACAAACGAGCGAGACAGAAAATACAAACCTTTTCTCTTTATAACATTAATATACATAGATAAGATCAGAATACTAATTGTAAGGATTAATCTAAAACGTATTTTCCACAGACACGTGATGGACGAAGGAAACGACGACTACAAGATAATAATGCTGAACAAGCGCCATTTAGGATTCCGCGTCATCAAACTGAACCGCGAATGCGTCCGCGGGCTGTGGGCGGGCCAGCAGCAGGAATTGATCTACCTACGGAACCGCAACCCGGAGCGAGGGTCCATACAGAATGCTAAACAAGTAAGTAGATTAGACTTTTATATGAAAACCAGACAATTATTTTTATTATATGCACCTACTTATAGTAACCGAAAATATATGACTATAATTTAAGAGGTATTTCAAAATTTCCTATGTCACACACAGAGCAATGTTTTGGGAATTAATGGCAAAATAAATAACCTTTTATTCCAATAAAAACAAATTTCCCAAGGCAACCACGATTATTAAATGAGCGGAGCTTCCCTTTTTAGATTTTATAATTTGGACAGAATTCTATAAATACATTACGGCAGACATCACAAAATAACACCGAGCCACCTATCGCAGCCTTTTCTTGGTAGCAGATCACGAGTTAAATCAATTAATTTCCCACAGGCACTCCGCAACATTATAAACTCGTCGTGCGACCAACCGATCGGCTATCCTATCTACGTGTCCCCACTGACGACGTCGTACGCCGACACGTCGCCGCCGCTGTGTCGCCTGCTCGGCTCGGCCGTCACCGTGAGCGTCATACGCGACAAGCTAGCGAGCTTGTGGAGGCGGTAAGAACACAACTTGCCACAGGCACTCAGCAACATAGTTAACTCGTACCTAGCCCCCTTACGACGTCGTACGTCGACACGTCGCCGCCGCTGTGTCACCTGCTAACTTATTTGGATATACATATATTAAAATACATTCCCTCCACTCTTCACGATTTTGCGCAACCCTTTGCCAACGAATTTCATTTATATCACATGTCATGCTGTTAAGCAATTATAAAATAATAGGTGCATTTAATGATGATGATAATGATGATGATTTGTTGGTTACAGGATCCGTCGGCGGTGCGGGGAGGGCTGCTCCAGCGGCGGCGCCGCCTGCACAGCCGCTGCGGCCGAGGCGGGCGCCGCGCGCACCGCCACGCCGCGGCACACCCTCACCCTGTCGCGGACCTCACTGGGTAACTAAAGTCACAGGATCCGTCGGCGCCTGCACAGCCGCTGCGGCCGAGGCGGGCGCCGCACGCACTAATAGTTCCAGGATCCGTCGGCGCCTGCACAGCCGCTGCGGCCGAGGCGGGCGCCGCACGCACTAATAGTTCCAGGATCCGTCGGCGCCTGCACAGCCGCCGCGGCCGAGGCGGGCGCCGCGCGCACCGCCACGCCGCGGCACACCCTCACCCTGTCGCGGACCTCACTGGGTAACTATAGTCACAGGATCCGTCGGCGCCTGCACAGCCGCCGCGGCCGAGGCGAGCGCCGCGCGCACCGCCACGCCGCGGCACACCCTCACCCTGTCGCGGACCTCACTGGGTAACTATAGTCACAGGATCCGTCGGCGCCTGCACAGCCGCTGCGGCCGAGGCGGGCGCCGCACGCACTAATAGTTCTAGGATCCGTCGGCGCCTGCACAGCCGCTGCGGCCGAGGCGGGCGCCGCACGCACTAATAGTTCCAGGATCCGTCGGCGCCTGCACAGCCGCTGCGGCCGAGGCGGGCGCCGCGCGCACTAATAGTTACAGGATCCGTCGGCGCCTGCACAGCCGCCGCGGCCGAGGCGGGCGCCGCGCGCACTAATAGTTCCAGGATCCGTCGGCGCCTGCACAGGCGCTGCGGCCGAGGCGGGCGCCGCACGCACTAATAGTTCCAGGATCCGTCGGCGCCTGCACAGCCGCTGCGGCCGAGGCGGGCGCCGCACGCACTAATAGTTCCAGGATCCGTCGGCGCCTGCAGAGCCGCTGCGGCCGAGGCGGGCGCCGCACGCACTAATAGTTCCAGGATCCGTCGGCGCCTGCACAGCCGCTGCGGCCGAGGCGGGCGCCGCGCGCACTAATAGTTACAGGATCCGTCGGCGCCTGCACAGCCGCTGCGGCCGAGGCGGGCGCCGCACGCACTAATAGTTACAGGATCCGTCGGCGCCTGCACAGCCGCTGCGGCCGAGGCGGGCGCCGCGCGCACTAATAGTTACAGGATCCGTCGGCGCCTGCACAGCCGCTGCGGCCGAGGCGGGCGCCGCACGCACTTATAGTTCCAGGATCCGTCGGCGCCTGCACAGCCGCTGCGGCCGAGGCGGGCGCCGCGCGCACTTATAGTTCCAGGATCCGTCGGCGCCTGCAGAGCCGCTGCGGCCGAGGCGGGCGCCGCACGCACTAATAGTTCCAGGATCCGTCGGCGCCTGCACAGGCGCTGCGGCCGAGGCGGGCGCCGCACGCACTAATAGTTCCAGGATCCGTCGGCGCCTGCACAGCCGCTGCGGCCGAGGCGGGCGCCGCACGCACTAATAGTTCCAGGATCCGTCGGCGCCTGCAGAGCCGCTGCGGCCGAGGCGGGCGCCGCACGCACTAATAGTTCCAGGATCCGTCGGCGCCTGCACAGCCGCTGCGGCCGAGGCGGGCGCCGCGCGCACTAATAGTTACAGGATCCGTCGGCGCCTGCACAGCCGCTGCGGCCGAGGCGGGCGCCGCACGCACTAATAGTTACAGGATCCGTCGGCGCCTGCACAGCCGCTGCGGCCGAGGCGGGCGCCGCACGCACTAATAGTTCCAGGATCCGTCGGCGCCTGCAGAGCCGCTGCGGCCGAGGCGGGCGCCGCACGCACTAATAGTTCCAGGATCCGTCGGCGCCTGCACAGCCGCTGCGGCCGAGGCGGGCGCCGCGCGCACTAATAGTTACAGGATCCGTCGGCGCCTGCAGAGCCGCTGCGGCCGAGGCGGGCGCCGCACGCACTAATAGTTCCAGGATCCGTCGGCGCCTGCACAGCCGCTGCGGCCGAGGCGGGCGCCGCGCGCACTAATAGTTACAGGATCCGTCGGCGCCTGCACAGCCGCTGCGGCCGAGGCGGGCGCCGCGCGCACTAATAGTTACAGGATCCGTCGGCGCCTGCACAGCCGCTGCGGCCGAGGCGGGCGCCGCGCGCACTAATAGTTACAGGATCCGTCGGCGCCTGCACAGCCGCTGCGGCCGAGGCGGGCGCCGCACGCACTAATAGTTACAGGATCCGTCGGCGCTGCGGGGAGGACTGCTCCAGCGGCGGCGGCTGTGGGCTCGCACTGCATCGTCCCGTACAGCCTATGTTACTCAGGGATAATGTGTTATCTTAACGGTGAAAGAATTTCTGAAATCGATTCAGTATTTTCGAGTATATTCATAACAAACATACAAAAATACTAAATACAAACTTTCTCCGTATAATATCAGTATATAAAATTCTAAGGCATAAATTTTTTTTAGCTGGCACCCGAGGCAGCCTAGCGAGCGCAGGCAAGCCGACGTCGTCAACACTAGCGTCGCTCGCTGGCTTGCTGCGCGAGCACTCGCACGAAAGGACGCAGGAGGAAAACTCACAAGGTTAGTGCTTACAGCAGGCACTGAGGCGGCTTGCTCGCCAACGCGCACCCTTACGAGAAGCCGCTGGGAATATCCTGGAAGCACACATCAGATAAACTCTGATTAACAATTAATCGCTGTGAAAAATAAAATAAATAAATAAATAATGATGGACAATTCACACAGCATCATCTAGCCCCAAGCTAAGCAGAGCTTGAATGGAGATTTAGTTTGAGTATTTTCGTACTAGGTCGTAGCGTGATGTCATAATAAATAATAAAATTAAATAATTTATATCAGGCAAGATTAGTCAAGTACAAGATGAAAAATACTTGAAACTACGGCCCATATAAAATAAATTTATTAGCCTTCCTAGATAACTGGGATATCCAAAACTGAAATAGTTTTTCAATTCGAACAAGTACTTCCTGAGATAAGCGCGTCTATGCAAACAAACAAACTTTTCAGCTTTATAATATTGGTATAGACATATAATTATATAGTATTAGGTTAATATTAGATGGTAGTTTATGCTATAGTAGATAGTATTTATTCTCCACCTTGTTTTTGTGTCCGAAGCGTACTGTTAATAGTTTTTTTCTCTTTTACTTTCTTATATATTCGTGATAACCTATTACTTGCTTTATGTTTTCACACTGTTGTATATTAGTTTATTTACGATCAAATGTACTCTGCCTTATACGCTTCATTCAGTCCTACACAACATGGTTTTCTAAAGGGACGCTCAACTGTATCCAACCTAGTTCTCTTTAATGAATATCTAACTGCTGCTATGGACTCGGGAGTTCAGGTTGATACTGTATACACAGACTACAGCAAATGTTTTGACAGAATAGATCACAGGCTCCTCATCAACAAATTAGAACTCATCGGCGTAAGGGGGGATCTGCTGAGATGGTTCTCTTCCTACATAGACAATAGGTCACAAGCTGTTGTGGTACATAACTACATATCTGCATGGGTTTATATACCCAGTGGAGTTCCACAGGGTTCCCTTCTGGGACCACTGTTATTTTTAATATTTGTTAATGATATGAGTCATATAAAAGCAAAACCAGCAACATCCACTTGTGACAGTTCTCGGTGAAACAAAAATTACTTTGCTAGGGCAAATATGTATGAATTTTCATAAAAATGCAATTGTATTATAATCAACAGGCGGTAGTGAACACATGGTCACATTACATGAATATAATAATAAGACTTTCAATTAAAAAAACTTAAAACTGGTTTGGATTTTGCTGTGTTTGAAATTAACGTTAGGATATTGCTGTTTTTGAATCTGACTTTAGGGGATGTTGCTGTGTTTGTTCCAAACGTCGACGCCATCTTGAAAGCAGATTCATCTAACATTATGGGAACTAAAATTTTGATACTTACTGTGAAAAAATCTAAGGAAAGTACCTACCGACGTACCGTCACCTACTTAGTTTAAAAAATGCGTGTCAAAGGAATTTAAATAAAAATGAATGATTATATTAAACATGTTTTTATTAATATTTACTAGTACCCGAATTCAATGATTGGTATGTCTGACAAAGTAGGTACTTTATCAGACATACAAATCATTGAATGAGTCTTGGGGTTCACACACCATGTCGGAAGTATTGTGGGGGTCTTCTTGGGTGTCATCACTTTCATTTATTCTAGACTCCGCATTCGATACCAACGGAACGAAAAATTTTAACCGCTCTATACCTTCCCAATTATTTCCGTAATGATTTGTCAGTAGTTTTCGTACGTCTGAAGCTTTCGCTACACTAACGCTGTTCGTAGCTGCAATTTCTATGGGGTTGAGATTCGAAGACAGTATACCTGGTCGGTTCACGCTTTGGAAAACTCCGTCGTCATGTTTGTAGTGAATGTTTCCCTTAAACAAAACATTTCCCTGTTTTTTTGACCGTTTAAGTACATACCTTTTGCAGTTTTTGAATTTAAAATGCCATCTGCCTACAGGTTTGAAAACACTCGCGGCTGCTTCTTTCCAGTCAAATACCTTGCAGTCGTTTCCTAAGGTTATAACCTTTGCACAATCTTTAATAATTTCATGATACTCTTCGGGGCTTGCTATTATCTCCCTTTTTCTAATCTGTTTTTCTATCCGTGCAAACACCCTGTCAGGAGGTATGAATGAGTGCCCCACTATTGGAAATATAAGCTCCAAAGTTTTAACATGAGAAGGAGCTTCGGTAAGCCACTTTGCACACATTCCCAGAACTGTGGTATTCTTGTTCTGTCCTGCACAACCATCCGCTATCAGACGAACTGTCTTGATACCTGTCAAATCCGTATTTTGCAACCGATGATAAACAGCTGATGCTATCTCATTTGAAGCTTTGGGGAACGCGTTTTCTCCCCAACAGTAAGCAAATACATTTGATGGTTCCAAAGTACTTTTTGACGATCCTTGTACAATTGTAAAATTGTAGAAATTTATTTGTCGGGAGTAATACGCTGATTGGTCTGGAGTTTTGGGCAAACATAAGTTTTTCTCACAGTCGAATGACAGTGTTAGCAAGTCCGGTGTTTCTTCTCTAACAAACCCGAAAAAAGCTTTTGCTTTTAGTTTGTGAATTCTATGTTTAATAATTAAATCATTGCGTACACTAACATCAGTCTCTGTTTTCATTTTTTCACTAAACTGCAAGCAAAACGAACAGACGTCTGTTCTAGGTGTGCCAAAACCTAAATTATAGTTTCCGTTAAATACTGTGCGGAAATACGAAGCTTTAACTTTTAACTCGCTTTCTGCCTGATCATTATACATTCGCGAAAGTTTGTTGATACTCAGTTCTGCAGATAAGTAATACCTTTTGGTGCTTCCACGGCAATAATGAGGTTCTTCGCATTGTAACTTTTCAATAAAAGACATCACTGCCATTTTTTTATGAGTGTTTTTTTGGGAAATGCGATCACCACCTCTTTTTTCTTGAAGTAAAGTTCCTTTTTCAAAATATTCCTTCATAACGGTTTGGACTCGGTATTTTGTTATTTGCAGCACCTTTAAAAAAAAGGTTTGACACACCGCCAATCGTTTTTTTAACGAGAGGCTGTACACGAAGTAGCTGGTTTGTGAACATTTTGGCTTGTGTTTACAATTTTTAGGGCGACGACGTTTTACCGCCTTCACGGCGCAATGTTTTAGTATAAAAGCATCTTGTTTGCCTTTATCTTTATATTTATAAAATCCCTCATAAAAGGATTTCACGTCCGCCATCGTTAGAGATCTGCACTGAAATGTTTTTTTATGATTACATAGCGGTCTCACAGCAAACGTACTCGAAGAATACCTAAAACAAACAAAATAGTTAAGTGATTAAAACTGTTTTTAAGAACCTTAAAACGGTCAAAAACGATTGTTTAAAACCAACGCATTCTTAGACGGAATAGTAACATAGAAATCGTAACAGAAACAACCTATTAAACGGCTAACACACGCAAACAAACGCCTTACCCCAACCGTCGTAGTTTATTTATTTATTTAATATGGACATCCAACGAAAAAATCACAATGAAAACTTAAAATAACAATCATGGTCTTAAAAACTATGTGTTTTTTCATTTATAGGACGTCACAGCGTGAACTACAAAAAAACTGATAAAACTAATAAAAGTAAGTTAAAACTGTTTGTAAAATAAAAGTATCAAAATAGTGTAATTACACTGTACAAACCTCGCAATTTTCGCAATATTTCGTTTCCATTTTTCGGGATGTGCTTGACGCTTTCGGGCTGAACTGTTATCTACAGCTACTGGCGAACAATCCATGACTATAGTTTTACACTTATTTTTCACTAAAACCCCGAAAATCTATTAAAAAACATTAATTACGCTGAGACTACTTCACCTTCGAACACATTGACGCCATACTGATTACAAGACGTATGACGCGCTGTGATTGGCTGTTGTGGATATTGCTACTTATGCACTTCACCAACAAGGAGTTTGCTATGTTTGCTATAAACAGTATATTTTGAGGCTGTTTTTCTATGGGATGTTGCTGTCTTTGGAGCAGTATGATTTTTGAATCTGGCAAAGAATTCGATGACCAAAACCGTGGCGCCAAAATATCAGTTTGAAAAAAAAAGTGGATTTTGCTGGGTTTGCTAATAGATGATTCATATAACAGATTGTACCCATGATAGCCAATTACTGTGTTTTGCTGACGATATGAATTTTTTTAAAATAATAAAATCAACTGATGACATTGAAAAACTACAAGCTGACTTAACGCGCCTTGACCTATATTGTGCACAAAACAAACTGGACCTCAACCCTGCTAAGTGTTCTATAGTAACATTTACTCGGAAACCTAAGCCTATATCGTCATCGTACACACTCAAAAACCAGTCAATCATCAGAGTAAACGAAGTTAGAGATTTAGGAGTCATTCATGATCATAAACTTCTGTTTGATAAGCATATTGATAAAATTATTGTAAAGGCTTCGAAAGCTTTAGGATTCATAATGCGCTCCTCAGTTGATTTTAGGCGCGCAAAAACACTTAAAATTCTTTTCTGTACATATGTTCGCAGCAACCTTGAATACGCGTCGATGATCTGGAACCCCTGTTATGAAAAATACATATCGAGGATTGAGAGAATTCAAACTAAATTTATAAAATATCTCTGTTATCATCTACGAATTCCATACAACTCTTATAGCTACAATAATTTATGTAAGCAATTTCATATCCTTCCGCTTAACAAGAGACGAGAAATAGCTGATATTTTATTCCTACTGAAAATTACTAATAACTCAATTGATTGTCCTGATCTATTAAACAAAATTAATATACACATTCCATCTAGGTTAACACGATTGAATGCCCCATTACATATTCCCATAGTCCATACAAACTATAGACAAAATTCATATCTTTGGAGAGTGAGTGACAACTTTAATAAAATATGTCTAAATTATGATTTAGACCTTTTTTGTACGAGCGCCTCCTCAGCACGAGCACAGCTGAGCAGTGAATTCTTCGTAGCGAATAGTTAGTTAGCAGCATTCTATTCTCTATTTTCATTAGGTTTATTTGTATTTACGCGTGTATTAGTATTAGTTTTCCTTATATTTTTATATCTAGTATGAGTTTATCACTGTTTAATTTTCTACTTTTATCTTCTACTCGTGAAAACCTTTTATTGGCTTCCTATTTTTAAGCAGATGTTTTATATATATTTTAAAGCTGTTGGTTTTCCTTGAATAAATAAATTAATAAATAAATAAAATTATAGCTGTTGGTTGTCCTAATAAATAAATAAATAAATAGACGAGCCATAACAAGCCTGCTCGGCAAAGGCTCCCATTTCCCTCCTGGGCTAAGGGACTTAACTTATAGGGAAGTATCTTAAAAATGTATAGTTGGGTCGCCTAAGATCGGATGTGACATAAAATCGGATGCATGGTATAACTCACAAATTAGCAATTTTTCTACTGCTGGCAACACTACTAGATCCGCCATTTTGTTCTGCTTCTCTCCTGACACTGCGGCCAAAGAAAAATCGTATCTGTCAAATCTTTTGAGAATTCCTCAACCTCCTGACCGGATCATTGATACTTCATGTATGGACGTTAGTCCGGATGTTTTCCTTATTTCTATTTTATTATTAAACGTATAGAAGTGAAGATACTACATAGTCCGAAATATTATTTTCTTCACTATGGTTAGTTGAAAAAAGTCTGCTTTTTAAGCTCTTAATTTGCTTAGAGAGATAGCATCTACGCAAACCAAAAAAATTGGGGTTAAACTATATTTCTTTGTCATCAATTTACAGAAGACCGCAATAGAAAAATAAAACCGGGCAAGAGCGAGTCGGACTCGCGCACCGAGGGTTCCGTGCCATCATACAATATAATATATGACAAAGGCGGTTTTATATTTGTTGGAGATCCTTGACAGCGCCATCTCTTGTCTGATAGCGGTACTTACATATGTAGATTTTTTACACTTTCGATGATTTCTAAAAAAGTATGCTATGTAGAGAGATTGTAATAAATTTCCTCTAATCTTTACAAACACTTCTAATAGCAATAAAAGTTTCAGAGGTTTATCTCCGCAAACTTCGGAGATAAGGGGGGGGGAACGCTATTTTTTTCAACATTTTTGTAAATAACTCAAAAACTATACGACTTAAAGGAAAACTAAAAACTTTTTATTAATGTGCAAATGAATACCTTTCATATGATACCCCACATCACCTAGTAACTTTCCAAAAATTTTGTAAACGCCCCTTCCACCCCCATTGTCTAAAAAACTATGTAAATTAGAGAGTTCGCTATAATTTTCCTATAAAGTTTACATACACTTCTAGTAGCTATAAAAATATCACGGGTTTATCTCTGCAAACTTCGGAGATAAGGGGGGGGGGAACGGTCGTTTTTTCAACATTTTTGTAAAAAACTCAAAAACTGTAGGGCTTAAAGGAAAACTAAAAACTTTTTATTAATGTGCAAATGAATACCTTTCATATGATACCCCACATCACCTAGTAACTTTCCAAAAATTTTGTAAACGCCCCTTCCACCCCCCTTTTCTAAAAAACTATGCAAATTAGAGAGTTCGCTATAATTTTCCTATAAAGTTTACATACACTTCTATTAGCTATAAAAGTATCACGGGTTTATCTCTGCAAACTTCGGAGATAAGGGGGGGCGAACGGTCGTTTTTTCAATATTTTTGTAAATAACTCAAAAACGATTCGGTTTTAAGGAAAACTAAAAACTGTTTATTAATGTGCAAATGAATACCTTTCATATGATACCCCACACGGCCTAGTAACTTCACTTAAAATTTTTGAGATCCCCTATCCGCCCCCCTGGAATCAAAATATGAATATTTTTTAACATTTTCATATATGTTATATTAGTAAAAAAGTGTTGTCTTTTACCATTTTAAATTTCAAGTCGATAGCATCAGTAGTTCTCGAGATATCCATCTGTGACAGACAGACAGACAGACAGAGTGATTCTATAAGGGTTCTTTTTTACCATTTTGGTCCGGAACCCTAACAACATCGAATCATGAGAAATAAAATAAAAATGCAGTACGTCTAAAATTTCCGGCTAATGCGTCCGATCTTAGGCGACCAGGGTGCCTACATAATTGAATGAAACGTCCGAGTGCCGTGAAGTCTATTTATTATTGCCAACAACAAAGAGCGCTATAAGTATTATTTTATTTTTAGGTACTATATTTTTTTATTCTGTTGACAGCGCAGGCGTCGTACGCCGGCGTGGCGCTCAGCTCCGAGGGGCAGGCGCGGCACCGCAGCGAGGAGCGCGGCGCGCGCCCCGCCGCCCGCCGCGAGAGGAACATGCGCGCCAGGAAGGAGCCGGCGAGACAGGTACTGTTGACAGCGCAGGCGTCGTACGCCGGCGTGGTCTCAGCTAGATGGTGCTGTGTGAACTGTTTACCGATGCATTATTTATTATTATGTTTTTTTTAACTTCCACAGAGCGGCGGCGGGTCGCGGGCGCGGCGCGGGCGCGCGGCGGCCTCGTTCCGGCTGCTCGGCGCGGACGCGCGCGCGCAGCGGCCGCCCAACGAGCCCACAGACTCGCAGGTAATCCATCTCAACCGTGGCACGTCCACAGCAGGACATACACCTCCCTCTTGGACCTCCCAGTACTAGATCATGAGGGGGTTGTTGCCATACTCACCATGCTTGGCAGGCGGGTAGGCGAGCGCTGTACGGGATATTGATAATACACGGAATGTCGCTGCTGCCCATCTTCCAGAGGTATCATTTAGCAGGTTCTCACTGCATCCATGGGAGAGAGGAGAGGCAACATCCTACTGCCGGCACCTCACGGCAGGTACTGTACATATAGGGTGCATAAGTAATCACCAGCACAGGCTGAGTGAAGGCTGATACTCACCAGTAGACAAACAAACCGCTTCAGCCTTTAGACACCGTAGGTAGTCGACTGAGACGTTGAAGATTCGTGGTTTTGTATGTTTTCAGCAGATATTTGTCCCGGATCTGGGTATTTCGCCGTATCGAGTGCGTTGCAGCGCAGTACATTTAAATGATGTCTTCAAATTGAAAAAGTTTGAAAAGAACTGTCCTAACCTAACTTTAGTTTCCGAAGTCTGGTTTAGTCACTAACCTTTCGCGGTTTTGTCTCCTCTTCTCGCTACTCCTTTTAGATTAACTGTGTAGCTTTCAATTACCAAATGTAATCAAAAAACCGTATGAAAATATTTTGTTGCAGTTATGGGAGGGCGCGTGGCGAGACAAACCACGGCGGACGGCTAGTGAAAAGGTTATTTTTTTAATAAAGATACATATTCATAGGTATATCAATATAGCATAGGTGGTAACGTTAACTAAGAAATAATACTAAATTTATCAAGAAACAAAACCTACTTCAATGATACATAGATTTCATCCTTCTTTGACGACCTCTGTGGCGCAGCGGGCGAAGGTCCGCCTGCGACGCAAGAGGTTGCGGGTTCGATTCCCGCCTCGGGACAAATGTCTGTACGATCTGCAGATATTTGTTCAGGGTGTTCTGGGTGTTTTTCTATATATAATAAAAATATCTATCTATGTAGTATAATGTATTAAGTATATCAGTCATCTAGTACCCATAACACAAGCTCTGCTTAGCTTGGGGCTAGATGATGCTGTGTGATTTGTCGAGCATTATTTATTATTATTATTATTTATTTATCTATTTCCCTGGAATCAGTAATAAATTTATGATAAAATAATGCATTATTTGCGAACATTTTGGACAAAAAACGTTTCAAGGAATATCTTAGAAGGTATCACAGTTCTACGTCTTTCTTATGTGACGCACATAATGTTGCGCAAGACAGCTAGTCGCCAAATATGTCGACCTATGTATGAATCATTGATTAAATGTGTTAGCTGATTATTAAATATTAATGTGAATGTTATTTCCTTTCCTAAATATGCCAAGCTCTCGAGATTCAGACGTAACTCGAACCCAACACGCTTAACACGAGCTGTCTTAACCGGCCATAGAATCACTAGTCGCCAGGTTGTAAATCTTGATTGCCTATCCGTTATAGCACCGTTAGCGCCATCTAGCAGACATCATAGGAGATATTCATGTTATTTGTTATGTTTCTAGGTGTCGATGGTGAGTGGTGCGGGGTCAGGCTCGTCCTTGGAGGACGTGGCTCACGGCGTGGACGTGTCTCTGCCTGACTGTCGCATCATCGCCAACCGAGCCGCCAGCCTGCAACCTTTGCATCATCACAGGTATACATTAGCACTATCAGTGCTATATACAGGTTATAGACTGACATAGCCTCGACATGGTCGCGGGAAGACAGAAGATCACGCGATAAATACCCGATAATACAATATAGTAATAAATAACATGTGGTAATAGCGAAAGACTATGACATAGCCCCGTCCGCCTGTTTACTGCTTTAAGATCTGGTCCTTCACTTACACAAGATAAAGGATTAATCACCACAGACTGCCAAGACTGTATAATAGTATCCAATCATGTTAGGATACTATATAATCACAGGTAAACCTAACTGTCACCTAGGACCTGTGTGAATCGAGGTAAGATACTGCATCACACTAGCAGTACCAGTGTTATATGCAAGTGTCTATAGTGAGTGGCGCTGGGTCGGGCTCGTCCTTGTAAGACGTGGCTTACACCGTGACGCTTCAGGTCCACTAGCGATGCGGTACATGAACTCACTAACTCGATCATTACGAATCTGGATGAAAGAAAGAAGTGCCTGACTGTATTCATACACCTATCCAAGGCCTTTGATACGGTCTCGGTCCTAATTGTTGTTGCTGAGCTGGAAAGAATTGGTGTTAGAGGGCTTCCCCTGCAACTTTTGCACGACTTCCTGACGGGTAGAAAACTGCGCGTAAGAATTGACGAAGTGATAAGCGAAGAACTTCCTGTGGTTTATGGCGTCCCCCAGGTCGCTCGGGAAGACCGACCAGATGCCGTCTCGGAGAAGGGACGGAGGCGAAAAAAGTCTGCAGGACATAATTTGCCTGCTGAAAGGAACAGATCCTGACGACGTTCCTGACTTCGTCGCAAAGGAGCTACATAAGCTACCTCCTGTGACGTTCGACCACGTTGATGTCACCAGATTACTCAAAGATATAACGTCATTAAAAGTGAATTTGGATGACCTAAAAAACCAGTTCAAGGAGTCGCAGAACACTATTAGTGAACTTCGTACCGAGGTAGCTTCTCTACGTGTTGCCGCATCGGTATGTGTGTCACCTCCGGTTTCTGCGAACGTCAACACAAAGCGCGGAGCGCATAACGTGTCCATATCGTCGTTTGAATCGGCGATTTTGGACGCATCACCGGCCGCAGCTGACGTCGCTGCCGCACCGCGCTCCCCCCGCCCGCCGCCTGCCTCCACGCGCGATGGCCCGATACATGCGCGTGCGCCTTCCCCCGCTCGTGCATACGCTGCAGTCGCCGCCCGCGGTGCCGTTAGCTGCCCCGCACCCGCTGCCGCCGGTTCGGAGCAAGCGGTGCCCAAAAAAATGAAGGGGAAAAAGAAGCAGTCATCCAGTACTGCCACTGTATCAGCTCCAAGGAAGGAGCCGTGTAATCCGGAAGGCTTCACTGAGGTGGTACGGAAACGCCGAAAACAATCCAGCCGGAACCGGTGTGGTACCGCCTCTGGAACGTGTTCTGGATTCCTAGCGGAGGTGCCTACTACCCGACTATATGTCTCACGGGTTCACTACGCCGTGCAGATTAAGGAGGTGGAGGATTACCTCACGAAGATAACCGGATACTGTCTAAGGGTTGAAAAGTTATCTTCCCACCATAGCGTGAACTTTAGTTCTTTTATGGTGAGAGTTCCAACGGACAAACTATCAACTTTTATGAGTGAAGAGTTCTGGCCTAAGGAAGTCAAATTCCGACGGTTCATCGGACGCCTGCAAGCAGACACCGTGAATCGTCGCTGAGACAAGCATGCGTCATACGTCGCCGTCTTAAACGTGTGTTAGCAATAAGGTTATATATACATATATGTTAGATTTAAGGTATATATCTATGGGCCGTAGAATAAGTTATTTAAGATCTGTGTACTTTTCTATTGTTGCCTGAGAATAAAGTTATTATTATTATTATTATAAGGTATTTTCATGGCTCAGAGTAAATCTTCTAACTCTAAACGTCTTAAAATCAAACTACGTTGCCTTTGCTCTGAGGAAAAACCTCTTATCACCGGTAGACCTGTCCATAGAGCCGACTCTGCGAAATTGGTACCCCTATTGGCAGGTCCAATTTACTCTGAACTTGATTTTTAAAGTACGATACGTTTATTTTGGAACCTCCGACAAAACGAGATAAGCTCGCTCAGCACCTATACCAAACCTGCCAGCGTAATAGCCGGCTATTACTCAGAAGAAAGAACAGGTCAATACATTTGCAGCTAGCAACTAGCTGGGTTTTGCTCACGATAACACCCTTTCCTTCCTATAATATAATTTTGTTTACTAAAATACCTAGTCTTGCCATAAATACTAAAACAAAGAAAAAACAAATTTCTATTGCAAATAACATTTATTACTTTTACAGTGTGTTTAATACATAAATATAAAACAATTTAAAATATAAAAAGTTTATTCGAAGTGGTCTCCATTGGCTGCAATACAGACCTTTAAACTTTGAGGTCAATTATCAATAGAAGCACGCACTCTTTCCATGGGAAAATTCTTCACTGCCATTCGTTCGGATTGTTTTAGGGACTCCAAATTATCATGGCGTTTAGAGCAAGCTGTACTCTTTAAAACTGACCATAAATTATAATCCAGCGGATTAAGATCGGGACTAGACGACGGCCAGTCTTCAGCTCTAATGAAGTCCGAAACGTTCGTTTCCAACCAAGACTGCGTAGACCGAGCTTTATGACCCGGCGCCGAGTCTTGCTGGAAGGACTATTCTTGGTTATTGAACATGGTGTTGTTAAGGGGCTTCATCACTACCTTCTCAAGAATGGTATCTTGATACACTTGTGCCGATGTTTTGGTACCTTTTTACAAAAGTATGGCTCAGTCACTCCTTCATAGCTAATACCCCACCAAACCACCACTGAAGTCGGATAGTGCCCACGTTGCACTCTATCGACTATTTGGGAAGCTTCCTTAGAGCTTTGAACATAAATACGGTCATTTTGTTTGTTAAAATGTTGCTCAATTGTAATTTTTTTTTCATCCGTAAACAAAATTTTTCTGTACCTCCCTTTGCGTACCGCTTCAGTAGTTGTTTCGATTTTACCACTCTATTCTTTTTTAAATTATCAGTTAAGAAATGACCAGTACGTCTCTTATGGAATGCAAGCCCTAAGTCATCTTTTAAAATACGCGACATGGTTCTGGGTGCTATCTTCATCTCCCGTGATGAAATCTTTTGCTTTCGGACAGGATTTCTTCGAATTCTTTCCCTTACTGCTTCGAGCACTTTTTTCGTACGAACACTACGTGGACGGCCAGATCTTTTTCTGTCACAAATAGAGGAGGTCTCATTGTACCTAGTAATAGCCCGGTACACAAACATTTTACTAATACCAAGCGTATGGAGAGTTTTCAAAATTGCATTTGGCTCCATACCTAAGGTAGGTATGGAGCCAAATGCAATTTTGAATGCAATCACAGAAATTTGGTTCTCTTTATCACCCCACTCCATTTTAATATCGCAAAAAATTGTACAATGTATTGGCGTAAATGAGAAAACTCAATGAACAATCATATAAACATAACAGATTCCAAATTAAAATGTAATATTTTGTTTATTTTTAATTGTAACAGTATTTATGGCCAGACTAAGTATATCATATAAAACCGGCAAGTACTTCCTTGCTCCAATGGGAGACGAAACAGTAGAAAAAACTCTTAAAACAGTTGTAGATTCTCAGAAATTTCTAAATTCAACTTTTGATTTACAGATACTACATGAGCGAAGGCACATCGAAAGACCTATCGAAACTAAGCAAAGAAATACGTCACGAACGGGAATCGTACCGCGAACTCACCGGGCGATATATCGAGAAGCCGGAAAATATACCCGCTAAAGAATCCACGCATTACTCAGGTACAGTACCATACCTCGTAATAGTCATAATACAAGCATACAATATATTCTAAAACACAGTCAAATATCGCTAACTCTCTATAATAGAGTCACCTGCATAGTTCCTGTTCCCGTGGAATACGGGAATAAAGTACTAGCCTATTTGCAAAGGTGTTTTATAAACATAACATCAACCCTTTCCAAATAATTACGTTATTTGTCATAACATAAGTATTCAATTTTGAATATTACATTACATAATTACATTTTACACCATTTCAGTTCAAGGATTATCTTAGAAGGTATCATAGTTTTACCACAGGCGCATTTTAATTATAGTTGCCCACGGCCCACTTTCTATTCGGGAAATAAGTACATAAGAATTCCGAAACACATTTAGTGCTTTGTACTAATGCAATGACAACTGTCTCTCGCTTTTGACAGTACAGCGCCAACAGGCGACCTGTGTACTTTTCCGTACAATGAGGCGTTTTCATTAAAAAGTAAAAACTTCAAAAATAGTTACCTCGAACCATATAGATGGCGTTAATTTTCTTTTACTGATAGGCACAATTTGACAATGACAGGATTAATCACAAACTTGCTTACTCCGCTTGCCAGCTCCATCTGTTAGGTTTAGTAGAAAACTCTTTTTGTTTTGTTACTGAAAACGGCTCATTATGAAATTTTTTGCCGGAATTTTTGTTTAGACAAAATAAATGACATTTCCTCTCTATTGGGTATGTCCTCGATGTACGACGCAGACGAAGTTGCACGGGACAGTTAATTGTCAATAAAAAACCACATCCATACTATCTGTACTAATATTATAAAGAGGTAAAGTTTGTGAGGTTGTAGGGGGTAATCTCTGGATCTACTGAACCGCTACATATAACCCCGTATTTATCGCGTAAATTACCTTTATTATTTCCCGACGTTTCGCTTGGATTGCACCAAGCATGGTCCCGGGACGACTCTTGGTGCAGTCCAAACGAAACGTCGGGAAACAATAAAGGTAATTTACGCGATAAATACCCGATTATATGTATGTTAATAATGTGTTGTGATCGCGAAAGTTTGAAAAAGACAATCTACTGAACCGATCAAAATTCTTTTACTAATAGAAAGCCACAGTATATGTGAGTGTCATAGGCTATAAATTACCGCCCAACGAAGTGGGCACCGGGTCAGCTAGTTTGTTATAATTGTAATCTTGTTTTGTATAAAATGGAAAGAGGTTGGCCTAATTTCGGGACCATTGTTATATAATTTTTGTAATGGAGTTTTGGGAACTATCAACGCTATTTTTATTACTCAGATCTCAGCCACAAGGAGAGCATACTGAAGAAGGACCACAAGGGCAAGGAGGTAAAGATGAAAATCAAACGGTCGGACTCGGGCAGGAGCGAGATGAAAATGAATGTGCAAATTGGGACGAAGGTATGTGTTTTTACTTAGATTTTATGACTTTCTTGTCATGAAATACAATAGGTCGAGTTTCGGTTGGTTATAAACAGATGACAATTCTTCCAAAATATTTTGTGGTGTTTTTCCTTTTTGGTAAGGAATTTTTTTAACAGCATTAAACTCGAATCTTATCAATGTTTGGAGATTTCTTCCCGATTGAACTGCTAATATTGTGATAACTAAACTCCTAATGACCCGATTCATCATCATTTTCGTTTTCCGGATCCCTTCATCTCTGGGGCTACAACCCTCGCTAATCTGATGGCCCTTTTGAGTCGGCGGGCGTCGATGGTTCTCCCGGGTGGAGGTGCGGTGCGGTGCGGGGGTGGGGGCTATGCATAGAAGTTCTTACGCTTGGCCTCCAGTCCACGGACCGCCACCTCACGCGTGTCCTCGCCCGCGGCGATGGCCATCAGGACCTCTGTGAGGATCCCCATGAGTATCACGGGGGTCTCATCCGGTCAGAGGTTGCTTGGGCCAATAGGGATGGCTGACGTTGTTGCACCGATGGGTACCTGTGTCCGTGGAGCGGAACGCGGCAGCGGGTGTCCCGGGTAACGCCGGGACCGGGGCTTAATGTTCCCGTTCACCTACGTGAATCTGCGGTGTGGAGCAAAGATGTCTGCCCCTGGGTCAATCGATAAATGCCTTTCAGGCTGGTTGCATTGTTGTTCAGTTTTCTTCTCCCTGCAGTAGTAGCTATGACCCGATTTGTTACACCAAAATTTGGTACAACTGTATTGAGTACCAGGAGAGTACCAGGTAAAAAAAGTTCTCACCACGCCCTTCTAACCTTTCCATTCCGCGGACATTTTGACCTCCCCTCGTTTATATTAACTATGAATGTCACACCCCAGGCGATGATAGTGGAGGAGCTAGGCGTGTACGACTGCATCAACCTCGGGCGGCGGATCGACGTGCAGTGGCCCAGCGAGTACGAGCGCGAGCGCGGCGGCCGCAACGTGTGGGGCAACTGGGTGCCCCTGCCGGGCATGGACGGGCTGGTATGTGTGTGTGTGACGTCACCCCCAGGCGACGATGGAGGAGCTAGGTAGACTGCATCAACCTCGGGCGGCGGATCGACGTGCAGTGGCCCAGCGAGTACGAGCGCGAGCGCGGCGGCCGCAACGTGTGGGGCAACTGGGTGCCCCTGCCGGGCATGGACGGGCTGGTATGTGTGTGTGTGACGTCACCCCCAGGCGACGATGGAGGAGCTAGGTAGACTGCATCAACCTCGGGCGGCGGATCGACGTGCAGTGGCCCAGCGAGTACGAGCGCGAGCGCGGCGGCCGCAACGTGTGGGGCAACTGGGTGCCCCTGCCGGGCATGGACGGGCTGGTATGTGTGTGTGTGACGTCACCCCCAGGCGACGATGGAGGAGCTAGGTAGACTGCATCAACCTCGGGCGGCGGATCGACGTGCAGTGGCCCAGCGAGTACGAGCGCGAGCGCGGCGGCCGCAACGTGTGGGGCAACTGGGTGCCCCTGCCGGGCATGGACGGGCTGGTATGTGTGTGTGTGACGTCACCCCCAGGCGACGATGGAGGAGCTAGGTAGACTGCATCAACCTCGGGCGGCGGATCGACGTGCAGTGGCCCAGCGAGTACGAGCGCGAGCGCGGCGGCCGCAACGTGTGGGGCAACTGGGTGCCCCTGCCGGGCATGGACGGGCTGGTATGTGTGTGTGTGACGTCACCCCCAGGCGACGATGGAGGAGCTAGGTAGACTGCATCAACCTCGGGCGGCGGATCGACGTGCAGTGGCCCAGCGAGTACGAGCGCGAGCGCGGCGGCCGCAACGTGTGGGGCAACTGGGTGCCCCTGCCGGGCATGGACGGGCTGGTATGTGTGTGTGTGACGTCACCCCCAGGCGACGATGGAGGAGCTAGGTAGACTGCATCAACCTCGGGCGGCGGATCGACGTGCAGTGGCCCAGCGAGTACGAGCGCGAGCGCGGCGGCCGCAACGTGTGGGGCAACTGGGTGCCCCTGCCGGGCATGGACGGGCTGGTATGTGTGTGTGTGACGTCACCCCCAGGCGACGATGGAGGAGCTAGGTAGACTGCATCAACCTCGGGCGGCGGATCGACGTGCAGTGGCCCAGCGAGTACGAGCGCGAGCGCGGCGGCCGCAACGTGTGGGGCAACTGGGTGCCCCTGCCGGGCATGGACGGGCTGGTATGTGTGTGTGTGACGTCACCCCCAGGCGACGATGGAGGAGCTAGGTAGACTGCATCAACCTCGGGCGGCGGATCGACGTGCAGTGGCGTCTTCTCAGCCGTAACAGGACATAGGCCTCCCATATGGATCTCCAAGTATACAGATCATGAGGGTTTGTCACCATACTCACCACGCTTGGCAGGCGGGGTGCTGAGCGCAGTACGGTATGTTGATACATGGAGAGATGCTGCTGCCCATATTCCCGAGGAATCCCTTAGAAGATTCTTACTGCATCCACGGGCAAGAATACAAAAGTTTTTCCTAGCTACGCTTATTAGATTACACCTTGCAATTGACCATACTTACACGTTAAATTGATGTTCAAATTGATCGACCTTTTACTATACTAGGACATATACATACATAGAAGTGCAACCGGCACCCCACGACAATATATGTATATCATTACATACATTGCATTCCGCAGGTCGTATACAAATGGACGCCGAACCACATCGACCCCCGGCACAGATCTCACGTGGACAAGACAATACTACTACTGCAGATTGAAGACAAGTTCGTGCCTATAGCGGAGAATTGCGTTCAGGACTTGGGCGACGAAGTGTGACAGCAGCAGTGGTAAGTAATGCTCCGGAATCGGCTTCTGTTTCTGTACCCGTAGCTAAAACTTGAGGACCCTAGACCCAGGTTGTACCTGGGTCTTTCTAGGATATAAATCATATAATCTCATCTCATGAAATGAAATTGTTTATTTTCCAAAAGTATGGTACAAATGTGTTAGTCTGCCTCATGGAATAAATAAATTATAAATAAACAAATAATGATGGGCAATTCACTTCAATTCAGTCAAAAATTATGGATCTGTGTTATCTGAAAATAAATGAATTATTATTATTTTTATATTATAAAAAGCTTTTAATTTATTATGCAAGACATTTAAACCATATTCTATCTAAAAATTATAAAAAGTTCTAATAAACATCAAAAATCTTGATAATAAAATGTAGTGGGTAATAATCATAATCATTTATTTAGAGTAAAGTACATCATTATGGGTTACATGAGGAACGGTAAGACCGCAAATTACATTTAAACAATATACGTTAAACAAATTCAAGAAAATAATATTAATATAATGAAAATAAATTGTTAACTGCAGTGGAGATGCTCCGTCTCTTTCACGCAGAATAAGCGTTACTACAGGAGTTGTATGATGTTACGAGGGGCGTTCAATGTATTCTCGGTATCGGGGTGATTTGATATTATTGTGGGTAATTAAAATATATCATTAGCTAATAACATTATCTGAGGCTATTCATATACAATTTCATGTTGATAACTTCATTAGTTTGTTTGCGACCTCCAGTCAAAGACGACGAAAATGACTTGACGCGACAATGTTGAAGAAAATCGAGCATCGTGCGGTGATTAAATTCCTCACTAAACAAGGAAAATCTCAAAAAACTATCCATAAAGAAATGGTAGCCGTTTATCAAGACTCTGGTCCTTCATTATCGACCATACAGAAGTGGTCAAGTGTATTCAAAAGAGGTAGGGAAAGTATCGAAGATGACCCCCACCCAGGTGGGCCAATCACGGCGGCTACCGAAGAAAATGTGAAAAGCTCAAGTCCGCTGTAAATAAGCATTTTTCGGGCCAAGAGGTAAATTATTTTTTTAAGGGAATAGAAAAACTTATTTCGCGATCAAACAAATGTATTGATATTATTGGAGACTATTTATATAAAAATATTTTTTTTCAATGTTTTATCTTTTTTTAACATACCCATACCGAGAATACATTGAACGCCCCTCGTACACGGAGTGGCGTCGCGGTGTTGTATGGTTCCTCTATCTAGCAGGACATTTAAACTTTGTTATTTTCAAAGTTTTTAATTTTGATTTTCTGAATTTAGCACAACGAATAGGCTTTTGATTTAAGTTATTAAAAATATCACCCACATCATACCCTATTCTGAAGAGTAGACCAAATCTTAACAAAAATCAGTGTGCGCTCACGCGTCAATGCGTGCGGTCGATGTCAGCGAGCATTAGACGCGGATAACAGTTGTGCCGTTCTATCAAAAATGTCTTGCAAAGTGATTGTAATCATTGCAAAGTCGTGATACGTGTTGGTTATTATACAAATCAAAGCTGACATTAGTGCGTGAAGAAGGCATTGTTCGTTTGTGTCGAGTTGCATTTTAAACTGAACATAAAAGTACAGCAGCTAAGAACATATCTTTCTTGTTTCAGGCGCGCGAATCCGTGATGGGGACAATAGAAACGGAACTATGAGTTAGAAAAGGATTACCTTTGGTTTGTAGCTTCCATTAACGACAACGCGTGCCTCAATCGTAGCCGTTATTTCATAGGCAATAAGTTTCACAATGATTTGCATTACTTCTATGGAATTTCTTATGATCCTACCTGTGGTAGTTCCTTACTTGGCCAACTATTTATGAAATTTGTCAACGATGTTATGGGATCATCTGTCTTATGATATGACGCTTATAGTATTGTTTTGAATAGGTGAGCTTCGAAAGATGATCTGTGTTCATTAAACTGAATAATAGTTACCGGTGCAGCACACGTAAGTGGTTTGGTTATCAAATTGGTAAAATCCATAAAAAACTGGATTCTGCCTGGCCTTATATAGCCAGCAAATATTTTGCTGGGTATTCAAACATTGAATTGAATGAGTCTTAGAATCCTACTCAACTGCACGTGAATCCATGGGCGGAAGCTAAGCCAAGCTGTGTTTAAATGACTTTCCATGATACTCAGTACAGAGAGGCTCTATAGCAGATACACTTATCACAACCCAGTTATTAGTGCTTTGAATCTTATGAAATATCATTATTTTTAACATCTATAAATATGTCACAAACAGGAATTTGAATAAAGTTTTAAAATATACCATGATGTAAAAATATTAAGATAATTTACATGGCAATGAAAAACAAAGTGACTATGTCTTTTTATCGCAGTGATAATGTCGTATAAGCCATCTACATATTTAGCATTAAAACCATAACTTTCTAACCCCTAGGTTTCCCATGAAATAATATGTTTAATTTACGGGCACCAATTGATCCCATCATAATGCGAGTGTTTTTTTTGTCCCTTAATTAGTTTTTAGTTACATATCTCTGTGTGATTAAAGTGCTAATATCAAATGTAAAAAGTTTTTCTATACGAACACTTATTTTAATAACGAATTCTTGTCTAGTTTACAATCAAAGACCATAAACTGGAATTATTATGACGTAATTAAAATGTGTTAGCTGAAAATCTTTTTACCTTATATATATACTATTCAGGTACACTGCCGGCCAAAAGTTTGAGACCAAGTAGCAAAATGAAATAAAACTCAAAATATAAATCAAGAGGTTTAGATATTAATTAAAATGCTTATTTACTAATACACATTCATCAAGAAGAAAAAAAAATCAAGAAATATCAACCATTTACGTTAAAAATGACGTTCATATTTAATAAAATCATTAAACGGATTTTTCGTCAAAAAAGCCTCCCTTGCATTTTATAACTTTTTTCACTAGTCTCGGCATACGAGCAATCAATTTATCAATTGTATCTTGTGAGATATTGTTCCAGCTTTCTTGTAAAGCCTTCCACATGTCTTCTTGTGAGGAGGGACAACAACTGCGCACATTTCTGTCAAGCTCTTCCCACAATAGCTCAATGGGGTTGAGATCCGGACTCTGAGGGGGCCACACCATGTTTTTTAACACCCTTTCTGTTTCTTTATGTTCTAAATAACCCCTGCATAATTTTGAACTATGTTTAGGATCATTATCTTGATGAAAAAAAAAACCATTTCCAATTAATCTTAAACCAGACGGAACGGCATTTTGCTGTAGTATTCGTTTATAATGCTCCTTTTTCATGATTCCTTCGACTCGTACCAAATCTCCGGTTCCATGGCCCGAGAAGCATCCCCAGACCATAATGGAACCACCACCATGCTTAACTGTTGGCACCACACAATCTGGCATCATCTTTTCCTCGGCGGTACGTCGAACAAAAATTCGTCGTTTTGAACCAAATATTTCAAACTTGGATTCATCTGTCCAAAGAACTTCTTTAAAGTCTTCTTCAGTCCAGTCTCGATGGGTAAGGGCCCACTGCATCCGTTTCTTTTTGTTTTGTGGCCTTAGTAGTGGTTTTCGAACGGCGACGCGACCAAATAACTTAGCATCTCTCAATCGTCTTTTTACTGTAGTCAATGACACAGGTTCTGATCGGGATTTGTTCACTTCTGCGCGGATTTCTGGTGCGGTTAGGCGTCTATTCCGCTTGCTGGTAACGACGATGAAATTATCCTCGCTAGAAGTGGTAGCTCTCGGTCTCCCCGATCGCGAACGATCTTGATTACTGCCAGTCTCCTTGTATCGGGTTATTGCGTTATGAACACAAGTCTTCGACAACTTAAGTTGAGAGGCAATCGCACCTTCAGATTTGCCTTCGCCGTGTAAAACAACTATGGCAGAACGAGTTTCAGTGCTAATTTCGCGCACTTTTCCCATTTTAAGATGTCTTCACTGTAACAACGACGAGCTCAGACTAGTTAAGATAATGAAAAATTTACTCCATCAAAACTCAGGTAAAAAATATGTTTAAGGAAGCTAAAATAATCCGGAAGTACGGTTACCGCAAAACAAAACCAAAATAATTAGAAATGAGCAGGCCATAAAAAATATAACAATGACTCTATCACCTGGTAAGTGCGCGGTACTCATTTATGTTTTGAAACAATAGACCTTTAAAGGATGATAACTTAAAAATATACAATAAAAATGACTCTCAGAAATTCTTTGATAACAATAGAATACGCAGGTGTTCAAATTAGCTCTTTATCATGTGTACTTTTGAAATATTTTGGTGGTTACAAAGATTTTTACAAGTGGTCTCAAACTTTAGGCCGGCAGTGTATATGTACTGTATATTAGGATTACAATCTCTGTTAATCCTGTGCTTATGAGAAATAACGCGAATAGCTCTGTAACACTGCCACATCGGTGTTAGAATAGATCAATGCTGTAAAAAATATCCATAACCATAATAAATGTTAAATAAACGGAATGGAGTAAAACGTAGCAGTAAGCTGATTTTGTAAATATTGTGTAACCCTGTTGAAAGCTTGTCCCAAATTATTTCATATTAATTCAAATCGACAACTAAATACAATGCAGAGTATTTTCTTAGTGGAACATAATGATAACCATAGAAAATCCAGCTTAAATATGTCTTAACTATAAGGAAACAAGCTACTTATGTTGGGTTCATCTATTATCTTATAAATGGATAATTCATTTACAATTTAATAATCGACTAAATTCAACTTCCGATGGCAAAACTGAAAAAACAGCCGATTTCATAATACTGTGTGCGTTTATTAATTATGTTTAATTCGCTCGTCCTCTTGTGTGTGGTTAAATTGTATATAAACATGTAAATATTGTATAAATTAATCATTAAATATATCATGTCTTAATATAATTTAAAATTTCGCATTTCTACACTTATGAATAAGAACAAATGATGTTCATTGTGTATCACTACTATCATGAACTCGTAGAAAACCTTTTTTATTTTTGTTATTTTTTGTCTAAATTTGTTTTTTTTTAATATAATATAATCGCTCCCAAATGTTTCTTAGTCTTTCTGACGCCAAATGAATGTATGTATTTAAATTATTTATGAAACTCTATGTAGATAAAGCTAGGTTCACACTAAGTAAATTTTGGTCAACTAACTTGAGTATATATATTATATATAACAGAAAATCGTTCAGTTAAAAAATTTCAACCAAAATTTATTTATGTGCGCTATATGTTACTGTTGTTAGTTATGTACTTGTGATTGTATTATGTCTATGTATTGTTTATCGTAGCAAATTGACAAATTCTTATATAGAGTGTTGTGTTTCACGAATTTAAAGGGGAACAAGGTTTATCTAACTTGAACTTGTATGAGGCGAAGGACTTTTAAACTGTCCATGTTACTTTCTGTTGTGCTGGTTTAAATATAACTAACTTTGATAAGTTATTAATTCGGTGTGATGAATGTGTTATTAACAATGCAAGGTGTCAGTTTCTCGAAGAACGTAAAGTTAAATCATAAATTCAGTTTTTGAGTAAAAACAAGATGACAGTTTGATCATTTTGTAAATACGGCATCACTGACGTAGTATTAAAACACGTTTATTCCGACACGTTTCATTTTTTTAATAATCGTGGAATTGAAAGCCCGTGCGGTTTACATGACACTGTTGAAAAATTGAAACGTGTCGAATTAAACGTGTAGTAATGCCCGTTTTCACAAAAGGAATATATATATACTATGTATATGTTAATTTTGAAAGTAAAGTAGTAGTTGGCTTTGTCATCCATATCAAGAGTCAGCTCCAGCTTTGATTGTTATCCACTTTAAATGTTTAAACTGAAGTATTCGTTAAATTCTGGTTTTTTTATCGTATCTAGATGTAAATTCGCTGCAAAGACGATTTGATGAATGCATATGCCGTCTTTTTCTCATGTGAGGCTTCGAATTATCTTTAAAATAAATGAAACATGACGAATAGACGGTTGAGAAACTGGCGGTGAAAATTAAAAGCTTCGCTAGTTATAAATTATAAACTAACTGTTCCCCTAATCGTTACATGATATTTTAAATTCTATGCGATCCCTTGAACTGGTAACTATTGTTCTTGTCAATTTTTATATTAAAGTTACTTTTTCGACCAACCTTGCTTACTTGACGTTGAAAGGAATGTCAGGGTTGTAAATTTGTCAGCCTTGTGCATGATTGCCCAAAATAACTTAAGAACATGTCCTAAGATAGATGGATAAACTCTTTATTGCTAAGCTTCTCGGCTTAGCTATTGGCTCGAATCGGCTAAATTTAATCGTTACCTTAACGTAATGAGACACCGTTGTTTTGTTTCCACACGAAATGAGATACCTAGCTCATTTGTGATCAACGTATCTGCGGAAAGCAAATACTTCCCCGGCGGGAATCGAAATCGCACTTAAACATATGCCGGCTAAGCCACAAAGGTCGTCATAATCATATGTTTCTCACGCCTTTCTCTTCCGGCAAAGGTTTTTAAATTCCTCGTAAACTTTATGAAATTCAAGAAAATGGTACCGTTCAAAGGGATTCTTGCATTCTGCGCTAGATGACACTGTGTGTCGGATTGTCCGGGTTTTCTTTAATATAGTTATATTTTAGGTTTAACAAGGATACAACAAAATGATCTTAAATATAAAGTTATATCTTCGAATGAAGTGATATCAAACGTCACTTGATAAGATCTTATCATACTACATTCTATTTTCGTACTTTGTCATACTTACATTCTATGTTCGTATGAAGTGACTCATATAATGGTGATTGAGCTTCGCTTGGTAAGTTCATTTGATCATCTACATTTTAATTTAATATGCAACAACCAACCTGCTATTGAGGTCAGATTAATGGACCATGTTGGTTACCGCAATCGTGTCAGATTAATGGACCATTCGGTGGTCAATGCAGGTACATGAGGAAGGCTTATGTTCAGCAGGGGACGTCCTACGGCTAATATCATGATGGTGATAAATTTATGGATGGCCCTTTATAACAAAACCAACCCAATAATTGGCCATTCTGGATGCATGGATGCGATAACAGGACTTAGTGTTCTTACTAACTGTAAACTTTTTTGTTATTAAAAAATACCTACGGATATTATATTAAACTCAAATATGTTGAAAACGCGGACAGTCAAGTTGTATTATTCTGAAGTTGCCTTAATATATTTTAGACTGATTTTATAATCGTGAGCGTATCTAACCGATATTATATACGAGGATTATATATCTACTTATATAGATATAAATATGAATGTTCTTGAAAATATATGTTAAGAGCTTCCTTAGACAATTGTCAACTATGAACCGCCGAAATCACAATATGGTGTGAGAATAACATTTAAAAAATTGGCATACCTTATGTTGCTGTTTGTCTATGGGAGATCTTTGATTCTTGACACTCGAAGGCGGTTTTACTCTATGGTTTACTTAAACGATTTGTTTAATCATACTTGAATCTGTATAAAAGTTGTATAAAATCAAGATAGTATTCAATCGTTTCAATAAAGGTTGTAATATATCAGTTTTTCACATAATTTTATTGGGATTATTTATTTATATGTCGCATATAATTATGTAGGCATATCTGATTATATACGAAAAACTGTTATATTATCCATTTAACATAAGCCTTATATAAAATCAAATTGATTCTTAAAGCCAATACAAACTATCTCTAGAGGATTAGAAATAATGGAAGGCACAATCCGTCCAAGTCACAGTAGGTAGGTAATAACTGCATTTCAACTAGTAGAATAATTATTGCATGCCTACCTATATCAGATTAATGGCCCGTTGTCTGAAGCCTTTCTATTGAAATGCATTGTGGATTTTAAGTATTTGGCGGCATGTGAGCCGATATACACTAAAGGACTAGCTACTGAAAGAAATAACAAATATACTCTGTTTTTAATGTCATAGAATGCGATATCCAAAGTCTTCTTTGGGGACATCCTGTGGCATGCAATATCGCACTTTATGAACGTAGTAAAAGAGTTATTTCTCCAGTTGTTCGCCGAAGGGCTTTGTCACACATTGTTCTTATTACGGAAAGGCAGTCAGTCAGCTTTGGTTAGTGTATTGTAAACAGTTGGAGTGAAAACCGCCGTAATACTGTTAAAGTTTCTTTATATTATGGTATCAGGATTATCCGCGATTAAAATGAATGGTACATGGAGATTTATTGTTTTATTTAATACTAGCTCTCCTATCCTGTTTTCGAGATCTTAAACCGGTAGACTCAGAATCGACCACCTTCCATTCCTTTTTTACTACTACTACCAACTTTAATAGTTTTATTATCCTTACTATTACCTGCGCATGGGTATTCTAGCCACGCAGTTTATCTGCTCTTTAGGGATAGGGCATTTAACATGGAATCCAATTTTCGATATGATCTCGAAGAGGTTTTCGGAGTTGGTGACCGGTACTCCATTAACTCAAGATTATTGAGGCGTGATCTTTGCTCCATTTTTTACGATCGACGAAGTCAATAGAGGACTTGATATCTGCAATTTCTGGTTTTATGGTTATGAGTTCAGCCACTACCAGTGTATTATATTATCTGTGGTTCAGCTAATTCCGCCTTTATGTTTTGGACAGCTTCATCTAGCCCTAGCCACAGACCAGTATAAACAAGTGCCCTAGCACAGCAACTTGAAGAGACAAACACTTAAGCTCAGCGAGCACTGCATCCATGTCGGCCGGAGCAGGCGATTTAGGGGCCGGGAAATCGTTAGACGTGGACTCGGGTGTTCGGGCCGCCCCTTACATGAGGGGCACCTCCAAGTCAATTTGCGACTTTAACCAAGGCGTCGATAACCACTCAGAAACACCGGCGCAACCGAAGTCGGACCGGCCTTGACATACTGAGCATTGAGGACCGTCTGTAAAATCGGCCGATCAGCTATGTATAATACATTGCGTAGGTTTCGGTTAAAGGACCCGGGGTAAAAGATTGAGAATCGCTGGGTATGGCGCGAGGAGTAAAACCGGTCTTGTGTGCGTGCGCGCTGTTCGTCGTCTACGGACTAAATAAAAAAATAAAATATGTAGGTATGCTAGGTTCCAATCCAATCCGCTCAGGAGTATCAGCATTAACTGGTTAAAAACATTCAATTCATGGCAAACTTTTCTTCATAGAAAATAACCTTCGACTTAGAAAATTTCTACAGCGCCAGCCCAGTCACTCCGTTACGCCAAATCCGTAGTAAACGCGACCTACGGCGCACAAATTTACTTTAAAAACAGTTCTGCTCTCAGGTCACTGGTGACCAACACGGCGGCGCCTCGATTATGGCAGCATGTGGTCACCGGTGCCCTTCATGGCGTTCAACGTGTTAAAAGTTAGCTTTAGCCTGCCAAACTAAGTCAGCTTAGCCTGCCAAACTGTGTCAGCAGGCCTACTAGTGGCGTTTTTTAACGCTAGAATATTATTTTTAATGCTTTCTAAACAATATTTTTTATGTTATTAAAATAAATCGTCTATGATTCATGTCAATTCTTTTGAAGAAAAGGTATATCTAGACTCGCAGACGTAACGACTTGTTATTTCCCATGTTGAATAAATGTATACATGCATTATGTACAAATAAAACATGGATAAGTAAAATACGATTATAGGGATAATATAGATAGGGTTTAAGGGATAAATAAAATAAAAGAAAAAGTTTCAGTTTTTCAGAAAATATAATAATTTTGAACTAATTCCAACACTTTTTCATTCACCGTCAGTACACAAATTAAAATCCCAACAGAATCTACTAAATAATTCATAATCAAAACATCCAAACTAACCTAAATATACACATAAAATCTTTGCACGACTGTCGAGCAGCGCACAGCCTAATCAATTGGTTGTAGGCTTAAGAGGTACAATAATTAGACTAATAGTTACGTTATTAAAAGATTCCGTTGCTTCCCTCGCATTTCACGACCTCTTTGGTCTATCAACCATCTAGTACGGGTCCATGACACACTCTGCCTAACTTGGGGCTGTGCAAATTGTCCAGCAATATTAACTAACTAATAAAATAAATGGGCTATTAGAATTGAATAGAATAAATGAGCAGAAAGCTCTAACTAGGACTTCAGGACTGCAGAAGGCACAGTTAAAGAAAGTTCCACTTTAAGTTTTGTTAATTTTAGAAGTCATACCAATAGCTCTATCAATTCCACCAACGACATTATACACAGACGTGCTGAAACCAGTTTGTTTGAAACGTTGACAATTTGTGTTGTTTAAAATGGTTTCACCTCTTTTTAGAGTCTTGATTTGCAAAATGTCACGTTCCGCTTTTTAAAAACGAATTGGTAATATGCTGTTTCTAAAAAAATCTAATTAATTCTACAGAATTAGCTCAGATGTTCGTACTATATAATGAACTAACCAGAGCATAATGAGCAAGAGCACGATTTTGAGCTCTAAATAGATGAAAATTAGTACTCTAATGGTCCAAATTTTCTATTATTTTAAATTTCTACGACAAAATGCGTTTTGTTCCCGTCTCTTAGGGCGATTACAATACTCTAATGACTCAAGTAAGTCGCCTACTTTATAGTTCATCCTAATTCGATGTGTACAAATAGTAAACAAACATAGCACTTCTGCCGCGCTCACCAACCCGCTTGCTAAGCGTAGCGAGTATGGTAACAATCCCCTCATGATCTTTCGGAGATACATGAGGGAGGCCTATGAGTGGACAGTGGAATAAAAACCAACAAAAAGAAAGCGATTTATACAATAAGTATGCCATCCTCTCAGCTTAGTCTTAACTGCCAGTTAAGACTAAGCTGAGAGGATGGTATAGGTGCTGGGCAAGCCTAATCTATCTAACAATGACCCAGGCACTGCAGCGCCCCGTACAGCATGATTACCAGTTGCTGACGCTGTATAAATCATCTATAATATATGCAAAGGCCTTACTTACTGGCAGTTTGTTTTCATTTTATACTCATCCAATTTGGCTACATACAGTTAATAATATTAACAATTTGACAATAATGTATCAATAACGTTAAATTGTTAAAAGGGATACACGGGAGGGAATAAGTCAAGCACCTACACACAACACAATGAAGCTCTTAAATACATTACAATAAGGGTCATATCCGACTACCGACCGAGATTATGCTCTTTATCGATAATCTCTTTATCGATATTTATGCTCTTTAGCGATAAGGCCGCCAATTGTCACTTTGTTTTTAAGTGTTTCTTGTTATTATGTTTAGTTTTAAGGTGTGCAATAAAGTATTTTCTATCTAAAGTATTTTCTATCTATTACAGTAAAAATCTACATATTTTACTTTCAAAATGAACGTGAGATTATACTATTCATTTTGCAGAATACGGGAACTACTCAACGTTACAATGTACACAGGGTGTATTATAAAATATGTACTAAACCAAAGGGGGGTGATTCTGACCACCCCAAGGAACAACTTTAGTTCTTCAACTTTTCAGGAAATATTTTTTATTAAAATGTAAAAACATAATTTAAAATCCGATCGGAACCTCAGTATCATAGAAAAACTAAAAGGTCTCAGGATCATGTCAATTTTACTAATTGGAAATAAATATATTAAGAAAAATACAAAAAAAAACATAATATCGACTTTTTTCCATACCCTTCCCCCCTAACTTAATTACATGTTTTCATGGGCTCAACCCCTAACACATATTACGTGAGTAATTCCCGTATTGTTCAAAAAATCTTTATATTTCAAAGATTTCTTTTTGATTTGATTTATTCATAATGATTTATTATTTCTCTATTATATTTAAATACAGTTACAAAGTTGAATATGTCTACAGACACTTTGAGTTTATAGAACCTTTGAAATTTATTTTATTTAAGCCTCATTTTATCTATCTAGACTCGGATAACGTCTTACGTCTACGTATTTTTTTATAAATTCCATGTCTCCAGTTGACAATTTAGAGATTCTAAACTCTTTGTAGCTACTAACCCAAGAATGAATTTGCACTTTAAATAATTGTTGTTTAATGCAAATTACTTATACATAGTTACCTAATTTAGACCATTTAAATCACTTATGCACTGTTATGACTGGTTTACAATAGTTTGGTGTTTAATTCGTGGCACAGAAACCTAAAAGGAAAAAGGTGGATTTTATTCCCGTCACGATCTTTTTACGTATTTAAACGAATTGCTTTTACAAAAAATCCATTTGATTTTCCAATAGTAATCCGTGGGTGTCTACAATATTATAATGGCCGTGCTCGGATTTGGCAGATTCGACAAACAAAACTGACAGAAACGAGCCATTGCAATATTGAGCCCTTGTTGTCTATAATAACAAACAGTCTAGCTATTTTTAACTAGCCTGGAAAGTTAAATGTCTTAAACACCACTCTAAAGTAAACCCGTCATAAAATTTAAAATTAACTTTTAATTACTTAGAAATATAATAGTTTACTATAAAATATGGCCTGTGTAATAACAAAATTCGATAAAAATTCACTTAACAGTCATAATAGTCAGATTTACGTATTTACAACAAGTGAAATATTGGCGTTACATACGAGTTACAAGGATCTTGCATTTGCGGAACGAGCTGTAACTTAGGATAAGTCACTAAATAGTCCTTTAAGCTTTCACGATTACAAAACATTTTAAAAACAGGAATTTAGCTATGTAGAATTGTAGCTTGATTATTCCCGACGTTTCGACTGTGTTTCATCAGCTGTAGTTGGGACCCTGGTAGACTTAAGTCAGTCTAACGTATCTAAAAAAATGCCGTGTTTTTAACATTTAGAAAGTAATTATATGGCAATTTATAAATATAAATTTGCGCGCGCTCAATGGTAAATAAGTTTTACCACCATCTAACTTGACATGTAAAAATACGGCCTTAAGATGGAGCACGCTTGTCTGAAAAAACCTATAACACTCTGGCCTTGAAGACTAGGGTTATACCGATCAGGGTAATACCTACCATAGACATCCTGCAAAGCCAATATTCCACCTTAAAAATCCTACTTATCTCTACCTCTCTACCATGCGGCGATGCACTAAGATTCTTGTTTGTTTTTGCCGGACATTTTGTCTATGAGACCCGTTATCATGTCTGCGTCCACCAGTCCTATGAACTTGTCTACTATAAGACCATTCTTGATCGCTATGACCGCTGGCACTGCCTTTACCTGGAAATATAAATAAATTATAAAATCTTATTCATCTCTAGCGTAGGACGTCCACCAACAAGATGGGATGACGACCTGGTGAAGACCGCAGGTCGACGGTGGATGCAGATCGCTTCCAACCGCAATAGTTATTCCAGTTGGAAATCCATGAGGGAGGCCTATGTCCAGCAGTGGACGTCCTACGGCTGAAATGATGATGATGATGAGTCATCTCTTAATATTATAAAGAGGAAAGATTCTATGTTTTTAACGAATAACTCAAAAACCATTAGTACGCTACATTATCCCTGAGTAGCATAGGCTATATTTTATCACCATATTCCCACGGGAACAGGAACTACGCGAGTGAACCCGTGGAGTGCGGCTCGTAAAATATATAATGCCTATATAATATATATATAGGCCTCATTTCCGGAGACGCGGGGTGTCGCGTGTGGCACGCTAAACTTCTTCGCAAATTTTCGTACAAGGCCATATGATACACCCTCTCAGCAAAGTCAGCTATTAGTCAGAGGAATGAACAGGTCAATACGTCTGAAGCTTACTAACCCGCGGGTTTCCTCACGATGTTTTCCTTCACCACAGCACGTGTTAATTGTACACTATTCTCAAGAAAGAAAAATCCATCGGTGCACGCCGGTATCGAACCCACGACGTGCGGATTGAAAGTCGGAGGTACATAGCTCTTGGCCAACACGGCTTGTTGAATCGTAAGGCATTAACTCCAATCATGGTAAATAATCAAATAAATATTGCATGAATATCACAATAACGATTTTGTTACCGATTCAGTATCATCTTTACGAAACTGTTTACGACCGCTTTGGAAGATGCCTTCAAGCTCCTGGAATGGAAAGGGCTGGGCATCAATATTAACGGCGAATACATCACTCACCTTCGATTTGCCGACGATATTGTGGTCATGGCAAAATCGATGGAAGAGCTCAGCACGATGCTCGAAGGCCTCAATCGAGTCTCCCAGCGGGTAGGCCTTAAAATGAACATGGACAAGACGAAAATCATGTCAAATGTCCATGTCGTGCCTGCCCCAGTTATGGTCGAGAACTCGGCTCTTGAAGTTGTCGACGCGTACGTATACCTAGGACAAACAGTCCAATTAGGTAGGTCCAACTTCGAGAAAGAGGTCAATCGTCGAATCCAACTCGGATGGGCAGCGTTTGGGAAAATTCGCAACGTCTTTTCGTCCAACATACCTTAAGACGAAAGTCTACAACCAGTGTGTGTTACCAGTGATGACATATGGAACCGAGACGTGGTCCTTCACTATTGGCCTTATGAATAAGCTCAGAGTCGCTCAACGAGCTATGGAGAGGGCTATGCTCAGGGTTTCTCTACGGGATCGAATCAGAAATTAGGAGATACGTAGAAGAACTCGGGTCACCGACATAGCCAAACGGATTAGCACGTTGAAGTGGCAATGGGCAGGCCATATAGCGCGCAGAACAGATGGCCGATGGGGCCGCAAAGTTCTCGAGTGGAGGCCACGGATCGGCAAGCGCAGCGTAGGACGTCCACCTACATGATGGGCAGACGACTTGGTGAGAACTGCTGGTCGGCGGTGGATGCAGACGGCTTCCAACCGCAGTACTTGGAGATCAATGAGGGAGGCCTCTGTCCAGCAGTGGACGTCCTACGGCTGATATGATGATGATGATGATCATCTTTTCCATCCTTGCCTAGTCAAAGATGAAGTTGACGATGGAGCTAGCTTCCCTAGATAATTGTTCTATTTGAGTTGACGCACTTACTTCGAAGGTATGCACCAGGTCCGCGTTGTCCTCCACGTCCACCACGGCCAGGTCCAGGTTGTCCAGCGGCTCGATCAGCTCCTTCAGCTTCGGAGTGAGGATCTTGCACGGCTCGCACCACTCCGCGTGGAAGTTCACTATCACCGGCTTCTCGCTGTTCATCACCTGGAATACAGGTCGCGCGATAGTTAAACATCGCTCGGCAAAAGTAGAAGGGGTGTGCGCAGTATTCAATTCTAAGGTATATAATGGTGATGTGCGGAGTGAGGGGGGCGGGTGTGCGCTGACGGCGTCACGTCATTGGTAGATCAGTCGGTCTCAAGGTCACCTCCCGCGTTGCGCTCACGCGTCTCGATTCGTGCGCGATTGGACACATGCGCCGATTGCCCCCACTAGATTCATCGAGCGATCTTAAACCACCGCGCGACCTATAACTGTACTATATTAATTTTAGCAGTAGTAGAACTTTTTGTGTAAGGTCCATCCGGGGAAGTACTACCACCATATTTTCTGCCGCCAAGCATTAATGTATCCATTGCTGTGTTCCGGTATGAAGGGAAAGGGGGCCGGTGAAATTACGGGCACATGAGATCTTACAATTCTGTCTCAGGGTGACGGGCACAATGCAATGCAGCGTTGGTCACGTGCTTAGTGAACGTGATCACCGCGGCATTGCAATAGTTATAGGTAGAGGTAACCGCTTAAAATCAGGTGGGCCTTCGGCTTGTCTCGTCATTTAGTAGTACAAAAAAAATATATACATATATATATATTTTTATACTTATACCTTTCGACTCTTGCATGTTTTTACCGTGATGCATTTAAACGCGTGTTCTCGTTAACTATTATACTATAATTATGACGTTTGTTCGATTGGACCCCAACACATTTTAACTCCCGTCCATTTCAACCATTGCAAATTTTGACGTTTATACTTTTTACCACATATACAGCCGGTCACCGTTTGTCACGTTAACTACCTAGTCCCGGAATCATTTGATCGGATAGAAATTATAAGGTTAAAGGATTTTTTTGTGACACCTACTCGTTTTAAATGTGATGATCATAGTGACTAATTAATTTATTTTTATTGATTAAGTTTTGTGCTACTTATTTTCACCCAATATGCCGCGCTCTAGAGCGTGTTGGCGTACCCCAAGCCCGAACTAGAGCCGCAAAGAATCATGTATTTACACCACACGTGAGCACAGGGAGTCTGCTTAGCATAACTATAATTTTAATGTGGAACAATTATTCTGATTGGTTATATTCTGATGGGGGTTACCAGATCTGCACTGACGCCCCACATTGGGGTGTATTGTGCATTATCCCCCCAGATACTGCCGCGATTCTAACCTAACCAGCCCAACTCCTTGAAATACCGGAGAACTCGGGGTGGTCGCCGGCAGCATTCCATGAGCATCCCCGTATATAGATGTTGGAGAAGAAGGGCATGATTCCAGGAGCTCCTGTAGTCCCGTCTTTAATCTGTTCGGATATACTTTCCAAGGCCGACTGGCGAGTTGAAAGTCCATATTTTTTTTGTAGATAGTACTCACCAAAAGAAAGCGTTTTGCAAAGTCTCAGGTTAAGCAAATTTACGGTTCACGAGATATATTTATTTCTAGTTTTCATACAAACTGGGAAATAACACACAATAACTTCTTCAATTTGACATCTAATTGTCATGTCAGACGTCAAAGATGAAACTTTACGTTTCGTTAACCGTCGAGTTGTATTTTATTCTATTATTAAGACATTTTTTTTTTTTAAATAATTTTATTTTCACATGTTAATTTTGGTGTATTATAGGTTTAAAGAATTTTTATTTCTCATAAGAACTACAAGGTCCACTTATAATGAGATTCACAAAAGTAAAATTAAATAATAGGCCTCTGGAACCTAATCACCTTAATAACTAGCACAATTTTATATTACCTATTCTAGTTCTTGAAGGCTTATACAAAATAGTTTATCTAATTAAATTTTGTAAACTTAAAATAAAACAAAACAAAACATCCAGTCACAAAACGAGAAAAAAAATACAATAAAATAAAACATGAAATATAAGGTAGGTTGACAAAATATTTACTACAAGTAGTGGAATGCTTGGTCGAACATTTGAGGTATGGTCCAATTTGTAAGCAAAAGAAATGTTAAATGTTATATTATTGATTCCTTTCATCGTTTTTTACTAATCTTTTAAATCGATTACATACGCCTTAAGCTTGTTTTTAAACACCTTTATATTTTCACATTCTTTTATGTGGTGTGGCAGATTATTAAATAATTGCGCTCCTTCAGAAATAAGTGTTTTTTTTCCGTAGTTAGTTCGGGATTTTTTTACATATAATTTTATTTTATTCCTAAGATTGTGTTTATTTTCTTTTTGCTGTAGCTGTATGGTTGATTGTATAGAGTTAGAAGTTAAAAGTTTGATAAGAGTGCATGTTTTGTAAATATAAAGTTGTTTTATGTTAAAATGTTTACTTTTCCTATATATTGTATTTGTTGGCGTTAGAAAGTGATAATGGTAAAGCTTTTTTATGATTTTATTTTGGGTTCTTTGAAGGGGGTTCACGTTTGTTACAGCTGCTGTGCCCCATATCTCAATCAGGTATTCCAGGTGTGACTTTACTAAAGAATTATAAATCAAGTCTCGTACTTTACTAGGGATACAGTTTGTGACCTTGCGTAAGGCTCCTAGTAATGTGGTTAATTTTGTTTTTATATGATCAATGTGCGGCTTCCAACTTAGTTTGTCGTCTATCCACAATCCAAGATACTTTTCAGTATTTGATTGTGAAATAAACTCATTGTTGATTTTTAGTCGTGGAAAATCTGGTATTTGTTTATTTTTCGCAGCAATAATCATATAAGATGTCTTTGACGTGTTTATAAATACGATATATTACGTTTAATGCACAATAATTCTTGTCATATTATCAATTTACACTTACTTATTTTCACAAAAAATAAGTGAGTAGGTAGTGTTAACGAAACGTGAAGGAGTTGTGATGCAGATATGCTGGCGCGGACAGAAACACTGGGGGGGGGGGGTGTATGTAAAAAAGACAGTAGGTTATTAGGTTTTTTTTTATAACCACCCAAAAACACTGCTGCGGCAGAACCGAGATGGAGAAACAGTAGGTTATTAGGTTTTTTTTTATAACCACCCAAAAACACTGCTGTGGCAGAACCGAGATGGAGAAACAGTAGGTTATTAGGTTTTTTTTTTATAACCACCCAAAAACACTGCTGTGGCAGAACCGAGATGGAGAAACAGTAGGTTATTAGGTTTTTTTTTATAACCACCCAAAAACACTGCTGTGGCAGAACCGAGATGGAGAAACAGTAGGTTATTAGGTTTTTTTTTATAACCACCCAAAAACACTGCTGTGGCAGAACCGAGATGGAGAAACAGTAGGTTATTAGGTATTTTTTTTATAACCACCCAAAAACACTGCTGTGGCAGAACCGAGATGGAGAAACAGTAGGTTATTAGGTTTTTTTTTTATAACCACCCAAAAACACTGCTGTGGCAGAATCGAGATGGAGAAACAGTAGGTTATTAGGTTTTTTTTTATAACCACCCAAAAACACTGCTGTGGCAGAACCGAGATGGAAAAACAGTAGGTTATTAGGTTTTTTTTTATAACCACCCAAAAACACTGCTGTGGCAGAACCGAGATGGAGAAACAGTAGGTTATTAGGTTTTTTTTTATAACCACCCAAAAACACTGCTGTGGCAGAACCGAGATGGAGAAACAGTAGGTTATTAGGTTTTTTTTTTATAACCACCCAAAAACACTGCTGTGGCAGAACCGAGATGGAGAAACAGTAGGTTATTAGGTTTTTTTTATAACTCCGCGGGGTGGGGATGTTACAGGGGGTAGCCCCTCCCCCCTTCCCCGTCTCCGCCCCCTCCCCATCCTTAAATCCATAATGGAAATCGTTATTCTAACCTAAAAACTTTGACCATGGTTATCTCCATAACCATGGGTTTGCTTGGGGGGGGGATGGTACAGGGGGGTATCCCCCCCCCCCACTCCCCCCCCCCCCTTCCCCCCCAAATCGCCAGTCGGCTTTGGAAATTATAACCTGGAGTGGATGGCTTAGTTGCATTCCCAACGAATTACCATTTATGTGAATATAACTGTATATTCGTCATCTTTAGAAATGGTAAAAGTCCTAAGTAAAGTTATGTAATCAGATTACTCTTTATCACTCATTGAAAGAACGAAGATCACCACACATTGAAAGAATGCGAACATTTAAAGAAGAATCTAAAAACAGGAGTACAAAGGACGGCCCTATCGCTATCAGCAATCTCTTGCAGTCAAACTTAGAGTGGGCAGGAAATATAGAATGATATAAACAGTAGCTTAATTTAAAAGAATTAAGAAATCAAATGAACATTGATAGTCTACACTACATACTATAAATACTTACTTTATTCACAAACTCATCATTATTCTTGACTAGAATAGTCTCGTTGTGGACTATTGACATGGATATTGCTCTGTTCTTCAGTCTCGCCAGGTTCCTGATTGGAGAACGAAGACTCTGAGATATTACATTTGACATCTTTGCTGAAAGAATGAAATAACATTAAGAACTGTAGGTCTACCATGAATTTTCGCAATCTATACTCGCTAGCAACTGTAGTTAAAAAAAATAAGAAAATTTGTACAGCGCCTCTAGCAGATAGTTTGGTACTAAAATATGCAGTAAGCTATACTACAGTGACTATAGTTTGGGCTTCATTTGCTTAGAATTTGGTACCATGAAATACAAATTTGACAGAATGAATGAATGAATAAATAAATAAAATAAATAAATAAATAATGCTGGACAATTCACACAGCGTCATCTAGCCCCAAGCTAAACAGAGCTTGTTTATGGGTACTAGATGACTGATACACTTAATACATTATACTACATAGATAGATATTTTTTATTATATATAAATAAACATCCAGAACACCCTGAACAAATATCTGCAGATCGTACAGACATTTGTCCCGAGGCGGGAATCGAACCCGCAACCTCTTGCGTCGCAGGCGGACCTTCGCCCGCTGCACCACAGAGCTCGTCTTCTCGAATGAATGAACGCTTTATTGTACACAACAGCAAAACCTTAATGTTAACTTAATAATATAAAAGAACAATGTCATAATAACATACTATTACTAGGTACCATAGTAACAGCAGGTGATATAACAGTGACAACTCATGGTAGACACACTGGCAAAGGACACCAAGGTAAAAAGGAATTTGACAAAAAAGTCACTGCTTATTTTTATCTAATGATAATTCAAGATTATTAATCGTAAGTACTTCAGTTATCAATAATTATTATATTTTAAGCATTCAAAGAGGTAAACATAACTAACAAACTGTTTATCCATGGAAATTTACATATTTAAAGACATGCATAAGATGAGTGAAATAATAATAGAAAATATTGACTAAAAAAATATAGCCTTTTATACAGATAACAAGGTTAAATAACATGTTTATCACAATACATTATTTATGTTTTTGTCAAAGGCCTTTTCCACTTTTCATGTCTCCCTCTCAAATTCAGTGGGGATCAAATTGAAAGGAAACATTTTCATGCAATCTCATCCTCAGACAGATTGTACTGCTGCAATTAGGCCTCCATTTGTGTCTGCCAATATACAATTATCTTTCATTTAATTAGGAATTCACCAAAGGTATCTTTCTTATACTGTTTGCGTGTGACACAGTGGGAATTAATTTCCAAGTCAATTTTAGTAATTCCCATCTCATAACAGTGTTTCATAATTTAGTGGTACAGGATCCTTCTAAGAGTTTTGGGAATGCAAAACAATACTTGTATTATAATTGAGTTGAGTTTGTGTTGAGTTTGTGTTCAGTTTATTTGTTTAAAAACACTAATCTCACAAACTACTGGGTTGAATTGAAAAGATGAAAGTTAAAGGCTTTTATAAAAATTATATAATAACATAAAACTCTACAACAAATAGTACTTGTATATGAGCAAAGCATTAAAATATGTATGAAGTCACAGGGAACATCTAGTAATATATAGATAACTGGACCACACACTGCGGTTATCAAGCATATTAATTATATAAGCATAACTCTGACATAAGATAAGACAATGCTCAGAAGACAATAGTTATCTATTAATATAAAGATCTTGTGATATAATTTAGATAAGCAAATCATTTATTACACATCCAAGTTGATAATAATTTTTTTTCTTTTTTTTACCTAGGTATTTTGTCCCACTGCTGGGCAAAGGTCTGAAGTTGATAATTTAATGCATTAATACAAAATAGATGTATGTTATTGTACCAATAAAATAAAAAAATAATTGGATTGATAAATATTAAAAAACTCAATTTGTGAATGAATGAGGTAATGAAAATAAGGAATGATGTTTTAGTTAGTAGGTTAGAACTAAATACATTAAATGGAAATAGCTTGACCCATAAGTGTGCGTGTAACAGGTAGATTTAACAATTATCACTTATGATTTTAAAATATTTTGTTTGACTTCTACACCTTAGTCAATTTAGAAAAATTGAGCTTTTATCTAAACCAGGAACGGAATAGTAGTTATGTGATTTTTATTATTTATTAATTAGGGAAACAAACAGTACATATTTCTTTAACTCTACTAGAGATAAAGTTGGCTAATATAAAACCAGCCAGTTTCCACCATTAGGTTGAACAGTTACAGCAGATAAACAGTAAAAAAGAAGAAAAATTAAAATTCCAATAATACCAGTTTAGAGACATCAAATTATGTAGATATATGCGAAACCTTAAATATACCTACAATGAAAACAAAGTAGGCTTAATTTTATTCATGTTGTTCTTTTAATCAAGTTCTGAACTGATTAGAAACACAACAAAACTACAGATTGAGTTTATTTAACTATTATTCCTAAGTTAAGTACATATTATATTTTTTTTTGTTTAGTCTGATAAGTGTAAAAATTTTGAATAATGTTTTTATTTAATATTAATTGTCACCTAGCGTCATTATAATATTGTTGTGCCCTAGCCGGGTCCATGTCTGAAACTTTTATATAATAAGATATTTTGTACAACATGGTTACAATAAACTATTTGACTTTGACTTTAGGTGTTTTAACAATAATCCACTACATTAGGTTACTATAGACACACATTAAAGATTTAGTATTAAGACTTACCAGTTTAGATTTTTAAGAGTTCACTTTACTACCAAAACTTTTTACTTTACAGACATCTCTCGGCTCAATGCAATGACAATAATATGTACTAACAGCACCAATGATTACACTTATCAGCAGCAACGAGATCGTACAGTAGCGGGCCACAAGATATTTATCCTGTAAAATGTAGTTGGCAGCCAAATGTATCTCAATCTTTGGCAAGGCCAGAACCAAAACAGTAATTACGATGGCCACTAAAATAGCTAGTTTACCTATGCTGTGCCTAGTGCGAATTGTAACCCAGCAGAGAATAAACACAACAGCCCATAGCACACCCAATAAATACACCGCGGTACTCAAAGAAGGACTAAGCATTATTTATCTTATCAACTATGATCATCGAAGTTTTGGTAATTTCATGCAGCTCAGGACGACACAAAAAACGTTAGTATTAATAACAGGCACCCACAAAGCAGGTTTTTATATTGTTTTATGAAGTTCAAATTTGATAAAAACCTGAATGAACGTGCAGCCGCTGAAAAACTGTTCTGTTTCTGTTGTCAGTTGATATGATATGACTCAGCTGTCTGACACTGACTCATGTCGGCATATGATGACAATGACAATAGCACAGCCGATAAGACACTATCAAATAAACATTCAGCTTTTATCTTAGACGGTTTTATCAAGTCTAAGGCTTTTATGGTGGTACCTACTTTATTCTTAGACGAGATAAAACAGGACAAAGCACGCGCCTATTATTAAAAATTCTGCCATTTTTAGCGGGGGTAGAAGAAACATACACATTGAAACCATAGCTATACACATGAAAATCTTTTAGTCTATGTTTTTATGTAGACATAGTAACCGAAAATATAAAAGAGATGTCAGTTGCCTAAAAACGTTTTCTATTTTTTCCTCCAATATTCAAATCCTTGTAACAGAAAATTGTATATGGCTTTACAAACACACATGACATCTATTCTCAACTCAAGTTTAAAATTTGGTAAAAATACGCAATGCTACGCACACAGTCACATGACTGACTTATACTACATGCAAAAAAACTCAAAAGTGTCATCATTATTCAACCTCATTTTTTTATATTTAAAATTATAAATAAAACATACAATCAATGAGCATTTATTTTCCCGAAATCGTGGAAAAAGTGGGAATTAATTATACTGGTAACATTATTTCTCAAAATGACAATAGTCATAGGGATTGATAAGTATCGATAATCAAAGGTCGATATTCTGTTTGACAGATTAAAGACATCGATTGTTATATAATGAATCTAAACAAGAGTTTTTTACGAAAGATTTATAATCAATAGGTACATACTTTTAACACAAAAAAACAAACAATATTATTCCTTAAATTCTATAATATTAATAAAATTGTACAAAAATGTTATTCGTGGTCAAACGTTAAAATTATTGTGTTTTTCATTTCTCTCGTAAACGGTAAATAACAAAAATTGTAGCTCATGTAATAAGGAACACAATGTCAAAATATTTTTCTTCGTATGAGTCACTATTTCAGAAATATCGCAATTCGAAATGTTTTAGTAAAATAATTCCTCATTTTATGAACACATTTGGAATACTACTTCATCTATTTTTAGTATTTCTCTTTGCGGGAAAACCGTTAAGAATATGTTTTATTTATTTATTTTTAGGGTACCGTACCTCGAAAGGAAAAAAACGGAACCCTTATAGGATCACTTTGTTGTCCGTCCGTCTGTCTGTCAAGGCCCTTTTTCTCAGGAACACGTGAAGGAATCAAGCTGGAATTTATATCGAATACTCAAATCTACTGTCCCTTGGATCTGTGAAAAAATCAAACTTCTAAGCCAATGCAATCAAAAGATACAGCCGTTTATGCCGCAAATTTTCGACACTCGCAAGGGAATCAAAACCTACAGGGTACTTCCAGTGAACTTAGAATCTTGAAATTTGGTACGAAGCAACTTATAAAGAAGCACAGATAAAGGAAAAAATGCGAAAACCATACATTTTTTAGGTACATTATAAAATATTTTTAATAATTTTAAACTTACTACCCCTTTCCTAATGAACGCGTAAAAATATTAAATTGAAATTCATATCAAATACTCAGGTCTATAACACCTTTAAGCTGTAACAAAATCAAACTTCCATGTCAACGCAATCAAAAGAAACAGCAATTTAAGCCGCTTAAACTACTCGCAAGGGAATCAAAACCTAAAGGCTACTTCCAGTCGACTTAGAATCTTGAAATTTGGCATGAAGCAATGTTTTATAGCAAATATAAAGGAAAAATGCCGAAAACCTTAAATTTTTCGTTACATTACATATTTTTAGGGTTCCGTACCTCGAAAGGAAAAAACGGAACCCTCGGTGCGACAGTCTGACTCGCACTTGGCTAGTTTTTTTTAACACTCACAATTACAATATTGTATATTTTACTTGAGCCACAATTTTGTATGGCTTTATTCCTCTGATATAAATTATCGTAAACGGTAAATAACAAAAATTGTAGCTCATGTAATAAGGAACACAATGTCAAAATATTTTTCTTCGTATGAGTCACTATTTCAGAAATATCGCAATTCGAAATGTTTTAGTAAAATAATTCCTCATTTTATGAACACATGTGGAATACTACTTCATCTATTTTTAGTATTTCTCTTTGCGGGAAAACCGTTAAGAATATGTTTTATTTATTTATTTTTAGGGTACCGTACCTCGAAAGGAAAAAAACGGAACCCTTATAGGATCACTTTGTTGTCCGTCCGTCTGTCTGTCAAGGCCCTTTTTCTCAGGAACACGTGAAGGAATCAAGCTGGAATTTATATCGAATACTCAAATCTACTGTCCCTTGGATCTGTGAAAAAATCAAACTTCTAAGCCAATGCAATCAAAAGATACAGCCGTTTATGCCGCAAATTTTCGACACTCGCAAGGGAATCAAAACCTACAGGGTACTTCCAGTGAACTTAGAATCTTGAAATTTGGTACGAAGCAACTTATAAAGAAGCACAGATAAAGGAAAAAATGCGAAAACCATACATTTTTTAGGTACATTATAAAATATTTTTAATAATTTTAAACTTACTACCCCTTTCCTAATGAACGCGTAAAAATATTAAATTGAAATTCATATCAAATACTCAGGTCTATAACACCTTTAAGCTGTAACAAAATCAAACTTCCATGTCAACGCAATCAAAAGAAACAGCAATTTAAGCCGCTTAAACTACTCGCAAGGGAATCAAAACCTAAAGGCTACTTCCAGTCGACTTAGAATCTTGAAATTTGGCATGAAGCAATGTTTTATAGCAAATATAAAGGAAAAATGCCGAAAACCTTAAATTTTTCGTTACATTACATATTTTTAGGGTTCCGTACCTCGAAAGGAAAAAACGGAACCCTCGGTGCGACAGTCTGACTCGCACTTGGCTAGTTTTTTTTAACACTCACAATTACAATATTGTATATTTTACTTGAGCCACAATTTTGTATGGCTTTATTCCTCTGATATAAATTATCGTTAAAGTTAAAAAAAGATGCAAAAAACTGACATAAGACCTTAAAATGCTATTAAGCACACTTGACTTTTGAAATTTTAACGTATTGGCGTTTCTACCCATCATCTGTACTAATTTACGCGATGAATACCGATAATCCAATATACATAGTAATAATGTGTTGTGATCGCGAAAGTTTAAAAAAGACTAACGTATAACCAATTAATACGTAACAACTTTGTTTCATCGATATCGATGGAAAGCGTTGCGAAGTGAGTATAGGAAAAATCTCATTCCTTAAACTAGTCTCGGTACATTGATGTACATTTCATCATGAACGTCCATATTTGGAATTTGACATAATTTTCTAAGGGCAATAAAGTTCAAAATGTAAGACAGACTACCCTACAACAGTATTACGCTGTTTTACGTACAACCATAGAGTTAGTAAGTACAATAAAATTATATGCTAAGCTTACAACACAAACCAAAACAAGAAAGAAAATGAAAACACTAGCATTCATAAAAAGGATGTTCTCAAATACAAACCAAAAATAAAATAATCGGCAAGCGCAGCGTAGGACGTCCACCAACAAGATGGGATGATGACCTGGTGAAGACCGCAGGTCGACGGTGGATGCAGATCGCTTCCAACCGCAATAACTGGAAATCCATAAGGGAGGCCTATGTCCAGCAGTGGACGTCCTACGGCTGAAATGATGATGATGATGAAAATAATAGTCCGGTAACGTTGTCATGGCCATCTGCGGTCAACAACATATATTGTCAATTCGAAAAAAAAAACCGGAATGCTGAACATCTCTTGTCGCATCCCTAGCTTAGGTTGTCATATAACTGTCAATATCATGTCAAAATCTATTTTTCATATGTTGGTCAAACTGAAATTTGATAAAGTGAATTTTCTGGTGCTGTGTTGCTGTCGATTTATTTAGAAAGGTAAGTTATTTTTCAGTTTTTCATTGGTTTCCTCTGTGTATTTTCGTTTGCAGATGTTATAGCTTTGATGGCCATGCTGAATAACAGTAGTTTGTGCTATTTGCTGCACTGCAGAACTCTATAAATCCGAGAAATTGTAACGCCATTTTCCGCTTCGAAGACCGATTCTAAAATGTTTTTTTCACATTTTCTACTCGTCATTGTACTCAAATAAGATCTAAAAGTAATATGTTTGTAAGCTTGTTCATTAGAATGGTGACATAGTTTCGATCTCCAGAGACAAGCTTAGTTTTTCAACATAATGATCAGAAAACTACCTTCCATTCAGATTTGATGACTAATGCCTTCTAACTGGGTCTATTATTTTGCGTAGAATTTATGATATCGTTGCAGTAGTGAATTAAAATTGAATTTAACTGTGAAACCTGCACTTGGCCCTACAATAACAGATGACCACACTGCTTGCCCATTGGTACTTAAAAGTTCAAATTAAACCTAGCTCATCCAATCTTTTGTTTATTCAAGGCTTTGTAGCCTTGAAATTAAGTTCTAGTTTATAAATCTGAAATTATATGTACTTAATGCATAATGCTACTGTAGTTCTATTCATAATGCAATCAAAAATTGACAAATCTCAATAATGGTCTATAAAATAACTACTGTTGTCTGCCACAAATGATAGATAGATAGATAAAACGTTTATTTACGACTGCAGACACACATACAAGAAACAAAAGCTGATATAGAGGATAATCTTGTTGCCACTTAAAATTCTCTAAAAACCACTTAATTTAAATAAAAATGTTCAAAAATAGACTCACTCTAAGTTTAATACAAATAAATGTTAAACATTATGTTTTTTGTTTATAACATGGAACACTTCATATGGCAGAATATAGCTTTCTAGGAGTACTTTAGAACAAAATAGGTTTGAAAATACCTCTGTACACCAGTTGTCTCACACACAACGCAACTTGTGGTACCAAAAAAAAGGGGATTTGGCTTCATAATCTCAGCCATAGGACTGCTGTCTACATCCACTGCTGGACTTAAGCCTCCTTCACAGATTTCAAAGTACTGACCATGATGGGATTGTTGTGATACTCATGACACTTGGCAGGCAGACAGGCAAGCGCTGTGCAGGATGTTGATACACAGAAAGATGCCCATCTTCCAGAGGTATCTCATGGCAGATTTTTTTATTGCATCCAAAGCAAAACATTCTACTGCCGGTGCCCCACAGTTTTAGATATATCTTCAAAACTCATTTTTTTTACAACAATGAATTAGACTGTTGAGCAAGAATGATATAGGACAATGTCAGTGTTCACATGACTGCCTTTGCTAGGTCAACATCATATAGCCTTAAATTCAATGTCATCTAAGAAAAACACTATCTCAGATGTTACTGTAATCTGTGGCATTATCATGACTCAATACTATTATGTTACATGATGTCATAGATAGATGTGTGAAAGATAAATATTTATAAATTTAAATTCAACTTGTTTCCTTACAATTAACGTTATCTAATCGCTTTCTGATTTATCAGGTAAAAGAAAAACTTTCACATTACATAAACACACCCAATTACATTAGTAGATGATAAATAAAATGTTAAAATATAATTTGATGTGCAGGTTGTGTTTCACAATGTGAATTTTAATCAATGCAATATTTAACCTCATGATTATAAAAAAAAATATGACCAAAGCCTTAGCTAGTTGGTTATTTAATTTTTCATAATCCTGAGTTAAAATATTGCATCTGGGCAGAGTACTCCTAAAATAAATTTTGATAAATTTGAAAAATATATTAACTTGCAAAGTTCCACATTTTTTTAATCAGATTTATTGTAGGTAACTTTGTTTAACAACATGCCGGTCCTATCGTATTTACAATGATGTTATAACAAAACCTGCACCAATAAAAAAGGAAATAAGCCAACAATAAGAGAATTATCTTTTTTTATTTTTATTTAATTGTAGTAATTACTACAATTAAATAAAATTAAAAAAAAAAAAAATTTTAAACAAATATTAAGTATTAGGTAGGTAGTGTGTACTCCTTGTGATGAGTTACGGCTCTGAACAGCTGATTCAGATGTAGGATGTGCTAAAACATAGTGAAAAATTCCAGTGTCAAGACTGTTCAAGCCGAAAGCCATCACAAGTGACTGTCTTTCCTGCTGGAAGCGCACGCACTCCTCTAGTAGATGTTGGACATCCTCTACTACTCCACATGAGTCACAATAGGGTGTGTCCGATTTACGCATTAAAAAGGCTAAAGTTCCACTTTCTAAATATGTAACATAATTTTTGAGTGAAGTAGCCCAGAATGGAGATGCAAAGCAGGAAGGGGGGAGGTCATTGCCCAGCTTTGGGATCCAAATAGTGTCCTCTAATAGTGTCTCTCAACCTCTCTTTTTATTTTATTTGGTTGCAACATAGAGGATTTGCATCATGTTTACTTATTAGCAATTGCAATCCCACCTATTGCCTACCTTGGGCCTTTGTCCTAGATGTAGTAGTAATAGTATGTAAGGTTTACATATTCACATAATCTACATCATATATTACTGTAATTATCTTTGTAATGGCATATGTATCTTCCTATTCAGGTCAGCTTAAGGTTTTTAAGTATTTAGAAAAACTTACTATCTGCTAAATTGAAATAACAGTTGAATTGTCAGTTTAACAACAATAACACCAGTATGTACTCATGTTTGGATGAGAGCCAATGTTTTCGCTTGGCAACAAATCATGAATTGACACAAATGACTCATACATAATGTTCCATGTTTTGTATTATGGCTTCTTTTTGTATAAGCAAAATGATCTTTCATTCATACTGAGATAGTGGTGTTGATTCTGTTGTTTTTGATAAATAATACATATAACATTTATTTTATATTTGCCCAAGTTTCAGCCTTAGGTATTTTATTAGCTTCTTATCATAAAACAAAGATTGCGGAATTAAAGTACTTGATCTAAATAAGAATTGTGCTACAACAGTAATCAATTGACCAGCGTAAGTTGCCTCGTGAATGTGTGCGTCACAGCACACTGGTTAGTTCAAGCTTGTTTGGTCAGTCTACTGAAAATTCATTGTCATACATAATCCAAAGCACTCATTACCTATGAAAGTTTGTGCCATCCGTTAAAACCCTAAAAACTGTGCAAGCACAATCATTTACCTGCGGATTTTTTAAATTAGTTATTACAGTCCCACTGATGGGCAATGGCCTCTCTTTTCCTTCCATTTCTCTCGATTTATCGCTGTAATTATTTTTATATGTTGGCATTATTGACATTGGGACAAAGGAAGTGGTATGAAGACATTGGGCTGCCTTTGCGCACTGCGCCAGCTGGCATTGCCTCCGGCTGTCGCCCGACCGTGAACCTTAGCGAGAGCAGAATTATGTAGATACTTCATACTACGAGTAAAGCCAAGTAAACTTTAATAGTGCTCACATGCCTGCAATGGGCGAGGATCTTCTCAAAGAAGTATGAAGCCACGTGATAGAGACTTAGACAGAGATGAGCTGAAATTATCGCCATGGCCGATATCGGTCAAACATCTTATTAAATTATTATTATAAAAGCCAAGAGCCAAGACAGAGTTGAGGTGCAGAAATTTGGTGTAAAATGTCATTTATTTATTTTGAGTGGTGACCAATTTGTGCCAATGTAAACTATAGATAATAATAATAATTTATTATTTAGAAATATCATAAAGCTCAGAGTCGCTCAACGAGCTATGGAGAGGGCTATGCTCGGGGTTTCACTACGGGATCGAATCAGAAATGAGGAGATACGTAGAAGAACTCGGGTCACCGACATAGCCAAACGGATTAGCACGTTGAAGTGGCAATGGGCAGGCCATATAGCGCGCAGAACAGATGGCCGATGGGGCAGCAAAGTTCTCGAATGGAGGCCACGGATCGGCAAGCGCAGCGTAGGACGTCCACCTACAAGATGGGCAGACGACTTGGTGAGAACTGCTGGTCGGCGGTGGATGCAGACGGCTTCCAACCGCAGTACTTGGAGATCAATGAGGGAGGCCTTTGTCCAGCAGTGGACGTCCTACGGCTGAAATGATGATTTAGAAATATTGTCATTATGACTTTGGTGCAAATAAACGGTTTCTTATCTTATTTACCTAGTTACCATGAAGGAGGATGGTGGAAGTCAAAAGATAGGGATTCTTGGTAGAGCTTGGAGAGTTTTGACCAGCTGTGATGTGAGGCACAACAGGTTAAATAAAAAGCCTTTAGGGTTTCTTTTATTCTTAATTACATTCAGCGTTGCCGTGGGGTAACGACAGTAAAATGTTTGCTCTCCTCTCGTGCCCGTGGATGCAGTAAGAATATGCCAAGGGATACCTTCGTAAGATCGTTTGCAGCAGCGTCTTTCCGAGTATCAACATCATCCTACAGCAGCAGTCCTACGGCCGAGGTAGAATTCCTGCCACAGCTATGGTCTTCCGTATAATACTTACTTACCCGTGGAAATTCATAGACAATCCATCCTGTTAAAAGAACAACATTCTATCAAATACAAATATTCTAACCCATGGAAATTCATAGACAATCCATAGAAAAACCTTTTATTCTCTCATTTATATTGATAAAGCACTAGTTCCATTCTATCAAATACAAATATTCCATTTGATTTGATACCATATCATATCACCCAGCAATAGTACTCAATATTGAAGTGGCTCCTGCGATTCCTTACCGTTCCGCACGTGGAACAATTGGGAATGCACCTGTGCTGTCACAGAACACGTAATACCTATACACCGCTCGGCCATTGACCCTTCAGACACTTTAATGCCATACCCAATGCTCGGTTATAAAGGATTGATGTCACAAAGTTAGGCGTAACTCTTTCAATCATCTATTTTAAGACCATAACAAAGTAATTATATATTTAACACATATTAAAAGCTAGAGAAAGGCCAAAACTATGGATGCCTTATATGTGTGTGTATGGATAACAAGACCTAATTCTCTTGAGGTCTATACATATCACAATAGATATAGCTGTCGTAAAAACTCAATAGTCAGTCGTAAAAATTTTAGTATAGGAGTAGATTAGACCATGCAGACGGAAATGTATAGACATATTTTTCGTTGCGTAAATTAAATCAAAAGGGGTTAAAATAGGGGATGAAAGTTTGTATGGAAAATCGTTAGATATTCTTCACTTTAAAAACATAGTTGTAGGGTAGTTGTGGGGAACCTAGTGGTAGGGTAGTAGTAGGGCAGTTGTAGGGTAAGTTGTAAGTAGTGGTTGTAGTAGGTGCGATACGTAGTTCGCCGGGACAGCTAGTTTCATATAAAATACGACTTATTATTTATCATCATATTATTATTATTCATCACGAGACCTCCGACGCGTATTGTCTATTTTGCCTTTTGAATTTTATAGAAACGAAACCACCCAAACCACACATGTAAAATATCTTTTAATATTCTTCCTTATGACGTAAACGACGTCTCTGGTAATTACATAATATCTATTTATTCAGTAATTTGGTTTCCAGTCTTACCAGCTGTAATGCCCTTCATTATTTATATGATACGACATTATCTTGAGCATTTAGATTATGCGGGATTAAGGATTAAGTATCGAATGTCTTATTCATAGCTCTGGTTTAGCTAGGTGCGAAGTTTTTCCTTTAATTCATAGTTTTTAGATGGACAAGTCTGGCCCAGTATTAGGACCCCAACTGAATAATACTACATCGAACAGCAGGTTATATTTTAAGAAACTGTTGAGCTTGTGTTTTATCTATGGTCCCATGTACAATACCATAAGGAAAAAATGCGGGCCGATATCTACCATAAATGGATTGGACACCTCTTCAACAAAAAAGCTGGAATAATAATTATTGATAGAGTCCATCAGCATTATCTTTTTTGTATCGGATTGTAGGTTCTTGGACCTATGTAACTACATTGTACAGTACTTGTTAAGCACAACGTACTTTAATATTGTAAATTGTCGAGCTCGGTGGACCGGTTGAGCTATTTGCGATCGTGATGGGGCCGCGTTATTTTTATTTAAATTTCATGCATTCTGTTTAACCCATTGTTTTATTTAAAGTTCATAATTGTTACATAAACATAAGTTGGTTACTAAATGAAGTCCGACCTGGGACTTACGAAGTACCATCTACCTAAATGTTGATTACCAGTTGCCTAGAAGTATTTAACAGTCTCCCGATTAAATACACATACATTTTTTTGTTTGTTGATAGCATACCAATACCAACCACAGGTTGAAACGGCGTTCTGTTTTTGTGATGCATGCACATTCATCTGGCTATTTCAAGACCTGTCCTTGACAGGCGGAATGCCTCTCCATCGTATAATCACTTTTGTGTTGTCTAGACAATTTCCTGAATCGACAAATAAATAGGTTCTTTTTTCATTACCGTTGTCCTTTTTGTCTCCAAAATCTTATAAAATTGTAATATGTTTGCTAACGTTCTTCTCAAGACAAGATATTAAACCCTCATCTTCGTAATTGTTTTCTGCCTGGGCAAGGGCTTTGGGCATCTACATAACCTCAATATAAATCTTGCAAGCGATTGTAACATTGAATTTTAATCAAATGATATGCCAAACATGTGGGAGGATCACATGCTTGACGGAAGGAAACCTAATTAAAATCACTCCTTTTAATAATCTTTACATCTGATTAATAAACCTTTTAAGAGAAATTGAAATACCAATTATCTATCATCAGCTCGATTAATCTGTACCGAACATTTGTACTGATTCCGATAACATCAGAGGAACAAAGAATGTTTAAAGATGTTAATGAAAAAAGGAAAGTAGTTGCTTCCAGTAATAGAATGGCTATCTCAGCTAGCTCTAGTTTCACCTGCGGTGTCTGATTCAATTATTTCACTTATTTGGTTTGCTTCTTTTAAGTTGGTTGATTGTGGTAATGTATCTTTAAATCTATCGCTGACTTTACGTTTGTAACAAAGGAATCTTTGTCAAAAAGTTACTATGATCGAAGGAGTGGGGAAAGCAAACGAAGTTCTTAGTGGCAACTCGGCGTTTCGGCACAATGTTTGTATGTGTGTCTTGTTGAACGGATAATAACTCATGAATGGATAAACCAATTTTTCATAAAATTCTAAACATAAAGAGATATCGTATAATACAAAATAAAATACCTTAATAGACATTTTTACTGTGGCGAAGATTTATTTTGTTTTGAAAGTAGGTATAGAAATTGTATCATTATGTTTAATTGTAACAACGTGCATTAGAAGAAGCCCAATGGGTAAAGTCTGGTGACCATGACGGGCACAGGCTAACCACTACCGTGCAAAAGCCAGGTATTCGCGGGCTTTGCGGACGTTATTATGCGAGGAAGCCATCGTGTTACCAACACGAGTTTTTTCCAAAAGAAAGCTGCGTCTTTATTAGCCTTACCACGCAACATCCCGTATATGAAATGCATTTGTACATGCTCCATATCATTGGATAAGATCTATTCCCAGTTATTGTGCGTTGGACTATATCATATAAAAAAGTCCCGATTAAAGTTTGGAGTGTTTGGAGAATTCCAACAAATCCAACTTCCAAATTGCTACGTAAATCAAGATCAAATACAATGTGACTTCATTGAAAGAAGTAATCTCGCTCGTTCTAAATAATATAATAAATAATAATAGACAAAAAGCCTACATTTTTAGCACCTTTAATTTTGATGTTGTGAAATTTGGATATTGGCACATACAAATAATATAATTAAGAAATAATCTTAATACTTCTTTCCATTCTGTGCTGTTCCCGTCAAGCCCCCGACTTTCAATCCGAATATCGTGGATTCGATACCGGCCGTGCACTAATGGATTTTTTTTTTCTAGAAATATGCATCTGCATTTAAGTAATCTACCAATCATCTGGGTTCCATGGTACAAGCTCTGCTTAGTTTGGGATTAGATGGTGTTGTGTGTAATGTCCAGCATCATCTATTTATTTATTTAACACGTGGTTTAACGGTGAAAGAAAACGTTGTGACGAAACCCGCGGCTTAATCAGCTTGAGACGTATTGACATGTTATTTTCGCTGAATCTTTGTGAGGATGGTATAGGTACTGGCAAGCCTAATCCATCTAACAATGTCCCAGGCACTGCAGCGTCCCCAATAAATACAGTTAGTCCCGTACAATTCAGCATGAATACCAGTTGCTGACACTGTATAAATCATCTAATAAAATAAATGTGAAAGGCCAATTTACTTTTACATAATCATAAATCATTTTTTCGAAAGCATCTTAATGTAATTCTGTAATTTCTAAAATACCAATAATTTAAATAGCAATAATTACATGTTTCTTATCGAAATTGCCTGTAATAAAGTTATTATGTTTCTCATTCGATGGTTCATCGATCTTCTGATTCATTTTTGTAATTTAGATTGATCTTACTGTTGTACGCATTATTACGACCTACATGATAGTTCATTTAATTTGCTTTCTTTCACTCGTAATTTATAATGTTTATGGTCGCAGTCGATTAATGACCGACACCTTTCTGACATTATGTCTTATTTTTGATGCAAAATGTTTTCAGCATTGTTTCATTATTCTTATTCTTACTATAAATATGCTGCTTCTATTCTTCCGTTTGTATTGTCTACTTTACTATTTTCTATGATGGACTCTACCTCTAAATCGCTTTCTCTAAAATGAAACCTTTGACTTTGAATCTCAAATTGAATTTCTGCATTGCACTAGCAGCGTCTATCTGTCTGCGGCTCTGTTTGTGTAAATGAATTAATCAGAATCCAAAGAGACAATGGCCATGACCGTTTCGGGCTGCGTGAGTCACTATATCGATCGCTCTCGCGGAACGTGTAGCGCGAGAAAATATGTAGGAACTTATTACTTTGGAGTCGCCGGACGCCGCCGCCGAGGAAAGTATTTGAATTGGAATCGTTGAGACGAAATAACTGGACTTTTTTACTTATACATATATACAGTACATAAACTTGTGGCTTGCTTATTGCTACAATGTTTTGTTATGTATTTACTGAAACTATTTATGGAAAAATAATCCAACGGTTCAACTCGAGGGAGAGAGTAGGATTATGTCACTGAAAAACTTGCGCATGTTGCCTTTGCTTGAAGAATTTTTGGTTTAATGCCTTAAATTTTAAAAACTTCGAATGTTATGTCCAGTATATTGTTGTTATCTCAGGTTTTGCTCGTATTCTATAAATAACTTCCAGTCGGCATAATGGCATGTCCCAATTTAAAATATGCTCCATTCTATTTCATAATATATAGGTATTTTAAGGAATAATTCCTCAAACTGTTATTTTACATGACTTAAACAATTAACGTCTTCAGTGCCTCTCAGAACAAAATCAAGAAATTAAGCCACAGACGAGTTAGTTTACGGCACACTGTAGACAGGTTTATTTTCCTCTTACGTACTAGTTGCTTTTATTAGTCCCTTCGCTATTATCGGCTCTGTCTCCAGTGGTTTGTTCAACCTCATTGGATACTGCCACTTTATGTGCAACTTGATTTATTTATTTACTTTTACGAAAACCAACAGCTATACATACATTAAATATATACAGTTAAATAGAAACATCATTTATTATTATTATTTTAGGTCCTAAAGGATAACCATAGAAGTGACAAGTAAGACGTAAACATTCATAAAAAAAGATGTTGCAAGACTTTACTTGCAACACATACAACATCTTAGCTAATAACAACATTAAAAATTAAATAATAATCAATTTTGGTGCATAGAAGAACATTATAATAAGTTAGTGATGTAATCACTGCTCAGCAAACCTTGTGATTTGATTACGCTTGTGCAGAATTGGTAGAATGAGTTTATTTCTTAGCAAATATAATCAAATTTACTGCTCCCTCGATAAAGGAATGAATTCTGTTATAGTTTTGCTGTCTTCATTTACTAAGCTGCTTAGTGGTGTGTTATCGTAGTATGAAATACATATTGCTTATTAGATGGTTCTAGTCATTGCCCACTGTAATTTACATAAGATCTTGAAAACAATATCATGTTTATCGTTCACCTTATATAACATATATCACTTATCCAATAACCTCGAATTGACCATTCATGTTGTGTTTTCTATTTTAAATTCTGTTTGTATCAGGTTTAAATTTTGTTTTCGGAAAGTTTTTCTTTTATTTCCCGTGTTTCGAAGATTTCGTTCCTCGCTTCTTATGTAAGTTATTTCTTACATAACTCCTATTCGGGATCAATAGAGAAAGTTCATTGTTTGCGAGTGGGAGTTTTAAGATCAATGCCTTGCCTTTGTATTGTGAATACATTGGTTTTGCAATAGCTGATGGAATCTAAAGAAAATTTGCTTCCAATTCTCAGATCATTAAAGTTTCATTAAAATTTGTTTTGAGTATTTCGAAAGACTTAAGAATAAGGTTAAGTTTTAAATTGGGAACTCATCATTGTTCACCCGAACAACTGTTTTACAATTAAGCACCTGCACCTGCGGAAAAACAGTGCCTAATGTCGGAATCCTTCGTCCATTAGATGACAACGTGAATTTTCTCTTTTTCCTTATACTTTAGGTGGTTTCGTCTCAGTGGTTATTTTCCTTTTCTTCTTTCTCCTTACTTATTTTACTCCGTAAACTCTGTACAAAACTCAAATCTTTTTAGCGGCATTCACGCAATCCATCTCAACTTTTTATTATAATAAATTCCTCTACCTATCGTCGTTCCCCTCATAGCCTAGATGGGCAGGCTTAGTCTGAGAACTTTTAGATCAGTTTTGTACGTGATTCTGATACGAAAATGTAGCTTGTGCTGAAATGCTTCCAGGCAAGGGGTGTTTAGTAAGTTGCAGTCGCATAATCCTAATTGACTTCCGTTGATTATGCCATTAATTTTGATGAAGAAAATTATTTACATAATGATACGGTGAAGGCACCGACTGTTTCGAACCCGTCGTTCTTCATTAGGTTTAGTGCATTTCATGCAACTTTTCCTCTGTTTTCCTGCACACCCTGATGAAGGCTATATACTAGTATATAGTCAGGGCTGAAAATTTCGCTTTATATCCCAATTTATGTCTAATAAGATTTTTATTTTGTTTAAATGATTAATTTTAATTTATCTGTGTACCTATGAATAATTAATATTCAACACATCCCGGCGAAAAGAATTACACGTAATGTAAATCCAAGCAAAATCTATGTGCCTTTTTAAAGAACTCTCTTTCGATACGTAATTTCTACCTTAATTTTTCCTATGCACCGTTCGCAGTCAGTTATGTAAACCGATGCTGAAACTGGAACCTAAAAATTCTTAGCTCATTCCGGTGTTACCCTCTGCTGAATTTAAATGAAGTATACCCGAGTTAGGATGAGCTTTTACGTGGTTCAGGAAAAGATACTAAAAAGAGGCTATAAGAGATAAAAATAGGTTCGTTGCAGCTTCTCGTATTCTAACTATTCTGAGTTAGTATTTGAGATTCAGTAGCGTCAATATCGGTGAGAGGTATCTCAGCAACACCATTTCATAATTTTTTTATGAAATACTCTCCGCGATTTCGGACTAAAAGAAAAATTCGTGTTAGTCTTCCATATTTCTCAATGATGATAATGGTAACAAGCGTTTATCTTCAACTTATTTCACGTTTATATTAGTGAGAGAGTCCGCCAGCCAAGCTAGAAAGTCTTGAACAACATTTTACAAGAAACTTAATTGGTCGTCCACAGTCATTAAAGTTCTCAGAAAGCTGCAATTCGCTTTTCTAGACGTTGTGGCGTCTGCTCCCCTACCTTATCGATTCATCTGACCTTGTACTATATTATACAGCATTTCACCCGGCTCTTTTAACATTATGGTCTACCTCAACCTCAGGTTCTTGATCGCCTCCCCGTACTCCTTCTAAATGGATTTCGTTATCAAGAAATTAGCGTCGGCAAAATATTGTGAACACGTACTGTAGTCTTATCTGAGTATGATTTCGCAATATGGATGTCCGGTCTGCTAGTTTAGTGGGTTGTGTTGTGGTTTCAACGTTTGTTTCGCGAATAGTTTCAGATGCGTGTCTAACAAGCGTCATGTTCTTTGCAACATACATTTAATGTTTTCCTCGTACTACATTTTAATTTCAAAGCACCAGCGAAAATATTCTTAAAATTGCAGAAATAATTTTTAAAGTCAAAGTCATAACACAACTCCTTCCAATTAGATGCAATATCATAATTGGGATGATATCGATTCGAGAGACCCCTAAAAGTTGAAGCTCGTCATTCAGGGGCACCCCTGCATTGCGCTTGTAGGTGTGTGTACGTGTTGCACAAACTGCGTGTGTGAGGGGTTGGGGTGGTTAACGCGATTGGCGAACTAGGGCGGTGAAACCACGATGATATTGCTGCGGTGTTTCGAGTTGATTTTAATGCATTGCTTCGGACGGAACTTCCGATAAATGTGGGAATTTTCACGTAATATTTCTGACTTGGGTATATAAATTACGTTTATAAGGATGCTGTAGACTGTTTCCGGTCTAGGTTTTTAGCCTAACTTCATTATTTATGTATTAATTTGGGATGATTTTTTACGAAATATGTCTTACTTGGGTATAGAAACCACGTTTACATCGATACTGGGGTCCGGCTCCAGCCTAGGTTTAGCCTAACTTCATAATTTATGTTTTAATATGTGGATTTGGCACTTTATATGATGGTGTTGTTTTTGATAAGTTACAAAATTTCAATTAAATGTGATGTCTTAAGTGGGTTAAAACAATGTTCGAAAATTATTTTCTGTAAATCTATTTGAAAGAGTTAGATACGTACCACGTACGAGACGAGAACTGTTCTCGTCTCGCGGCCCTCGGAGGCGGCCACGAACGGTGCTCATGAAGAAGGGCCTCTAAATGGTCTACGAAACGTCAACAAGATGATAATAAGTTAGGTACGGTAGGTGCTTTCTCTAAATTAATGGGCTTGGTTACTTGATCGAAAGTTGTAACGATTTTAATATTTATAAATATAAATTAAAAATGCAATAAAAGTAAAACCAGGAGACCCCCCCTCACTTAAAGTAAGAGCATAATCTCTGTCGGCAAGTGTCACTCCACTTCTACATTTAATTTTTGTATCTATCGACTCGATAATTCTAATAGTGGCGCTTCTGCGTGCGCCACACTAGGCACCGGTGGTCCGCGAGTCGATTCACTTTAGTACGTATCTAGACTTCGTAGCGAACGGACGTATCGCTCACATCGCGAACCGGCAAATGAATTATTTGAAAACATCTCGCGTCCGTACAACCGTCCCGTATGGTCATAAAGTGACAGTGTTTGTATGTTCCAAACAGTTCTTGGATAAAGCTTTCGTCATTTGAATATTGTAGTGCGCTCTGTATTTGTATTTTGCTTATCGGTGTATACGGCTAACTGTATATAAAATGTTAACCTAATCGCGTGTTAGTAAACGAGGTCTTGTATATTTTATCGATTATGTGCCCGTTTTAAAGTTTAACTCGCAAATATTAGAACTTCGTTAATATGTTTTTATTAAATTGTTCGATATCCAGTCTATTTTGAGCGCGTATACTTGTTGTCCGATTCGATAGCCTAATTCTCTGCAATTAACAATTTTTATCGCAACGTGTTACGCTTCTCACTATTCCATTCTATAATTAAAATTCCTATCACTTCGCTTGTCATGATATCGATCAAAAGACAGCTTGCTTTCTATCACTTTTACTTGATTATAATTTTGACCGCAATGTTTTATTGAGTCTATTTTATATCAATATCTGAATGTTGTAAATTTTATTGCTAATCCAGATATTATCAGCGATTTAATTTCGATGTTATCTTTGTTTGGGGTATTACCGTTTCGTAAACGAAAATTTAAAGCGATCAGCACTTGGCAGCACAATAATATTTGACGACGACGTCTTTCATCAGATAAAAGTTCAGTTTCACGGTTTTTAACGAGTGTTCTGGATACAATGAACAATCTGTTGATATTTTTGCGTGATTCATCGCGAAAAAGGTTTTCTTGACATTTAATTGCTAATCGTCATAGATCGAGGCGAGTTTTAGTAATTACTTTAATCCTACATTTTTTCCGAATTTATAAATTTATGTCATGTTTGTATAATTTATTTACTCTGTTGTAACATGTAATATGACGTTTTTTAAAGGCATCATCTACCTGCAGACCTTGATGTTTGATATAAATTTGAAGTTGATACCATCAGCCGTGTCGGAGAAAAAGGGTCTTGACAGACAGACAAACGAGTGATCCTATAGGGGTTCCGGTTTTTCCTCTTGAGGTTCGGAACCCTAAAGTATCGAAAATAATAAAAAACACAGTTATGAACTCAGGTTCAACCGTATCAACAAATAAAAATGTAAAAAAGTAATTAAAATAAATACGATTTGTAGATTTTTTCTACGCCAAAACTACCTGTTTGCATGGGTTTAAAACCCATGAGAAAAGGTCACTAAGTAAGTAGGTAAGTATCAGACAGATGACTGCCATTATAAAGATTTATGTCGCAAACAATTCTATCGCTTATCTCTTTAATACATTTTTTAAAACAAGATAATTTGAAGTAAACTTGCGCAAGATCTTCTTTTTGAACGCTTCATGAAATTCAGGAAATCCTCGGGATTTCCCTGGAGTACCGCAAGGCACTTACTTTGAACTAGGAATTCTTTTGTATCTAACGACTTTTGACGCAAAGAATATTTTCCTTTATAATTAGGCTTATAAAATCTTAGAAGTATTTTGAAGTTACCTACTACTGAAATTATATGCATTGCTTGTATGCATAACATTATAAACTGAAACAAAACAACCAACTGCAAGGTTAAATTTAGGGGATGAAACTACCTTGAGGGACTCCAGGGAAATTATTCCATTACCCATGGATCCCATTATCAGAATCGAGTTTTGACAAAAATGGGACCACCTCTAATGACCCTACCTAATAAAACAATTATATAAATCATGAAAATTCATTAATAATTGGCGGAGTAATCGCGTAGCAAACATAACTAAAAAAACATACAGTCGAAATGAGAATTGAATGTACACAAAAATACTTAAAATTAACTTATATAATTTAAATGTCTAGGAAATTCTTAAATGAATTGGATTATATTCAGAAATAAATGTTTAGTTAAAATAAATGTTTCTCTACTATAACTTTTACACTAAAATTTATCGTTTTTGAAGAAATAACCCTAAACATCACTTCCGTACATACAATGCAAGCTATCTTCCGCAATGGTACGTTGATTGGTTGCCGAATGCCGAGCGTCATTTCGTGTGAGAATGATCTCTCACGAAATGACCACGGTCGTTGTTGACAAAACCAATCTCTTAGCACATACAAAATCAGGCCTTGTGATTAATGCTAGTAAAATACATTTTAGTAGTATGTAGAGCGGAATCTCAATTATCGCTTTAGAGGTGCATTGTCAGTCGTGAATTCTTCTGCATGCGCTTGTTCTAGGTATACATTCTCTAACTTAGATGTGTATTGATTAAGTTACACGTATGTATGTATTAGTAGTAATCAGAAACCGTTTTTAATTTCTCAACATTTGTCAACACGGGAAATAAATAAGGTTTTATAAATTATTAACTGAACGATAATTAATTTATAAGACATTATTTCTTTCCCTTAATTGAATCGTGACGCGCGTAGGTAAACCTGCTTTTGCTTCTGATATAACCAATTTCATGCTTTCCAATTGCATATAGCATGTCCCAAAATTCAACGATAAGCCGGCACCAAAAGGTGGGCCTGCTCATGACTACTCGAGAAAAAATAAGAAGAAAAAAAAATCTGGTATTTTTTTTAAATGCGGAAAAAATATTCAATTTCTTAAAAAATTTACACCCCTTACGATATTATTGACAACCATGACCACAATTTATCAAATATTTCTGATATTTTTTTTTATTGGCAACCTAAGTAGCACTGCTATCTATGACAATCGTTAAAAATACAAGAATGCTTGGAATTTTTACACAAGAATCAATCAAAATATTTTTTTTCCTTAAAATTATGCATATTTTAAATTTCTGTCGACTTTTCCTTAGCGTGGTGAAAAAAAAAAGTACTGACACTACTATGGCAAGTTTTTTTAAAAATTGGCGCCACTAACCAAGATTCCAAAATGGTATAATACTTTAGAATATCTAACCACAAAAAAATATGAGTACCGTTTTTAGAGATAAACCTAATTTCATAATGAATAATGTGCCCAAAATAGTTCATAATGTTGTATTGTTGATAAAAGTTGGATGAATTAAAACAAATGCTTGTATCATTTTAACATTTTTAATTAATTTATTACATCATTACAATTATAATAAATGTTCAAATTGTTTGCCACCAGCATTTATACAGGCATGACATCGTCTTAAAAAAGATCGTTTTATTTGTCGTGCATATCTTCTGCTATTAATATGATCCGCAGCCAGAATTATTTTTTGGCGAAGCTCGTCCAACGTTTCAATGGGCTTTGAGTAGATCCTGTCTTTAAGCCAGCCCCAATAGAAGAAGTCTAGTGGGTTTAGATCAGGTGAACGGGGTGGCCATAAAATAGGACCAAGTCGCCCGATCCATCGCCCTGGATACTCTTGATTTAAATATTCTCGCACAGGACGGGCATAGTGAGCTGGGCATCCATCATTTTGAAACCACATGTTTTGTAAATCACTAATGGGCACGTTTTCTAATAATTCTGGCAAATCATGTTGTAAAAAGTTCAAATAACTGTTGCCATCTAAGTTTCCTTGTAACTCAAAGGGCCCAATCACTTTTCCATTTAATATGCCCGTCCACAGGTTTACTTTAAATTGATATTGAGATTTCTCCTGTCTCATCAGGTGCGGATTGTTATTGCTCCAGCTATGTAGGTTATGTAAATTGAAATAGCCATCCTTCTTGCAGGTTGATTCATCCGACCATAGCACTTTATCTAAGAATTGGGGATCTTCCCTGTGCTTTCGCAGCATCACAAGGCAAAATGCGACTCGTAGTGGATAGTCTCGCGGTAATAATGTCTGCACACGCCTGTAGTGGTATGGGTGGAGTCTGTGACGTTTTAGAATGCGATGTACAGTAGTTTTTGGGATTCCCGTAGCGGCTTGGATGGCACGTACCGAAGTAGTGGAATCATTTTCTATTTCATTTAAGACTTCTTCTTCACGGTCCGATTTAGGTCTTCCAGCATTTCTCCTCGTAGATGGTAGGCGACCCTCCGAAAACGCTTGATGCACATTAATAAAAACGCGATAGTCTGGGTATCTTTGAGCATTAGGGTACCTTTCTCGATACAATCTACTAGCAGCGTTAGCGTTGCATCTGCATTCTCCGTAAATCAGGTGCATATTAGCGTATTCCTGTGGTGTGTATGGTAGCGGCATCATAAACACCAAAATACGACACAAACCACAAAACAAAACACACACAGTCCGAGTTAATGCCAGGTCAGTTCTAAAAATTTCACTTAATCCAGTCCAAAATGCCAAGCCAAAAGTCGTTAGTACCGGAGCCAAGTCAATTGAATACGGGAAGATGCGCAGTAAACAAAGGAGCAGAGCGTACTGACTTGCGATTATCAGAGTGGTGAGTACTTCTCTACCTGCCCTATTGGTATTCAATAACGTACATACATGTCTATCTCGCTCTAACGTATAATCTCACTCTATTTATCTCTTTCTAACTTAACTTTTTTATTGACTATGCACATGTCCCATTAAAATTCCAAGAATTTGCAACAAAGAATGTATTTTGGGCAAATAGTAAAAGTGGTTATTATCAACAACAGAAAATGAAGTTTATTACCTACATGTTCAAAAATGGTACTTATATTTTTTTGTGGTTAGATATTCTTAAGTATTATACCATTTTGGAATCTTGGTTAGTGGCGCCAATTTTTAAAAAAACTTGCCATAGTAGTGTCAGTACTTTTTTTTTTCACCACGCTGAGGAAAAGTCGACAGAAATTTAAAATATGCATAATTTTAAGGAAAAAAAATATTTTGATTGATTCTTGTGTAAAAATTCCAAGCATTCTTGTATTTTTAACGATTGTCATAGATAGCAGTGCTACTTAGGTTGCCAATAAAAAAAAATATCAGAAATATTTGATAATTTGTGGTCATGGTTGTCAATAATATAATAAGGGGTGTAAATTTTTGAAGGTATTGAATATTTTTTCCGCATAAAAAAAAAAGACCTGATTTTTTTTCTTTCTTATTTTTTCTCGAGTAGTCATGAGCAGGCCCACCTTTTGGTGCCGGCTTATCGTTGAATTTTGGGACATGTTGTATATCGAATCATACAGCGTAATATCTAGTTCGTAATATCAAAACATTATCATACAGGTTATGTTTTGATTGCCAATTTATATACGCGTTAGTTACACATGGTGCGTTATTTACTAAACATTTGACTGTATCTATAAAATAACAACAATAGAACTGGGGAATGATCCAAAGAGATCAACGACACAGCCAGACCAACCGCAAGGATGCGTAGGAGTTGATCTATTTCCATCAACTCAGTTTTTATATTCGTCCCTTTCTGTCTCCCGCGTTCTGTATAACGCTGTTTCGGGGTTTCGGGAATTGTGTAACAATTGGCAAGACTTTTATTTTCCGTTCGCGTTTGTGCCAAATTGCACGTGGATGACCCGAGTCCCGGCTAGATAAATAACCGAATGTTTTTATGCTTTTGCTACGGAATTATCAAAACTTTCATCGTTGACGTCATATTCTGTTAAAGCTTAAGTCTTGTTTATTTTTAGTAACGTTAGCTTTAGCTTCGTTGTCATTAGCCTGAAGATCTTTCAAGGTCGCATATAAGTGATTAACATCAATTTTAATTTTTTCAGTGGACAGTATTATATCAGAATATAGTGGCTTAGTATTTTTGTATACACTTTTTACCAGTGGTAGTATTATTGTTGTGATAATGACGTCATTCGCGTCATATTAGTGCAGTGAAATGAATTGTGCTTTTTGATAGAACACCAGTTGTATAATGTCGAAGACCCTAAACGCCTACAGAATGTAAGTATGCTTTTGGTTTTCCATTTATCGATTTCATATCGATTTGTTGGACGTAGTAATTTCCTAATGTTTGTTGTTTAACCTAAGATATTTCTTTCTACTTTGCAATAGACATTACAATACTAATATCAGTCGATATCTCAAGTACATTTAGGGTTCATTAAACTTACCCATATTATCTCGTTATAGTTATACTACTATTATACCATCATTACTTTAAACTTATACGCTTCTTATCTGAACTCAAACTGATATCGAATGTGTAATTCTTAAACTAGTCTCTGATTACTTCAAACCCGTGCAACAACAATACGCATTTATTAATAATAGAAAAGGCGTTTTCCATTCTTCATCACTTTTGCATGAAATTGCGAAAAGGCAGATTGGCAATTATAGCCTGCCATTGACCAACCCACTACTGTCCGGAAGGCAGTTAATCGGAAACGACCACTTTGCTTGTTAATTGATGCTAAGGACGAGAACCTTGTGACCCTCAGATCGTAAGAAGCTTTTAGGTACTTTTGTTGATTGTAGATTATTGACTATGATATTGACCGTAATATACAGACAATATACGATAGAAAACCTGTATACTTAACACATATACAACATGCATCACAGAAATTAAACACTCAATATATTCAAGCGAAGAATAAAAAATTATAAAATTAAATCAATATTACTCCATGTAAAATGGCTATAGACCGCAATTATAGAGACAGATTTTTGCGGATTGTGACATAGTCAATGACTTTGTTCTTAAACGTTTACTTTCTGGCTCGCCAATTTAAAATGGATCTTTTATTCTTAAACCTGAGGAACGCCGCCTCAATTTACATAGCTGAATAACAGTTATATTATTTTCTGTTTTTGTTAATTTGTGAAAATGTATACTAAAACGTTTCAAGGATTCAATTAATTATCTTTACTCACTTAACATAATTCTCATAAAATTCTGTTAACTTTACGTACCTAAAGTATAAAATTTAGTAACAGTTTATACGCATTCAAATTGTTCAAGTTATGTTGGCAAAAGTGAAATGTTAATTTTAGAGAAAGTGATGTAATTAATTCCTTCTTGCATTAACATGACATTAATGCAAGTAACAATTACGTTAGTGTATCGTACATTTCTTACAAGCCGCTGGGCAAAGGTCTCCATCATACTCCCTTACCATCCCTATCGCAGACTTTTGACTTATTATAATATTTAAAAAATATAATTATATGAATACTATTTGATTTTTTTATTAGCATAAACTTTCCTACTATAGAATTATTTTAAACACATACATAACTCTACTTGCACAGTTCACGTTATTTTTTTAATTATTCCTACATTCGGCGCTGAAAAATGTAAAACAATGCCAATTAAATTTATTTACATAATAACATAATGCCAATTTCAGATGGATTAATTAATTTGCAAACTACTGGTACAATGAAGTAAAAGCACAATTTATGTATGTTAATTCTGGTTCCACTTGTGCTACTTTCCTGAGAGTAAGGCAACTTGCTCGAATAACTTAACAGCATTTCTCTATGTGTATATTGTAGGATGTGTGTTAATGATGATAAGGAGGACCACGATAACGTAAGCACTGTTCCTACAGAGATATGTGGGAATGAAGATTTTAAGCACAAAACTACGATCGAGACATGTTTTAAAAGGGTGTTTGGGATTTTATTCATGCATTTCACTAAACAGTTCAATACGTTTGTAAATAGTTTGCATAAGTTAAAGCTTAGTGTGATAAGTACTTTGAAACGATTTTATCTTTACTGCATTATGCCATCTCGCCGTTACTTACTGATAATTTATCACAAAACATTGTTCAAGGTTTACACATCTAATATACCCAAAAGATACAGGAGACAGTTTTCATTATCTACAAAGGGTTTTGTTAGCTTGAAAAACGGGCTTCCAACATACCTACATTCCTACAACCCTTAGGAACATTTAACCTTGAGTATATTCCGTCCCGTTAGCTAGCGAACCTTCGATAAGCCCATTGAAATATATTTCGCGAATAAAATAGCTCCCGTCTTTTGCAAATTATCCTCGTTTAAGATTTATACTCGTCATTAGTAAGGAGAGACGGATTAAAGTTAGCATTTACGTTCGACAAATCAATCACTTTAAATTTTAAATGCGTAACAATTTGTTTAAACTTGTAAATTATTTAAGAAAATTGCGTATTAAACCAGTTTATATTAAAAAAAACTGTAGGCAGGGTTTGTGTCCATTTAGTAAGACTGACTTCAGAACTACAGAACATACATATCGTAAAGTTGGACACAATAGAGTTTGAACTATGAGTACTTACAAATTTATCTACCCGCAGTACATAAGTAAGTACTCGAGTTTTGATATAACCAACTGGTGCTCTAAATATTGATGATTTCCTGCAATAACTACAAGTGGCTGTACAACTTTAAAATCAACTGCTGCACGTGCCTTCATAAAGTAATCTCAATGGATGAGTTCAATTTTTAATGCCAACGTTGGTTTTGCCGACTATACGTCTAGACATATCGATTTGCCCAGGCTTTGTCCTTTACGTGTGGTGTAATTGCATTAGTTCCTTTGTTTTCTGACCCATTGGCTCCTCCGGCCGTAACGTAGAGAGCATTTGTCTAATGCGATTATTTTACCTTTAGATTTCTGTTGACCCTTGTATAACCTTGTAGCTAACTTCTACCAAAGTTTAATTCCATGTATTTTCTTGAGTCATGTTGAGTCCAACACACACCACCCGTCAAACATAACCTTCACTTGTTTTATTGGAACGAAGTCGGAACCTTATTTGAGCACATCGGCTGGACACGAGTGAACCCCTGCTTTTCAGTTTAGAAGGGTCATCAAAGCAAAAAGGTTCCCCTCAAAATGTTTTGCCGCGCTCGCTTTGCCGATTGTTCAGGATGGAATCAAATAAGAGAGCAAAGTATACTTCGACCTGCTTTTTTTTTTGAAAAGTTTCAAGGTTTTTGTTAATAATAATATTTGGTTTTAAGTCCAAAATGGATTATCGACAAAGTCAAGTTTTATCTTTGTTTTTTAAATATAATTACTTAAATCTACTAAAATATAATTCATAACAATATTTTATGGCTGCTTTGCATGCGTTATTCTCATTATAAAGTTCCAAATGTTTTTTCTGTATCCCTAACAACGTGTATGCGCCTAATGACAGCGCATTAACTAAACATTCGAACAAATATCGATTGCTTTATGAAGGTGTTTTTATTTTTATAATATTTTCTATTTATTCAGTTATTCCATCCAATTTAACATGGTTGTAGTGAGGGTCGTCTTTAATATCAACCTTGTTTGGCCCGTGTCCAGGAAACCTGTTTTATGTGGCTTTCGACTGAAACACCCCTGTTACTCTAATCCTGCAGCCATTTTATTGCACTGCAGAATTTATAGCAACTGAGTTTTTAAATTAAAAACACCAACTATTTTACGACTGTTTCTTTTCGGGATCTTCTTCCGCAAAATTAAATTCCAGTGAGAAATGGATTCCCGGTTATACCTACGAAGGTCCGCATAAAATAAGTATCTTAAAATATCAAGATTATAATATTATAATTACGACCTTCGGGATGTAGTCCTCCCAAAATTTGCGCCATTTCACCCAGTCTAGGTAGGACACCCGTCCTAAAAACTACGCTTGCCAAGTTGCGGTGTCCACTGAAGAACTCGTTTACCCCAAGAGTACATCATGTATCTAATGAAAAAGAACATCTTGTGTCGATGTTATATAATGTTTTTTTTACATGTATTTATATAAAATAAATTCCCTGCTGTTTTTACATATCTGCATATGTACTGGTTATTGGTTAATAGATTTGTCTCAATGCTCTATACTTTAAAATGAATAGTTCCTATATGTCGGAATCAATATCATTCAACGTCTGAACACCACCCAGATGATAAACAAAGACTAGACAGACTAGAGATCTTACCCCCTAATCCATCTAATACTTGTCATGAGGTTGGTATAAAGTTCTGAAACCCTGGTTTGGCTCGGCGTAGCTATTTTCGAGGGTTGTCGCCCTTGGTTTCCATGGTTACGGAGATTTTATGCGTCCCACGTTTCACTCACCCCCTCGGTAGAGGATACATTTCGGCAAGGTTACCCCCCTTTGCCTTCTTTTAGGTTTGGAATTGGATAAATTAAAGGAATTTAAACAAGGAATCCACCTGAAATGTGATTGATATGGATTGGTTGCCTGTTGGAATGTTTAATTTTGTTGGTACAGGTCACAATTTAGGTGCTTTATGTTCTATTGTTCTAGTAAATTCCATAAAAATTTAAACTCCACTATTTTCCTTCAATACACCTTTTTAAGAATTTTTCATCACCTTTGAAATTGTTTACCCTGACTACTATAATATTATTATTAATACTTATATTAGTCTAGTAGAGATCGCTCTTTAACGATAAAACCAATTGTCATATTAAAGGGATACCTACCTACGGAAGATGGGCTGCATCCTTTTACCGTGTATCAACATCCTGTACTGCGCTCGCCAACCCGCCTGCCAAGCGTGGCGAGTATGGCAACAACGCCTTATGATCTTGGAAATCCATGAGGAAGGCCTATGTCCAGCAGTGTACGTGGACAGCAGTCGGCTGCCGGTCGGTCAGCTACGGCTGAGATGATGATGATAAAACAACAAAGTGACCAACTTGTGCCACAAGGCCGAAATGTTTAGGTTTTTGTTAGATAACACACATGTTATGTTTATGAATCAAGAACTGGTTTACCACCTGTCACGCAAATAGGAAATACACATGTGGTTCTCGCATCACTAGGTTACATTGTAGTATTATTTAAGTCTGTCATAACTTTTACTACATACTTGTATGGCAACAAAAACGCTAAACCTTAGTATAAAGTTCAACAATATGTAAAGGGTCCCTCAAGGCTCTATATTGTGCCCCCATTTGTTTCTCGTTTATGCTTATATCAAAGTAAAGATTTGCATGTAGCAGTCTCACTATCCGATCAATGGGGTTTTCGAAAGGTCTTCTATTTGTTCCGGGTGCCTTTCCCTATTGTATTTTTTATTTTTACTGTGTTTCACCGCACTGCGACGTCTTTAGCATTCGATTCTCATTTGCACAAGTGTCCTTTGCAATTATGAACAAACAATTTTACGCCGTTTATCTGTCGCATTTCTATTTTACCCGGCCGCTTAGAAATGTATTCTTGTACTTTCATTTTGATTTACTAAAAGTATGCTCTTGCAGACCTTGACATTTTGCTACATCATTTAATGTCTTATTTTTCTTCATTCTAACCAACTCTGAGATTAAATTATTATTGTACCCTCGGGAGATGCTCTTGTGTTGCTTTTCGTACGTAAGTTCTCAATACATTTAGATTTAATATACTCGATTTTTTTTAAGATCTTATTATGTGTTTAGCTTTTAACAATACACGTTGTACTACGGTTTATTTACATCTTCAAATTTTATTTGTTTTCTATTAACATTGTTGTACGCGTCATCGTTTTACATCGGTTACTCATATAATGTTTAACATCATTTCGCTATTCCGGGTTTCATTTGTTTTATTATTTATCAGATATAGTTTACATTTTGTTTTATTACGGTTCTAATCGCTATAAAATCAAGCATTATAATATAGAGGTATAATACAATCAGACTAAACACATAAAAAGCCGATCCTATTTCCGTTTCCCACCAAAACATATCGGTGCTCCAATGACACAGTCACTTTATATGGGAGAGTTAGGTTAGATACTGATGCCGATTCATCCAGTATAACAGTTATATATAAGTGTAGCGTTTAGAATGCTAATGATAATCACGAATGGAGTGTACCCAAATTATGCGCAGAAAAAACAATGTTCTAACTAAGCGCTCCGCATTAATTTAATGTTAAATATAATTGTCACGTTTCATAGTAAGTCATGAATTTTTACAAGCGTGATCTTGTATTACTTTTTTACATAGTGACATAAAAATGGGATTGGAATTGAATACTACGGATCTTGTATCACATTTTTTACGTGGTTCCAATATATTATATGCATACATCATAAAAAATCTTCATCGATAAAGTTTAACTGTATAATTATCCATTATAATGTCGCATGTTATTTTTCACCAAATCAAATTAACCGAAAAAATCCTAATCGAGTTAGCGTTAATCTTTTGTTATCTTGTTAGTTTTTGTAAACCTTTGCCAAATATCATGTTACGTCATATCGGTAGAGTGCTGAACTAACATTAAGAGGATTGTATGGTTTCCCTGTTCTACACGTTTTGTTGTGTTGTAACAATGTTTGTTTAATTATCGTACAGTTGATGGTCTATTTTACTTCAAAATTATGAGATTCTCCTTTGAACGAAACTTACACCAATTATTCTTCTACGTCGCATTTTTACGGGCCCTTGACTTGTCTCGTCATAATATAGCCGTGGGGTGCCGGCAGTAGAATGTTACCCCTTCTCTTATGCCCGTGAGCCTGCTAAGGGATACCTCCGGAAGATGGGCAGCAGCGTCTTTCCGTGTATCAACATCCCGTACTGCGCTCGCCGACCCGCCTGCCAAGCGTGGTGAGTATGGCAACTACCCCTCATGGAAATCCATGAGGGAGGCCTTAGTTCAGTAGTGGACTTTTTACGGCTGGAGTGATGATGATGATGAAAAGACTTCTACATAAAAAACAGCTCAAGTCTCATACGTAAAAAGTAAAAAAATATGAATTATCTGATGGATTTGGCTTGTTTCGCGAAGGGTATGAATTGAGTGAAGCAAATCGACAAACGCGCGTCGACTGCTACGTTACATTACTCAACCGGCAAAATAATGAAGGGATTTTAAATCGAATCATTTCCTGTAATGAAAAGTGGATCCTATACGATAATCGGAAGCGCTCATCGCAATGGCTGAACCCTGGCGAACCAGCCAAATCATGCCCCAAGCGCAAACTGACTCAACAAAAGTTACTTGTGAGCGTTTGGTGGACCAGTGCCGGTGTCGTCCACTACAGCTTTCTTAAATCTGACCAGACGATTACGGCAGATGTCTATTGCCAGCAACTGCAAACCATGATGGAAAAGCTAGCTGCTAAACAACCGAGGCTGGTCAATCGCTCTAGGCCACTGCTGCTTCAGGACAACGCTAGACCACACACTGCTCAACACGGCTACCAAATTAGAGGAGCTTCAATTGGAATGTCTAAAACATCCACCGTATCTCTCCGGACCTTGCTCCAACAGATTGCCATTTTTTTTTAAAATTTGGATAACTTCCTGCAAGGGAATAAATTCAACTACGATGGGGCAGTCCAAACCGCCTTCAAATATTTTATTGATTCCCGTCCGAATGGTTTTTTTTGGTAAAGGGATCAATGAACTACCTATGAGATGACAAAAGTGCATAGACAGCAATGGTACATACTTTGATTAATTAAATATTATATTATAAAAAAAAATCTACCTTATGTTCCTCTCATACAAAACGCCAATTTTATATGTAACGACCTAATAGTAGTATGAAAAAAATCTGTTCTCAATAACATTGACAGTTTTGTTTATTAAATGAATTATTGTTATAGAGTTATTTGTCATTCTCGCAAACTATATTGACCAAGATACCAAACCGAGTTATAGCAATAGCTTCCTTATTAGTGTTAACACTCACAGTAAAGTCAACAGTATCCTCCTTGGAATACTGCTCAAGTTTGCCCAGCAGGATATGCTTTCTCACGGCACTCTGTTCTATATTGGCGCACCCTCTACGCAACTGTCACTTGTGTAGGCTGAGTTTTGATTGGGTGTGCCACTTCCTTCCGGTCATGATGCCCTGGTATTCTGATGGTTGCGAAATGAATGTGTACTATTTATTTTATTGATTTGTGACCATTTAAGTAAGGATGCTTGTCTGTCTGATCGATTCGATAATATGCGTCCTGATTCACGCAATGCGATTTCCTTTAATCGTTTGTAGAGGTAGAGTAGATACAATTGATCCCTTCCTTGAGTTTTGTATGTTTTGTTTTTAATTATCTATAGCACCAGAGCGTAATGATTATGATGTTTGTTCGTTGTTAATTGTACGGTATTAATGATTCATTGCTTAAAGTTAATAATGGCTTGACCTTTCAGATCTATTGCCCCTTCAATTAAGAGTTAATGATTTATCTTTGAGAATGTTTTTTTGTTATTTCCTGTCAAATTTTACTCATTGCCATTATCTTTTTTTGCTTTCTTCTATACTTCTCGCCTCCTTTATGTGTTATTCCAATATTACGATATTGTTCTTACAATACATTATAGCAACGAATGATGTGAAGCGTTGCTTGCAGACGTTTGAATATATGGTACTTCGATAATATTCGAATATTGGTGAAACTAGATATGATATGGCTCTCTCGCTGCTTTGTTAATCAACATCAACTAACCACAGATCACTTTGTTTATCAATCAAAATACTCTTGTTAAAACTAAGTGAAATTTATAGTACCATTAACTCCCAAAAGTAAAGTCGATTTGAAACTTCTCTTTACATAGGTACCAACTTTGCGATTTTAGGCTCAATTCTACCGTTGAGATCACCATTGTGTTGAACTTTAACAATAAAATATTTTGCCTTGTATATGTTTGGCCTATTTTACTATATGAGTGTGTCATCACATCACTCATCAGTCATAATATCAAGTAGTTACAGAACTGACAGGTTAACAGGGATCAAACTTTTTGTCTTCATATATTACGACAGAGTACACGACCATCATGCAGGGTCAATTAGATTGTGCATGATTGAATCAGTCATGGAAACAGTCTAAATTGCCGAGCTCATTCAGAAGACATTGTATGATAAACGAAGTGCTCTTTACGTTGTAAATTGGCGAATCCCATCAATAAATGCTAATTTGATTCGAGGCTGTAAAAGTACAATAAAATTGGACGAATCCAATTACAAATTAAGCGATCTGAAATTTATATTGTTCTGATCGTCATTCAGTAAATAACAAATGTGTGTCTAATTATTAACTTGTTGCTAAAGATTATTTATTTTGCATTTATACTTTATGAAACTAAATGAACCCTCTTTATGTTTCATAAAAAAGTAATAGTAAATATTGGTGAAGGTCAAGTACAAACATTTACTTAGAAGCGACAATATGCGAGATCGAACAATAGCTAGTCGAATTGGCTATCAAGCTGTCTTGCACATGCCACTTGAGTTTAAACGGCCAATTGATTCCCTCCTCTGTACCTTACCTACTTAACAGCCACAAAAGCTGTTCAGTGTATCTAAGGAAAAAGTTATCCTACATGTAGGTACTGTACCTTCTTAGAAATCTAAAAAATATTATGTGTATAAAACATAATATTTTTACTAAAATGGAAAACGATGTCACTATTCAACCCCAAAGTGTTCATATTCAGCAGTGGTGCGGTTGTCCTTACCATTCTCAAACATCCTTGAAATCAAATAAAGAAGATCACCCCAAGTTCCTTTCTCTGCAGTTTCGAAAACTCTTAACATCCGTGTATTGAAATCACCCTCTTGTCCATAGAAAGAAGATCGAATCCCTGGGAAGGATGACGGCGATGACGCAGGAGGAAATGGTGGCTGGCGCCCGCACCGTGGCGGCCGGCCTCGAAGCGCTCCGGGCGGAACACACACAGCTGCTAGCTGGGTTGGCTGCCAACACGGACCACGAGCAGGAGAAGACCTCTCTTGTGAAGAAGAGCATTGACGCTATTGAGCTCGGGCTGGGCGAAGCACAGGTAAGAACTTAGCTAGCTGTTTGCCAGAGTGGTTGTCAACTTATAGCTGAATAAGCTGCTGATACGGACCACGAAAAGGAGTAGACCTCTCATATAGAGAAAAGCATTGATGATTTTCAGCTTTGGCTTAGCCATAGGAAGAACTCATCTAACTGTTAGCGAGACTGGTCTTTAACTTATAACTGGACTGACTGACTGCCAACACGGACTATAAGCAGATGAGCAGATCTCTTGGTAATTAGGCGTTATCATTATAAAGAAAAAATGTAATTTTATGGCTTAATATTTTGCACTGAAAGCAGAAAAATGCGTATATGTGCTGTTGTTGGTAGCGAAAACGGTGGAAATTACAAATTTGAATAAAATGTAAACCAACAGGGCAGAAAAGTTTTTGAACTTTTGACGTTGACATAAATATATTTATTCTTTTACTCAATTATAAACAATCACATTTGACAGGCGATGAGTATCCTGCACATAGAATACCTAATAAATACTGCAATAGCGCCCTCTGAACGGTCTAGTTAGACGGTTAGTTAGTTAGTTAGTGAGGGGGCTAGTCACTCATATTTTGTTTTACTAAAAACGCCTCATTGCGTCTACTCTGCGGTATTGAATTCGGATTAAGAGAAGTTCCCGGTATGGCAATAAAAGAGAAGCTACTACTACTACTACTCTCGTAATGTAATTCTTAAGTACCACAGCTAATAGCACAGTATACATATTATGGTATACTGTACATAACTTATATTACAAGTATAGCCTAAATCTTGTTTCTAAAATGCTAAAGTCGTTTTTCATTTCAGGTTTTGACAGATAAAGTTTAAAATACCGTCCTAGAACACGATCCCAGTATTTTGTCCGTGTCTTGCAAGATATCAATCGCTTATCTAGAAAACACATCTGGTGCCAGCCTGTATTTGCCGTTTGTACGACCATATTTCACAGCTCTCCTAGCACGTTTTAATTCGCTGAAAGATGTACAGTAAGTACACGCATAACACTAGTATTAGAGCCGGTTTACTACTCTAGGAGTTAGTGCTATGTCAGTCGTAAACGTGTCTCGGTACTTGGAACTAATTACTTACGCAGTCCACCACTTACATAAATATGCTCTCTGAAACAACTGCCTTTTTGGGGTTGTAGTAGCGTTCACTGAAACCTTAAAGTACCCTTTATTGGTACAAAAGGACTACGTAATACGGATAAAAGGAGTACGTACGACTAGTAAAACCATTAAGTTCATCTATGCATAGCATATTAGAAAGCTCATATTTATGTCCGACTGGATTTGTAGATAAACTTTACCCCAAAGCGAGCATTTAAAAGTTCTTCTTTGTTGTGCCATAAATTATAAAATATGGTTAATTCTTATTCTGTTGAGAGTTTCATATATCTAGTGGAACTTTGACTGCAATCTGGTTTTCATATTTGTCAATATGCGAGTGATTGCAAAGAATAATTTAAAAGCGAAACTCAAACCTCGCTTGCTGCTAAATGGCTGCCTACGTCCACCTTAAACCTTCCCAACCAGAGCAAGTTAAAAAAATGCTTTTCATTGTACACACAACACTATCTAGTCCCAAAGTAAGCAGAGCTTGTGTTATGGGTACCGGATGGTCGTTTATCATCTTTATCACCAGCCCTTTTTAACCCACTGCTCTATGCTTTTGCCTCTGTCGTTTGCTATTCTTGGCCAGGTGCTCCTGGGTCTTTTGAGCATCGCCAACCCATCGGAATGGTTTGGAAATGGAAAACCCCTATTTCTGTACCCTTCCTTCGGCCACCACTCAGTCAGCGTTTTCGTCTACCGATCGTCACTTTGCGTGGTCAAGTTATAAGCTATTTGCCAAAGCTCTCTGCAATCGCCTTACTCGATAGTTGGATCAACCATAAGAACAGGTTGGCTTCCGGAGTGGATTTTTCATCCGGGAAATAACAGACAAATCAGACACTATGTTTATATGTGAAGAAATTACGTTGTTTGTCTGATTAGTTTTATTATGACCGCTACAACTGGCCAAGATCCGCTTACTTGAGGCACGCTTTTGGAAATTGGTATTCATTGCGTAAAAGTTCACTTTCTCAAAGGAAGTTGACAAATGCTTGTCCTCTATTGTTGAGCTGGCCTAGTCCAAAACTGCCGATAGATCTTTAATTTAAAAGAGGAACACGATATTGGAGTTAGTCTCCCATACTAGCGGTATAGTGGAATGGCGCATTACACATATACAATCAAAAAATATAATAAGAGAATATTTACAAAGTCTAGACTATGCACAAATGGAAAAATTGCTAAAAATCCTATCTTAAAACACTCCACTCACGCAACACTTACACACTTACCCACACAAATCTCACACTCACACTCTACATAAAACATACACGTACATAAATATATACTCCTATAAAATCAAACACTACACATTATAAACTTAAGGCTAATGTAACTTACTTCATAAGATAAAAGCTTTATTTTTGCCGAAGCAGAGATCCCTCGTATCTATTTACAAGTATAACCATACTTAGAGCGAGGAGTTGACGCATTGTCACTACATAGGTTTGGACAAGGTACTCATTCAAACGTTTTTATGTATATAAACATTTATTATTTGTAAGGATTACCCCATTGTCAAACCTTTTTTGAAAATAAATATTTTTATCATTATTATTCCACATCATTTATTTGTAAACTCATAAAAATACATTTTTTTACTATAAAGAAATATAAAAACAAATACTCTACAGTAAAAATTATATCAAAACGGTGAATCACCGGCCGCGAAGTAAGGCTCAAGCGGTCGGTGACTAGGGCTGCAGGGAGAAGAATCTCCTTACTATACGTGCCAAGTCCAGGAGTACTGCCTTTTGGATCTGGCTCTTGATCCAACTGCCTAGCGAAAGTCTCTCGAGATGTTGATCGAGACTCTTCGCTATGAGTCCGTTAACGGAAACGACTATCGGAGCAATAGTCGCTGAGTCAACATCCCACATGGTGGCAATCTCGTGGGCTAAATCAAGATATTTGCTGAGCTTATCTTTCTCGGCTTTGACGAGATTGGCATCATGTGGAATGGTGACATCAACGAGTATTGCCTTCCTTTTTTATTATTATTATTTTTATTAGCTAGCTTAAACAACGACGGTAATTTGCCAACGTAACACAATAGGATGAACGTGGTCTGCGGTCGTCGAGCCGGTTCCTGTCACACGTGCCTCCCGTGCCTTGCTATCACGCGGATGCTGCGGCTTTCGCGGTCTGTGGTCTTGTACGTAGTCCCGGGCTTGCATACGGGCGGGTTTTCTAAGACTGTTCGAATTAGCGATTAACAAAGGCTTGGTTGCCATGATTCATCATCATCGACACTTATTAGACAAGGCCTCCTACAATCTGCGCCATTTTACCCTATTTTTATTAATGATTTAGAAGAGCGAAAATACCAAACACAATATTTTTTTTATGATACTTAAGTTTTTTAACCATGGCTAAAACTTATCATTTATTTATTTATTTAATTCTTTATTGCACACAATTTACAAAAAAAAGTATACAAATGGTGGGCATAATGCCGAAGGCATTATCTACCTGCCAACCAAAAAGGTCGAAGACAGAAAGACAGGCGTGCGAACATACACAAAAGAAAAAAAATTATAAAACTTATTCAACTAAAAACACACTTTTAATAATAACTATATACCATAATAAATATAAATAAATACATAAAAGCTAGTAAATATATAGATAAGTATAATATTATAATGTCATAAATAGATTAAGGTAGGAACTACATCATTAATTGCTAGATAAAAGAAAAAGTTTATAGAGATTTAAAAAAGTGCCGGTGAGTGAGCTTTTTAAAACAGTCCTTGGAGTCAACTTTCCTTATATAATACGGTAGGGAATTCCAGAGTCTAACAGCTGCGATTGAAAAAGACCTATCACAGAAAGATGTTCTGTGAGCCGGGATTTCAAGAACAAGATTGCTGGTTGATCTGAGTGACCTGTCGTGCGAGTCAGTCAAGAATTTAAAGCGATTTTTTAGATATACTGAATAAAACATTTGATTTGACTAGAGTTGAAAAAATAGCAACTGAGAAGCTGTGCCAGCGCCCAAACAAGAGTAAAATTATCGGACTTTTCGGTAAATTATGCCCAGCATCCAACAAACTCTCAACTTAGTCGGCTGCAGTCAGAGATAAGAAAAAATCATGAAAATAAGGTTTATTTGTTATTTAACGGCTGGAGCGTGTTAAGGCGCAGGGTTCCTGGCGATGATACTCAGCATACTCGTAAATAATCACATCATGAACATACACTTCTATGGGCGTTTAGTTAATCCAGTCAATTAGTAAGCAAGCTAACCAGATATTATTAGTTTTTAAAATACAGGATTTTATCGCGTACCTTTTTTTTTAAACTAACAAGAGCTTCCTCTACTGCTCATTAAACATAACGACCTGATAATATACCCCTTTGTTTAACATTCCGAAGCTAAAATGTATACAAGGGAATTCTCCGTAGTATGAAGCCTCAAAGCTGCATAGAACATAACATATAAAATGTCAGCACTTATGTACGTTATTTTAGTTGGCGCCTGAAGGCTGCCCTATATTCCCTCAATGCCTAAGGACTCCGCTTAATTTAGGTCGCACCATGGCAAGGGAAGTGTGAAAGGAAACGCTTCGAATGAAAAGGCCTTTGGCGCTGAAAATAAAACTGCAAAACCTTAGCGCTTTCTTCCGGACAAGCACTGCCTGTCTTTTTGGGTAGATGTCTATCTAAAGCAGAGCTAATTTAAGTTCAGAGTACTGTCAGGTGAATACGGATGATATCCAACACTGTATGGGTTTCAGCACAGTTAGAAAGTAGTTTTAGACCTTTATAGTTTTGCTGTGTCTGTCTGTCCGTCTGTCTCTCTGTCTTCGACTTTACGAAGAGGTTAGTCCTAGAAAGCTCTAATTTTTCATGGACTTGTAGAATAATGGACACCGGATGATAATGAAACACAATTAGATATAGGTTAGCGGATTTGTTACTATATATTTGTTGTTAATTTAGATATTTCAATGAATTTACACGCCTGAATCAAAAAAATTCTTATAAAAATAGAAGTGAGTTATCCGACAGAAAGGACATATTTCGCTGATCTTTCTTAATGTGTTTAATTGTAATAAAATCAAATGCATTTTAATTGCGATAGAAACATGAGTTTCATTAAATATGAACATTAACGGTTTTGTGGAATACTAGAAGGATTTGGGGGAGGATATTTGCCTTATCTCCTTTGCCTAATTATCAAAAAGGATGGTTTATTCGCTTCTTATTCATTTTTTTCCATATGAGAGAAAGAGGCGAAATATAAACCGCTAAGCAAAAAAAATGAAACCTATAGAACATGGAGATGATGATGATTTCTAGCTGATCTCACTAATATTATAAAGCCGAAAGTTTGTTTGTATGGAGGTTTGTTACCTCTTCATGCAAAAAACTAGCGTACGTTTCGAGCTGAAATTTTGCAAACGTATAGATGTTGACTAGGATTAACACATTGCCTACTTTTTATCCGGGTACAACGCATGCGAAGCGTCGGGCACAAGTTAGTTTATAATAAAGAGAAGTAATAACTTAAGTCTGTCAATTAAACTTTGCTCCTAACTAATTTGAGATGAGGGTAGCTAAATTATGGTCTGTAATAGACAATCCCTAGGTGCTATTGTATAAACTTAGGGTAAACTTAGTTTCGCTCTCCCCTTCTGGAACAATTTTCCAACTTAGTGATCCCCAGCTGTGTCGACAGATTGTTCGAGCTTAAACTATAAATAGGAGACTTATTATGTAGGAGGCTATCAAACAATATTAAGCCATAGAAATTCCACTTGAAGTTTGAGTTAACTAAGCCTGTAGTGTGGTGTGTGGTTTTACTCGTATTATCGAAGTAACTTTTTCATATTTTGATTTTAACCAGAAAAGTAGAGAGTGAGGCCTTAAAACAGGTGCCGTTCAGGACGTAGTGCCTAGATCCTAGATGGATTAAGCTTGCCCAGCACCTATACCATCCTTCCTGGTTAGTCAGCTTTTAGTCAAAGGAAAGAACAGGTCAATCGAACATAGCTTACTAAGCCACCGGTTTCCTCGCGATGTTTTTCTTTACCGTTAAAGTACGTATTAAATATGAAAATGCTTTTTCCAAGAAAGGAAATCTATTGGTTTACGGCTCGTTTCGAACCCACGTCCTTCGGATCGAAAGTCGGAGGTACATACCACTAGTCCAACACGGGCAATAAATAAGCAAAAAGTGTGTATAATTATAGTTCACATTGCACAAGGGTCACTTAGTGTCCACCAGGTTCCTTATAGGCCGCTCTACATTCTCACGAGAATCTCGCGAGAACGCGAGAAACATGCGAGATACGTGAATGTGGAAGCGATTCGCGTATTCTTCTCATCGCTTCCACATTCACGTTTCTCGCATGTTTCTCGCGTTCTCGCGAGATTCTCGTGAGAATGTAGAGCGGCCTTATGAATTGTGTCTTTGTGTGTTTATAATACAGACCACCTGTAAAAACCTATTACTATAGTAATATCGTCGTTTAGGTATATACTATATGTATAGTGCAGTTGGTTAAATAGCCGGCTAAGAAATGTTCGCCTCTGGACAAATGTTTGAAGTACATTAATTTATCTTACGGCGGGAGCTAACCTTGCTGCTATTGCGCCACGGAGGTTGTAAAAACTGTTCTCCAAAACTACTACAAAGCCACTCGACGCAAGAGCAAACGAAACTACGCAATCCCTTGCGACGCAGATGGACCTTCGCCCGCTGCGCCACAGAGCTCGTCTTATGATTTGAACAATATGGACGTAGAAGTTGTTGCAGCTGCTGCTATTTATTTGATGAGCACGTATAATTATTACGTCAGTGTTAGTAGATAGATAGATAGATAACTCTTTATTCTACCCAGCTTAATTCTAACACAAACAATATAATAAAGGAAATAAAGTATGATTAACTTAAAGCAGAAGCACAATGGGCGGCCTTATCACTATAAGCGATCTCTTACAGGCAATCTTTGGATGGACAAAAACAACAATAAAGTAAAAGCGCGGTTTTGTCATAGTATAATTAAACTAGAGTACCTATGTAATAGCTATAAATATATACTTAGCTAGTATAATTACATATTTAATAATAATAAACAAATAAATAAAAAAATATTTATAAACTACATATGTATATAAATAATAGTAAGTAGGTAGGTAGGTAACTACCTAGTAATTTTGTTTGTTTATTCAGTCTACGAAGTCGAAGTCCTATAAAACATACTTACTTTATTTTTATCTTTATGCTTTACGTCTTTTGGGTTCCAAATTACCGGTTCGTTCTGGTAATACTCCATAAACTTGATAATATCATCATTTGTATCGAACGACATTACCACAGACAGATACGTGCGACGGTGACCAACGCCAAGCGCGTAATGGCGGGCAGACAAACATGTGGACACGGTTGGCCGAACGCAGACAAGCGCCTTTGATTTGTGCAGAAAAACCGACACGGCTCCGAAGTGAGGCGAGTCAGCGCAAGCGATCGCGAGCGGTGACAAGTCACTGCAAATGTGCTCTATACACGTTGGCGCTTGTAATAACTCGGCCAGCTAGGCGAGCGACACCGAGTGATGGCAAGGCAAGGCAAACATGCCGTCTACACGTTGGGATTGGTGTTCACTCGGCAACGTTGGCCCAACATGTATAGCCCGCTTTAGGTTTTAACTCGCTCGGTGTGAGTGGCCGCCTTTATTTCATGTTTAGATATTTTTTTTTTCTCCTTGTAGTTATTTTTCATGTTTGTGTTTAAATCCGAGTTTGTACTAGTATGTACAATTATGTCATTAGTTGTTATAACGTGATTCTGTTGTTGTATTTCTCTTTAGGTATATTTCTTCCAACACTGCTGGCAGGTGGACAAGGTATTACTTGTATTTTTAAATTTAAGTAGGTATATACAAATTGTAGGTAGGTTATTTATAGATCTATTATATTTAAATAGAAATATTTAGTATATTTTATATTTTATTTACAATATTATGTCAATAACAAGTAGCGATGATGAAGACTTTTTATCTTTTTCATCTAGTAACAGCAGTGAGGATAGTTTTCACAGTATAACAGTACCAACCCTTTCCGAAACCATTGAGGCTCAATTTTCCGACGTCTCAAAAAATTTTAATGTATTACATATTAATGCACAGAGCATTCCGGCTCATTTTTCTGATATGTTGGCGTCATTTGATAATAAAAACATACATGCTGTATTAGTCTCCGAGTCTTGGTTAAAACCGTGTTTACCAACTATTTCTTACTCTTTACCAGGCTTTATACTCATCAGAAACGACCGCACTGGTGCTCGTGGTGGAGGTGTTGCCATATACCTACGAGCCCACATTCCCTACACTGTGATCCATATGTCTCCACAGCCACCACCATCGTGTGCGGGTGAACACGTTTTTGTTGAGATTCTTCTCCATCACACCAAGGTATTACTTGGAGTCTACTACAGCAATAACCTTCGAAATAACTTTTTTTCCTCTTTTGAAAAGCTTCTGGAAGATCTAACCCCATCTTATAGTCACACGATTATTATGGGCGATTTTAACACGTGTCTCCTCAAGCAAGATTCTCGTTCCATTACATTTGAAACTATTGCAAAGGCTAGCAACTTGACCATTCTACCTCTAACTGCTACTCATTTCGCTCCTAATTGTACTCCCTCCCTTCTTGACCTGATATTAGTATCATCGCCTAATAATGTCGCCAAGCATGGTCAAACTGCGGCAAGCGCTCTTTCTTTTCATGACCTTATCTTTTTGTCATACAAAGTTCGCCCGCCGAAGGCTAAGCCTCAAATTATCCTGCAGCGTAACTTTAGTGGGATTAAATTGGAAAATCTTCGTAATGATGCATGTCAAATTGACTGGACTGAGCTCTTGGAAGCTTCCAGCGTTAATAACATGGTAGGCATACTAAACAACCAATTAATTAAGTTGTATGATAAACATGCACCTATACGTGCCATCAAAATCAAACATCTCCCAGCGCCATGGCTTACTGATGAAATACGTTTAGCGATGCATAGGAAGGCTTTGGCGAAGGTTAGAATGAGGTGCAAACCTACTGATGACAACAAAGCGAAATATTACGAACGACGAAATCACTGCAACAGGTTGTGTAGGGACGCACAACGCCGTTATATTCATGACTCTGTTAATAACATCAATGATCCATCTAAGGTATGGAGATTTCTTAAAACACTGGGAGTTGGCAAATCTAAGCAAGGACATATTCCAAAAAATCTAGACATTAATCTTCTTAATCAACACTTCACAAATTCTTCCAATATTGACGGAACTACTAAATCTAATACTCTAACTTATCTTTCTTCTCAGCCTGCCCCAGATTTCCCTTCTTTTCATTTTAGTCAATTTGCCGATTGTGATGTTAAGAAGAGCATTACATACATCACTTCAAATGCTATCGGTAGTGACTGCGTCAGCCGAAACATGATCATGCCGATCCTTGATGAAATCCTTCCTATCGTCACGTACATTCTGAATTCATCAATTGATTCTGGCACATTTCCTGATGTCTGGAAGGAAGCTCAAATCATACCCTTACCCAAAAAGTCGAATCCATCATCCTTCTCCGAATACCGTCCTATATCTATCCTACCTTTCTTCTCAAAAGTCCTTGAACGCCTTATTCACCAACAATTAGGTACATTCCTTTCCAAAAACATCCTTTTGAACCCTAACCAATCTGGTTTTCGCCCAGGCCACAGCACCGTGACTGCACTTGTTAAGATCACAGATGATATTCGATTTGGAATGGACAGTAGGAAGCTGACCGTGCTATCGCTGCTTGATTTTAGCAACGCTTTTAACAATGTTGATTTTGATATACTGCTGGCTGTATTACACTCTCTTAACATATCTCCAATGGCTATTGACTGGTTTCGTAGTTACTTGACTGGGCGCCGGCAGCGAATTCGTGTTGAAGATTCTTATTCTTCATGGTGCGACCTCTATGCTGGTGTCCCTCAAGGCGGCGTCTTATCTCCTCTTCTGTTTTCTGCATTTATTCATTCTATATCTTATAATTTATCTTCATCCTACCACCTGTATGCAGATGATTTGCAAATTTACTTTCAATCAAGTATCGATGATATCAACAGTGCAATTACTACTATCAATAATGATTTAGACCGCATATGTGAGTGGAGCAAATCCTATGGCCTAACCGTAAATCCAAATAAGACTCAGGTAATCATTATAGGTAGCTCAAAGTTGATTTCTAAAATAGATTACGCACAGCTCCCCCGCATATTCTTTGATGGCACACCGATAGCTATCAGTCAAACGGTGAAAAACTTAGGCATTATCATGGACACCAGTCTGTCCTGGGATCCATGTGTTGCCGAGATCAGCCGTAAAATGTTTGCATCCTCAGCCTCGTTACGTAGACTTAGTAACTTTTTGCCTACTGCCACTAAAGTTACGCTTGCACAATCATTGCTGCTCCCTATATTAGACTATGCTGACGCCAGCTATCTTGACCTAACCGAAGCCCAATTGAATAAACTTGAGCGCCTTCAAAACCTCTGCATTCGCTTCATATTTGGCTTACGCAAATACGACCATGTCTCTGAATTTCGCGCAAAACTCAAGTGGCTCCCCATCCGTCTTCGCCGGAATGCACATATTCTGTCCCTACTTTATAATATTCTATTTTCTCCTACTGCTCCCTTCTATCTCAAGGAGCGTTTTCAATATCTGCATGAGTCACATGCTCGAAATCTCCGGTCCTCTGAAACTCTGCAGCTTATCACACCAGAACACGCCTCTCAATTCTATAGCAACTCATTTAGTGTACAAGCTGTGCGATTATGGAATGGACTCCCTTTCTCTATTAGATCTTCAAAATCTCTAGCTATTTTTAAATCTAAGGTACACTGTCATTACTTATCCTTGTCGTAAAACTGTTTTTTTTTTTCCAAATATTAGGTACTTGTATAATTTAAAATTATGTTTTCATCTTTAGGACATAATACTTATATCGTTACCTATTTATGATTGTAGTATTTATATATTTATGTAGTGATAAGTATGTTTATCATATAAGTATTTAGGTTGTTATGTATGTAGGTATATTTTTATCTATCTATTTTTGCGTATGTATTATTCGTACACCGCCGTTTTTTATTATCTTATATCCTGTCCATCCAAAGGTTGTCTGGAAGAAATCGCTTTTAGCGATAAGACCGCCCATTGTATGTTATATTTGTCTGTGTTTCTCTTTGTGAAATTTATGTTATATGGTGAATGTACAATAAAGAGTTTATCTATCTATCTATCTATCTATCTACGTCACTATCACTTTGATGAATAAATTTAGTTCCGAAAATATTTTTTTTATTAATTATTTATTTAAATATTCAATATTCTTAGCACTATTGTTTTTCTACATTATTTGCCTTCAAAAAAATCCTTCGCTGCTCTCGGGATACAAGTAGATCCCTCGAAAAGATTTGTTTCACTTGTTTCGTCTAGCGCTAATCGGTTTAGTAGTAGCATAATTTTTTGTGAAGAGTGGGGAAGAGCTACCACCATACCTATTTCTGTCGCCAAGCAGTAATGTCTGCATTGCTGTGTTCCGGTTTGAAGGGTGAAGGCGCCGGTGGAATTACAGACCTTACAACTCTATGTCTCAGGGTGACGGGCGCAACGCAATGCAGCGTTATTCACGGGCTTCGTGAACGTAATCACCGCGGTATTGCAGTTGTTAGGTGTAGAGTTTACCGCTTAACAACAGGTGGGCCTTCAGCTTGTCCTCGACATAAAAGAACCCCTAATATTCCCAAACTAATGTAAAGCCACTCGAAACAAAAGCAAACGTGATTACGTCACTATCATTACTCTGTTCCGCACATCGCATCGTTGCGAACTTGCAACCCTCCCGGGGTTACAAAGGCATCTTCACTTCGCTCCTTTTATGCGAGGTTGATGACTTTAGCTGTCCAAGAGCGGGTGTATGAATGGAATGTGAAATGTTTATAGCGGAATCATTTTGCATGATTCATTCAGAGCTGTAAGGTCTACCATGAGTTTTTACAATCTAAACTTGCTAGCGACTGTAGTAAAAAAATGTATCAAAACTTGTACAGCGCCTCTAGCGGATAGTTTGGTACTAAAATACGCAGTAAACTAAATTACTACTATTAGTTTGGGCTTCAGTTGCTTAGAGTTGGGTACCATGAGTTACAAATCTGACAGATGTTAAATTAATGTGTCTACTATTACTACTGTAGTAACGGCAGGCGATCTAATATTATAAAGTGAAAAAAAGCAAACATTATAAAGTGTAACAAAAACCCAACTGCAAGGTCCAACACACACTTGGCCGATTTAAAACCAAAACACGACCATTTGAATGCATTGATTATAAATTTATTGGAATGATTTAATTAAAATTGTTGTAGTCCTCTTAAATTTCGGATTAAATTTAAATACCATGACATATGTATATTTTTGTAATATCCTTTAAATTTCCTTTATTTTGATACCCTACTAGATAAGTTTGGTAAAAAAAAAAAGTTTTTTTTTATTTATTTATCTTTCTTAAAAAACATACAAAAATTTATCATAATAATAGCACAGGTAAACCACTAAGGTTTGTTAGTACTTACAATTTGTCACCAAGAATCCGCCATTTTGCTTTTTACCTATCTACTTGGGTTTTTGAGACGAATCTACCAATACCTATATTGTCGAAATCCATCCAGCCCTTTGGAAGATACGTGGCAATACTGAAATTTACAGACATACGAGATACGCGCGGAAAACAGTTCCTTGGCAGTCGTGTAAATTTGTTTTTTTGAGATAAAACAAAATTGTATTCTCATTCGTTCAGTGTGTAACTTAGGCCAATCGTACTGACAGGCAGGACGTGTGCTTGACTCGACAAATGAACTGATGAACGTGAGAATGTTTGTTTTAGACACAAGGGCGCGGATTCTTTGTGCGCCGCCCTTGTGAGGGGATGTGTGAGGGTGTGCATCCCCACACAGGAGCGGTGTAAGCCTACTTAGGCTTTGAGGCTAGTAACCGTTTTTTTGACTGAAATGTTATTGCGAAATGAAGCTTGTTATTCACAAATGAACCAGCTTAGATTAAAATGTCTTTAATTTTGTTTAGTAGAAAGTTCAGGTAGTTTAAATTTAGTTCCATAGGGGCCAGTGGTGATGATGATGAACTGGTGATAGTCGTTATTTTAACCTTCAGGGCTTACCGTACATCATGCCTTACTCGATGACGAATGATAAGATAATCTAGTCGGTTGATACGCAGGAGGCTGATACAAGTTCGATTCCCGCTGAGGGACCAATGTTTGCTTTTTTGCAGATATTTGTCTCTCTGGGTTTTTGTAGTTTTGGAAGGGACTAAAATTGAGAATTCATTTGTTTTTTATCCATAAACATAATCTCCTTTAAAACCTAGAAAATGGCGGGGTCACAATATCGATGGATGCCGCTACCTTAAAAGAATAAAAAACATGCTAAAGCTTAGCCAGAAGCGCTCATTATGGTGTGTAGTTAATGAGTTGGGGTAAACATTGCTTGAAAGAGCTGTCTATTCGATGATAGGGGGGAAATGCTCGCTGGAAAGTTTGTTTTAATCGCGTAAATGTTTAAGCATTTATTTAACTCAAAGATGCTTTGTAACTGAAGTATAGAAGGTCTGTTTCGGTGGAATTTCTAAGTCAAAGCATGGCGATATTACATGCAACAGCAGGCTTATAATGCTGGACACTACACTTCAAATCTAGTACCAAAATAGAAAAGGTCTCGAAGGCTTGTGCTATAAAAACCAGATAATTAATAGATTACTTAAATACATTCTTCACGCATCATACTTAGAAAACACTTTACCACCTGACCCGAGACAAATATCATCAGAAAAGCAAATATATGTATGTCGGCGGGGATCCAACATTTTAATCTCATTTTTTTTAAACTTTCGCGATCACGACAATTTTAATAGCCTATTGAAGACTTTTTCTCGAACTGATAAGTTTGATTCATAATATATCCAACAAATAATATAACCAGTAACAAATCATAATTAATGGACGCGCTAACCGTGCCTTTGTATACAAAGGCACGGTGGTGAATGTGGGCTGACAGCCCACGTTCAACCACTGCTGATTATAGGTGATTTTTATAATCTTCATCCATAACCCAATCTTACCTACTGCTGTGTATAGACTATAGACCTCCCTGAGTTTGTGCCGTCCATCACGATTTTTTTATTATCTGCATACAACACCGTAGATCTTAACAAAGTCCATTATTCCTTCCAGGTGATGATGGCCTTGGCCTCCCACCTCCAATCCGTGGAGGCCGAGAAACAGAAGCTCCGCACCCAGGTCCGGAGACTTTGCCAGGAGAACGCCTGGCTCCGGGACGAGCTGGCGGCCGCGCAGCAGCATCTACAGGCCTCGGAGCAGAGGGTCGCTCAGCTGGAAGAGGAGAACAAGCATCTGGACTTTATGGCCTCTATTCGGTGAGTCTTCTATCGCCCTACAAGTGCGAGACAACCTCTAATCCGTGGAGGCCGAGAAATAGAAGCTCAGACGAGGATCGCCCAGCTGAAAGAGCAGAACAACCGAACAAGCATATGGACTTTACGATCTCTATACGGTGAGTTTAATATCGCCTAGAAAGCCATGATGAGGCTAAACAGATCAAGTAAGCGTGCAAAGATTTACAGCCTCTCCTAAGGAATTACAGAGTTCTGGGCAGTGTCGCACAGCTGGAATAATAGAACAAGCATTTGGACTTCATGACCTCTATATGGAGAGTCCACTATCGCCTGGCAAGTGCTAGCTTCAGTATCCATGAGTGGTTGTCGAGATCTCTACAGCCACACATGCCCACGCTTTTGATCCCCTTGTACAACTGTGAGTCTGTGCCTGGAAAGTCAGGCAACTCGGCCATTTAAACGCGTGTTTGAGGTAAGGCACAAAAGCATGTACAGGTCTCTAAGCAGGGGTCGCGCATTTAGAAGAGAACAAGGACTTTATGGCTTCTATACGATGAGTCTACATGGCTTGAAAAGTGCTAGGAAACCTCCCATCAGTGGATTTCGAAGTACCCCCCTTACCCCTTAACTCTAAATGGCGCCTCACATCTCTACTCGTACAAAGACTCATTGTCAAGTTATGTTTTCGAGGTAAGTTCCCGCACTCACCCCCGTGTTTCTGTTACAGCAAATACGACAGCGACATCAATGAGGAGCAAGACTCGAACCGCAGCGGACAGACGGAGAAGAAGCGGGACGATCCCATGGTAGACCTGTTCCCCGATGACGATCACGAGGACAACAGGAATAACAAATGTAAGTTCCAAGGCCAATCTGTTTCCCCCCTGCATATACCACCAAACATCTTCAGGTACAATAATGGTGATGATAACTACTGCGGCTGTTCGCAAATCGACAGGACCTAGCTAGTCTATATATATAAAATTCAAAGTCCTGACTGACTCACTGACTGACTGATATATCAACGCACAGCCTAAAGGACCTAAAGGCTTGAAATTTGGCACACATACATATATACCTTGAGTATCCTAAAGGTGCACTAAGAAAGGATTTTTCGAAATTCCCACGGGATAGGAACTTGGTACTTGGTGAGCGGACTGGTTTCCGCAACTAGGCCACTGATGGGCCCTTTTTGCGTGTCGGACGGCGTTTGTTCAGTCCAGCCATCCGATGTCTTCCAGGAAAGCCAGCAGCTTTGCAGTGTCGGCGCAAGCCTCCCTGGGCGTCCCCGGCTCCCCGAGGTATTGATTCCTCTGAGACGCCACGCTGCTGCACTCCAGGAGTACGTGCGCGGCTGTCTCCTCTGCTGTCATGCACCCCCTGCAGAGGGGGCTATCAGTAATACCTAGTGTATAAAGGTGCTTGTTTAGTGAACAATGGCCAGTGACAATACCGACGATTCGTCGGAGTTTGTCACGGTTTAGATTTAGTAGTTTACGGGAGTACCTTCGGTTAAGAACCGGGAAGGCCTCCTTCGACTGTCTACAATCTTTTATACCTGTCCAGTAGTTTTGATGTAGTTCTTCAGTTCGATTTCGGATCCAGGATCGAAGTTGACTAGTGGGTAGGGGAACAATTGGCTCTGGTCCTGCTGGTTGCATTTCCGAGCCTCTCCTAGCCAGGGCATCCGCTTCGTCATTTCCCCTGGATCCGCTGTGTCCCTTTATCCATTGGAGAGTGACTCTGTTAGTCTTACTTATTTCTTCCAACAGATGGTGACACTGTATAGTGAGTCCTGAGTTGTGTTCTCTTCTGTTCAGGGCTTGTAGTACGGCAGCGCTATTGAGGATTCTGATGTTGTGCTCATTTACCTTTCGCCGTAGAACTGCATTTGCAGCCTGGATTATACCAATGCATTCCGCTTGGAAGATGGAGTTATATTTACCCAGGGCTGTTGTGTTGTGGATATTGAGGTCTTCCGAGAAAGTACCCGCTCCGGTGCCTGTTTTCATCTTGGAGCCATCTGTGTAAATTCTTACCTCGTGGGTATCTGAGCTATCACTGGGCTCTTCGTGTAATTGTACAGTGTAGCTTTTTGAGTGAAGGTGTTGTTTAGGGATAGGAAATAAATGGGATTTATATTTTGGAATCAAAGTTGCTCTGCGTGAAAATGGGGATTTTACGTTTTATGACTTCCACGCGGACGAAGTCGCGGGCAAAAGCTAGTTAGATATATTATTTGTTCCTTTCCAGCCATGTCCCCCACGCCGCCGCTGCACTTCGCGCAGCAAGTCGTGAACGCCGGCTACGAGATCCCGGCGCGGCTGCGCACGCTGCACAACCTGGTCATCCAGTACGCGTCGCAGGGCCGCTACGAGGTCGCCGTGCCGCTCTGCAAGCAGGCCCTGGAGGACCTCGAGAAGACCTCGGGCCACGACCACCCGGATGTCGCCACCATGCTCAACATACTGGCCCTCGTGTACAGGTCAGTGGAAGGAACGCAGGCATTGATCCTAGCGAGGATTACAGCGGGGATAGGGAGCCGTTTGCCTAGATGGGTGACAGTAACGGCAAAATGTCCTAGTGACACTGTTAGCAATGTAAGGGGAGTCTTCAGGACTCTGGTTTAGTATTTAAGACACTATAAGAGGATGTACTGGTTAGATCAGGTCGATTAGTGACTGGTGGCTCCGCACCCTGCACAATCTTTTGATCCAGTACGCGTCTCAGGCCCGCTTCGAGGTCGCCGTACCTCTGCAAGCCAGCCCTGGAGGATCTCGAGAAGACCTCGGGCCACGACCATCTGGTCGCCACTATGCTCAACATACTGGCCCTTGTGTATACAGGTCCGTGTCTCGTGTAGTTTTGTTATTGATCCTAGGGACTCTTTTAGCAATGAACGGGATTATTCGATACTCTGGGCTCTTGCTAGTAAGCAAAGACACTCCTAAAGAATTTCTAGTAAAGTGGTTAGAGTCATTAAGTGACTGTTCTAACACCGGTTATCCTAGGGACTCCGGTACGCGTCTCAGGGTCGCTACAAGGACATACTGGCCCTTGTGTATGAATGAGTTTGATAACAAAGCAGGTGTTCGAAAAGACGTAGGTGTTGGTCCTTGGGGCTTTTTAAACAAGGACACTACTCAAAACTTCATTCTGGGCTATTGCTGGGCGCGGACACTTTTCATGAATTTCTAGTAAAGTGGTTAGGACATGTTATTAGGAACTGGTCTAGGCGCCGGTTTTATTCTAATTCTGGTGGGGGATACAAGATCTTCACTGACGTCCCGCTTTGGGTTGTATTGTGCATTGTCCCTCGCGATGTCGATGTGATAGGATAGCGTCGCTGATCCTGGGGACTCCAGGAACCGTCTCAGGGTCGCTACGTAGTCGCCGTGCCTCTGCAAGGATCTCGAGAAGACCTCGGTACACGACCACCCAGATGTCGCCACTATGCTCAAAATACTGACCTATACAGGTCACAAAGCACACTTAAAATCTAGAAAATAGTTAGGTCAGGTCGGTTAGTGACTGGTGTTCGCAGTGGATGTGCACATGAGACAGCATTCCTAGATCTGAGATGATGTTGATTGAACGATTTGTTTCTTCAATAGCTGCTTGCATGTAAATGTTTCAACAATATTTCATAGCTAATTGTCGACGTGATCACCTCCTTTTTTGATTTATGTAAATAAATGTCCACATTTAACCCACCGTTCTAATAATTAGCCTCGCTAACGGAGCACTAACGACGCGACGGCTATTTGTATCATGCCTCTGGCCATTAGTTACGACTGTAATTATTTTTGTTTATTCATGAATCTATTGGCTGTCTCTGGAATAATAGCTTTGAGCAATCCATTGAATACCGACTTTAAAATGAGGTTATATTCGAACGTTTGTATTTTTGAACGAGAATTGCCCGTAACATTCGTTGTGTACGATAAGTTGCCAGTGGTATGCCAGCGTGTTTAGGGTTGCAGACCAAAATGGTATAAAGGATTATATAATGTGACTTTGTCTTAAATACTGGCTGCTTTATGTATCGAGGCTTATACATTCCACAAATGCTGACAATTTAGTGTAATACGTAAAGCGTAAAACCAAATACTTGGTACATCGTCATCGCTGTCCAAATGACATTATGACACGACGAGTTTCACGTATCCGACCTTGAGGGCTATAAATGGATGTTAGTTTTTAGGGATATATTTGTAACTAATTTTTATTTGATGCCTGAAATAAATGTGTCTAATGCATGTCTGAGGAACTATTGCTAAATGATCGATGCTAAATAATAATAGACAACATTTACTTACTAATATTGCAAATTCTTCTGGCAAATTGTATAAAAATAACAGAAACTGAAACTTTTCTCAATGTTTCAGTGTAGGTACCTTATAACCCGTTTTTATTTTGAAACCTATAGTTTTTACCTGATATGAAAAATGTGAAAAATATACCTTTGAATCAATTTCATATCGAGTATTCCTCTTTCCAGAGACCAGAACAAATACAAGGAGGCAGCGAATCTCCTGAACGACGCGCTGTCCATCCGCGAGAAGACGCTGGGCGAGAACCACCCCGCCGTCGCCGCCACGCTCAACAACCTCGCCGTGCTCTACGGCAAGCGAGGTAATGTGCACCCTGCGGCTATAGGACTAGAGGCTAGAGTCGTGTGGCTAGAGACTGCATTGATACCGTGCTCTGCGGCAAGCGAGGTAATATGTACCCTGTGGCTGTAGGAACACAAGCTAGGATAGCTTGACGTCCCGCGGACGTGGCTCGATCACTCCAAAAACTCGCAATGGGAAGTCAGGTAATGTACACTCTATAGCTACAGTAATAAAGGCTAGGGTAGTGTGGCTACAGTATAGATTCGCTCGAAAACAGATGTCTCGCAAGCGAGGTAATATGCACCCTGTGGCTATAGGAGTAGAGGCTAGAGTCGTGTGGCTAGAGACAGCATTGATGCCGTGCTCTGCGGCAAGCGAGGTAAATTAGAGTAGTTTGGCTAAAGACAGCATTCTTCTATAAAATAGAAGCTCGAGTAGTGTGGCTAGAGACAGCATTGATGCTATAGGAATAGAGACTAGAACAGTGTGGCTAGAAACAGCATTGATATTGATGCCATGCTTTACGGGAAGCGAGGTAACCTTTATTCCTATAGCTATTATAGGTGTCTAGAGTTAGGGTGGCTAGAGACAGCATTGATTCACTCGGAAGCAGACGTGTCTTGCTCGCAAGAAGTCGCTTTCACAACAACCTCATAATGTGCAATCTATAGCTATAGGAATAGAGGCTAGGGTAGTTTGCCGAACCCGGACGTGGCTCGATTATAACGGGACACTAAAACCTCGCAATGGGATGCCAGGTAATGTGCACTGTAAAGCTACACGAATAAAGGCTAGGGTAGTGTAGCTACAGCTTCGATTCGTTCGGAAACAGAAGTATCTTGCGCGCAAGAAGACGCTCTCTCAACATTTCGTAGAACACCGCTAGATGTTCTACGGAAAGCGAGGTAATGCGCACTCTATGGTTATAGGAATAGAGGTTCGAATAGTGTGGCTAGAGACAGCATAAATTCGTTCGGAAACACATGTCTTGCTAGGAAGAAGATGCTCTCTCAACTGTATCGCGGAAGTTAGGTAATGTGCACTCTATAGCAATATGATATAATAGACGCTCGAAAGTTTAAACCTTCAATATTTAAAATGGTCTTTGCAACCCCTTAATGGTTTTAGCCACTTAATTCCTATTCAACGATATGCCTCACGATGGGAAAATCAATAAAAAAAAGTTCATCTATATGGAAGGTACCTCAAATTCATATTTTTTTTAGCATTTTTGCAACTCTCCCTTGGCGTCATTATTTTATATGTCCATGCAAAACTACAGTTTTCTAGGACTAATAGTATCTTCCTAAAACCGAAGACAGGGAGACGAGCGAAACTATCAGTGCCTTGTTGCACTGCGGAACCCTAAAAATGTGTGTGTCGTTGCAGGCAAGTACCGCGACGCGGAGCCGCTCTGCAAGCGCGCGCTCTGCATCCGCGAGGCCGTGCTCGGCCGCGACCACCCCGACGTCGCCAAGCAGCTCAACAACCTGGCGCTGCTGTGCCAGAACCAGGTACCCTTAGTACAAGTAGAGCCGCTCTGCATCCGCGAGGCCGTGCTCGGCCGCGACCACCCCGACGTCGCCAAGCAGCTCAACAACCTGGCGCTGCTGTGCCAGAACCAGGTACCTTAGTACAAGTAGAGCCGCTCTGCATCCGCGAGGCCGTGCTCGGCCGCGACCACCCCGACGTCGCCAAGCAGCTCAACAACCTGGCGCTGCTGTGCCAGAACCAGGTACCCTTAGTACAAGTAGAGCCGCTCTGCATCCGCGAGGCCGTGCTGGGCCGCGACCACCCCGACGTCGCCAAGCAGCTCAACAACCTGGCGCTGCTGTGCCAGAACCAGGTACCTTAGTACAAGTAGAGCCGCTCTGCATCCGCGAGGCCGTGCTCGGCCGCGACCACCCCGACGTCGCCAAGCAGCTCAACAACCTGGCGCTGCTGTGCCAGAACCAGGTACCCTTAGTACAAGTAGAGCCGCTCTGCATCCGCGAGGCCGTGCTCGGCCGCGACCACCCCGACGTCGCCAAGCAGCTCAACAACCTGGCGCTGCTGTGCCAGAACCAGGTACCCTTAGTACAAGTAGAGCCGCTCTGCATCCGCGAGGCCGTGCTCGGCCGCGACCACCCCGACGTCGCCAAGCAGCTCAACAACCTGGCGCTGCTGTGCCAGAACCAGGTACCTTAGTACAAGTAGAGCCGCTCTGCATCCGCGAGGCCGTGCTCGGCCGCGACCACCCCGACGTCGCCAAGCAGCTCAACAACCTGGCGCTGCTGTGCCAGAACCAGGTACCCTTAGTACAAGTAGAGCCGCTCTGCATCCGCGAGGCCGTGCTGGGCCGCGACCACCCCGACGTCGCCAAGCAGCTCAACAACCTGGCGCTGCTGTGCCAGAACCAGGTACCTTAGTACAAGTAGAGCCGCTCTGCATCCGCGAGGCCGTGCTCGGCCGCGACCACCCCGACGTCGCCAAGCAGCTCAACAACCTGGCGCTGCTGTGCCAGAACCAGGTACCCTTAGTACAAGTAGAGCCGCTCTGCATCCGCGAGGCCGTGCTGGGCCGCGACCACCCCGACGTCGCCAAGCAGCTCAACAACCTGGCGCTGCTGTGCCAGAACCAGGTACCTTAGTACAAGTAGAGCCGCTCTGCATCCGCGAGGCCGTGCTCGGCCGCGACCACCCCGACGTCGCCAAGCAGCTCAACAACCTGGCGCTGCTGTGCCAGAACCAGGTACCTTAGTACAAGTAGAGCCGCTCTGCAAGCGCGAGGCCGTGCTCGGCCGCGACCACCCCGACATCGCCAAGCAGCTCAACAACCTGGCGCTGCTGTGCCAGAACCAGGTACCCTTAGTACAAGTAGAGCCGCTCTGCAAGCGCGAGGCCGTGCTCGGCCGCGACCACCCCGACATCGCCAAGCAGCTCAACAACCTGGCGCTGCTGTGCCAGAACCAGATACCCTTAGTACAAGTAGAGCCGCTCTGCAAGCGCGCGCTCTGCATCCCTCCAATTCTGGTGGGGGATACCAGATCTGCACTGACGTCCCGCATAGGGGGGTGTCGTGCATTGTCCCCCGCGATACTACGCAGGCCCTAACCAGCCCAGCTCCTTGAAATACCTGAGGACTCTGGGTCGTTCATCCCGGAAGGAGATGCAGATGTGGATGGGCTTGGTTCCATAAGCTCCCATCAGAACCAGGTAACCTTACTCCTAGCAGCTTCAAAGCACAGGAGTAATCATATCAGCCGAAGGATTTCAAGTTAAACGTTGACCTATTTCAATAACCTATTATATGTATAACAACGGCAATACCGCGGTGATCACGTTCACTAAGCACGTGACCAACGCTGCATTGCATTGCGCCCGTAACCCTGAGTTGGAGGTCTCATGTGACCCTAATTACACCCCCACTGGCCACCTTACCCTTCAAACCAGAATACAGTGTACAATGCGCACTGAACTCCTACGAAGACCCATTGAAAGTAACGGAGTAATTCATCATCATCTCAACGGTAGGGCGTCCACTGCTGGACATGGGGCCTCCCTCATGGATCTCCAAGTACGTACATGAGGGGGTAGTTACTTACCACTCTTGGCAGGCGGGTTGGCGAGCGCATTACGGGATGTTGATACACGGAATGACGCCGCTGCCCATCTTCCGGGGGTATCCCTTGGCAGGTTCTTACTGCATCCATGGACAAGAGAGGTGGGTCACGGCAGTAACAGTAACCATTACAGTCATCAGTATGAGAACCTGATCCAGAATCTTATTTTCACTCGGTTAGAATTAACAAGGCTAAGCTATCTTGGTGGTCGGAAAAATGGCCAGTCATCATTTAATGTTTATTTTAAGTCTATAGACGCACTTAATTATATCTACATCTGAGACAGTTAATAAAATGCACATATGTTTTTCGCAGCCGTGGAACGGGAGCCTGGTATACTGTTTATAACACTTTCACTGGCTTCAGTCTCTCATAACCATGTGAAAATTATCACACAATGACTGTACATCTGTATAATTTCCGAAACGTTATGAAATTAATAAATATATGTATACTTGTTTACTTGCAGAATAAATACGAGGAGGTGGAGCAGTACTACCAGCGCGCCTTGGAGATCTACGAGAGCAAGCTGGGCCCCGACGACCCCAACGTCGCCAAGACGAAGAACAACCTCGCCTCCTGCTATCTCAAACAGGTATGCACTTCCTACCAACGCTGCGATAAAACTAAAGTATTCATTGATTCAGGCGTGACTTTGCGAAAATTCACTATAATATCTCAATAAACAAAAAATAAGTAGTAACGCCGTGGCAGTAGAATGATACCCCTCCTCTCATGCCCATGGATGCAGTAAGAGCCTGCTAAGGGATACCTCCGGAAGTGGGGCAGCAGCGTCTATCCGTGTATCAACATCCCGTACTGCGCTCAGCAACCCGCCTGCCAAGCGTGGTGAGAATGGCAACTACCTCTCATGGAGATCCATGAGGGAGGCCTGTGTTCATCAGTGGACGTTTTATGGCTGAAATGATGAAGTAGTAACAAATTGAGCGCTTGAAAAACACTCAAAAAGAATTCTATACGTGTTTCGCCTCTAAAAGGCATCTTCAGGAGAAATCGCCGCTCTCCCCGTTCGTCACGGTGGTGATTCCATTGCTGACAGATCTATTATTTTAGAAACAAATTAACTAGGGTATTGCTGACAAATCTAAACTTGTGACGGAAAATATGTATAGTTGCTTATATAAATACTCTATTCTACAGGGCAAATACAAGGAAGCCGAGACGTTGTACAAACAGGTGCTGACCAGGGCTCATGAGAGGGAATTCGGAACTATTGATGGTAAGTGGCATATGCTTTACAATACCTATCGCTGAGATTCAAATGTGAGTTTACAATTTAGGTCGGAAATAGAAAAGTTGAGTTTTTAAAACATTGTTTAGTGTTCAAATTCGTTTCACATCTACTGTCAATATGATATTGACAGAACTGAATTCGATAATTTGTAACATATATCAACAATTGTACAGTGAAAATAATTATCTATATATTGAAACCTTCGTATTTAGTACATCTATCGCAAATTAATTTACAATTAACTGTGTAACCTAAAATATGAACAATACCGAAATAGTTTATTTTTGAAGCAATACCTTTTATCTTTAACTTAAAAGTGCCCTTCACCCTAAAGATTTTTATTAATAATGAAAACTAAATCACCTCCGATTCTACAACGTAGGCTTTCAAATATAAATATATATAACCAATATAACAGTCATACATAACCCAGATAACATTAATAACTGATCTACATAGAATATTCTAACATAACAATCACATTATATCAGTTATTTTTTACAACTATGTTGTACTCTCATGTTAAAATATTTCATTTAACATTTAAAGACAGACATGGACGAGTAGCCTCAGCAGGATTTAGACTTTAGAAATCTATTTGAAACCAAGTAGATTGATGTAATAGTTAGTGATAGCTATTTCATTCGTTTATATGTGCTTTATTCATTTAAATTGTGTTGTTTTTCACATAAACTGACGACATAAAAGGCCCTTGCGTTCTCCCTAAATAAACGCTTTTTGAGTTTGAGTTTTAAAGGTTTCAAAATGCTTTTAAGTCTGTAGACAAAATATCGATCACTCTACTTCGTTTCGTATATTTGAAACCCGTGTACTGCCAATAAAACTGTACATCAAGCTTATGTTGTTGTAGTATATTATATGTTTTACATCGTACCTTTTGTTTACCGTTTCAGAATATATAACATCACTAAACAATAAGTCTAAACAATAACAATCGCCCCGCACCTGTCTGTGTAGATAAGGGTTCTTTTTCGCCACATTCCTAGAACTGGATATTTGAAACAATTCCGTTAACATATTCGGGAGTTTTGATACGCAGATTTATGGATATTGCATCAGTACCTATTCTGTGAAAAATGAAAGTAAAAATAAATTATATGTAAGGTGTAAGAATTTGTTTATAAAGATAAACATTTAATTATCTGTTTTTTACGAAGTTTTATAATATTAGCTCAAATATTTAGTAACAAAATTTATACGTACCAAAGCACAAAGTGTATTATTATGTATTTATATGTGTTACATACAGTGAAATACTAATCAAATTCAGGGTTTTAAAGTGCCTCATAATTGTAAATATTAATGTTTATGCGTATATAATTGTTTACTTTTCTTGGAGGTTATATAAAAAATAAAATTTAAAAACAATTGCATGTTATTTGTAAAATGTTAGTGAGATTTAGTGATAGTAGAGTTTGTTAAGTTGGAAGCATGACCTTTTGTTTGTAGTTAATATTAAAATATGTATAAAGTTCGGTGTACAATTAGACCCTATGTGCTAATAATGTTATTTTGTTTTGCGGAAGCTAGAGTATGTAGTATTTACCAAAAAGTACATAGCCATAATATAAATTGCTTGCCCAGTTTAAAATATATTATTGTAAGTTTGTTATATCATTATTTAATTTTCTATTATCATCATTGTCTCTTATCGATCTCATTTTGCATTTCATTTTGCTCGAATTTGGACTTGTTATTTATAAATGATATACACATATTTGAATAGTGCTTAGCTTGCATAAGTTGCCATATGAAAGTGAAGCTATCGCACGATTACTCTATCGAAGAATAGGGAAAAGTCATAGATTGCCGCAGTAAGTAGACAATGTTGTGGTCTGGTTGGGTCATCATCATTATCACAGCCGTAGGACGGCCACTGCTGGACACAGGCTTCCCTCATGGACTTGGGTATCCAAGTACTGATCATGACGGGTTGTTGCCATACTCACCACGCTTGGCAGGCGGATTGGCGAGCGCAGTACGGGATATATGTTGATATACGAAAAGACGCTGTTGCTTATATCCGGAGGCTGATTCTTACTGTATGAGACGGGCACGAAAGGAGGGTCAAAATTAAAGTATTTTATTGTAACGTCAGACATAGACATTTGTTTAAAAGACAAAAAATATAGCATGAAGGCAGGTAGCGGGTCATCTGTAACTTCTACTTCTTGACGCAGTGCTATTTACTTGGGCAACCCATATCCTGTCCAAACACTAAAAGCTACAACTTTTAGGCCATTGGTTGTCACTCATATGCTATCCTGGCATTTTGTTTGTGAGATTCTGTGTATGTCTCGTTACATTGTGTTTGCATAAAAAGTCTCTGAAACTGCGGTCACAGGTTGTGACCTGTGACCGCGATCTGTTATTATTTATTTATTATTTATTTTTCAGCCGTTATTATCCCACTGCAGGGCAAAGGCCTCCCTTCCCTTCTTCCACTCCTCGCGATTTAACGCTGCTACAGGCCAAGATCTTAAATGCGATCTGTTATAGAGGGGAAAAATTTATTGATTTAGGCGTGACTGCGGAAATCCATTATAATATCTAAATGAATAACAAATCATCATCATCATCAGCCTTTATCGACCCACTGCTAGGCATAGGCCTCCCTTTGATTTTGCCATTCGCCTCTGTCATAAGCTATTCTTAGCCAGGTGCAACCCACGGTCTTCCGAACATCAAATAACAAATATTTAGCAACAAATCCGCAAACCGACACGTGTCCGACACGTGCTCTCTACAAGGCATCTTCAGAAGAAATCGGCTCCCCGTTGGTCACGGAATGCACTAGAAACAAGTAGCAACACCACCGCATACCGCACCATATTGTATCTACATTCTACGCAAAAATGCATTTTTCTCTATTGTTCCAGAGACATATTTTTATATAATGCATACATTTTTTTATTAGTGCATCAGGAATACACGCGTTGTGTATTGCAGTGCCGTATGATGTGAGCACTTGGTTAGTTGGTTCGTAAAGTGTTCCATAGCTTGCTTATGAATTATACGAATTCATAAAAGCAACGTGAAATTACGGAAAACACAATCTCATTGGCCTTTTCCATGTAAAAGACAGTTCGTATGATTGTTACATTATGCTATGATTGTTGTCAATAGGGAATATACATATTTTTTTATTTTTACAAAATTGTGAAAGGCAAAAGTCCTGCATTAAATCATTCTCTGCCAAATACCTATGCTGTGGCGTATGTGTTTTATGTTCTTAATTTATTATTTATATCTGAATAACATGGAAAGATATTAATTGTATTGGTTTTCCAGAATCTATAAGTCCATGTTACAGTCATTAGTAACAACAGAGTTACAGTACATATCAAATTTTTTGTCACGTGGTCACGTCGTGATGAGTTTATCAAAAAGTCGCGTTTCGTAGTGGTCGCGCTTGATTGATTTTTTAAGTAATTTTTTCAGGGTTTTAATTTGAACTATGTGTTATGGACGATAGGAGATTCTGGAAAAATATTTAGACACATGAATATTCCCTAATAATTAGCATTATAAACCTTGTAGTATTAATTAGTGTAGTGTAGTTACCTTGTTTGCAATTCTAGTTTTTATTAAGGCGAAGCCTAACATGCTTAAATCAAGCGAAATTATAATTTGTTAGTAGTATCATGGACCAAATAAATACTGGACTAACAATGTCCATACTAGAAATCGTCACTCAAATAATGTCAAATTCTCAGCGTATTTCTAGATGGCGCTGTACCTTGAGCTACTTATACGTTGACAATAATTTCCGTTTGGAGCGCTAGCCGCTGATTGTATTGCGGGTCTTCATTAATGCAATAGATGGCGCTATTTTATATTTACTTGAATTAATAAAGTCAATGCGTTCGCATTGACTTTCACTTTTCCGATGACAGTTGTAGTAAAGGTCAAAAATGACAGTAATTATTTAAAATTCTAGACTCAAATTACATATGCTAATTGAACGCATTGACTTTCACTTTTCCGATGACAGGTGTCAAACTTCAAACGGCCCTATCGAGTGGAGAGAAGGTTGAGAACTACTCGTCCTAGACTTTCCGTTGTGGGCTCAAATGAAAGACCTTCATGAGATCTTTTTCGATGACAGCTGTCAAACTTCAAACTGCCATATCTCGAAAACTACTCTTCCTAGACATTCCGTTGCGGGCTCAAATGAAAAACCTTCATGAGATCTACTTTTTCGATGACAGCTGTCAAACTTCAAACTGCCATATCTTGAGAACTACTCGTCCTAGACTTTCCGTCGTGGGCTCAAATGAAAGACCTTCATGAGATCTACTTTTTCGATGACAGCTGTCAAACTCCAAACTTTTAATGAAACAAATATGTTTGCCTGCTAAAAACCATTTATTTTTCCAAATTCTTAACTTAGGATTCACTTTGTTTTTCACTGTTCTATCTTTATATATAATAATAATACATTTATATATAATATAAAATTCAAAGTCCTAGCTGACTCACTGACCTAGAGTATCCTAAAGGTGCACTAAGAAGGGATTTTTCGAAATTCGCACGGGATAGGCAATAAATGGGATTTATATTTTCGAATCAAAGTGGCTCTGCGTGAAAAAGGGGATTTTACGTTTTAAGACTTCCACGCGGACGAAGTCGCGGGAAAAAGCTAGTCATTAATAAATAACGACTACATGTTTGATGTTATACATTATTTTTATGTTAGCGCCATCTATATTTTACTGCGGTATCTTTACGATCACTAAATCGTGTTATGGTTCGTTTAGGTGTCGGGAAATTACCAGTTTATTAAAATTTGTTAAATCGTTACTCCTCGCGCCATCTATATGTTTAGACAGTAACTAATTTTCGAATTACGTTTTGATGTTAGGGATTGTCTGTCCTGTATTTATGTATTTGGTCCATGGTAGTATCATTTTGAAAAAATATTATCATTAGCGTTTGGCTTGTGTCCGAACTTATGCTAGTAGCAAATTTGAATACGCATTTTGTACTGTAAACGCTCGAAGATTGCTTTGCATAATAAAAGTAGGATATTATGAAGTTTTTAAGTTAGTTTAGTCTTTAATAATGCCTACTAAATGCAATTGTAGTTCCTGAATGAAATACTTGATGTTTTTTATAGTACTATACTCAAATTATGTACAATCCTATAATGTTGCAATTTTATATGATGTTTTATTTTGATGATTTTATGTACGTTATTCAAACTCCATATTAAACCGTGCTGTAAATTAATTTGTTTATTATTTGATAGAAATCAAAAAAGAGGAGCATAGCAATATCCTAGTTCAACGGCAAAAATGTATCTATTCGGTGGCGATAAAACATGAACCGTCAAACCTTTGAAAAACATGGTCAATGGTCATATGATGGCAAAGAAGGTTTAACCGACCCCACATGACGTGGGCCTCTATTTAATAAGTAGTTTCCATTAAAAAGAAGAAAAAAACGTGAAAATTTGTTCCGCAGAACCCAAAAAATAGCTCTTATGTCAGTTTATTGTTGGTAACTTAGAATAATAACGTAATAGAAACCAGGCTAAAATAGCAACGATAATCAATAATTCTGTACTCTGTTTGCTTATGGCATTATAACAGAGTTTGAAAGAGATGCATATACAGTCATACTCTTTGGAATTTACAAGGATGGCGTAAATAAACAGTCGAATGGTGAATAAATTTGGTTCTACTTACGACGCATAAAGCAATAATAAACGTGAAGTTAGCTATAAAGATTACTTCTAACAAACTTGAAGTAAGGCTTAGACAGAATTTTAGCCTTCTCATCATTTCAGCCATAAAACGTCCACTGATGAACACAGGCCTCCCTCATGGATCTCCATGAGGGGTAGTTGCCATAGTCACCACGCTTGGCAGGCGGGTTGGTGAGCGCAGTATGGGATGTTGATACACGGATAGACGCTGCTGCCCATCTTCCGGAGGTATCCCTTAGCAGGCTCTTACTGCATCCATGGGCATGAGAGGAGGAGTATCATTCTACTGCCGGCACCCCACGGCGGAGCCTTCTATTATGTCATTATTCTAAGGTTGGTAATCACAATTGACAATGGCAGAACTATTATTACCTTGCTAGCTTCGCTCACTAGCTCCATCTATGAGGTAGGAAATACTTTTTTATTTTTCACTGAAAGCGAATTATTACGTGGTGATCGCGGATAAGTTATCTAAAATCGTGTGACATAGATGTCATCAATACTTAAGTTTTCATTAGCAGCCGTGGAACTGAGCTATGTTTGGGGGATCAAAAAAGCCATTGACCATGTTTTCTAAGGAGATGTATACACAGTTTTTACGATTAGACACATTTTGCTACAACGAAAAAATATCAAAAAGTTTTCGAAGGATTTATAGACACAGTTGGTGCGTTAAGGGCGTTGTTATAATGACACTTAGGTGAGTGACACAAGTTTGGATTTCGCGTGGCACAGGTAGGAAAGGCTAAAACGTTTATCCAACATTTACTTTCGATGATTCGTTTTCAGTAAAAGAGATACTCGTATGTACTACTTAACCAATACGAATGGAGCCGACGTTCTTTAATGATAATTATCACTGTCCATTTACTTTTTTTTCATTAGAACGATACGTGTAACAATTGCACTAATTAAAGACTTCATAACTGCATAGTGAAGAAAGTAAAACTAATAATAAAAAAGTCCTTATAAAGAATAATAAAATTAAAGTATAATTTTCTTATTATCTCTCATTTTTTGGTCTCACGTTTTGTTTATTTAAAAATGATTTCTGAACACTGTTTTAACACTACACAAAAAATATCAATAACGGCAGCGCCATCTGTTAGGATTTAAGTAACTAAATTGACTTGTTTCTTTATTTATTGAAAACGCAATATTTTTTTACTTGTTATTATACAAATATACGTTATTTGTTTTGCCGACGTGTCACACCTTCCCGACTTGTGTCACAGAGTTAATATGTATTTTCTGGTTATGGGGTGTGTCTATTGCTTTGTTTTATGCAGATTTCTTCTCATCTTCATACATACTAGCTTATTACATACATGTACTAATTGAATGGATGTGGATGAAGTTCTTGAAATGCTTTCTATGGAATTCTATTGCAGCTTGTCGGTAAGAAAAGGCGGTTTTGCTAAACGAATAGATTTTGTAATAGATGGATGGCATTACATTAACTTTTTAATTAATACCAACAAGCATTGGTACGGGAGTACCAGAAAAGGGAGCGAAAGTTTCCGAAAAAACAAAAAAAATATAAAATTTAAATTTCAAATACAGTGCTAACAAAAAAGGTTTCATGTAAATCGGTCAACGCGTTCGGTTGTAATCGTGTTCACAGACAGACATACAGACAGCGCTATGCATAATAGGGGGCTTCGCCTCCTAATATAACATTTATATACCCACAATTATTAAGTTATCGTAGTAAATCCGCCTTTTCAAAAAACTGCGTCTAAGCGAAACAACGATCATCTCTATACTCCAGCCAAATTCGACGTGTGCAAAATGTATCAATCTGCAACACTTACAATTTACTTGCTTTGCATTCATATTTTGACATACCTGATTCCAATATATGTACGTTGGTGGGAGTGGTCAACAATCAAAGGACAAAAAATCTTTATAAAATTCGTATAATGCGATTCTTAGGTTAAGTACCTACTGGCGATTTGTTTACATTTCGTACAGCGGGCCAAGAAAGTGGTCTAACAGTTTTGTCAAAAGTTTCTGTGAAATCTTATCTCCGGTAACATTGAATTTTCTTACGATAATGGTAGAAAGATTTACATATCGAATTTGGCTGAAGTATTATTATCTGTTTATTTTATACTTTTTTCTCTAATTAACACGTGTCTGCAGGTGACAACAAGCCCATCTGGCAAGTGGCCGAGGAGCGCGAGGAGAACAAACACCTGCAGAAGGAGAACGCGCCGTACGGCGAGTACGGCGGGTGGCACAAGGCGGCCAAGGTGGGTGCTGTTAGTGCAACTTGATACTAATACTATTATATAACAAACACCTGCAGAAGGAGAACGCGCCGTACGGCGAGTACGGCGGGTGGCACAAGGCGGCCAAGGTGGGTGCTGTTAGTGCAACTTGATACTAATACTATTATATAACAAACACCTGCAGAAGGAGAACGCGCCGTACGGCGAGTACGGCGGGTGGCACAAGGCGGCCAAGGTGGGTGCTGTTAGTGCAACTTGATACTAATACTATTATATAACAAACACCTGCAGAAGGAGAACGCGCCGTACGGCGAGTACGGCGGGTGGCACAAGGCGGCCAAGGTGGGTGCTGTTAGTGCAACTTGATACTAATACTATTATATAACAAACACCTGCAGAAGGAGAACGCGCCGTACGGCGAGTACGGCGGGTGGCACAAGGCGGCCAAGGTGGGTGCTGTTAGTGCAACTTGATACTAATACTATTATATAACAAACACCTGCAGAAGGAGAACGCGCCGTACGGCGAGTACGGCGGGTGGCACAAGGCGGCCAAGGTGGGTGCTGTTAGTGCAACTTGATACTAATACTATTATATAACAAACACCTGCAGAAGGAGAACGCGCCGTACGGCGAGTACGGCGGGTGGCACAAGGCGGCCAAGGTGGGTGCTGTTAGTGCAACTTGATACTAATACTATTATATAACAAACACCTGCAGAAGGAGAACGCGCCGTACGTGTGTACGAGGTAAAAGTACATGTGAATGAGCATAAAAGCCTTTGAATATCAAAAAATTCAAAGGCTTTTATGCTCATTCACATATACTTTTTGGTATTCAAAGGCTTTTATTCTTATTCACATGTACTTTATGATATTCAAAGTTTGATCTGTGCAGGTGGACTCGCCGACCGTGACCACGACGCTGAAGAACCTGGGCGCGCTGTACCGGCGCCAGGGCAAGTACGAGGCGGCCGAGACGCTGGAGGACTGCGCGCTCCGCAGCCGGAAGGAGGTAACCGCACGGCTGTAGCGTTGAGGCGCGCTGTACCGGCGCCAGGGCAAGTACGAGGCGGCCGAGACGCTGGAGGACTGCGCGCTCCGCAGCCGGAAGGAGGTAACCGCACGGCTGTAGCGTTGAGGCGCGCTGTACCGGCGCCAGGGCAAGTACGAGGCGGCCGAGACGCTGGAGGACTGCGCGCTCCGCAGCCGGAAGGAGGTAACCGCACGGCTGTAGCGTTGAGGCGCGCTGTACCGGCGCCAGGGCAAGTACGAGGCGGCCGAGACGCTGGAGGACTGCGCGCTCCGCAGCCGGAAGGAGGTAACCGCACGGCTGTAGCGTTGAGGCGCGCTGTACCGGCGCCAGGGCAAGTACGAGGCGGCCGAGACGCTGGAGGACTGCGCGCTCCGCAGCCGGAAGGAGGTAACCGCACGGCTGTAGCGTTGAAGCCTACAGTTATTGCACTTATCACTTTCTAAACTAACCTGAGGCTATTCGTTTTAAGAACGGGTCCGACTTAAAACTGGTATGTGCTCCCCGTATTTTAAAATGAATACTTAGCACTTTATAAATAATGTGACGTTTTCATCGAAAACGGAAGCTTCAAAGATTGTCTGTAATTTAAAACCACACTTGGGAATAACCTTTCAAAGAGTTTCAATTTGGATTCCGGCGATCGGTGCTTAGCCGATTTTATCAAGAATTTCAACTTAGCCGATCAAGGGTTTCGTAGCTTTGTTGCGGCTTCCGGCTTTAGAAAGCGTCAGTTATTTGATCAACGTGGGTTCAAACTCCACCGGCATCGAACATTTTTGATGAGGTTTTGTATTTCGTTCAAAAAAAGTTTACTACAACCTAACAGATAGCGCCGGCGTTATTTTTGTTATTTAGTCAATGACAAAATAATGATCACAAACTGGTTTTGCTTCTATATCAACAGATTAGCGTCTAAAGAGTTTTTTATTAGAAGTAGAATAGTTGTTTTTCGTTTTCTAAATTCAAATAATGATCTCTTAGTTGCAGTGTGTTCAAAATTATCACTGACTGATTTTTGTACCAGTTTTATTACCTCCCCTATGAATCTTCTAACGTGGTTTTAATAAAATTTAAGACATCATATTTTTTGAATTGAGAATCTGCATACTTTCGAGGGCCAGTGACGATACAATGATTCGGCGCGTTTTTAGTTTATAAACTATTATTATTGTATGGAAAATCTGTCAGAATCGCGCACGTGGTCGGTGATTATAACGTCATTGCAACAGCAGTAATACATTTCCCCCTTTTTAACCGACTTTGGTTTAACAGAACTAACTACTGACCTCGCTAGCGCCATCTGTTAGGTTCAGTAGTAAATACAAAATAAGTTTTCACTGAAAACGGCTCGTTGAGTGACTTTTATTTAACCCTCTTAAAAGTCCAGACAAAATAGACATTTCAGTTTGCGTTGCAAATATACTACATATAGGCAAATAGAGTAGTAACCTTTGATCTAAAAAAAATTTAAACTCAATTTTTTCACGTCTATTTTGACTGGACTGTAAAAGTAAGACAAAGAGACCTTTGTTTTACACTAGCTTATAGTTTCATATCTTCGTGGTAGCGTTTAAGCTATTTAATCTGTCATGGATTTAGTACAAATTTTTCGTGTATTCCTCTGTTATTTCCTTCCTTCAGCTTTCAAAACACACGCAATATTTATTTTGACACACAACAATATATTGTACATTAAAATTTAAATTTATTAATACGTATTATCTGCCATGTATTTAAGTTATGACATGTATTTAAATTATTACAAGTATTTACTTGATATCCCACGATTGTCGAAGTTGTAGCTACAAAAGCACAAGTTAACATTTTGAACGTTGATTTTGCACGCTGCCAGCACGTTCAGCAAGTAAGTCGATATAATTAAACCTTGCACAGTCTTCAACTACCCTCATTTACTTTACCCGACCGGCATGTAAGGACATGTTGTGGAAAGATCTGCTGGACATAGGCCTCCCTCATGGATCTCCATGTACTCAAGGGGTTGTTGCCATCAGTGGCGTAACTATACCATCCGAGGCTGGTGGCAAAATCCATTGGATGGGGCCCTCAGTAAAAATCGTCTTGTTGGAATATCATTTTTAACTGCCTTCAAAATAAGCGAAAGGTAATCGACCTCTTGATATATGAATCGTCGATTTTCTTGTGAATTTGTTGCAATTTTGAGTAATTTATTTTTCATCCATATCGTCTTTACTGTGGTTGTCTAACTTTAAAGGATTTTAAGTACTAAATCTATGTACATCATATTTACTCAATTTTGTTAAAAACTATTTTTGGATCGTGGCCTCTTGGGCCTGGGGCACGTGGCATTTTGCAGACCTGCCACCCTATAGTTACGCCACTGTTTGCCATACTCGTCATGCTTGGCAGGCGGGTTGGTAAGCGCAGTACAGGATGTTGATACACGGAAAGACGCTGCTGCCCAACCTGCGGAGGTAAACTTCAAAGTCGCTTACTATCAGTCAAGATCGTGGCCCAACAAAAGTTTATCCGGAAAAGTACTTGAATGAAATTACCGACTTTCGGATATCAACGACGAAATACAAACCTACATTTCTTGGAAATATTTTTTTTATCAATTCTTCGAGTCGACTTCCGATTCAACATGTTTTAAGCACTTAGGGCTTGAGAAAGACTGGTTCAAATTCCAGTGCATTTTAAGTATTGTCATACCTTAAAAAAACAAATGGTCTCCACCGAATATCTCCTTGCATATCATAGGCCCTGGACATCGTGAAACAGTCCCGTGCGCGGCAAGCCCGCGTCGGCAGCCGAGACTCCATGGAGCACCACGCGGAGCCACTTGAGGAGGTTAGCCAGGAATGAGCCGTCTGAGCGTCTGTCGGCGTCGCTGTCAGTGCATCTGTCAACGTCAGTGGCCGACCTGTCACTGTCACTACTGTCAGGGACGACATGTTGTGTGGAGGCGGTGTTAGTACGCTTGGAAACTTACGGTCGCCTTATCCCCTCAATAATTTATGAATGAATGATGGCAGGAAAACAAAAACACGGTTGTTGCTTGATTAGACCAACCGATAACTTCTATAATAGGATATTGGTGTCGATTCTGTTTAACACATCTTAAAACTAATTATAATAAGAGATATGAGGTTTCTGAGTTTAGGGTTATCAGCATAAAATTCGTCTATTTGTTCCGTTTCAATTTTAGAACGGCACTTACCGAATAGTTTTATGTTATTAGAGCAACAACATAATCGCCACCATTACATCCATTTTTAAAAAGTGTCTCGATTAGATTCTATGGTAAATTGATAATAATTAAATGACATAGTTTCCCACTGAGAAGTTTCAAAAAGCCGAGCGCGCTAACACCGTATCAACATGAGCTTAAATCGGTTCTCTAGTGTCGACAGTAGCTTGGTATGTGACGGTTATTTATGTGGTGCATTTCGTCTTGTCTTGTAATTTTTTGTCATTTATTCTAAGATGGCTTGGAGGTAACAGATAATACAGGGTGTATTATGATATGTGTACCAACCCGGAGTTTTCGTTGAGGTACAAATGAAAATACCTAAAACCACAGAGGTATATTTTTCAAAATGTTGTAAAAAAATACAGTTATAAACCCCGTATCATGTTCACATCACATCAATTAGTAAACGATTTGATAGAAATAATTCAAAATGTTTTAAAAGAATGAAAAAAAAGAGTTCCCGATCTTTATCCCTCCAACACGACTTGTAACTGGGCTCAAAACTCCCCTTTTTAGGTTAGTACACATATTATAAATAATAAACCCTGTATAGTTCCTATGAGGATATTATCGACTCAGTGACCAAGCCATCTAATCGCTTTCAATTTTCGATAGTGTATGTGTAAGATTGATCATTCTGGTGTCTGTTCGGTGCTTGTTTTGGTGTTTCACTCTTGCACGATTTATTTATGCACTCCCATCATCTTAGTGATCAAAACGTTCGAAGAGCTTTTGTAGTCTACGTAAGTCATTCAGAAGCGCATACAATATTCGTTGTCGTTTAATCATTTCATCACATTTTGCTTTCTACGTAAAGATGGCAAACGGGACCAACCAACCAACAATTTTTCGGCGCTCAAGTCAATCTAATAGGGTCGTGACATGACATGTTCCAATCAAGCGGTCGCACAGCTCAATCTTCTAAACAACATGGCTATATGTGTGGGAGAGGTGTGGGGTCGGCAGCCCATGTGGTGTGGGATAAGTCCAGGAGATTGGTGTTGTTGTTTTGTACTTGTTCCTTGTATAAATTTAAGTGAGTGTGTGAGTGAATGAATGCGTGCGTGTGTGTGTTTGGAAAATAGCTCATGGATGTGGGATAAGTCCAGGAGATTGGTGTTGTTGCTTTCTACCTGTTCCTTGTATAAAAGTGAGTGCGTGTGTGAATGAATGCGTGCTTGTGTGATTGTGTTGGGAAAATAGCCCATGGATGTGGGATAAGTCCAGGAGATTGGTGTTGTTGCTTTCCACTTGTTCCTTATAAAGTGAGTGAGTGTGTGCGTGTGTGAATGTTTGGAAAATAGCTCATGGATGTGGGATAAGTCCAGGAGATTGGTGTTGTTGCTTTCTACCTGTTCCTTGTATAAAAGTGAGTGAGTGTGTGCGTGTGTGAATGAATGCGTGCTTCTGTGATTGTGTTGGGAAAATAACCCATGGATGTGGGATAAGTCCAGGAGATTGGTGTTGTTGCTTTCCACTTGTTCCTTGTATAAATGTAAGTGAGTGTGTGAATAAATGCGTGCGTGTGTGTGTTTGGAAAATAGCTCATGGATGTGGGATAAGTCCAGGAGATTGATGTTGTTGCTTTCTACCTGTTCCTTGTATAAAAGTGAGTGAGTGTGCGCGTGTGTGAATTAATGCGTGCGTTTGTAAGTGTGTTTGGACAATCGAAGCCTTCGCCATGTTTCTATGACAGCTATTTTTAATGTCTGCAGAATATACAGCTAGTTCATAAGCAGAGTAACAAGACCTCATTATCATACAGTTTCATTGGTGTGGCAGCGTTGCACTCATCTTATCTTTTTATCATTCATGTATGTATTACACACGCATTTTATAATATTTCACTATATCATATGACACTATAACACCCCGCATTATTTTGTACATTATGTTCAAGACTAAGGTCCGAAATCGCTGGTGCCGTTCGTAATACAATCTGCATCATAGGCTAATTCCTAATATTTATTGAATCAGCAAACATTAATATTCAAGCTTTGAAACAGTTTACCTATTGTCAGTAGTATTGACACTTTTTCCTTTGAATAATTGGCAAAACTTAACTAACAATAGGGCAATAAGTACAGTAATAAAAAATCGGCGATAAAAATTGCAGATCGACCAAATTGATCGAAAAATTGTATACAAAGAATAAAAAAAATATTAAATGAAGCTAATCATTATTTATTTTAACAGCTTCTAATCAATGCAGGACTGTTAGTATTTCGTGCGACAGAGATAGCGCTCTACGAAGCTGAAATTAGCTAATTGTCTCTTTCTAAAGGTCGATGTGCAATATTTACTGCCGAGTACTGTTTAAAGCCCTTGATTAGATAAATAAATTGGTAACATTGGGCTGCAATGGATTGTATGTACATATATCGAAATATATTTCGGACTTTGTCTAATACACGTACTCGCTTGTTTCCACGCTTCCACCCCCTTTAATTTGCTTTATTTTTATTTTGTTTTCCGTTAATTTGTAGGGCGCGAGCACGACCAGCGAACCGCGTCTCAATCTAAAGTCTAAGCTCTTCAATGCCCTAGGAATCAACACAGCGAGTGCGCCGCACCAGTAGTGTTACATTTTATTTAGGCTTAGTTCTAAGTATCACTTGCTTAATACGTTCGCGATCCTTTTACCTGTGACTTGGTCTTGGAGCTATGGTTTTTTGATGATAACAAACTGGTTGAGAAACGTTAACTGTGAAGTATATAGAAAATATGAAGTTTGAGTTTTTTGAAGACTTAGGGGCGAGAGAGTCGTAGCGACGTTATCGTCGGGCCACGTATTTCTATAACTCTCTTAGCATGTCTCCACACGGCGCCGGCGATGATATCGCGGCGAGCCTGTCGCTACTAGCGGCGCGCACGCCGCGCGCTCGCCGCGGAACGTGCAGCAAGCTAAATAATAGCACAACGCGTCGTCAAAGAAACGTGGCGATTCCGTTACGAGTCGTTGCGGACACGACAGATTATCCGACGACGATAGAAGCGCGGACTCGTCGCGATTCTCTCGCCCGTGAGACGGCTCCTAACTCGCGAAAGGTTTTGGTTGAATGCTCCTTCTTTTAATGGTCGCGGTTTCCGTAGTATATTTTGTACAACATTTTTAGCTTTGAAAACTGTTGCTTCTGTTTAATTAGACCAAGTATTCGCTCATTTTATTTAAAAAAAGGATCACGTGCGTCACACACTTAATTTTTGCCGCCATTTTGTATTTTGTATACAAGATGGCCGAATTTAATATTAGCCTAGTATTATTTATTAGCATGCTGATAGGTATAATTATAAGTAACAAAGGGAAAAATCTAAAAAATACAAATTTAAGTGTGATAGAGATTATCGAAGCATGTAAACCGTCCCGTAAAGTAGGTATATGCAGATTACATTTATATTGAGTTCTATGGCGGCGGAATAAGATTTTAAATTTATGACAATTTATAGTCACATATATTAATTACAATGCATTTTATACATCCAATTTATTTTATAGTATAGAAATGTTCCATAGTAATTGGCTTGGATGTATAAACTGCAGTTTATTAAATTGCATTTATTATTCATGTGGATTCGGGTTATATTTATTACACAACGATTTTATTTGCTTACAATTCAATTTTAATTTGCTGATATATGTTTTTATTTGTATTCTTCGTTTAGAATGCATGATTATGAGTGAATTTTATTTGTGAACGTCTAAGAATATAATTGTGTAATCAATAGTCGAGTTATATTTATTTTTCGTCATGTTGTCAGTTATTACGCATAATAAAACTTTCATTCCAGTTTTATCGGTCTAAGCTATATGTGAGAGTATGTGTGATAGTATTTGTATATTACATTATGTTTTGTACGTGGGTGCTGCTTTAATATTGTGAGTTTTTTACTTAATTGTACGCTATAAGTTAAAATACAAGATGGAATCAATCAGCATTATAATACCCGCAGGATTTAAGAATCTCCAATCAATAATCACTAAAATTTTGCTGTCACAATTTTGATGTTGAATTTTTACTGCGTCGATGTCATATCGAATTTTAATTTTAAAATTGTTAAAATAAATATTTATGTAACATTAGTTTTGTTTTATTTGTATATTACCGGTGAGTCTGGGGTGTTATGCAATTTATAGTCGAAGATAATAATTAACTAAGTGTGTTAGAAATTAGCATGTAAATTCCAAACTTAGGCTTTCGCTGCTAGAGACATGCATGTCAGCATCTCACCTCACTCTTGTCACTTATATTAGTCTACTAATTAGTAATCATCCCAAACACGTTAAGTTATACGAGCACTTATCTTCATTTTCATTGTAGCGAAAGAGAATCAGTGACTGTATTCTCGTGTAGCAGATAAAATACCACGATAGATAACATGTAAAACACAAAATGATAACTTGATTAAGTAATATTTAGACAATTTATATGGTGTAGTTGGGAGGATGGTACATGTGCTGGGCAAGCCTTATCCATCTATGTCCTAGACACTGCAGCGTCGTATGCAGCATGAATACCAGTTGCTGTATAAATGTACCTACCCATCTTTTATGGTTTACCAAAAACTATTGTGATATTTCAACAACTAAACGAGAATAAGGTCGTAGCTCTGTTTTAAACTGTCATGAACCTACCCAATGTGTCTTTCTTAAACCTACCTATGTCATAGCAAATGGGCGCGTTCCCCGAAGTAAAAGCTTCCATAGATAATTTAGCTATCGCCTATACTATCCTGGAATCCATCGATCAATTGTATGCTTCTAATAAGACTGTCATGGTACCGTCTCACGTGGGGATTGCGGGTAATGAGAGGGTGGATGCAGCTGCTCGTCAGGCTGTCACTGAGGGTATCCCATATACTTGTTTACCAGTACACTAAAGTTAAAGAATTAAATAAGCAGTTTTGGCATGAACATTTCAATTAACGATCTAAAACCAAAGGCATATGGTATAAGACGATTCAGCAAAACCTCCCCCGACGAGGCGTATGGTTTGGGGCGGTGCCTATTGTTAGGAAAAATATTGTTTATTTATTAAGACTGCGCTCAGGACACGTTCCGAGCAATAACTTTAAATTTTTTATGAAACTGTGTAATTCTCCTAATTGTTTAGATTGCGATAAGATTGACGATTACCACGTGTTAATGGAATGCGTCCGGGGCGCAGTCCAGCGGGAGGGGTCTTTTTCTAGTTTTGATGTAGGTAGGTGAGGACAGTTAATTGTAAAGTTGTTTTAATGTGTTGTTAGATTTACGGGAGAGACATGGCCTTTATTTGCCAAAACTCCCATGTTAAAAATAAAGAAAAAATAATAATTTAGCTCTTTCGAGAATGCTTCAATGTAGGCTTGCTCTATTTACTGAGAGTTTTACAAGTTTCGGCTAGACTAACAAAAGTTCTTGACTTAATGTCTCTGGCTGTAACTTTCTAACGTTTAAAAGTTAAAAAGTAAGTAAAACGATGATTGTTTTATGCAGCGTCAGCAAATATAAGTATATGCATATATATAAGTATTCATGCTGTACGGGATGCTGCAGTGCCTGGGACATTGTTAGATGTATAAGTCTTAAAGATAACATCATAGTAATGCTTGACAAGCACAACATCTGGTCCCAAAAATCCCCCCGTAATCTGTCAACTGGAATAAGCATTTAACCAGATAAAACGGGTGTAGGTACTATGCGAAGTAGCTTACTGAACAGACAACTTATTTCTTTGACGATCTCCGTGGCTCAGTTGGTCAAATAGACGGCTGAGACGCAATAGGTTGCTGGTTCCATTCCCACTCGGGGCAAAATATTTGCTTTTTCTGCAGAAATTTGTCTCGGCTCTGGGTGTTTTCTATGTAGATAAGTAGTATGTATTTACATAAAAATGTCTAGTACCTACCTACCTATTCTATATATAAAATAAATAATATAATATAAAATTATATTATAATATTAATAATCGTCTGGTTTCCATAGTACAATCTTAGTTTGGGACTAGATTGTTGTGTGTAGGTAATGTCCAGCAATATTATATTATTAGATATGAGTGGCAACTTCTCCGTCTAAGGATGGAATCTGAAAATTCCAAAAAAAGACCGTTAGGTCTCAATTAAAATGTTCTAGTTCAACGTGTGAAAATGGTAAAATTTTCTGATAATGCACACAAAAATACAAATAATTATCGCAAATAGAAATGGGACCGCAGCGTTAGTAGCACAGTGCAACCTGCAACGTAGGATCCCGGCCAGAGCAATCAATATCCCCTGCCAGAGGAATCAGCCACCTTGGAAATAAACATAATTTTCTAGCCATAAAATCCCGCACAGTGCAACCTGCAATGTAGGATCCCGGACAGGGCAATCAATATCCCCTGCCAGAGGAATCAGCCACCTTGGAAATAAACATAATTTTCTAGCCATAAAATCCCGCACAGTGCAACCTGCCATGTAGAATCCCTATCAGGGCAATCAATACCCTGCCAGATGAAGCAGCCCCCTTGAAAATATACATCCTTCTCAAAAGCCCGCTATAAATTGCATAACACGGGGCAGGTAGCGGTGCAGCGCAGCGGGAGTTTCTCGAAACTTCGCGACTCGCTGCGACGCTCGTCAGCAAGGCTGCTGAATCGGCTCGCGGGCCGACACTCTGCGCACCTGCCCGATCTAGACTACACTGACCCGGAAAGGTAATTGTGGACCTAGCCAGGACGGGTGCGTTATTGAGCAAAACTCAATACGTCTATTGTTTCCATATAGCAGTTACAGTTGATAATGTTTAAGTACAAATTAAGCCTTAGTTCGTGACACCGTTTAAAATAGATTTTGGATGTTAGGTAGAGTTAAGAGATACATGAATATTTAATTATTACGGAGGACAAAAAATGTCGCTTAGCACTACGATTAAAAAAGTAGTCATCTTCAAGTCAAACACATAATACTTACGATAAATGATGGCGAATTTGTAAATTCGTTCGGTTTGGGTAAACAATTTCCTCGATGCGGTTTAAATAAATATGAGTTATAAAGTCCTGGCCAGGTCCATCAATTTCTGTGCATAGGTGTTTTGCTAGGATGTGCCTGCTTTTTTAATCCCTTTTAGTTGCAACTTGCATAATGTCATGTGTTAGAAGTAGATATTTTAGTGATTCGCATAAAGCAGAACGTAGACAGAGTTCTTTAGATAATCAGACGGTAAGTAAAAGATTTGTTTTCGTTCTGAAATATATCGTTTTAATTTTATTTTTAATACTATTACAAACATCGGTAAGTAAAGATGAATCGTTTCTTTTACAGCATGAAGCGCGCAAGCTCCCTGTCCGCGCTCAGTAATTCCCAGGCAGATCAGCCTCTCTGCCAGGGCGATCCACAGCCCCCCTGCCAGAGGAATCAGCCCTCGTGCCAGGGGAATGTACAGCCCCAGGGCGATCAGCCCCGGTAGCCGCAGGTCCCTCGCCGAACCATTCTTATGTACACCACCGTTACCCTAGTCAGAATTCTGGCATTTCGTTCGTGAGAACGGTTGCGGCGGGAGGAATCATATTATTTCCCTCTTCTTCTTTGTTATTTCCTATTCAGTGGCTGTATATGACGTACCTGAAAGGCACGGGATGCCTTTATGATATGCCATAATTTAAAGGTAGATTTTCCCGACATTTTGACAGCTGGATATATGTCGCGAGAAATGAATGAAACGGAGTTCTTAGAAAAACAGATAATAATTTTAAAACAAATAAGGGATTTTAACAAATTACTTAGGTAAGTACTTTCTTTTTTAAGAAATCACCCAGAGGGTTGTTATTTTAACATCTTCCGTTTTTGTCATCTCTGCTCCATATAAGTAGGTATCTATAAAAATCATGTATTACGAAATCAAAGCAATCATGTAACAACTTATTCCATGACAGTGTTATTTCATGATACTTTGACTGCGTAGGTAGATGATTCTGAAAAATGAAAAAGAGAAGTTACTTGTACAGTGGGCCAAGTCAGTTTTCTATCAATTTTGACAAGTTTTTGTGACCCGTTTCAGTAAAAAATAAAAAAGTGATTTTTTTTCTAAACTTAACAGATCGAGCTGGCAAGTGGAAAAAGTTTGTGATGAACCACAATAATTGCTGTCACTGTCAAATTGTGTCCTACAAGTAAAAGAAAACTAACGCTATCTTTATGGTTCGAAGGAACTATTTTTGAATTTTTTCCATTCTTATAAAAACGCCTCATAAAAAAATTATAAAGAGAGCAACTGTGTATTATTGCTAGGAGAAATCGACCTTATTTTTTTAAGACGTTCAAATGAACCTAAACCGTAGGGTGGTAGACCAGATTTTCGGCCTACTGTACCAATGTATTTACGCTTTTTTATATATCGTAAGTAGTTACTTACATCTAAAGTAATAGGAAAATTATTTTAGTTGCATCTATCATCAAAATGTTGCAAAGTCCGATTTGTTATGGTTTTCTAAAGTAAAAAAGTTAGATGAACTGCTTCTCCAGTTATTTAGTGCACTTTCACGATAAAACATTATGAAAATATGTAAACTAGCTTATCACATTTTAATCTTTTAAAATGTACCTATTCAATGCAATAAAAATAGAACACATTTAATAAATTTAAATCTCAAGCCAGAAATGGCTTATTTTATTAGAAATGTTAAAAGATTTACAATAAAACGCTTTTTAAAGAGATATAAGGTAAGCTTTTGTTTGTGATAGGCTATTATAGCTTGTAAAATATGGAGTAAGCTATACTCGTGAGATAATGAAAGCTTGAATGTGATTGATGCAAATTATTTATATTGGACTGAGTTGTCGTGTCATTTTATTTTACAATAAATCTCTTTGTGCTTACGAATTGCGTTTGTGTTTTATATTTAAGTGATTCCTTAGATTTAAAAGCGACACTATCCACTGAATAGGTACTGTTGTAGTAGGTAATCATTTCGGGTGTGTTTTTCTGAGTCAGCTGGTTTGGTATCGAACTATGCAGGTTTTGCTTTTTTTTACAACCCCCTTAAGAGTTTGAATTTCCAAAAATCCCTTAATGGGCGGTTTTGTACCAAGACAAACATACTTACCCTGAAAATTTCAAGTCTCTAGGTCAGTGGTTTAGACTGCACCTTTTCTGTCAGTGAATCTGATAGTATTTTTTAATACCTCATTTATTATTAAATTCGTGCGACAGTATTCTAATGGCGGCCCAAATTTGATATTCAGACTCCGAATTTGAAGTTTTTTTATGTCTTAGCAAAGTCGCGTCTAAAGTCTTAGACGTTTGGTCAAAGTCAAGCCTATGATTGCAATTAGTTAACAATAAAACTATTCTTATAATGACGTTATACCTTCCTGTTCTTTTCTGGCTTTTTGTGTTTGGCTTAGTAACGCCAGTGTCAAGTTACGTAGATAGAGTTCGCGCAAAACTTTATGAGCTCTGTGAAGTTAGCTTCAACCACTTCGCAGTACTTACAAGTTTATAAGGCGTTGAGGGGAAGGAAAGACACAAAAGGGGTGCGAGACGGGCTCCACCTGTGAAACAAGGGTTGCCAGCGAGCTGTTTGGCGTATTTTGATTTTTGATTAGTTGTTTAGTAATACCAGGAATCTGTGGTAATACGGTAATCCGACGTCGAACGAGTTAGGTGGTGAATATCGGAGACCCTATTACGAGCTTGATTTAGAGCTGGGCGGGTCGCTTAACAAGATTTGGTGATGGCAGGTGGAGTAAGGCCCCAGGGTTTCAGTTGACCTCCCAGAAGACCGCCTGTTAGATGGATGGACGATATAGTTTCTGTCTACGATATAGTTCTGTCTCCCGTGCTGGATCCCCTGTTCGCCGTATAGGGTAAAACCTGGGTGCAAACGGTCCAGATAAGAACCGTTTTGCGTTTGGGAATGTAGGCTTATGCCCAGCTGTGGGTCGATAGGTACATACTGACAATGATGATGATGACTAACTATCGCATTTGGCCGACCATGCTTTTTTGAAAAATCATCCTGTACAGAAACACCCAGATCCAAAACAAAAACATTTTTGTCCCGGTGGTCATATTGACGCGCGGAAGTAGCGAGAAGAAGTAAGTACCTGTAATTCATGCAGACATTTATCCCAACGCCAGAATAGAACCCGATACCCGATAGTATATATAATGCCCACAGCGCCACGATAACGCTATGTATTGTACTCGTTATACTGTAAGAAAAAAATTGTTAGTCATACCTACATCCCACAATGATATAATTTCGTAACAATAACAATGCCGCAGGCATCGGAAATAGCCGAAACATGGAGTGTCGGATCCTTACATTATGATGTGCCGACGATAAATAAGCGTTTATGAGTGAGCTGCTAAACTCATCAGTGCGGGAGATTTGGTAGGATAGTAGGGTTGTCGCGGTCACGAACTGCTTTCTTAGGACAATCATGACGGATACATTTTGATGAATCACATCTTGTGGGATTCACTAAATTCAATCCAATTTCAGTTTTAATATCTCAGTGTATAGGTATGTACTATTCCACTAATATTATAAAGCCGAAAGTTTGTTTGGAGGTTTGTTACCTCTTCACGCAAAAACTACCCAACGGATTGAGCTGAAATTTTGCACACGTATAAATGTGGACCAGGCTACTTTTTATCCGGGTACAACGCATGCGAAGCGGCGGGCACAAGCAAGTAATTTATAATATAATGTTATCTGAAGCGAACGAATTCAATTATATTATTAGAATGTGCTTTATGATTTATCTTGTCTGAGGCTTTATTCAATTTATGTGTCTTCTTTTTCTTTTGTAAATTGTCAATTTTATGAAGCGTTTGCTCTTTTCAATAAACACTTATTACTTTGACTATGTTTTAAAAAAAACCCCTATTCTACACATCGTCATCAAGATATGTATTTTTTTATGGCGATGGGTAGAATAGGAAGGAGTCTAGTAAGAGAACAAAGCGACCTAAAATTAATATCTAGGTAGGACAGACAGCTAGACAAACCGAAACTATAAGAGTTCCTTGTTGTACAACGGGACCCTAAAACCATTTCAAATCTCGGTAGTGGCAACCCTATAGAAACGCAACTCTGTGACCACTGAAAAGTACACAATAAATTACTGTTAATGACCCAACGAACCAAATTATTGCTATCAAATTAATTTTATCATCTTTTTGTTCTCAACGTAAAACCCGAGTTAGTTACTCGAAAAACTGTTTTTTTTGCAAACATTGCTCGAAATTGGATTTTAGTCAAACAATCAAAGGCTCCCGTTGAGATGACTTATTAGGTTCCGGATTAAAATAGTAAAAAGGAACCCGAATTATATGAGGATATATTATGACATTGTCGGTGTGGCTGTCAGTCCGTCTGTCACAACTGGATATCTCAGGAACGGCTTATTCCAAAAATCCCCTTCGACGATCCCCTGCTTATGGGATACTACCTACATATTCAGAGGCGGCTCTAGCCCTTGTGGCGCCAGTGTGCCACCAGTACCCTGGCGCCCCCTTGTAGGAGGTCAAAATAGAATACTTACAGTTATATTTTCATACGAAAATTCGGATGCAAATAGTGCAATTTTAAATGATGTCAAGAAGCTTTTTAGGAACGAAGGGGTTACAACAATAAAAAATCACAACTTTGTAGTTCTATTAAAATATTTAATGACTCTGTCTCCAGGTGTTCGTCCGAAGATGGACCGGGTCGAACAATAAACCTTTCAATAGAACTTGTATTCTTTTTCAGAGATTGTTCCTTTTCCAGCTTTCTTTTTCGGCTCTGTGCTCCAGAAAGTTTATTTGTTCCATCGCCATCAGACATCTAAAATAAATAATAAACTAACTATGGGCACCTAAAAGTATTTATCGATGTAAATTAATATACGCCAAGAGAAATAGTTGCAACTTGAACTATTATTTATTATATGACACATAGGGTAGACTCACGCAATTATGTGATAATCCTAATTTCGTGATAGTCTGTTTCGAAGCTGGTTCTGAGTTAAGTGAGACAGATATATATCTTTAATATAAACCTTAAGATAGAATAATAAGTCTTATTTTACTCTGAAAAATTTGGTTTGAATCGTGCGAGAGACATAGTAACAAATGACAGATTTGTACCCCCGCGCTCTGTTTCTTGCGCTGCGCGGCCACAGAACATTTGTGTTTACGTAAATAATTAAAAATAAATGGTAAATGTGCATAGATTGCTACAAAACTTGCACAGTTTATAGTTATAACAGTGCAGATAGTGATTTGTGACTTGGGGTGAGCAAAGGGTGAGTGGTTTTTGTATAATTTCTTATTTTGTCAACCCATTAAATTAACGAATTTTCAAGTTTTTGATTGGATCTGTATCACGGAATTAACGTAGGTAAATGTGATGTACGTAAGAAACTGTGTTAGGAACTATTGATTTTCGTTATTTGGTAAGTTAATGTGAATTTTTACGTCAAACCAAACCATATAAAAAAATGTAATACCTATAGAAAAAACTTTTCAGAATTATTGTCACGGAATTAAATGAGTAAAATTTTTATTTTTCACAGATATAATGGAGGAACAGAAAGAAAAGAAAAAAAATAGTGTTTATAATTTACCGCACATCAAAAGAATTCGGTATTCCATTGACTAATCTCAAAGATAATGTTCGTCGTGCGAAAGAAGAAAGAGACGAAGGAATCGAATCTCACTTTAATATGTCTAAAATTGGAAGACCGTTTTCACTATTGGTTGAATAAGAGCAAAAATTAGTTGCTTATATCATTGAAATGCAGGAACTCGGGGTCTCACAGTGAATCAGATTCGAAAAATTGCCTTTTCGTTGGCAGAGGCAAAAAATCCTAAGCATTGCTTTAGCACAGATAATTTAATACACTGCTTTAGCTCAGACAAAGGTTTTGCTGGTTGGAACTGGTGGGTCAGTTTTAAACAGCGTTATGGCCTATCTTTGCGAACACCGGAGAATTTATCCGTTACCCTATCATGTGCATTGCCAAAGCCAAGATATACCAAAAGGAAGCCAACAACAAGTTTCATGTGTGACGCTTGCAGTGTGGCAGATAGTGATGATGATGATCAATAGATTTAAATGTTCATATTAATGGATTGGGACTTTTAAATTGATTATTACTTGTGTTGCACATTTATTCAAATACCTAATTTAAATATTTTTCTTATTTCGTGATATAAAAAAACCAAAAGCTCATGCAATTCCGTGATAACGTAATTAGCTGAGTATGTATCACGGACATAAAGTGATTATCACGAAATTGTCAAAGTCAACGAGGTTTCGATTATTAGCTATAAGTCTAAAAGTAGTAGTCCTAAATAAGTTTACTATCCTAAATATTGTAAATGAAAGACTGGTTAATATTCCTAGTTAAAATAAATAAGAAGATTTTACTAAAATATCGAAGTTTTATTAAATATTTTGTTTTATCACGAAATTGGATGAGTCCACCCTATCAATCAACGTCGCGGTACCTACATTACGCAATCTAACAAAAAATAAAATAAGAAACGGGTCAAGTGCGAGTTGGACTCGCGACACTGAGGGTTCCGTAGGTACATATAGGTAAAAGAAAATCAAATCTGAAAAAAATTGGTCACCGATCCAATTTGCTTAACCCCAATTTTTTTTAGTATTTGTTGTTATAGCAGCAGCAGAAATACATCATCTGTAAAAATTTCAACTGTCTAGTCTAGCTATCACGGTTCATGAGATACCTACATCCTAGTGACGTCCGTATGTCACGGACGGACAATAGACGGACAGACAGACAGACAGCGAAGTCTCAGTAACAGGGTCCCGTGTTTACCCTTTGGGTACGAAACCCTAAAAAGTAATTCGTTGTTCAAAGGTTAGGTACGTACATAAAAGTAAGAACTAAATAAATACCTAAGTATACTAGTAGTACCTACATATTAAAGCACTTTAACTTACCGTTGCGTAGTTTGTTCCGCACTGCACTAGAATAAACAAATGAAAATCCTAGATAGGTATACCTAGGTGTTTAACTTCGATATCACTATCACTCGTTGTTCGTTTTTTTTCGCTAGCTGTTTTTAATGACATCTGACCCCGATGCATGTCTCAATAATTGTGTAAACAATTAACGAAATCTTATCTTTTATATAAATTTTATCAAAAGAAAAGCCGATTTACTTCATATTTACATGTTTACTCAAAGATGATACTTAATTCAATTGCATCTAGGCTTATTTCGCAAAACTACAGAGCAGCGGTAAAACAAAAATTGCGGCACGCGTACACAAAGCCTTTGAAAATAACCGCCGGCGCCGCAACGTCCCTTGCAATTTGAATTTGAACTTTATGTCATTCTAATACAGCCGAGTTAGCAATGATGGTTGGCGTGTACGAATCAAAACAGGTGCCGTTAAAGATAAAGATACGTTTATTTTGTCACGTAATTTATAATTAATCCTTAGGAATACAATAATAAGATTAAAAAAATAAAATTAAAATGTGACAAAAATGGTCATTACTCAGCATATGCTGTGGCAGAACGGGTCCGTACCACAGCGCTGTTCTTCCGTAGTGACCGAAGTGTGCGGATGGTTGCGACCGCGATACAAAAATGCAATACGCTAAAATAAAATATAATAACAAAGTACCTATTAATATCAAAAAAATAAACTAAACAATAAACACTTTTTGTGAATTAGATAACAATATTTATACATGTAAATGAACTAACCAAAATTATCTGAACTGAAACAATGAAAATAAAATAACAAGTAGAGAATTATTTACATTATGTATTCAAAACTTACTTACTCTTAGGTGTGGCACAGATTACAGGGTGTGGTTTGTCCGAGGCTCAGAACGACGGGTCATATTGACGAAGTTATATCAGTTATATTGAGACACTATTAGGTAATGACTTTTTTAGATTTTTTTAAATGAATGAACTGTTTTACAATTTTTTATTGGAGGTGGAAGGTTATTCCAGCATTTCGTAGCCGCGTATTTAAAGCTGCCACGAAATGCAGCCGTTCTGTCCTTCGGACATATCAACCGGGTGGATAGGCGGACAATAAACACTTTATTACATGTACAGTACAGTTTGAGATATTATATGTACAGTTTGAGAAATGAAGTTTGTCAAATAGGTAACTTGGCTGTTGGTTCCTGATGACACCAAAAAGCAGAGTGGCGAAATGGAGAGTTCGGCGGGACGACATATTGAGGAGACTATTGGCATTTATGTAAGGCGAGATGTGGACACGTCTAGGAATAGGATAACAAAAACGAATACAGGCGTTTTGTATTCGTTGAGTTATTTTTTTTGTGCGAGTCAAAAGGCAGTCACTAAACACACAATCAGCAAAATTTAATTTGGACAGTATGAGTGAGTCGCATAGTTTTATCCTTAGATCCTTTTTTACACTTATATATTCGCGCATACGGTACAACAAGGATAGACGGTAAAAGCATGTTTTTATCGTTTGCAGAATATAGTTTTCGAAACGTTACGCGCCTTTGGTAGTGATGCGACACCACGCCAATATACTTAATCTTTAATTATCTGTTTTAAGGCAGATTTCACGTTGAAACAAAAGTAATTGTGTAGAGTAGGTAAAGACGCAGCTTGTGGTGGCGCCTTGCTTTGCTACCGCGCGCCCGGCGGCATCGGCCGAAACACGGGCGCAGGATCTTTGAGTGCGCCGGTGCCGCGAGCGACGCACGCATCTTTGGAGGTGTCGCATTAGAGGGCGCTCGGCGCCCCCTTAGACCCGGCGCCCGTGTGCGCCGCACACCCTGCACTATAGGTAAAGCCGCCTCTGTACATATTAATGCAAATATTTAAAAAAAACCATTTACCATTTTCGATTGCAAGGGGTCTTAATTTCTTAAGTGATTTTAAGTAGTAGGAGTCTCTACCTCTATGATCTGATCATATATCACAAACATTCGCGTTTTAATAGGTATTTTAAGATTTTTCCTACAGTAACATGCCATTGCAATGACACGGTGACTAATATTATAATAATAATAAAGAAACATACAAAAGCAATGCATCGATATAGCGATCATCAGCGCCGGCGCAGCTGCCAAAACATGGAGGGGCACGCGACTGCAGTCTTTGTCCTTTTTATTAAGATGACAATTAATGAATTGCCTTCCTAAGTAGGTATTTATTTTCATCTGCAGTAAGTCTGGGTAGGTAAGTCAAGAGTAATTTATTGGTAAAATCTTGTGGGTCTTTTGATACGATGAAAAAATTTGGTAATGCTGGCTGGACATGGTTCACCAGATTCAAACCTACATTACTCTGTGAAGAATTATGCCTTGGGGTGCCGGCATTTGGATGTTGCCTCTCCTCTCTTGTCCGTGGATGCAGCAAGAATCTGCCAAGGGATACCTCTGGAAGATGGGCAGCAGCGTCTTTCCTAAGTCAAAGTCAATAAGTGTTTATTCAATAGAGAAAAACGCTACTTAGAATAGTCAGTTTACAAAATAAGAACAAAAAACACATTTAAATTGAATAAAGCACACAATTTAATTCGTTTGCTTCGGAAAACATTTTTCCAAGTGAGGGAAAGAAGCGAACAAGAAAACTTCTATTCATTGTTAAAATATTTGTCTTAATATTATGCTTAATTTAATGTCCGCAAGGATATTGGATAATTAGGATATTGCAAGATGACATCATTTCTTATCGCGGTTGAACCGAGCAACACTAGGCCAAGGGTCAATATAATACAAATCCGTGTATCAATATCTTGAACTGCGCTCGCCAACCCGCCTTCCAAGCGTGGTGAGTATGGCAACAACCCCTCGTGATCAGTTCCTGAAGATCAGTGAGAGGCCTTTGTCCAGCAGTGGACTTTCTACGGCTGCGATGATTATTCATTATACTTAATGTATAATTCCTACCCTGTTCTGGTTAAACTTAGAGTTATATTATGCTTAGTAACGTGTGCAAAACTGCCAGTTAGTTACTACGTAAAGGAGGGTCAGTTAGTCTAAAATAATAGCCGGCTGGTAATCAAGAGATTTGCCGTGGGGTGCCGGCAGTAGAATGTTACCCCTCCTCTTCTATCCGTGGATGCAGTAAGAGCCTGCTAAGGAACACCTCTGGAAGATGGGCAGCAGCGTCTTTCCGTATATCAACATCCCGTACTCGCTCACCAACCCGCCTGCCAAGCGTGGTAAGTATGGCAACTACCCCTCATGGAGATCCATAAGGGAGGTCTTAGTTTAGTAGTGGACGGTTTACGGCTGAAATGATGATGAATCAAGAGATTGCACGTTCGATTCCCGCCCTAAGAAAAATGTTTGCATTTCTGCATAGAGGAGGAACAAGTTGAGCAATTTTTCCGAGCGTTGTCTATTGCTGCGGTTCCCGCTCGGTATAGTGTGGGTGTGTCCATACAAAATTATTATATTTATTATGAGCCATTTGGGTCCCACTGCTGGGCGAAGGCCTCCCCCGATTCCCTCCATATATCCCGATCCTGAGCTGCTTTCCTCCCATCAACGATGTACTGATCGTGTTCGTCCTCCCGTTCGATCTGCGCTTCGGTAGGTACAAAATATAATGTAATATTAGTTGACCGTGCTATAGTGACCGTGAGTCACTATCTCTCATCACTAATTTAATGCGATTGTAACATCGAGATATTGTTGTCGATTCTGAGGGCCTAGACAACCGGCATTCGCTATGAAGCGATTCGATTTCTACAATCGTCATAGCTACAACGATAGCGAAGTTCGATTGGTAGACAAAGTAACCTTCGCTTAGCGATCGCCTTGTCTATTCGTCTGATCGCTAAATACCGCACTTAGTCTATGGTTTTCGACATAAAACGTCAAATGTGTCATTCACTTACTTTGCCCGTCTCTGTTACGTTCCGGTCTACGCAAAACGCAAATCTTTGATTATAAATACGAATAGGTTTTCTATTTTTTTTTGCGAGTGGAGGCATATAAGATATTGAGTTTTTGATAATATGAGTGGCGTATTTGAATTTTACGGCATAAACAATACGTTGAAATGGAAATAAAAATTATTTGATTTTTCGAACTAACATGATAAAAAAATCTTAATCCATTGAAATGAAACGCACATTGTCTGTAAACAAAACATTGTAAAGTTGAAAACCACTTGAAAACTTCCGTAAAACTTTGATTTGATTTACCTAGGACTTTAAATAAAAATCTGTGATCTTTGACGAAATTGGAATCCTATTGGAAATTAGTAGTTAGTGTTATTTTTGTTTTGTTGGAATGTGATGGAATCAAGAGCACGAGCCAGCGCCGAACAATTTTTAACTCTGGAGTTTATGGAAAGGTAAAAATTAAATATTACCTAATTTATTGCTTACTTTTCTTTGTGATAGGTTATTTGCTAGGCTAGAGTATCTACCTAAAACATTTTAATATCTACCTATACAAAGGCGTAATCAATAATCATAAAACACTTAAAAGTTTCAAGCCGGAATTCAATTACTGCAAACAATGACGCGATTCACAAAGAAATATTTAGAACAAGAGCTCTTTAATTTATTTATGTTGCAGCCATGGTGACCTTCCAAAACCTCAGCCTGGCACGCAGGGACGTTTGAGGGCTGATCGTTTGTGGCAAGAGCTGACCAACACCTTAAATTCTGTTGGTGGTGGTGTCCAAAAGACCATGGAGAAGTGGAAAAAGGTACCTACATACTTATACAAGTACTCCCCCTCAGCCATTTCACAAATATTGCTGAAGGAAGGTTTCTAGGCATCTAGTAGTGCTAGGGACAGCAGTTTAACGGTACGGCTTGATAGTGAGTGAGTTTATTAGACACAAACTCACGGTCTTATTTTATTATTATCGACACGGACGGCGCGTTGTCGACGGGAGCCTTCGACATGCCTGCTGTGGACTGTCAATTGTTACGTTTATGCAGCAAAATGTGACAATTGACTGCCACGGCTGGGCTGCCGTCGATAACGTGCCATCCGTGTCGATAATAATAAACATAGTTTAAAAATAAAAGATGTTTTTAACTTTAACTATGTACTTTTATTTATAATCCACTTCTGACACTGACACTCTGTCTTTAAGCAAGCACCTCCAACAAGACTTCAGCAAACCATAGCAACGCTTAATGCAGTTTCTGGCTTGCATGTGGTGAGATGTGTATATTTCTTCCCGAGACCCGGGTGCAGCATTTTAAACAGGCATCATCAGACAGGGTTGCTGTGGATAACCAGAATCCCCTGCAAGAAAACAAACAGCACTTAACATTGGTTGTTTATGAGGGCAGGTACCTACCTGCCCTAACTAAATTTAATATTAATGTCTAATTAGAAAAGAAACTTATTATTTACTATAGTTATTCCCAAGGTTCTCTTATCTACTACTAATTAAATTTAATGTTTATTGTCTTACCCAGCAATCAAACACGTTCCCCGCTTTCATGAATGCATGTATGGCTCCACTATACTTGCAGACCATATGTGGAAGTCATGTGTGGCACCACCAAACTTGGAGTTGACATTAATTATTTCTAAGTTGTGGTTACATACCTATAAAAATAATAAGCCATTATAGATATACTTAAGTAAAAAGATGTGTAGAGGATGTTTTATAGACCGCATTAACAAAGTGACTTTTAAAGCATTTCACCTGTGTAGTAAGTAAGTGTAAGTAATAATTACCATCTGAACATTTAAAGAGTGATATCCTTTCCTATTATAATAAAGATGTTCGTTCTCCACCGGCTTTACAAATCCAATATGAGTGCAATCAATGACCCCTGGCAAACCGTGTTTCCTTTGAAAACTGTAAAAATAAAATGAGATGATGAAAAAAAAATATAGTTAACAGCATAATGTTTATTACTTAATATCTTCTTAGGTAGGTAATGGTCCAATTTGGATAATTCAAAAAGATATTTCATTCTTATGTCATAGGTACATAATGATTAATGTGGACTGGTTTGAATTTGATATAACTTTACTGGATCCTCAATTGAACTCTAGGTGGGTAACATAGGTAATAAATAGTAAGTACTAGGTACCATACAAACAACTACTTACGTTTCTTTGATTTGAGAACGTTCTTGTGGTGTTTGAGGGAAAACAATCCATTTTTTGTGATTGAGAGCTACAACATCAAGTCAAATGCTGGGTAACTCCCACAACCATTTGATACGACCCTGTCGCAAAAAAGTTTAGGGCGTAAAGCACCTGAAAAAAGGAAATTTATAATAAAATGGTTAATACGGTATTTCATGTGACTACCAAAACCAATACACAACAAAAAATATACATAAGACTTACCTTTATTTCCAGAGATATCTCTAGATATCCTTTTAATGATGTTGAAGAACGTAATTCACGACAAAGCTTTTTAAATAAGCCTTTGCTGAGTCTAAAGTGTTCTCTAAGTAAATAGTGATTCTGGCATTTCATCAACACTTTCCATTCTTAGAATAAAAACACTACTAGGTACCTAAGTCACACTAGCACTATAATGTCTAAAATTCTATTGAATTATGAAAAAAAACAACACAATAAACACTTCTAACAATGATTTCTTCCTACAGCTGTTTATGAAATTGCCATTTTGTTTCGTTATCTACAGGGTCTTAGCGTTCGCTAGCGTTTCGATCAAGAGAATCGACTACGAAGCGAAATCGCTTGTCATAAGTGCCACTTGGCTAGGCATTTGTATGGAAATAATCGTTCGATGTTGTCGATTCGTTTGGTGGAATCGAAACGTATGTACATTGTCTACCATTATGAAATCAGATCACGTGACATATCTAAGGCTTATGTCAAATCCATACATTTTTGGACTTTTCTACTATCGCTTTCGCTAATCGATTGTTACGTTGTCTAGGCCCTTTCTTGCACTTTCTCTTCTTAAAGGTATATTATTATAGACTTTGCTCAATTTACAGTAGTAGCTACTGTTTTTTACAACAATTGCAGCTGTCTTCGTTAACATTAGTTATTATGAGCCATTTGTAACAAATAAACGATTTTCTTTTTATTATTTGCTATAGCTGTCAACGTAAAATTAGGCATAATTGTTACATTTAAAATTTTGGACGGCTGCAACCGGATAACTAAACGTCAGTTTTGTTTATTTTACGTAATTTTAATTAAGTAGCTTTAGTTAGGAGGCGTCCCAGCAGAATTGACACCATTTTAAAACTATTAGATGACTATAGAATTTTTTTTATTGGTATTACCTAAGTATATTGTTATAATGTTTCCAGATTTCGTCTTTCAAATTGTTTCAAGGAATTATTTTAATCTAAATTTAGTTCCATTTTACGCCACGACACGGTTCTCTTTCCGCGCAGACTCTAGTCTAATTAATTAAGGAAGTGTAATGTGGCGTAACTCCAGCAGTGGGAAGTGGGAACGAGGCGTATAACCAGTGCCCGCCGGCGATCCGCGGCTCCATTGATCTCTACTTGGTGCATCGATCTGTGATCAACTGATTAACATCATCTACCTAGTCTGTTCGGTTTGCATTTATCTCTGAGGTTCGATTCGAGGGAATACGATCGCAAGAATTTACACGTGGAAATAAAAAACTAAATTTTGTCGTGGGATAAAAGTAGTGTTTTTGGATAGCCCTTAGCTTCTACTTTCTTTGATACTTGTGCTACTTGTCATAGCTAATTTTGGATGAGGATTCTACATTCCGAATTTGACGTGTCTACCATGCACGGTTTTGGAGATATGAGACATTTTTAGTAATTTTACCAATGTTTTTTTCATAATTTTGCACCTCTTTACAATTTAAAAAAAATCTGGAAAATCCTTCGACACGTCATTGCTTATTTTGAAGGAGGAATCCATATTCCAAATTTCAAACGTTCACCACGGTTCATCCACGGTTTTGGAGATAATAAATAAATTATATTACTTTATGTATTAGTAATATAATTTTTGAACCCCTTAAAGTTTGAATTTATAAAAATCCCTTAGTGGGCGGTTTTGCACCAAGACAAAAGTAGGTACCCTGAAAATTTCAAGTCTAGGTTTTTTGTAAACTTTCGCGATCACAATTCATTATAATATAATAACATAAACACAGGAATTAATCGCGTAATACCTTTGATTATTCCCGACGTTTCGACTGTGTTTCAATAATCGTGGTCCCGGGTTGACTGGTACCTATATATCAGTGGTTTAGGCTGCAAGTTTTCTGTCAGTGAATCTGATAGCATTTTTACCTCATTTATTATTAAATTCGTGCGACAGTATTCTAATGGCGGCCCCAATTTGATATTCAGACTCCGAATTTGTAAAGTTTTTATGTCTTAGCAAAGTCGCGTCTAAAGACGTTTGGTCAGAGTCTAGTCTATTATTGCAATTAGTTAACAATAAAACTATTCTTAATCTTATAATGAAGTTATACCTTCCTGTTCTTTTCTGGCTTTTTGTGTTTGGCTTAGTAACGCCAGTGTCAAGTTACGTAGGTAGAGTTCGCGCAAAACTTTATGAGCTCTGTGAAGTTGACTTCAACCGCTACAAGTTTATTAGGCGTTGAGGGGAAGGAAAGACACAAAAGGGGTGCGAGACGGGTTCCACTTGTGAAACAAGGGTTGCCAGCGAGCTTTTTGGCGTATTTTCGTTTTTTCTAGCGCATGTTTTGTTTCTAGAAAACTCAAAAAGTCAACATAACGGTTACAATTATTATTTTTAACCCTAATGTGACCACCAGCCTATCTCCTCCATCCACAGTATTGAAACATTAGTCATGCAAAATCTGCCAAAAACCAGTCGGTGATTGAGCATTTACAACACACTAGCGGACTTGGCCGCAGTTTAATTAATCAGATTAAACAGCGGCCTAGATAGAAGTCTAGATAATTTTAGACCTTGCCTGGATCTAGATCCAAGCCTCAGTAAAATTTTTGCTTTTACATCTAGGTAGATATCTTCTTGTAAGTCTGACAATGCCTGTTCCCGCTGATCAAGCGTGGTAAGTATGGCAACAACTCCTCATGACCTTAGTGATCAATGATGGAGGCCTTCGTCCAGCAGTGGACGTCCTACGACTGCAAGAGAAGTAGTTGATGAACATAGCTTCAGTTACATTAACCCTACATCAAGAAACAGCCTGAAAACTCTCACGACTGAAATACGAAAGTATTTTACTTTAATAACAGGCAAATGAGGAATTAATTTATATCGACTTATATTATTTTAACCGTAAACCTTTCACCCCGCACCGACTAGCCGAAGGGACATGCGTGGGAACCGCGCCGTCCCTCGGGATTCGCTACATCTTTAGCCCTTGTCAACATGAAGATACATTCCCTAAAGCCCTCGTCAACAGGAGGATTCACACTTAAATCATTGTTATAGTAATTGAGTGATTGATTGGTTTTGTGGTGATTTTTAGGAGGCGAGCTGCTTTTTACTTACTTAAACAAGGTGGTCTAATTTTTACGGGATATTGACCATGATTTAAGTCTTTTTGAGTTTCCCGATATTTCGATGTAGTTACAAAAATATTCCGCAAATATTACAAGTAATGTCAGAACCATAATAGTTTCAAAAGTTTTATAAATAACGCGTTGAAATTGTGTAAAAGGCGCTTCCTATGGCACCTGACTTATTCTTGCCATGTGGTTAAGCATTTGCTTAGCTACGAGGACAGACCCGCTCATTTCAAAATGTCATCGCTTGTGAATCGAAGACGAATGCTCGACACCGTGTTCCTATTCAAGTTGGCAAATAGTATTATTGATACTCCTGATTTGTTAGCCTCACTTTCATTTTTTTTACCCTTTAATCTTCCTAGAGCATCTAGATTAAATTCAACTTCATCATCATCATCATTTCAGCCGTTAAACGTCCACTACTGAACACAGGCCTCCCTCATGGATCTCCATGAGGGGTAGTTGCCATACTCACGCACGCACCAGGCGGGTTGGCGAGCGCAGTACGGGATGTTGATACACGGAAAGACGCTGCTGCCCATCTTCCGGAGGCTTACCTTAGCAGGCTCTTACTGCATCCACGGGCAAGAGAGGAGGGGCAACATTCTACTGCCGGTGCCCCACGGCCGTATTCACCTCTAATTATAAGTATATAAGTAGTCTAAACTGTTTTTGTTAAGACGGATCCATATGGATGAGAGTAATTAATATGGGTAATGTACCTCTAGAATGCCCTTTACTTAACAAAAAAAAATACTTTGAAAAAAAGTTAAAGTGAAAAAGTCTAGTGCTTTATTTCAATTTAATTGTGTCCTGTTCTTCTTTTGTAAATAGACTATTTGAGTCATATAGAAGCAAAGGTAGCAACATCCCATTTTTTTAATGTGGCAACTTTTAATGCAGTTTGATAGTGCTCTGAAAAGTTTACTTGATCGCTTATTAAAATCGTATCAAAACTAGCATCATCATATACAAAATGAATGTTTAAGATTGAGGTTGGTAGCAGAAACAGCATTATCCCTCATTGTTAAAGCATAGACAGCAACATCCGTTTTGACCAATCAGGTGTCGTTATTCGAACACCACTACCAAACAATTTCGCTGGTTGTTGTTCTACTTTGCTCTCGTAAAACAGTGAAATTAAAACTTAAATAGTTAATAAACTTTCAAAAAGATTAATGAACCTTAAACATGGAATGTTATCCCACCCCGTGTGATAATAAAAACAGTCGAAAGAGAAGTGCAGAACCCGGAAAATGGAAGAGAAACCTAGCTAAGAAACAACGGTAAGTTATAGTACGTTGGGATAATTTTGATCATTTCAATGTTATTTTTCAGGCATAATTATTTTAATCTTTTTTCGTTTATTAAGTACAGACGCTTTTTTTGTTTTCTTGTTTGTGCAACTTGCAAAAAAATTAAGATTTTGTTAAAAGTGGATTTTTTTGTTCCTAATTTTATATTCAAAATTTGTAAATTTTTGTTTTAGGTATTCTGCTGTTACTCTTCCGAAGAGAATGCTGTGTCGTCCGTCACACCAAAACTTTTCATTGCATGGATATATCAATGGCCGACGTTAAGAAGTTTTTTGAAAACTTTTATGCAGAACCCGATAAATTGAAACAAGACGCTTTTTTACTAAAGCATTGCAAACCAAAGACGGTAAAACGTCGCCATTCTAAACTCGAAAAATATTCAAAGCAAAACTTTCAAACAAAGTTTTACGTTTACTGTGAATCGGCAAATGAGAACGTACAAGTATGTATGTCAAAAATACTTTTTAACGGTTTTACAAATAACGAAGTAGGTACATATATAGTGCGAAGTGTTATGAAGACTTATTATGAGATGCATGTATAGATAGTTTGTATGTACAATAAACAACATTCGATAATATTATTAAATAGTTTTATTTCATTTAATGAATAAGAATTCATATTAGTAATAAGTCAATCCAATTGTCATAATTTGCTTCGACACATTTTTTAGTAAACTAGGTTTTAGTAAACTTTGTTTACTAAAAAAAACATTATATTCAAGAAAGTATCAAGATTTTAACACTAATCATTCATCAATAGCTGCCATTTTGAAATGCAAAAAGATTGCAGCAAAACCAGCAACATCCAAGTGTGAAAGATGCAAAAACAGCAACTTCCACACTGAAGTAACAAAAACAGCATCATCCAAAATGTATATCGCATTTTTGGAAAACGGAGAGTTTATTCAGTAATTCTGGCCTATTATATCTGATAATAATATCATTGGTTAATAATATTGTAACTTATAAATACTAGAAGCTACTACACGCAAAGAAAACAAAAAAAAATGCCTACCGTCTTTTTAGTATACATGGATGTTGCTGCCTTTGGTTCTATATGACTCATTTATTCTATGTAGCTTTTTGCTCTATTGAATAAACACTTATTGACTTTGACCTCAATAAATAAAATAAACCATTAAATTACAAATAAATAAAATAAATCCTTAAAATAGCTGTAAAACGACCTTCGTAGCGTAGGTACTGGGCCAGGATGCGGATTCAATCCTTATCAAAAAATAAACAATGCTGTATATTTCCACACAGCCCCAAAGTAAGCAGAGCTTGTGTTACGGCTACCAGATGATGCATAGGGTACTTAAATACTTGTTTTAGTAAATACATAGAATCATTATTCTATCCTTAGACAAATAACTGAAAAGCAGGAACGGGAATCGAACCCAACCTCAGCTGGCTATTATCATCAACAAAGCCCATATTTCCCCGCCCAACGCTAGCTCCGCCCACGAACATGCGCTAGCCCATGATGCCTCGCGACTTTCAGATGATGTATTCCATCGCTGAAACTGAATAGGAGCGAACGTTACGCGTTACCAAAAAAAAAAAACCTTAATTTATAGCTTGAATACGACCAGATAACGTCCGAGGCTACTTACCGTGTATTGTGCAATAAAATTTTGGATGTGGCAAACCTTATTTTTGTGGTTCGTTTGATCCAACAAACTAACCGTAAATAAATAAATCGATTGTTTAAACATCAAGACGCGCAAAAAATAAAATTAACATACAAATTAACTGAAGATATATTATAAAAATTAAACAGAATATACTCAAAAAATAAACTGCATATATTAAAAAGCAACTAAGAAAACAAAAACAACGTACGTCTTATAATAATAATTTTGCCCTGTTTATTGTTATAACGACTTCTTTCAAAATCGGCATAATTGTTGTTAATTCATTAATCAGTTGAGAATAATTTTATTATAATATAAAATGCTCTAAAAACCAAAGCAGCTTCACCATGGAGTTCATAAGATCGACCTTCCCTTTCCACCCGGAAGATCAGTTTTACTTCGAGGAGCAGTTCCCGCCAGAGGCCCAGGACTGGTGGTGGACTCAGGAGGCGCAGCAGTGGAGCGAACAGGTGAAGGAGGAAACCACAACCTTTAGTGAGGAGGGGGATCTAGGTTGGTACTACATAATTATATTAATACTACATGTATATTTATTATATGTATAATAATACTGACCCGTGCCCGAAAAAAAGCGGTAAATATTTTTACTTGTGATGATTGTATTTCAGGAGTTTCAAGCCGAGATTTGAGTCAACACAACTTATAACTGCCCATGGGAAAAACACTGCTTTCTCAAGTACCCACCAGAGAGTATTTTTGACCCTGGGACTTATTAGTAGCTGGTATAGATTAGACCGCCGTGGGGTGCCGGCAGTAGAATGATACCCCTCCTCTCATGCCCATGGATGCAGTAGGAGCCTGCTAAGGGATACCTCCGGAAGATGGGCAGCAGTGTCTATCCGTGTATCAACATCCCATACTGCGCTCACCAACCCGCCTGCCAAGCGTGGTGAGTATGGCAACTACCCCTCATGGAGATCCATGAGGGAGGCCTGTGTTCATCAGTGGACGTTTTATGGCTGAAATGATGATAGATTAATTATATTTACGAGTGGGGTCAAATTGGATATAGTGATAGATAACAGTGGGTACACTGCATTTATCCTGTTGGACGGTGCAACTTGTACCCAAACTGACAGGAAATTATGTGCGCCTTTTTTATCTGTAATTTTTTATGCGTTTATGTTTTATTGTTATTAAATACCAAATAAGATTGTTTTTATGTCAAAATCACATACATTTTGCAATATTTGAGCATTAAGTAACTTACGTTAAAGTAGAATCTAGTCGACACCGTTCTGATACGATATTCTAACGATCAAATAAAAAAACGGTAGGTCGGTAGGTACTCTGTTGAGAACAATTAACATGTTGCCTCTTACACATAGCTGTTCAGCATCTTTTACGAGTAACAAATGAAAGCCATTGAAAGCTTTTAGAGCCTTAAGTACCTAAACAATTCTTTCAAAACGTGAAATCCTTTTATTTTTTATAGGTATCTATTTTTTTATCTATTGTGCTGCTGGTTTTCCTAATAATAACTAAATATATTGCACAGTAGATTTAAAACATGACAGCAATATAGTATATGACATTAAAATCTACTCATGTAAAATAAATCCTAACAAGTCAAATGAAGAATACCTACCTATATAAAGAAAATATAACGGAAAAAACAAAACAAGATGTAAATACACAGTGGCGTGACAAAGAGTAGGCCTATACCTACCCAGCAGTGGTTGAACATGGGCCGATAGATAGATACACAGTACACAAACATGGCGTTTTGGACAAAACATTAAAATAAAAACAAGAGTTGAACAAAAACACTAATGCTAATGGGTGAAAACATTTGCTCGTTTATCAGTAATATCCTTAGGGAAACGATTCTTGATAACTCAACTCAAAAAGCCTTTACTCAATGGGACCGCAAAGGTCTTCTGGATAATTCCATTTAAAATAAAACAACACAATTTAATTGAATAAAGCACATAGCTCATTGAATTGCCATTTATTTATTATTTATTTATTTACACAGTAGATTTGAAACATTACAGGATATGCACCCTAAGACGTTAAAAATATTTATATAAAAAAATCCTTACAAGTCTAAAAAAAATGCCATACATAGGTGTGAAGGCAACTTTTTATTCTGGTAAAATTTTGGTGCGTCAAATTACACAACAGAAATTAAAGAATAAATAATAAAGCACATATTGGAATCTGTTCACTTCAGATAAAACCATCAGAAGTAGTTGAACAGAGTACAAAAAAATAGATGCAGGCCAATGATTATTAAGACTATGCCTAATGTTATCTAAACAGACAATCCCATAAAAACCACCTGATCAGGATACGATCCCGTAGGTCCTCCATAAACCTAGATGTAAACAGACAGGCACGTAGGCGCCCGGCGCCCGCGCATCTGCTAGTTATTACCGGAGATTTCCTTCGTAAGATAGGTAGGTACCTAACATAAGGCAATGTAGGGAAAGTACAAAATAATTATTTATAGACAATCTAATGCGGACAAGTTGAGATATTCATGAAAATCGTCATCACGGGAGTGCGTCGCGTATGCGCGCGCTAGCAATAAAGTTACAGTTAATTTATATCTATTTATTACGTAAGTAAATACGACATTAATTTTGTAATCCTCGTATTTTTAAATAAATGTTGGTCTCACATTTGTTTTTAAAGTGAAAATAGTAAACTTATCTTGCTCTCTCTGTTGTAAAAACCCTAAAAAAGTCACGGGTCCAAATGGTAAAGATCCGAAAATTCTGCCATATTATACGAGATTTTTCGCTCGGGTTGTGAAGCGATGCCAACCATGCATAAGTATTCCTACTTGTTACTGAAAATACCTAAACCGTTTTATGTAAGTTACGCCTATAGCATTTGAGTATTTCCCACGATTTATCGATCCCATAGTTCTGATGATGGGATCGATGTAGATCCGATTATCAGAACTAGGTCTGAACACCATCGGTAAAATCAAGCAAACATTAATAAAACAAAAAGCCCAACCGCAATTACCCATACATTTTTTTTGAATGCTGGAAAATTAACTCAGCATCATCTAGCCCGAAGCTAATCAGAGCTTGTAATTGTTGTGTGATGATGAGACCCATGATAGGTAATTACATAAATTATATTAATTAGTTTAAGTGGTTCTGTACCCTTTTTATAAAATACTAGCGACCCGCCCCAGCTTCGCACGGGTGCAATGCTGATACTAGATATACTATAGAATATACCTACCATCCCGGACTTTTTTGCAGACCTTTTGAAGATCTAGGTACCTACAATACTGAAGTACATTATTTTGATCTATCTCGTAGGGTTCAGTAAGCGTTTGGCAATGTAAGCGCAAAGATATGTGTTTATTTACGACCTCACATTAGAAACCTCTAAAATTATCAGTGTATCTCTACTATCATCATCATTTCAGCCGTAAAACGTCCACTACTGAACTAAGGCCTCCCTCATGGATCTCCATAAGGGGTAGTTGCCATATTCACCACGCTTGGCAGGCGGGTTGGTGAGCGCAGTACGGGATGTTGATATACGGAAAGACGCTGCTGCCCATCTTCCGGAGGTGTCCCTTAGCAGGCTCTTAGTGCATCCACGGGTAGGAGAGGAGGGGTAACATTCTACTGCCGGCACCCCACGGCTGATCTCTACTATAATATGCATGTATTGTACCAAATAAAAACCTTCCTATTGAATCACTCTATTAAAAAAAACTGCATCAAAATCCGTTCCGTAGTTTTAAAGATCTAAGCAAATATAGGGACAGATAGACAGCGGGAAGCGACTTTGTTTTATATACTATGTATTAATTGAAAATATATAGGGAATTAAATAATTGTAATAGGTAATCTCCACTGGAGTCCCTCAAGGACGCAAGAGGGTGCGGGTTCGATTCCCTCCTCGGGGCAAATGTCTGTATGATCTGCAGATGTTTGTTCAGGGTGTTCTGGATATATAATACTATCTATAATATGTATTAAGTTTTTCAATCTTTGCGTACATGTTCCGTAGTGGTTTAAATAAAGTAGGACAAGTCTGAATCTGGTACTCTCAACATTGGAATTCTGGAATGTTCCATCAAACAGAGCTATGAAAAACGTAAACCTATATTCCCACAGAAGTCCGACAAACATCGGGCGGGCGGAAAGAGCGCACTGCATTCACAAAGGTGCAGGTTCGAAGCCTGGAGGCGGAGTTCTCCCGCGCCAACTACCTCACGCGGCTGAGGCGGTACGAGATAGCAGTCGCGCTGCATCTTACTGAGAGACAGGTAAATTATAACCTTTAGGTACCACAGATAATATAATACACTAATATGCATAGCGCTGTCTGTCTGTGTATTGGACGATTAGGTACAACCGAACGCGTTGATCGATTCCTTTTTTGTTAGCACCGTCTTAATGAGAGAAGGGTACTGATTGATTTTGGTGACCCAAGGGTCACAGGGACCGGAGTTATTGTAACCTCAAAAGGTCACCAAAAGTCTTCAAAAACCCAAAAATGCCATTTTTGACCTTTTGAGGCCTTCGCCCCCTTTTCTGGTACCCTCGTACCGTACCAATGTTTGTTTTATTACCTATTTTACAACTTACCGCCTTAGCCTTAGACAAGACAAATAACTTCGTCACAGTTAAATTTTTAAACTAAGTATTGCAGGAACCATCGCTTCCAATGTAATTTTTGTTTACCCAAGGTTCATGTTTATTTATTTAATGCTGGACATTTCAACACACTTTCAAGCCCCGAAGTAAGCAGAGCTTGAGTTATGGGTACCTACCTACCAGATGTTTAATGGTATATTTTTTTTGTAAATAAAACACCCAATTGGTACGCCTATCAGCAGAAACACAATTATTTTGTCAATCGAACCCGCGACCTCCCTCGTCTCAGCCGGCTATAAACCTCATCGTCATACCAGCCTCAGGACTGATGTCCACCTCCTGCTAAACATACGCCTTCCTCATGGATCTCCATGAGGGGTTTGCTGCCATACTCGTCACGCTTCGCAAGCGGGTTGTAGAGCGCAGTACTGGATGTTAATACACGGAACGAGGCTGCTGCCCAACTTTCGGAGGTATCCCTTGGCAGATTCTTACTGCATCTACGGGCGAGAGGAGGGGCAACATTGTACCGCCGGCACCTCACGGTGGTAGGTATACGAAGACCTATAGGAAGCCATCTAACAATGTCCCAGTGACTGCAGTCCCGTGCACGACAGAACCAGTTGCTGACGATGTAGGTACAAATCATCTATCTAGTAATAAAAAGCAATTTTATATGAGTTCTTCATCTAGTTATTTATCTTTATCATGTAGGTACTAACTAAAAATGACAATGCACTGAAATTGCTATGTCCGTAAGGATTGAGGAGCCACATCAGATTTTTAAAATCTGATCTCACCATTATTTAGCAGCAATTTAACTGATTTTGCAGCACGAATTCTAGATTTAGCAGCAAAATATATCACTAGTTATATTTAATGCAGTGGCTCGTCAATCTAAACGTCTGAATTGAGGAGCCTTCCGCGCTGCTCTACTTCCGGGTGGTCATACTATTTTGTCATATCAATATGAAAACAGGGCACCATGGGTTGGTGATCATATTCTTTTCACCTCCGCTGTCTGCTAATTAATTTCTATTCTTCCTCAGGTAAAGGTGTGGTTCCAAAACCGGCGGATGAAATGGAAGCGCACTAAGGGCGTTTCCAAACACAAGAAGATGGAAGAAACTAACAGTAGTCCAAAATAACAACAAAATATTAGTTGGTGGAACACTTTACAATCTGTTTTATGAATTTTTGCCTGTTACTAATCTGAAAGATATTTAACGTAGGAGAGTTAAGTTTATTACAATTCGAGAATTTCTTAGTATTAACATTGAAGCTTATGAGTGCTATGGCATCCCTACGACGCGCAGTGGGTGCTGCTAATTCAGTCCCATGATTAAGTTTTCCTAAAAAAACGGAACTGTTGGATTAAGCTTCGACGTAGATGTTATACGTATACGATAGATATTCCCTTATTTTTTATTTTTGTTATTTCCCGACACGTTTGGAGTGGAGTAAGTACCTACGGCAGGGTGATTACGTATCTCGCGACAGGTTTTGCAACAGGCAATTGACAGCAATATTGTTGTTAAATGTCAATTTTGTACTATAGAACAGCAAGGAATTGACATTTGGCAGCAATATTGCTGTCAATTGCCTGTTGCAAAACCTGTCGCGAGATAGGTACGTAATCACCCTGCCGGAGGACCCACCGTGCGCGATGAAGGCATTCATAGTTTTGCATTATGTACAAGTTATAAGAAAAAGAAACACAACCATTCATGAGATAAGGATATGTTTATTTATTAGACAACTTTATTCTAGACGACACCCCGTCCACTTAACTAAAATATTGTAAATTAACACGCTATCTTTGGAAGAAACGTATGGGCTATTTCACGCCTGAGAGAACGTGAGATCACTTTGTTCAGACCCCTAGATCAGGTTAGATTCACCCAGATTAGAAGTCTTGCGCAGAGGTATGCAATGGCGTAACCAATCCTAACTCCTGTTTGTGCCAGACTTCTGTTTGCAGGACATTTGATAAGAGTTAGCCACATTTAATTATTACTAATATAATTATTGCACAAACATGTTAGTATTTGACGTCGAGAGCTGATCTGTTTTTACTAACGATTAGTAAACCTTACTGCCACAGTAAATGAGGCGGTACAACTGAAGTAGAGTGCGATGAATCAGGGCATCGGTTATAAAATTGTTAAATTTAATCAAAGTTTATTCATTAATTATGGGCATAACTGCATAAAATACGAAAAGGACCAGTTAAAAGTAAACAAGTCTTTATTTAATTGTTCCATTATTAACTTAAATAACCAGTATTGCCCTATTAACTTTAAATTCAGTAATTTTGGATGCATAATTGAATTTAAGTAATCTTGGCTTATCACCTCCTTTAGGTTCATAAAGAGTCTAGACCTTTCAGGTTTAACTTGCCGATATAAGCGTTTGAACTTACTTCTTTCTAAATTAGCGATATTATTGAAATATATAGTGACTCATATAGATACTCTATATATAGAGATCAGTTGAGACAGAGACAACAACGCTTATTTGTAACTTCTGATCCCAATTTTACAAATTTTGTATGGAGTCTAGTGTTGGAGTTATGGAATATCCCAACACTGTGCAGTAAAGAGCTGTTTTCTTCCTAGCGGGGACAAGCAGCAGTCAAGCCGTAACACGAGATGTTGTGACGATGCTATCGACCTCACTGCCTTCAGTGTAGGCACTACATAGCCTTCCCTAATCCTTGGGATAAGTTCCAACATTTGTCCAAATGTTGCCGCAAATCTTGGCGCATTGTACAAACGAATTGGGTTTGTACAATATTTCGTTTATTATGTGTCTTTCGTGTAGTATTAGATGTTACGTTAGGCATCAATGTACTCTGGGTAATCTAACACGAGCTAAGCGATCAGAATCTCACGAATCCAAAATCAAAAACAATGTTGGTACTTCCAAATATTAAGCTAGGCGAACATGCGTTAGGCGACTATTACTATACAACTCACAAATACTCATTTTGTAACAAAAAAAAATTAAATGTACACTCAAACTATCAGTATTGTCAATGCATATAATTTTCTCGGGTTGAAATCAAATTAGTATGTAACATAGTATTTTCGAAGTCGAAGTAGCGTCGCCTAACAAACAAACAGAATTATTTCTGTACTAAGTCAAACTGTAACATTGGACCGTATCCTATAATAATGGACCAAATAAAATACTTATAGTTCAACAATATTATAATATGTATTAACATTACCTAGCGCTTATTTACTTTGCTACTCTTTTTTAATTTTCTCATCAACTTGGAACAGTAAAATTAAAACGTTTTGAGATGAACTTTGATAATTCAATGAATCAAAAATTAATGCCAATGAGGCGTTTTCATTAAAAAGTAAAAACTTCAAAAATAGTTACCTCGAAACATATAGATGGCGTTGATTTTCTTTTACTGGTAGGCACAATTTGACAATGACAGGATTTAATCACAAACTTGCTTACTCCGCTTGCCAGCTCCATCTGTTAGGTTTAGTAGAAAACTCTTTTTGTTTTGTTACTGAAAACGGCTCATTCATTTTTGACAAGTATTATGACAAGTAATTTGATTAAGAATCACTAAAGTTCTCATAATCTATCAGCAAAGTCTATAAGTGCTAGGTTATTCTTTAACGATGAGCATTCAGACATTTTGTTTATAAAAATCACCAGCTTTTTCATGCTGTTGTTTTTATTTACAGTGCTTTTCTCATTTAATGTGAGTTTTTATATTCTGTCAGGCACAACAATCATCTTAAACTTTAAATTTTGACATGTACTATTTGTATACTTGTTATTTACACTGAAATTATACTATAACGGGATAGTTACTATACATGACATACAATAACTAGTGGCTTTTTATAAAAATACCAGGCCTGTTGGCAGATTTTATTCAAAAATATTACTTTTTCGTCAATATCGCGCGCTGTACTGAAAAGTACCTACAAGCTTTCCTTATTGCTAGTTTCTCACTGAAACGTTACGGCGACTGTACAAAATCAGTTTGTATCTAAATAGTTTTATAAATTATGCTTTAATCATTTTACATTTTTTTGGACCAATTTAGTCAGTTAGTGCTACACGGTAATGAATAATGTAATAATTGCTAGTGTTCTAGGGGATAAGCAGATTTTACAAGTAACTCGACTATGCCGCCGGTTTTTGTAAACAATCGTAGACTTTATACTAAAGGGGATATTAAGTTACAATATACTTAAGTTTACTTTGTATGTAAAAGTAAATTCAGGAAGCATTTATTGCCATCTCCCTCGTTTATATACTGTGAGAGAGAGAGAGACAGGTCCTTTGCATGAACCTAGCTTATACCTACATACTCTGTCTCCTATTTTATTTACTCTCCTATTATAATTATGTACGGTGTAGTAAGCAAAACATTATCTAAATAGGTATATTCATGATTAAAAGGATTTGAAAACATAATTATCTTAAGTTTATTTCCATTTTCCACTACAAATCGCTATGAGTTTTTTTTATAATTTTATGTTTTTAATTACACATTATAACAATGGAAAATATGCGGTGATATTCACTATTTATTAAACTGTACAAGTTTATTAAACTAATAGTTATTTCGCGCAAACGATACAAGAGATCTTTTGTTGTGAAATGATGGGATTTAAATAAATTATAAATGCAACATAACCTGACTAGAGAATTTAGAATTGGGGCATCCAATAGGACATTATTTTATTAAATGAGTGTAGTCAGGTCTCTCTAACACTAAAATTAAAATCCAGCCACTTGCATCCACTGATTTAACACAAAATAATCAGTAAAACGCGGGACAGGATAAAGGAACATTTGAAGCAATCTATCATATCATTTGCACAAATAACATTCCCCAACTGCTCCAGTCCAGCTCCTATCCTATATGTACACAGTATAATTATTAAGGCTCAACCGGTGATCACATACCATCACTAATCATCTCACTATGAAAAAATAAATAGTTCACTCAACTAACAGTTTGTTGGTGGGGTCACATCCATTGTGGTTTCACAACCACAATCAAGTTTCGTTAGGGCCGCGGCCCGTCGGACTGCAGGACTGGCGGGGTCGTCATCACTATGTTCTGCGGCATACTGGCCATCACCGTCTGCGGGACGATCGTCAGGGACTTGGGTATCTTCGGCATTATCATGGTGCTCGTCATCATGGGCAGAGCGGGCGTGAGCACCGTCTCGCTCGTTATGGACACGGAGGATCCCAGCTGGCCTATCTTTATGGGCGTGGAGGTTATGATGAGCGGGGAGGGGATGGGCGCGGGCGACGTCACCGTCGACGTCTTGGCCGGGATCGGCGCTATCGTAATGTTCTTCAGGCCGACGTTCCTGAGTATAGTCGCGGCGTTCGAGGTGCTGCATTCATCCTTCCTGTCCTCGGCGGCCATGGTGACGGTGCCGCCGTTGCCGTGCATGGGCTGCAGCTCCGTGACCACGGCGCCGCCGTCGAGGCTCGGCCGCTGCTTCTCCCCGTCCTGCAGCTGCTGCAGCTTCTCGCGGCGCATCACGCACATCTTGTTGTAGTCTTGCAGAGTGATGTGGTACCGCTTGCCGGAGGACATGACCTGCACGAGGCTGGGCAGCGAGCGCCCGTCGACGGCGAGCTGCGTCGGCTCGCGCGCGATCTTGGCGATGTTTTCCTGGAAATAGATATTCGCGGTAAGAAAAGATAAGAAGCACAAGAACCTGATTGACTAAAACACTATGGGACCGTCTCCACGAGCGAGGGAATCGTGGCGATGTTATCGTCGTGCCACGTATTTCTATAAACTCTCTTAGAGGCCGTCTCCACGAGCTAGAGAATCGCGAAGAGTCCGCGCTATAGAAATACGTGGCACGACGATACAATGCCGCGATTCCCTCGCTCGTGGAGGCGGCCCCTAAGGCTCATAATGCCCATATAAAAAACATATCTTCGTGTCAGAAATGGAAGGAGGTAAGGGCGACCTTTGCCTTGTGTGAGTGTGAGTTAGTATTGCTCGCGCACTTTCGTGACTCACATTATGAGTAATATATTTATAATATTTATGAAGTTTGAAACTAAGATGAGTTATCTAAAGGATGTTGATTTTTCAATTTAGGATGTTTTTTTATCGAAGCTAGCACCGAAAGGACTGATAAAATATAGGAACCATGGGTGAGATTGAATCTCCCGATGTTATTTAGTTTCATAGGCATCACATTAACATTCAAGTTTGACATCATAAAAGCTACTTACAGGAGTGATGGGCATCAGCGTAGGCCGCCACGGCTTGCTGCTATGCTTCGACTTCTTGGGAGTGTCAGACTTATCCTTCTTCTCCTTGGGCGGGTTGTCGGGCTTGGGCGGCGCGGGCGCGGCGGCCTTGGCGCCCCACGGCAGCGGCGCCGGCGCGGGCCCCGGCGCGGGCCCCGGCGCCGCGGGCCCCGGCGCGGGCACGGGCGCCGCCGCCACCTCCGTGGGGTCCGCCGCCGACACGCCCTTCACCAGCTGCTGGATATTGAGCAGGACGTTCTGAATAGCCTTTCTCCCTTGAGCGTTCGGAGTGTTTATAGCTATCAGTTCGGGCGGGAGTTGCTTCTTAGATTTCTCCTTTTGTTTAAACTTCGGCGTGCCCGAAGGAGGTGGCATGAACTTCTTGGTCTCCTTGTCGTCGGCTTGGTTGGATTTGAGCAAGCTTTTGCCGTTGATGGAGGGCTTTTTGCGGTACTCTATCAGGCTGATGGCGGGCTCCGCGCGCCGGGGCGTGTCGTTGACGACGTTGTCGTAGGCGCGCAGCCGGCTCTGCACCGAGTCGCTGTAGTTGGCCGCGGGCGGCGCCGCGCTGTGCGACAGGACTAAGTCGCCAGATCTGAAGTATTTCTCTAGTAGTACAAGGTGGCGTAGGAAGCTGGATTGGTTCCCGTACGGCCTTTGTAGCTCGTTCCACAGTCTTTTAGTCTCATTGTCGTATTGTATCGTCGTGTTGCACTTCTCCCAGCCCTCGGGAGTCACGCCTTTGACGTTGTTGAACTCGACGTTACATTGCAAGTTCATTTCCTCCTCGCCTGGAAACAGTTCCCGGACGGAGATGGAGGGGTTAGTCTCCAGCCTTTTGACGGGGTTGGAGTACTTAACCTCGGATTTCTTGTGTTCTTTGTCGACGGGTAACTTCTTTGATAGTTCGCTGAGGTTCTTCTTGACTTGCGTGAAGCTCTCCGACATCTGCCATTTGTTTTTGAGCGTGTTGATGTCGGGCGCGCGCCGGGCGGGGATGGACTCGATGGTGCACTCCTCGTTGAGATGGTTCGTCAGCACCGGGATGCCTTCTTTGAGTTTCTCTTCACAGATCTCCATTTCATCTTTCTTGCTGACTTTCTCCTTATTGAGTATATGCTGTCCGATCTTATGTATCTTTTTGGAGTTCTTCTCGTTGATTCTGTGCTGCTGGCCGACTTTTAGGATGGCCGAGCCGGTCTGCAGTTTGAGTATGTTCTTTTGTTTCTGCGTTAGGTTCGGTTGGCTCAAGAATTGTGCTGGGTTGTTTTGCTTCTGTAGTAAGTACTGTAGCTCTGTCTGCTTGCTGATCATGGCGGGTAGTTCGCCGGAGTTCTCGTCCGAACCGTCGCTGGGATGCGAGTCGTTCTGTTTGGCTCCGGGGACCGGGATCTTGTTAGATGATATGAGACTTTCTATGTCTTCTTCGATGGGTTTCTCTGGTTCTTTTTCTGGGGTGGACTCGTTGGTTTTCTCTGAGGAGGTTTCACTGCTCATGTCTGGTTCCGTGGACTTCCTCTGTTTGGATTTGTTGCGTTGCTTCTTCTTGATCTTGGCGGGGTCGAGGAGGAGAGAGAGGTCGCCGAGCTCGCCCTCCGCCTCCGGTGGGACTTGTATGTTGTGTATCTGTAGTAATCTGCAGGAGAAAACATGTGTCACATCATAAGTCAGTTGTGGAAGGCTAATATAGTATTACCTCAACTGGTATTCTCTTTCACCAAAGTTCTATTGTTACTTGTCCCTCGGCCTTTGTAGTGGCTAAACTGTGCCGAGGTAGAGATCTTTTGCGTCTAAATCACAAGTCGAGAACTTAGAGCAAGGAGTTAAAACTAAGAATAGTTAACTAGGTCCTTCTAAACTTTCTAAATTCTTTCACGAAAATTTCAGTAAACTGGACGCAGTAGTAATTTATAAGGGAGTATTCAGTTCCTCTAGCGTCTACACCCGTTGCATATTCCCTAGCGTAGTTGCGTCTAAATAGCTAACTCGCGTTTGATTCCGCTTGTGTTCTCACTCGCGTAGTTGCGTCTATGTCCGTTAGCGTACTCAGTCGCGTCGTTGCGTGTACCAGCGTACTCAGTCGCGTAGTTGCGTGTATCAGCGTACTCACTTGCGTCTATACCCGTGCGCGTAGGCGTCGTTGTGGCCCGGGCGCGGCAGCAGGGAGCAGTAGTAGCGGCAGCCCTTGCAGAGCACGGGCCGCTCCGCGAACTGGACGGGAATGGCCGCGCGGATCAACAGAGGATTCAGTTCTAGGTAGCCCTGTGGGATAAAGTCCAAAATTAGTTAATTGTTATTTTCTTTGTATGTTATTGTTATGTTTTACTCCATGTTGCATAAAATTATACAATTCATGCCAAGGTTGTTTTGCGCTCTTTAGCGATGAGGCCGCCGACTGTCACTTTATGTTCAGTGTGTCTTTAGTTAATTTTATATTGGTGTGTTTTCTATCTTCTAACTATGAATAGTGTATTTAAAAATATGTTAGTATTCCTATCTATCATCTAGTTTCCTTAATACAAGTTGTGATGCTTGGTCAGCCGCCGCGCGCACAGCTGGCACGCCATGAGCGGCGACACGGCGCGGTAGTGCGCTACTGGTGGGACACTCACGTGGTGTATGAAGTGCAGGTTGTGGTGCTTGGTCAGCCGCCGCGCGCACAGCTGGCACGCCATGAGCGGCGACACGGCGCGGTAGTGCGCTACTGGTGGGACACTCACGTGGTGTATGAAGTGCAGGTTGTGGTGCTTGGTCAGCCGCCGCGCGCACAGCTGGCACGCCATGAGCGGCGACACGGCGCGGTAGTGCGCTACTGGTGGGACACTCACGTGGTGTATGAAGTGCAGGTTGTGGTGCTTGGTCAGCCGCCGCGCGCACAGCTGGCACGCCATGAGCGGCGACACGGCGCGGTAGTGCGCTACTGGTGGGACACTCACGTGGTGTATGAAGTGCAGGTTGTGGTGCTTGGTCAGCCGCCGCGCGCACAGCTGGCACGCCATGAGCGGCGACACGGCGCGGTAGTGCGCTACTGGTGGGACACTCACGTGGTGTATGAAGTGCAGGTTGTGGTGCTTGGTCAGCCGCCGCGCGCACAGCTGGCACGCCATGAGCGGCGACACGGCGCGGTAGTGCGCTACTGGTGGGACACTCACGTGGTGTATGAAGTGCAGGTTGTGGTGCTTGGTCAGCCGCCGCGCGCACAGCTGGCACGCCATGAGCGGCGACACGGCGCGGTAGTGCGCGCCGCACAACGGGATGGTGTGCAGGCCAGGGTAGTCGCCTTTCAGCTTCAACTGCGAACGGACAGTTTCATTTATATACATTGCATATCATATATATATATATATATTCAGTTACATTGCATAACATTGGCAAGTCCTTAAGTATTATCTAATTAAAACATGAAATTAGATTCACATATACCTACCATAGATTTAAATAAATGAACACGCAATAAACTCATTGACATGGTAAAATGGAAAATGTCCAGTGACAAAGCAGCTATTCAGAATCACTCTGCTTTCCTCTGCATAGAGGGAGGGCCTAGAGAAGGTGGCTCTATTCTATACTGGAGTGAGCACTGAGCACCGTCCATCTAGACACTCACCACTTTGTTGACGGAGCTGCGCATCTTGATGAGCCACTTGCGGCGTATGGAGTAGTCGGCGGCGGCCTGGCAGGCCTCCGTGTGGCAGGTGGCCACGCGGCCCGCCGCGCCGCCGGCCGAGTCCGAGCTCTCCTCCTCCAGCGGCGGGCTGGGGGGCTTCTCGCCGGACCTGCAATACATACATTTTATTTTTAATGTACCAAATGACGAGTCGAAATACAAGCCGAAAGCCCACCCGGTGTTAAGCGGTAACCCTTGCCTATAACAACTGCAATGCCGCGGTGACCACGTTCACTAAGCACGTGACCAACGCTGCATTGCATTGTAACCCTGAGACAGAGTTGTAAGGTCTCACGTGCCCGTAATTTCCCCGGCCGCCTTACACTTCAAACCGGCAGGGTGATTACGTATCTCGCGACAGGTTTTGCAACAGACAATTGACAGCAATATTGCTGTCAAATGTCAATTCCTTGCTGTTCTCTAATACAAAATTGACATTTGACAGCAATATTGCTGTCAATTGCCTGTTGCAAAACCTGTCGCGAGATACGTAATCACCCTGCGGAACACAGCAATGCAGACAGAACTGCTTGGCGGCAGAAATAGGTATGGCGGTAGTACTTTCCCGGATGAACATTTCACAAAAAGTTCTAGTACTAACCACATGTACAATTATCACTTTGATAAGGCCAATAGGCAATGTAATGACAGCACTTGGAGATTCATGAGGGAGGCCTTTGTCCAGCAGTGGATGTCCTACGGCTGAGATCTTGAGCTCTTATGTTAGGCACGAGCTATGTCACGAGTGTTTACTAGGACAAGTCTCGAAGGTAACTTACTGTGTTGGTGGTGACCTAGGCGCGGGCACGTCGCTCTGTTTGGGCAGAGGCCGCTTCCGGTAGGACGGGCAGTTGGCGCGCCTGTCCACGTGCCGGTAGCAGGCGTCGCAGAGACAGCTGTCTATCGTCAGCTTCTCCTCATCTGGAAGAAAGTGAGCGATGCATTGTCTGTGCCAAATTCGATGTTTGTAAGCAAACTGTTACACTTAAAATTGAATTGCTTCTTAAGGTTTGGTTTTTTGACAGAAGACCGATTTATTTAAGTTTCACCAAGACCGACTCGACTGATGGTTAAGCCAAAGCCTATTTTTGAATTCTCCGTAATATTCAAATGTGGGCAAACGACTAACAAGCCCTGACCACATTTATATACTTGTTACTCTTCGTGCATTTTTGTGCAGAAAGCTAGACATTCCTGCGCAGGGCTCAGGTCTGGAGAACAGAAATCTTTTTACAAAATCGTAAAAAAAAATCGACGAGCAACTCACTATTCAGAACATACTGCTCTTGGGGTGTATATCCTCTATTGGTGCTACAGCAAATAAATAAACGATAAACTCACTGGCCAAAACCTTCTTCTGCCGCTCGGAGCTTTTAATCTGTGCGATATGGCACGGCGTGTCGAAGAGGCCAAACTTCCCGCCGCAGTAGAAGCACTGGTCCATGCAGAGGCGGCCGGGGTGGATGCTGAACGACGACGCCTTTTCCGGTATCACCAGGTTGAGCGTCTCCTTCGGCTCCGTGGGTTCCGGCGCCGGTTCCGAGTCTGTGGACGCGGGGAGTGAGAACAAAAGCTCGGGCGCTTTCGAGGTTTTTTTATACGACTTAATGACGGGACAAGCCGATGGCCCACCATGGCGGTAACCTCTACCTATTACAACTGCAATAGCGTGGTGATCACGGTCACGAAGCATGTGATATGCTACCAATTGGATGGATTTCCGATCGATAACGATCATGGTGTTGCCATACTCAACACACGATTGGCAGGCGGATTGGCGAGCGCAGTACGGGATGTTGATGCACGGAAAGACGCTGCTGCCCATTTTCCGGAGGTATCCCCAGTCTTTTAAACTCATCATCACAGTAGGACGTCCACTGCTGGACATCTGCTGGATTTTAAACTAACGCGATCAGAATACGATCTATAATATTTTTTAAACTTTCGCGATCACAACTCATTATTTACTGGTCGCAGGCAGGCTAGTCTGCCAATGACTAAGATAGGTGTATATATAATTACGTGATAAATACCCTATAATCCAATATATATAATAAAATAAGAGTTCTATAAGTTTTCTATAAGTATTAAAAATAAGTATTCTATGAATCATCTGGTTTCCATAGTAAAAGCTTAGTTTGTGAATAGATAGTGCTGTGTGTAGTGTCTAGCATATTTATTTATCTATAGCGTATATAAATTCGGAATGATATGGCTCACTTGAGAATACCTGGAATGATATGCTCATTATTTACTACAACTAATGTTTGTAATTACTTAAGGATGTTTTGGAGGAATACTATTAGTAACATGTTCGGACGATTCCATATTCTGGGGAAAAAACATATTATTTTTCTTCTATGGAAATTTAGACAGAGCGACCGTCTTTCGTCTCGGCTATTTATATAAATGTATTTATTCGCAACCTGCAGGTCGAAAAGTCATGCAGTTAAAAAATAATTTTCCATTACCAATGTTTTAGGTTATATCTCGTGTTAAAAACGTTATTAAAACTCAAACACAAGCAGTGTAGTCATGCTGTCAGTATGAACTTTAACACGTTCACTGCGGGTGTAAGCAAGAACCACACCGCTGTGTCGTGTCGCTATAGTAGTCGTATGGTAAGCAACGCATCATTTATTAGTGTGTTGGGTGTGTTATAACCTAAACTTGCGCAAAAATCATTGAAGGCACTTATCGGACAATCAAATTGAAAAATATATTACCTTGTACAATTCGATACATTGTAGTTGTGTCTAGCCGCTAAACGCATTAAAGGATCCTTGTGCAAGTCAGAATAAATGTATGAAATATATGCTATGCGATATGCTTATGAAACGACACGAACTAGTAGTTTGCTTCTACCTCTTGTCACAGGCTTTGTCGAATCAGTCAGGTACTATAAACCGCGAGGTAGTCACAGTACAGTAACTCTCGCCTATAAAGTATACAGGTCGGTCAAGACATGATAGACTCGGCAGTTAAGGATCATGTGAATTTGGGACCTTTTTTTGAATGCAAGTGATTCAACTTCAGGATTTGAGTGTATCTCAGGCTTCTATATCATGCATTTGTATTTAAGCCTGTTAAATCAAATTCATCAAATTTAATCAAATGAAGCATGCCACCAAATAGTTATCGTGTTGACATTCCATTCATACCACATTCAAATCTTAAAATGCCATGTACACTTGTTCCCACATAAACCAAGTTTCCGATACAAGAAACCACAAGAGATTCTCATAACTGACCAAAAAAATACTCATCAAAAGTTTATTTAGAATTAGATATGTAACTTCAATGCAATTCAGAGACCAGTTTTTATGGGATTTGCAAGTGTACTTGGCAACAATTTTTTAACCCGTTCAGTGCCCTGTAGTTATAGCCTCGTCTCTCACCGTTAGACCTTTCAGAAAGGACAAAAACGACCGCGAAAGCCAATTTAAGACGTTTTTTGTTGGTACTAGTAGATCCGAGTCCACAAGCAACGCACAAAAATGCGGCATTTTACCCCTTCTTAAGACTTTGTGTATTGCGATTCGCACATTCGTTCAGGAGGGGCAGTGAATGTGTTAAATACAGCTTGAGTCTGTCTTAACAGTTTCGAGCGATGAATAAGGTTAGGTTAAATGAGAGCCAGGATTATCTAAGAAACTTAATGCGAGATTAATCATTTAACAATATAAAAGAATTTGAATATTTAAGTTTTAGAAAACTGGGATAATCCTGACGTAGATAGCTACGTGCAAACATTTAGCTTTAACAATATTAACTTGAACAAATACTCATAGAAAGAATATATTAGGGTTGAAAACGGAAGAGCTTTAAGCTTCTTTTTAAATTCTCATTAAAATCTTTTTTTCTATTTGGTCTAAAATAACAGCCTAGTACAGTCTACAATAAGATGCATGCATATGCTTTTAAACTTGGAACCATGACGCTCTTAAATTACATATTTGATTGTTTTTAGACTCCCATTCTAGAGATCTAGAATAATCATGACATTTGTGACCATAGAAATTATGCACCCCACTATTTATTAAATAAAAAATTAAGTTCTCATAAGAATTTTACAGACGTATACAAAATTGTAGTCCACGTTCAGAAACTTTGCTTTTCTTGGGGACTAGATGATGCTGTAAGTAGTGTTCAGCATTCCTTTATATTTATCGCTACTTAAAGACTTACAAAGAAGCTACTCTTCTAGACTTTGCATCATATACTTTTTGTAAGACTGTAAGATGAACGCATCTCATTGGCGATTGTACGTAGGCTAGTTAAGGGTATGTGTGCACGTAGCTACGGGTTAGGGCGGGTGATACGTCACACACCGTGGTTAAGGCGGTTACTGTAATGAGTCTTTCTTTGCCCACCGTCTGCTGATGAGGCTGCGGCAATCTGTGAACAAGGAGTTATTGTGAAACGAGGTTTATTAACTAATCTACAGAGCAGAGTGACAGTTTATTTATCAAAATAGGTAACCGTAATAAACCTGTATACATAAACTGCTATAATCATTACCCTTCCCAATTAACGTTGCCTTTAAATAAGTCTTAAATCAATCAAGGCTTTTTTGAATTTCAAAATCTTTTTTCTTCAAACTTCAATACCGTAAGGCGGGTTCGATTCCCGCCTCGGGACAAATGTCTGTACGATCTGCAGATATTTGTTCAGGGTGTTCTGGGTGTTTTTCTATATATAATAAAAATATCTATCTATGTAGTATAATGTACTAAGTATATCAGTCATCTAGTACCCATAACACAAGCTCTGCTTAGCTTGGGGCTAGATGATGCTGTGTGATTTGTCCAGCATTATTTATTTATTTAAAGGGTTAAAAAAACGAAAATCCCGAATTTCACAACTTGTCCTTTGCGTGTGCCATAAAAGCTCTCACTATTCCGAATTTCAGAGTCGTGAGACTTCTGAAAGTGTTCTAGAGGACTTAAAATTTGCCACTTATTGCTATAACTTCAGAATGCCCTGAGGTAGAATCTTGATTTTTAAAGGGCATATCTGCCTACAGACCTTGATCATCATCATCATTTTAGCCGTTAAACGTCCACTACTGAACACAGGCCTCCCTTATGGATCTCCATGAGGGGTAGTTGCCATACTCACCACGCTTGGCAGGCGGGTTGGTGAGCGCAGTACGGGATGTTGATACGCGGAAAGATGCTGCTGCCCATCTTCCGGAGGTATCCCTTGGCAGGCTCTTACTGCATCCACGGGCAAGAGAGGAGGGGCAACATTCTACTGCCGGTGCCCCACGGCAAGACCTTGATGTTTGGTATAAATTTTAAGTTAACTTTTAGCCGTTTTAGAGAAAGAGGCTCTTGTCAGACAGACAGACTATAAGGGTTCCGGTTTTTCCTTTTGACGTTCGGAACCGTTATACTTTTTTGTTATTGGTTAAATAGCATGATATCAAGAGACCTGGCAAAAGCTTTTCAAGTTACGGCCTAGATTATGGGCTTGTGTGAAATGCTTGTTGCTTGTTGGCAAGAAACATTTTCTGTATGAAGTGTATTTATGATTTTATTTTTCGCAATTCAGATATCTTAATTATTTTACTATTTCTGCCTATTTCATGTATTTTTTTCGATAAACTTTTGTTCCTATTTGTATTTATTTTGTAATATGTTTCACTGTGTTTATTTTTGAATGTTAATAGGCAAATATGTGTCTATCTATGCTTATATGTACATAAAGTTTAAAAAGTACGATCCAATGTAAACATTTTTAGGTGCTACGAGGTTGCTACGAAGTAGTGGGAATAACTATGACCGCTCACTTATAAAAACTGATTCTAATAACGGTTTAATGAATGCCAAAACAAATTAATTAATCAATGCGTAGATTTAAGTATCGTTTATAAGCTGCTAATTTAAGCTTTAATTATATGAAGTAACAATAACTAGCTTACGATGGTTTCGTATTTATAATAACAGACTGAGACAAAGTTCTGCGATAAAAGGCATCTTATTCATAAATTGCAGTCTGCAAATCCATAAAGGGAATCCTAGGTTTGTATGCGTTGTGTGACGGAGAAAATAATGAGTAACGCTGGGTAAGTCACACAGTACCTATTATCTTTATATAAGCTGAGATGTGATGGTTGATAGAACACGTAATGTGCTTATTATTTTGAAAATACTGATCAATATCATACATAGGAAAATACCCAGACCCGGGACAAATATTTACAGAAAACTTACAAACATTTGTCCCGCTGCGGGAATCGAACCCGCAACCTCCTGCGTCTCAGCCGACTATTAAACCAACTGCGCCACGCAGGTCGTCAAAAATTAGGGTTTCAATTTAGAGATACAAAAGGTATCAGTTACTCTAGATTTATTACCTGACATGGGCAGTCTTTGCATTCGAATATAGAAGGTGTAAATTAGTTGAATATAGCAGAACTTTGACAAGGAATATCGTGTTTTGATTTTCATTCAGACATCTGTAAAGGCTTCTGTATATTTTTCATGATTTTTTTTAATCGTTTAAATGTTTGGATTTGTGTATATTCTTTAATTAGTTTATGCTACGTTAATAAATAGTTATAATGGAGAATTATCGTACAATATTAGGTTGGTATTTAGGTAGAGACAACTGAATACAAACAGGGAAGGGTAACTGAATACAACTTTTGTGCATATTTTAAGGTTGTCAACTAAAAATTATAAAAAGTGTCGCATATTAATAGGCAAGTTATTTTTCAGTTTTCAATGTTACTAAGAGTTTCTTAGTATACAGGGTTACAGGAAAAATCGTGCTAGATCCGTTAAGGGCGTGGAGTACCCATCATTTCTGACTTATTTCACTATGAAACACCCTACCCTAAACTTATCCCTTTTCGAGATATTCGACTTTTAATTTTTTTATTGAAAATTGCCGATTTTTAGGCTACAAAATTTATTTTTGTTTATTTTGTGTATCTTATTATTATTATTATTGCAATTTTACATGTGTAATAAGACGCTTTAGGACGTCAATCATTAAAATAGTGCATAAGTTAATTTAATAGACAGTAGTAGACAAGTGAAAGTTAAAAAATAAAAAAAAATATTAGAAAGTTTACTTTTCTCTAAGGGATATCTAAAAAAAATATTATGGCAATTGTTCGGCAGATGTTTTTTAAAATATCTACGTTTCATCAGCTATCTAACGAGGTATAACAATCTAGGGTTTTATTCAAATGCATTGAAAAAAATATAGTTTTATAGGCGACAGTGGAGAAGAAAATTTATACTTAGCCCTAAAAAGTAAAATAAAGCAATAGGTAAGCATGAAATGTCATTCATTAAAGGTTTTCACACAACTTTTTCTTATTCTGCAGTTCATGTTCAACATGGCCGCCTCTATTTCTGATACATTGTCGCATCCTTCTACGGAGACCAGTCTTCACTACTCCAGTGGTCAACGTGGTCCTCAGTTTATTTGCTGCATCCACAATCCTTTCTCTTACGTCTTCCACAGACGAAACTGGATTCGGCTCGCTGTACACAAGACTTTTCATGCACCCCCACACATGAAAAGCCATGGGGGTTAGGTCCGTACTACTTGCTGGTCATGGCAACAGCCCACCTCGTCCTATCCATTTGTTTGGATAATTTGTGTCCAGCCAGTCTCTGATACTTCTCCTGAAATGGGCAGGGCAACCATCAGAACTAAGGAATCCCAATAAGAAAAGAGTGAAGGGGTCCCAATGAAGATTCAGCGTGAATGTGTGGATGGGCATTATCTCCAATCATTGGACCTTACTTTCTCCCGGATATTTTAAATGGGGAAAGCTACGAAAATTTCCTGAGATCAGACTTGAGTGATTTGCTGGATGATCTGCCACTCAACCTGATCAGGGACATGTGGTTCCAACACGATGGCTGCCCTGCCCATTTCAGGAGAAGTATCAGAGACTGGCTGGACACAAATTATCCAAACAAATGGATAGGACGAGGTGGGCTGTTGCCATGACCAGCAAGTAGTACGGACCTAACCCCCATGGCTTTTCATGTGTGGGGGTGCATGAAAAGTCTTGTGTACAGCGAGCCGAATCCAGTTTCGTCTGTGGAAGACGTAAGAGAAAGGATTGTGGATGCAGCAAATAAACTGAGGACCACGTTGACCACTGGAGTAGTGAAGACTGGTCTCCGTAGAAGGATGCGACAATGTATCAGAAATAGAGGCGGCCATGTTGAACATGAACTGCAGAATAAGAAAAAGTTGTGTGAAAACCTTTAATGAATGACATTTCATGCTTACCTATTGCTTTATTTTACTTTTTAGGGCTAAGTATAAATTTTCTTCTCCACTGTCGCCTATAAAACTATATTTTTTTCAATGCATTTGAATAAAACCCTAGATTGTTATACCTCGTTAGATAGCTGATGAAACGTAGATATTTTAAAAAACATCTGCCGAACAATTGCCATAATATTTTTTTTAGATATCCCTTAGAGAAAAGTAAACTTTCTAATATTTTTTTTTATTTTTTAACTTTCACTTGTCTACTACGGTCTATTAAATTAACTTATGCACTATTTTAATGATTGACGTCCTAAAGCATCTTATTACACATGTAAAAATGCAATAATAATAATAATAAGATACACAAAATAAACAAAAATAAATTTAGTAGCCTAAAAATCGGCAATTTTCAATAAAAAAATTAAAAGTCGAATATCTCGAAAAGGGTTATGTTTAGGGTAGGGTGTTTCATAGTGAAATAAGTCAGAAATGATAGGTACTCCACGCCCTTAACGGATCTAGCACGATTTTTCCTGTAACCCTGTATATCACAGCTCTTGGTTTAATGACGTGAAAATTATAACTCTAGCATTTTTGTTTATAACGTGAAAATTACACCCAAACATAATACTGTAGATGTACATATATAAGTTGTGTTAAATTTTACTTGCATTGTTAATAAAAGAAAAGTGTGTGAAACTCACCTCCCGTCGCTCGATGGTGTAGAAGGGGCTGTCGTCGGCCGCCGCCTCGCCCACCTCCGGCGTCGGTTTCCCACTCCTGTACTTGCTCTTCTGGAAGGTCATCTTCAGAGAACTCCTGTGCTTCTTCTTCTCTCCGCCCCGGTTCAGCTTTATCACAGTCTTCAGTGTCCCAGTATAATCGCCGGACGATTTGGCTTTCCCTTTGCTAGACATCCTCTCGCTGAAAATACGTTCCTTCGCCTCTTTGGCCGCTTTGTGCGTCAGCAAGCCGAGTGTTCGCAGCACGTTCTCTTTACGTTTCTGACTCTCGGGCGTTTCGTTCAAAACGTTGCTCGGCCCGGGCAGGCTTTCGATGGATTTTCGCAAGGATTTCTTCACAGATTTGATCTCTTCAGTTGGTTTCACTTCTTCCTTGTCTGCAACTGTAACGGACTCTACGATATTCACCGGGATTTCATCAACAATCTTTTCGACAACCGGCTTTTCTTCGACTTCCATCTTTTCAGGCTCCGGTATTTCAGGATCGGGAGGAGTTATGCTCTTTACTTCTGGAGCGATCTCACTAACTTGAGCGACCTCTTCCACTTTTTCTTCAGGTTTTGTTTCTGGCGTAATTTCTACAGGTGTTTCTGCAACCACGAATGATTCTTCAGGAACCTGTTTGATGCTCTCAACGGGAGGTGGCAACGCCTCAGCCTCAATTGGAACCGCTTCTGGAGATTTCATAGCGACGGGAGCTGGCGCGATTAGGAAAGTCGTTTGGTGTGATGGCGAGTGAGATGGCGATGACTTTCTTATCTCTGCCAAAAGAGCTGACAACTCTTCCATGTCTGTAGACACGGACGACTTCCGAGACACCGGCTCTTCTCTGGATTTCCGCTTAGTGATTTGCAAATCGGAGCTGGCGACCGTTGGTTCTGAGATTCGAGGAGTGATGGATATCTGGCTGGAGTCCAGCTTAACGCCTGCGACCGCCTGACTCGAGTTTCCGGGATGTAGAGCCGCGAACTGGTGAAGGTCCATCTGAGACGAGCCATTTTTATCTACTGATTTACGTATCTCAGTCAACGTGACATCTTTCCCCAGGGACTTCTCGAAGATGGTGACAGCGTCCGCCTCTCGCGAGTGGTTGGAGCTGGTAGACTCTTTGCGCGCACTCACGCTGTTCCTTTTGATCAGGGTTACAGAATTAGGCAGATCTATGTCAACAGATCTTCTGACTTGATCGCGTTTTACGATTGAAATCGCGGAGTTGTTTTCGAAGCAACTAAGCACGTTCTCTTTCTCGATGGTTCTTTCTGGAGACCTAACAGACTGTATGTCCAGAGGCTTGAACTCGGCGCCAGATTTATGAATGAGGACTACGTCGTTGGTCACCATCACGGGCTTGCTGTCGCTGGGTTTAGACTCCGGCTCCTGGCGTTGCCTTCTCTTGTCGAATTCTTCAAATTCTTTCAGTCTGTCCATGAGCTTGTCAATGCTGGCCACATTGCATTTATTGTACGATATTTCGCTCCTAGCACAGTCAGACTTCTCTACCGAGTCCTCTTCGTAATGAAGTCTGATATTTTCGCTGTCGTCTAGCTTGGAGGGTGTATTCTCAATGGACGCCGAGGTGACCGCCTCCTTGTCCTTGACCGGCGTTTCAGGGGCTACTATGGCATTATCATCGACGCTGTTTAGCGGCTTGGTCAGGCCATAGAACTTGGCTACAGGTTTTTCCGGCAACTCTACGGGTGCGTTTTCGGAGAGACTCGTGGTCGCTCCCGCGGTCAGCTCGTGATCCCCGTCAATGTTTTGGTCGAGGCCCTTGATGAGGTCATCGATGTCTTTGGAGAGTGTTTCAATGGTTTCGTGCTTGTCGTCAAGCGGCTCGGCGGGCGCCGCGGCGGGAGCGGGCCGCGGGGGCGCCGGCGGCCGCGCGGGGCGCCGCGCTTCGGCCGCCGCCTTCCGGCCGCGGCGCGCCCGACGAATGTTCTTCGACATCTCCTTCGAGTTAAACGCCCTGGACATACTAGTCAATATATTACTACGAGCTTCAAAAAGCGTATCATTTTCAGTCTTCAACAATAGTTTCTCTTCAATGTCTGATGAATTCAAAGCGTCTAACTTTAACCTATTACTATTATTGTTGTCGGAGTCTAGTGAAGTACTTCTTTGTAAGCTCAATTTCTTTTTTGTTTCATTTACAATGCTGGTCTCGGGGTCAAGCAAAGTTTCTGCTGATTTTGATTCAGTATTAAGAGAAGGCACTTTTTCAATAGCAGGGATCTGAATACTATTTTCAATATCTACATCTAGGTCAGTCTTGGTTTTATCTAGTTTTTTGTTTGTCTCCTTGGAGTCGGAGTCATTGAAGAGTGTTTCACTCATGCTCAGGTCCGACTCGGTGTTGTCTGAGCACTTGGAGACCTCGCTGCCGTCGCGGGAGCAGGAGCGCCCTCTCTTCAGCTTCTTGCAGTCTTGATCCTCAGAAGTCTCAGGATTCTTGGAATCCGAGAGCAGTCTGCGTCTCTTCTTCTGCTCTTTGAGGACAACTTCACTCAGTAAGTTCTTCACTTTCCTTGGCTTTCCTGCTCTGAGGTTCTTGGCTTCAGTGAGGGATGGACTATTACTCCTCTCTGAGCGCATGGAGTAGGGGCTGGTCCTAGGACCCAATACCAAGTTACTGGGTGTATCGCTGAGCATGGTTTTCATCATAGCCATATCTGAGCTGACCCGGACCCTCCTGCCGGCAGTCTTGGGGCTGGATGACCTGGAGCTGGGTGAAGTATCTTCGATGGGTTCCTTCTTGATCTCTGTAGCAGGAATCAGCAGGGCCTCCTTGTCCTGAGGGCTCTCAGAGTCCGTTTTCACAGCGGGCTTCCTGCCTCGTCTTGCCCTTATAGCATTCTTTATTACTTTTTCCTTGACTGCTGCTGCTTTCTTACTTCTAAGTGCTTTCCGGATACCCAATGGACGTTTCTTAACTATTGCTCTAGGTTTTGGCTGTACTTTCTTAATGTCTTTGGACGTTTTAGGCTCATCTTGGCCGACTTTGCTCTTTTCATCATTGATAATGTCCGAAGCTTTCTTGCGAGCTCGTGTCTTGGGCTCTATGACTGTTTCTTCATCTGTATTTTTGTCTTGCTCCTCCTTGATCTGTTTAGTTTTCATGATGGAATGTGTGGTGGGAGATGACCCCGTTTATTCGACATCAGGTAAGGGATTGTCAGCTCTCCTCCTGCTATGCAATGATGACCGATGTGTTTTCTTGATAAGTTTGGAATTTCTCTGACTCTGACTAATACTTAATATTTATTACCTGTCTGATATTATTAATCTAAGACAAAACCTTGACTTTGTTTCAATACTTCTTCTATTTCCTTTCAGAAGCCTGTTTCAATGGCTCCTTAGCATTTGTAAGGGGACTACTGTAAAGCAGACGCCGCAGGAATATGCCATCGGAATCTGGAAAGCAATAATAGCACGATAAAACACCTAATTAGCAACATGGTAATAAGAGATACCTGTTGCACTTAAACCCTAATTAACTTAGAAATTACCTATTTATAGCGAGTTATTTTATCATAATAGTAAAGAAAACATACTAGAATTCCATTTTATGAAGTAAACCAGAATTAGAATTAATAAAGTCCATGTAAAAATCCAGTCTAGAAGTCATGATAAACAATAGGGAGCATCGCGGAATCAACAAGTTCGCGCATTATTTTCGCCTGTAGTTTCCTCCACTATCGTGGCATATTTCAGTTACTCGTCTTCATATTACTCTAAACTAGCCAAATGTGCCACAATATTCTTGTTTACGTAGCACAGAGCACAGAAAATCGCGCCGGAAAACTCATGAAAAACTCGATGTTTTGATATTATGAGGTCGAATGACACCTAACGCCACCTACCAGCTGAGCGAGTGCGTGTGCGTCGACCGAACGAAAGCCCCAAATCATTTCCCTAGCCGTGGCGCACCTCCGATATGTCCTCACAAAATACTCACATTTTATCCAATGGAACCTCCAAAAACCACAATAAACAGCTAATCAGATACACAATGCACCATAATATGCGAAAAAGTTCAATAAAAACACGCGAATAAAGTTAGAAAACGATTTTTGAAAAGCCCGAATGTATGCAGGCGTCCGCCATAATGTTTCCTTCGAAACGAATAATATAGTTCTTATTGCTCTTGTTGTAGCAATTCGCTCTATTCGCTATTCAAAATGGCGACGGTGTGGCGATCACAGTGCGCATTTTTGCGGCTTTTTAGCGGAAAAAGCGGCCAAATCCTGAACAACGCGATTGATTCGGGTACAAAACTCATTCCGGGATCACAATCGGTAATTATTTCATTGTATTTTCACTTGATTCTCGTAGAAATGTTGCTTTGTCCGCGACATGTGACGGAGCGATGGATGTACACCTCTCCGCGGAAGTTTATTTTGACAAAAATATTTAATTTTATTATTTTATGTACTGTTTGTTACGTGTTTTGTAGGGATATTACATATAATAACTATACCTAGTGTGAAAGAAAGATAGAGGGCAACATGTTTGGTACTTTATTATAAAAGTGAGGTTAGGATTGTGATCGGCGCTCCAGAGGGGCGCGTGGCGTATGAAATGACGTCACCTACAACAATATTTTTTTGTTTCAGGTTGTTCGACAATACTCAAACTATGCTCATTCGCCGTTCGTAAGGAAGATTAAGGAACAATACGACTTTGATGTCGTGAAAAATCCTGAAGAATGGAAATACGTGGAAAGGTTGCTGCCTTTTGAGACCATTCCACAAATTACTCCTAAGGAGAGCTATCCGTCAGGGTGGGTGCCACCTAATGAAGAAGCACTTGATCATCCTTATTTCATCCCAAGGACCAAAAATCACGAGGTCCCGATATACTTAAAAATAACATTCCGAGGAACCCGTAAAATATCTATTGTTAAAAAAATTGAAGGAGATATTTGGCTCATGAACGACGATATAAAAGCATATCTCAAGAAGAAAAATAATAGATACGTAGAAACCAGAGTCCATGAAGTTGCGAAATTCATAGAAACTAAAGGAGATTTTGTAAATGATTTAAAAGAATGGGCGCTTTCCAAAGGCTTTTAGACAGAAAATGTTGGTACTCGTAGTATGAATAAAATGTTCTTTGTTACTTTAATATTATTTTATTTACCATAAACTCCCATAATCAGATACCTACTTGATCAAGCAATAAAAATGTACCAGTAGAATAGGTAGCATTGCATAGATGACCTAGGTAGGTTAAAAAACTATTGCACTTATTAGCAGTGAATAATGCTATTAATATTTAACCTCATTTAGGTTGGCAAAAAGCTGTTTTGGCCGAATGGTTTGTATCTGACTCTCGTTCCGAAAGTGGTTTGATACCGGCCAATGAATTTTTTTGAGCTTTAACGGTGAAGGAAAACATTGTCAGGAAACCCGCGGCTTAGTCAGCTTCAGACGTATTGACCTGTTCTGTCCTCTGATTAATAGTTGACTTTATCCGTCTAGCAATTGTCCCAGACACTGCCGCGTCCTGTAGGTATTCATGCTTTACGCAACATGAATACCGGTTGCTGACGCTCTATAGCCTGGAAGAGATCGCTTTCAGCGAGAAGGCCGCCAATTGTACTTAGTTATAGATTAGTTATTTTAATATGTCATGTAATGGTGGTCCCTATGGATTTATGTTATTATGATCCATCAAAATCAAAATTATTGCATTCATATTAATAATCGTATTTCAATATTTATATACTTGGCTATTTATTACTTGACTTACTTTTTTTTTAAATATCCAAAACAAAAAATCATTAATTCCGAACAAAATAAATGATAAGTCTCACACAAAGGCAATCGAAAGCTGTGCGGAGGGGTGTACGCACGAGCATGAAGTTTGTTTTGTTCAGCCGCCGCCAGGGGCGCTGTCCGCGGCGGAAGGTTTTATCTACCTAGCGTGTATAGCTATACGACATCCGCCCGAGTTGTGGTGGGTGGACTGGTGGGCCTCTTCTCTTCACCATTTGTATTTTCGATTCGACCCAATCTTACTTCTCTTTGTTAAAAACTACTTTTCTGCATCGTTTGAGCGTTTATTAAACGCTACTTAACATTTTTCATGAAGAGAACGACACTTTTAGGTGCAAATAAATAGGTTAGATTCGGAGTTTATTGTCGAAGCGTATGATTTATTAGCACATTAATTTGGCGTGCTATATTGATATTTATAATTTTGTTGAAAGTTTAAAGTTATCGTACAGCTCGGGAGTGAGCTAATCAATGTTCGATTGTTCGTTCACGGTTACGTAACTATGTACGAAGTAGGTACAACCTAGGTATATAATAATGTTCAAGGTCAGACGCTTTCAGTGTACACGTGTTCATTCTACGTTGATTAATTGAATTATATGAATATTAGGTTAAAGTTAGGTGGTAAGTGGGTAATATTCAGCTTACTAATTAGCTCATTCTACGTCTACGATTATCTACGATTAAAACGTATCTACGTTACGTTTCTGCTAAGTAAATAGTGGTGTGTTTACCTAGCCCTTGTACCATCTTATATTTCCATACTATTTTATTCTATGTACGTAACTAAAGGACAGACCCAATATTAATAGATTGGTAGACGACAATAGGAAACCTATAGTTATGATAATATAAGGATATACATACCTAATTATTATCATTAGTGCCGTGGGGTGCCGGCAGTATAATGTTGCCCCTCCTATCTTGCCCGTGGATGCAGTAAGAATCTGCCAAGGGATACCTCCGGAAGATGGGCGCATCCCGTACAGCGCTCGCCCACCCGCCTGCCAGGCGTGGTGAGTATGTCAACAACCCCTCATGAATCAGTATTTGGAGTTCCATGGAGGCCTATGCCCAGCAGTGGATGTCCTATGGCTGAGGTAATGATGATGATGACCTAATTATTAAGATAGGCCGATGGTAGTGTAGGGTACCTAGGTACCACCTTCCTTAACGAATTACTGACCTAGTGTTAGTTTAACCTGGTTGCCTAAATTAGTTTCCTTGATAATTAGAGGGCGTTTCTTAATTTCCTGAAAATTTGCTTTTCTCGTCTAGTCCTGTGTTTACGTGGAGCTTTCATTTTTAACGACATAATTATGGCCCTAGGTAAATGGGTTCACGTGGAGCTTTAATTTCTAGGGTTCCGTACCCGAAGGGTAAAAACGGAACCCTATTACTAAGACTCCGCTGTCCGTCTGTCCGTTTGTCTGTCTGTCTGTCAGTCACCAGGCTGTATCTCATGAACTGTGATAGCTAGACAGTTGAAATTTTCACAGATGATGTATTTCTGTTGCCGCTATAACAACAAATACTAAAAACAGAATAAAATAAATATTTAAGGGGGGCCTATGCAACAAACGTGATTTTAATGCCGTTTTATGCTCGATATTAATAACGGCAACAGGTAGACGTTTGAAATATTTTATTAATTGTATTTTATTAATGGTACGGAACCCTTCGTGCGCGAGGTCGACTCCCACTTGGCCGATTTTTAACTCGCTCAAGACCCTACGGTAAGTAGAGCTTTCATTTTTATCTTACTCAGGGACCTACATTACTACCCCATTCTTCCATTCAAATCCTCTCCATCCAAAGCTTGTCTGGTTGAAATCGCTCTAAGCGATAAGACCGCCCATTGTGTATTTCTGTTGTTTTTGTAGTTTAAGTTAATTTTAGTTATTTTTGTTTTATTTTCTGTATGATTTACACAATAAAGAGTTTATATCTATCTATCTACGTTAGGACACTACTGGACATTTCACACAGCACCACCTAAAAGTAGTAAGTCCTTTGCATCTATTATAGATGATTTATACAGCGTCAGCAACTGGTAATCATGCTGTACGGGACGCTGCAGTGCCTGGGACATTGTTACAAGATACAAGAACTATATGTGTAACGTTGTAAGATGGATTAAGCTTGCTTAGAACCTACACCATCCCATCAGCTTAGTCAGCTGTTAGTCAGAAGAAAGAACAGGTCAATAAGTCTGAAGCAAAAGCACCAACTAGCAGCTTGTGTAATGAGTAGATACCAAATGATTGAAGAATACTTAAAAACTTAATTATATTAGTAAATACCGCCGTGGGGTGCCGGCAGTAGAATGATACCCCTCCTCTCATGCCCGTGGATGCAGTAAGAGCCTGCTAAGGGATACCTTCGGAAGATGGGCAGCAGCGTCTATCCGTGTATCAACATCCCATACTGCGCTCGCCAACCCGCCTGCCAAGGGTGGTGAGAATGGCAACTACCCCTCATGGAGATCCATGAGATACCTGTGTTTATCAGAGGACGTTTTATGGCTGAAATGATGAAATGATGATTAGTAAATACGTCACAATCATCATCATCATCATCACAGCCGTAGAACGTCCACTGCTAGACACAGGCTTCTCATAGATCTCTAAGGAACATGAGGGATTGTTGCCATACTCACCTAGGGTTAACATCCAGACCGGATTTTAACGATATAGACCGGACTCCGCCCGGATTTAATTAGAGGCTGGAGTTTGATGATGTGAAGTTATTTGAACAATTTTGTCGAACTCGAAACCATCTGAATTTTAATTTTATGAGGAACAAGCTGAAAAGAATTCTTATGAGTGTGTAACGACAGAAGTCAATTTGCCGAATTTCTGAAGATTTGTCAGTACTTTTTTTAGTATAATCTTAATCAGTATAATCTATATATATATAATTCAAAGTCCTGACTGACTCACTGACTGATATAACAACTCACAGTCTAAACCACTGGACCTAAATACCTGAAATTAGGCACACATATACCTTGAGTATCCTAGAGGTGCACTAAGAAGGGATTTTTCGAAATACCCTCGGGATAGGGAATAAATGGGATTTATATTTTCGAATCAAAGTGGCTCTGCGTGAAAAAGGGGATTTCCACGCGGACGAAGTCGCGGGAAAGCTAGTGCCACATAATGCAAACGTCGGATGGGTTTTCATGACATCACAGTGGACGAAGGAAAGGTACAAATTGTCTGTTGAGTCAATTTACTTATGAGCAATATTACTCACACAATATAACTTCAAACATCTGACATCTATTGAATTGTACAGTGAAATTGTAAGTGAAAGTGGGCGGAAATATAAGTAGGTACAAATATCGGCCAAAGACCGGTTTTTTTTACAGAAATCAGGATTTTCTGACACTTGGAACAGGCACTTTTCAATTGAAAGCCCTGGTAACCCTATACTGTGCCGTGGGGTGCCGGCATTAGAATATTACCCCTCCTCTCATGCCCGTGGATGCAGTAAGAGCCTGCTTAGGGATACTTACGGAAGATGGGCAGCAGCGTCTTTCCGTTTATCAACATCATAAACTGCGCTCGCCAACCCGCCTGCCAAGCGTGGTGAGTATGGCAACTACCCCTCATGGAGATCCATGAGGGACGCCTGTGTTCAGTAGTGGACGTTTTACGGCTGGAATGATGATGATGAACCCTATACTCACCACGCTTGGCAGGCGGGTTGGCGAGCGCAGTACAGGATATTAACACACGGAAAGACGCTCCTGCCTACCCTCCGAAGGTATCCCTTAGCATACCACCCTCAGCTTAGCTTAGATTCTTACTGCATCCACAGGCAAGTGAGGAGGGGCAACATTCTACTACCGTCATCCCAATCATACATAAAAAAATATCCAGACCAGTACTTATAGGTATTGTGCGTCTTAGGTACTTTACGTCGTCGTCAAACCATTAAGCATCTAGTCTGTTTGCACGAGGACGCGACTCTTAAGTAAGTACATTTTTAATGAACCCCCGGTAAAAAAGAGGTGTTATAACTTTGACCGTTATATATTTGCTTATTTATTTATCTAAATAACAATTGTACATAGAACTAACAGTTAAAACCAAAACGTTTTATGTACTAGTTACCTAACTAACATTTAACAATAGCATGATAAAAGTAAAATAAAACCGGGCCAGAGCGAGTCGGACTCGCGCACCGAGGGTTCCGTGCCATCATACAATATAATATATGACAAAGGCGGTTTTATATTTGTAGGAGAACCTTGACAGCGCAATCTCTTGTCTGATAGCGGAACTTATGTAGATTTTTTACACTTTCGATGATTTCTAAAAAAGTATGCTATGTAGAGAGATTGTAATAAATTTCCTATAATCTTTACATACACTTCTAATAGTAATAAAAGTTTCAGAGGTTTATCTCTGCAAACTTCGGAGATAAGGGGGGGGAACGCTATTTTTTTCAACATTTTTGTAAATAACTCATAAACTATACAACTTAAAGGAAAACTAAAAACTGTTTATTAATGTGCAAATGAATATCTTTCATATGGTATCCCACATCACCTAGTAACTTTCCAAAAATTTTGAAAACCCCCCTTCCGCCCCCCTTGTCTAAAAAACTACGCAAATTAGAGAGTTCGCTATAATTTTCCTATAAAGTTTACATACACTTCTATTAGCTATAAAAGTATCACGGGTTTATCTCTGCAAACTTCGGAGATAAGGGGGGGGGAACGGTCGTTTTTTCAACATTTTTGTAAATAACTCAAAAACGATACGGTTTAAAGGAAAAGTAAAAACTGTATATTGATATGCAAACTAATACCTTTCATATGATACCCCACACGGTCTAGTAACTTCACTTAAAATTTTTGAGATCCCCTATCCGCCCCCCTGCAATCAAAATAAGAATATTTTTTAACATTTTCATATATGCTATATTAGTAAAAAAGTGTTGTCTTTTACCATTTTAAATTTCATATCAATAGCATCAGTAGTTCTCGAGATATCCACTTGTGACAGACAGACAGACAGACAGACAGAGTGATTCTATAAGGGTTCCTTTTTACCATTTTGGTCCGGAACCCTAAAAACAAACACACAGTGAAAGAAAAGAATTAAGGCTCTTAAGGAACAGGTCTACTTCCTGATTCTGGGTGGTGAGAGCGCATGCGTGGTCGGCGTTATTTAAATTAGGGGGTGAAGTTTGAATAAATTTATTGATCCATAGATTAGAAAAATAATGTCACACTGTCATACAATTTTTAAACAATAAAGAGATACACACAGAATAAGCCGTGGGGTGCCGGCAGTAAAATGATACCCCTCCTCTCATGCCCATGGATGCAGTAAGAGCCTGCTAAGGGACACCTCCGGAAGATGGGCAGCAGCGTCTATCCGTGTATCAACATCCCATACTGCGCTCACCAACCCGCCTGCCAAGCGTGGTGAGAATGGCAACTACCCCGCATGGAGATCCATGAGGGAGGCCTGTGTTCATCAGTGGACGTTTTATGGCTGAAATGATGATGATGACACAGAATAAGCTAAACAGAAAGGTAATCTATATATATAAATTTCAAAGTCCTGACTGACTCACTGACTGACTGGTATATCAACGCACAGCCTAAACCACTGGACCTAAAGACTTGAAATTTGGCACACATACATATACCTTGAGTATCCTAGAGGTGCACTAAGAAGGGATTTTTCGAAATTCCCGCGGGATAGGGAATAAATGGGGTTTATATTTTCGAATCAGTGGCTCTGCGTAAAAAAGGGGATTTCCACGCGGACGAAGTCGCGGGTAAAAGCTAGTTAATTTATATAATAATGTTTGGCACAAGGGTCGACGAGGCTCGACATCCAGTGTCTTTGAAGACTGTGCATGGTCTGTCAGCCAGAGCCCTTAACTCTGTTATGTGTGTCTGTGGCACCGTAGCCCCTAACGAGAGGACCAATTTAAATGCTGTTTTTATTTGAAAGCAGGTCTTCTGGCGGTGGTTCATAAACATGTTTTATCAAATTCAGTTTAGACGTTTACAAGATATGGGGGTGGAAGAGGGGATGAATAATCGAATTCAAATATAAGTATGGTACCAAAGAAAGCAAATGGGGTGTAGAATGCAAAACTAAATGTTATATAGAAATCGGTCGAGCCATTCATGAGATGTGCCGGCATGAGCCGTGGAGTGCCGGCAGTAGAATGTCACCCCTCCTCTCATGCCCGCGGATGCAGTAAGAGCTTGCTAAGGGTTACCTCCGGAAGATGGGCAGCAGCGTCTTTCCGTGTATCAACATCCTATACTGCGCTCACCAACCCGCCTGCCAAGCGTGGTGAGTATGGCAACTACCTCTCATGGAGATTCATGAGGGTAGCCTTTGTTCATTAGTGGACGTTTTATGGCTTAAATGATTGATTGATTGTATTATAGTAATAATTATCCTGCTTCAATGAGTGCAAACCCTTGAAACACTAGCTTTGGGGTTGAGATTTTGGATATTTTCGTTGGAAGAACTTTCAGCCTACAAGTGATGTCTATTGATGAAACCCCTTAGAACTCAAAAGATTACATAATCTTAAGTATATGAATTATCCTGTACCCTGTTTTTAGTTATCTATCTATGAATTAATTTTAGTTTATAAGTTTTAATAAGCAACCTTGTTTAAAAACGTACAAATTGTCATAGTATTGTAATGTATTAAGTTTATCAGTCATCTAGTACCCATAACCATTTAGCTTGGGGCTAGATGATGCTGTGTGAATTGTCCAGCATTATTTATTTATTTATTATAGCTTGTGTTATGGGTATACTAGATGACTGATATACTTAATCTCACTAATATTATAAAGTTGAAAGTTTGTTTGTATGGAGGTTTTTTACCTCTTCACGCAAAAACTAGCGTACGTATCGAGCTGAAATTTTGCGAACGTATAGATGTTGACTAGGATTAACACATAGGCTACTTTTTATCCGGGTACAACGCATGCGAAGCGGCAGGCACAAGCTAGTACATTATACTACATGGATAGATATTTTTATTATATATAGAAAAACATCCAGAACACACTGAACAAATATCTGCAGATCGTACAGATATTTGTCCCGAGGCGGGAATCGAACCCGCAACCTCTCGCGTTGCAGGCGTACCTTCGACCGCTGTGCCACAGAGGTCGTCATACATGTCGAATACAAATGTTCTTTTATCTTAATATTGTGGACTAAGCTAAGAGGATTGTAGGTATAGGTGCTACTTGCTTGGCAAGCTTTTGAGTTTAGGTATTTATCACAAACATTTAAAAATACATACATAGATAAATTATTTATTATGTAGTACACGTACAATGCTGGAGTTGCTGGTTAACAAGCGCAGTTCGGGATGATACACGGATAGACGCTGCTGCCCATCTTCCGGAGGTATCTCTTGGAAGCGTCCCGCATACAACGATGAATACCAGCTGATGACGCTGTATGAATCATCTATAATAGATGTCATTGGTAAATTTACTTTACTAAAACAGATATAGACATTCACTTTTAAGCTACAGAGCTCACAAACAACATAATTAAGTAAGTACAGGCAATCTTTTACAAATAAATACAATTAAGAACAATACAAGCATACATTTTTTGGACAAAAAACCACAGATAGTAATCTATGTAGCAAATGGGTCCCGGCGTTGTGTCCACTCTGTTATCAGTAAACGCTGTTATTCTGCCGTTACCCGACCGCACAGGCCACGGAACCCTGTGAGACCTAGAGTTTATAAAAATAATGCTGATTTTCTTCTCCTGATGACACAGCGCTGATCTGAAACGTGCTTTCACATGACATTTTATTGTTCTGCTGCTACTTAATTATATAAAAGGTCAAAGGTAAATATTTTGTAATATATCGTTTCAGCCGTAAAACGTCCACTACGTTGCCATACTAACCACGCTTGGCGGGCGGGTTGGTGAGCGCAGTGCGGGATGTTGATACACGGAAAGGCTCTGCTGCCCATCTTCCGTACGTATCCCTTTACAGGTTCTTACTGCATCCACGGGCATGAGAGGAGGGGTAACATTCTACCACCGGCACCCCACGGCTGGCTATGTGATATATGAAAGCTTGTGTATTATGTATTGTGATATAGGTGGTCTATTTTTTTGACAGTAGTTTAAACCACACTTAAGTGGGTTGGTTTGGAATAAAACTTACCAACATATGTTTTTGACTAACCAGTTGGTTAGATTGGAACAAAGGGCTTCGTCGAGTTCCAATTCGCACAACTAGTTGTTCCATTACGTTGGACGGAGTGGAATACCAGTCAAGAGCGAAAGATCTTCAAAAGGCTGGTATTGTTCTTCCTCATAAGCCGGCAGCGCATCAGTCTCGCCTCTGGTGATGCAGATGTCCATGGGTGACGGTGACCAGGCAGGTGGCCCGTTTGCTCGTCTTCCAGCTTGTAATAAAAAAATAATCGACCACCCCCAACACTTTCAAAGTAACGATACTAGCACACTTACTTTTATTTAAAAAATATTTTTTTATTTCACATTAGATTTATAGAGGTAATATTACAGGATAAAACATCACTTTAATCTATACAAATCAAAATATTAACCCATACAAAACACAAATAAAGAACATGCTCTTCTAAACATAAGAAAATGCAAGAATAGGAAATACAGGAACACAAGAAAAAATACTTAAAAATGAACAAAACATAAAATAAAGAATATATGTATAACAGTTTTATCCTAGAAGGTAAAAATATTGGAAACATTTTCCGAGTACGACAAACATGTTTTTTCTAATTTGATGATATTATCCGCAAGTAGATCAATTATGAAAGTTCAAAGAGAAAGTGTAGGAGGTGGTCGATTTTCATGCTCGCAAGTGTAGCTTAAACTCTTAAAGGAGTAAAGGTCTTGCTTAGCCAAGTAGGTACCAACCTCTAGTCATATTTTTTTTACTATTATGGTTGATAACGTTTTATGTAATACTAGAAGTCGCCCGCGGTTTCACCCGCATCTTCGGTTACTGCTCCGCTCCCGTAGGTCGTAGCGTGATGTTATATAGCCTATAGCCTTCCTCGATAAATGGGTTCCTATCTAACACTGAAAGAATTTTTCATATCGGACCAGTAGTTCCTGAGATTAGCGCATTCAAGCAAACAAACAAATTCTTCAGCTTTATATATTAGTAAGTATAGATTTACGGGATATTTACCTACCATGATTTGAAAAAGACTTCAGTTTTTCCGTGATCATGACGTGTGAATCTGCGTCGAAATATCAGGAAACCTAAAGACTCTAATCGTGGTATATATCCTGTAAATATTGCAAATAATCTTATCATAATTACCTTGCTTGCTTACTATCCTTACCTTGCTGTAACACAGTTCTTAACTAGCACGGGAGGTGAGGGCTTTCTTTTCTGTATGCTTACCTACCGCCAATGTTTATTATGTCATTGAGGTATTTCCAAAACTAGCGCAAATGGTTTAGTCTTCCTGGCATAAATGGCTATAGTAGCTAGTTAAGTCTCTTTTTTTAGTTAAGTCTACTAATTGTGTTGTATTTCAAAGTTAAATAAAGTTATTCTTATTCTTATAATATTTAATTACGCCGTATGGTGAAGGTAGAGTACATAACCAAGGACATAAACTGGCCTTTTACATCTATTACATAGTGATAGAGACAATTCCTTCATTTCATCATTCCAGACATAAAACATCCACTACTGAACACAAGCCTCTCTCATGGATCTCCATCTGGGGTAGTAGAGGGGTACACCACGCTTGGCAGGCGGGTTGGCGAGCGCAGTAAGGGATGTCGATACACGGAAAGACGCTGCTCAATGTTTAATTTAGAACCGAGAGATAGGCATTTCACGGTTCTAAATTAAAAGTTTTAAGTAACCACACTTTAACTAGTCTCTGAGGTTACCTATTTTTTTTGTAATTTACACTCAGTTTTGCAATCAACACATCACACCCTTTCATTTGATACCACACTTGGGTATATTTAGAAACATTCGATTCATCATTACAGCAGCCGTAAGACATCCACTGCTGGACATAGGCCTCCCTCATTGACTTAGAGATCCAAGTGCATGAGGGGTTGTTGCCATACTCAACACGCTTGGCAGGCGGGTTGGTGAGCGCAGTTCGGGATGTTCTTACACGGAAAGACGCTGCTGCCCATTTTCCGGAGATATCCCTTAGCAGATTCTTACTGCATCCACGGGCAGGAGAGGAGGGGTGACATTCACATAGACAGTAGTAACAAAACAATAGTAACAAAACACTGCCGGCACCCCACGGCGCGGCGGTTTGATACCATACTTGGGTATATATAAAAACATTCTATTGTTCACTCCTAATTTCAACCCCCATATCTCATGGATGGCTTGACCGATTTCTATATAACTTTCAGTTTTGCATTCTTCACATAATTTCCTTTCATTTGATACCCAACTCGGATATATTTGGAAAGATTCGATTACTCATCGCCACTTTCACCCCCATATCTTGTAAACTTCTTAACCGATTTAGATATAACATGTTCAACATTACCGGATAACCTGCTTTTAAATAAAAAAAAACTGCATGCAAATCGGTCCACTCGTTTAAGAGCTACGGTGCCACAGACAAACACAAACACACACACACATAGCGGTCAAGCTTATAATACCACACATCTTTTTTGTCAGGGGAAATAAATATATATAAATAGATTGCAATAGGTATCCTCAAGGAAATGTAAACCATCAGAAACCTTATCAAAAAATTAAATGACGAGCTCTGTGGCGCAGCGGTCCGCCTGCGACGCAAGGGGTTGCGGGTTCGAATTCCGCCTCGGGACAAATGTCTGTACGATCTGCAGATATTTGTTCAGGGTGTTCTGGGTGTTTTGTCTATATATAAGAAAATTATCTATCTATATGGTATAATGTATTAAGTATATCAGTCATCTAGTACCCATAACACAAGCTCTGCTTAGCTTGGGGCTAGATGATGCTGTGTGATTTGTCCAGCATTATTATTTATTTTATTTATCTAAATAACAGACCATTATCATTGTTGCTGTTGTTAGAATAATGCATACCTACTTATTATATTTTTTTTAAGCTTTACATTTTACTCTCTCGGATTAGGATAACCGGAAATAACGAGAACTGGCCTTATTAGCCTGCAGGTCCTGTACTGTGCCGTGGAGTGCCGGCAGTAGAATAATACCCCTCCTCTCATGCCCATGGATGCAGTAAGAGCCTGCTAAGGGATACCCCCGGAAGATGGGCAGCAGCGTCTATCCGTGTATCAAAATCCCATACTGCGCTCACCGCCTGCCAAGCGTGGTGAGAATGGCAACTACCCCTCATGGAGATCCATGAGGGATGTGTCTCATCAGTGGACGTTTAATGGCTGAAATGATGATGATGAATAGTGCAACACTAACTTTCAAGGTAATTATAAACCTTATCCAAATTAAAACATATTGGATTTTCAATTACGATGGAGTTCGAACCCACGTCGGTCAAGTGAAACTTAACCCTTTGAGAGTTCCGTAGCTTACGTATAGTCCGCAAAACTCAGCTTGTGCGACAGCTGTCATCAAGATCCCGCCCATTCAATTCTGAATTTAGTAAATGACATGTGGCAACGTCTTACTTTATGGGTGAGATTTTAATGACAGCTGCACTTCTGGCTTAAGGATTGATTTGACCGACGTGGGTTCAAACCACATTTTCTTTAAAAGGGTTTTCCTTCAAACCTGCTTTTCTAAATTGCAGATTTTTAATAATTCTTCTAATAAAAAATAAATTAACCGACTTCAAATGATAAAATCCTTGAATTTTTGCTGAATTGCAAACACCTCTATGAATGCCCATCATAATTGAGTCATTTTTCATCATTTCAGCCGTAAAACGTCCACCACATGCCTCCCTCATGGATCATGACCCAATGGAGTAGTTTCCATACTCACCACGCCTGCCAGGGCGCAAAGCCCAGCTGCAAGGTTAAATATAGGTATATGTATATAGGTTAACAAACTATACCTTAAGAGACTCCAGCCCCTACTATTACAATTACTTAATTTTTCATGGATCCCATCCCAATCGAATTTCAAAAAAATGTAACCACCTCTGAACCATGATCTACATAAAAAAAAATCATCAAAATCCATTC